>OX336391.1:505348339-507848339 GCA_946902985.2 Meconema thalassinum | reverse complement strand
TATCCTGGATATAATATCACCAAATATCACCTATAACCTAGATCTGTGCAATTCAATTGCAAAACTGAGAGGATCAAACTATCCTGGATATATTATCACTTCTGTAATGCTCCAAGGTATCTAGGACACTCGAATTACCTTTATGTGGCTTCCAAGCCACATGGGAATTGCGGGAAATGAGTTAGCGGATCAAGCTGCAAAAGAGGCTGTATCACTACCACCCCGACCAATAGAGGTACCCGCTAGAGATATTCGCTCTCAGTTACGCCTACAAGTTCTGGCTTTTTGGGAGAGTCAGTGGCTAGCTGACCCACTGCCCAGTAAACTGAGAGCGATCAAGGGAACTACTCGCGTGTGGCGGAGCTTTTTCCGGTCACGGAGAGAGTACGTCATTTTGTGTAGGGAAGACCCCCCCCCCCCACTTTGTACCTGTGGAGCCGTTTTCATCGTGGCCCACATTTTCACTGAGTGTGTGGATCTTGCGGACTTACGAAGAAACCTTGGTTTGCAGATGACACTCAAACTTATATTAGCCGATGACGCGGTGGCTGCTGATCGCGTTATTCGCTTTATAAGTGAGAGTGGGTTAGGGCCAGCAATCTTAATTCTCCAGTGAACATTGACTCAACGACTTGTTTGTTTTTGAATGATAATGTTTTGTTTTCCCGTAATTTTTGTTTATTTTTATAATTTTTATTTTTATTTATTTTTTTGTTTTTGTTTTATTAATTTTTGGTCTTTTTAAATTTAGGTGCCCACCTCAAAATTTTAAATTCAATTCCAAATTTGTATTCTTTAATCTGTGTTAAGAGGGGCAGATGACCTCGTAGTTCCGCCCCTTAAAACAACAATAACTAACTATCTAACTAGTAAAACTAGACCATGTGATTACATTCAGGTGCCATTGCCAGGACACAAAGCAGAACACGACAATGACTGTTCAACGTTAAACCAGGCTGAGGATAGGTCATACAAGATCCACCCACTTGTACCGGATGAGAAGGGAATACGCCCCACTTTGTACCTGAGGAGCCATTTTCACCGTGGCCCACGTTTTAACCGAGTGTGTAGATCTTGCTGACTTACGTAGAAACCTTGGTTTACAGATGACACACAAACCTATAGGCTATTAACCGATGACGCGGTGGCTGCTGATCGCGTCATCCGCTTTATAAGTGAGACTGGGTTAGGGCCAGCAATCTAAATTTTCTAGTGTACATTGACTTTTTGAAGAAAAAAACTGTTTATACCGTAATTTTTGGTTATTATTATAATTATTAGTTTTATTTAATTTTTTGTTTTATTTATTTACAATTTCTTCATATTTAGATGCCCAACTCTAAATTATTAATTTAATTCCAAATTTGTATACTTTAATCTGTGTTAAGAGGGGCAGATGATATCGTAGTTCCACCCCTCAAAACCTCTATAACTAACTGACTAACTAGGGCGAATAAAGTAATACGTGGTGGTGATAATAAATCACTCTATTCGTCCTGGTTAAACCATAAATATCTAGACGGCAATCACACACTTCTCTTGCTTTCTTGTTTCCCCTTGTTGTTGTTGATTCATTTAGGGGCATTGCGACATCATGGTCATATAGCCTAGGGTACTTGAGTGTGTGTTCTGTATGTCTGATAACCTGCGCCATTATGATGGCTGTAGTAGTGTGTGTATTTGTAGCTGAGGCTAGGGATTGGAAGGAGGTGGTTGTGACTTGATGTTAGGAACCATTCCTGCATTTGCTTGGAGTGGACGAGGGAAACCACGAACAACCGTTTCTAGGACAACTGAGATGGTAATCGAACTCATCTCTTCCCAGTTTTACCTCAAGAAGCTGAGTATATCCCTACGTGTTCCAACCCCCACACCAGAATTAAATATCGTGTGAGATCGGGGAATCAAACCCAGACCCTTTCGATTCATGAGACCACAGAAGGTGACTTTTTCACATCACTCCAGCTGTGGTGTGAAATGTTATTTTGTAATAAATATGTGTAATATCTCCCTGCTCTGAACAATATTCTCACTGAAATTCGCAAGTGTTCGATATATTACCAGCGTACGTGGATATAGCTGACAATGGTATCTGCCGGGCCCACATTATGGTCATCATAGTCGATAGTTGATTAGCAAGATCATCTGGGTAAACAATTACCTGCCCAGTGTACTCCGAGACTCCCCGCGATAAGCGTGTTAATGACGGCTTCCTGATAACACCGATTAATTTCAACACCGCCACATGCTCTCTGGGTTTAGGGGCTGATGACCTCGATGTTCTATACCTTAAAACAGCAATCACCTCCACCGCTCCCAGGGTGTGAAAGACACAAATTCCGGATATATTGACTCCGAAGTTTATGAGAGTTTTCGAACAATGACGTTAATAGCACTTTTTATTGCCTACGAGTGAATCAGGGACAATTGTCTTATGTTTCACCCCTTTAAAACAATTGCGCTTTATGATTTGAGTTGTATTGAAAATAAATATGAAATGAAAGCTACAAGTAATACTAGACTAACCATTGACTTACAAGTACTGTAACTTAGATACTGGAATAAGAAGAACCAATAGATAAGAACCAGAAGACGAAGATGAAGAAACACAAGAAGAGGAACCAGAAGAAGAGGAACCAGAAGAACCAGAAGAAGAAGAACCACAAGTAGAAGAAACAGAGGAAGAACCAGATGAAGAAGATGAAACAAGAAGAACTAGTAGAATAAGAAACAGAAGAAGAACTAGTAGAATAAGAACCAGAAGTAGAAGAAACAGAAAGAGAAGAAACACAAGAAGAACCAGAAGAAGAAGAAGAAGAATCAGAAGAAGGAAGGCATCGGGAAAATTAAAGACATAATCATGAATTGCCCTCAACCCTCGAAGAATGATAACTGAGGAACATGGAAAGAAGTAGAGATATAAAAGTTAATAGGAAATGGAAAGAGGAAAGGATGCACCCAAAAGTCATTGGAAACGGAGAAGACTGGAAGCTGCTCAGGGCTCCTACGGGATCACCAATTCCTGAACTCACCAGCCGTGAGCCCTTAAGGCGGGCAGCATTATCCAGGGTTCCCCATCCATGGGCACTCTACACGTACCTTGCCTCCCTTACGGCCTTTTGCAGTAGGCAGGAGATACCATGAAAAGAAAAAACAAAGAAGTCAGACCTCGCGGGAAATGAGGATATCAGGAAAGAACAAACAAGAACCAATGAAGGTGGGAAAGCAAAATACACGCTAGGCCTTGGATACTGCAATACCGTCTGGGTCGAAAGAAAACAAGAGTTGATCAAGGTAGGTCGACAGGAACATGGAGCAAGTAAGTGGTAGCAACGCCGAACTCAGCTTGTGTCCCGTAGTCACAAGCCGACATCTCATCCCATACACCTCTAGAAACGAGACTAATAATGGTCAGACATAGGCCAACTCGTGGTGTAGCGGCTAGCGTACTTGGCTGTCGCCTCGGAGGTCCGGGTTTGACTCCCAGCTCTGCCAAGGGATTTTAATTCTGCTGTGAGAGCTGGAACGGGGTACACTCTGCCTCGTGAGGTAAAACAGGGGAGAGGAGAGTTTGATTCCCACTTCAGCCAATCTGGAAGCGGTTTCTTCCCACTTCTACTCCAGGAAAATGCTAGGATGGCACCTAACTTATGGCCACGGCCACCTTCTTCTCAATCCTATCCCCCAATTTACAAATACACACACTACTACAGTCATCACAATAACACAAGTTATCACACAAATTCCACATACACACACAAATACACGGGACTATATGCCCGCGGTGTCGCAGCCTCTTAAACATGCAACAACAACAAAGGTTAGACATTTATACAATGTGTTGGCATTACTTTTGAATCATGTTTCGCATGCGCAAAATGAACATGTTTGCAACCTTCAGTAGTGGTTGTTTCTTAAATCCTGAAGTTCTGCTCTCTATTTATGTGGTGAATAAAACGCAACGAATAAGGCTTGTTGAAGAAATCCCGCGGCATTTAAAAATATTATTTACTGCTCTTTTTAATGGTTTCTATTAAATTTTCATTTTAATTGAAATTCTTTCTTAACCACTTATTAGAAAGAGTGTCTTGATAACATGGTGGTGGAAATTTCAAAATAAAATATTGTCCATGTGCATTAATTGGACGATAATTTGGATCGTATCCATAAACACTCGAGTGGAGTCCAATGTAAACGCTTTGCCAACTCGCTCCTCAATTGTGGCGATAATTGAGTTAATATATATGATCACTTGAGCTGATAGCTGTTGTCATTGCACTTAGTGCTAGAGTGTGTGTAGACTGCCCGTGATAGATACAGATAGAGATTAGATCAGTGTTAATATTCCCTTCGATAGCCTGTTATGATGGTATTTAATGGATGAAAAGAGAAGGATGGAATCTTAACCCATATAGTGGACACACACATACATACATGCACACGAGGGTGAGGTGGTTAGGGGGTAATAACTCCGAGTTGGTTCATTGCATTTTGGACGATTCAGCGGGTTTTAACCTGGTCGTTAGTTGTATCCTGTGTGGCATGCCTGGAGTTGTACAGGACTCGCCCGGAATGGATTAGCCCGGAGTTAGGGTTACTGGAGCGGGGTGAAGGGTGTGTAGCTGAGTGGGACAAGATGCCGCGGGGGTTGCAGTTCATTAGGGACTGTCCTCCTCTCCTTCTCCTCTACAGCCACGTGACCAGACTAACCAATCAAAGGAATCGCTTTGCAAGAGAAAGAGCAAACCAACGGGCAGGCGACCGAAACGAAAACGCATTTTGACATTAAGGAATGTTGTTGTTGTTGTTATACAAAGAAGAGAGTGAGAGGAACAACGCGTTCTCATTTGCTCCTGAGTGCTAGGCAATTACAACATCGTACGAACAACAGCCTCAGCTGCTCATTCAATGGGTTCAAATGCTTTGAGAAGCTGAGTGCACAAATGCTTGTAAAGAGGCGTTCGGCATTGACGGAGGGAATCAATTAGATACTTCATTAACTCATTTATTTTCTGATTCAATATAAAGTGTGAAATATTCGGCGCTGCTCTGATTAAACTGACTCATTTATCAGCACAATTATTGTTGAGTCTTGTGGCGCGTGAGATGTAAATCAATGCTGGAGGAATTCCTTTCGGAAAAAGAAAAAAAAATGAACAAATTGTGTCCAAAATTATATTCGGAGAATTTGGTGATAAATGTGGTGATTGTAGTTTTAAGGACACTACGTACTCTTGGGCATACGAATTGTGCACATTAGCTGGGATCATTATACTAAGCATTTTCTGGGTTTCTGGTAAAGGTACAGCTATGGTTCTTGTAACATATAAAAAGCAGTATATTCTGAGCTGATTGTGGCCATGAAATGCTACTCTGCTTTTATAGAATGTGCGAAATGAGTGCGAATTTTGATGGAAAAATTTTCAGAAAAATGTTACTTCAGGAACACATTTCTCAGTTGATTACCAATCAAATACTCGCAAATTTTGTTCACAAACAGGGAATGGACAATGGCAGACAAGTAACCACTTCTTTAAAATTATTATTGGGTTAGAATGCAAGAAAACAAATCCCAACAAACATATTTTTAAATTAAAAAAAAAATCAAAATGTTTGTTGGGATTTTATTCCTTACATTCTAACCCAATAATAATTTAAAAAAGTGGTTACTTGTCTGCCATTGTCCATTACCAGTTTGTGAACAAAATTTGCGAGTATTTGATAGGTAAACAACTGAGAAATGCGTTCCTGAAGTAACTTTTTTCTGAAAATTTCTACGTCAAAATTCGCACTCATTTCGCACATTATATGAAAGAAGAGTAGCATTTCATGGCCACAATCAGCTCAGATTATACTGCTTTTTATATGTTACAAGAATCATAGCTGTACCTTTACCAGAAACCCAGAAAATGCTTAGTAAAATGATCCCAGCTAATGTGCATAATTCGTATGCCCAAGAGTACGTGGAGTTCTTAAGGAGAGGAACAGCGAAGCCATCTGTCGACTGTTTTCTTGCCATCTGTTCATGTGTCAACCAATATTTCTTTAGAAAAGATTTTGATAACGTTGATTGGGCTGACATTTTGAAAACGATTGGAATAAAGTACAGGGATAGGAGGGTGATCTACAATCTATACAGAAACCAGTCAGCAGTCATTCGAGCTGAAGGACATGAGAGAGAAGCTGGTATTCAGAAGGTGTAAGGCAAGGCTGCAATTTATCACCCATACTTTTCAATCTTAACATTGAACAAGCAATGAAGGAAATTGGAGAAATCATATAAACTCTGAGATTTGCTGATGACATCGTCATCTTGGCCGACACGCCAGAGGATTTGAATGAGTTTTTAAATGGTATGGAGTCCGTCTTGAGGAAAGAATTCATGATGAAAATCAATAAATGTAAAACAAAAATTTTGGAATGCAGCTGAAATAAATCAGAAACCTCTATGGACATCAAATTGGCAGGTGAAAAGCTAAAGGAAGTAGGAAACTTCTGTTACTTAGGAAGCAAAATAACCAGTGATGGACGAAGCAAAGAGGATATAAAAAGTAGGTTGGCTCAGGCAAGGAAAGCATTTCTACAAAAAAGGAATCCGTTGACATCGAATATAGATTTTTTTGAAAGCCTTTCTCAGGAGCATGGCACTCTATGGAAGTGAAACTTGGACTGTTGGTGCAGCAGAAAAGAGGAGAATTGCAGCGTTTGAAATGTGGTGTTATAGGAGAATGACGAAGATCAGATGGGTAGATAGGGTTACAAACGAAGAGGTATTAAGACGACTGGGAGAGAAGAGATGTTTCTTGCGACTGCTAATGAAGAGAAGAGATAGGTTGGTGGGACACATACTAAGACACCCAGGAATGGCAAGCTTAGTTATGGAAGGAAGGGTCGAGGACAAGAACTGTAGGGGTAGACCAAGGTTAGAATATGTTAAACAGATTGCTTCGGATGAAGAGTGTGGTAGCTATGTAGAGATGAAACGTTTAGCTCAGGACAGGGAGGCATTGAGAGCTGGATCAAACCTGTCAAAAGACTGAAGACTCAAACAACAACTGTGGGGATATTCTATCATTCAATGAAGATACATATTTTATTGTTCTCAGAAACGTCATTTCGGATGATTTTATTTTATTTCTGTAAAATATGGTGATTGTTGTTTTAAGGAGAGGAACAGTAAAGTCATCTGTCCTACTTAGGCCATTTATTCACCGGTTGGTTGGTTCCTCTGTTTAGGGTCTGCGACAACGTGGTCGTGTAGCCCCGTATACTTTGTGTGTGTGTGTTGAAAATGACTGATAACCGGTGTAATTGTGATGGCTTTATTAGAGTTTGTTATCTGTAATTCAGGTAAGGTCTGCAGACGTACAATTTTCAGGTAGTTCCTACTTTTGTTACCAAATGCTACTGTCAATGATACCTAGCTGTAAACTTGAATACTAGATGCCACCGCAATCAACACCTGGCGGTGAACGTTGGGACTTGAAGAGCGTTAATCAAATCCAACCTACAATTTTAGCTTCACATAAGTGTAGTTAGTGGAAGGTTCTATTACATGCCATAAATCGATGACATGGGCCCGTCGGCTTTACTTCCCCTCTGAAGGAAGGCATAATGAGGGATTTTAACGCTCTTAAAAAATCTGACGGCTTCGGCTGGGTTTGAACCTGCGCTCTTAGGCATAGAAGCTCAGCATGCTACCAACTACGCCAGCGAAGTCGCTAATGCCATATAGGCTACCAATGTTGGCACAGCCATAGTCTTACAGAAATTAAGTTAAGTCTTTTCTCGTAAAATGCTGTGATATTAACCATGTTGGTTAAAGGAAATTTTATCCGTATTGATTTTAAATAAATGATAGAAGTGAATCCGTCTAATCCAGTGGCTCCCAACCTTTTCCAGCTGCACCCCCCCCCCCCCCACCTTTTCAGATACGGGTGACCATCCCCCCCCCCCCCCTCCACTCGTCGCTTCTATAACCTCTTCGATAAACTGACGCGGAAGATATTGACCTAACCTAATAATAACACTACATAATGGAGTAATTATTTCTGAAAAAATAATATGAAGTACGCGCTTCATATCTATTAGGCTACATACTAACTTCATTTTAGCACAATACAAAGAACACACTTTTAAAATAAATCCTTAAATTAGTCGACAAATGTCAGTGAGAGGGCTGGAACTGTTTTCACTTGGTAAGATTCGGTAAGTTTGGTTTGATATTTGACAGAGCACAGCGGAGATCACTTGCAACATCAAGCCGACAGCGCTGATTTGTCTTTATGACACTCAGCGTTGAAAATCCTGACTCGCATAAATATGTCGTTGAAAATGGGACATTGACACGCAATGCAACTTCGACTATTTCAGGATACACTGCAAGACAGTTTACCCATAAGTCACACAGTCCTAATATTTTGGATTCATCTTTTAGCTTTGAATCGCACTTCAAATCTATGCCTTCTTCTTGAAGTTGTGCTGGCAGTGCTTCAATGTCAATGGCAAACGGATTTCTTGTTAACATCCAGGACCATTCATCCGACGAGATATCAGGAAAGTAGAAGTTGAATTCTTGTGCCAGTGAATCCAAATGTGACTGAATTTGCACCTTAAGTTTATTGAGATCACGTTCATGTTTCGGCGATATTTGATTAAGGCGAAGATAGGATGAGAAGTTGTTCAACTGGAGTCGGCGTTTCCAGGAAAGCTCTGATGACATCATAAGCAAGCATAATATTGGAGTGTTTGCCTTGGAGCTCTAAGTTCAAACTGTTCAAAGCTTCAAAGAGATCACAAAGATATCCGAATGAGATGATAAAATTGGCGTTGATTTTGCACCTTAAAACACAGCAAATTCCTTATTTCACCTTCAATCTCGCAGCTCCGCAGAGGTTTGTGCCGATTGTTGGCAATTACCAGTGATTTGAACGATTGACGTGGCGCGACAATCACTTGGAGAGATTCAAAAGATGTTTATTATACTAAATTGTAATATTCGAGTTTAAAAAAACTTAATTCGGAAATCACTTCACGCCCCCCCCCCCCCTTGATAAAGCCCCACGCCCCTCTAGGGGCGCGCCCCCCAGGTTGGGAACCCCTGGTCTAATCAATACAATTGCCTACTTAAAACTTTTAAAAGTTTAATACTACTGTAATTGTGTACATGTTCCAGACTGTGATGAGTCCCTCAGCACAATAGTACATTATGCAACGAGTCTATAATGGCAATAATTAAGACACGAGTATATTTATAAAACGTGCGCAAGCGAGTTTTATAATTTCCATACGAGTGTCTTAATTACCATTATAGGCGAGTTACATACGACTGTTAATGTTCGACGATAGTCTAATTATAACTTTATTATATGTTTAAACATAAATATTGATAAATATCTGTTGAGATTTAGTCACTTGAATTTTGTGATCGGAGTGCAAGCGTTGGGTTTGATATCTCTGTTTTCCAAGTTCTCTGACCGACCGACGCATGCGCTCTGTCTGCTTGGCAATGTCAAATGTTTACAGGCTGCCGAGCACCGATGAGCAGCAGCATTCAGTCAAACTTTCACCGAAGCCGTTTGAAAGCAATGCGCTGTGTAGAAATTGGAGTTGGTGATATTACGGTACAGTGCTATTTCTTGTCTCATATTCGCCAGTTTATTTACGCGAACATATGGACGGTGCTCTTTCCATGTCGGTAATTTATATAGAAAGATGCTGTGTTCATGTCCGACATGTTGGATTTTGAGCGCATGCGCGAAAGTATCCTTACCTAATTGGTCAATGAATGAGCTCTGATTGGCTGGAAAAACTGTATCATAATGGAAAACAGTACTATAATGACCATCACTATGATACAGTTTTCTGACGTATAATATTCACATTTTGACATCGTCGAACATAAAATGAATTATAACATGATATTAATAAATGAAATGGATATCCTTACACATTTTGTTTTATATTTACTTAAAAGTTCATCCATGTTCATCAAATATTTAGAAATTGATGCATCTTTTCTCGTACTTAACCCTTTAGTGTTAGTAGAATTGTTCCACACATATAGCCTACTGTATATTGAAGTCGATGAAGCTTTTTCTACCGTTAATTATCATCATTAATGATAAATCACAGTCAAGTTAAGTGAATCTTGGTTGGTTGGTTCCTTAGTTTAGGGGCTGCGACAACACGGTCATGTAGCCCCGTGTACTTAGGGCGTGTGTGGAATTTGTCTGATGACCGGTGTTAATTGTGATGGCTGTATTAGTGTGTGTTATCTGTGATTCAGTTAGAAAAACTGCAGACGATTTTTTTAAAGTAGTTCCTACTTTTGTTACCAAATGCTACCATCCACGACACCTAGCTGCGGACGTGGCTACTAAATGCCATCGCAGTCAGCACCTGGCGGTGAACGTTAGAACTAATATAGCGTTATTAAACTAACCTACGAATTTTATCTTCCACAAGTGTAGTTAGTGGAAGGTTCTTTTTCATGCCATATAGTCTATATACTGTATATGACATGGGGCCGCTGGCTTTACTTCCCCTCCGAAAGAAGGCATAGACCTACTGAGGGATTTTTAACGCTCTTAAAAATCAGATGACTTCGGCCGGGTTTGAACCCGCGAACTTGGGAATAAAGTGAATCTTGAGACTTGCTCTATTGTTTGATTGTCATACCTTGGCTTAGGCATGGTAACCCCGACAAAACAGTCACTGGTCCTCCAGGCTGGGGGTTGTGCGAAGGCTTGGTAACTATTCCACACAAAAATATCCTAATGCTTAGAATAATAATAGCCGGACAGATTTTATGATGACGACAAAGGAAAAACAAAGAACAAACGATTTGGAATCAGCTGTTCTATATACGGAAAACTTTAGCGTAATACTGTATTTCCAATAATCTAAGAAAGGGCCCATCACCCGTTTTTCCGTAAACTGCGTGGTTAATCGCCGGTGGTAGCTGCTTCATAACTGTCTTGTGACGTGTTCTTGTTTAAATCTTCGGTCTGTTGATTGGTTTGATGCAGCTATCCATCCTCCCTGTCCTGAACTAATCGTTTCATCTCTATATAGCTACCACACCCTACATCCAAGACAATCTGTTTAACATATTCCAACCTTGGTCTACCCCTACAGTTCTTGTCCTCGACCCTTCCTTCCATAACTAAGTTTGCTATTCCTATGCGTCTTAGTATGTGTCCTACCAACCTATCCCTTCTCATTAGCAGTCGCCAGAAACATCTCTCCTCTCCAACTCGTCTTACTACCTCTTCATTTGTAACCCTATCTACCCATCTGATCTTCATCATTCTCCTGTAACACCACATTTCAAACGCTGCAATTACCTTCTTTTCTGCTGCACCAATAGTCCAGGATTCACTTCCATAGAGCGCCACGCTCCAGACAAAGGCCTTCAAAAATGACTTCCTAATACCTAAATCTATATTTGATGTCCACAGATTCCTTTTCTGTAGAAATGCTTTCCTTGCCTGAGCCAACCTACTTCTTATATCCTCTTTGCTTCGTCCATCACTGGTTATTTGTAACTAAATGAAATGAATTTGCAACGAAACTTTAGCTGTGAACACGGTCAATATTCCCAAACAAAATCTACGAGGTATGTCAAAATTAACCCTACCGTTGCTAGTGATCAGAGTTGAGACACGTGAGCAGGACAGATGATTGCACGGTATCGGCTGTTTACATGCTTTGTGCAGTTGGCAAGAAAAGCATTAGAATACATTGCATGACTCAAAATATGTCGGGGAGGGAAGTGAACAAGTGTGGTATCAGAAAAGAGAAATTCAAAGTAATTCGGAAAGCATAAACAACACTGGAAGCCAATTCTTGCCTCGCTGCATCGGGAGAGCGTGGGTTCAAATCCCACCTCGGTCGTCCTGAGAATGGTTTTCGTGGTTTACAATTTTCACCACCAGGCAAATGCCGGGACGGTTCCCTTAAATAGGTCCACGGCCGATTTCCTTCCAATATCCCTTCCCTGACCCGTCCACAAAAGAAAAAAAGTGTACATGGCCAATGGCTGCATTAGTAGAATTAATTCTTAGTTCAAAGTCGTATGCTCTTTTACAGTGTCAGTAACTTTTCTTCAGACTCCCTGTAGTGTTTCTTTTAAATCACGCCTAACTTAAAAAACTACAATTAGAGTTTTAGCAAACTAATATAGTGTCAAAAGTTCTGGACACCATTTTCAACTCTTCCAAGAAATTAAATTTGACATGAGGATTGGAACGAGTTATATTCAAAGTCTTAAGGATAACTGAGGTGAGGTGGGTTCAATTCCCATCTCAATCACCCTAAGAGTCGTTTAGAAGGTTTAGAATCAGAGGAAGCCGTAGTAACTGCTAATAGCTAAATGTTAACAGCTAACTGCAAATAGGGGATCATGGAGGCAACTTGTTTGTAAACAGAGGCTTGCAAACTAGACTGGACGATGAAAGGAAAAACAGTCTTAAATGAAAATGGATGTATGTATTGGACCAAATGAAAAAGTGACACATTAGCGGATATTATCAATCAATATTACAAAATTGGTCCGGCCAGATCAAACATAAAATGCCAGCGTTTCGCCCCGGTGTGCCGTAGGGCTCGTCCGTTGGTACAGACACACCTCACCAATACGCATGGCTAGCACATACTGAGAAGGTCATCACAAGACACAAAATACAAGTAGTATTGACGTCACGAGTGATGCTAATGTGCTACTGAAGTCAAGCTCCCTTCCATAAAACAAAACCTTACCTTGGCAATCCAAATAGGTTATGAGCAGTCCCGATTGGGAATATGATGTTACTTTCCGTTTGATCAGATAAAATACATAAAATGCCCGCGTTTCGCCTGTGTGAAAACTAAATTGGATAGGTTAAGAATGTAAACAACGCTCTTAGGTTGCTACGTTCGTTGCCAAGAGCCGACTGCGGTGGCGTCTAGTAGCTAGTTCTGAACTAGGCCTAGTAGTCGTTGACGGTGGCGTTTGGCGGCAAAAGTAGGAACTATTTGAAAATTCAAAGTTGCAGTCCCTACTTGAATTAAAAAAAAAGATACACACACTAATACAGTCATCACAATTAACACCGGTTATCAGACAGATTCGGCACACCCCCAAAGTACACGGGGCTACATGACCGCGTTGTCGCAGCCCCTAAACTAAGGAACCAACCAACCAACCAGCGTTTCGCCCCGGTGTGCCGTTGGGCTCGTCAGTTGGTACAGACACCTCACCAATACGCATGGCTAGCACATACTGAGGAGGCCATCACAAGACACAAAATACAAGTAGTATTGACGTCACGAGTGATGCCAATGTGCTGCGGAAGTCAAGCTCCCTTCCATAAAACAAAACCTTACCTTGGCAATCCAAATAGGTTATGAACATTCCCGAATAGGAATATGATGTTACTTTCCGTTCGATCAGATAAATTATCAATCAATATGATAAAATTGGTCCGGCACACCGGGGGGAAACGCTGGCATTTTATGTTTGATCTGGCCGGACCAATTTTATCATATTGATTGATAATTTATCTGATCTAACGGAAAGTAACATCATATTCCCATTCGGGAATGTTCATAATCTATTAGTGGAATAGTCACAATATTTGCCACGCACTTTTAATACTGGTTTCTCTATCCTAAGAAACCAAACCACAGCTAAGACCACATCACCACATGACACAAGAGTTTCTTGGAGCTTGTTACGTGAGGTAAAATAGCTGTGTGACCGAGTAGAGAGATCTGCGTTTATCTGGCCAACCAATCCCGCAGAACACAATCGAGTTACTTGACGTTCCAATCCGACCCGGGATCAACTGTTTCCACTCCTCTCCAAGCAGACTTGCAGGCTAATTAGCCGCGTGACGTCACAAACCCAACCTGTCCCTCGAGACCCGAGACCAATCACATTTTTAAAACCAATTGTTTCCCCTAAAATATAAATTAACGCAACCATGGATCATTCGTCCATTTGTCATTCTCTAAAAGTATTAATTAGAGAATTGAGCAAGGACCAATAACATCAAGATAACATGCGAGCACTGCTCTTCTCTTACAAGACTATACCTTCGTGTTCGGTTGTGTTGCCTCGCTGTGCGATAGACCTACAAAAGAGAAAATATATACCATCTCGTGTAAAATACTGTACTATTTGTATGCAACCAGCAACCATGTATGTGCACTACTACAGTCAAAACAAATTTTAAAGGACTTCGAGATGAACCGTAAATCCTCAACATACGTCTATATCATGTGGATTAAATAAATTTTAGAACAATGATATCGATATTTCTGTATTACATTCGCGTTCGAGTAAAACGCAGATATTCTCGGTCTTCCATCCCTTGAAACAATATTCACCACCACCAATTACCATCTTAGGATTTGAGCCCCTATATCGGTTTCAGGTTTTACTCTTGAATTCCAAAGGATGCATAAAGATCAAATGCTAATGGTAGGTGAAAAAAAAAACAGGAAAAACATACTCAGGGTGCCCTTCGTCGGTGCTGGAATTAGAACCTTGGCGTAGCTTCCCACCGTAGTCAGGGTGTGCAAATTGCGTACGCTGAGGAGTAATTCAAAAGGCTTCAACTGCAACAGTTGGAAAGGTGAGTTAAACTGTGCTATGTGCAAATCGCCTAGGTTAATTTTGTTTGTTTAGGTTGATTGAATAATTCCTGATTACTGGGAACTATTGAGATAAAACTTACCTATGGCATCAGTAAAAGGATACGGTATTATTGAATTTATTTGCCTGTGTAAAACGTTGCTTCTCACCAAAGTCTGTCATTTATAGCTGTGATTATATGGAAGCCACTGTGGTGTGGGTGATGCTGAGTAATGGCATTCGGGGCAAAATCAGTGTCTGTGGATGCTGGGAAAGGTGCTACTTATAGCGTCACTGACTCAGTGAGGAAAGCAGCTTTAAACTATAAGGCATGATCAAAACGTTTCCGTTTGAGGGCTACCGGAAGGTCTACAGCCAGTGGATAAACCGGGCGTTTAGTGCCGAACAAAAAGCACACCGGATGGCTGTTTGCCTGCAGCATCTGATAAGTTTCAAAGTTGAAGGCAACACGTCCTGGAGCACATTGTTGCAGGCGACGAAAGCTGGTGCCACCACTGGGAACCGGAATCAAATGCGTCGACGATGGAGTTGTGTCATCCATCGTCCCCTCCTCCCAAGAAGTTCCAGATCAAACTACCCGTTGGAAAGGTGATGTTCACCCTGGTCTTTGATTACAGGGGGCCCGTTGCTTATTGATTTCAAGTAACCTGGCGTTTCCCTCACTGGGGAACTATACTGCGCAACACTGGAGAAATTACGGCATGCAATTAAGGTGAAAAAGATCGCGGGTTCAAACCCGGCCGAAGTCGTCGGATATTTTAAGACCGTTAAAAATCCCTCAGTTAGCCTTCCTTCGGAGGGGAAGTAAAGTCAGCTGTCCCATGTCATAGATTTAAGGCATGATAAAGAACCATCCACTAATTACACCTGTGTGAAGCTAAATTATAGGTTTTATTTGACGAACGCTCTTACGTTCCAACGGTCTTCGCCAGGAGCCAACTGTGGTGGCATCTAGTAACAAAGTTCAGAACTAGTTGGTCGTTGACGGTGGCGTTTGGTAGCAAAAGTTGGAACTACTGGAAAATCGAATATTTGCAGTCCTTACTTAAATTAAAAACAGATAACACACACTCATACAGCCATCACAATTAACACTGGCTATCAGACAGATTCTACACAAAGCCAAAGTACACGGGGCTATGTGACCGCGTTCTCGCAGCCCCTAAACTGAGGAACCGACCAACCAACAATTAAGGTGAAACGTCCGAGAAAACTGCGACAAGGGAGCTGCTGTTTCATGATAATGCACGCCCCCATACCGCAAGGGTCGTAACGCAGAAGGCACGCCAATTCAAATGGGAGCATCCTCTCTATAGTCCTGATCTATTCCCATATGATTATCACGCCTTCCGTCCCAGAAAGGCCTTGAGGGATCTACGTTTCCCGTTGGACAAGGATGTGCAGCAGGCGGTTGTGGACTTCTTCACGCAGCAGGACACGGGGTTTGATCACACGGGGATTTTCAAATCTGGTGCGTTGGTGGGATGAGTGCCACAATGCTGAAGGTAATTTTGTCTGACATAACAGATTCTGGACTGTACGGCTGTCAAACGGAAACTTTTTGACCACGTCTTATACCTCACGCCTCACCGTGCCTAGTATACCGGACTATACCGGTGCTTTAGTTTTATGGGACTTCTTAGAGCATAATTTACAGCGGTGGTTTTTGAGGATCTGAACTGCCTGCCTCCGGACTATTATCTAACAGACAGACTAGCATGAATGTAATCGTATTAGCCCTTTCCATGCTACTGTACTTGTTTTTAATGTTTTGAATAAATAAAAGATTTGGGTAGGTCTACTTAGAGAAGTAATTCAACCATCATGTTTGAATCATGAGGCAAACAATGAGAGAATTTCAAAATTAAGGGAGGCCTATACAATCACTTAGAACAGATGGTTCCTCAGTTTAGGGGCTGCGACAACGAGGTCATGTAGCCCTGTGTACTTTGGGTGTGTGTAGAATCTCTCTGATAACCAGTGTTAATTGTGATGGCTGTATTAATGTGTGTTATCTGTAATTCAGGTAAGGACTGCATACGATGAATTTCAAGTAGTTCCTACATTTGCTACCAAATGTTACCGTCAACAACACCTAGCTGTTAACTTGGCTACTAGATGCCACCGCAACCGGTACCTGGCAATGAAGGTGGAACTGATAGAGCGTAAATCAAATCTAACCTACTAATTTAGCTTCACACAAACGTAGTTAGTGGAAGGTTCTTTTGCATGCCATAAATCTATGACATGGGCCCGTCGGCTTTACTTCCCCTCCGAAGGAAGCCACACTGGGGGATTTTTACGCTCTTAAACATCCGACGTCTTCGGCCGGGTTTGAACCCGCGATCTTGGGCATAGAAGCTCAGCATTCTACCAACTATGCCACCGAAGCCGCCATGTGGAACAGATATAACAAAAAAAGAAAATTATATCGAAGAACGCAAAATTAAAACATTATACGACAGTAATAAAATTTGAAGCACTATAGGCCTACACCTCGGAAACCTTGGTCTTTGGAGGCAGATAAATCTTATTAAAGACGTAGAAAATACAAGATAGTAAAGTATTGGGGAAAATACTTGGTTCAGTCTGCTCAGAAGGAATCTGGGTGAAACGGAAGTTTTGGGAGCTTTATCAGCATGCTGAAAGGATCAATGTCACCTTCAGGAAAATGCGATAGAAGTTCTCTGACCACATTCTCAGAATTAACAATGACAGTCTCACCAAAGGGATTCTCAACCTAGATCTCTCAATGAAAGCCAAATACAACTGTATGTCTACCCCTTATTATTCCCGTTTTCCAACGGGGTCGGGGATGAGATGCGATGGAAGTCATTGTGGCGATGGTTTTTACGGCCAGATGCCCTTTCTGACGCCAACCTCATGAGAGGAGTTAATGAGAGATGAAATGATGGTGAATGAAACTGGGCAGGGATGTGGAAGGAAGCGGCCGTGGCCTGTCAGAAGGTACCGTCCCAGCATTTGCCTGGTGTTGAAAATGGGAAACCACGGAAAACCATTTCAAGGACGGCCGACGGTGGGGCTCGAACCCACGCGTCTACCGAGTCAGCAGAGAGCTTGGCCCCATGACCTAATGCTGCGCTTTAGTCAGCGTAGCCACTACTGCCGGTGAAAGCCAAATACAACTAACTACCTTAGTGAAATAGAACGCAAGAAATTGGCATCACAGAAACATATAAGATCGACTCCAGTTCAAAGAAATAATCAACAACCATAATTTTGCTGAGAAAATGAATACCAGGACCAATAAATCATGGAAAGAAGAACGGAGGAAGATTTTCAATGCCCAGATGAGATGATGGGAGAAAGAAGTAACATCATAAACGAATCAGTGTTTTTTGAAAGGGCGTAATCGTCATTTTTGGACATTTTCACTTTTTTAGCGTTTTGTTTTCCTTTTGGATAGAGCCAACTGTTTCCTTTGAAAGGACGATTGTGCAAGCGTTCTTTCCGTATAAAACTCATGTTCAAAAATATTGAGTTTGTTTTTTGAAAGGGCGGACGTGCGTCACACCCAAAGTACACGGGACTACATGACCGCGTTGTTGCAGTCCCTAAACTAAGGAACCAACCAACAATGACTTTCTTATGTGGTAAGTGTTTCCCTGTGCTTCAGATTTGTTGCAATTTTTGTGTGTAGCAAATCCATTCCATCTGAACACAATGTCTGTGCTTTAGATTTGCACTAATTTCTTAGTATTGCAAAAAAATCCAATTTAAGTCCTAAATTGATATTTAATAATGATCTATTATATTTTGTGTCCATATTTGCCATGTATTTGTGTAAATATCTGTCTAGCAAATAGATTGCATTTTCGAACAATTTAATGAACATTTTTTGTGTCTAATTATTTGATTTTTTTGAAAGGGCGTAGTAGTACGATTTTCTTTTGCGCATATCTTCCAGACAAAAATTTATAAAATTATTTTAGAGAGTGGAACATGTTCCATAAAAGCATGTTAGTCACAAAACCCATTAAAATACAAATTAAATTAAAAATTGAGCCTTTGGGGAAGTTTTATTTAGTTTCCCAACAATTTCCTTTCGTTCACCTACGCTTTCAAAAAACACTGATTCAAATAAGTTCTATGGCGCTCTACATATTGGCATAACGTTGCAAATAAAATTATTGGTTGTACATAATACGTAATACTTTTGATTCAATAAATAAATAAATAAATAAATAAATATAAATAAATAAATATATACGTAAGTAAGTAAATACATAAATAACACTGTTTATGCACGATTCTTCTTCTTCTTCTTCTTCTTCTTCTTTTGAGACCCCAAAGGATCACTTTACCCAACCATTAGTTCGTCGACTTGTAGGAACTGTACGAGCCTTGCGGTCCTCCCAGTACTTCTTCATGCGTATTGATCGTCTTGCCCGTTCTTCGGCGGAAAATATTCTTGTAGGAATTTTCTTCTTTGTGAGTCGAAAATGAAACGTCATATTTTTAAGTACTGTAGTTAAACTTTTCTTATTTGCAGCATCTTCTGTTGTTAGGCCAATTTCTTTTAAGTCCTCTCTGATTTCTTTTAACCATCGGCATCCAGTTGTTGTGTTTTTTGAAGCAAGATTGTACTGCACTAGTTGTTTTAGAAGACGTGAATCTGGCATTCTCATGATGTGCCCAAAGAATCCTAGTCTTTTCTTTCGCATGGTATCAGTAAAGGGTTCTAGGTTGTTATAGACCATATTGTTAGGTATTATTCGCCATTGCCCATCTTTTTTATATCCTTTATTGATACAAGTTCTTCCAATTCGCCTTTCGATCTTCTGTAATCTGTCGGTTTAAGAATGTTCATTTAGATGGAATAATGTTTCTGCTGCATATGTGGCTTCCGGTTTTATGACTGTATTGTAATGTTTAATTTTTGCATTAATTGATAAGCATTTCTTTTTGTAAGTTTCCCATGTTAATTTTTGTGCCCTAGATAGCTTGTTGGTTCTTATTTGAATTGACGCTTTCTCATTTAAATTGTTTGTTATTAGCTCTCCTAGATATTTGAATCGTGTTACAATTTTAATTTTTGTATCATTAATTTGTATTTCCTTTAATGGTGTTGGTTTTTGTGGCATGATTTCTGTTTTTTCGAATGATATCTTAAGGCCAATTTTATTTGCAATTGTCTGAAGCTCTGATATCTGTGTTTTGGCTTCCTCTAAATCTTTCGCCAATAATGCCATGTCGTCTGCAAAACCAAGACAGTTTGTTTGAATTTTTCTCCCTATTAGGCAGATTTCATTAGAAAGCTAAATATTGCAATGGGTCCCATGTTTCGACTTCCGGAAAATTTCGACATATCTTCGCGTTTCACATCCCCCAGACCCCAAAACCGCCGTCAGTTCAAAAGTTTATATATAATTTATGTATGTATATATATATATATATATATATATATATATATATATATATGTATGTATGTATGTATATCAGTTTCTTGTGGACACGATAACTACCGTAATTTTGCACCAATCACTTTGAATTTTTTACCGAATATGTATACCTGTAAAATCTCGGTCGAGTTCGTTACTGGGCTAAATCGGTCGAAGGGGGTGAAAATGGGGCGCTTTTTTTCGAAAAAGTGAAATATTGCTATAATTCTCTTAATATGTGACATATCGAATCCGTTCAACGTTCATACTATGTGTCGGATAAAGCCCAAAAATTTATGTTTGAAGAGTTTTTTTTATAGCACCAACCATTGACCAAAGGGGTGGGAAAAGGTGGGTTTTTCGGGAAACATTCATCATATCTCTCTTAATAGGCACAATATCAAAACCGTACAAAATGGACAATATTCCCCTAATAATTACCTAAAACTTTTGTATGAAAGAATTTTTGATATGACCCACCATTACGCCAAGGGATGAGAAAAATGATTTCGGAATTATAAGAAAATGCCAAGAGCTATCAGAGGTTGCCATGGCAACACTATTAAATTGATGAGGGATGAACCATCATTGTTGCCATGACAACGCACTTGCACGAGATCAGATTCAGTATTTCCATCTGACTAAGTGGGAAGCGGCTTCGGTGACGTAACTGGTGGCATGCTGAATGTCTATGCCCAAGGTCGCGGTTTCAAAGCCGGCCGAAGTCGTCGGATTTTCTAAGAGCGCTAAAAATCCCCCAGTATGCTTTCCTTTGGAGGGGAAGTTCCAACGTTCGTTGCGAGTTCCTGGGTGCGGTGGCATCTAGTAGCCAAGTTCACAGCTAGGTGTCGTTGACGGCAGTACCTGGTAGCAACATTAGGAACTACTGCTTGAAATTGACCGTCTGCAGTCCTTATCTGAATTACAGACTAATACAGCCATAAACCGCACTCGTTCCAGGTTCCGTATTGACCATGTTTACAAGATGTATAACTCAATTTACACTCGCCAAATCAATACTTTACTTTACTAAAAAAACTATAGGTACATGTTTCGGAAACTTGATATGTTTCCTTCTTCAGCCCATATGTTGGTGTGAAACATCATATGACATCGAAATCCTAACCAAAAATAAAAATACAGTTCGTACTTTTTCTCTTGTTCTTCATGAAGAAGTATGGACTGCAACTTTGAATTTTTCAAATAGTTCCTACTTTTGCCGCCAAACGCCACCGTCAACGACTACTAGGCCTAGTTCAGAACTTAGCTACTAGACGCCACCGCAGTCTTCTTCATGAAGAACAAGAGAAAAAGTACGAACTGTATTTTTATTTTTGGTGAGGATTTCGATGTCATATGATGTTTCACACCAACATATGGGCTGAAGAAGGAAACATATCAAGTTTCCGAAACATGTACCTATAGTATTTTTAGTAAAGTAAAGTATTGATTTGGCGAGTGTAAGTTGTGTTATACATCTTGTAATACAGCCATCCCTAAGTACACGGGGTTACATGACCGCGTTGTCGCAGCCACTAAACTGAGCCACCAACCAAAATCTCTGCGGGAGATATAATTTTGCTTGAAGAAGTAACAGACCGTTACATAGTCACACATCAGTGTCGAAACCTTGCATAAGGACAGTGTGACCACAAGTATAAAAATGGACCCCAAATTACAAGAAGGTTACCGTTCCCATAAGACAATAAAATGTTTAAAATAAGCATAAAATGATGAAAAACAAAGTTAATTAAGCTCCAATTATAAAATATCTTCTCGCAATAAATGAGGTCTGATCCTTCTACGAAAACCTGCATATTCTGCCTATTTTCGCCTATCCCCAAGTTTGTCCGGTGAAATCTACCTCCGCCTTCCGGCGTGCCGAGAGGACTTTTAATGTTTGCGTATGGACTAAATCACAAATTCAATCACAATGCAGTGCCCCACTCAGATTGTATTCTTCTTTTGTTTTTGCGATCATAACGACAATATAAATATTATTATCTATACTATCTATACTAATATAATAAAACCGAAGAGTTTATCTGTGTGTTTGTGTCTTTAAACACACTAATCTCTGGAACTACCAGTCCGATTCGAAAAATTCATTTTTTTTATACGATAGCCAGATTCAAGGGGATTAGTTTAGGCAATGTTGTATTAGGGTACATCTCTCAGGTAACCTTAAAGATTGATTTTTGTTCAGTAAGTCGGTAGAACAAGCACTCCCGAACTGCTCTATCCGCATGCGCTGGCGTTATGGTTAATGATACGTACACCGTTTCACCGATCTGAACCAAAATTTGTATACATACCCTTTGGAACCCTGCGAGTAACACTGTCTACGTGAAGTTTATGACAGACCAGTTCCTTCCCTGCATTTAGGCCCTTTGGCACAAATCTACACCTCTTCACCGATCTGAACCAAAATTTTTATACTTACCCTTTGGAACCCTGCGAGTAACACTGTTTACATAAAATTTCGGACAGACCACTCCATTCCCTGCATTTAGGCCCTTTGGCACAAATCTACACCATTTCTCCGATCTGAACCAAAATTTGTATACTTAACCTTTGGAGCCCTGAAAATAACACAGTCTGCATTCAATTTCGGACAGACCACTCCATTCTCTGCATTTAGGCCCTTTGGCACAAATCTACACCATTTCACCGATTTGAACCAAAATGTGTATACTTACCCTTTGGAACCCTGCGAGTTACACTGCCTACATGAAAATTATGACAGACCACTCCATTCCCTGCATGTAGGTCCTTGGCACAAATCTACACCTTTTCAGCAATCTGAACCAAAATTTGTATACTTACCCTTTGGAACCCTGAGAGTAACATTGTCTGCTTGAAATTTTGGGAAGACCACTCCATTCCCTGCATTTTGGCCCTTTGTCCCAAATCTACACCGTTTCACCGATCTGAACCAAAATTTGTATACTTATCCTTTGGAACCCTGCGAGTAACACTGTCTTCATGAAATTTTGGACAGACTACTCCATCCCCTACATTTAGGCCCTTTGGCACGAATATACACCGTTTCACCGATCTGAACCAAATTTTACATACTTACCCTTTGGAACCCGACGCGTTACACTGATGCTTGAAATTTCCGACTGACCACTCCAATCCCTTCATGTAAGTCCTTTGGCACAAATCTACACCGTTTCACTGATCTGAACCGCATTTTGTATACTTACCCTTTGGAACCCTGCGGGTGACACTGTCCACTTTAAATTTTGGACAGACCACTCCATTCCCTGCATTTAGGCCCTTTATCACAAATCTACACCGTTTCTCCTAATAGCACCAAATTTTACATACACTTTGAAACCCTGCTGGTAACACAGTCCACTTGATATTTTGGACAACGCTCTCCATTATCTACATTGGGAATAACAGACAAAATAAACTTGAAAACCACGTATTAAGGCCCTAGAACTATTCATGCCCATAGTAGTGTAACTGTAAGAGTATTTTAATAAGTCTATTGATGACGGGCAGTTCGGGCTGCATCACGTCACCCCTACCAGTGTTCTGGTGCAGAATTGCGAAAATAGTTGCATCTTGCGCTGTTTATAAATTGCAGTCACGGGGAGTAATTAGTGCAAAAGGATCTCTTAAGCCCCTTAAAACAGTTATCATCATGACAATATTATGGCTCTGTATAAGTGCAATGGTGTTGGTGCAGTACACTGATGTTACCAGCTGCAATAAGCGTTGGTGCTTTCAAATTTACCTTCATTTATTCCGAACCTTATCGTTGAGCGCTATGTAGCGATAAATGATACTATTGCTACCAAAGTAGCTCAGGACAGCCGAAGTTTTCCAAAGCGTTGTGATCATTTTCCTACGGTGCTATGCGACTAAAGATGACACTATTGTTCTCTACATTTCTAACAGCCAATGAGATATAGGCCCTAGACAGTGTCTTTTATTTCACTTACTACTCTTTCTATTCATTTTCTTAAAATTTGTTTGTAAATTACATGTGTCAGTGCTGTAGTTACAAAATAGCCGTTTTCCTATTCATTATTATCATTACTGGAGAATGAACTGAATGTTGCGTCCATTATACTGTACTACTTATCACCACTACAACCACCACCACCACCACCACCACCACCACCACCACCACCACCACCACCACAAAAAGTTATTTTTTTAAAGTATTTTTTCTGTTAGTTTAGGTATCATGTGCCAGTTCTTTAGTCGTATTCATTATCCTCCATAGAACAAATAAATCCACCGGGCGAAGCCGGGCACTACTGCTAGTTAAAGATAAAGCGCACAAATTGTGCATATTGATGATAAACTGTCATTCACAAAACATCACAATGGATGATCTCCGATTTGCACAAGAAATTACGTGGTATCTACTACATTGCACCCCGCATAATTTACATACGCAGGATTCATCAGGGTCATGAAAGTATTCGGTATTGCACAGTTTATGGTGATACCCATGTACCGCCATCGAATTAACAAAGTGTCGCAAGTCTTGATTAGTGTTCATCCATGTTGTAGTCATCGTGGCCTCCGTGGTGTAAAACTCGAACCAGATTTCGTCCCTTTTCTGTATTCTTTGCTGCATTAGTTTTTTCCAGGCGTCTGTGGATGGTAGCCCTCTCTTCATCCGAAGGTCCTCAATGAAGAAGGTCTCCCTGGCGAGTTCATATGCTAATATGAATATTAAAAGTCAGATGCCCCAAGGCAGGAATTGATGTATAGAAATTCGTTTTGTAGTTCGATGCAGCCGTTCGGAAGTTACAAGAGGAAAACACAATCAGGCACATACGACTAATTTCTTTCAAATTTTTGAAGAAAAAACTAGGATAAAGTAAGTCGAAACAAAATAATAATAATTTTTAAACGAGCGTAATTGTAAGATATCGACAGCGCAATAAAAGAGAAAACAAGTAGTTCCGTGAAGAACTCAATAGCCTATTTTCAAATATCTTACTTATGTTAATTGCTTCTATCAACATACAACATTTCAGTTTGTTGCTGTAATATATTCTTAGATATTCAGAACCGTCTAAATATTTCGGATGGTCGCCATGTTTGATTTTTATATATGTAGGCCATGTACTATTAGACGAAGACGAATATGTGGGTTTATTATTCAAACTTCAATCGTATGATTAGGACAAAAGAAATAAAAATGAGATTTTTAAATTTCGCACAGCAGCCATCTTGGGGTTATGAAAACAATAGAAATAAATCAGATGTCAGTGGATTAAAATTCGTATAAGCATTTACCGTACAAAGTTTCACTGCGGTCGAATGATTATATTGCGAGAAACGACCATTTTAAATATTTAAATTTCGCGTCGCCGCCATGTTGGATTTGTGCCCACCAGGTTATTGAAATGTGAAACATTTTAATAGACTCTTCTCGCGATTTAACCATCTTAGCGGAGTGAAATATGATACAGTACATATTTATACACATGGTAATGCACTGGCATCTAATTGTGTTCAATTGTTCACATAACCTCAAGATGGCGCCTGTGCGCAATTTTAAAATTAAGTTTTTATTTTTTGTGTATTAATCATGCGATCGAAGTAAACGTTTGAATAATGAACCTACGCAAAAATCGTCATCTAATAGCCTTTTATATAAATATCCAACATGGCGACCGACCGAAATATTTAGACGGTTATCAATATCTAATAATCTATGACAGCAATCAAACTGAAATTTTGTATGCCCATAGTGGCTATGAACATAAGTTCACCTATGGGACTTTCAATAACCTGGTGGGCACAAATCCAGCATGGCGGTGACGCGAAATATAAATATTTAAATGGACGTTTCTCGCGATTTAACCATCCAAGCGCAGTAAAACTTGGTACGGTAAATGCTAATACACATTTTAATCCACTGGCATCTAATTTATTTCAATTGCTTTCAATACCACAAGATGGCAGCTGTGCGAAATTTTAAAATCTGATTTTCATATCTTGTGTCCTAATCATGCGATTGACGTTTGACTACTACACCTACACAATAATCTTCATGTAATAGTACATAACTCTAAGTACTTCATATATAAAAATCTAACATGGCGACCATCCGAAATATTTAGGCGGTTCTCAATATCTAAGAATCTATTACAGCAATCAAACTGAAATTTTGTATGTTGATAGAGGCAATTAACATAAATAGGATATATGAAAATAGGCTGTATAGTTCTTCACGAAACTACTTGTTTTAAAATGTAGGATACAGATGTCCTGTCAGATCATTATTGCGGTAGCACAAGTGATATTTTATAATATATATTTCCCATTCAAAATCAGGGCAGTCAAAAAGCAAGTGATGAACATTTTCGGAGGATCCACGAGGGCATGCATAGTACTTTTGAATAATCATATGAAACCTCTCGAAGTATGACTTGGTTTTAGGTAGGTATCATTAGAAAGCTAACTATTGCGATGGGTCCCATGTTTCGACTTCCGGAAAATTTCGACATATCTTCGCGTTTCACATCCCCCAGACCCCAAAACCACCGTCAGTTCAAAAGTTTATACATAATTTATGTATGTATATATGTATAGATATCAGTTTCTTGTGGACACGATAACTGCCGTAATTTTGCACCAATCACTTTGAATTTTTTACATAATATGTATACCCTTAAAATCTCGGTTGAGTTCGTTAATGGGCAAAATCGGTCAAAGGCGGTGAAAATGGGAGGCAATTTTCGAAAAATTGAAATATCGCTATAACTCTCTTAATATCTAAAATATTGAATCCTTTCAAAGTTCATACTATGTGTCGGATAAGGCCCTAAAATTTATGTTTGTAAAGTTTTTTGATAGCACCAACCATTGATCAAAGGGGTGGGAAAAAGTGTTTTTTTCGGGAAACATTAATCATATCTCTGTTAATAGGCACAATATCAAAACCGGACAAAATTGACAATATTCCTCCAATAATTACCTAAAGAATTACTGAAATAATTTTTGATATGACCCACCATTACGCCACGGGGTGAGCAAAATGATTTAAATTATAAGAAAATGCCAAGTGCCAAGAGAGGTTGCCATGACAACTATACTTTTAATTGATAAGGGATGAGACATCAGCAGTTGCTATGACAACGCCACTGCACGAGATCACATTCAGTTTTCCATATGTCTGTGGGAAGTGACTTCGGTATCGGAACTGGTAGCATGCTGAACTTCTATGCCCAAGGTCGCGGGTTCAAACCCGGCTGAAGTCGTCGGATTTACTAAGAGCGCTAAAAAACACTGAGTATGCTTTCCTTCGGAGGGGAATTTCCAACGTTCGTTGCGGAGTTGATGGTTCCGGTGGCATCTAGTAACCAAGTTCACAGCTAGGTGTGGTTGATGGTAGTATTTTTAATTATGTAGCCTATTTTAGGTAGATTTCATTAGAAAGCTAACTATTGCAATGGGTGCCATGTTTCGACTTCCGGAAAATTTCGACATATCTTCGCGTCTCACATCCCCCAGACCCCCAAACCACCGTCAGTTCTAAAGTTTATATATATATGTGTGTATATACATGCATATATATCAGTTTCTTGTGGACACGATAACTGCCGTAATTTTTCACCAATCACTTTGAATGTTTTACATAATATGTATCCCCTTAAAATCTCGGTCGAGTTCGTTAATGGGCAAAATCGGTTGAAGGGGGGTGAAAATGGGGGGCTTTCTTTTTTTTTTCGAAAAAGTGAAATATCGCTATAACGCTCTTAATACGTGAAATATCGAATCCATTCCAAGTTCATAATATGTGTCGGATAAGTGCCAAAAATGTATGTTTGATAAGTTTTTGATAGCACCAAACATTGACCAAAGGGGTGAAAATAACTGTTTTTTTTTTCGGGAAACATTAATCATATCTCTCTTAATAGGCACAATATCAAAACCGTACGAAATGGAAAATATTCCCCAAATAATTACCTAAAACTTTGTCTGAAATAATTTTTGATCTGACCTACCATTACGCCAAGGGATGAGAAAAATTATTTCGCTATTAAAGAAAATCCCAAGTTCCATCAGAGGTTACCATGACAACGCTTCTAAATTGATGAGGGATGAGCTATCAGAGGTTGCCAAGACAACGCCATTGCTCGAGATCACATTCATTTTTCCATCTGACTCTGTGGGAAGCGGCTAACTGGTAGCATGCTGAACTTATATGCCCAAGGTCGCTGGTTCAAAGCCGGCCAAAGTCGTCGGATTTTCTAAGAGTGCTAAAAATCCCTCAGCATGCTTTCCTTTGGAGGGGAAGTTCCAACGTTCGTTGCAAGTTGCTGGTTGCGGTGGCATCTAGTAGCCAAGTTCATAGCTAGGTGTTGTTGACGTTAGTATTGTACCCGATACCTATTTTAGGCTATCGGCTACGCCAGCTGACAGTAAGCTGTAGTTGAGGTTTTGGAAGGCAATCAGAAAAGATAGCGCACCGATCGCGTCAAGAAGAAAGCCAAGATGACGTAGCAGGTCTAGAATCAAGGAGGCATTGAAATCTGTGAGAAGATAGAATTATGAGTAGAGATGTGAAGCTTTATTGAAACATATATGGAATTATAGCAATTAAAACATCTTAGAAGAGGATATATAACATGCATTATATGTGGAAATAATTTTATGGAAATAAGTTATTTTATAACAGAACAGCCGAGAGGATTCGGGTTCGAGACTATGTTGATGACGTGAGAACGCAGTGGTGGGGAGAATGAGCCACGTGCCGCGCCGAGCACAAAAAGCCGGAACACAGCACTAGCAAGTCAGTTGAGCCCAGGAAGAGGGGCAGTTCAGAGCAGCTCTATAGCACAGCGAGACGGGCATTGAAGGTCACGCAGCATACGTAAACCGTCACGGCAGAAGTCTAGGTGACATTTCTCGTATCGCCGAGCAGCTAAGGCCGAGGGGGTCGTTGATCCAGGCGAGCTGGCCGAGGAGACAATTGTAGGCAGCCGGGGTATTTCAAAACCACACTGATCGTATTTGAAGACTTTATTTCAAGCTTCATTTCGACGCTGTTCAAACACAGGCTTTTACGAATAACCTTATAACCATGCTGTTATATAACACATTCAAAGCGACTTTTACTATTCCAAGTAAACTGAATGTTTAGCATAGGCTCTGATGAACATTATAGCGGGCATTTATAAGATTTATATCTTATACAATTTTCATGATTTACCTATTACGAACAGATACAGGGTGTATCGTAATCTTGAACACTATCAAGTAAAATTTTATTTTATTCAAGTGGGACTTTGCAGTAAGTTGAGATTGGACTTACAATTCTCAAACTGAACATTTAAAGGAACAGTGGCGTATATTAGAAGAGGAGTAAGGGGGTCGGCTGTTTCCATGAACTTTTCGAGAAGGAGTTGGACAATATCCGCTATGGGTAATCCGAGGTTCAACATGACCGAGTAAACGTGAATAGAGACAAGATGGCACCACAGAGCGATGGATTCGATTCCTGACGAGAGGAGTCCAACAGCTGATTCGCTTGGGATTTCGAAGGAAATCGTCATTTCATGGATGAAATGATATTCACGCCGATCTTACGAGAAATTCTTATGTAGGGAAAATCGACGATCTTGGAAATTATATTACAACTGATAATGAAAGATATTGTAAGAGTTCTAACTACCTGATACGATTATTTTCATGAATACTGGGCACACATGTATATTTTTCTAATAGGAGTGATTTGATTATTAAGACATGGTTTGAATTTATATACTTCGAATTTGCTAGAATATGGAGTGACCATATGATATGGCAGGCATCATTATTCGAAATTCTCACCGTTGTTTGGCTTTATTAAGCAGATGTTTGGTCTCATAGACATTTTTCCAGCTAGGATATTTTTCATGAATAGTTTTTTTTGTGTAACGAGTATTTCGAACTCGTGATCTGCAATTGATTATCAGAAATTACTTCGTCAGTTCATTGCATACTAGCGAGTGTGTATTATTCATCAGTAGGGATTTTTTCCATTGTATTGTTTGGAGATATTAAGAAGTTATTCACTTTAGTGAATGAACATCGCTTTTATATGACAACTAGAAACTTGTTGATTCCTTTCTGGTACATTCACTCATACAGACTACGAGATGGGGTCTTTCGTATTTATACGATTGTATGGTGGTTACTCACCTTACCCATCGTTTAGGGAACTATCATCCAAGTCGACGGGGCGAGGTCCTTCGTATTTATACGATTGTACGGTGGTTACACATCTTACTCGCCATTGAGGGACTCATTTTTATCATCCGAATGTACACGAGATGTAAGTGAATTAAACAAGGAACTACTAGTCACATATCAGTCGAAATTTTGTTAAATAAAGTAACGATAAATGTCAACAGGATTGCATTTAGTAATTCTTGTTTGCCAATCCAATATTTTGTTGCTATACTCTTTTGAGAGTAATTTCAGTTTAACAGCTATTACAGCTGATGCTTTGATGATTTTTATAATTGTGTTTGATACCTTTGAGAAGGATTTAAAGTAATTGAATCTTGTAAGATTAATCATTAATGGTCATAATTATTTTAAGGCAGATCAGTATTGCAGATTTTGATATGAGAGATTATAGCACATTGGTGTTTTTCTGCGATGTGAATTATTGAAACTTGTGAAAGAGAATTTATGCTATTTGAAAGCAGATATTAAATTACTGAAGTAATATTTTTCCAATTGTTTAAGGAGTTGTCTAGATGTGATCAGAGTAATTACAGTCATTGGAGATTATGTGCGTTAATAATTTGAAGCCATTTATATATTTTTGTAGATCATGCAACGTGGTTAAGTGGAGTTTGTGATAGGCATTTTGTGGAATTTGCCATGTGATAGTTGCAACGTTAATAATGTATTTTGAAGCAGACATGAGGTCGTCGTACCCAGTCTAGCGTATTTGTTGAGATTCATGCTGTATGTGCTGAATATTTATGGAGTTTTTGGAGTAATTCTTATATTCAAATGTGATATTTGGAATATTGAAGAAATGTAATGTCGTTGTGGATAGTTAGATCCAACGTGATGTCGTGGAGACAATAATATTTTTTGGCATGATAAATTAAATACGAGATATAACTTGGAAGTAATAAAACTGTAAGACAACGTTCTATAAACCTTATTAAACAATTTGTTAGGAAATTAAACAAATAAATGAAGTTGATGATACAAAATTTTCTGAAAATAATAATTAACGAAATAATAATCTGAGATTTAAGCATATTAACGATCTGACCTAATGAAATAAAAATCAGAATTACTAGATGAAATAATAAAAATCTAAATAACCAGATGATTGAAATTTAAATAAGTTGATAAATTAAATTTTGAAATAAATCGATGAATTAAACAAATGGATGAATTAAAGATTGATAAAATAAACTGATTGAAATGAATTAATAGACGATTGTAATGATGATGAATAACTAAATTAGAATGTGATAATTAATTAAATAAGCTGATGATTAATGAATTTATATGCAATTAAATAAATTTAATTGAGAGATAATGTGAAGGAATTGCAACTTGAAATGTGAATTTAAATGATGTAATGGTGATGAATTAACGATTCTGACAGGAATATTTGAAATTTTGAAGTGAGAATTAATGTGAGAAATATTTAATTTTGATAATAACGATTGATGATGACCAAATGATAATTTGAATTTTCAGTAATTCACAGATAAGTGATTGAATGACGATGTAAATAGTGTAAATTAATTATTCAATGTTTAGGAACATTTGATTAACATGTTCTATGTTCAAATTATACCATGCAAACCATAATTTATGTGATATTTAATATGAGTGATTATTATATGTGTATGTTTAGGCAGATTAATTACTTAATTAAATCCACATTGATGTTAAATTATAGAGAATTAGGTCTCAGGTTTCACAAATGTCAGTGACGAAAGACATAGTGCTACAGTGATCCTGAGAACCGAAGAGAACTTTATACATTTTTCTTGTTATGTGGATAAAATTAAATTTGCATTAGAGAAGAGATGGTTCGATTTTTGGACAATGACAATTTAACTTGGCATTCGACCATACTCTTAGGTAGGAATTATATTTAAAATGTCTGTCTGACTTTCAAAGTAAAATAAATTTGTTTTTATCTTAGTTGTGATCTGATGATGGTGTGATGTTCCTTTTTCTTTCCTTGTCTTGAGTAAGGCTTATCCGGAAAGGAAGTGGTTTGCTAGGAATTCAGTTGATGGCGCCCATTTATATTTGAATTTTTTTTTTTATTAACTTAAGCCCGTAACGACCCTAGAGATACTTTGTCTCGTGATACCCACTGCTTTTTCGAGAACTCAGCTGAATTTCCGACACATTCCTTATTTGACTAGAGGTTCATTTAACTCCGCTCTGTCCTGGAACTCCAGGGATGTGATGTTATAGCAGATGGGTCATCGCATCCCCAGGACGAACGGGTACAGAGAGAGAGGGAGAATTGGCTTTATCCAACTAGTGGGGCTTTTCGATTTTGTTAATTCTATGGAATCACATCAGATTTAGATTACTGAGAGATTGATCTCAAGTTCATTTAAGTGTGTTACAAAATTTATTAAACTTAGTCAGACAATGTACTTGTGTGCCCAATCCAGTGTTCATGTTAATCGTATTAGTAATATCATGTTAGTTATAAGATATTTTTCCCTATACCCAAGTGAATGCAGGAATTGAGACATTGTGATGTGTTGTTGTCTAACGTCTCTATATAATTCTATATTGAAATATAATTATGTTGCCGGAAGATTTAGCGAAGGTGTTAGGAGAGTTGCAGACGGGTATGTCTGGAATTGCAGAAACTATTTCTAAGATGGAAACGGAAGTTAAAGAACAAATTAATAATTCAGAAGCTAGATTAGAAGCTAAATGTAAAGAGAATGTACAAGCATTACAAACTAGTAATGAAGAAAATTTAAAAACATTAGAGACTAGGCTACAGTCAAATAGCAAAGATGAGTTGAAATTATTAGAAACAAGGCTACAGTCAAATAGTGAAGCTAACTTGAAGGACAATTTTAAGTCATTAGAAGAGAAATTACAGTCTCGTAGTGAAGAAACTAACACTGAATTAGAAAATAAGTTAACCAGATTAGAGAATAGTTTAACTTTAAAGAATAATGAGATGCTAAAAACTTTACAATTAGACATCATTGCAGTAAACATGAAAGGAGAGGAAAATGTTCAAATATTAAGGAAAAATATTATTGAGTTAGAAAGTAAAGGAGAAGAAAATATTTTGACTTTAAGAACAGACGTTATGACCATACAGAAAGACATTAAGTCAGATGTATCGAAGTTGAGATTCGACATCGATGGTTTAGTGGCAGATGTAGGAAAAATTCAAGATTGGTCTACCGAAGTATCTTTCGAGACTAAGATTAAGGGTCTAGAAACGAATCTAGGTAACGAAATAAAAGATTTAAAGACAGTAATTGGGACCATTAAAAAGGAAGTCTTGGGAGAGGTCAATTCTAATTTAAAGTCGTTAGAAAATCAATTGCAGAAGGATATTAGGAAGATAGACGACGATATAGAGCAAAAGGTTAACGAAAACTTAGCTTTATTTAAAAATAGAGTCGGGGCAATTGTGGAAGAACGGTATAATGAGGTCGATGCCGAAGCAAAAGAGAAACGTGAAGGGTTAGATGAAAAATTAATCGCAGGTATGGCAAACTTAGAAGCTAGGTTTACGGAAAGCAAGGAAGCGATGAAGATAGATTCAACTCTATTTAGAACAGATGTTGATCTGTTGAAAGAACAAGTCGCGTTAGTAAAGAACACGTGCGAAGGAAAAATTGACAAGTTGAGGAACGATCTAGACGAAAGTAACAAGACGCAGGATGTTACATCGTTAGACGAGTTGAAGACTCAGGTCAAGAAATTAGCGGAAGACAGGATGACTAAACTAGAATCCATAGTTAACAGTTTCACCAGTCAGAATGTAACATCAGGGGAAACATTGATAAATCAAAGAGCGATAGACCGCAGTATGACGAATCAAGAACCGAGCATGGTAGAAGACCGTCAAATGCAACCGAATGTGACATTCGAAAGGGTCAGTTCAACCCCTCAGGAGAATACAAGTTCGAATAGGAGTACGTTAGGTCCAAGCGAACGATACTCAGGTCCAGTCACTATTATAAGGAACCTAGATGACAAACCGAGAAAGTTTTCGGGAAATACAGGAGTTACACCAGTAGAATTTCTGCGAGATATTCGAGACTACATGGCGGAACACAGGGTAGCCAAAGAAAGAGAGCTAAGGATAGTAGAACGCGCCTTAGATGGATCTGCACTTACGTGGTTTAGAGCGTTCAGAAGCAATTTTGCGAACATGGAGCAATTTGCCATGGCTTTCTTGAGGAGATTCTGGAGTGCCGAGGATCAACTCAACGTAAGAGCGGAGATGTACTCCAAACGCTATTCTACGTCACATCCGACGCATTACGCCAACTATTTCACGTCACAGCTGGCTAAATTACAGTTCCTTATTCCTCCATTGCCAGAAGAAGAGCTTTTGCAAGCTATAGCGCGACAGTTACCGATAGAGGTACAGCGATCACTGATAGCATCGGGAGCCAATACGCTGGAACATTATGATGACATTTTGCGGCGATTGGATTATACAAGCGCACAGGTCACACCTAGAAGTAATAGAAACGACAACAGGAACACGCAAGAAGTAAATGCGGTAGTCGTGGACAATGCAGCTCAAACGGACAGAAGGGATTCCTGGGAAAACCGACGAAACGAAGGGAATCGAGGAAACATCCGTAACGCAAGAGGAAATGATCGATATAGAGGACCATATGAAAGGCCATACGATCAAGAAGCGAGAGATAGCCGGTATAGGAATTATAACCAAAATTCCAGGTATCAGGACAGGAATCGGTATAATAACAGATATCGGGGAAGGAATAACTGGGGCCAAGGGCAACAGTTTAATGGAAACGACCGACAGGATGGCCGAAGAAACGATCCTAACGACAGGAGGGACAATCGTGGACATGAGAGGTCGAGACAAGAGGATAGACAGCCTAGTGCACCACTCGAGGAGACAGTGAGAGATGTCAATCGAGCCAGCACGAGTGGCGAAGGAAAAAAAAAACGTCAAATTAACTCCAGAGAAAAATGAAAATCATTGGGAATCAATCGTCATCGTGGAAACATATCAGGTCAAGGACGAGGATTTAATCGAGGAAGAAGACATAGTACAACGGGAAAATAGACATGAATTGCCAGTTATTAGTGTGGAAGTCATGGGAAAAGAGATAAAGACACTCGTAGACACAGGGGCTATGGTGAGCTTGATATCCATAGGTTGCCTGGATGAATTGAAATTATTAGGAAGAATTACAATGTTGCCAACTGTTGTTAGCAAAATTCAAGGGGTGATCCCAGACAAGAGTATGAAATGTAAAAGTCAGGTACTTTTAGATGTTGGGATTGGAACCAGAAGTTTTGAACAGATGTTCCTAGTAGTGGGTCAACTACATTTTGACATGATCCTAGGAGTGGATTTCCTAAGTGAGAGTGGCCTGATCATAGATATGCAGAGTAGGCGCATGTACTTTCAAGAAGGGGTCATGGAAAATCAAGAATCAGAGATGACATTCTGTAGAGAGGATATTTTGGATGAAATAGTATGCAGCGTTGAAAGATCTATAGAAGATAAAATTGGCATGACTAGTAAAATAAATCCAGAAATTAAGGGGCAGTTTGATCAAGTAATTTCAGAATATGAGGATATATTCAATGACAAACCAGGTCTCATAGAAAATTTTACATACAGCATCAAGTTGATGGATGACAAACCATACCATAAAAATTTATATCCCATTCCGGATAAATGGAAGGAGGAAGTTAGCATAATGATAAGCGACATGGAAACAGATGGAATAATTAAGAAAATGCCAACTGCTTATTTGAATCCTTTAGCTGTTGTCAAGAAACCTAACGGTAAGCTGAGGATATGTCTAGATGCCAGAGCCCTTAACGAAAGAGTTGTTCCTGAACACGATAGACCACCTGTTATTCGTGAATTGTTACGCCGATTTAGAGGAAAGAGTTTCTTCTCGACAATCGATCTGACTAGTTCATATTATCATGTTGAGCTAGCAGAAGACTGTAAACAGTACACGGGGTTCTTGTTTGACCATAAAACATATGTATTCAATAGGTTACCTTTTGGTGTGAAAAATAGTGGTCCGGTGATGATCCGAGCACTAGATGAAAATTTGTCAGATGCAGTTAAAGAGCATGTTGTAAGCTATATTGATGACCTGATTATAGCGTCTGAGACAGCGGAAGAACATATCAGACACCTTCAAATGCTTTTCGAAGATCTTAGGAGAACGAACTTCAAGGTGAACTTCAATAATGTCAGTTCTTTCATGAAGAAATTGAATTTCTTGGACATAGAATCGATGGAGATGGTTATAGGCCCAATCCAAAAAAGATCATGGCAATTTCAGAGTTTCCAACACCACGAAAGATTAAAGAGGTACGGCAGTTTTTAGGCATGTGTCAGTTCTTTTCAACACATTGTCCTGAATATACTGAGACGATGGCACCTCTGCAGGATTTATTAAGGAAGGGAAATCGATGGAAATGGGACGATAGATGCAATCAAGCGTTTTTAGCGGCCAAGAAAATGCTAATCCAAAATATCAAACTTGAGTATCCTGATTTTACAAGACGATTTTTTGTAGAGACAGACGCATCCAAAATAGGTATTAGTGGAATCCTATATCAGTTGGATGATGACAAAAAACATAGATATTTAGCTTTCACCAGTCGCAAGCTTAGGAATTGTGAGAAGAATTACTATGCAACTGAGTTAGAAGCATTAGCAGTGGTTCATGCTCTCAAAACGTGGAAGAAGGTGTTGTTTGGACATGACATAACAGTGATCACAGATCATAAAGCCCTTCAATTTATTATGAAGACAGACTTAGCGAGTGACCGCATCACCAGATGGGCTCTGTTCTTACAGCAATTTAACCCAACTGTTGTACATAGACCGGGGAAGTTAAATCTGTTAGCAGATGTGCTGAGCAGAAACCCTTGTGAAGAAGTATTTGTCAACCATATAAATTTGATTCAAGAGGATAATGGTACTCTAGAAAAGTTGAAGTTGTTAGCGCAAACTCAGAAGAGATATGCACCTTTGCGAAGAATTTACCGTTTTCTGACACGCAGGATGGATAACACTGATCCAGATTTTCAAAGAACTGAGATAGAGGCTAGAAAATACCATATTATGGGAGGTATTATATGCCAATATATCGACCAGGATCATACTAAACTTAGAGTAGTGATCCCACCCAAGCTTGTCAAACCAGTTATTTGGATGATACACCGAACTGCAGCTCATGTAGGTGTAGACAAGACTTTGGCTCTCGCTCATGAAACTTTCGTTTGGAGACAAATGGGACAAACGATTCGCGACGTCATAAAGACCTGTGACAGTTGTCAGCGAAGTAAATACTCATCTAAGTTAATGAAAGAAGTTCCTAGATCAATATTACCCAGTAAGCCAAGAGAACTTTTCGCGACGGACATTTTCGGTCCGATTCCTCGTTCGACGAAAGGCAATCAGTTCGTTTTGGTCACAGTTGATGTATTTTCGAAATACGTATCTCTATGCCCTATACAGAAAGCTACGTCCAAGTACGTAATAAACAGACTTGAGAAAACAGTTATTCCGAGCATGGGGAAACCTGAAGTTTTGTTGAGTGACCATGGATCGCAGTTTACGAGTATGGAATTTTCTAATGCTATGGAACGTTTAGGAATCAGGCATGTGTTTAATTCTGTACGGTATCCAGAGGGAAATCCCGCCGAAAGAATTATGCCGGAGATAAGTAAGCTGTGTCGCTTATATGTGTCAAGGCAACACCATAGATGGATGGAAGTGATACCCATCATTAGCCAATGCTTGAATTCCACAGTACATGAAAGCACAGGACAGATTCCGTCCATGCTTCATCATGGATTGAAACCGGATAGACCATGGGATAGAGTCGTGAGGGCACCAGTAGATCCTCAACCCACACAAGAAAGAAGAGTCGAGATGGCAGGAGAGAGGCTCAGAAGACAGGCGGAGAAGAGAGCCAGGAGACAGGCAGGAAGGAGATTCCACGAGCCATTTCAAGAAAATGATGAGGTGCTGATTAGGAAGCCAGTCACTTCGAACCTTCAACTGAAGATCTACCATAAATTCGCTCCATTGTACGCTGGACCGTTCCGTATTGAACAGACATACCAGAATAATAGCTATAAGATTGTTAAAATGGATACTGATGAAGTTGTAGGAACTTTTAATGCAGCTAGCATCAGGAAATACCATCATGCTGAGTAAGGGAATTGTAGAGCTATCGTGTACATGTAATATATAGTGAATGCCTGAGAGTGTATTTTTTTTCTCAATCCTGATTAAAAAAAAGGAGATGTACGGGAGAGATGTACCCGATACCTATTTTAGGCTATCGGCTACGCCAGCTGACATTAAGCTGTAGTTGAGGTTTTGGAAGGCAATCAGAAAAGATAGCGCATCGATCGCGTCAAGAAGAAAGCCAAGATGACGTAGCAGGTCTAGAATCAAGGAGGCATTGAAATCTGTGAGAAGATAGAATTATGAGTAGAGATGTGAAGCTTTATTGAAACATATATGGAATTATAGCAATTAAAACATCTTAGAAGAGGATATATAACATGCATTATATGTGGAAATAATTTTATGGAAATAAGTTATTTTATAACAGAACAGCCGAGAGGATTCGGGTTCGAGACTATGTTGATGACGTGAGAACGCAGTGGTGGGGAGAATGAGCCACGTGCCGCGCCGAGCACAAAAAGCCGGAACACAGCACTAGCAAGTCAGTTGAGCCCAGGAAGAGGGGCAGTTCAGAGCAGCTCTATAGCACAGCGAGACGGGCATTGAAGGTCACGCAGCATACGTAAACCGTCACGGCAGAAGTCTAGGTGACATTTCTCGTATCGCCGAGCAGCTAAGGCCGAGGGGGTCGTTGATCCAGGCGAGCTGGCCGAGGAGACAATTGTAGGCAGCCGGGGTATTTCAAAACCACACTGATCGTATTTGAAGACTTTATTTCAAGCTTCATTTCGACGCTGTTCAAACACAGGCTTTTACGAATAACCTTATAACCATGCTGTTATATAACACATTCAAAGCGACTTTTACTATTCCAAGTAAACTGAATGTTTAGCATAGGCTCTGATGAACATTATAGCGGGCATTTATAAGATTTATATCTTATACAATTTTCATGATTTACCTATTACGAACAGATACAGGGTGTATCGTAATCTTGAACACTATCAAGTAAAATTTTATTTTATTCAAGTGGGACTTTGCAGTAAGTTGAGATTGGACTTACAATTCTCAAACTGAACATTTAAAGGAACAGTGGCGTATATTAGAAGAGGAGTAAGGGGGTCGGCTGTTTCCATAAACTTTTCGAGAAGGAGTTGGACAATATCCGCTATGGGTAATCCGAGGTTCAACATGACCGAGTAAACGTGAATAGAGACAAGATGGCACCACAGAGCGATGGATTCGATTCCTGACGAGAGGAGTCCAACAGCTGATTCGCTTGGGATTTCGAAGGAAATCGTCATTTCATGGATGAAATGATATTCACGCCGATCTTACGAGAAATTCTTATGTAGGGAAAATCGACGATCTTGGAAATTATATTACAACTGATAATGAAAGATATTGTAAGAGTTCTAACTACCTGATACGATTATTTTCATGAATACTGGGCACACATGTATATTTTTCTAATAGGAGTGATTTGATTATTAAGACATGGTTTGAATTTATATACTTCGAATTTGCTAGAATATGGAGTGACCATATGATATGGCAGGCATCATTATTCGAAATTCTCACCGTTGTTTGGCTTTATTAAGCAGATGTTTGGTCTCATAGACATTTTTCCAGCTAGGATATTTTTCATGAATAGTTTTTTTTTGTGTAACGAGTATTTCGAACTCGTGATCTGCAATTGATTATCAGAAATTACTTCGTCAGTTCATTGCATACTAGCGAGTGTGTATTATTCATCAGTAGGGATTTTTTCCATTGTATTGTTTGGAGATATTAAGAAGTTATTCACTTTAGTGAATGAACATCGCTTTTATATGACAACTAGAAACTTGTTGATTCCTTTCTGGTACATTCACTCATACAGACTACGAGATGGGGTCTTTCGTATTTATACGATTGTATGGTGGTTACTCACCTTACCCATCGTTTAGGGAACTATCATCCAAGTCGACGGGGCGAGGTCCTTCGTATTTATACGATTGTACGGTGGTTACACATCTTACTCGCCATTGAGGGACTCATTTTTATCATCCGAATGTACACGAGATGTAAGTGAATTAAACAAGGAACTACTAGTCACATATCAGTCGAAATTTTGTTAAATAAAGTAACGATAAATGTCAACAGGATTGCATTTAGTAATTCTTGTTTGCCAATCCAATATTTTGTTGCTATACTCTTTTGAGAGTAATTTCAGTTTAACAGCTATTACAGCTGATGCTTTGATGATTTTTATAATTGTGTTTGATACCTTTGAGAAGGATTTAAAGTAATTGAATCTTGTAAGATTAATCATTAATGGTCATAATTATTTTAAGGCAGATCAGTATTGCAGATTTTGATATGAGAGATTATAGCACATTGGTGTTTTTCTGCGATGTGAATTATTGAAACTTGTGAAAGAGAATTTATGCTATTTGAAAGCAGATATTAAATTACTGAAGTAATATTTTTCCAATTGTTTAAGGAGTTGTCTAGATGTGATCAGAGTAATTACAGTCATTGGAGATTATGTGCGTTAATAATTTGAAGCCATTTATATATTTTTGTAGATCATGCAACGTGGTTAAGTGGAGTTTGTGATAGGCATTTTGTGGAATTTGCCATGTGATAGTTGCAACGTTAATAATGTATTTTGAAGCAGACATGAGGTCGTCGTACCCAGTCTAGCGTATTTGTTGAGATTCATGCTGTATGTGCTGAATATTTATGGAGTTTTTGGAGTAATTCTTATATTCAAATGTGATATTTGGAATATTGAAGAAATGTAATGTCGTTGTGGATAGTTAGATCCAACGTGATGTCGTGGAGACAATAATATTTTTTGGCATGATAAATTAAATACGAGATATAACTTGGAAGTAATAAAACTGTAAGACAACGTTCTATAAACCTTATTAAACAATTTGTTAGGAAATTAAACAAATAAATGAAGTTGATGATACAAAATTTTCTGAAAATAATAATTAACGAAATAATAATCTGAGATTTAAGCATATTAACGATCTGACCTAATGAAATAAAAATCAGAATTACTAGATGAAATAATAAAAATCTAAATAACCAGATGATTGAAATTTAAATAAGTTGATAAATTAAATTTTGAAATAAATCGATGAATTAAACAAATGGATGAATTAAAGATTGATAAAATAAACTGATTAAAATGAATTAATAGACGATTGTAATGATGATGAATAACTAAATTAGAATGTGATAATTAATTAAATAAGCTGATGATTAATGAATTTATATGCAATTAAATAAATTTAATTGAGAGATAATGTGAAGGAATTGCAACTTGAAATGTGAATTTAAATGATGTAATGGTGATGAATTAACGATTCTGACAGGAATATTTGAAATTTTGAAGTGAGAATTAATGTGAGAAATATTTAATTTTGATAATAACGATGATGATGACCAAATGATAATTTGAATTTTCAGTAATTCACAGATAAGTGATTGAATGACGATGTAAATAGTGTAAATTAATTATTCAATGTTTAGGAACATTTGATTAACATGTTCTATGTTCAAATTATACCATGCAAACCATAATTTATGTGATATTTAATATGAGTGATTATTATATGTGTATGTTTAGGCAGATTAATTACTTAATTAAATCCACATTGATGTTAAATTAAAGAGAATTAGGTCTCAGGTTTCACAAATGTCAGTGACGAAAGACATAGTGCTACAGTGATCCTGAGAACCGAAGAGAACTTTATACATTTTTCTTGTTATGTGGATAAAATTAAATTTGCATTAGAGAAGAGATGGTTCGATTTTTGGACAATGACAATTTAACTTGGCATTCGACCATACTCTTAGGTAGGAATTATATTTAAAATGTCTGTCTGACTTTCAAAGTAAAATAAATTTGTTTTTATCTTAGTTGTGATCTGATGATGGTGTGATGTTCCTTTTTCTTTCCTTGTCTTGAGTAAGGCTTATCCGGAAAGGAAGTGGTTTGCTAGGAATTCAGTTGATGGCGCCCATTTATATTTGATTTTTTTTTATTAACTTAAGCCCGTAACGACCCTAGAGATACTTTGTCTCGTGATACCCACTGCTTTTTCGAGAACTCAGCTGAATTTCCGACACATTCCTTATTTGACTAGAGGTTCATTTAACTCCGCTCTGTCCTGGAACTCCAGGGATGTGATGTTATAGCAGATGGGTCATCGCATCCCCAGGACGAACGGGTACAGTATATTGTAAAAAATTAGGAACTATTACTTAAAAATGACTGTCTGCAGACCTTACCTGAATTACAGACTAATACAGTCATCACAATTAAGACCGTTTATCAGATTCTACACACACCCAATGTACACGGGGTTACATGACCACGTTGTCGCAGTCCCTAAACTGAGGAACCAACAAAAATCTCTGGAAAGATAAAATTTTGCGTGAAGAAGTAACAGAATGTCAGATAGTTACACATCAGTTCCAAACCTTGCATAAGGACAGTGTGATCACAAGTATAAAAATGAGCCCCAAATGACAAGAAGGTTACCATCCCCATAAGACAATAAAATGATAAAAATATGCATACAAAAACGAAAAAAAAAGTTAACTAACCTCCAAATGTAAAATACTTTCTTGCAATAAATGAGGTCTGATCCTCCTACGAAAACCTGCATATTTTGCCTATCCCCTAGTTTTCCCGGTGAAATCTACCTCCGCCTTCCGGCCGAGAGGATTTTTTTTAATATTTGGAGGGCATTTCTTAGACCATTCTCGCATTACCATTTCCAATGCACAATTAAATAGTAATGGTGATAAGCCATCACCCTGTTGTAAACCGGTTGTGACCTCAAATGGGTCAGAGAATTCACCTCTGAATTTAACTTTTGATTTGGTGCCTGTAAGAGTTAGTTTTATGAGATTTGTCAATTTGGGGTGTAATCCCATGTGTCTTAGAATTTTTAATAAAGATTCTCTATGAATACAATCATATGCTTTTTTAAAGTCGATAAATGTTATCACCATATCTCTATTCCTTTTTCTATTATAATCCATTATCAATTTTAGGCTCATAATTTGATCTGGGCAACTTATCCAGGGCCTGAAACCTCCTTGATATTCTCCTGATTCATTTTCAAGTTGTACTTTAATTCTATTGAGAAGAATTCGAGAAAAAATTTATAGGTAACATCCAGGAGTGAAATCCCTCGGTAATTGTTAGGGTCTGTCTTATCCCCTTTTTATGTAGTGGATGGATGATAGCTGATCTCCAATGTTCAGGGAATTTTCCTGTAATCCAGATGTTGACTAGTTGTTGGTGAAGAGCGATTTTTGCCGAATTTCCAGCATACTTCCAAATCTCTGCAAAAGTCTGGTCTTCTCCAGGGGCTTTGAAATTCTTCATCTCATTCAGTGCTATGTAAACGTCTTCTAATGTGGGCGGGTTAATGTTCTCCGGTAGTGTTGTTATTGGAGTGTCAACATCCAATTGGAGAAATTCTATGGGTTATTCACAGTTTAGGAGTGTCTTAAAATATTTAGCCATAATTTGTGCATTATCCTGGTTGTTGTGGGCCAATTTACCATTTTCATCTTTTAACAATAAGGTAGGTGCTTCATATTTTTTCAGATGTTGTTTAAAGATTTTGTAATAATTCCGCGATTGTGAAATTTTGAATTCCTCTTCAATTGTTTGTAGGGTGTCAGTATGATATTGCCGTTTTATTCTTCTTAAAGTTGTAGTTGTTTCTTTTCGTTGTGTAACTAAGTTTTGAAAAGATGTTTCAGATTTTTGGGATTGGTGTAATAACCACGTTCGGTGTCGTTTTTCAATCATCTCATCACATTCATTATTCCACCATTGATGTTTTTTCCGCGGTTTAATTGGAGCCAGGTCTTCTGCTATTCGTTGTAGGTTGTGAACCAAGTTTTCGAGTTTATCAGTTATTTTAATGTTTCCAGTTGCTTTTTGGTACTGTTCACTGTTGATTAACTGGATAGGATCTATTGTTAATAATTATTATTAATAATAACTTAGATATTTCTTCAGTTGGGCTAAACCTGGTGGTAACAAGATATTTTGAGATATATTAATTGCTATCCAAAAGGTTCCTTGAATACACAATTCATTTTCTTCCTCAAAACTTTCAAACTGTTAAGGAAGGTTCTAAGACTCCTTCAAGTAACTCATTCCATGTTTCAATATCTATGTTGATAAAAGAATACTTAAATAAAAATGGATTTTATCGTCTTCGCTAGCGTAGTCGGTAGCATGCTGAACTGCCATAACCAAGATGGAGGGTTTGAACTAGGTCGAAGTCGTCGGATTTTTAAGAGCGTTAAAATTTTTCATTTATATCTTTCTTCAGAGGGCAAGTAAAGCCGGTGGGCCCATGTCATAATTTTATGGCATGTAAAGGAACCTTTAGCCGAAATTTGTAGGTTATTTGGTTAGAAACGCTCTACCAAGTTCCTACATTCGCAGCTGGGTGTCGTGACAGTGGTGCTTGGTAGCCAAAATTGGAACTACTTGAAATTGAACTTGTTGGGGAGTCTACTGACGTTCAATTGTAATGCCGTGATATGGCCATTGGTTGCAGAAGAAAAATAATAAAAAAGATTTTAGAATTTTTGGCCTAATTTTGTGAGCGTGTTCCCTACTACTCATACGGTAACTTATAATCTGGTTTATGCATTCTCCCTTATGTACAGTATGCTGTGTACACCTCCTGGAGTCTTCTTTTATGTCTTGAAGGTTGTGAAGGGATTCCCATCCCAATGACTTTAACATGTGAGAAACTGTCAGTTTGGGATGTTCTAGTAGCTTATTGTTTTCCTTCACGAATGTTTCAGATAGGGAGCATGAAGAGCACTTCTAACAGTTTCCGCTTGGCTATGAACGAGGAGTTCCTCAGGGAACTGGAGTGCCCCGTGTGCTTCAGATACATGTCAGCACCGATAGAACAGTGTGTCAATGGTCACAGTATCTGCATGGAGTGCCGGAGGAAAGTCCCATCCTGCCCTGAGTGCCGGGTAAAGCTGACTGGGATACGAAACCGATTGGCGGAAAGTATTTCTGCCAAATTATTCTACCCTTGCGTGAATGCAGACGCCGGCTGTTTAGCCATCATTCAAGGGAATGAAGTGGTTGATCATGGACGTTCATGTACTTACAGATTTTACAACTGCTTTTTAAAGAAGGACCTGAGGTGTCAATGGATCGGTCGCAAAACTCAGATTCTTGATCATTTTGAAAGAAAACATGAAGCTTACATTTCAAACGGAAGCATGAGATTTAACTGGATTAATATGAAATTAGATATGGAGCTCTACTCAAACTTCCTCATTGTAACTTTAGGAGAACTCTTCTGGTGTGCGAGGAAGGTCGATCCAAGGCATAAGACTGTCTTCTTCAGCGTCCAGTTTATTGGACCTCAGGAGTATGCGTCAAACTTCGCATACACGATTGAATTTCGAGCAAAGAAAAAGTGCCTAAAAATAAATTTCACTACAATGAGTGATATTGAAGACGTAAACAGTATTTTTAACTCCAGGACTTGTCTTGAGATAAGCTCACGTCTTATTGAAAGCTTTTGTGACAACTCAAATAAGGTGTATTATACTTTAGATATACTAAGGAATCCTTACTTGGAAACTTCTTAGGAATTATCTACCATTAGATCGTATAGTATCATTAGGTGAAAATAATAAACGTGGAAAGAATTTTTAATATGGAATTTAATGTACTGAGTTAAGTTAAATGAGATTTATAAATATTGTAAAGCCGAAATCAAGACATTATGGAAAATGTAATTTTAGTTGCTGGTTTAGATGATTGTGGACTGCATTTTTAGTTCCTTCGTTTCACTAGCGTTTTACATTATTCGGGCTAATTAGTTATTTTGGGTAGGAATTAAAGGTAGATGGGTGAGATTCTCAAAGGTTTCTGTACAGAGGTGACTTGAATGTTAATTTGACATTTTAATAATTTGAAACTATAATAAAGTGGAAGGAAATAATATCTCACAAATAAGCGGATGCTCTAATCCATTTTCAAACTAAGAAAAGAAAAACATTGCAAAATACTTACCCATTAATGTATTTCAGATATAAAACATTTTCTAGGACAATATACGATATTACGTGTTAATTGAAATAATGTTTGAATAAAATAAATAATAATAATAATAATAATAATAATAATAATAATAATAATAATAATAATGGATTATCACCATTACTATTCAACTGTGTCCTCGAGAGGATTGTGAGAATTTGGAATTCCGAACTTGAAAATCAAGAGATAGCCCCGATCTGCCTAGGACGAAAAACGGGAGGAATCAAAGTCAATTGCTTGGCTTTCGCTGATGATTTTGCGATACTTTCAGAAAACCTAGAAGAAGCGGCCATACAGATCAACCTCTTAGAAAAGATCGCTAGCAAGACAGGACTTAGGATCTCGAAAGAGAAGACCAAGTTCATGATGAATGACAAACATGGACCACAATTCCTTGAAACAGAGATTGGACGGATTCAGAGGGTGAAAAAGTTCAAATACCTCGGTGAAACCATACAAGAGAACGGCCTAGAGAAAGCTGCTGTAGAAGATCGTATCTCAAAAATGGAAAGAGCTTATGGGCTAACTAAAAACATCTACAACAAGAAATGCATCTCATGGAATGCCAAACTAAAACATTACAACACGGTAGTAAAAACAGAATGCCTGTATGCCAGCGAATGCCTCTCGATGAATTACAAGTTGGAGAAACTAGAGATCCTAGAAAGAAGAATACTACGGAAAATCATGGGCCCAGTCCAGACTGAAACCGGCTGGAAACTTCGGAGCAACAATGAAGTCAATAAAAATGTGGAGAGAATCTCAGAGACCATGAAGAAGAGGAGGTTATCGTTTCTCGGACACTTGTACAGAATGGACAAAACTAGACTAACCAAACAGTTATTCGACTACCCGTGGAACAAGAAGACAACAACGACATGGATTAAGGAAGTTCGAAAAGATCTCGAAAATTCCAACATCCAGGAAGTTCAGATGTCAAACAGGGAAACATTTCGGTACATAATTCAAAATTTGGAAAGGTTTCACGTCACAAGAACCACAAAGAAGGGAAGAGCCTGGACGGATGAGCAGAAGAAACAGCATAGCGCCCATATGAAGGAGTACTGGAGGAAGAGGAAACTTCAGGCAAAGAAAAAATGAAATTGTAGCGTGATCCGAAGTGGTCAATTCGCAAATAAAAAAAAAAAAAAAAAATAATAATAATAATAATAACAGGCATAATAATAATAATAATAATAATAATAATAATAACTATCTCACTACTTGTGCGTGTGTTCCGTGCCAATAATAGCGCTAAGCATGGTGATATTGGTGGAGGTAGAACAGTGAGGTCATCTGCCCGTTAAAGAGCTACGCGTGGTGAGTGAATCAAGCAGCTTGCTGAAAGTCAGAGAGTCCAGATACTCTTAGCATTATTTTTGCGTGCCATAGTCAATTAGAAGTTCCATTTTACTTCAATAATTTAAAAATATTTTGTCACACTCAGCTCATCTGCAGAGTAAGAAATTTAATTTCAGGTCATTCCGATCCCGTTAAGCTAAACTTCTTAAGAACAGCTACATAATCGCTGTTGCGTAATTATATAGATGCATTTGTAATGTTATGAACATAACAAATACCGTGGAGAATTAAGTATCCTATGTTTATCTATTCTAACTGGTCTTTTCCATTTTAAAATTCTCCCACCAATTAAAATAAACTTTCCATTTGACGGACTAAATATATTTTGGTACATGACCTACAGTACATTGTGATTACAGTCCATATAGGGAAACAATTTCAAAATCAAAGATGAATTTTCAAACAATGCAGTAATTTCATATAAACATAAATACGAGTATAGGCTACCATTTGTATGTTTACACCTTATTATTCCCGTTTTGAACGGGGTCGGGGATGAGATGCGAGGAAAGTATTTCTAGCGGGTGTATTTTACGGCCAGATGCCCTTCCTGACACCAACCTCATGAGAGAAATTAATGGGAGATGGTTGGTTGGTTGGTTCTTAAGTTTAGGGGCTGCGACAACGCGGTCATGTAGCCCCGTGTACTTCGTGTGTGTGTAGAATCTGTCTGATAACCGGAGTTAATTGTGATGACTGTAATAGTGTGTGTTATCTGTTTTTTAATTTAAGTACTGCAACTTAGAATTTTTCAAATAGTACCTACTTTCGCCGCCAAGCGCCACCGTCAACGACTACTAGGCCAAGTTCAGAACTTAGCTACTAGACGCCACCGCAGTCGTCTATGGCAACGAACGTAGAAACCTAAGAGCGTTGTTTACATTCTTAACCTATCCAATTTAGCTTCACACAGGTGCAATTAGTGGAAGATTCTTTTAACATGCCGTAAATCTATGACATGGGACCGCCGGCTTTACTTCCCCTCCGAAGGAAGGCATACTGAGGGATATTTAACGCTCTTAAAAATCCTACGACTTCGGCCGGGTTTGAACCCGCTATCTTGGGCATAGAAGCACAGCATGCTACCGACTACGCCACAGAAGCCGCTAAAATGAGAGATGAAATGAATGAAGATAATTTAAACTGGGCAAGGATGTGGAAGGAAGCGGTCGTGGCGTGTCAGAAGGTACCATCCAAGCATTTGCTTGGAGTTGGAAAGAGGAAACCATGGAAATCCATTTCAAGCACGGCGGACGATGGGGTTTGAACCCACGTCTACCGAGTCTGCAGGTAACTTGGCCCCATGGCCTAGCGCTGCGCGTTAGTGAGCGTAGCTACCGCTGTAAACATAAATATACCGTTTAAGATAGCAAAATGGACTTCATATGGTACAGTACATGTCATTAACCATGCCATAAATCACAGCCTGTGGTTTTGCTCAAGATAACTCAAACCAAGACACCTCATGCACTGAAAAATATGTGTTGGATGACGCGTTATCTACAATACATGAATGCGTCAGCCTAGTTGCGTAGTGGCTAGCGTTCTTGGCTGTCACCGCGTAGTCTTGGGTTCGATTCCCGGCTCTGACAAGAAATTTAATACTAGTTTGAGAGCTAGAACAAGGTAACTGAAGAGGTGGGTTCGATTCCTACCTCAGCCATCCTGAAAGTGGCTTTCCGTGGTCTCCCACTTCTATTCCAGGCCACGGTCGCTTCCTTCCCAAATTCTACCTTGATTACAAGTCCATACACTAGTACAGACATCACAGTGACACAGGTTATCAGACAACTTCTACACACCGAAGCACACGGGGCTACAAGATCACGATGTCGCAAAGCCCCTAAAGCAACCAGAATATTTAGTTCATGGCACTGGTTTATCAACTTTCCCAAAGACCGGTTCAATGGAATATGAGCAAGAACTGTTCCTTTTGAGAAATTAACAAGCGTACATTACGATAACTATACTAGAAAATGTGTGCCGATCACCTCGGAGTTACACGCTTAAAATAATAGTTAGTTAGTTAGTTATTGTTGTTTTAAGGGGCGGAACTACGAGGTCATCTGCCCCTCACTCAAAACAATCATCACACCACTAGAGAAACTTATTACATGCTAGAATATATAGTTTTCAGTATCGGTTAATTATGACTCCTCCCATAGAGATGACATCTTTCTATAACGAGTCGCAGCAGTTCATTTTAAGAAAAGCCATGTGTACGGATTCTTAATTTAGGAAAGGTTAAGCTAGAGAATTCATTGCCAGTAGATATAAAATATTATGGTGATTCATAATACTACATTTCGATCGCTTGAATAGGATACGAAAAGAAAATTTTAAAAATTCGCACATATGCCATCTTGAATTTTTGAAAACAATTGAATGAATTAGATGACCACATATTAAGTTTTAAGTGAAAATTCTCTGCGCAATGTTTCACTGCGCTCGGAAAATAATGTCAACTATTTGAAGTTTGCGTGGCTGCAATGTTATGATTTGTACTTATCAGTTTCTGAAAGTTACACACGAATATTTAATTAATAGTTCTCTATCACCACACAAAATTCCAGTCTGATAGTTGTAACAGTTTCGGAGATATTGAATCCCGGTGAAATATTTCGTGTGGGCGCCATGTTAGGTTGGTTTAAATGTAAGCCATAGTCATGTACCAGTAAATAAAGGTTATTATAGTGGTTCATAATATAAACTTCTAATTCGATCACATGAATAAGATACTAGAAATAACAAGATGTTCAGTTAATTTGAATTGCTCTTTATGTACGACATTCAGCTATCAATCGTTTATTCAAACCAATCTCCTTATCTATAATTTTCACACCATCCCAATTAAAGTCGCGTTTCTTTGCAATTTTATGCTGTCTCAACACATTGTTTTCTTCAGTGTCCTTCTCGCTTTTCATTTTATGCTCTTTTATTCTCGTAGACAATTACCTTTTTGTTTAACCTATATAAATGCTGTTACAGTTATCATTTTGCATTCAAATTGATAAATGACATTAGTCTGACCTTCTCTCTTTGTTTTATCTTTTCCCTTAACAATAACACCTTCTAATTTATTATCAACGGAGTTGATGACGTTAAGCTTAAGTTTTTTTTTTAAATTTATTGCAAATAATATCAGTGGTGTTATTGATATGGGGGACGACAATCCAAGCTCTCCTCTCTCTTTTTTCATCATTTTCTGAGACAGCGTTATTCTCATTTGTTACTCTTTATTATGAAATCAATACGTTTTTTCATGTATTTGCAAACAAACTTCCCCAGATAAAAATTCTTATCACAGATATCTCTAACTTTTTTCAAATTCTCATCGTGGAACTGTTCATCTGAGAGCTTCAATAAAGTTTTGATAAACAAGGTGAGAACAAGTTTGTCGGTTATTTGGCGAAATTAGATTCACTACAATAATTTGATTTACACAATGACGAAATTAAATTCATTAAACTAGTAGACTATCAACTTACTAATTTGCCTAGGTCATACAAACCTCTTACAAGGTTGTATATTACGAATAATTTTAATTATTGTAGCTTAAAAATACTCTGAGTTTGTCGCGGAGTCGTGCCGGTTTTGTTCTTGTTGACTTTGGGTGGCATGCTCCGATGTCTCCTGGTGGGCCACTACTTGTGGCTTGAGATACGACGTGCTGCTGGTTGCTACCTCCACCATTGGGGAAGCGGCCCACATGACACGATGGGCACAGAGGAGGAAGAATCCGGCGTGGGGGCTCCCGGCATCCCGGGAGAAGTGGGCATTCCCCACACCGACAATGAGATAGACCAACCTCATCTCAACATTCTTGATCCTGATCAACAACCAGACGCGGACCCGGATGAAGACCCCTACTGGGATTGGGATCCTCGCTATCCTAGGAGGCCTCCCATCCTACGGACCATGGTCATCACAGAGCAACCAGAGTTTCCACACATCGAGGTCATCCAGCCGACCAAGAAGCCACAGCCGCCGACACATTACGTGTCCACAGCCGTGTCCCCAGCGAACTCAATACCATATCTGGACACCCCGTGCGGCAGGTACGCCACACGCATTCTACGAGAAGGAGTGGCATTACCTCGCCCCACTAACGCACCACAGTGCTTCAAGCCATCACGGAAAACAGCCATCATGGACGAAATTATCCAGGACCTGCTCCACCACAAAGTGATTTCCAAGTTCAAACCATATAGTGCCTTCCCACTGTTTCTGATAGCCAAACAGAATGGTAGTGCGCGTATAATATACGATTTATCCGAGTGGACTAAGTTCATAGTGACACCCAAATTCTCGCTGCAATCAGCCGCCCAAGCGCTTCAACGGATACCCCAGAACCATGTGTGTGTGAAACTGGACTTAAAAAGTGGATTCTATCACCTTCCATTGCGACCAAGAGACACCCTGAACTATGGAATATACTACGATAAACAGTACTACTGTTGGGAACGGGTCCCCATGGGCCATGCCCTGGGGCCCAGTGTAATGCAGCGATGGGCGACAGCGGTAGCAGAATTGGTAAGTCAGCAATTTCCGCACCTACGCATGATTGTTTATTTGGACGATTGGCTGGTCCATGGGCCAGCCATCGATGTGCCTGAACTTATCGCCTTCTTGGAAGTGGTAGTGGGAGTCACCCTGAATCATCAGAAATGTGTGTTAACCCCATCCACAGTGTTAAACTATCTAGGAGTGGTAATAAACTTGGCAGCCGAGTGCATCCTGATTAGCCGAGACACCCAACTCAGAATACTACAAATCCTGAAGGACATTCCATTCTACACCGAGCACCAGGCCCAGCAGGTCGCAGGCTACTTGAACTGGGTCTGCTGGGTCATGGGGTGGCCGATGTATGTGCCTCGACATATTCTGTCACACGAGCCTTATTGGCCACGTAAACTCCTAACTACCACATTCATCGCCACCCCACGTAATACGGGGCAACGCAACAGAACTTTGGAGGTCTACGCAGACGCAACCCCCTTCTCGGTGGCAGCAGTACTAAAGGAGCCATATCAAGCCTGGGCCCAGAGTTTCCGGACGCCAGCAACCATCAATGAAGCGGAGCTAGTCGCCGCCATCCTGGCGGCCTACTTATTATTATTATTATTATTAATAATAATATTACCCTTTTAACTACTGTGGCTTTTAGAGTCGCCGGGGTGCCGGAATTCCTCGAAGAGAATGTTCATTGTGCTAGTAAATCTACTAACGCGGCTCACTCGCTTTTTCGCACCCTCCAATGCCAGCTGACCGCCAGGATTCGATCCTACAAAATTGGGAACAGCAGGCGAGAACGTCAATGCTGTTTGCATTAAATTGTCATCTGTACATGTTCATTAGGGTGGCGAAAGCGCAGTGAAAATCACGACTCATATCGCGTGATTCCTAGTCGCCTCGTCTCAAAATCGTGTAATTCTGTCCTATCTAATGTGTCTAAATGCCTATAAGTTAGTCGAAGAAAGAAAGAAAGAAAGAAAGAAAGAAAGAAAGAAAGAAGGAACGTCGCAGAAAAACCCAAAAATAAATAAATTAAATATCAGATGAACAATCCAAGAATAATTAAGTTTCAGTAATTAAGTTCAATTTTAGTGAAAAGATTAAGTGCAGTATTAGATCTGATATTACTCCCTCATCGTGTATTTAGATGAATGTAGAACTCCACAGTATGTGCTGACCGGTAGTCAAACCACTACTCCAGTCTTACCACTAAACGTTGAGCAAATAGCTCACAATTAGTACACGTTAGCGAACACAAAACACATCGTCCTAATGACGTCACACGATGACTCTAACAGATCATTATCAATTCAGTCAACTGGGCAAAAATGGCGTTATGTCACCTAAATTCAATAACACATCCTCGCTCTGCCAGCGGAAAACCTCGTAGGAATAAAACAACTACGGCAAAAGAATACACAGAAATTACGTCGCCCTACGTCATACATCTCAGCTCATTTACATTTGGAATGGAGTCTATTCGTTTCTTTATTCAGCAAAACTAAATCATGGTTCATAACCTCTCCTGAAACATATTCATAGTAGTTGAAATTTAGCATTGGTTGTTCTGATTCAATAGAAATATATAGTTTCATGTCGGTTGTGACTTCGAACATTCCTCGAACTCAGGACATGGCATAAATTAAGACTAAGCCTCCTAGTATTGTCAATCTATCGTCTCAAAAAATTGTAATCATCTTAAACTCTGCCTGGCACTGTCCTAATAAATACAGGTGTAGCCTACAGAATGAAACAGGTTCCTGCTATGTATAAGGTGCGTTCAAAAAGTAACGAGCCGGAGGCTGGAATGCGCAAACCGGTGACGACATCGGCTAATCGTGGCGTGTGTCACGAGGTGTGATTCCGACCAGAGCGTGGAAGGTCACAGTGCGTCGCTAGAGGGCACGAGTGCACGTCACGTGACGATACAAAGTGAGCAGCAGCATGCATCAATCGTCCAACGCTGCCAGTCGCATTGCAAACAGTGACTTGGAGGCGTCAAACGAATAGAAAAGAGGTGTTGTTCGGTTTCTGACAGCGGAAGGAGTAGAGGGTACGGACATTCATCGCCGAATGTCACAAGTGTACGGCGAACACTGCATGTCCCTTGCAAGGGTCAAGGCGTGGCACAAGCGCTTCAGGGAAGGACGGGTGTCGTTAGCCGATGATACCCGGTCTGGGGCAACCGCTGTATTACCGATGACAACGTCCAGCTGGTTGATGCACTCATTACCCAGGACCGCCGAGTGACAGTGAACGCCATAGCCGCCGTGGTTGGATTGAGCGTCGGAAGTGTGCACACCATCATGAAGGAACGACTGCACTTGCGCAAAGTGTGTCCAATGGGTGCCCCACAGTCTTCTACCACACCAGGAAGCATGTCGAATGGCCCACTGTCTTGGTCATCTGCAGCGCTATGCGAGGGAAGGGAATGGGTTCCTGGCATGAGTGGTGGCTGGAGATGAGTCATGGTGTCATCACTTCGAACCAGAATCCAAACGACAAAGCCTCCAGTGGAAGTATCCAGGGTCATCACCACCCAAAAAAGGCAAGGCCATCCACACGAGTGCAGGAAAGGTAATGCTGACGTTCTTCTTTGACCAAGATGGCCCCCTTCTGATACACTTCATGCCGCACGGGACAACAGTGAATGCCCAGCGTTACTCGCAAACCTTGGCCACCCTTCGCCAAGCGATTAAAACAAAACGACCAGGCAATCTCACCCGTGGGGTCATTCTGCTCCACGAGAATGCACGACCTCATACGGCCAACACAATCGCGGCACTCTTGCTGAAATTCAAATGGGAGGTTCTCGGCCACCCTCCATACAGTCCCGACATCTCTCCCTGTGATTATGCCATGTTTGGTCCCCTGAAAAGGGCTCTGCAGGGCCAACGATTCACCTCGGAAGCTGACTTCCAGCTGTACGTGCGGAACTGGTTCACATCGCAGCGCAGGGAATTTTATGAGACAGCCATTCACCGCCTCGTGTCCCAGTGGGACAAGTGCCTCAACAGCCAGGGCCAATACTTCTAACATACAGGTACTGGTTTCTGTAATTATGCCTCCGGCTCGTTACTTTTTGAACGCACCTTATAGTATTGAGCGTCCACTGCCACCTGAATATATCCATAATAAAATCTAGTTGGCTGTGACATTTTCTCATTCTTTCCAGCTTATACAATACACGTCGATCAGTAGTTTACTTCACTTTGAATTTATACAGGCCACACCAAAGCCTTTAGAAAAATAACCATGATTGCAAATAACCCTAACTGAAATATAAAATAGTGTGCTACTCCGCAACACTTGAAACTGATACGTCAAAACTATCTTACATTCCATACACGGCTTAGCTCAAGCCTTCACAAACATAACAAACGTCCAAAGCTCAGGACTTGGAAGATTTTCCACTCACTCTTCATGAGATCAAACAATAAGATAATTCGTTAAACTTAAAGTGTGGAAACCATGGCATATGCTTGCAGAAAATAAAATAGAACTGCAAAGAGTCGGAAACTAGAGATATTCCGCTCATAATCAAGTATGAAAAAAATAAGTGTGGCCTCCTGAGATCTCTCCTAGATGGTTTCATAGATAATTATGTACACGGGTTATGTCGGTGAATTGTGCTGCGTGACCGCAGTATGCAAAGCTGTTAAATAAAAATGAGATTATATAGACTACTAATTGCCTGCCTAGAAATTCGTGCTTAAAATGTGGTCTTCTAAAGCTAATCTACGAGCATCTACTCCTCCACATAAAATTAATTCGTAACTCACAGACTTGATGGAATATTGGGAGCATTTTACGAGAGCTGTGACCATTAGTTTGGCAACCACGTCCTCTGCTCCCTTGAGCTGAATAGTTTCTTCCTTCTGCGTCTCATGATTTTCCAATTTTGGTAGCTTCCCAAGGCATATCTCTTCTACTCCATAATAACCATTATTTCCAATTGGGGATTATTCCAGAGGTGAATAGCTGACCATTCGATCATAGTGAAGACACTGAGTTGACTGACAATGTGTACTATTTTAAATCACACGGGATCTACACTTGTTTTGCAGACAAAATCAAAAATTGCCCATGGTCTGCACAGAATTGGAACATTGGTTGTTCAGTGTTGTTTCACTGATTCTACAACTTTTCAATGACACTAAAAGTTCGTCCGTTAATTAGGATACCACTATGTGGTACCCTCGTGGCAAAGTCCTTAGTTCAATATTGCACAAAAATGCTGGAAATTAATATTCGTTCAGAATACCACTGTTATTCACTCAAATGACATCTTAGATGTTTACACGTGCACACAGCACGCAATATGTTCAATATTATCAGCGATACACACAGATTATCAAAGTCACTTTTCCTCGCGCACAAAATATTACGTCCACGCCATGCCGGAACACGATTAGAGCTGTCCTTTTCCGAATCTGACTGGTTGAGTCAAGAATTAACTATCCCACGTTGAGCAACTGCATTTTGTTTGGACACATTTGTAGTATAACAAGTGGTTCCGAGAAGAACTAAAGCCTATTTTAAATATCCTACTTAATATGTTAATTGCCTCTATCAACATACATAATTTCAGTTTGATTGCTGTAATAGATTCGTAAATATTGAGTACCGTCTAAATATTTCGGATGGATCGCCATGTTGGATTGTTATATGTATAGGCCATAGAGTTATGTACCATTAAATGAAAATTGTCGCGTCGATTCATTATTCAAAATGTTACTTCGTTCGCATGACTAAGACACAAGATATAAAAACTTAATTTTAAAATTTCGCACAGCCACCATCTTGAGGTTATGTGAAAAACTGGACTAAGTTAGATGCCGGTACATTGCCGGTGTATAAACATTTACTGTACCATATTTCACAGCACTCAGATGGTTAAATCGCGAGAAATGTCTATTAAAATGTTTCAACTTCGCTTGGCCGCCATGTTAGTTTTGTACTTTACAGGTTTTTAAAATTACGTAGATGAACTTGTAGTAGTGCCCTTTATCACCGTACAAATGTTCGTTTTGTTGTCAACGGGTTTTTGAAAGTCTCACAGGTGAACATCTAGTAGCGCCCTTTATCACCGTACAAAGTTTCAGCGTGATATCGGTAATAGTTTCGGAGATATAGAATGTCAGTGAAATATTTCGCACAGTCGAATTTTGGATTGAGGACACTTTGGTAATACGCTCTTGAATTATACTTGGCGGAGAAAATACATGGTGTGTTTAATTAACATTTGGACAAATAACAAGGGATTTTTAGGTAGATTGTTATGTATTTCACCTTAAATAAATGGGCATAAATACGTGCTGACTAACTGATAAGTCATCAAATAATTATTGTTATTTAGACAACAATGAAAATAGCTTCAAAGCTTTCTACATCTTCAACGTATGTAAAAGGTTCGCTTCTTTAAATACATCCCTGGAGCAAGAAGATCACCTCTTCTATCTTGTAAGTATTCGCTCAACACATTGTAGTTCGTAGAAGTATGCAGAAAAGAGAATCCGAGCTAGCCATGTTGCTTTTAGATGTCTCTCCCGTCGAGTATTTTTGAATAAATATTTAACAATATGCTCACCAAGCTGTTGTCATTTCAAAGTTTCTTTTATGAATGTAAAACCTGTACTTTGTACCATCGTGATATTAAGAAGCTAGAATTTTTCCACCAGCATGAGCTGCGGACTATTATGACTATATTATATACGGGATTAGTGGGGTATAACTAAACAGCTAAGAACATACAGGATGTCTGGAAGTTCCCGTACCCCTAGTTTCATATTATTATTTTGTATATTATGGCATGGACAATTGAGTTTGCATAATTGGGGAATTAAATAGTTGTTTTATTGGTATCCCTGCTTTGATGCTCTCAAAAGCATTGTTGTCAGTCTCATTTCAGTTGAGAAGCCATGGCTGACGTGAGCGGACACAGCTACACAGTTGAGGAGCGATTAGTAGCGTGTGTGTGGGTGCACGAACAATGACAGTGATAATGAGTGCGTTTAGAGATCACTTTCGCAAGCCCCCATCTCGTAAAGATACTCTGCTTGATTGGGAGAAACGTGCGTTTGCTTCAGGCAGTGTCAAAGACAGGCCGCGTAGTGGACGTAAGAAAACTCGAGAAACACCGCCGTCGCTCAATCAATTGAGCAGTCTCCAATTAAATCCATTCGCAAAAGAGCAGCTGAACTTACTATACCGCGGTCAACAATGCATGACCACATTAAAAGAGATTTGAAATGGCCACCACGAAGCCCGGACCTTACCACGCCAGACAACTCATTATGGGGAATAATCAAGTCCCATGTGGCTCAACGTCGGTACACAACTAATGAAGATTTGCGTTCAAGTATGGAGGAAGCCTTTGGTACCATAACTCCAGAGATGCTTCGCAAGATGTCAATGAGAACTTGGAGACGGATAGAACTCTGTGTAAGGCATGATGGTGCACATACATCCACTATACAGTATAATGTTTTGACGAAGGGATACGGGGAATAGATAGTGGAATAGGCCTGCCGGGAAAACCACGTTTAATATTATGTGCACTCGAGTTTGAAGGTTGTTTGTGAAGTAACCAATAGACCTACATAAAATCCAATTGCATCATAATTTTCGTCGTTCTATTGCACGTTAGTTCATGTAGGTTTGGAATTTTTAATTAATATTTTAATATTTTTTTTATCGCAATTAGAACACAAAATGTGCCCGTTTTTAAGCGTGTTTCAACCATGCGTCACATTTAAGAATAATTATCTCAAAACCCCGTCATCAGATCGAATGCAACTTTTAACACAATATACATTAGAATGTTGTATAACTGGTTTATTAATTTCAAAATTTTGTGTGCCCAAGAAACAAAGTTGTTATCATTTTTGTAAGGTAACTTTTTCTCGGCTCGGGGTGGTTGGAAAATATAGCTCTTGGTCGCGTTGTAATCCTTATACATCAAGAAGTTATGCTGTATGACTGTGAAATACGTAAATTAATTCACTTATTTTCTATCGGTTTGTATTTGTTCGTGGAAATAAGGCATGATTCACCAGCCAGCCGCTCCGTGGTAAGCTGTACAGCGTTGCTGAGATGGAGCCCATCACTGCCGAGCGAGGCGAGGTCGTATTTCCCCGTTCAAATATAAACCGATATAAAACAAGTGAATTAATTTACGTATTTTAAAGTCATACAGCATAACTTTTTGATGTATAAGAATTACAACGCGACCAAGAACTACATATTCCAACCAGCCCAAGCCGAGAAAACGTTACCTTACACAAATGATGACAACTTTGTTTCTTGGACACGCAAAATTTTGAAATTAATAAACCAGTTATACAACATTCCAATGTATATTTTGTTAAAATTTGGATTCGATCTGAAGACGGGTTTGTGAGATAATAATTCTTAAATGTGACGCATGGTTGAAACACGCTTAAAAACGGGCACTTTTTGTATTCCAACTGCGATAAAAAATATTAAAATATAAACTAAAAATTCCAAACCTACATGAGCTCGCGTAAAATAGAACGACGAAAATGATGATGTTATTGGATTTTATGTATGTCTATTGGTTACGTCACAAACAACCTTCAAACTCGAGTACACATAATACTTTGGTCGACAGTAGTTCATGGGCATTCTACAGTCGCGGGAGTCAACTTTACGAACACCTGTAATGGCCGTAAGCAACATCTTATATTTTAGTAGCTAGTACTGGTGAATTGCAGACCATTAGACTATTTCAATCAACCATGTAGGAGTCATCATTTCGAGCCAGAAATGATTTTTTGAATTATGCTGAAGCATAGAACTGGAACCTTATGATGTTTCTTTTCTACTTTCATACTTTTGAAGAGTAGCATATCCACGATGAGGCTTATCGTTGGAAGATCATATATTTTGAAGGCATCCACATTTTTCTATTCTGCTAGGAGTTTCATTAATTATTATATGGTACAGTGCGGTGCATAATTTCATTGCGTAGTTAAATGTAGACAGTCGTATTTTAGATAGTTGCGGCGATGGTCAGTTAAATATAATGAGATATTTAATTTGGATTTTATTCATCTTAGATGAGACCTGATAGTCGATATTAATTAAATGAGTTCGATTTTTCATGTGATAAAGGATTACTGTCGTAATGGCAATTTAAAATGGTCATAATTTGGGAATGACAGATTTGAATAAAGAATGAAGCTTATGGTAATTTCAAAGAATCTTATTGAGAATTGGACGTGGAAATGAACATGGTAATTAGTTCTCTTTTGCAGCTTGCCACGGTGGGTGAGTGGATAGCGTGTCGGTCTACTAACCCCAAGATTGCAGGTTCGCCCCTGACCGTGGTAAGTGATTTTTGAAAAGCGGCAAAAATACGATACGCATGTCATACGATGTTGGCATGTCAAAGAACCCATTTGAATTCAGTAGGCCGAGTTCATAATGGCAAAATTAATCTCGGGAGTTTCCGCCAGCACAAAGTTCCTCATTTCTCTACTAGAAAGCGCTATTGTGTTCAAGGAGATTATATATCTAACATCTAACCTCCTTGACTTTCATAGTCAAGGAACTACGAAATTCGACATGCAAGCTACCCTCTGGGTGTCAAATAGCAAAGCTTGCACCAGGCACCCGAGACCATACGATATTATTATTAGTTCTCTTTTGCAATTGTTGAAACTATTTAGTAACGATAATAAATTTATGGGTGATATTGAACAATTATGTGATGTTCAAATAAATCAAATATGGATCAGTAATATCGGCAGATTTAAAGATGGATTATGGAATATTGCACATTGGAATTATCTTTCGAGATAATATAGTTTCGGATAGGAAAGTTTTCTTTTGGTGTAGAGCAGTTTGTGTCAACTAGGGGATTTTTTTGTAATGATGACAGTTAAATTAAATATGAATGGGTAAGGAAGACACTTGTCTGACAACATCTATGTAATATATATTGTAGGTTGATGAGTTGAATTGGAAATGCATGCGTGTATTGGTATCCCATTAGTAATTGTTCTAACCCATTAAATACAGTAAATAATGCTGAATGGTTTTAGGTGTATTGAAGATGATGAATTATAAATGTAATGATGAATATAAAAACATTTTGGTAATTTGGAGGATGATAACTTCACGTTGCTCAAAAAGAAGGGTTCAGCCGTAGTAGCGACCCCACGCCTATATCCAGATACTGTCATCCGTAGGATCCCAGTTTGTACATTAATTTTCTCTGACCTATCACAAATATTATTTTGAACGTTCTGAAATTGCAGAATGAGTTATGTTCTGAAAATCTTTCAGTATTCCAATATAATGTAATGAAAATAAGACAATGCAATGCTTAGATGAATGGGGCATTCAGGAAATGCGGACCTCATATCCGATAATATTGGTGAAATATTATAACTGATCCACAAACAAATTAAAAGCTTGGTAATATAATAATTGTGAGTTGCACCCAGAGTTACAGACATAAATTTATTTCTTTATGGAAATAATATTAAATCAACAATTTTGTGAAAAACTATTAATAGATTCCATGTGTGAAAATATTCGAATTTGAATTACTTGTGATTTATAAATATAACAAAACATAAGGCATTGGATTAATATTAAGCCGTATAACATTCAATGGCATCACCGTAATAATAATGAGAAATCTTTGAATTTCTTTTCCTGATATGCAAGGAAATATTTGAAAAGGATCATGAAGTTAATTTAGGAAATATGTGAAAAATGAAAATCCACAGCCTGCTTCCAGTCTCCGACCGGGTCAGGAATGGAATGAATGAAGCCCCCATCTAGCGGCGAGGATATGAACTGTGCCGGCTGCCGAGGTCTGACGCACTCCTCTGGGGCAATGATTAAATGCATGCCAGATGAAATGATAGTGGAGAGTGTTGCTGGAATGAAATTTTGACAGGGAAAACCGGAGTACCCGGAGAAAAACCTGCCTGCCTCCATTTTGTCCAGCACAGATCTCACATGGAATGACCGGGATTTGAACCACGGACCCAGCGGTGAGAGGCCGGCGTGCTGCCGCCTAAGCCACGGAGACATTAGCAATTTAGGAAATATGTGATGTGGTGAATTCTAAATAATTTATTTAGGTGTCAGACCGGACTATTAATTATCTGAACATCGTGAAGGTTATAATGTAGTGAATGAACACTGAATATCATGATTGAACTATATAATTTCATGAGTATTCCACTGGTGATTAAATAATTTATCAACCTTTTGATTTTTATTGAAAATTAATTAATTGAAATTTATTCATAGGAAAGGAATAATTAGATTAGGGTCCCAGGGGAGAGCGTTAGGATGTCATTTATTTCAGGTTGGTCTAGCTTACTCCCTGAGGTAAGATTTTGATGTTTAGTTAGGATGGTTGAATGAATAAATTATACTGATGCATTTTATTTTAAAGAAAAATTGTGGTCATACATGATTTCTGAAATCTAAATTCTTTCTTTCCTTGCTGCAGTGTGTGTCTCGATAACAGCCAAGATTTCGTTTTAAATTACAACTTTTGTAGTTTGCCCGTAATACCCCGAGAGTTTTGAGTCTTATGCTCAGCTGTTGTAAGGATGCGCGCTTATGTGGACGTGGGGCATCGGTCAAATGGTCACTTAAAGTAAGATAGATAGAAATTCGCTGCCAACGTGTTGGGCTCGAGTCTGATTTCATTTCTGATGCGATTAAATTCCGAATTTCGATTCGAGGTTGAGTGGTATTTGATTTTGGATTAGTATAGGAGATGGAGGTTATTGTAGGATTCAGGATCATGAATGCACAGTTTCGCAGTTTTGATTTGAATATGATTGGATTGTGTTGTTAATATTTATGGTAATTAAGAGTACATTTAAGATTTAATAAGTCATTTGCAGAGAAGTCTCGTGTCTGCATATTCACTGTACTAGCACTTTAGTTTTAAGTTTCCTTGTCGTCAGCTGACATCGTACCCCAGTGTTATAATTATTTTTGTGAGTGATAGGGAAGCGCTTACCAACATGATAAAGGAGTTGGGACAGAAAATGACAGAGAATTCTGCTTCTCTAGAAAATAAAATGGGAGGTTTAGAAAATAAAATTGAAAATCAAATAAGAGAGAATTCGGCTTCTCTAGAACTCAAAATGAAAGAGAATTCTGCTTCTTTAGAAAATAAAATGTGAGGTTTAGAACTTATAATGAATGTCAATCTGCTTCTGTAAAAAGTTTAGAATGTAAAATCACAGAATACTCAAACTTATTAAAATCCGAAATGTTAGAAAGGATAGAAAAGATAGAATGTAGGATGTCGAAAAATATGGAATCATTCGAGGATAAACTATCTGAATCGATGGATGCTAAGATTGAGGATAAGGTGGTATCATTGGAAACCAAAAAAAAACTGATCGCTAGGAGAGCTCAAGAAAACTTCATAAGTCTAGAAGCGAGGATAGTGGATACGGGAAAGAATTTAAAGGATAATTTATTTACCAACTACGGTCATATGAAAGAAAGCTTACAGGATAGTCGTCAATTGATAAAGGAAGAGTTAGCTCAACATAAGAACGATACTCAGAAAATGGTTAGATCGTTAGAAGATAAATTGAAAAGTCATGTTAGACAAGTAACAGACGATCTGGTGAATTTAGAAATTAAGACGATGAAAGAATGAACGTTAAATGCCAGGCAAGTAGTACAGAAGGTCACGTCTGAATTTAAGGGAATAATTGTAGAACAGTTAAAAGAAGGAGTCGTATCTGATTTGAAAAATGAAGTTAAAGACAAGGTAATACAAGAAATTCTGGATCAACTTGTAAAAGAAACTCATGACAAAGTTAAGGAAGTATGGACAGCTTTTTCGTCGGAGATCAAAGTAGTATCCGGAGACATTCAATCTATTCGGGAAAACATAGAAAAATTAAAGAATCAATTAACTACTACCGAGGAAGATCAGAAAAAAATAACCGAGGAGTTGAAAGATAGTCAAGAGATGGAGGAAGTTGATAGACCAAATAGGCTTGAAGCAGATGAATTTATGAAGACTATTAACGATTTGGAGAGAACATTTGAAGAGTATAGATCGAGATCTGATGGGAAATCGGAGAACGTAACTGAAAATACTTCTGCAGATAGAGGGAGATTGCCAGAGATAGGAAGATCTGAAGGAGTCTCAACCATTCGCACTTTTACTCCGATCGCACTAGTTAAGAGTTACGAAGAGAAACCTAATAAATTTTCAGGGACTGGAAATGTTTCACCTGTTGAATTCCTGAGGGAAGTCAGAGATTATCTGAAGGATGCCAAAGTTACTAAAGAAAGAGAGATGAGAGTAATTAGTAGATTCTTAGATGGACCAGCACTCGTATGGTTTGGAGCTTTCCGTTGTAATTTGAGGACCTATGAAGAGTTTAAACAAGCACTATTGCGAAAATGTTGGAAGCCGGAAACTCAGCGGAACATCAGGTCAGAGTTGTATGTTAAACATTATTCTGCGTCACAGCCGACCAAGTATTCAAATTTCTTTGCTAATCAACTTGCAAAACTGCAAAACTTTACGAGCCCCTGTAATGGGCGTGAGCAACATCTTATATTTTACTAGCTAGTACTGGTGAATTGCAGACCATTAGACTATTTCATTCAACCATCATTTCAAGCCAGAAATAATTTTTGAATTGTTCTGAAGCATAGTACTGAAGCCTAATGATGTTTCTTTTCTACTTTCAAACTTTTGAAGAGTAGCATATCCAGGATGTGGCTTATCGTTGGAAGATCATATATTTTGAAGGCATCCATATTTTTCAATTTTGCTTGGAGTTTCATTAATTATTATATTGTACAGTGCGGTGCATAATTTTGTTGCATAGTTAAATGTAGACCGTCGTAGATAGTTGCGGCGATGGTTAGTTAATATAATTAGCTATTTGATTTGGATTTTATTCATCTTAGATGAGACCTAATAGTCAATATAAATCAAATGAGTTGGATTTTTCATGTGATTAAGGATTACTGTCGTAATGATAATTTAAAATGGTCATAACTTGGGAATGACAGATTTGAATGATGTTTATGGTAATTTCAAAGAATCTTATCGAGAATTGGACATGGAAATAAACATGGTAATTAGTTATCTTTTGCAATTGTTGAAAATATTTAGTAACGATAATAAATTTATGGGTGATATAGAACAATTATGTGATGTTCAAATAAAACAAATATGGATCAGTAATATCGGAAGATTTAACGATGAATTATGGATTAATGCACATTGGAATTATCTTAGGAGGTAATAATAATAGTTTTGGATAGGAAAGTTTTCTTTTGGTGTAGAGCAGTTTGTGTCAACTAGGGGAATTTTTGTAATGATGACAGTTAAATGAAATATGAATGGGTAAGGAAGACACTTGTCTGACAACATCTATGTAATATGTATTGTAGGTTGATGAGTTGAATTGGAAATGCATGCGTGTATTGGTATCCCATTAGTAATTGTTCTAATCCATTAAATACAGTAAATAATGCTGAATGGTTTTAGGTGTATTGAAGATGATGAATTATAAATGTAATGATGAATATAACACATTTTGGTAATTTGGAGGATGATAACCTCACAATGCTCAAAAAGAAGGGTTCAGCCGTAGTAGCGACCTCACGCCTATATCCAGATACTGTCATCAGTAGTATCCGAGATTCTACATTCATTTGCTCTGACCTATCACAAATATTTTTTGAACGCTCTGAACTTGCAAAATAAGTTATGTTCTGAAAATCTTTCAGAATTCCAACATAATGTAATGAAAATAAGACAATAAGACTTAGATGAATGGGGCATTCAGGAAATATGGACCTCATATTCCGATGATATTGGTGAAATATTATAACTGATCCATAATTAAATTAAAAGGGGAGCGTGTTGGCGCAGTGGCTTAGCTGCTCGTCTTTCACCCGGACGGCCGGGGTTTGAATCCCGGTGACAGCGGGGTGGAATTTTCAACTGAAAAATCACGTGGCGTCAGGAAGGGCATTCGGCCTTAAATCCCCAGCCAAAACCAAAATGAGCCAGGTTGGCTCCGGCGACCCCAATTAATTGGGAAATGTGCAGAAAAGGTTAAAAAAAAGTATCCATAATTAAATTCAAAGCTTGGTAATACTGTATAATAATTGTGAGTTGCACCCAGAGTTACAGACATAAATTTATTTCTTTATGGAAATAATATTAAATCAACAATCTTGTGAAAAACTATTAATAGATTCCATGTGTGTAAATATTCGAATTTGAATTACTATTGATTTATAAATATAACAAAACATAAGACATTGGATTAATATTAAGCCGTATAACTTTTAATGGCATCACCGTAACAATAATGAGAAATCTTGTAATTTCTTTTCCTGATATGCAAGGAAATATTTGAAAAGAATCATGAATTTCATTTAGGAAATATGTGATGTGGTGAACTGTAAATAATTTATTTAGGTGTCAGACAGGACTATTAATTATCTAAACATCGTGAAGGTTATAATGTAGTGAATGAACACTGAATATCATGATTGAACTATATAATTTCATGAGTATTCCACTGGTGATTAAATAATTTATTAATCTTTTGATTTTTCTTGAAAATTAATTGATTGAAATTTATTCATAGAAAAGATATAATCAGATTGGGGTCCCAGGGAGAGCGTTAGGATGTCATTTATTCCAGGTTGGTCTAGCTTACTCCCTGAGGTAAGATTTGATGTTTAGTTAGGATGGTTGAATGAATAAATTATACTGATGCATTTTATTTTAAAGAAAAGTTGTGGTCATTCATGATTTCTGAAATCTAAATTCCTTCTATCCTTGCTGCAGTCTGCGTCTCGATAACAGCGAAGCTTTCGTTTTAAATTACAACTTTTGTTGTTTGCCCGTAATACCCCGAGATGTTTTGAGTCTTATGCTCAGCTGTTGTAAGGATGCGCGCTTATGTGGATGTGGGACATCCGTCAAACGGTCACAATACAGCATTTGAAAGAGTAGATTTCATAGATTAATGGAAATGTAAAAAAGTTAAAACATGAAACTGTAATCGATGTTACCTCTCTGAGTCCCTTAGCGTACCGTGACTGATTTTAGTAATATTGATTCTTGGTAGAACAACTCGTCGTGCGCAGATTAATTCTGGGCTATATTTCTGCAAACACTAAGTCTATAGAGTGAACGATTAGACTGCTAGAAATCTTTATCTCGGTATAATCAACGTATGTATTCTCGAAAGAGTTCATACCAGCAACATACAAGCCCCTGACATCAGGGAACATCTCACATGGACTGGCTAAATCCAATGCATGAGTAACAAAAGACAACCTTGCGAAATCTTATACACTGGAAATAGGTCTAAGAAAACCATGTTCAGCACAGGCAAAAACCCTAATGCCTGGGACATACTTGGTCTCTCTTCCTCTAGTGCACTAGTGACACAGCGTGTGTTGGGCAATTTGAAGAAGAACTTCGAACACGTGATATAGAAGCTTGTGAAAATGAAAACCACGTCCTCCACCTTCCATTAGGTGCAATGTGTGTGACTCCTCCTTTTGTGCAAGGGATGGCCTTCTTGGTCAACAACGGTATCGCTGTACAGTAGGGTATGAAGATGGAAAAAAGGAGGAATAAAACACGAACCTTAAACTCGGATGCAAGTATTGACCGGCGAGTGTTTAAAAATCGAACTGAAAATCTGTGTGAGCATTTTATGCATGTGAGGAATACATTACGAAGAGTGTTTCATGTGTTTCTGGTTTGTACTGTTGATGATGCATTAACACCTGTCTGTTGATTGCTGGGAGTTAGAGGACTACGGATTCCAGGCTCGTGTATGTTATGAATGCCGTTATTGACCATACATCATACGCTGATTACTAGACGAGCTATTGTCTTCCCAACTATTAGCGGGACACTATCAGATATTGGTATTGTAAATTCCACATATGTAACCCTTCCATTAGTTAACTGTTTGGAAAATTAACGCGCTGAGCTACCAATGTTACGTCACGTTGAGTGTTAACTTATCAGGCTAGTTTTAAATCGTTTGCACAATTTGAAATTTCGGTTGATACTTAGCGTTTATTTTAAACAAGCTGTACCCGGCATGCGTTGCAATGCCAATTAAAGAAAGTGTTGGCGTTGTAACTTTGTTTGTTGAAATGCCTATCCAAAGGCCTCTTAACTATTGTTAAATGGATTTACTATATCAGAAACATTCGTGGGAGCGTGAGTTATTACTCACCAAAGTTTCATCGCAATCGGATGATTGGTATATGAACGCATACGGCACTTAGTTGAAACGCTTCGCGCGTCGTCGCTCATTTGTTGAATCTACTCGGGCGCTACTTATTGTAAAGTGTATTTATTCAGTCAGAAACCTTTGCAGGAGCGTACACAATAACTCACCCAAGTATCAATGCAATGGGATGAATGGTATATGAACGCATGTGGGACTTTTTTTGATACGATCGCACGCCATTTTATTGAAGCTACTCGCGCGCTATCTATTGTGAATTGAATTTACTATGCCTGTAACTTTTCCAGGAGTGTGCACAAAAACTCACCAAAATTTGATCGCAATCGGATGAATTGCAAATGAAAGCATCACCAACACTCATTTGTTTAAACTGCTCGTGCGCTATCTATTGTAAATTGGATTAACTATGCCTATAACCATCCCGGGAGTGTGCGCAACAACTCACCAAAATTTGAACGCAATCGGATGAATGGTTTATGAACGCATAAAAGACGAACAGTGAAACATTCTTTTTATATAAATAAGATAAGATAGGCCTATATGATAAGATTATACCACTCCATGTTCTTGGATGTGTCTTAAATCTGAATAATAACCCACTTTCCTGACTGCAGTAGGTCATGATCAGGGGTGAGAATGGGTGCCCCGGGACTTGAAATAAAGTACCACCCAGTATTTACCCCGAGTGACTGGAAAACTCCGGTATGCAATCATACTCAGGATTGCCACAGTCAGAGTCGGGATTCGAATCGCCGATCACCGGATTTGCTACAGCTCCCCTTCATACTGCTATTGGTCCACCTCCTGGTGTAGCGGCTAGCGATCTTGGCTGTCATTCCAGAGGTCCGTGTTCGATCGCCGTCTCTGCCAAGAATTTTAATTCTGATCTGAGAGTTGGAACAGGGTACACTCAGGAGAGGTGGATTCGATCCTCATCTCAGCCATTCTGGATGTGGTTTTCCGAGGTTTCCCCACTTCCACTCCAGGCAAATGCTGGGATGGTTCCTAACTTAAGCCCACGGTCGCCTCCTTCTCAATCCTTGCCTGAATTACAAATACACACTCTACTACTACTACAGACACCTAATTAACACAGGTTGTCAGGCAAATTCTACACACATTCAAGTATACGGTACTAAATGACCATAATGAGCAACCCCCAACAACTTGACTGCTCTTGTTTGAAGTCGTTAAGACTTAAAGATCCATTAACGTGTTTTATTTTGCTTTCCTTATTTTATATTTTTAGCCTACTTTTCACATTTTGCAAAAATGAGGAAAAAGTAGTCTTATGAGATCGATCCAGGAAAATGTGTGTCTGTCTGTCTGTCTGTTTGTCCTTCTGCCTGTCTGTCTGGCTGTGTGTGTGTCCCCCCCTATCAACTCCTAAACGGTGGAGCAATCGAAATAAAATTTGGTAGGAGTAAAGATCTATACCTGAATATCTCACGACCATATTTGAAAATGATGTCAGTGCTACCAACTGCTGAAAAATCGCAATTGAAATTTGAGCTCCATGTTGGATATCTTGGAAGGTATGAATGGGAGCTATTTCAAAATCGGCACACATATAGATAATAATATTGCAGTTTAATTTCCAGAAGGCCATACATAGCAGTGTTGCCAAAATGATTATAAGCCTACTGATAGGTCCAATACTTAAATGCATATAACTTCTACAATATCAATTGGAATTCAACCAAATTTCGTATGTTGTATGTGTACATACCCAGATATGACTGAACGTATTCTTATGAACCACTAGTGCTGCCAACTGTTAAAAAATGCTCTTAATATCTTTTATCAAAATACCAATATATATGAGAAAGTATGCAAGCCGACAGCTTTAAACTATGCACACGTATAGTACATGACATTCTATATTAATTTGGAGTAACTTATATACGTCAGTGCTACCAACATGATTCTAAGCCTGCTGAGAGGACCAACTTTAAATACATGTAACTTCCATACTATCATTTGGATTTCAGCCAAATTTCGTATGTGCTATGTGTACCACAACAGCTATGATTATGCGTATTCTTAAGAGCAACCAGGGCTGCCAACTGTTAATAAATGCTGTCTCTATTTTTGTTACCCTAATATCAATATATCAGAAAGAATGCAAGCCAATAGCTCTAAACTTTGCACACGTATAGTACCTGGCATTCTAGATTACTTTGGAGTGACTAATATACGTCAGTGCTGCCAACATGATTGTAAGCCTGCTGATAGGTCCAATTTTAAAATGCATGTAACTTCTATACTAACTAATGGATTTCATTCAAAATTGGCACAACAATAGATCATATCATTTCAGATTATTTCTGACCAATACATGCATGACACTGTTGCCAACATGATTTTACGCGCGCTGTTAGATCCAATGTTTAACTGCATGTAACGTCTATGCTATTCATTGGACTCCAACCAAATTTTGTATTCTGTACCTTAAGAGATGGAACTAAGAATATATTCAGTCACCAGGGCTGCCAACTGTAGTGCTCTATTAGGCTACATTATGCCAGGCATACAGTATTTCGAACTAATTAGAAATTTCGATATTACCAACTTAATTTCGTCATTATTCTAGATAGATCCATATCGATTAATCATTGGCATGAATCTTAAATTTTAAGAAAAGTAGGCTCTTTAGTTCGTCACGGAACTTCTTGTTTGATACCGTACTGTATTTTATAAAAACAGAAAACATACTCCTCTGGGGCAATGATTAAATGAATGACATATGAAATGAAATGATAGTGGAGAGTGTTGCTGGAATGAAATTTTGACAGGGAAAACCGGAGTAGCCGGAGAAAAACCTGTCTGCCTCCGTTTTGTCCAGCACAGATCTCACATGGAGTGACCGGGATTTGAACCACGCACCCAGCGGTGAGAGGCCGGCGTGCTGCCGCCTAAGCCACGGAGGCTCTCTTCGCCAATCAATACAAATTCTATTTAAATGTTAGTACAGTACATGTTTCGATATACAATATCTTCTTCATATCATCGTATATCGTAACATTGTACTAACATTTGAATATAATTCGTATTGATTGGTGAATAATTTTAATTACTGTATTTTTACCCAATAATTCTGGATTCATTATCAATTTTATCAATCATAATAATTAGAACAATATTTCTTTTGTAGCATTCCAGTTTTATTTTTTCACCTGTAATAGTACTTCGTGTTATCTGTAACTGATCCTTCTCGATTGGCACCGAAGTTCATTTACATCCTGACCTGCGATGTAGTTACTGCTAAACATGGTAGATGTCATAGACCGTTCCTATGGTTACCAAGAAGCCTGCTAATATAGTGAAAGCCTCTCTGCCAAGAGACATTGTGATACATTCGTTTTGTTGCTCACAGGCGCTCAGCAAATACAGTAATATCTCTCTGTACTCAAACCTCCTCATACGGTCACCCTCATCCGACGGGATCGAGCCATTAAATTAATACTTAGAACTATATTACTCAATTAACTTTGGATATGTTTGACTTCACATCATCTGATTGTAGGCTACATGTGATCCTAAATAATACGTACATCATATTCTCAAAAATATAGGTAGGGCCTACATCATAGTTTAGCTATTTTGACCACCAAAGGATCGGTAAGCGGCTTCGGTGGCGTAGTTGGTAGCATGCTGAGCTTCTATGCCCAAGATCGCGGGTTCAAACCCGGCCGAAGTCGTCGTATTTTTAAGAGCGTTAAAAATCCATCAGTATGCCTTCCTTCGGAGGGGAAGTAAAGCCGACGGTCCCATGTCATAGATTTATGGCATGTTAAAGAACCTTCCAATAATTACACCTGTGTGAAGCTAAATTACGTTAAAAATCTAAACAACGCTCAGGTTCCTACGTTCGTCGCCAGGAGCAGACTACGATGGCGTCTAGTAGCTAAGTTCTGAACTAATAGTCGTTGATGATGGCGTTTGGCGGCAAAAGTAGGAACTACTTGAAAAATTCAACACACTTATAATACAGTCATCACAATTAACACCGGTTATCAGACAGATTCTACACACACCCAAAGTATACGGGGCTACATGACCGTGTTGTCGCAGCCCCTAAACTGAGGAACCAACCAACTAAAGGATCGGTAGACATTAATAGGAAATCCCTGTCCAGTACTTCTTAATACTGTTTGGTTCCTCAGTTTAGGGGCTGCGACAACGCGGTCATGTAGTCGCGTGTACTTTGGGTGTGTGTAGAATCTGTCTGATAATCGGTGTTAATTGTGATGACTGTATTAGTGTGTGCCGGCCCCGTGGTGTTGGGGTAGCGCGCCTGCCTCTCACCCGGAGGCCCCGGTTTTGATTCCCGGCTCCGTCAGGGATTTTAGAAACTGACGTGAGGGTTGGAACGGGGTGCACTCAGCCTCGTGAGGACAATTGAGTAGTTGTCTGACAGTGAGACAGTACCCCGGTCACGAAAACCAAAATTAACGGCCGAGGGGACCCGACGCGCTGACCATGCGACCCCCAAAATCTGTAGGCCAATTGGCTGGGCAGCGGTCGCTTGGTAGGCCTAGGCCCTTCAAGGGCTGTGTGTAAGTTGTGTGTGTGCCCCCCTAATAACCTCTAAGCGGCTGGAGCGATTACAATGAAACTCGGTAAGATCATAGCACTATTCTGGCCGACCCCGACCGTGTCCTTCAAATTTTATTGTGTCTCACCAATCCAACATGGCGGCTGTGCGAAATATTTCACCAGCATTCAGTATCTCCGAAACTATTACCGATATCGCCCTGAAATTGTGTACGGTGATAAAAGGCACTACTTGAAGTTCACCTATGAGACTTTCAAAAAAGCTGGTGGCTACAGAACCAATATGGCGGCCAAGCGAAGTTGAGACTTTTAAATATACTTTTCTCGCGATTTAACCATCCAAACGTAATGAAACTTGATACAGCAAATGTCATACACATTGTATTGCACTGAAGTCTAATTTAGTTCAATTGTTTACATAACATCAAAATAGCGACTGTGCGAAATATTTCACTGGCATTCTATATCTGCGAAACTATTACAGCTATCACCCTGAAATTTCGTACGGTGATAAAGGGTACTGATACAAGTTTATGTAACTTTCTTAAACCTGTAAAATACAAAACGAACATGGCGGCCAAGCGAATTTGAATCATTTAATTGACTTTACTCGTGATTTAACTCTCTGAGCACAGTGAGATGTGGTACAGTAAATGATTTTACATATTGTAATGCACTGGCATCTAATTTAGTTCAATTGTTTACATAACCTCAAGATGGCGGCTGTGCGAAATTTTAAAATTAAGTTTTTATTTATTGTGTCGTAATCATGCGATCGAAGTGAAAGTTTTAATAATGAACCTAGGCAATAATTGTCCTTGAATGGTACATAACTCTATGGCCTATACATATAACAATCCAAAATGGCGAACATCCAAAATATTTAGACGGTTCTCAATATCTATGAATCTTTTACAGCTATCAAACTGAAATGTTTTATGTTCATAGAGGCTATGAACATACATTCACCTATAGGACTTTCAGTAACCTGGTGAGCACAAATCCAACATGGCGGCGACGCGAAGTATAAATATTTAAATGGATGTTTCTCGCGAATTAACTATCCGAGTGCAGTGAAACGTTGCACGTTAAATGTTTATGCAAATGTTAATCCACTGACATCTAATTTAATTCAATTGTTTGCATAATCACAAGATGGCAGCTGTGCGAAATTTTTAAATCTCGTTTTTACTTCTTGTGTTCTAATCATGCGATTGAAGTTTGAATACCAAACGTACACAATAATCTTAATATAATAGTACAAAATTAAAACTCCAACCTGGCGACCATCTGAAATATTTAGACGGTTCTCAATATCTACGAATCTATCACAACCTTCAAACTGAAATTTTGTTTGTTGATATAGGCAATTAACATGAGTAGGATATATTAAAATAGGCTGTATATTTCTTCACGGAACTACTTGTTATAATTCGAGGAAACGAGGGAATTAGAAGTTGGGTTTCAATGTGATTAACGGACTATTTTCAGAGTAGTTTTGCATATAAGCATGGAGGAGCGAAGCAGAAGTGTCATTTTGTAAATCCTGGAGAGGATGTTACGTTGATTCAAAGTCATACAGTGGATCCCATAGGGGACACCACGCTGATTCACCATCACGCTACAGTACGTCAGTTCGAGACCACGTTAAGTCGTAATCCTTGAGGGGACTTTACGAAAGTCAACCACCAGTCCAGATGGACAGTACGCTACGCAAGTTAAACATTAGGTTCGGTGAGGCCGCAACACGTTGATTCGAAACCAATGTATAGCTAAAGTTAAAGCAAGTTATAATCTCATGTTCTCTGATGGAGAGCCATGAAGATTTAGAATCAGGCACCGAATGAAAGTGAAAATACGCGATCAAGTATAATTGTACGCAAAGTATAAAATAGAAGCTACGACAAGAAAAGTTCCGCGTAGAGGACCTAAGTGAAATCCTACAAAAAGAACACACAGTGCGATAGGCATATCGAAGCGTTACAATAAAGGACATTTAGAAAACGAACAATTCAAACCTCGGTGAAAGCAGAAAGTAGTTCGGAAATAAGGAAGTTCGCAACCAGACGTTGCCGAAACTTATAAGCAGTTACGTTAATAAACCGGTGTGTTTAAACTGTAGATAAATAGACAGAACATTGAATCGAGACCGGAGTCGTCCAAATTAAGTACCAGTCGCAGGGACTAAGGCGGATTAAGCCAGCACGAGTAAAGAAGATACATCGTCATCTAGGAACGAGTCGGGAGGCCACGGTTCGCGTCCTGAGATACGACAAAGACAATTACACGAGTAGTGTAATCAACTGTAGATAACATAGGAATTAAATAGGATTAAATCCTGAAGTTTTAAAATATACGTGTGAAGTGTTAATAAGTGAATTGTAAAGGGTAATATATCATTGTATGTGTTTTAAGTGTCCCAGTGTGATGGGAAATATAGAAAATATCATTGTTAAAATGTTAAGAAAGTGTATAACTTCGTGTGAAGTGAAAATAATTAATATGTCACACCACATTGCTCGTAAAATGCACTAATTACGGCTATGATGGGTGAAATTCTTCATGAGAGAGGTTCTGAACCGCCAGAAGTCGGTGAGTACTAATGATCTTATTATGAATTGTACCATTATGCATCATGATTGGAAACACCATTGTTTATAATCATTATTTGTGGAGTGATTGTGTTAAAATGTCAGTGCTGGAAATGCATTTTTTTTGTAAAAAAATGACCAGATTTAGGAAGGTCGTGTTAATGAATTAGATGTTCAGAAAGAAATAAATAAGCCCGAAATGAATGTAAGGTAGTCAAGGTTTAAATAAGGAAGGAACCCGATTTATGATATAATTGAAAATTAATTTATAGTGAAGTTAAATATCAGTGTTTTTTAAAGTAAAGTAAATATCGAATGTTGAAACTGAATAATTATAATACAAGTGAGCTGTTATGCTAGAATAAAAGTTGAGTATAGGAATTAAATGTAAAGGCAATAGGACCTAATAAAATGAATGTAAAGGCAATAGGTCCTTATAAAAGTAAATGTATCATGGAAGGACCACCGTAAATAAATGTAATGAAAGGCAAAGAATAAATAATATGAGTAGATACGCTATTCTGGCAAGAATACCGTATTGAAGCAAATACATAATTGAAGATCGAAGTTGAAAATAGGTTGTCGCCGAAAATAGGCTGACTTAAATGTAAACTCGAGCATAGGGTTGTATGGAGTAATGTCGTTTACGTGCAGGTCGTAAGAAATCGTTAGACTGTCAAGGAATCTTCGATATAGGAACCGGGGCAGGTTTTATACGCCATAATTGTATCAGAGTGACCGCAATATTCTCACTACTGAAGTTGTGTTATTATTCTCATGTAGCGAGTGCACGTGAAGGAAGTTGTATTGTAAGACTGAGTGGATGCTAAGTTATATCAGAGTGGACACAGGATTCCCACTACTGAATTTGTGTTAATATTCTCACGTAGCAAGGGCACGTGAATGAAGTTGTAATTCCCACTGCAGCAATTGTTGGAGCCAGAGCAGACCTATACGCTAATGTTATACATAATTCTGACAGCATAAAACGTTTCTCCGAGCCAAATCGCGTGTAAACGAAGGTATATTTTTGGGACTGAAATAAGTCAACTAAATGTTTTAATTATGAAGAGGAAATGAGAATTAACTTGGATACTAAATGCTAAGATACTGCCGTGGAAAGGTAAATAAGAAACAGGTGATCCGTGTGTGTTGGTTGTGAGCAAGATCGAGCGAACCAGACGGGTAGGCTACTGGCTTTTACCGTACGTCAGATTGCAGACCACTTGAGTGAATGAATGAGTTCTATTTATGACGGTCGCAGGGGGCGGTGGCTGGAATAGCAATTAAATCACTGAATTAAAAGGTTGAGTAAAAAATGAAAGTTAGAACTTTGAATCTTGTAGAAATGAAATATTGAGAGGCAGAAACATTTTTCGTGCTAATTTTTATTGCTGTACGTGGAGTTGTCCTCCCGCCAATGATAATAATAATAAATACGTTTTGCACTACTGTTAAAGTGTGTAGAAACGGTTCTTTACCTTAAAGACTGAAACGGGTTAACCAATTAATGAGAATAGGACTTCGTGGAATGCGGGTTCCATTATTATCATCCTATTCATGAACGATGCATAATGGTAACAATATAAAATGATATTAACATTTGAAGTGTAGATATTGATGATTGAGGGATAATTTGTGTTTGAAATATCTGGAGAAACGAAGAGATTGAATAAAAATAAATGAAAAGGTTTAGTAACATAAAGTCAGAGCCAAATAGAGGCATTGTTTAGGAAACGTAAATATCCTGAGATCGAAGCCTGACAAGGTGGAGACTCAGTGAAGGTTGATTTTATAATGCCCAGTATTGGAAGGGTTAATATTTTGAATGTTGAATAAAGTAAAATAAGATGTTGTAAGATGGATCGTGGAGAGATCCAAAATCATAAAGCAAGATGTGTGCAACAATTAAAGGGTTATTGTTTACTGTATTTGTTGTAATTTTTCACCATTATTTATGGTCTTTAAATTTTGTGTTTGGGTGCTTTTAACTGATTAGAGCATTTGTTACAGTAAACATTGTGATTTTTGAATAGCTTGTACATCCTCTTTGTTCACATTCTAAATATATGGGTCATGCGGTGGGAATGAACTGTACACCCCGAAACTGAGCTAACTGGAAGATGACCAGGTATTTTTCGCAGATAAAGACGGGTACAACACTGAGGGATTTTCAACGCTCTTAAATATCCGACGACTTTGGTTGTGTTTGAACCCGTGACCCTTCTTATCATTGTAGGGAACCATATGGAAAGAAGAAGCTCCATGAATCTTGTAACTCCTTATCATGTATTTTTATCCTTTACCTACCTTATTTCTGGCCTTGCTATCCCCAGCTTTTACCCTTTATGTGAAAGGCTGGATATATAATTGAAAATTTGTTCATAACATAAAAAGAATTCCACATATTTATCTAAACCTTTACAAGTATATTCCATACAATTCAATAATAACTCAGACACTATCCCACCCTTGGAGTTCCGAGGTTCTTAGTTTTAGTTAGTTATTTACTGTTGATTCAAGGGACGGAACAGTGAGATCATCTGCGCCTGTCCTTAGTTATCAATACCTACTCCCATTATCGGTGGTCAGCCATAAACTATGCCAATACCTGGTGACACTATTGAAATGCCTTGAAATCTGTCAATATCTTACCAAGGACATTTAATAGCAAGACTTTTTCAATAGTCTGGAATTTATGAAAGTAGATAGACCCATATCGTTCCTTCGTTGCTTAGTAGCTAACATTCTTGGCTGTTACCATAGAGGTTCGGGTTCGATTCTTGGCTCTGCCAAGGAATTCAATTCTGGTCTAAGAGCTGGAACGGGGTACACTCAGCCTCGTGAGTCAAAGCTGAGAAGAGATAGGTTCGATTCTCACCTCAGTCATCCTTGAAGTGGTTTTCCGTGGTTTACCACTTCTACTTCAGGCAAATGCCGGTATGACACCTTACTTAAGGCCAAGACCGCTTCCTACCCAATTACAAATAGTACAGACATCACAGTGGCACAGGTTATCAGATAACTTCTACACACACACAAGTACACGGCGCTACATGACCACAATATCCAAAAGCCCCTTAATGAATCAAGAACCATATAATTATATCAAAATCCCCAAATAACTTTGACTAGATAGAGTGTTGGGACAACCCACTCGCTGTCAGCCTCGCCAACTGGGGATGCTTGTGCTCAGCATAGAGGTAAGTGCATTGCTCGTTGCTTTGGTAGTTCACTTCCATTTACCATAAATTCAAAATATGTTAGTTCTATAGAACCAGATGGTACATGTGAACGGCTTCATTACCACCAGCAAAATTGACTGGCAGAATAAAAGGCAGTAACATACGAACGTTTGCTGCCGGCATTTGTATTACGGTCATTTACACGCTACAAGGTCATTGCCTTCATTTAGGCTATTTCAGTTCCATGCAAATGCCAGAATTGTACCAGTGCCTTATATCATGTCCCTTGGCACCCACCTAAATCCCTGACCCGAATGATACAGTTACATACACACACTATGTTATCAGGGGTCGATGATAAAACCGTCCCAGGCCCAGAAATGAAGAAACGACAGCAGCAATAAAATAGTATATTACAAAAACAGAATTAGGTAAATTCACTTAATTGAAAGAACTAATTATGCGAGGGTGTACGGCCAATCCTGACTGAGATTAGTCCTGTGCCATGTTCAGCTCAACCCGGCATCACTGGATCGTGTCGTGCCGACCATTCAAGCTGGCCTCTAACTACTGTAAGACAGCAAATGACGCGACAAGAGCGGGAGTCACGTACCTGTTCCACGCTATTTAGCATGTGCAGTACAGTACAGCGTTCGTGGCGAAACACACGAAACCCTGCAATACTGCACAGTGCTACCATTACCATCTCAACAACATTAAACTGTGTTTACTTTGCAAAGATAAAACTATGAACAAATCACTTACTTTCTTTGATATTTATGGGGTAGGTGACAACATTTCAAACATATTAGTTATTGTTGTTTTAAGGGGTAAACATATTAGTTATTGTTGGTTTAAGTTTTTTTTTGCGTATGGCTTTTAGTGCCGGGAGTGTCCGAGGACATGTTCGGCTCGCCAGTTTTTTTTGTAGCTGCATCGAGACGGACACCCAATGGGTGAGCTACAAATCCCGTTGGGGAGGAAAGTTGGAAGGGAGGATCGAGGAGTTGGAAGGTAGTGGCTGTGGCCTATACTTAGGGACCAACCCCGGCATTTGCCTGGAAGGAAGATGGGAAACCACAGAAGACCATCTTCAAGGTTGCCGGCGGGGGGATTCGAACCTCCTCGCCTCCCGGATGTGAGCGACTGCCAGCAGTCATGCCGTAACGACCACGGCTAACTCACCCGGTTTTTAAGGGGGAAACATATTAGTTAGTTATTGTTTTTTTAAGGGGTAAACATATTAGTTATTGTTGTTTTAAGGGGTAAACATGTTAGTAAGTTATTGTTGATTTAAGAGACGGAACTACGAGGTCATCTGCCCCTCGTTAACCATTTCTCTCTAGATAATGAGGTTACTAGGGTGTTGTTTTCGAGATCTCTTTTTCTCCTAATATTGTTTTGTTGTTGTTAATTCCTTTTAAGGGCTGGGGACATCCTTGATCACACCCCGTGTGCTTGAGTGTGTGTATTTGTCTGATAGCCTGTGTTTTTGTGGCGACTGTAGAAGTGTGTGAAGCTAATTATTAGAGTCGCGAATGGGGCACGTGCTCGGGACCTTGAAATAAGGTACAATCCCGGCATTGGACAGGAGGGAGTGTAGATAAACCCTTGACAAGAAAACAGTCAGAATAGCCACTGTCTGCGCCGGGATTCAACCTCTTATCTTTGGACCCACTCGGTCGTAGTGAGCAATTTATTTAACACGAATGACTACGTCAGGAAGTTTTCTTGTAATCTCAATAATAATAATAATGATAATAATAATAATAATAATAATAATAATAATAGCGTGTGGCCTTTGGAGAGGCCTGGTGTAGGCCTTTCGAGTTGACACAAGTAGGCGAACAGCGCATCGTTATGAGAATGGAATAAATCGTGAAGACGTCACATACACTCAGTTCCTGAGCCAGGGGAATTTAGGATAGTTTTAAATGCCAACGATCTGGATGGAAATTGTACAAGGGACCTTTCGGGCCAAATCCTAGCATGTTAATCACTTACAAGGAAATCTGGTATTGTTTACACCTCCCCTCTCTCCATACCGATCGGATTGTAATTGGCAGATGATACTCTTGGAAGGTCACTCTATACGATGGTGGTAAACTAATCGCATAAAATTGGCATTAAGCCTCTATTTAAAGCGAATGAAAAGAAGCGAAGCAGTGAGTCAGCGCGTGGAAATGGAAGGCAGTCGTCCACATGCTGCTTTGTCGAAGCGACCGAGCAACCGACGCACAGTGGGTCAAAATCGAAATCTAGGAGGACAAAATTATTTATTTTCATAATTAAAAAATCAAAAATTACTACTTCTACAGCATTCTCATACAATTGCCGCTCACTATTCTGGGATATAAACGCATCTTAGTGTAAATCTGTCACCATTGTTCGAGCAGTCTGAATTGGAGGGTGAATGTAAGTGACTGTGGTTTGGTTGTCTTTGTAGATAGTGTGTTGCTTTAAGATGGAACATGCAGATGATGGTATGATCTTTGGAACGTATTTCAGTTATTAATGGGCGTAATTGTTACGTAATTTTAGCTGTATTTGCATTATATAATATTTAACTATTATTTTTAAAATTATATTTTCACTTAGAATTTTAGGAGCCTATGTCGCGTCACTCTGCGTCACTTTCTACTTAATGTTAAAATGTAGATAAAATCTTGTAGTTTTCGCCTGTTATCAGTTTTTTTGCATCTTTTTGCAACTTACTTAGTTATTTTACGTTTTAGAAGATGCCGCGCGACCAGTTCTCACACGTTTACAACCAAGGCTTCATAACTTAACATAACGAAAATGGTTGTTTGGGTAGATTATGTAACAAAATGGGTCTTGGTCACATTGTGGTCGTTACGTTTCATATCCGGAAGTCATTTGTATCGCATGGTAACGTTATTGGGCCATATAAAGTTATTCTGATATTGGTTATCGTAGAAACGAAATGGTATTGTCTGACAGAAATAACGTTATATGAATAAGTCTCTCGAAAAATATCCCCTAATACCGTTATTCGGACTAATAACGTTCTTCGGATATCGGTTATCGTAGAAACGAAATACTAGTGCCCACCTGAAATAACGTTATCGGAATACATTACTCGAAAAAAATCTCCTAATATCGTTATTTGGACTGATAACGTTATTCGAATATCAGTTAACTAAGGAACGAAATGGTAGTGCCCGCCTGAAATAACGTTATCGGAATACATATCTCAAAAAACATTCCTCCAATACCGTTATTAGGATTAATAACGTTATTCGGATATTGGTTATCTCAGGAACGAAATGGTAGTGCTCACTAGAAATAACGTTATTTGAATAGATCTCTCAGAAAAAAAATCCCCCAATACCGTTATTCGGACTAATAACGTTATTCGGATATCGGTTATCGCGGGAACGAAATGGTAGTGCTCACTATAAATAACGTTATTTGAATACATCTCTCGAACATTATTCCCCCAATACCGTTATTCGGACTAATAACGTTATTCGGATACCGGTTATCGCAGGAACGAAATGGTAGTGCTCACTAGAAATAACGTTATTTGAATATATCTATCGAAAAATATTCCCTCAATACCGTTATTCGGACTAATAACGATATTCGCATATCGTTTATATATTACAAACGGCATCATCGATTGAGAATGGCACCATTTTGATACATTTTGCGTTGGAGAACTCCATAGAGTAGAAAGAGTGGAAGTGTCATTTTTCGACCTACGTCGTGTTAGGTTCTGAGTTTAGCCGCGAGGTTAATAAATACTCAGAAGTGCTTACCGTGATAGGGTATTGTATTTTTAGCGTACTTTTCACATTTTGCAAAAATGAAGAAAAAGTAGACTAATGAGACCGATCTGGGCAAATGTCTGTCTGTATGTCGGTCTGTGCATGTCCCCCCCCCCCCTTATCAACTCTTAAACGGCTCAAGCAATCAAAACCAAATTTGGTATGAGTAAAGATCTATATCTGAATATCTCAAGGCCATGAAAATGAAGTCAGTGCTAACAACTGCTGAAAAACCGCAATTGTAATTTTAGCTCCATGTTGGATATCTTGAAGGTATGCATGGGAGCTATTCCAAAATTGGCACATAATTACACTGACTGGCAAATAAAGTGGAACAGTAATTTAAAAAGTATAAAATTAGCCATGAAAAAGATGTAATCACATTTTAAATGCTTTTCACGCATTAGGACACACATCTGAAACATCCGTGAATAGAAATTGACATTTCTTAGGGTGGTTTATTACCACCAATTACCCCCAATCTTCGATGAGCCTAACAAGCTGTCATGGACGCTAAGTGTGGAAACACTCGTTTTTAGTGACCAGTGTTCCGGTACAGTGCAGTGCAAAAATTAACACTGCTTTCAAAAAGATGGTATATTGGCTTTCACGGCCGGTGAATTAAAACTCAGCAATTCTTCTAGGTTTGTGCCGTGTCTTGTGTGGGGTTTCGCCTAGGACACCAAGCTAGGCTCATCGGCGGGCTCTTGGTGTCCCCGCCCGGACCCCCACAGGAGTGACGAACTGCGCGCCACCTCCCTTTATATAAGGTGCAACTGCACCACTTGACTACGAGAACTAAAAGCTCAAGCAGCCTTAACCTCCCTATGAAGGCTTCCAAAAAGATGGTATATTGGCTTTCACGGCCGGTGAATTAAAACTCAGCAATTCTTCTAGGTTTGTGCCGTGTCTTGTGTGGGGTTTCGCCTAGGACACCAAGCTAGGCTCATCGGCGGGCTCTTGGTGTCCCCGCCCGGACCCCCACAGGAGTGACGAACTGCGCGCCACCTCCCTTTATATAAGGTGCAACTGCACCACTTGACTACGACAACTAAAAGCTCAAGCAGCCTTAACCTCCCTATGAAGGCTTCCAAAAAGATGGTATATTGGCTTTCACGGCCGGTGAATTAAAACTCAGCAATTCTTCTAGGTTTGTGCCGTGTCTTGTGTGGGGTTTCGCCTAGGACACCAAGCTAGGCTCATCGGCGGGCTCTTGGTGTCCCCGCCCGGACCCCCACAGGAGTGACGAACTGCGCGCCACCTCCCTTTATATAAGGTGCAACTGCACCACTTGACTACGAGAACTAAAAGCTCAAGCAGCCTTAACCTCCCTATGAAGGCTTCCAAAAAGATGGTATATTGGCTTTCACGGCCGGTGAATTAAAACTCAGCAATTCTTCTAGGTTTGTGCCGTGTCTTGTGTGGGGTTTCGCCTAGGACACCAAGCTAGGCACATCGGCGGGCTCTTGGTGTCCCCGCCTGGACCCCCACAGGAGTGACGAACTGCGCGCCACCTCCCTTTATATAAGGTGCAACTGCACCACTTGACTACGAGAACTAAAAGCTCAAGCAGCCTTAACCTCCCTATGAAGGCTTCCAAAAAGATGGTATATTGGCTTTCACGGCCGGTGAATTAAAACTCAGCAATTCTTCTAGGTTTGTGCCGTGTCTTGTGTGGGGTTTCGCCTAGGACACCAAGCTAGGCTCATCGGCGGGCTCTTGGTGTCCCCGCCCGGACCCCCACAGGAGTGACGAACTGCGCGCCACCTCCCATTATATAAGGTGCAACTGCACCACTTGACTACGAGAACTAAAAGCTCAAGCAGCCTTAACCTCCCTATGAAGGCTTCCAAAAAGATGGTATATTGGCTTTCACGGCCGGTGAATTAAAACTCAGCAATTCTTCTAGGTTTGTGCCGTGTCTTGTGTGGGGTTTCGCCTAGGACACCAAGCTAGGCTCATCGGCGGGCTCTTGGTGTCCCCGCCCGGACCCCCACAGGAGTGTCGAACTGCGCGCCACCTCCCTTTATATAAGGTGCAACTGCACCACTTGACTACGAGAACTAAAAGCTCAAGCAGCCTTAACCTCCCTATGAAGGCTTCCAAAAAGATGGTATATTGGCTTTCACGGCCGGTGAATTAAAACTCAGCAATTCTTCTAGGTTATTGCCGTGTCTTGTGTGGGGTTTCGCCTAGGACACCAAGCTAGGCTCATCGGCGGGCTCTTGGTGTCCCCGCCCGGACCCCCACAGGAGTGACGAACTGCGCGCCACCTCCCTTTATATAAGGTGCAACTGCACCACTTGACTACGAGAACTAAAAGCTCAAGCAGCCTTAACCTCCCTATGAAGGCTTCCAAAAAGATGGTATATTGGCTTTCACGGCCGGTGAATTAAAACTCAGCAATTCTTCTAGGTTTGTGCCGTGTCTTGTGTGGGGTTTCGCCTAGGACACCAAGCTAGGCTCATCGGCGGGCTCTTGGTGTCCCCGCCCGGACCCCCACAGGAGTGACGAACTGCGCGCCACCTCCCTTTATATAAGGTGCAACTGCACCACTTGACTACGAGAACTAAAAGCTCAAGCAGCCTTAACCTCCCTATGAAGGCTTCCAAAAAGATGGTATATTGGCTTTCACGGCCGGTGAATTAAAACTCAGCAATTCTTCTAGGTTTGTGCCGTGTCTTGTGTGGGGTTTCGCCTAGGACACCAAGCTAGGCTCATCGGCGGGCTCTTGGTGTCCCCGCCCGGACCCCCACAGGAGTGACGAACTGCGCGCCAACTCCCTTTATATAAGGTGCAACTGCACCACTTGACTACGAGAACTAAAAGCTCAAGCAGCCTTAACCTCCCTATGAAGGCTTCCAAAAAGATGGTATATTGGCTTTCACGGCCGGTGAATTAAAACTCAGCAATTCTTCTAGGTTTGTGCCGTGTCTTGTGTGGGGTTTCGCCTAGGACACCAAGCTAGGCTCATCGGCGGGCTCTTGGTGTCCCCGCCCGGACCCCCACAGGAGTGACGAACTGCGCGCCACCTCCCTTTATATAAGGTGCAACTGCACCACTTGACTACGATAACTAAAAGCTCAAGCAGCCTTAACCTCCCTATGAAGGCTTCCAAAAAGATGGTATATTGGCTTTCACGGCCGGTGAATTAAAACTCAGCAATTCTTCTAGGTTTGTGCCGTGTCTTGTGTGGGGTTTCGCCTAGGACACCAAGCTAGGCTCATCGGCGGGCTCTTGGTGTCCCCGCCCGGACCCCCACAGGAGTGACGAACTGCGCGCCACCTCCCTTTATATAAGGTGCAACTGCACCACTTGACTACGAGAACTAAAAGCTCAAGCAGCCTTAACCTCCCTATGAAGGCTTCCAAAAAGATGGTATATAGGCTTTCACGGCCGGTGAATTAAAACTCAGCAATTCTTCTAGGTTTGTGCCGTGTCTTGTGTGGGGTTTCGTTTAGGACACCAAGCTAGGCTCATCGGCGGGCTCTTGGTGTCCCCGCCCGGACCCCCACAGGAGTGACGAACTGCGCGCCACCTCCCTTTATATAAGGTGCAACTGCACCACTTGACTACGAGAACTAAAAGCTCAAGCAGCCTTAACCTCCCTATGAAGGCTTCCAAAAAGATGGTATATTGGCTTTCACAGCCGGTGAATTAAAACTCAGCAATTCTTCTAGGTTTGTGCCGTGTCTTGTGTGGGGTTTCGCCTAGGACACCAAGCTAGGCTCATCGGCGGGCTCTTGGTGTCCCCGCCCGGACCCCCACAGGAGTGACGAACTGCGCGCCACCTCCCTTTATATAAGGTGCAACTGCACCACTTGACTACGAGAACTAAAAGCTCAAGCAGCCTTAACCTCCCTATGAAGGCTTCCAAAAAGATGGTATATTGGCTTTCACGGCCGGTGAATTAAAACTCAGCAATTCTTCTAGGTTTGTGCCGTGTCTTGTGTGGGGTTTCGCCTAGGACACCAAGCTAGGCTCATGGGCGGGCTCTTGGTGTCCCCGCCCGGACCCCCACAGGAGTGACGAACTGCGCGCCACCTCCCTTTATATAAGGTGCAACTGCACCACTTGACTACGAGAACTAGAAGCTCAAGCAGCCTTAACCTCCCTATGAAGGCTTCCAAAAAGATGGTATATTGGCTTTCACGGCCGGTGAATTAAAACTCAGCAATTCTTCTAGGTTTGTGCCGTGTCTTGTGTGGGGTTTCGCCTAGGACACCAAGCTAGGCTCATCGGCGGGCTCTTGGTGTCCCCGCCCGGACCCCCACAGGAGTGACGAACTGCGCGCCACCTCCCTTTATATAAGGTGCAACTGCACCACTTGACTACGAGAACTAAAAGCTCAAGCAGCCTTAACCTCCCTATGAAGGCTTCCAAAAAGATGGTATATTGGCTTTCACGGCCGGTGAATTAAAACTCAGCAATTCTTCTAGGTTTGTGCCGTGTCTTGTGTGGGGTTTCGCCTAGGACACCAAGCTAGGCTCATCGGCGGGCTCTTGGTGTCCCCGCCCGGACCCCCACAGGAGTGACGAACTGCGCGCCACCTCCCTTTATAGAAGGTGCAACTGCACCACTTGACTACGAGAACTAAAAGCTCAAGCAGCCTTAACCTCCCTATGAAGGCTTCCAAAAAGATGGTATATTGGCTTTCACGGCCGGTGAATTAAAACTCAGCAATTCTTCTAGGTTTGTGCCGTGTCTTGTGTGGGGTTTCGCCTAGGACACCAAGCTAGGCTCATCGGCGGGCTCTTGGTGTCCCCGCCCGGACCCCCACAGGAGTGACGAACTGCGCGCCACCTCCCTTTATATAAGGTGCAACTGCACCACTTGACTACGAGAACTAAAAGCTCAAGCAGCCTTAACCTCCCTATGAAGGCTTCCAAAAAGATGGTATATTGGCTTTCACGGCCGGTGAATTAAAACTCAGCAATTCTTCTAGGTTTGTGCCGTGTCTTGTGTGGGGTTTCGCCTAGGACACCAAGCTAGGCTCAGTAAAAAATAGAAAACTGTTAGATTTGTGAAATGTAACGAAATTTGTGAGTTAAAGCGTGTTGTAAAACATGTTTCAGTATTTTCTGTAGCCAACCATCGAACATTTACATGAATAATGCAAATATTGGAAAACCGATACATTTTAGTGGAATAAATTAAGAAATTACATAAAAAATTGAAGTGTTCCACTTTTGTTTTGCCGGTCAGTGTATATAGACAATAATATTTCAGTTTAATTTCCAGGAGGCCATACATGACAGTGTTGGCAAAATGATTCTAAGCATGCTGATAGGTCAAATTTTTTAATTAATAGAACTTCTGCACTATCAATTGGATTTCAACCAAATTTCGTATGTAGTCTACTATGTGTACATAACCAGATATCACTATGCGTATTCCTAAGAGCAACCAGCTGCTGACAACTGTTGATAATTGCTGTCTCTACTTTTTTACCCTTATATTAATATATCTGAATGCATGCAAGCCAACAACTCTAAACTTTGCACACGTATAGTACCTGACATTCTAGATTAATTTGGAGTAACTAATATTATGCCAATCCCGCTAACATGATTCTAAGCCTGATGATAAGTTTAATTCTAAAATGCATGTAACTTCTATACATACAAATGGATTTCGTCCAAAATTGGCACAACAATAGATCATAATATGTCAGATTATTTCTGACCAAGACATGCATGACATTGCTGCCAACATGATTTTACGCGCACTGATAGATCCAATATCTAACTGCATGTAACGTCCACGTTATCCATTGAACTTCAATCAAATTTTGTATTCTGTACCTTAAGAGATGGAACTAAGAATATATTAAGTCACCAGGGCTTCCAACTGTAGTGCAGGTATATTTCGAATTAATTAGAAATTTTGATATTACCAACTTAATTTCGTCATTAACTTAGATAGTTCCATATAGATTAAACATTGGCTTGAATCTTTAAGTTTAAGAAAAATAGGCTCCTTAGTTTGTCACGGAACTGCTTGTTGAACTTGCGAAAGTGTCGAATGTCCGGAAAACACTCTTAAATGCGCTTTTGAAGAAAGGAACAACAGACCGACACCACTTGAAATACATAGGCCTAGGTGGATAGCAAACGACCTGAAGCTTAATAGAGATCAAGTACTAGCGAATCAACTAGACAACGGGGAAAATTCAGTGTACATTAAATTAGTGTACACCTTACTTTATGAAAACATATTATCTCGACATGAAGGTGTGAAATCCTTCCGGCTAGCTAGCGGTAACACCACAAAGATAACTATCACTGCTTCAGACTCTTTAACAAAACGTGTGCGTGTCTGTTTAATCTCCTCCCGAAGTCAACAATGAAAGGCTCTCCCCCGTGCTTCCTACGCATGGAGTTCTCAAGGACATACGGAACGAGTGCTGTAATGAAGTATACGAATTTTATGCTGTATGTAATGGCATACGTATTGTAACAATTGAACTTAAATACCCCATTCCATCATATTTGACGGTCAATGATTGTAAAGTTCTGTTAACATATGAAGGACAAGCTAAGTATTGCTTTTATTGTAAAGAAACCTCCCACTTAACAAATAGACCGTCCGAACAGAAGGAATCGCCCGGTATTCATGTCAGACAACAAACCTACAGCACGGTGCTGGGCGAGTCAGATGGGAGTAGTAAGCTAAGCAACACTACCGACATGGAAACTGCAGTACCTTCCCCTGAATATCCAGCCATATCAGAGGCCTTTCATAACAGGCCCCATTCTACAAACACATATAGCATTGCGGAAGTAACTCAACCATCAGATAACGTAGCTGAAACATCCCTGACTAATTTACATAGCAATGAAGAGGGAACTGTGACGTCACGATCGGACAACACGGGGAAGGGTCACACTAGCAGGCAACACAGAAGTCTGTGCAGCAGCCAGATACTATTAAGACTAAATGTCCAGATTTTTAGTTTGTAATTCTGACACCACGTAGCAGCACCAAAGTGAGGCAATTTCTCTTGAATGGAAGCTCGTATTTGCGATGTCAAAACCACTATGTATACTAGAGTGCAATAGAATTGATATCAATTCAATGCATTTTCCAAAATGTGAAAAACAAAGACGTTACTAGCAGTTTTTTATATTTCTGCTTAAAAATGAAAAAAACTGGTAATACGGAAACGGAGATTTATTTCCTGATTCCAATGCATTTTTCATAAATAAAATCGGGTGAATGGAATCGTCGGCATTAGTTTGGGAATTGTTTAGAAAAGGGTGGTAGGAGTAGCGGCGCGGCTATACAAGATCTCTAGCGCAAGGAAAATGATGAACACGCCGAGTTGACGAATATTGTAGTTCGGCGAGTTACATGTACAAGTGCCTAGGCGTGGAACAATATCTGAGCAATAAAATTATAGTAATGTCACGCTTATGTAACGTTGACACAATGTGCTTATACAGATACTTTCTTACTTCCTCAAACATTCTTGTTCTTGTTCTTGTTGATAATAATACATAGTAGGGGCTTGGGACATCTTGGTCATCAGTCCCATGTAGTTGACTATGTGTGTTACTGTATTAGAGCCAAGGATGGGGCAGGTGCCCTGAGTCTTCAAGTAAGGTACTATCTCGGCATTTACCTGGAGGGAGTGTGGAAAACCCTGCGAAACACAAGACACAAATGAACTTCAGGTGCAACCACAATGGTAGGATGATTGACAGGTGAACTAGTCAATGAGAGATGTTGGACTGATGACAGTTTCCTAGGAAAAAAATCATAAAATAAGAAGGCATTTCTGAATGGCAATAAACATCTGCTGTAAGAAACATTGTTTCAGTTCCTTACCTTTTATTTCGTTCAATACGCCAATACACAAGCTCTGCTGGGACTTTCCTTCGTGTTCTGTGAGCGTACAAAGGAAGTGGATATTTATGCAGGACGCTTGCGCCTAGAGAACATGCGCTTGACTGTCGTCAGTATCTATGGAGACCAATTTTCCATTTTCACAATGGCTACGTCTTACTTTTCCACACAACGCATTGTTTCCGTTTGAATACGAACTCTCTTCTCTGAAAAAAGTTGTCACTGAATAGTTCGTGGTCATGTACTCTTACAATTATATATATTAGAAGTTCATAAAAAGACTAAACCCGTGGCGCGACAGCCGTTGAAGGGCCTAGTTCTACCAAGCAACCGCTGTTCAGCCATGTAGCTTGCAGATTGTGGGGTGACGTTTAGTCATCCAACTTGTACAAATAAATTTAAAGTGAAATCAAAACTGCTCAGTACTTTTCACATTCTCTAATGCAAGCGTAATTTCAAATATAAACTAGGGAAAAAATCTTATGTAGGCCTATGTGTAGAGGTTTTTCTTAGGGCCTGGCTTCCTTTTCTTGGTACAGTACTTACTGTCGACCAAAATATTATGTGCACTCGAGTTTGAAGGTTGTTTGTGAAGTAACCAATAGACCTATATAAAATCCACTAACATAATCATTTTCGTCGTTCTATTTTACGTTAGTTCATGTAGGTTTGGATTTTTTTATTTAGCCTATATTTTAATTTTTTATCGCAGTTGAAACACAAAAGGTGACCGTTTTTAAGCGTGTTTCCACCATGCGTCACATTTAATAATTATTATCTCACAAACCCGTCATCAGATCGAATCCAAATTTTAGCACAATATACAGTGGAATGTTGTATAACAGGTTTATTAATTTCAACATTTTGTGTGTTCAAGAACGAATTTTGTTATCATTTTTGTAAGGTAACTATTTCTAGGCTCGGGGTCGTTGTAAAATGTAGTTCTTGGTTGCGTTGTAATCCTTATACATCAAAAAGTTATGTTGTATAACTGTGAAATACGTAAATTAATTCACTTATTTTATATCGGTTTGTATTTATACGGGGAACTAAGACAAGGTTCACCAGCTAGACGCTCCGGGATATTCTGTACAGCATTGCTGATATGGAGCCCATTACTTCCGAGCGAAGCGTGCCTAGACGCGTGATGGAGCCCATCTTGGCAACGCTGTACAGCTTTTACAGGAGCGGCCAACTGGTGAACCATGTCTTAATTTCCCATACAAATACAAACCGATATAAAATATGTGTAGATGGACTCTGTAATGAACATTTGAAGATTTCGCTACACTTCGTGGAAAACGTATGAGCAGAGTTAGTGAATAAGTGCTTAGAGATTGGAACCATCCCCAGTACTTGGCGTAAGTCCATAATCAAACTGCTATACAAGGGTAAAGGCGATGTCAGTAAACCTGAATCATATAGGGGTGTGGCATTGGAATCGGTTGCATGCAAATTGCTTACCAAGCTTCTGACTCGGAGAATAGATGCATGTATAGACCACCTGCTTCCAGAAGAACAATTTGGATTTCGGAAGGGCAGATCTACTCTATTGGCTGCAGAATGTCTCTTAAAGGACATACAGGACACGCTTGAAGCTCACGGGAAGAAATATGTAATTTTTATCGACTACACCAAAGCCTTCGACACAGTCAATAGAAGGAAACTTGTCATAAAATTAGAAAACTTACTAGGACGTTCTGACATGACAAGACTGATATCGAACATTCTGGCGGACAATCAAGTTCAGATCCATGATGGTATCGCACACTCGGACTGGATTGACCAGACAATCGGAGTACTGCAAGGAGACCCGCTAAGTCCGTTACTCTTCAATATCATGACCCACGATGTTGTCTTCAAATTAAAGGAGGTAACACAGAAAGTAAATATATATATATTTATGCAGATGACATGGCCCTGGCCTCCGATAATATAGAGGAACTACAGAAGGGAATAGATCTTGTTGAGAAATGGGCGGAGGAGAATGAACTAAGGATGAATGCTCGGAAGACTGAATTAATGATATTCAGAAATTTAGGAAGGCTGAGGAAGGATGACTACATTGTTTGCGGGGAACACATACTAACACCGAAAAAACAATTTAAGTACCTTGGAATTACTATGCAAGTCACAGGGACTTCCTTTATGGTTCATATAAAGGAGAGACTTGCAGCAGCACTTAGAAATATAAGCGACATTAGACATTTACAAAGAATGTCAGTGAATTCAGCTATGGAACTTTTCAGAGTCAAAGTACTCCCATCACTCACGTACGGGCTAGAGGTCATATGGACTTATCTATCAATCAGACAATTAAAAGACATTGAAAGTTTGAAATCAAGGTATTTGAAAAGGGTATTGGGGGTATCAAAATTCGCTCTTTCGCGATATGTGTATGCTTTAGCCAGAGAAACATTCCTGGTAGAAGACCTTCGACTGCTAATGCACCTACCATCCACACACGCATGCGTAGACCTGTTAAGCGAACTTTGTAGGAAGAGAGACTCCATCCCAGAAAGATTCTTCGTAACAGATGCAATGTTATATAAAGAATGGATGCGACCAGAGTATGAGCTGAGGCACCTAGTGACCAGATTTGCGATCCATGGCTTCCACCATCGCATCTGCACTAGGAAGTCCTTCCATCAGTCCAGCCAGGAGTGTGTTTGCCGATTATGCAACAATCAGTGCGATATATATCACGCCATGGAATGCAGTAGAAGACTAGTATCACTCATTCAGTTTTGTTTAGACGAGGACTGATTATGTTGTCTTGATCAAAGTGTAGTGCAGTGGAATGGGTGAACGGACTCGATGAACACAAGTCTCTGGTGTTACCTAGGTAGACGATTGATTCATTATTGTTCACAATGTTATAATGTTGTTCCTATCTATGGCCATTGGCCGCAATAAATATTTTATTAATAAGTGAATTAATTTACGTATTTCACAATCATACAGCATACCTTTTTGATGTATTAGGATTACAACGCGACCAAGAACTACATTTTCAAACCAACCCGAGCCGAGAAAAAGTTACCTTACCAAAATGATAACAACTTTGTTTCTTGGCCATACAAAATTTTAAAATTAATGAACCTGTTATACAACATTCCAATGTATATTGTGTTAAAATTTGGATTCGATCTGTTAACGGGTTTGTGAGATAATAATTCTTAAATGTGACGCATGGTTGAAACACGCTTAAAAACGGGCACTTTTTGTGTTCCAACTGCGATAAGAAATATTAAAATATATTTTAAAAAATCCAAACCAACATGAACTAACGTAAAACAGAACTACGAAAATGATGATGTTATTGGATTTTATGTAGGTCTATTGGTTACTTCACAAACAACCTTCAAACTCGAGTACACATAATATTTTGGTCAATGGTAGTCGCAATTCCCCCTGGGATTTAGTGGTATGCCCTTGAATCAGGGCTGGCATGCGAAACGAAATGTATGGCTGTGGGGGCGAATATATTTGAATTTCGACGTGAGCGCGATACTCGGGAGCGAAATGACAATGATTGTCGGCGGGAAATTAAATCAAAGCGAAACTTAATTAGAAGCGAAATGACATAGTGAAATCAACGCGAAAGTTAATAGCAACGCGATATTACATTGTACAATTGAATAAAATTTCACTCACGGCGCGAAAATAAAATCGTTACAATCTTTTAATTTCGCTCCCGGCGCGAAATACAATTCATTACAGACTTTTAATTTCACTCGCGACGCAAAATAAAATTCGATACAGACTTTTAATTTCGCTTCCGGTGCGAAATAAAATTCGTTGCAGTCTTTTAATTTCACTCCCGGCACGAAATACAATTCATTACAGACTTTTAATTTTACTCGCGGCGCAAAATAAAATTCAATACAGATTTTTAATTTCGCTTCCTGTGCGAAATGAAATTCGTTACAGACTTTTAATTTCGCTCCCGGCGCGAAATAAAACTCGGTTACAGACTTTTAATTTCGCTCCCTGCGCGAAATAAAATTCGTTACAGACTTTTAATTTCGCACCCGGCGTGAAATAAAATTCCCAAATGGTATTTAGTTTCGCCCTCCGATGTGAATTTAAAATGAATGGAACATTTCATTTCGTTGTTGAAATTAAATTGTATTCGTTTCGAGAGTGAAATTATGTTCGGAGCGATGTTCAAAGTCCTGACGTTGGCAGCAGTAGCAGTCTTATTACCGTTCACCGCCTGCCCAATCTGCAGGGCTGCAACAGCAACGTGAGTCATTCAATGGTCATCACTCCAGTAGAGGAGAAAGTCAGTGCTATGGCATCAACATCACCATCGTCGTTGACTGCACCTCGGACTCGTGGCTGGCCCTCCCTGACGTTCATAACGCAATGGGGCAACAAGTACCTTTACTTGTTCTATAGCGAACAAGAAGACGAATGTGCTGTGTGGACAGACATTCTAGATAAGTGACGAACTCCAATTACAATACAAATTGTCAGTTGTAACTCTTCAGTCAGTCAACACTAATTTGCCCAATAACTGGGAGGGGTACAATGTGTATACAGTAATATGTAAATAACATTATATGTATTAGTTTATGGTCACGATTATAATGCAGCAATTTTAGTGATCTTAAATCTAATTCATGTATTTTTTTTTCAGGAGTGTTACTTACATCTTATATACGTTGTACCCACCCAGTTATCGGGTAAATTAATGTTGACTGACTGAAGATTTACAAATAACAGAAAATCGTCTGTGGTAGTACCGCAGCGTATATGGAGTTCTGTTTCGGAGGCGGGTTACTCGAACAACTGGGTTGAGGGGTCATTCCTCTCATTTCTACATTCTTTATTCTTACACTTCCGGAAATTTCGGGGGGGGGGGGGGGGCTTGGCATTCCTTACTACTTCCTTCTTACCCTCAGCTCATTTATACCGACCATGGCACGAAAGTCAAACCCCTGTGCCACGTACAGGATTTAGTTTCGCACTGCAATTAGTTTTGCTTCGCCTTTCACTAGGTTATTGTGCTTAGAATTACATTGTGCTTCCATTTCAATTTTCGCGCTTACAATCAATATCATTTCGCCCCCGAATATCACGCTCATGGCGAAATTAAAGTGTTAACGCGTCCACAACCATTTTGTTTCGCATGCCAGACCAGATTTAATTTCAGACATGAAATGATATATTCCATGCATTTTAAAATCACGCCGGGGGCGAAACTAAATGCTGTTTGGGAATTTTGTGTCATTAAAATAAACCGTGGCACTACATCCCATGAAAAGCCTAGGCCTACCAAGCGACCGCTGCCCAGGCATCTGCAGATATTGGTCAGCGCATCGGGTTCCCTCGGCCGTTAATCTTGGTTTTCGCGACTTTCAGACAGCTACTCTCGAGGCTGAGTGCACCCCGTTCCAACCCACACGTCCGTTTCTAAAATCACTAACGGAGCCGGGAATCGAACCCGGGGCCTCCAGGTGAGAAGTAGGCACGCTATCCCCAACACCATGGGGCTAGCAATTTTTGTCATACCAGGAGCAAAATTAACAGTCGTTAAAAATATTATTTCGCGCCCTGAGCAAAATTAAGAGACTGAAGCGGTTTTCATTTCGTGCCAGGAGCGAAATGAAAAGTCTTGTATCGAATTTTATTTCAGGCCAGGAGCAAAATTAAAAGTCTGTAATGAATTTTATTTCGAGCCGGGAGCGAAATTGGAAGTCTGTAACGAATTTTATTTCGTGCCCGGAGTGAAATTGAAAGTCTGTATTTTTTTTTTATTTCGCGCCGGAAGCGAATTTAAAAGACTAACGGTTTTTATTTCACGCCAAGGGCGAAATGAAAAGTCTTTAATAATTTTTATTTCTCGTCAGGAGCAATGTTAAAAGTCTGTTAAGAATTCTGTTTGTAGCCGGGAGCGAAATTAAAAGTCAGTAACGGATTTTATTTCACGCTGGGAGCGAAATTTAAAGTCTGGTACGAATTTTATTTCGCACCGGGAGCGAAATTAAAAGTCAGTAATGCATTTTATTTCGCGCCGGAAGCGAAATTAAAAGACTAATGAATTTATTTCGCCTCTGCAGCGAAATTAAAATTCTGTTACCAATTTTATTTTGCGCCAGGAGTGAAATTTTATTCCATTGAACAATTTAATTTCGCGACGCTAATTTAAATTGATGATACATTTCGTTTTGCATGCCAGTCCTGCCTTGAATCGGTTTTGGTGGTCGCTCCATTTTTCACCTAAAATGTAAAACTAACTGCACTTGATGACCTTAATGCTCTCCATCACTCGTACCTGTATGTACATCGTTCATGTATATGATCTACCAGAGATACTGTCCAAAAATAAATTGCCGAAAATAGAACACCTAACGAACACTAAAAATAATGGTGTTTCAGGTAAAATAAACTAAGTAAAAAGTAATTAAAGGGATCGATGAACTAATAACAGGAAAAACAACATGGAAAATTAGAAGTCGTAAGTACAAACTGGTAAAATTTCAAAGGATCACTCAGAAATATCCAGAACTGAACAATAATTCAGAACTAGCCATCACAGTCACAGTCAATCGCAACATCGGACTAGATGCTCAGGAATCCCATACCGTCAGGTAAGGGGTAAGGTCATCACTCTCTCACTTTACTTTCGCTCCCCTTTCCTGCTGCTGCGGTGGCCTTGGTCGTGCTTGTGGCGCGCCGTGGCTGCCTGCTTTAAGCGTGTGTACAATCCTGTATGAAATATTACCTTATAAAAGATGCTGGAAGTGTCGTCCTTCCTGGGTTATACAGGCATTGTATCCGGTAACCACATTTTGGCTCACGCGAATGAGTTCTGCCACTGTAATGTTTCTGATTTTGTATTTTATGTTCTTTAATGAGCACTGAGTCAGTAGGCCTAGTGTAAAACTTATTTACAATTACGTGAATCTGTGCTAGTGAAGGTGACACTTCATCAGGAAATTGCTGAACTTACCCACCGGGCCGACTCGTACTTAAAATAAGTTTTACATGCAAAAATACGATGTTGCAATGATAACTGTCTGAACATGTTACCATCTGAGGTTCAGACTGGCGACTGACAACACCTGCACGCTTATTGCAAGGTGAAGTTTGTACTATGCGCGCGCTTTCAATACTACAGCAGGGGGCCGTGGGGCGCCAGAAACTCGGCCAAGCCCGCTGCGGTAGTGAATAACAAAACCGCCGCTCGTCGTTCTTACTTAATATGAAAGACCCTATATGTACTATTAGATGACTATTATTGCGTAGGTTCATTATTCAAACGTTGACTTCTATCGCATGATTGGGACACAAGAAATAAAAAAATAATTTAAAAATTTTGCACAGCTGCCATCTTGAGTGTATGTAAACAATTTAACAAAATTAGATATCAGTTCATTACACTGTATATAAACAATTGCTGTACCAAATTTCACTGCGTTCGGATGGTTAAATCGCCAGAAAAGTCTATTTAAATGTTCAAATTCACTTGGCCGCCATGTTCGTTTTGTAGTTAACAGGTTTATGAAAGTCACTTAAGTGACTTTTATCACCGTACAAAATTTCAGGGTGATATCGGTGACAGTTTCGGAGATATAGAATGCCAGAGATATTTCGCACAGCCACCATGTTGAATTGGTGAAACATAATAAGCTTTGAAGGGCACGATCGGGGTCGGCCAAAATAGTAGGCCTACTATGACCTTACCGAATTTCATTGAAATCGCTCCAGCCGCTTAGATTTTATTAGGTGGGGTGTGGAGGAAGAGGGGGAGGGGTGGGGATGCACACCAAGGCCTGGCGTAGGTGCGTGACGTCATGTCATGTCATGTCAGTAGGTAATCTGTGTCCTTGACTCTCCCCGCCTGCCGCTAGCTACGTGTGCGAGTGAGCTTTGTATAGTATGTCGTGGTACCCTGCAAGCCAGGCTAGTGCTTTTAGGGCCATATGACCCAGGCGCACACTGTCTACGCTGGAACTCTCAGTTCAGGGGCGCGTGGCCGGCCTGTCGCGGCTGGATTTCTCGAAGTCGTTCTTCTCTTCTCTTCATATTATTATTATTATTATTATTATTATTATTAGACTATTATTATTGGCAATAAAATGTTATTGGATACCAATAGACTACGTCTCATACTGTTCCCGAGTACATTGTTGATCAATTCTCTATTATTGAATGTATTCATATGATAGCAAAATTATGCCATTTACACTTAAGTTAGGCATACCCAAACACGATAAGTTATTAAAAAATGTTGATGTTGTTTATTTCCCTTATTCGAAACGTACCACAAGCTTTCAATTCTCTTTGAAGCCTATCGTTAGCTCTAAACGACCTGTCTTGTTATGCCGATGGTTACTTCACATCTGATGGTGGGGTCCAGCATAAATCTTGTATCCTTCTTACGGCCAATAACAATTATTATTCTATTGTACTTTTGCTTTTAACACGAGGAAGACACGAAAACATGGATCGCGTAACATTTCTGAAATGTTACAGATGCATCTTAAATCTATGTCGGTGATTCCCTTCTTAATTTTGGTGTTTGAACGGAGCTAGGTTATCAGACACTCTAGAGTGGTTGCAGCATACAGTCTCACACAAGAGCAACCTTTGACTCCACCTATTTGTGCTTGACTACTCCCTTTCATGTGTACTTCTGGATAAGTTGTTCATAAAATATGGTGATTAGACACTTTCGCAATCAACCAGCAAGTTCATTTTGTTTTTTCCATACATCCGCTTCAGGCTCAATTCTCAAGTATTCCTTTGGTTCCTAACTAGTAAATCACCGTCTTCATCTTTACCACCATCTTCATCTTCATCACCGTAATGAAAACCTCATTCGTTGTACAAACACAAATTACGCACCAAGTCACATTGCCTTCAAGCAATCCTTGCACTCTCTGTATATATGTGGCACGGTGTCCCTACATGATGATTACTATACTTTGGATGTTCATTCACTGAAAATTGCGAAATTAGCTTCGAGGTTTTCCTATGCCCAGAACATAGAATGCTCTGAAAATCAAATGTTCTTAAATACGATGTGTGGATTACATATAAATATGCAATTGGATTAACTCACGACAGCTACTTGTAGCATTGGCCTTTGAGAATATTTTACGGAAGCTATTGTAACAACTCTACGAGGTGAGTTTCTCTCCGTATTCCCATATGAATGATCGAATTGCAGAATAAGAATGTAGAAAAAAAAAGGAAAACTTGTGCTCACTGACCTGGTGCAAGTCCTCAAAATGAACACCCCTTTGATGACTTAGGTATCATCGATACCATTTCAGTACCTCAAACCGAAATTAAATTTCTTGGCAGGCCAGGGAATCAAACCCTGACTTTGTTAGCCGCTACACCACAAGGTGATCTCTTTCATTGTCAGCGCAATCTATTGCACGATGCCATGTAATTTCAGCACGAACTATAATAGTACATCCGCTTCAGGCTCAATTCTCAAGTATTCCTTTGGTTCCTAACTAGTAAATCACCGTCTTCATCGTTACCACCATCTTCATCTTCATCACCGTAATGAAAACCTCATTCGTTGTACAAACACAAATTACGCACCAAGTCACATTGCCTTCAAGCAATCCTTGCACTCTCTGTATATATGTGGCACGGTGTCCCTACATGATGATTACTATACTTTGGATGTTCATTCACTGAAAATTGCGAAATTAGCTTCGAGGTTTTCCTATGCCCAGAACATAGAATGCTCTGAAAATCAAATGTTCTTAAATACGATGTGTGGATTACATATAAATATGCAATTGGATTAACTCACGACAGCTACTTGTAGCATTGGCCTTTGAGAATATTTTACGGAAGCTATTGTAACAACTCTACGAGGTGAGTTTCTCTCCGTATTCCCATATGAATGATCGAATTGCAGAATAAGAATGTAGAAAAAAAAAAGGAAAACTTGTGCTCACTGACCTGGTGCAAGTCCTCAAAATGAACACCCCTTTGATGACTTAGGTATCATCGATACCATTTCAGTACCTCAAACCGAAATTAAATTTCTTGGCAGGCCAGGGAATCAAACCCTGACTTTGTTAGCCGCTACACCACAAGGTGATCTCTCTCATTGTCAGCGCAATCTATTGCACGATGCCATGTAATTTCAGCACGAACTATAATAGTACACCTTTCTTCGTATTTTTGGCATTACAGTGCCCCTGGTAAGTTAGAGAGATGGTTCGCATACCGTAACCAAAGAGCCGAATAGTTCCAAAAACCAACAAACAACCGAAAGAAATACCGACAAGCTGGTAGAAAGACAGACAACAGATTTTGTAATTTTCAGAGCAAAATTGTTTTACGATGAAGAGCACTCTTGGTCTCCATACTGTTGAAATAATGAAAATTGTCCTAAAACTTCAAAAGTTAGAAGGATTTCATGTCAACTTGCTTATTTTGCCGTATACCTTATGTGTAGGTAAATTCCATGAGTTATTGTTTCAGGCGATGTTGAAAATACGAATAAAAGACATAAATTACCTCAGATTGCGACGGAATATTGTTCAGTTTAAAAACCTGATAAATTTACTAACGCACGTTTCTCGAATTCACATATCCCTGAACAGCACCAATCTAATCAGTTGGTGAATTCAGAATCTTGTTATTGAAATACTGTAGACCATAGCTTTATAGTCCTAATGTAGTTTTTTGTTCTACCCGTAATTATTTAGGTTGCTATGAGGAAGGGGATATGGTGAGACAGTTTCCTTGTGGGAATGATATTACGGATAGATGCCCTTCATGACATCAATCTAATGAGAGGATTTAATGACAAATTAAATTAATGAGGCAAGGTATGAAATGTTTGTGTGTGGTATTTCGAGTTCGGTGTAGTCTGACCATGCACGTTAGCGTGTGTAGCTACGTCGGCTGGTTAGTGACAGTATGTCAACAAATTTAAAAAATATATTTTAACACTCTGATTCCATACCGGCCCCTGTTACTGTCACATGCTTGATTCTATTTTTAAGGATTATTATATCTCGCTGCACCTGCTACATCACCCAAAAAGTAGGGGCAGATGACCTCGTAGTTCCGCTCCATAAAACAACAATAACTAACCCAACAAGTAATTCCGAGAAGAATTATACAGCCTATTTTCATATATCCTACTTATGTTAATTGCCTCTATCAACATAAAAAGTTCAGTTTGATTGCTGTAATAGATTGAGAATTAATTTGAGAGAATTAATTTGAATTTATTCATAAATAACTGCCACTGAGGCTAAAGAGCCCCTTTATGTAGCATATACAATGTTCTGGCTTGAAGTTATGTAATAAAAATAAATAATTCGCAGATATTGAGAACCGGCTAAATATTGCGCATGTTTGCCATGTTGGATTTTTGATCTGTAGGTCTTAGAGTTATGTACTGTTACGTGAAGTGTATTGTGTACGTGTAGTATTCAAATTTCAATCGCATGATTAGGACACAAGAAGTAAAAACGAGATTTTAAAATTTCGCACACCTGCCATCTTGTGGTTATGGAAACAAATGAAAAAATTAGATGCCAGTGGATCAACATTTGTAGAAGGATTTACTGTACCAAGTGTCACTGCACTCGGATGGTCAAATTGCGAGAAACGACCATGTGAATATGTATAATTCGCGTCGCCGCCATGTTGGATTTGTGATCACCAGGTTATTGAAAGTCCTATAGGTGAAAGTATGCTCTCAGCCCCAATGAAGATTAAAAAATTTAGTTTGATTGCAGTAATAGATTCGTAGATATTGAGATCCATCTAAATATTTCGGATGGTCGCCATGTTGGATTGTTATATGACAGGCCATGAGTCACGTACCATTAAAGGAAAATTATTTCAAGGGTTCATTACTCAAACTCTCACTTCGATCGCATGATTACGACACAAGAAATAAAAGCTTAATTTTAAAATTCGCACATTCGCCATCTTGAGGTTATGTAAACAATTGAACTAATATAGATACCAGTGCATTACAATGTGTATAAACATTTCCTGTACCAAGTTTCATTGCGTTTGGATAATTAAATCGCGAGAAAGGTCTATTTAAAATTTTCAAATTCGCTTGGCTGCCATATTCGTTTTTTAGTTAACCGGTTTTTTAAAGTCTTATAGATGAAATTCCAGTAGTGCCCTTTATCTCCATACAAAATTTCAGGGTGATATCGCTAATAGTTTCAGAGATATAGAATGCCGGTGAAATATTTCGCACAGCCGCCTTCTTGAGGTTATGTAAACAATTGAATGAAGTTAGATGTCTGTACATTACAATGTGTATAAACATATACTGTACCAAGTTGCATTGCGTTTGGTTGGTTAAATCGTGAGAAACGTCTATTTAAAAGTCGCAACTTTGCTTGGCCGCCATGTTGGTTCTGTAGTTATCAGGTTTTCAAAAATCACATTGGTGAACTTCTAATAGTTCCCTTTATCACCGTGAAATATTCCAGGGTGATATCGGTAATAGTTTCGTAGATATCGAATGCTGGTAAAATATTTCGCACAGCCGCCATGTTGGATTGGTGGGATGTAACAAAATTTGAAGGGCACGGTCGGGGTGGTGTGGAATAGTGCTATGAACTTACCGAGTTTCATTGCAATCGTTCCAGCGGTTTAGAAGTTATTAGGGGGGGGGGCACACACCATATCACACACACGCGCACACACAGACAGACACACCGACAAAAGGTGATCTCATAAGCTTATTTTTTCATAAATGAAAATAGGCTAAAAAGTATGCAACTTGTTGTATCCTTGTTGCAGATCTGGTTCATGTACGTCCAAATATCATGTTTCATACGTCTTCGGTGTGTTTCTTTAAGGAGTGACTTTCCCACTATGGTATGTTTGTGCTCCCCAGGCACAAAAGACGTTATGAGCACGGCAGACCACAAGCATAAGACAAAATGTTGGCTCCAGTGCGCCTAGTGTCCAGGCTCTGCGTTCAGTACTAAACGTACTGCAGCACCCCGTCAAATGGACAGTGCTTGTGCGACTAAGCGCTGCAGTGCTAGTGTGATGTCGTGCTGCACTGCTCAGAAATAGGCAGAATAGGGCTGCGCTTCACCTGCTAGCACTGCTTCACCTTGCCCATTGCACGGCCCTGGTGCACACACACGGACAAAAGGTGATCTCATAAGCCTATTTTTTCATAAATGGAAATAGGCTTAATACGAGATTTTAAAATTTCGCACAGGCGCCATCTTGTGGTTATGAAAACAATTCAGTTTGATTGCTGTCATTGATTAGTTGACATTGAGAATCGTCTAAATATTTCTAAATATGTGTAGACCATTGAGCTATGTACTATTAGATGACGATTATTGCGTACGGTAGGTTCATTTTTCAAACGTTGGCTACGATCGCATGATTAGGACACAAGAAATTGAAACGTAATTTTTAAATTTCACACAGGCACCATCTTGCGATTATGTAAACAATTGAGTTGAATAAGATATCAGTGCATTACAAGGTGTATAACATTTGCTATACCATTTGACGGCGCTCGAATGGTTTAATCGCGAAAAAAAAAGATCTATTTTAATGTATCAACTTCGCTTGGCCCCCATGTTCGTTTGTTACTTAACAGGAATTTTGAGAGTCCCATCTAGTAGTTCATTTTATCACCGTACAAAATGTCAGGGTGATATCTGTAGTAGTTTCGGAGATATGGAATGTCAGTGAAATATTTCGCACAGTCGCCATGTTGGATTGGTGAGCTGTAATAAAATTTGAAGATCACGGTCGGGGTCGGACAAAATAGTACTATGACTTTACCGAGTTTCATTGAAATCCCTCCAGACGTTTATATTTTATTAGGGGACACACACACATACGCACACACACGGACTAAATGTGATGTCATAAGCCTATTTTTTCATAAATTAAAATAATAAAGAAAGCATTTCATTCGGTGGACGCGAATTTCGTGTTGACCGACTGAATAGCTTTCTACATTAGAAATAACCATCACTGAAAAATGGCTTCTATCACTACTAAATGAAAATAGGATACCAAGTAAACGAAAAGCAAGAACGGGAGGTTTCATTTAGGAAAGAAATACTCTTATTGGTCACAAAGGAGTGAAAGTTTGGTGTGTAGGTTACACTTTGCCTTATATGGCAACACTGCGAGAAGGTGAGTTCGATTCCCATCTTAGCTATCTTAGAGTGTTTTTCTGGGGTTTCCCACTTCCACTCCAGGAAAATGCGTGGATAGTTCCTAAGTCAAGGCCATTGCCAACTCCAAAAATAACAAAAGTTTATCAGACTTCAACTACATGGGACTGATGAACAATAGGCTATGTTCCAAACCCCTATATGAAGCAACAAGAAATATTTCGAATCAATGGGATCCATCGTATTGATTTTAGGAAACATGTTTCTAACGTAGGCTACAATATGACCGCGATCGAAACGAGCCAGGTGCCTTGCCCTGTCTGATGGGGCACGCGCTCAGATTGAAATCATTATGTTGATTATTATTGATATTTCAAGAATTAATTATACTATGTTTGAATAAATAATTGGCCTGGAATTACATATGGCCCAGCATCGTCAGTTCACGGTCACCTTCCATGCTTGTCCGGGAAGCGGGCAAATAGACACTTCCATAACGTTATTGACGAGATTCTTTTCTGAAATAACGGAATCAATTTCTCCGCTTAGAATAATGTTACTAATAGCGCATAGCTGGTAAAAATCGCATGGATACCGTTATTAGACTTATAACGTTGTTGGTGGGTTCGCATTTCAAAATAACTGAATTAATTTTTCTGCCCTGAATAACGTTATTGATAGCGTATGGCTGGTAAAATTCGCTCGTATACCGTTACTATACTTATAACGTTATTGGTGGGTTTGCATTTCTAAATAACGGAATTAATTTCTCCGCTTAGAATAATGTTACTGATAGCGCATAGCTGGTAAAAATCGCCTGTATACCGTTACTAGACTTATAACGTTATTGGTGGGTTTGCATTTCTAAATCACGGAATTATTTTTCTGCCATGAATAACGTTATTGACAGCGCAAAGCTCGTAAATATCGCTCGTATACCGTTACGAAGCTTATAACGTTATTGGTGGGTTCACATTTCTAAATAACGGAATTAATTTTTCTGCCCTGAATAACGTTATTGATAGCGTATAACAGGTTAAAATCTCTCGTATACCGTTACTGGGCTTATAACGTTATTAGTAGGTTTGCATTTTGAAATAACTGAATCGATCACTCTGCCTGAATAACGTTATTGATGGCGCGCAGCGGGTGAAAATCGCGGTCATACCGTTACTAGACTTATAACGTTAATAACGGGAGCGCATCTTAAAATAACGGAATCTTTTCCTCTGCTGGTTATAACGTTAATAGCACAAACCAGGGAAAATTATAACCCCTTATTTCGTTGCCGCACTAAAAACGTTATTCATATACCATTTGTTTTGGGTACGGAAGCAGTAACGTAACAAAAATTAATTCGTTATTTCTGACAATTCTGTTACGTTATGAAGCCTTGTTTACAACTGTTTGAAGCACTGGGTTCGACGATTATGTCAAAAGTGGAACTTTGTGACTCTGTTAAAAGTAAATTAGGGGTAGAAAATTGTTCTGAAGAGAGAAATGAATGCTCTATCAAACTCCTAGTCATAGACAGTTTCTTGCATGTGTAGACGTAGCTTAAAAAGATCTTAACTGATGTTTATTATGAAGTAAACAAATTATATCCGTTGCTTTCACTCTAAATTGATGATTAAAATGTAAAAATAATTTTGTCCCCCTAGATTTCGATTTTGACCCACTGTGTGACGGCCTTCAATCTCCACGCTCTGACTCACTGCTCCGCGTCTTTTCAATCGCTTTATATTAAAGCTTAAATTGAATTTTAGCCGATTCTAATGTTCATAGCATTTCCTTGCAGACAAAGTAGGGCTCCCCATCTTAGAAAAAACGTAAAATTAAGCGATTTCCTCAATTGTGCCAAACGTTGAAGGGCTAAAAGACCCGGGAAGGTTTCCAATTGTGATTCTTGTGGAGCTCTATTAAACTAAAAATCAAAATTTCAAAAATCACTTCCAGCCTATAAGCAGTTCCAGAAAAACAGCCTAAAATCATTTATTTCTTTACTCGTTTCCATTTTGATACTAATCCTAGCCAAATTAAATTATTTACATAATTCTTTCTTTAATGTGTTCCTTGGTTCAATACCCTCAGGTATGTTTTGATTTTTTGAAAAATCTTCACACCGGAAGTAGTTATAAGGGCATAAGTTAAACTCTGATTGACTCATACTAGCGCTCGTAGTTGCAGAGAAGGAAAACTGCTAATCTAGTCGACCAGATATGGTTAAGTTTCATTGACTCACACTAGCGCTCGTAGTGCTAGAAGAGGCAAACTGTGAATCTAATCGATCGGATGTGGTTGAGTTTCCGGTGAACAATCATCAGTCTACCGCCTGTCATCAATCCAGCACAACGTAAGAAAACATTTATTGTGTCAAGATGGTATATTGGCTTCCACGGCACGTGAATTAAAACTCAGCAATTTTTCTAGGTTTGTGCCGTGTCTTGTGTGGGGTTTCACCTAGGAACACCAAGCTGGCTCATCAGCGGGCTCTTGATGTCCACGCCTGGATCCTCACAGGAGTAGCGAACTCTGCACTACCTCCCTTCTTATGAAGCGCACATGCGCCTCTTAACTGTGAGAGCTAAACGCACAGTTCGCTACTTTTGAGGGGGTCCGGGCGCGAACACCAAGATCCCGCTGATGAGCCAGCTTGGTGGTCCTAGGTGAAACCCCACACAAGACACGGCACAAACCTAGAAAAATTCCTGAGTTTTAATTCACGTGCCGTGGAAGCCAATATACCATCTCTTCGGAAGCCTTTATAGGGAGGTGAAAGGCTGCTTGAGCTTTTAGCTCTCGCAGTTAAGAGTCGCATGTTCGCTTCATAAGAAGGGAGGTAGTGCACAGTTCGCTACTCCTGTGGGGGTCTGGGCACAGACACCAAGAGCCCGCTGATGAGCCAGCTTGTTGTTCCTAGGCGAAACTACACACAAGACACGACATAAATCTAGAAAAACTGCTGAGTTATTGTGTCCTTGACGTTTGGATAAGTTGAGAAAACAACAAAAATTAATTACAAATGCACAAACAATTAAATTCAGTGATGAACCGGGTTCGAGTCTATGACATTAAAGGATATTTTAACATTGAGTTGCTTTCTTGAAGCGTTAGATCTTTGGATTGTTTTTACCACCATCATAAGGGTGACCTTCCAAGAGTATCCTTGCCAATTACAATCAGATTGGGCCGCAGACGTCACCAGAGTTCACTTGTTAGCTATGGGTCGGCCGTTTATTCTCCTGATAAATACAGAAATATTTGAACGCCATGCTTGTTTGTTTTGTTGGGTGATATCAAATTGTATAAAATATACAACTCCAATTTTGAGAAAGGGTACAGAACGATTGATATCAATGTTTTCATTTGAATTAATTTGTCTACATACAAAATCTGATAACTGGTTGGTTGGTTCTTAAGTTTAGGGGCTGCGACAACGCGGTCATGTAGCCCCGTGTACTTTGTGTGTGTGTAGAATCTGTCTGATAACTGGTGTTAATTGTGATAGCTGTATTAGTGTGTTTTATCTGTTTTTTAATTCAAGTAAGGACTGCAGACTTTTTAATTTTTCAAATTGTTCCTACTTTTGCTGCCAAACGCCACCGTCAACGACTACTAGTTCAGAACTTGGCTACCAGACGCCACCGCAGTCGGCTCTTGGCAACGAACGTAGGAACCTAAGAGCATTGTTTACATTCATAACCTATACAATTTAGCTTCACACAGGTGTAATTAGTGGAAGGTTCTTTAACATGTCATACATCTATGACATGGACCGCCAGCTTTACTTCCCCTGCGTAGGCATACTGAGGGATTTTAACGCTCTTAAAAAATCCGACGACTTCGGCCGGATATGAACCCGCGATCTTGGGCATAGAAGGTCAGCATGCTACCAACTACGCCACCGAAGCCGCAATCCGATAACTGTTTGCAGTACTTGATGTGTTGGCTTATGTTCTTTGTAACAGTTGTAATTCAACTCCACAATTGTTTGCCGCCTTCTTGGGGTACGCATTGCGAGTGGTCTTGGTTTCGATTCCCGGCTCTGCCAATAAATTTAATTCTGGTCCGAGGGGTTAGAACAGGGTGCAATCATCCTCTGAAACAAACAAGAGAAGAGATAGGATCAATTCCCATCTCACCAGTCATAAATGTGTTATTTTTCTGATTTCCCACTTCTACTTCAAACAAATGCTGGGATGTTTCCTAACTTAAGGCCACAGTAACCTCCTTCCAAATCCTAGCCTCATATACAAATACATAAAGATTCTACTAAGGACGTACTATATTGTTTTACACTTTATTTCCCTCCATCCAAATGAAGCACATTACACCTCAGTTGGTACGCTCACCCTCACAATACAATCTAACTGCAACCTCATGCACTCCTGCCATCGATGTGTCAGTCTTTCCGGACCCCTTCGAAACCACTCCCCAGGAGCGCCGCGCACCCATGCCCCGACAGCCGTGTCCGGTTCTGCAAAATCTGCAAAACGGTGACCATGCAATGGAAGCATAGAGGCAGTCCACCGCCAAAGAAACGTCGAACAGTGTCATGAGTTGGCAAGTGTTCTGGGACACAAAGGGCATCATCCTCATTGACTGGCTGGAATTATTATTATTATTATTATTATCATTAGCCATTGGTAAATACCATAAAGGGCAAAGGCCTCCTGCTAGCAGGGTAGCTCTGAGATATTTCATCAGATGAGCTGGGCTAATGATCATTTACCTTAATAGTAACTTAAAACTAATTGTCCTGACTATTTACACTCTTATTCATCTTCCTCAAAAATGGTCGTATTATGTTAAACATTTTCACTCGTAAAACTTGAACCAGGTTCATATTATCCTGAAGATTTATCTAAGCTGACGATGAGTCTAGGGATGTTTCGAACAAACTGTTTCGACGACACTCCTCCACGAATTCCGTTGACCTGCCGCTCTCATCCACTGCTACCCCATCGTCGACTGGAACTCGTCTGACCATCTGGTCTTCGGCAGGCCGGGGTTTCTTCTTCCATCTCTGGGCTCCCACACTGTAGTTGAGTAGGCCCACCTTGCGTGATCCATTCTCAGTACATGGCCTGCCCATGTCCATTTCAGTTTATTGGCCCTCGTGATGACATCCTCTAGTCCTGTCCTCTTCCTGATTTCCTCGTTTCTAATTCTGTTCCTTAATGTAATGTTTAGAAGTTTTCTCTCCATTTTCCTCTGGCACATTTCTTACTTCGAAGCTTGCTTCTTAGTTATTGACTACGTTTGTGCTCCATAGAGGAGAACGGGAAGTACACACGAGTCCATCACTCACCTTTTTGTCTTGAGGCAATGCTCTCTGCTGTTCAATATGAAGGACAGGCTCCAGAATTTTTGCCATGCTGACGATATTCGCCTGTTGATTTCCTTATCCATATTTTGCTGAAAAGACAGTGACTAGCCCAGATAGACAAAGTTTGACACATATTCTACTTCTTTTTCTTTCACCATGAGTTTCTTTGCTTCATGATTTGTCATCACTTTTGTCTTGCTGGGATTTAGGCTCAAGCCCACTTTGTTGCTCTCCTCATGCAGATCTTTTAACATTTCTTCCAGCCTCGAACTCGATTTTGTAAACAGGATCACATTATCGGCGAATCGTAAGTTCGTCAGTCTATTTCCATTCATTGTGATTCCGTATTTGTGCCCCCATTTTAACTTCCGAAACATGTCCTCTAAAACGCTCGTGAAGAGTTTAGGTGACAATGGATCGCCTTGTCTTACGCCTCGCTGTAGATATAATTTTTCGCCTTCTTTTTCCATTCGGACTTTTGCCCAGCTGTTTAAATACAGTTTTGAAAGCACCCGCAAGTACTTCGTGGGGATGCCTTGGTTGTGTAGTGCTTTCACGACGCTTGGTTGGTCCACCGAGTCGAAGGCTTTCGCATAATCTACGAATGCGATGTACAACTTCAGATTATACTCTTCGGCCTTCTCTATTGTTTGCGTCATGGTTTGCAGGTTTTCTGCTGTCGAGTGTCCTGCTCTGAATCCAGCTTCTTCTGGGGGCCACGAATAACAGTGCAGCATATGTGACAAGGAAAATGGGCAACATGACAATGCCCGCCCCCACTCTAGCCGAGAGACCACCGCTGCCATTGATCGAATGTGATTCACGGTGCTGCCACAACCACCATACTCTCCTGACTTGACACCAAGTGATCATTACCTGTTCGGGAACACGAATAAACCTCTGGACACAGCTGTCAAGGCATGGGCACGCAGCACTCTAAAGGAATGGCCTCAGGAAGGCCCGGAGAGACCGACACATCGATGGCAAAAGTGCACACAGTCGCAAGGAAATCATGCGGAGAAGGCGGACGCAGCAACCGATGTGCAATGCAATTCATTTGGGTAGAAAAAATAAAGTGTAAAAGAATATAGTACGCCCCTCGAACATATACCTAAGTACACGGGGCTATATACCATGATCTCGCAAAGTCTCTAATGAATCAACAACAGCAACATAATTACTTTCCGAATCATCAACTTAATATGACCATCTCTAATTTGTGTTTGGTAATCTGGAAATATGCCTTCCCACAGAAGAGGATAAACGCAGGATTAGCGGTTCATTGCACTTTGCAAAATATACAAAGCAATGGAATGTAATAAAACTTAAGCATTTCAAATCAATTACTTATGTAGTTAATAAACATTTTCTTTCAATGTGGTCTTGGTATAGTGGAGGTCCGGGTTCGGCTCTGCCAAAAAAATCCAATTCTTGTCTGAGGGTTCAAACAGGGTGCATTCAGCCTCGTGAGGAAATACAGAAGAGGCGGGTTCGATTCCTACCTCAGAGCTATACTGAAATTGGTTTTCAGTGCCCCCCCACCCCACCCCCCAATTCAACACAAATAAATATTGGTATGTGTATATTAAGGCTTTCACGGCCCAGATTATATAAATAATTCAAGATTTTTGGGCTAATGCCGTGTGTATTTAGATTAGAACCAATTTAGATCAGAACCATACGTTTCGGAGAAACCTTGCCTCCGAAACGTATGGTTCTAATCTAAATTGGATCTAATCTAAATACACACGGCATTAGCTCTAAAAATATGAATTATTTAAATATTGCTATGGTTCCTAATTTAAGGTAAGAAAGACCTGCCTATCTCGCCCATGTTAAATCTTCAAATTTTTGGTACACTTTACTCAAAATCTGTTTGGGTTAGCCAATTTAAATTTTCAGGGATTACTGTTTGGATTTTTATCTGCAATAATTAGAATGATTATTGACAAAAACTAAATACTTTTGCCAATATGATTTTTTTTTAAGTTACGATATTTTAATCCAAAATTATGTCGAAAAATATGTATATTTCACTTTGTATATTATTTAAAGGGATATCCGTTCTTATTAATGTTCATTAGGATGATGTTGATACATGAAAACATTTGTATGGACCGATCTTTATTCGTTTTCTTACAAATGGTACCAAAGTAGTGAAAAATGTTAAACTGAGAAAAATGAGGCTGAAGTTTTTCGAATTATCTTTTTTACCTCTGACAATTCTTAGAACATTCCTGCCCCATAACTTGCATCATTTCGTCCATCACTGGTTATTTTGCTTCTACTACTCCCTTTAACTTTTAAATAAATACATAAATAAATAAATGAACAAATAAATAAGTAAACAAATACATTAATTAATAAATGCGTATTTCAACTTATCTGTTAGCAAATAAGTGGACATGTCTCCCTCTTCAAATCAACAGTTCAATTATTTATATTGGGTGGATGACCTCGCTGTTCCGCCCCTTAAACACTACATCTTCAATAGGTCAGTGCAAAATCACAGTGATTATAATATTATTAGGATGTGCAGTAACCACTCGTAACATAAACAATGCAGGAAGTTGTTGTTAGCAACACAAAGTCTGCGCTCAACAGAGCAGACAAGAAGTGAGTTGAGAAATCTATCTATAATAGTTCAGAAGTTATACGCAGAAACATAAATCTCTGTGAAAGTGGGCGTTTCCATTCATGGTGCAGCATAGTCATTTACATCTTATAAAAATACAATTTTTCGTAATTTCTCGATTTTTTTTGACAAATTCCTGTTCTCTACATTGTAAATAGCCTAACTAAAAAGAAAAAAATCATTTTGTTCGTCCCTGGATGGGTCTTTCTTACCATAAGGCCACGCCCTCCTCCTTCCCAATCCTATCCCCAATTTACAAATACACAACAACAACAAGTTGAGGTGGCTCAAGGAAACGTCACAGTGCGTACTGATAGTGTTACTGAAACACACGCTAACTTGTGCAAACACTCGTATTAGGAATTATTATTTTGTAGAATGACTAATATTTTTGAATACGATTCAGATACCTTCAAAAATTTTCCCGTTCCTCCGCCTGACTGACTATTTCGCCCTAATAAGAAGAAACATAGGTCATGCATCGAAGTATTAGAAACTTCGAATACTACAAACCAAAGTTATTATTGAAACTTCCTGAGTTTGTGGGGAGTGTTATATGGTTCAAACGCGAAATCTTGGAAAGAAGAATTATTTTTTTGTTTAATAACATGGATGATAAAAATATGTGTCTACAAATTGTTCCTCGCCTATGTCTGCTTCCTTTTAAATATTGGATCTTAAAATTTTAATTTCTTGTATATTACCGAGTATTGAATATAGAGCACCTATGATCAACATAAATAATTCCATCATATAAACGCTAGACAGTGTGATGCGTCACCATATCAATCGGATGTTAGACTTCGAGCATGGTGGCGCAGTGGTCAAACTTTTTGCCTCTCACTAAGGGACTGTACGTTTCAGCTCTCAGGAGATGAGCGAACGTTAAGGGGAGGATTTTGTTCTTTGACACAACCATTGCCCCTCATCGGAGTTCTTCCTGGTTGACTGCATCTATACTAGTTTCAGTCAGTCAGCGGTCAGTCAACCTGAAAATTTTCAAAACAGAAGGTTTAATTAAATTAAAAACAAATTCCACTGTTATCATTAGCTACGTTTTTCAAAAGGGTTTGTGAAAGGAGATGAAGATGAGTTCATTCAAGGTTACCTTATGTTGGATTATTGCCTACTCCCTCAGATATTCCATATTTCTCCAAGAAAGGAAGTCAGAAGTAATTTATGCCTACATAGTAACCCGATGAACTTCATCAGGGTAAGTGGAACACCCCTCCCCTTTATGAGTTATCAATATGCAGCACTGTGAGTGAGCGCAGACACGGGAAAGCCATTATCATGTACTGTAGGCCTACGTCTGCTCTCTTCAACAAGATATTGTGCTGCCAAGTAATCGATGTATTCGCTGAATTACTTACCACTTCATTGTTACAGACAACACAAGTCCCAATGTTATACAGTAAACAAAGTGTGGAGATTCTGTCTTGTTGCCTTGGGATATTCTGACTGAAATGGAGACACAGCGTTATTGTTAAGGGACTTATGGCAATTTACATCCATCAACGTAGCCGAGCTGATTTATTCGCATCCAAATACTGATATGGTGCTCCATGTTCGGAGATCTGAGGTTCGAATCCCAGCGCTGACTGTATTTATTCTATGTCTTTAGTAGTAGCGAAGTTAGGGCTCATGGCCTTCTCTCACACTTAACCACGCAATATGGTGCCAGTATATAATATGAAACAATTTCATGAAATACAATAAATAACGTACAAGTTCATTATGTTTATCAATATATAGTAAATTCATTCTGTTAATAATGATACTGTATGAATGCATGAGGCATATTAACAATAAAAATAATAATCACAATGTCACAAACCTTTCTATAATATCCTAAATATTATCGTAGCTCAGTCATACGTCCTGCCCTCCATCACCATTCACACGGGTCAATCAGCAGTATTCAACAAGTAATCTTCGCATGCGGCCTTAAGTTTCTTTATTGTCTTAGAATTGCTGATATCGGCAGGATTTGGATTCCACAGTCGAGACCCGGCTACAGCAAAAGCACGGTTGAACATAGATGAGTGATTTATAGGGATGGCGAGAGGAGAGCCAGATCGAGTGTTACGGTTATGATATGAGGACACGTAACTACATTTTGATGACACGCACTGTACGTGGGGTTGCTTTCATGCAGAAATCAATAGATGGTTGTCAATAAGTGAAGTTTGCGTCATTCATCAGGTTTAAGCCAAGGAAGAGTACGGTAGCTTGGGGTTTTGCGGGCATCGTATCTTAGATTAAAAGCAAAGAGTTCAATGCTTGTTGAAGTTTCATTGTTTGTCCATGAGTCGCGTCAACGAGAACAATACGACAGTAGTCGAAAATTGGTACGGTAATATTAGTGTCGGGATGAGTATAATCTTAATGTGGTAAAATGTTCTTATGGTGCACGAGTGGGCGTGGGGCTGCGCACATATTTTACGTGTATTTCTTATATGTGGTGACCAGTTGAGAGTTTCCGTTAAGGTCAACCCAAGGTTCGTTACTTCTTTACTAAAGGGAATGTTGAATGTATTCAGTGTTGCTGGAGGAACAACGTACGGTACCGTATTGTTAGCCTATTTTCAATTTTGAAAAAAATAGGCTTATGAGATCACCTTTTGTCCGTGTGTGTGTGCGTGTGTGTGTGTGTGTGTGTGTGTGTGTGTGATTCGTGTGTGTGTCCCCCCCTAATAAAATCTAAACGGCAGGAGCGATTTCAATGAAACTCGGAAAGTTCATAGCACTATTCTCGGCGACCTCGACCGTGCCCTTCAAATTTTGTTACGACTCACCAATCCAACATGGCGGCTGTGCGAAATATTTCACCAGCATTCAATATCTCCGAAACTATTACCGATATTACCCTGACATTTTCTATGGTGATAGAGGGAACTACTATAAGTTCACTTATGTGACCTTTGAAAACCTGGTAACTACAAAACGAACATGGCGGCCAAGCGAATTTCCGACTTTTAAATAGACGTTTCTCGCGATTTGACCAACCAAACGCAATTAAACTTGGTACAGTATATGTTTATATACATTGTAATGCACCGACATCTAACTTCGTTCAATTGTTTACATAATCACAAGATGGCGGATGTGCGAAATATTTCACCGGCATTCTATATCTCTGAAACTATTAGCGGTATCTCCCTAAAATTTTGTACTGAGATAAAGGGCACTACTGGAAGTCCATCTATAAGATTTTCAAAAACCGGTTAACTACAAAACGAACATGGCGGCCAAGCGAATTTGAACATTTTAAATAGCTCTTTCTCGCGATTTAATGTTCCAAGCGCACTGAAACCTGGTACAGGAAATATTTATACACATTGTAATCCACTGGTATCTAATTTAGTTCAATTGTTTACATAACCTCAAGATGGCGGCAGTGCGAATTTTAAAATTAAGTTTTTATTTCTTGTGATGTAGTCATGCGATCGAAGTGAAAGTTTGAATAATGAACCTACGCAATAATTTTCCTTTAATGGTACATGACTCTATGGCCTATACATTTAACAATCCAACATGGCGACCATCCGAAATATTTAGACGATACTGAATATCTACGAATCTATTTTAGCAATCAAACTGCATTTTTAAATGTTCATAGGGGCTATGAACTTAAGTTCACCTATAGGACTTTAAATAACCTGGTGATCACAAATCCAACATGGCGGTGACGCGAATTATAAATATTCACATGGACGTTTCTCGCAATTTAACCATCCGCGTGCAGTGAAACTTGGTACAGTAAATCTTTATCCGAATGTTAATCCACTGGCATCTAATTTATTTCAATTGTTTCCATAACCTCAAGATGGCAGCTGTGAATTTTTTTTATCTCCTTGTTTTCTCTTGTGTCCTAATTATGCGATTAAAGTTTCAATACTACACGTTCACATAATCTGCATGTAACAGTACATAACTCTAGGACCTTCATATATAAAATCCAACATGGCGACCATCCAAAATATTTAGTCGGTTCTCAATATCTACGAATCTATTACAGCAATCAAACTGAAATTGTGTATGTTAAATAGTGGCAATTAACATAAGTATGATATATGAAAATAGGCTGTATAGTTCTTCACGGAACTACTTGTTAATGATTAGTTTATATGCCGAGTATCACATCCAGGGGCGCACCCAGGGGGGGGGGGGGCTTTGTGGGCTTAAGCCCCCCCTAAAAACCTGGGAACACTTTAAAAACATTGCATCACATAAACATAAAGAAACCTTCCAAACAGTCCGTCTGCAGGTGTCCGTCCGTCGTAACTGTGATGCGGGCAATCCAGGTAACAGGCTCGCAGACTCCTAGGTTGGTGTCCCGGTGAACCGTAATGTCGTAGCCGTTCAGGTTGGACAGGCGGACGTACGGCCGAGACGTCGTGTTGATGAGGGTCTTGGCAACTAACAATCCTTTTGTCTGGATGTCCTCATATTTTGGCTCGATGACAGCCGCCACTCCCTCAGCAGTTCCGTCGACAATTACGGCAGCGCTGATCTCCGTCCTGGTGGGAACGATGACGTCCTCTCTCAGCCTTACTCGTCGTGGGGTGACGGCCTCGTGAGTTGGTTGCAAAGCAAGTTCCTCACCTCCGAAGTGCAGAGTGTTGGTACTCAGATCCAAGATGATGTTGTTCTGGTCCATGAAGTCCAGTCCGATGATCACTTCATTTGATACGTCAGCCACAAGCACTGGATGCTTTATCGCCTGTCGACCAATGACGAACTCCAGTGATGCTTCGCCATGTACCGGTGCGGTCTCTCCGGTCGCGGTTATTAGTTGGAGGTTCCTTTGTGTGGGTTGCACTCTCCACTTCGGGATCACGGTGGGACTGACGATGATCCTCGATGCTCCCGTGTCGATTAGCATGGGCCAGCTCTCTCCGTTAACGACTCCGTCGACCATCAGACTGCTATTATCCCTCCTTAACTCAGTCACACGAACTTGGACTGCCGGGGCTTGACGACTGTCACAAGCAAACCTTTGCCCCCAAGGCTGGCTGATACTTGCTTTCCTGGGCCGCGTGGTTTCCCTACGACTGACTGTCCCGACGGAAACCCTTGGCGGCGCTGATCACCGCAGTCCTTGCTCAGGTGGCCTCTCTTACGGCAAGTCCAGCAGGTCGGTAGTCCTCTTCCGGGCCGCCTCTCCGGATGTCCTTCGGCTTCGTTTTTGTTGGTGGTACTGCGACCCTTGAAGAACCGGCCTAGCGCCTCCATCAGTTCATCAACCTGGGGCTTGGTCTTGTCGGCTTTGGATGGTTCGTCGATGTCCACCTGACGCACCCGCGCGCGCATTCTAGATGCCTGTTTTGCCGTCTCGAACTCAAGTGCGTGGCTCAGCGCATCTGCCACAGACTTATTGCGCGCGAGTCGCAGCGCCTGTTGAGTGTCCGAGTCCCGTAGTCCGTCGGTGAAGGTCTGCGTCGCAATCTGTTCCAGAAAGTCGGCCGGCGCTGTTGGATAGCCGAGCCTTACGTGGCGTGCGATGTCCATCCCGAACTCCAGCAGGGTTTCCGCGTTCTTCTGTACCCGGGTCCGGAGCTGCATCTGGTAGGCCTGCTGAAGATGGCTATCTCCATATCGGGACTCCATATGGGCGATCAGTGAAGCGTAGTCCTGGGATCCAGTCGGGATGGCCTGAAGGACGTTAAGGGCGTCACCTCTCAGCGCTACAATGAGAGCTGTAGCCTTTTCTGTGTTGTTCCAGTTATTTATGGAACAGGCCGCCTCGAACTGACGTAAGTAGGTGCTCCACGGGACCTTTCCGTCGAAGGTAGGGGGCGTCACTCTGCTATATCCCGTTCCTGATATTCCCGGTGTAACGGTGGGCGGGCGTTGGCGCAGCTTGGCAACTTCCTCTTGTAGAGCGCTGAATTTCTCTTCCACCCCCGTCAGTGGGCGTTGGCGCAGCTCGGCAACTTCCTTTTGTAAGGCGTTGAATTTCTCCTCCACCCCCATCAGCGGGCGTTGGCGCAGCTCGGCAACTTCCACTTGTAAGGCGTCGAACTTCTTTTCTACTGCCGTGACTTCCTCACGCAGACCCAGTTCTAATTTCTTCAGGTCCTGTGTCAACTTATTCTGACCGTCTTCCATCTTTTTCTGGCCGTCCTCTATCCTCTTCAGATCCTCCGCTAGCTTATTTTGACCGTCTTCCATCTTCTTCTGGCCGTTTTCTAGTTTGGCAGTTAGGTCCTCGGCTAACTTCTTCTGGCCGTCCTCCATCTTCTTCTGGCCGTCTTCCAGCTTCTTCAGGTCATCCTTCAGGTCCTTGGCAAATTTCTTCTGGCCGTCCTCCATCTTCTTCTGGCCGTCCTCCATCTTCTTCTGGCCGTCTTCCATCTTGGCTTCCATGCCACTTAACTTTTCTGGCAATGCTGCAAATTGCGCTTCCATTTTAGATGTTTGTCTTGTAAAGGGCATGCACTCACAGGAAAATTAAAATAAAAAAATTACCTGCTCGGGTTTTGAAACCAGGACCGTCAGGTGTTGTGCTTGTGTTTGAGTTCGTAATCCCGCTTCTGACACCAGTTTTTACGTGCCCCCCCCCCTCCAGTGGCACTTTTGTTAACTGGACTACGGTGGGTTGAAGCACAACACAGATTGTTCCTTTAAATGAAATAATTAAATTTATTGCGGCCAGAAAGATACACCACTCAACAGCAAATACAAGCAATTAGAGCCTTACTCCAGTTTTCTCAAGTCTCTTCCTTATGGAGAGCTCTTGCCCCCTTTCACTTGTCAACAAACCACAGAAGTTAATTCGTCCTAATGAGTCAGGTGGCCTTGACAGAAACTACCTGCACCTCTTCCTCATGTACACAAACTACAGTTACTTGCTACACGCTGCTTCGCTGTTCACAAGCTGGGAAACAATGTCACTGGATTTCGTAACTCGTACGGCACTTCGCCACAATACGTCTGTCGCTCAGTGAAATCACACTCGCTCAAAACACAGACAGTCCCCTCTATGATTCTCACTCCCTCGCTGTCAAGAGAATCGGCTTCACTAGGGGTTTCGCAAGTCACCACACTTCTGTCGCTCAGGATAAACTCTCGCACTAGCTCGAAAAACACAACCACAACTGCTTGACAGGTCGCTCTTATATAGCAGGCCGGTGACTCAATAAATGCTTCTAGACCCATCCAGGGTTCACGGCTTCTCGGGGTTTCCTTCACTGGCTGAGTCACGAATATTCTGGACCATCCCTTTGTCCTAGTAGTCCTGTTGCATAAGGCGCACGCAATACACTGAGGCAGAGCAGCCCAGCCCTGGGGCAGTTGTGACTCATGCGGCGAGCGATGAAACAAACTCACAGCCGTAACAATATTTACATACAATAATAATAATGGACACATTCTCTTTCCATAGCTGAAATCATGTTATTGAGGAAAGCCCCCTCCAAACCAAAAGTCTGGGTGCGCCCCTGATCACATCAACAAATGAAACCACTCGTGAGATATTGTTATTCAATGAAATTCAGGTTTAACCCCCTTAAGACCCCTTTAGAACCTGAATATCCGAAAACCCTCCCTTAGTGTACGGTTTTGACATACAACGAACTTATCCCCCGAAATGCCATGTTTCCCACTTCAATATCTTTGGCTGTGCGATGATGAGTGAGTGAATGTGTCAGGACATTTTCTTTCAATTTTTCTTTTCTTCAGAATTTCACCCCTCCCGATGAACCCCTTCAATTTGATTGATCAAAAAAACTGTCGTAAAGCTATTTACTTACTTTAAAGCTGTTTTCCCCCTGAGTTTGATGAGTGAGTCAGTCAGTCAATCAGTTAGGGCACTTCCTTTCCTGTTCCCCCCCCCCCCAGAATTTCACCCCTCCCCATGGGCCCTTTAAATTGGATTTATGAAATAACGGTCAAACACATATTTACTTATTTTTTATGCTGATATTTTCCCGCTGAGTTTCAAACTCCTCGCCTATGTCGTTTAAGAGATACACGCTCCGTTAGGAATCTTTCAATCCCCACTTTTCACCTCTTTCACCTCATAATATACACCACATCGAAAAACCCCCCAGACACGTGTCTTCTTACTTTTTAATGATGAGTTTATATGCCCTGTATCACATCCCCCAATGAAACCAATCGGGAGATATTGTTATTCAATGAAATGCAGGTTTAACCCCCTTAAGACCCCTTAAGAAACTGAATATCCGAAAATCCTCCCTTAGGCCTAGTAGACGGTTTTGACATACAATGAACATATCCCCAACTGTCATGTTTCTAACTTCAATAATTTTGGCTGTGCGATGATGAGTGAGTGAGTGAGTGAGTGAGTGACTCAGGATATTTTCTTTCAATTTTCTTTTTTCAGAATTTCACTCCTCCCCATGAACCCCTTAAATTTGATTTATGAAAAAAAAAGAAACTGTCGAACTTACTTTGAAGCATTTTTCCCCCTGAGTTAGATGAGTGAGCCAGTCAGTCAATCAGTTAGGACACTTACTTTCCTGTCCCCCCCCCCAAATTTCACCCCTCCCCATGGGCCCCTTAAATTGGATTTATGAAAAAACGGTCAAACACATATTTACTTCTTTTTTATGTTGATATTTTTCGCTGAGTTTCAAACTCCTCGCCTATGTCGTTTAAGAGATACACGCTCCATTAGGAGTCATTCAATACTCACTTTTCACCCCTTTCACCTCATAATATATACCACATCAAAAAACCCTCAGACACGTGTCTTCTTATTTTTAATGATGAGATTATATGCCGAGTAGCACATCCCCCAATGGAACCAATCGGGAGATATTGCTATTCAATGAAATGCAACTCTACCCCCTTAATACCCCTTTAGAACCTGAATATCCAAAAATCCTCTCTTAGTGGGCATTTGCGGCCCTTGAGGAATCTGCATACCAAATTTAATTTCAATCCGTTCGGTGGTTTCTGAGATTTCGTGATGAAGGAATGAGTGAGTGAGTGTGTGAGTGGTATTTGACAAATATATAGTAGATATTGTCAAGACTTTGTTATGCTAAACCCGGTTGACAGTGCTGTGTGAGCGGTTGAGTAACTAACGGGATTTCAAGTAAAGATCCTCTTTTTCTATACCGGTAGTGCAGAGCACAATTGGCATCCAGTCGGCCGTGTCTCGACGTGAGCTGTTGCCATGGAAACTATACTGCCTTGCCATTCCTTCATGAGTATATTTTATGATTTGATTAGCCTGTGTTTGAGTGCAAAAGGGCCGAAATCAGAAGAATGAGAAAGACTATCGAAAATTCATGTAGCCAGCGGTTCCTTCTGGGTCCTAAACTATGTGTATGCAAAATTTGGTTGAGATTGGTGGAACGGTGTAGATTTGTATACGGAACCAACCCACCCACATACATACATACAGACTTTCACTTTTATATATAAGATTAAATATTTTCACGTCATAGAACGACAACTTGAAAATCATTTATTGTAGGAATACCATTAATGGGACCACCAAGTTTGAATAAAACACCTACACAATAATCTTCATGTAATAGTACAAAAATCTTGGGCCTATAATATAAAAATCCAACATGGTGACCATCCAGAATATTTAGACGGTTCTCAATATCTACGAATCTATTACAGCAATCAAACTGACAATTTGTATGTAGATAGAGGCAATTCATATTAGTAGGATATATGAAAATAGGGTATTTAGTTCTTCACGGAACTACTTGTTTTTTAATGAGTTTAATAACATATGAGAGACAAATCTCTGAATGTGATTTCCCCCATGTTTCTTCACACACTCTCTGTCAAATGCTGGGATACTTTTACTCACGCAAATAATAATAATAATAATAATAATAATAATAATAATAATAATAATAATAATAATAATAATAATAATAATAATAATAATTCTGTAATAATAGTAAGGCTTCAGCTGCTTTATGTATATCTTATAAGATGGTGGGATATAGGCAATCTGAGTCCTATGCAATAAGAGAATTCCTGTAAGAATTCCTCGGTGTTCCCTCCTTAAAACAACAATAACTTACCAACTAACTAACACGTTCCAAAGTCTCCTGTATTCATATCACACGAACTACGTATACCACTGAGATGAAACTTCGGTCTCTTCTGAACATCCAGTAATTTGTCTCACCCATGAACGTATGTTTGCCATATCCATGACATGACCACCACATATTTTAGTGAACTGCCGATACATATCCGACGCAAATGAAGAAAACGGGTGATAACACATTGATCACGGGACATAAACATTGTCTTTTTAAATATCAGAAATGCACCTTGCTATAACGGATACCAATACGTTCGTGTACACCATATGGAGCTGCCATCTCTGTCACTCATTCACGAAGAGTGCCTCGTCTTGTGAGCCAAGGTCAGTCAAGAAAAAAAGTAGGAGACCTTACAATTTGAATGCACCTTGCATTATGAAATAAGAATCTTCTATGTCTAGGCGGTTAGAAAGCGACCTTTCACACCAACATCCCGGGTTCAATTCTCGGTCGGTGTGTGCGAAATTTGTGCTGGACAAAGAGAAGATGGGTGAGGTTTTCTCTGGATTCACTGCACCCCCCCCCCCCCCAGTAACATTCAACATTCATTCATTTATCATCGCTCTGAGGAGTTCGACAGGCCTCGCCAACGATCACCTTAAGTAGGCCTAATTACCGTACTTGATATTTATTTATTTATTTGAAATCGGTCATGGTGGTTGAGAGCGCTAACGTCCTAGACTAGCCTTCCTGGCATCGGGAGAATAAGGGTTATGAAAATGATTTCCGTTGTCTCCCATTTTCGCCACCGAGCAAATGCCGGGCCAGTTCCTTTCAATAATTCATTTCTAAACCTGTGTTTATATTCGACATTAGATCAAATTTAGATTTATCTTTTATATTACTGTAACGTTTTTAGGGTTCGTCAAAATAGGTCAGGCTTATAATGCACTAATACTTTATTTACACTAATGTTATGTACACTAGTTAACACTAAATAACATTATTTACACAAATTAACACTAAAACAAATTAGGCCTACTTACTCGCACACACGCACACACAGTCACACTTTATACAGCTACAGTCACTATTTATTTACAATGTTCTCTGCAAGTTCCTCTTACAGTCACTATTTATCTTTCACAGTCACTGTACAGTCACTATTTATCTTTCACAGTCACGGTCTACGTTATTTATTTAAACTGGTCGCTCGGCACGGCACACACCGTCCGCGCGGACTCATTCAGGACTCCGAACTCACACTGACTCCTGATCGTCGCACATCACTGGTATATAAACAGTCGAGCTCCTGGTCTAGAATGTTCTGGGCGTCGCTACCTCCAGTAGCATCGAGTAAGTCCTCGTGGTTGGTTTCCAGAACTCTTTAGCTCCTCCCAGTACTTGTTCGGGTCCTTCTTGTCGCACCCAGTAGTTTCCAGAAGCAGAACAGTCTGGAAGCCTGGCGTCAATAGTCTACCTGATTCGTAGCGCTATTGTATTGGAGGTGGCCTTGGGAGGGGCTACCCTAATTAGCCTTGGCCAAATTGGCTGTCCAGCGCTCTCCATGACATGAGGAGAAAGGGGTGGCGGCCGACGGCAATTGCACGAATCGTTACATTATAATTATGTTAAGTTTTTTACTACTATGCATTTTGACAACTGTGTGAACTTCTTAGCGTTAAGAATTGCATTTAGGTATTAATATTTAATTATGTAGAAATACCTGGAAATGTACAGTATTTTACTTTGTAGATGCACTGTTATAAGGGCGCACACTGAGCCCTGTTGTGTACCATCAACAAATAAATAAATAAATAAATAAATAAATAAATAAATGAATAAATAAATAAGTAAATAAATAAATACATAAATCCACGGTTGACTTCCTTTCAAATTCCCTTCCCTGACCCTCCCTTAATTAGACCCAAGTTAGCGGTCTCCTGGGTGATCGGTCTGTCAGCATCCCCAGTTGTATCTGCTGATAAAGTGTGTTCAACGCCCAGACACCGTTCTTGCGACGGTAGAGTCCGTGGGTGAATCCGGGCTGGGAGGATAAACACACAAAAAAGTAGTTTTGCTTAGCCTAATTACGCACTTTTTCTTTATAGGCTAGACGTCAAAAGACAACTGTGTAGAGTTGTGGTAGTTGGTTGCTGACTTATGCTATCGAGTTCAGTGTATGTATTTTTGTTCGTTTGCTTGGCATCTCGCATTTGAACAATACAGGGATTATACAGTTGAGAATCTGACCAATCAGATCTCATTAACTGATCTAAAACAATAAACAACTCATAAAACTGTTCAGTCACGTGAAAATATACTAGTCCTCACAGTACATCAAGATATTAAAAACGTTTGTTGACTCTTTCGGAATGGGATAATAGATTTTAAGCGAATAATACTCATATATTGCTCACTGATAGGGTTCGGATCAAAACGTGTATTGAGTTTCCACCAACGAGAATAACAGCTAAAGCATGACCGAGATATATGGCTGTAGGTGTAGCGACAGTGAGTGATTACTGGAGTGTCAGAGCGGGGTATCAAATACAATAACAGTCCGTATGACAAAGAATAACACGGTTGAAGTTTATCAAATTTAATTGCCTCTGTTCCGGTGGTGTCTACGTGATCGGAAGTTGGGCTCGGGGCGGTGCGGTGGGCCAGCACCTCGCGGAGAATAAAGCCCGTCACTGAGCACCAATCATCGATCCGAAAAATGGATAAAAGACAAGGTGAGCTTTAATTGTATTTGTTTTATTCCATTGTGAGGTGTAGCTATTGTTTAGTGTAATAGAGAGAAGCTCCTAACCTTCTTCAAATGGGGATGCACGTGAACCAGAATACCGACCAGATAATAATAATAATAATAATAATAATAATAATAATAATAATAATAATAATAATAATAATAATAATAGAGTAATAATAATAATGTAGTAAGATCTGACTTCCAGGGATTCTTTATTAAACAGAAACATGTCATAGAAAATATTTGATGGTCACGCGTGAACTTAGCGGTGGAAAACGTGTCAAATCACTTCAATTAACATTATTCGGACAATGTAAATAAAAAATACGCGTTTTAACGGAACATTTTCAAGCACTCTGTGAAAGTCTACTTAATCTGCTGTAACAGTTCATTCTGTAGCGAACAAGAAATGTGGAAATGGGTCTTCCTCCTTTTGTTCTCCAAGTTACACCTCAAAGTGTGCGATTATTTGCCTGTTTCCCAAGCCTTTCCCAATGCTCACCTTAAAGAGCTGTCAACCAACAAATGCCTATCTTTACGTTCCTTGTAAGTACGGTACAGGACTGTATTAATTCTCAGTTTGTCCATTGTATGCATGGCCATGGATTAATTATTTTGGCATAGGCCTACCATCGTTAACCAGAAACCTATCTTCAACGGAAAAATTTGCGAGTTCCATGTGATTCTGTTGAAGGCAGGATTTACTGAAATAATAATAATAATAATGATAATAATAATACTACTAATAATAAAGCAGACCCAGCCAGGGGCTGGAAACTGTAGAAGATGAATAAACATAATAATAATAATAATAATAATTATTATTATTATTGTAATAATAATAATCCTGAACGACGTTAAGGCAAATTGAATTGAATTCTCAGTATCATTGACACCTAATTAAGGTCGTAACCATAACTATACATTTCCTAAAAATATCTACTATTATTAAACCTGCTGTAGGTTTGGAACTTAAATTTCCGTTATATTTAACCAAGTCTAATCAATTATAATAATAATAATAAGAATAATAATAATTATTATTATAATATGTCATACACCAATCCACTCCTGGATTAAATTCAATGCTACAGTTAGCCATTGCAATTGTTCCTATGTATTTTTACACTGAAGCTCCTACTGAGAAAAAGCAACCAAAATTTCATCAGAGAAACAATGAGCATCAGCCCATGTTTATGACCTAAATGTTTCCGAACTGATGATATTAACCAATAAGTCTGTGAATGAATCGACTCTTCTATCCTCAAATAATAATTCAAAGTATCTCATCTAATAAACTAATCACTCAACTAACCACAACTAGCAATATATGCCACAATAATCTTACCATATCTGTTCAGCATTTGGAATAATTTAACCACTCACGCACCTGTTCTGGCCTATAATTCAGAGTTACTTTTTTCCTCTAGCCTATTCTTAAACTTCTGCTTATAATGATAGTGTAGCATACGGTGCAGTGATTACTTATTTACCTATTCCATAATATTCAATCAATCAATGTCTAAAGGCAATGCCTTGTCGATTCAACCATTGTCTTCTGTCTTCAGCTTGTCTTTCCGTCTCACAATAGGAACCACATCCTACGTTTTGTATCAATGCTTGAAGGAATTGCTTCCTAGGTTGACCTCGCCCCTTCTTTCCTAAGACCTTTCCTTCTAGTAGATTGGTTAGAAAGGTATTATGACGCACGGTGTGTCCAATGAATTTAGCTGTTCTTCTATGTACTGGTACCATCAGCTGTTTCCTTCCCTGGATTTCTCGCAGTATACTTTCGATCGTTCTTTTTTCAGTCCAACTGACCTTTAGCATTCGCCTCCAGACCCACATCTCGAACGCTTCAAGCCGTTTCCTATCCTGTTCTCGAATTGTCCAAGATTCACATCCATATAAGAGTACGCTCCTCACAAATGACATCACAAAATTTTTCCTAATCTCAATATCTAGATGTATATTGGTCAGAAGAGTTCCTTTGTTGCTGAATGCTTGTTTGGCAAGCGCTATTCTTCTTCTTATCTCTTTGCTGCAGCGGTTATCATTTGTGATTAAACTTCCGAGGTATGGGAAACTAGTGACTTGTTCCACAACTTTGTTAGCAAGCCTGATGTTGGTGTGATTTCGCTCAGGATGTTTACTTACAACTAATTTTTTGCCTTCTTCACGTTAATGTTTAGGTATAAATCTACTAAATATGGTGACAGTATATTCAGCATCTTGGATAATTCCTTTTCTGAGTCTGCAACCACTGCTATATCATCTGCAAAGCGAATACAATGGATTTGTTGTCCATTTATTCTAATTCCTTTTGTGTTCGTTTTGAACTTATTTATAGCTTTTTCGATGAATACATTGAAGAGGTACGGTGAAAGGGGGCAACCCTGTCTTACTCCCTTCCTGATTTTTATTTCCTGACTGCTTCCTTTGATGTCTACTATTGTGGTATGATTTTCATAAAGTCGTAGTATCAGCCTCCTATCCTTCCAGTCTAATCCTGAAGATTTAATAATTTTGAAGAGTTGGTCCCAACTAACATTATCAAAGGCCTTCTCAATATTAGCCATATAAATATAATAAATATAAATATCCGTAAGTCTTGAAAATGTTTAAGCAACCCGCATTTCATTCTGTAGTAAATAAATAAATAAATAAATAAATACATAAATAAATAAATAGACTGGATAATGCAGCAAATAAAGGGAGGATCAGAAAGATGGAATTAGCATATACATTAGTTCAGAATACGTACAAAAAAAGAACAATATCTTACAGAGCGAAGATAAGACACTACATCACGGTTGTCAAGCCGGAAGGATTGTATAGTTCAGAATGTTTGATACAGAACAAGAAAGATGAACTAGAGGAACCGGAGAAGAAAGAAAGAACAAGTAGTTCCGTGAAGAACTATACAGCCTATTTTCATATACCCTACTCATGTTAATTGCCTCTATCAACATACAAAATTTCAGTTTGATTGTTGTGATCGATTCCTAGATATTGAGAACCGTCTAAATATTTCAGATGGTCGCCAGGTTGGATTTTTATTTATGTACTATTACATGAAGCTTATTGTGTACGAGTGGTATTCAAACTTCAATCGCATGATTAGGACACAAGAAGTAAAAACGAGATTTTAAAATTTCGTACAGCTGCCATTTTGTAGGTATGAAAACAATAATTGAAATAAATTAGATGCCAGTGGATTAACATTTGTATAATCATTTAACGTGCAAAGTTTCACTGCACTCGGATGGTTAAATCGCGGGAAACGTCCATTTAATTATTTATATTTCGTGTCGCCGCCATGTTGGTTTTGTGCTCACCAGGTTACTGAAAGTCCTATAGGTGAACTTATGTCCATAGCCTCTATGAACATAAACAAGAAGTTCCGTGACGAACTAAAGAGCCTACTTTTCTTAAAATTTAAGATGCATGCCAATCTATATAGACTCGAATAATGACGAAATTAAGTCGGTAATATCGACATTTCTAATTAGTTCGAAATATACCTGGTATAAAGTAGCCTAAAAGAGCACTACAGTTGGCAGCCCTGGTGACTGAATATATTGTCAGTTCCATCTCTTAAGGTACAGAATACAACATTTGGTTGAAGTCCAATGGAAAGCATGGACGTTACATGCAGTTAGACATTGGATTTATCAGCGCGCGTATAATCATGTTGGCAACAATGTCATGCATATGTTGGTCAGAAATAATCTGAAATAGTATGATCTCATGTTGTGCCAATTTTGGATGAAATCCATTTATAAGCATAGTAGTTACATTTATTTTAAAATTGGACCTATCAGCAGGCTTAGAGTCATGTTGGCAGCACTGACGTAAATTAGTTTCTCCAAATCTCTATCTCTATATATAAAAATGAAAGTTTTTCTGTTTTTTCTGAATTTCTACGGAAATTTGCGTTATTTACGCGTTTCAGACTGTTTTATGACGGATGCGCGCGAAAATATTTGTTTTGTCTGTCTCTCTGTCTGTCTGTCTGTTTGTTTGTTTGTCTGTGGACAAAGTTGTTCCCTTATAACTCGAGAACGGCTCGGTGGATCAACGTAAAATTTGGTACAGATATCCTTCAGAGGCAAGACACTAGTCATTGATGTAACTCTTCTCTGTACCTCTCACAAAAGGGGGCCTAACCCCTTAAAATACTTGCTGAAATAGGCGTAGAAGGGCGAGACAAAGCTCATTTTCAGCCCCTCAATGTGAGAAGCGAAACTCGGCCCCCGAAAACCACATCTTAAGGCCCTAAAACCAACAGTTTTTGAGATATTTCCAGAAAACTAATTTCATTTAATACAATAACGAAAGAATGCAAGCCAGTAACCATGGCAACTGAATCTCACAGGTCCATCTATTGCTGCAAGACGCAATACAATTCCATTTATTACATTACTGAGATAGTTTGCATACGGCTATACGGTTATAACGGAACCAAATAAGCTGTAAAATTCATCAATGTCATATAATGCGCTTAAGTGGGTCAAGGGGTACTCTAGATTTTTTTCACGCGATTTACACGTGCTGGTGTGGTACGGACGGTCTATTAAATCCCTATCCATATATTGTTATTTTATTATTATAATTATTATTAAACTACGGCCTACAACGACGAGACAAAGCTTATTTTCAGCCCCTTGGTGTCAGAAACAAAACTCGGTGCCCTTAAATAGCCGTAAAGGGTCTCCGAAAACTACATTTTAAGGCTCTAAAACCAATAGTTTCTGACATATTCCCAGAAAACTAATTTCATTTAATAAACTAATGAAGGAATGCACGCCAGTAACCATGACAACAGTGTCTCAAAAGTGACATCCAACTTTCCATCTATTTCTGCAAGATGTAAAGCCACTCCATTTATTAAATATCTGTGAATGTTTGCAAATGGATATAAGGTTATTACGGAATCAACTAAAACTGTAAAATTCATCAATGGGCTTAAGGGGGTCAAGGGGTACCCTAGATTTTTTCACACGACTTAAATGTGCGTTATGTCGTAAGAAGGTCTATTATATCTCCAAACAGAAACATTATTTTAAAAAATTCCTGAATTGAAATAGGTTCTTTTTTGCTTTTAGGAATTTGGGCCATTGGAGGCTAAGAAACCTGAATTTTCATGCACCACAAGCCTTTATAATTTATTAAAGGGGTATTCTTCTGGATGGGGAATTGCCACAACAGTGAAGGTCAGTTTTATTTGAAGTGTATTGCGTTTTGTCTACGAGGTTTTCAATTTTATTTTCACGTCAGGAAGTACACGTTATGTAAATTTAGTTTCAGAGCATCGTCTTTCTTTGTTGACAAACAGGTTCCAAGTCTCTAACAATTGCAACAGTAGCTCAATTGATTACGTCTGGTTATTAATACCGAAGACCGTTCGAAGAATGGGTACTTCTGCTAGTTAATCTATAAAGTCAAGTACTATATGTGTGCAAATTTTAAAGCTGTTGGCTTACATACTTTCTGATATATTAATATCAGGGTAAAATAGAGACAGCATTTATTAATAGTTGGCAGCCCTGGTTGCTCTTAAGAAAAAGGATAGTCATATCTGTTATGGTACCCATAGCACATAAATTTGTTTGAAATCCAATCTATGGTATAAAAGTTACATGTATTTAAAGATTGGTCCTATCAGCAGGCTTAGAATCATGAGGTAGCACTGACGTACATACGTTACTCCAAATTAATCTAGAATGTCAGGTACTATACGTGTGCTTAGTTTAAAACAGTCGACTTGCATACTTTCTGATATATTGGTATTTGGATAAGAAAATAGAGAGAGAGAGCATTTATCAATAGTTGGCAGCACTGGTGGCTTCTAAGAATACGCTCAGTCATATCTGTTTATGTACACATAGTACATACGAAATTTGTTTGAAATCCAATTGACAGTCTAGAAGTAATATGCATTCAAAAATTGGACCTATCAGCAGGCTTAGAATCACTCTGGCAACACTGCCTGGAAATTAAACTGAAATATTATTGTCTATATGTGTGTAATTTTGGAATAGTTCCCATGCATACCTTTCAAGATATCCAACATGGAACTTAAATTTCAATTACGGTTTTTCAGAAGTTGGTAGCATTGACAACATTTTCAAATATGGGCTTGAGATATTCAGGTATAGATATTTACTCATACCTAATTTGGATTCGATTCCTGCAGCCGTTTAGGAGTTGATAGGGGACACACACACACACACACACACACACACAGACAGACATTTACCCGTATCGATCTCATAAGTCTACTTTTTCCTCATTTTTGCAAAATGTGAAAAGTAGGCTAAGTAATTCAGTTTGATTGCTGTAAAAGATTCGTAGATATTGAGAACCGTCAAAATATTTCGGATGCTGGCCATTTTGGATTGTTATATGTATAGGCCATTGAGTTATGTACCATTAAAGGAAAATTATTGCGTAGCTTCATTATTCAAACTTTCACTTCGATCGCATGATTACGACACAAGAAATAAATACGTAATTTTAAAATTTCACACAGCCCCCATCTTGAGGTTATGTAAACAATTGAACTAAATTAGATGCCAGTGCATTACAATATGTATAATCATTTACTGTACCACATTTCACTGCGCTCAGATGGTTAAATCACGAGAAAAGTCTATTAAAATGTTTCAAATTCGCTTGGCCGCCATGTTCGTTTTGTACGTTACAGATTTTTGGAAGTTGCATAGATAAACTTGTAGTAGTGCCCTTTATCACCGTACAAACGTTCAGGGTGATATCTGTAATAGTTTCGGAGATATAGAATGCCAGTGAAATATTTCGCACAGCCGCCATTTTGAGGTTATGTAAAAAATTGAACTAAACTAGACGCCAGCGCATTACAATGTGTATAAACATTTGCTGTACCAAGTTTCATTACGTTTGGATGGTTAAATCGCGAGAAAATTCTATTTAAAAGTCTCAACTTCGCTTGGCTGCCATGTTGGTTTAGTAGTTACCAGGTCTTTGAAAGTATCATATGTGAATTTCTAATAGTGCCATTTATCACCGTACATAATTTCAGGGTGCTATCGGTAATAGTTTCGGAGATACTGAATGCTGGTGAATTATTTCGCACAGCCGCCATGTTGGATTGGTGAGACACAATAACATTTGAAGGGCACGGTCGGGGTCAGACCGAATGGTGCTATGATCTTACCGAGTTTTATTGAAATCGCTCCAGCTGTTTAGAAGTTATTAGGGACACACACACAGACATACATGAATCACACACACACGCTTACACAGACAGACACACGGACAAAAGGTGATCTCATAAGCCTATCTTTATATAAAATGAAAATAGGCTAAAAAATCTTGAGGAAGATCTCAGGACCCGAAAATAGAAACGATGGTAGCCTACATGGCGGAAGAGGCGAAACAAAGATCTTCACGGACAAGCAGAAAAAATCACAGATACCACACGGAAGAGAAGATTGAAGTTCTATGGACACCTTACGAGAATGAGCGATAGTCGACTAACGAAGAAAATCTTTAATTACACCACCAAGATAAAAGCCACTACAAAATAGGTACATGAAATAAGAAAGGATATGGAGGAAGTTGGGGTCAGTCCGAATGAGATCTGGAATAGAGAGGTGTTTCGAGTTACGATTGATTCATTCAAGGGATTCCAGGAAAAGCAAAGGAGAAGAGCCAAGAACATCTGGTCGGAAGAAAGGGAGAGAACCCACAGTGAAAGGATGAAGAATTTCTGGAAGTAGAAAAAAAGACTAATCAGCAAGTCAATTGTTTCCCGTGGTCCAAAGTAGGCCAAAAATAAATAAATAAATAAATAAATAAGTAAATATCAGTCTTTGTTGGCAAGCACTCATATCCATCGTCAGTACTCTGTACTGAGTGCGAACGTGTGTAAACCTATGCAGGCACTTTCTTGACTGTATTTTGTATATTTGGAATGCAGTACTGTATGTATCGCGCTACCTCCGTGTACACAATTCAGCCGCCCGGTTCAAAGCGACACAAATGTAATTTGTTTTTGGCGGCTGCGTGTAAAGACGAGCTTCATCCGAATGGAACAGCGTGTCTTGCTTGGCTCCCTCCCTGTCTCTATGATAAACAGAAGAGGTTGGCATTCCGACCGCACGCGCCCTGTCGTTGCCGCCTTAGAGCTGCACGTTCCACCCCCAACTACCTCCCCCCCACCCACATTGCGAGACGAGACCCGGCATAAGCTTGAACTTCAAGCTTACCTTCATTCGGTCATCCTGCATGACACACCTCACCCTTAATCAGGGGAGTCAGAACTACATGCAATAATAATAATATAAGGTGCTTCAAAAGACACGACGGCTCATTGGAAACTAACTCAAAAAAAAATTGCAAACTATTAGCCCAATATTTCAACTCTCTTCTTAACTGTGAACCACCTCTAGTAAAACTTGACTTCTCTCCTCCGGTATTCATACACTTGGACTCGCAAGCCCCCGACATTGAAGAAATTACGGAGATAATCCGACAACTCAAAGACAACAAAGCACCAGGAGAAGATGGGATCATTGCTGAACTCTGGAAACTGAATGATACTACACTGACGCGGAAACTCCATTCCAAAATTTCAGATATTTGGACAACGGAGCAATTACCACATGACTGGAAATGCGCTTTGATTCACCCGTTGCACAAAAAGGGCGACAAGACGGACATCAACAATTATAGAGGAATTTCCCTGCTCCCGGTTGCTTATAAAATCCTTTCCTCAGCACTTCTGAACAGGTTAGAGCCCCAAATGGATCCACTCATTGGTGACTACCAGGCTGGATTCAGAAAAGGGCGATCGTGTGCTGAACAGATCTGGTGCCTAAACACGATCTTACAAATGAGGAAATGTAGAAATACCGTGATTGCATTCATCGACTTCAGAAAAGCATACGACTCTGTTGACCGCGACACCCGCTTTAAAATCATGGAAGAATTTGGGATCGATCGTAAGACACGTAAAATCATAGAACAGACACTTACAGGAACAATATCCAAAGTGAAATTCATGGGCGAAATATCAGAGCCCTTCGAAATCAAGACGGGAGTGAGACAGGGGGATGGACTATCCCCAATCCTCTTCAATATGGTTCTGGAGAGGATAATTAGGGAATGGGAACCTCTTGTAAAGGGCATTCAAATCGGTATTAAAAAAGAGAACAGAACTAAAGTCAAATGTCTCGCTTTCACGGACGATATTGCAATTGTCGCAGACAACAGATCGGAAGCGACTTACGCAGTGGAAAAGCTCCATGAGATTGCACAAAAGACCGGATTACATATATCTTACGACAAGACCAAACATATGGAGAGAAGGCCAGAAAATAAATCCCCTTTAAACACCAAATAGGTAAAATCACACGAGTCTGCAGTTTTAAATACCTTGGCGAAATTATACAGCCCTCAGGACTTAATCAAATCGCCAATTATTATTATTATTATTATTATTATTATTATTATTATGCACGTGTATATAAATTAGAACAACACAATGTATTAAATAAGAATTAGAGCATGCACTTGAATTCTATTATGTAATATGATTACTTATCTCAGCGGAGTCGTTGGTGTGATGCAGCTCTCTTCATGCCTACCTGTCCTAAAATAATCGTTTCATCTCTACATATCTACCACACCCTACACCCGAGGCAATCCGTTTTACATATTCCAACTTTGGTCTACCTCTACAGTTCATATCCTTCCATAACTACAGCTGCTATTCCTGAGAGTCTTAGTATGTATCCTACCAACCTATAACTTAACTTCACTAGCAGTCGCCAGAAACACCTCTCCTCTCCCACTCGTCTTAATACCTCCTAATTTGTTACTCTATCTACCCATCTGATCATCATCATTATTCTCTTGTAACACCATATTTCAAATGCTTCTACTCTCCTCTTTTCCGCTGCACCAACAGTCCAAGTTTCACTTCCATACAGTGCCACGCTCCAGACAATGGCTTTCAAAAAATACTTTTCAATACCTGAATCTATAGACTATTTGCTGTTAACAGATTATTTTTCTGTAGAAATGCTTTCCTTGCCTGTATCTTCTATAATGATGATAATGATAAGTGTTTTGAAGAGCAAAACACACATTTTCCAGAATTATTTCCCTGCACGATGTCAAAAAATGAATACAACCTTCTCAAAAGAATTGTCTGAACTTTAACATTGTTCTATATTCTCCATGGATTGAAATAATTTGTAAGAATACATCTATTGTAGTTTCATTTCATTATCTGTCGGTGGGAAATGGAAATACGGTTTCGTCATGGACGCAGATACAGTGGGTGGCGTGTTTAGCATCCCGGGCACGTTGTGTCTGCGACGCATAAAACATGGTTATGTTCATGCATTTCATTGCTTTCATAGGAATTTTGTAAGGGTGACAAAACACATTTCAAATTAATTACTACACCAAATTACTTTAGAACTGTGAGAAATTCGATCAGTGTCACTCCAATCACTGTATTTGTTTCTTGTTTCATCATTGTCAATATTGATAAATCGTATCTGGGTTCAATACTAGAATTGAGTGGAAGATGTAGCAAATGAAAATACTGAACCTAGTCAAAAGCGACTAATTTTATTTCCACGCAAATAGAGCGACCATTTCATATCAATTTATTCTCATTGATACGAAGTACATCATACCTCATAGAAGTTATCCTTATTGGCATATAAATTAAAATACCTATGAATAGATTTATTCCACCTAAGTCCATACTATATTGAAACTAAATTTCTACAGTACAAAGTCCCCGATTCTTGGATGAAACCGGTAATCCATTAGATGGATTTTGATGCGGTTTTCATCATTCTGTAAAGGATTTCTCTAGGAAGGTTTCTGCAGAAACACATTCATTTATGACCAATGGAAGCCGAGCAGTAACGATTTCAGTGAATCGAGATGAAGAAGAAGAACAATCTGCCGTCGGTGCGCCTTTTAAGCTGACGCTGGTTAAACCATTAACTCATATAATATGAGTGTAAGAATTGTTAAGCATGAAAAATTGTACAAAAGCGTCGCCGACACCAAATCGCTATCTCTAATGCATCGCCCACTATAAACGTGTTCACGTATTCATTTCTTCCAACAATATCAATTGAGTGGAAATTTAAATTACTAGCTTTGGAGTGAGTTTACGAGCAGGCGAGCGAGCCTATCACCCCAGATTCTGCCAGCATCAAACTGTCGATTCGTGTCGAGTTAAGATTTCAGAGAAGAGTATTATATGTGTTTGGTGTTTCGCAGTTCACCTCGGCTTTCCTGAATTGTATTTGCGTCTAGATCACCGAGAAGGCCCGGATTCGATTCCCGGCTCTGCAAAAATGTCTGGTCTGAGGGCTACAACAGGGTACACTCATCCTAATGAGGCAAAACTGAGAAGGGAAGGGGTTGATACCCATCTCAGACGTCTTGTAAGTGGTGTTCCGTAGTTTCACAATTCTACTCCAGACAAAAACTGGGATGGTTCCTAAGTTAATACAGTGGTCACTTTCCTCCCAATATTAAAACCAAGTACACACAATAATACAGACACCATAATAGCGCAGGTTATCGGATTCCAGACCCACTCTTTTTCCCACACACACATACAAACACACACAAATACACGGAGATGATGAGCATGACGCCCTACCACTACACTATAAATGAGGAATTTTCTGCATTCAATCTGCTGATACTATTTCTTCGGTAATGTTGTAACTTGCTCCTTATTTTTATACTCTAACTACGTAGGCCTATAGTTTCCCAAGCATTGGATAAAATAATGGTTGTTAAATGTTGCAGAGTCTAGAATCACACCCGGGATCTTTGGTAGAGAATTCTCAATATTTATTTCATGTAATTCCGTTGCTTGTGATTTGTTAGTTAGTTGATTAGTTATTGTTGTTTTAAGGGGCGGAACTACGAGGTCATCTGCCCCTTGTGATTTGTTAGTTCTCATTCCCACTGATGAATAATACTAGAGGTATTTTCGTCCACCTCCTGATGTAGTGACTAGCATTCTTGGCTGTCACAGGGAAGGTGCGGTTCGATTACCAGTTCTGCCAAAAATTTATATTCTGGTTGGTTGGTTCTTAAGTTTAGGGTCTGCGACAACGCGGTCACGTCGCCCCGTGTACTTTGGGTGTGTGTAGAATCTGTCTGATAACCGGTGTTAATTGTAATGACTGTATTAGTGTGTGTTATCTGTTTTTTAATTTATGTATTGCAACTAATAATTTTTCAAATAGTTCCTACTTTTGCCGCCAAGCGCCACGGTCAACGACTACTAGGCCAGGTTCAGCACTTAGCTACTAGACGCCACTCCAGTCGTCTCTTGGCAACGGACGTAGAAACCTAAGAGCGTTGTTTACATTCTTAACCTATCCAATTTACCTTCATACACGTGCGTTTAGTGGAAGGTTCGTTAACATGCCATAAATCTATGACATGGGGCCGCCGGCTTTACTTCCCCTCCGAAGGAAGGCATACTGAGGGATTTTTAACGCTCTTAAAAAATCCGACGGCTTCGGCTAAGTTTGAACCCGCTATCTTGGGCATAGAAGCTCAGCATGCTACCGACTACGCCATCGATGCCGCAATTTATATTCTGATCTGAGTGATGGAATGTGGTACTCTCAGGCTTGTAGGGGCAGAACTGAGAATACATAGGTTCGATTCCCACCTTGGTCATCCTGGAAGTGATTTTCCATGGTTTTTCACTTCTACTCCAGGTAAATGCCGAGATTGTGCCTAAATTAAGGCCACGGCCACCACCGTTAAATCCTACCCAAATTATCAATACACATACGAGCGCTGCCATCACCATGGCACAGGTTGGTTGGCTGATTCCTCAGTCTACGGGCTGTGACAACATGGTCATGTAGCCCCATGTACTTTGGATGTGCGTAGAATCTGTCTGATAACCGGTGTTAATTGTAATGCTGTATTAGTGTGTGTGATCTGTAATTCAGGTAAGGTCTGCTGACGAACAATTTCAAGTAGTTTCTACTTTTGCTTCCAAATGCTACCGTCAACGACACCTAGCCGCGAACTTGGCTACTAGATGCCACCGTAAACAGCACCTAGCGACGAACGTTGGAACTTAATAAGAGCGTTAATCAAATCTAATATACAAAGTTAGTTTCACACAATTGTAGTTAGTTGAAGGTTCTTTTACATGCCATAAATCTATGTTATGGGTCTGCCGGATTTACATCCCCTCCGAAGGAAGGTATTCTGAGGGATTTTTAGCGCTCTTAAAAGATCCAACGATTTGGCCGGCTTTGTACCCCGAATCTTGGGCTTAGAAGCTCAGCATGCTACGAAAAATTTACATTCTGATCTGAGGGATGTTATGGGGGTACACATTGCCTAATGGGGACAGAACTGAGAATACATAGGTTCGATTCCCATCCTGGTCATCTTGGAGTTAATTTTCCGTGGTTTCCCACTTCTACTCGAGGCAAATGCCGGGATTGTGCCTAAATTAAGGCCACGATCGCCTCCGGTTTAAATGCAACCCAAATTAAAAATACACACACTAGCGCAGCCATCACAATGACACAGGTTATCAGACAGATTCAAGACACACCCAAGTACACGAGGTTACAGGTCCGCAATGTGGAAAAGCCCGTAATTGAACAAAAGCAATTTTACATTCCAATCTAAGACATCATGTACCAGGTGGCTCATTTGCCCTATACATTCTACTTGTAAGTGTCCCGCAAACCCTAGTGCTGTATGGAATGCCTAATAGCGGCTTCGGTGGCGTAGCTGGTAGCATGCTGAGCTTCTATGCCCAAGATCGCAGGTTCAAACCCGGCCGAAGTCTTCGGATTTTTTATGAGCGTTAAAATCCCTTGGTATGCCTTCCTTCGGAGGGGAAGTAAAGCCGGTGGGCCCATGTCATTGATGTATGGCATGTTAAACAACCTTCCACTAATTACATCTGTGTGAAGCTCAATTATAGGTTAAATTAGACTAACGCTGTTAGGTTCCAACGTTCGTTGCCAGGAGCCGACTGCGGGGGTATCTAGTAACCAAGTTCAGAACTAGTAATCTTTGATGGTGGTGACTGGCGGCAAAAGTAGGAACTACTTGAAAATTCAATGTCTGCAGTCCTTACTTGAATTAAAAACAGATAACACACACTAATACTGCCATCACAATTAACACCGGTATATCAGACAGATTCTACACACACCTAAAGTACACGAGGCTACATGACCGCGTTGTCACAACCCTTAAACTAAGAAACCATCCAACCAATGTCTAGTAATTAATTTACACAGGAATCACACTGCATGCTGGCAGGTTACGTCAGAATACGAAGGGATAATAATCAGACGGCCGCTCGATACATGTTCCTCAGTGTTACCCATCTACTGCGCCCCATTGCGTTACAAAATCTCGAATTTGAGAGCGTAATAGGCTCATATGTGGTACAACAACACGACAGTTGCTGGTAGCTAATGGACAATGGCTGGTGTCTACAGTATCGAGTACATGGTACTAATATATGGAGAAGCAGGTCGTAATGCCGTCGAAGCTTAGGTTTCGTAACGCAATCGGGTGCATTCGACGAGAGCACTGAGGAACATTTAGCAAGCGGCCGTATGGTTGTTATCTCTTGGCATTCTGACGTAACCTGCTTGCATTAAAGCAGGCCACGCCAACGCGAGCACTTACAAGGGGAGGATACGAGGCAAGGGTTACTGATTCGAACCATTCTCGAAAACGGCTGAGGAGCGCAACTTACTACTTGCACCTGGTATACGCCTGGTCATGTCCTATAGGTGTACTAAGGATGGTTCGAATTGGTGACCCATGCATCGTATCCTCCCCTTGTTAGTGCCGCACCGAGCTGCAGCGGTGCTTTTCCCCTCCCTCCCCTCATTCCTGTCCTGTAGTGGCGGTAGAGGATGCCTCATCAAATATCCAAGTTGAGCTGATAAAACTACAGTGCGATTCAATTTTGATAGATCGCTATTACCATTACAACGGTGATTTGATTTAATTTTACTTAGGAGTTGAGTAACAAGAATTCAATTTTCCAGTGAACATTGACTCAACTTCTTGTTCGTTTTTGAATGATAATTTTTGTTTTTCCGTAATTTTTGTTTATTTTTTATAATCATTAGTTTTTTTTGTTTTATTAATTTTCGGTCTTTTCAATTTAGGTATCCACCTCTAAATTTTGAATTCCATTCCAAATTTGTATATTTTAAACTGTGTTATGAGGGGAAGATGACCTCGTAGTTTCGCCCCTCAAAAACAAGGTCAAGTTTGTCTGATGCTTCCTTGAAAGCTACACTCGGACTGCAACTGCCAAACATATTGTTCCAAATATCGGAAAATTAGTGGCTTCTAAGCCATGCCGAAGATAAAGAAAAAATGTTGAAAATTACGGCAAAATCAGGAGCGCATAAAATTATAATTTTTGTTTGCACACAGAATTGGCATTTTTCTTTCTTTCTTTCTTTCTTTCTTTCTTTCTTTCTTTCTTTCTTTCTTTCTTCGTTTAGGCCAGCTATGGACCACTTCCTTGGGCCTTGATCTTAGCCCAGTGTTCACGCATTCGCTGCCTGTGAGACTCCTTTCTTTCTTCAGACCACTTCTTGCCGGTTTTTAATTTCGCTTTTTCTTGGAATTGGTGGTGTGCTCCAAGCTTTTCCTTCAAAAGGTCACGTTCCATAATGTCTGCATGGGTGATCCCTACTTCGTGTAAATCCTTGCCTACCTCACAAAACCAGGGGCCTTTTTTTTTTGGTTAAGAAAATAGGTAAATATCCGATTGGTGATTCTCTCGGGTTCCATACGGGTTAAGTGGCCATAGAAAGGTATTCTTCTCTTCCGAATTACTTGAGATCTCCTTTCTACATGACGGTACAGCTCATTGTTATGCCGTCTCCTGTATTCACCATCGTCTTTCAACGGCCCTAATATCTTCCTGAGGATCTTCCTTACCTTGGCTTCCAATTTCTCAACCAGACCCTTCCTATTCATTGCCAGGCATTCTGCTGCGTACAGCGCCTCAGGTCGGATAACTGTACGATAGTGTCTTAGTTTGGCATTCATTTTCATACCGGTACGCCACCTGATGCGCGCTGATTTGTCCATTCCCATTCACCAAACAACAACACGACTCTCACCTCTCTATAGTAAAGCCATCATAACTTCCGACTTGACGTTTCAGTGCTAAGCTATAGTGTCGTTCGCTAAATCGCGACATCGCGAACGAAACTCAATTTGTCGTGATTTATAGATTGGAATGGCTGCCTGTGATTGTCTAGTTAAAGTGATTTTTCTTCTGACCGCTAGATAACTCTAGGGTAACACTGAAACGTCAAGTCGGAAGTAATGATGGCTTTACTATAAGCGCTGCCACTACAAGTTCCTCTCCCACCACTGCCTCAACAATGATGTGTCTGCCTCTCTCACTTTCCCACACCCCACCGGCGCTATAGCAGAGCACCGATGCTTTTGCCGGTGCCATCCGGTGCTTGCGAAGCACCTGAGTTGGCGTGGCCTGCCTTAAAATATACCCCTTAGGAATTCAGTTATTAGACCTCCCGTTCATCATTAGTACATGCGGAACACCTAAAAGTAGCTTGCCACAGTGGGTGAGTGGTTAACGTGTCGGATTACCAACCCCAAGCTTGCAGGTTCGCCCCTGGCCGTGGTAAGTGATTTTTGAAAGGCGACAAAAATCACGACATGGATGTCATACGTTGTTGGCATGTTAAATAACCCATTTGAATTCAGTAGGCGATGTTCAATGGCAAAATTAATCTCGGGATTTTCCGCCAACACAAAGTTCCTCCATTCTCTACTAGAAAGCGCTCTAGTGTCAAGGAGCTTAGATATCTAACCTCCTTGACTTTCATAGCGTTCAAAGGAACGACGAAATTCGACATGCAAGCTACCCTCTGGATGTCAATTAACAAAGCTTGCACCCGGTACCCGAGGCCATATGATATTATACTATTATACCTAAAAGTAGATTGTACGGAGGCAAATGAGGCACTTGGTATAGCTTTATGTTGCAAAGGATGTAAGTTTGATTAATTTCGTAACCATTACGTTATTTTGTTAATGGTATATTCCCATGAATAATGATTTGTACCATTTACGAAGCTTGCTGAATGCTGGAAGAAGAGAAATGAATTGGCAGTGCTAACCAGCATAGTGCGCTATCATTTCTCATCCATGCATGTCACAAGTCATAGCGGAGACAAGCCGCGGTGCGCCGTGAAAACTGCACTATTTCATAATAACTCACTCATCATGTCACAACGACCTGCAAACAAATGAATGTGTTCCGCCCGCCATTTTAGGGCCATGTTCTCTATATTGAAATCATTGATTTAATAAATATTATTCGATATTGTGGCCATGTTATGTGTGAATTGAATTTAATTAGGCAAGCATGTTATCACGTTAGTATGGATGGCAAAAATGTTTCGTATTACCCGTCTGACGAATCCTTGTTGGTGCTAGATGTAAGAACAACTAATTGTCAGCGGTGTGACAATCTGTTTTCCCGGGGATAGCGGTACAGTCTACACCAGGCGTTCTCAAATTGGTGCTCGTGAGCAACATGGTGCTCTTTATATGAAATTTGGCCCTCTTGTCATACGAGCCAAAAAGTGCTCATGTTCACAAGCGCCTCTGAGATCCATTATTCATATCAAATTCCGTTGCACCAACCATAATAATAGTGTTTTCATTAAAAGTTTTTAGAGTCAGAAATTTTAACATTTTGTAAAATAGTATTTTTAATCCATAACAGCGGTTCCCAACCATTTTTCCCCTCCCATACCCCTTAATACACATTTATCTAAAAAGTCAACTTTTAAAACGTTTAATATTTTACGGGAAATATGTACATATAACTCGATAAAAACATTAATAATAAAAAATAAAAACTCATCAATTTTTCTTGGTTCGTGCCGTGTCTTGTGTGGGGTTTCACTTAGGACACCAAGTTGGCTCATCAGCGGGCTCTTGTTGTCCCCGCCCGGACTCCAAAATGAGTAGCGAACTGCGCGCTACCTCCCTTTTTATGAAACGCACCAGCGTCTCATTACTGCGAGAACTAAAAGCTCGAGCAGCCATAACCTCCCTATGAAGGCTTCCAAAAAGATGGTATATTCGCTTTCACGGCCAGTGAAAACCAATATGCCAATAAAAAATAACTTCCAACTAATTATAACATATTTTGTATATTTTTTATTTAATTTATTATTTGTATGCTGTTAGTAAGCATTTCATTTCAATAAAATGCTAAATATAATTTTCAAATATACTTTTATTTACTTTTGCAAATGAAGATGCATAAACATTTAGCAGAGGAAAATAAACAATTGCAGTACATAAGATATTTTAATTTTGATTTTATTGAAAACCAATTAATTCTAGCGAATAGTTTGGAAAAAATAGAAAAATCAAGACAGTAGAAGTGCAGCGGTTGTGGTAGGGTGGGTTGTTAAGTGGGGGCATATACACTGCGCCCCGGTACATTACGACTGGCATGTAGGATGGGAACATGGCGCCCGCCATTACCGTTTATTTTTGGCTTACCCCTAAACGGTTCATTGCGTACCACTAAGAGGTACGCGTACCCCAGGTTGGAAACCACTGATCTTCAGTGAAAATAATTGGACATCCCTAATTTATAAGTAACACGAAATATGCTGATTCAACTTGACTGCCCATACGTAAATATATCTTATCTGCATGAGGCAGGAAAGTAGTTGCTACATGCCTGGTGAGTGGTGAATCCTTCCCTATTTCAGCCCTTCCGATGGAGAGATAGGTAAAGGGAAGAGAGGAGCATGTTTGTTGCATTATTATTATTATTATTATTATTATTATTATCTTTATTTACTCAACTTACAGTCCGTAACATGACTCATATCGGTACATTACGTACAAGAAAATGAGTAAAATAACACTTAAGCCTATAGCATACATTTTCAAACTATATGGTATAACATAGACGTTTGACTGTTAATTTACTTTTCTTATCTTCCACGTCTCCTTTTCACAAGAGGTTCCAAGAAAATCCTAGTGTGTATTCAAAAATCCTCTAACGATATATTTTCTCTCCAGATTCTAGCCACCTCCATAGCTCGAGGAGTATATTTATCAATCTTCTCTCTGTATTTATGGGGGATATTATGGCCATTCGGAACAGATATGTCAATCAAATACGTGTGATGGTTCTTCTTATCAGTTAAAGTTATGTCTGGTCTATTATGAGGAGTTTTTTTTTTGTCAGTTTGAATAGTGCCATCCCAATACAGCTTGTACGCTTTCCAGCACACTTTCTGGAGAGTATTTGTAATAAGGCTTCCTGTCGTGTATGAGAGATCGGGTTAGGGCAAGTTCTTGATGAATGACTTTGGCAACATCGTTATGCCTCTCAGTGTAAGATGTTGGCGCTAGAATTCTACAGCTGCTGGTAATATGCTCTATGGTTTCTGGGCCGGTATTGCACTTCCTGCATTCGTGATCTATAACAGTCTGATTTTTCAGTATCGCCTGGTTAAATTCCTCAGTTTCTGGAAACAGCTCTCCCCTTGACAGCCATGTGTTCGAAAGCTGTCTGTCAATATAGTAGTGTGTTTTGGACGGACCTCCACCTCCCCACCTCACAAGATGGCGGCGGTGCGATATCTCTCGAACACATGGTCGGATTTTGACAAATGAGGTGTCATTGAACTCCCTACCCCAAATAGGGGGTGAAATTGTATTTTTTTTTAGAGAATCTAGCTTTCCAAGTGCAACATGTGAGAGTTTGAATGCCAATATGAAATTAAACGTTGTTCCGCAAACCAATAATCAAAGAGGGGCATGTTAGGCATTGAGGCGAGAGCCCCTGTTATTGTTGACGAGCCCCTGTTGTCGGGCCTCTGTTGATGGGTTATTGTTGACGGGTCATTGTTGGCGGGTCATTGTTGACGAGTCCCTGTGGACGAGTCCTTGTTGACAGGTGCTTGTGGACGAGTCCTTGTGGACGAGTCCTTGTTGACAGGTCCTTGTGGACGAGTTCTTGTTGAGGAGTCCTTGTTGACAGGTCATTGTGGACGAGTCCTTGTTGACGAGTCCTTGTTGACAGGTCCTTGTGGACGAGTCCTTGTGGATGAGTCCCTTTGGACTGATCCCTACGGACTAGCCCATGAATTTATTTAAATTATGTCAAAGGGCATAACTACATTTTGCGTGTAAAGCAGTGTGTTGAACTGACGTTGTTCACCAGTCACCCACTACTATAATGTGATAACGATATGAAAGGAAAGTGACGAAATACATGTGAACACGTGTGAGATGACATTATTACTGTCCTCCTTGTGAAACAAGTCACATTCTGTTTTGATTCATATGTGAGAAAATGCAAGTTCGTGTGTAATATGACCCAATACACAGGTGTGCACGTGCACGATAAGAGCTAACAAGTTACATTCTGTTTAGTTCGTACGTAACGTTAGGGCTAATGCACACACCCTAGTACACGAGGCGCATGCCATTTGAGGGCAGGTCAAGGGATCTAACTTGGTGGATGTGTGTTCTAACGAGTCATTTGTAGTTGAAAGAGAATAATACACGTTCTTAAGATGTTAAAACTATGGAGATGGTAAGTGCAGTAAGAGATCTTGTTATTTCCTGTGTCATATTACAGACATGACAGAGAGCGCACAGATCTGTTGCTATGACTAACGCTGCAGTAATTTGAAACCCCAGGTGTTCATCAAGACAATGGGTGATGATCATGCAAAGTTAGCAGTCATTGAATATTACACAGGTGTTCCTTCCGGTGTCATGTTGCTGACATGGCAGAGAGCACACACTGCTGTTGCAATGACTGACGCTGCAGTAATTTGAAACCCTAGGTGTTGATCAAGACAATGGGTGATGATCATGCAAAGTCAGCAGTAATTGGATACCACACAGGTGTTCCTAGTGTACTTTGGACTCTCAGCTGTATTGGGAAAGGAATTGCAATGATCTGCAAAAAACTGCTGACACGAGCGATGAGAGTTGATATAAGAGAGGTGTCATATATTTCCTTACTGTCAGTCTTTATTACTCGCTCTGAGTGAACAGTGCTCTATTACTGCTCAAGAGTTGTAAAAAAGCCTTTTTCGTAGAAAATCATTAAATTATTTTGCAAGGTAAGTACTTATTATTAATGGATTGTAGTCTTTTATTACTAATTGATGTTGAAGTTATTGATTGGAATGTATTTATTGATTGATTGATTGATTGATTGATTGATTTGTTTACAGATAATTGGGTACCTGTAGGTTACCAGATTCGTACAATCTGTTCATTCAGTGGCAGCAGTTGATAAATTATAAATAGGTAAGTGCCCCTCTAATAACTTTTAAACAGTTAGAGTGATATTTTCCCATGTTCACCACTACATTTCAGTGAAAATGGAATATTTGGCAGTCAAAAGTAACTACTTGACCATGATGTGTAAAGCTAGTTTTGTAGGTTAGATTTTGATTACCGCTCTATTAAGTCCGAATGTTCATTGCTAGGTGTCAGTGACACAGGGAATATTTAAAGACTTAACCTCAGTTCACCTAACATAACCTATCTTTACCTAACTTAACCTTGTCACGTGACATGTTTTACAAGTTTAGACTTGCTTTATGACTGACTATGACGTCACACTTAGCCCACTTAACTGGTGGCTGCTGGTTTCTATCACGTGACATGTTCTAGAAGTTTAGACCTGTTTTAAGACTGGCTATGACGTCACACTTAAATCACTTAACTGGCGATCGCTGGTTTCTATCACGTGACATGTTCTACAAGTTTAAACTTGTTTTAAGAATTGCTATGACGTCACACTTAGCTCACTTAACTGGTGATCGCTGGTTTCTATCACGTGACATGTTCTACAAGTTTAGACTTGTTTTAAGACTGGCTATGACGTCACACCTAGCTCACTTAACTGGCGACCGCTGGTTTCTACCGCTCTATCAAGTTCCAATGTTCACCGCTAGGTGTCAGTGACAGTGGTATATAGGAAGCCCCAGTTAGAACTACATGAAGTTAGACTTGCTAGGAGTTCACAGATGCTCGATTTAAATACCCTGCTATAACATTGACTGGAATATAATTAAACTATTTATATTTTATTTTGTTTTATCATTTATTAACATTTATGATTTATTTCTTTTATAGGTAATTTCGAAAGTGATCATCATGTTCAAGTGTGGTGACTGTAGGAAACAGTTCTCAAGACCTGACAGCCTTCAACGACACACAAATGTTAAACATGACATTAAAATGTTTGTGTGCAGTCATTGTGCTACCACATTTAACAGACAAGATAATCTTGCACGTCATGTAAATTTAATGCCTGTTAGTTCAGCACCATTTTCGTGTTCAGTTTGTGATCTTGGTTTTTCTGCTGTAAAGCGACATCAATCCCACATGGTTGAAGTGCATGGTGAACAACAGGAATTAAAAACTGTAAAACCATCTACTAGCACAGAACCTTTAATCGAAAGTGATGCTCAAAAGCGTAAACGTTCTCAAGATTGTGAAAATATTTGTGGAACAAAAAGAAAGAAGAATGGTGAACCTTCGACAACACATTGTAAAGCATGTAATATTGATATACCTTCTTCAATCATTCATGGACATTTACGCAGTATCCATCATACAAATAACGCTTGCCATGAAAGAAATTCTGGAAATATTCAACAAATTGGTAGTGCATTTAAAAGTCGAATTGCTAGTTATAGACTTTATAGTAAAGAAAAAACTCAAAGTATTGAATCATTTTTAAAAAATGTTCAACCTACTGTGTTTGGCTTGGTAGGTAATGTTTTATTAGAGTATGAAACATTTAAAATGAATTTTGAACTTTTTGGACTCTATGTAAAAACTGGGAGCGAAGGTGAAATTACGGATATCAAATCTTGTAATACAAAAAAAAAACACATAATTGTTAGCGAATCAACTAATATTAGCGATATATAACAAAATATTTCAAGTGCTATCATTGTGAAGAGTGAAGAGTTCCAGGAAAGGGAGTCAGGCTGGGCGTTGGTTGAAGTACTTTATTTAGAAACCAACATGAATAAATACAACCCCCTTCGAGCATCATCATATATTGATTTACCTGCATGGATCAAACGGAAGAAAGCTGTTGTGAACATTTGGAATAGTGATGAAGCATGTTTTGCGTGGACTGTAACCTCAGATCTCATTCAGCAGTGGGGCATATGGATAGAACATCATCCTATCCTCACCATTCTACAGTGTTAGATTTAAAAGAAATTGAATTTCCTATGGCGATAAAAGACATTCAACGTTTTGAAGAGCTGAACAATGTAAGTATTAATGTTTATGGAATTGAAAATAAGAGTATAGTAGGTCCTCTATATTATACTCAGGAAAAAAGAATGCTCATGTAAATTTACTGTACATAACTGAAGGTGAAAACGCCCACTATTGTTGGATAAAACATTTAAGTAGACTTGTCAGTAGTCAAATAACAAAAAGAGAACATAAGGAGTGGTTGTGTGATGGTTGTTTACTATATTTCAGAAAAGAGGATCAACTAACTCAACACCAAAAATGGGGATGTAATCATGTGTGTATGGTATTACCGACTCCTAAAAATAACATTCTAAAATTTAAGGATTATGAAAAACAGCTTCGAGTACCATTTGTTATATATGCTGACTTCGAGGCTTTGCTAAAACCATTTAATACATATTCATCGAATCCAGCCCAAACTTTCACCAACCTACTTACATTCATGAACCTTTTAGCTTTGCATATTATATTAAATGTAGTTACGATGACTCGTTAAATAAGTTTGAGCTCTACAGAGGACCTGATGCAACAAAAGTTTTTATGGAAAGACTTGAGAAAGATACCATCCGTATATCCTCTATTTTAAATACAATCATTCCAATGGAGTCACTAACATCATCACAGCAAATGGGTTTTGAAACTGAAACTAATTGTTTTATATGTGGTGAATGTTTATATACGGACAGGGTTCGCGATCATGACCATTTAACAGGAAAATATCGTGGTGCTGCTCACCAAGAATGTAATTTACATTATAGAGTAAGTAAATTCATTCCAGTCATTCTACATAACGGTAGCAAATACGATAACCACTTTATCGTTAAAGAATTTGAAGCTTCAGATGTGAAAATTGATGTGATTGCAAATAATAAGGAACAATACATATTGTTCACAAAATACATCAAAACTGTCAATAAAAAACTATAAAACTGCGATTTTTAGATTCATTCCGCTTTATGCCAAGTAGTCTTGATTAGCTGGCTAGTAATTTAAAATCAGATCAGTTTCATGAAATTCAACGTGTATTTCCTAAAGAAGATGATTTTAATTTGATTCGTCAAAAGGGTATATTCCCTTATGAATATATTAACTGTGTGGAACGTCTTGAGGAGTGTTCTTTACCACCAAAAGATGCATTTTGCAGTTCCTTAAACACAAGTCATATTAGTGATCAGGAATATTTACATGCACAACGTGTATGGACACAGTTTAAGATTCAAACTTTAGGTGAATTTTCAGACATATATTTGATGACAGATGTGTTATTATTAGCAGATATTTTTGAAAAATTTCGGAATGTTTGTATGAAAACTTATGACCTTGATCCTTGTCAGTATTTCACTGCTCCTGGGTTAAGTTTCAGTTCAATGTTGAAAAAAAATAACGAAAGGTAATTTAGAATTAATGACTGATATAGACACGATCAATTTTATAAAATCATCAATTCGAGGTGGATTAAGCCAATGTAGTGGGCGATATTCTAAAGCGAATAATAAATACATGCCTAGCTACAACCCTTGTGAAGAGTCAAAGTATATTGTCTACCTCGATGCAAATAACCAATATGGTTGGGCTATGAGCCAATATCTACCACTGAAAGATTTTCGCTGGCTGACACAACCTGAAATTAATGTCTTACATGTTAACACTCTTAATGATAACGATGATAAAGGATATATTTTAGAGATAAATCTTGAGTACCCTAAAGAGTTATATGATGATCATAATGATTTACCATTTTGTCCTGAGAATATGAAATTTCCATACATCACATCACGAACAAAAATGTTAATTGCCAATGTGAATGATAAATGTAAATATGTAATACATTATCAAAACTTGAAACAGTGTCTACAGCATGGATTGAAATTAACTAAAACTCATCGCGTATTGCAATTTCATCAGTCGGCATGGCTCAAACCGTATATTGATACAAACAATAATTTAAGAACACAGTCAACATACGCGTTTGAAAAAGATTTTTATAAACTCATGAATAATAGCGTTTTTGGAAAGACTTTGGAGAATGTTGATAAGCGAGTTAATGTAAAGCTGATAACAAAGTGGGAGAATGATGGTAAAAGGTATGGTGCGAGCAACTTAATAAGCAAGCCTAACTTTCATAGCTGTTCAATTATTCATGAGGATTTAGTTGTAATACAAATGAATCGTCTTAAAGTAACTTACAACAAACCCATATATGTGGGTTACACCATTCTGGAATTGTCAAAAACACTTATGTATGAATTTCACTATGATTATGTAAAGAAAAACTATCTTGATAATGCTAAATTACTCTACACAGGCACAGATTCTTTTATTTATGAGTTAAAAACTGATTATTTTTATGAGGATATCAAAACTGAGCTAAATAGGTTTGATACAAGTGACTATCCCGAGGATAATATTTACCATTTACCACTAGTAAACAAAAAGGTTCTTGGGAAATTTAAGGATGAATGCGCTGGTGTTATTATAGACACCTTTGTAGGCACACAATCTAAATCATATAGCTATATGACGATTGATGATGTAGTAGTAAAACATTAAAAGGAGTGAAAAAGAATGTTGTTAGTAAAGAGTTAGATGTAAGTGATTATAAAAACTGTATAGTTAGTAACCCACCTGTATTATATAAGAAAATGTGTGTATTTAGAAGTAAAAATCATCAGCTACATACCAATTTGCTGAACAAAGTTGCTTTAAGTAATGAAGACAACAAACGATTCATTATACCCAACACATTTGATACTTTTGCTTGGGGAAACAGTCGCATTGACAACTATTACTATACTTAAGTCTAATGATCACTATATCGTAATATTTGTAGTTTGTGTTTTATATTGTAATACTTTTTGTAAAAACTGTAAGTAGAATGTATAATATTAGGCTACTGTAGTTTAGTAAAAATAAGATAAGTAATACATTTTAGTGTAAAATGTTTGCTTTTGTATACACACATCAAAAAAAGTTTTGCATCACCTCGGTTCCAAGAGTTCCGGAACCGTTAAATACAAAGGGAATAGAGATCAACACAAACAACATTTCAGCTCGTTTTATTGCTCATGAGACCCACACATTGCATGTTGTACCATCATACAGCTAGACATTCAGCATTTGTGGTCCAGATTGCAGTACACACCACTACCTCTAATACCCAGTAGCACGTCCTCTTGCATTGATGCATGCCTGTATTCGCCGTGGCATACTATCCACAAGTTCATCAAGACACTGTTGGTCCAAATTGTCCCACTCCTCAACGACAATTCGGCGTAAATCTCTCAGAGTGGTTGGTGGGTCAAGACGTCCATAAACAGCCCTTTTCAACATATCCCAGGCATGTTCGATAGGGTTCATGTCTGGCGAACATGCTGGCCACTGTAGTCGAGCGATGTCGTTATCTTGAAGGAACGCATTCACAAGATGTGCACGATGAGGTCGAGAATTGTCGTCCATGAAGACAAATGCCTCTCCAATATTCTGCCGATATGGTTGCACTATGGGTCGGAGGATGTCATTCAGGTATCGTAAAGCCGTTTCGGAGCCTTCCATGACCACCAGTGGCGTACGTCGGCCCCACATAATGCCACCCCAAAACATCAGGGAACCACCACCTTGCTGCACTCGCTGGACAGTGTGTCTAAGACGTTCAGCCTGACCAGGGTGCCTCCAAACACGTCTCCGACGATTGTCTGGTTGAAGGCATATGCGACACTCATCGGTGAAGAGAACGTGATGCCAATTCCGTGGGGTCCATTCAGCATGTTGTTGGGCCCATCTGTACCGCGCTGCATGGTGTCGGGGTTGCAAAGCTGGACCTCGCCATGGACGTCGGGAGTGAAGTTGCGCATCATGCAGCCTATTGCGCACAGTTTGAGTTGAAACACGACGTCCTGTGGCTGAACGAAACGCATTATTCAACATGGTGGCATTGCTGTCAGGGTTCCTCCGAGCGGCAATCCGTAAGTAGCGGTCATCCACTACAGTAGTAGCCCTTGGGCGGCCTGAGCGAGGCCTGTCATCGACAGTTCCTGTATCTCTGTACCTCCTCCATGTCCGAACAACATCGCTTTGGTTCACTCTGAGACGCCTGGAAACTTCCCTTGTTGAGAGCCCTTCTTGACACAAAGTAACAATGCGGACGCGATCGAACTGCGGTATTGACCTTCTAGGCATGGTAGAACTACAGACAACATGAGCAGCGTACCTTCGTCCTGGTGGAATGACTGGAACTGATCGGCTGTCGTACCCCCTCCGTCTAATAGGCCCTGCTCATGCATGGTTGTTTACATCTTTGAGCAGTTTTAGTGACATCTATGAACAGTCAAAGGGACTGTATCTTGGATACAATATACACAGTCAACGTCTATATGCCGGAGATCTGGGAACCGAGGTGATGCAAAACTTTTTTTGATGTGTGTATTACGAAAAAGATTTTAAAAATTGTACAGAATGTGTGAACTAAACAAGGGAAATGTAAAAAATGTAAAGTGGGAATTGTAAATATCCATGTGTGAAAAAGTGAAATGGCTAACACCATTTTAAAATTAAAAGACATTGTGATCTGGTAAACCTTGTTTTTTATTTCACAACAACAAAAATGTACAGAATGTGTAAACTAAACAAGGAGAATGTAAAAAAATGAAAAGTGGAAATTGTAAATATTCATGTGTGAAAAAATGAAATTGAAGAAATGGCTATCACCATTTAAAATTAAAAGACATTGTGATCTGGTAAACCTTGTTTTTATTTCACAACTACAAAAATGTACAGAATGTGTAAACTAAACAAGGTGAATGTAAAAAATGAAAAGTGGAAATTGTAAATATTCATGTGTGAAAAAATGAAAATAAAGAAATGGCTATCACCATTTTTAAAATTAAAAGACATTGTGGTCTTGTAAACCTTGTTTTTATTTCACAACAAATATGGCTTTACAAAATAGAATACAAAGAAATACCAATTCCTCAATCCTTTTCAATGTTCATGTCCACTCATCATTAACTTTCCGTTTATAGCACTAATCACAATGAGGGCTGCCAACCTCTCCCCCATTGAGACATCACAGGATGTCAAACGTTGTTTAGCTTTTCAACGATACTTTATCCGCAACACGTCTTAATGCTGAATGCCTATGGCGATAAGAAAGGTACATGCTCGATCCAAAAGGATTAATAGGTATATCACCACGCTGCAAAGGTGCTGCAAGACAAGTTCCAGGACCACACATAATAACCAGGTAGCTAGATTTCGAAAGTCAAGTATTGAATTACTTTGTCATTGACGCCATTGCCAGTACAGGTCTGGCATATCCTTTTCTATAGGTGGAGAAAAGGTTTGATCTTCCTCCTCCTCCTCTGTGGATGGTGTTTGTTGTTGCTGCTTTTTTCTCCATCACACCCGTGGAATGAAGAAACAAAGTCTTTACATGGACGTTTATGACCGTGATACAGTTTGACCAGCTGGCAAGTAGCACACTGTCGCATAGAGGGTATTTTTGCCATAGCCACTTGCTTATGGTGATCATAATCCGTACATGGTTGCAATTCACTTAACACAGGGTCTTGAGTCCATGACTTTGGTACATGTTCCCAGATTTCTTTCACGGCATTTGCTGCGACGCGACGTAATAAATGAATGATTTTGGAAGAGCCAATAATTCTTCTTTGGTAAAACTATCTAGTTTCTTTTTGCACACAAAGAACTTTCCAATCGCTTTATCGGTAGCATCCCCTTTCCCCATGGTATCACGTTGATGTTTACACGTTGCTTGTAGAAATCTCACTGGTGTCATCCACAGGTAAACCTTCAGTTTTAATTTTATTTAACAACTCCCAACAGGCATTGGTGGTTAGCCAATGAAACAATTGCCACACCTGAGCCAGGGCTTTATGGGTAATATTGTCACAGGGGTAGCGGTACATGAGTGTTTGCAGCGAGGGACAGCCTATGCCCATTAAATCGATACATTGACAGTAAGACGCTAAAAATGGTTGTAGCCATTGACGTTTTTCACTACCTTTCACAAATACCACATGGGCAGAGGACAAATGGGCTTTCATGACCATGTCCTGGTGCTTATATGAAATGGTTCCTTGCTTCCAGTCTAGTTGCATATGAGTTTCAATCCACTAGGATGTCTACGGTCTTTTTCACACAACAAATCAAACGCATAAGGTGGTTTAAACACTAAATGGGTAGTTTGCGATACCCAAAAAGTGGAACAATCAATGATGGCCACTTCTTTAAATATAAATTTGTTATCTCCAATTTTAAACCCTTGATAATCCACAATCAGTGTGCGCAACATGTTCACTCTTGTCTGGACCAAGTCCAACTGACCACAGACTGACAATCGTCCAATAAGGTGTACCCTTGACATTTACTTACATTCCATTCCATCACTGACTAGTCACTATTGAGGTTAGGGAAGGACAGGGGACATGTGAAATAATATTAACAACCACAAAATATTTTTATTACATCATTTTATTATCATAACACGTCTTACAAGCTTTAGTCATTTTGGGGTAGGGATGATACCAACTCATACAACAATACAGTCTTTTGTGTTTGTAACGTCCATAGCACCGATGATGCCCCAATGTCTCTAAACTAGACGTTTTTGACGGTGAGCTGCTCACTGAAGCACCATTGACACCATACAGACCACACACATCGTAACTTGTTTTTACATTACTCAGAGGCATGAGTGAGGGATAGCTTGAATGACAAGGTATATTTCCCACCTTCATTCTGCATAGGTAGGGGCAGGCGGGTGACCAGCGCTGATGTTCTTGCATAGGTTCATCGCAATCTTGCCATGGATCTATGGTTAGGTGAGCTAAGTGTGACGTCATAGTCAGTCTTAAGCAAGTCTAAACTTGTAGAACATGTCACGTGACAAGGTTAAGTTCGGTTATGTTAGGTGTGCTGAGGTTAAGTCTTTAAATATTTCCTTTCTCTGAGATACTTTCCAAAAACCAAGAAAAAAATCCACTAAATAAATTGACAAAAAATAACTTGTCAAATAAGCCAACACACAAAAAGCCCATATAAGCCAACACAAAAGCCAATACATAAGCCAATACAAAAGCCAACACAAAAGCAAACACAAAAGCCAATACATATGCCAACATAAAAGCCAACACACACAAGCCATTGTTTATTTTGCATGTCATAATCTCCTTTGGTACGTCGTAAGCTGTATATATCAACATACTGTTTAATACATGCTTCTGTAGAAAAATAACATTCAAACACGCTAAAAGAAAAGCCGATATGTAAGCCAACACAAAAGCCAATACGCAAGCCAATACAAAAGCTGACACAAAAGCCACTACATAAGCCAACATAAAAGCCAAAACATAAGCCAATATATAAGCTTATGGTAAGTCACTCTATCACCAGAACAGTTGTAACCTTTGTAGTGTGAACATCATACTGGCAGGTCAGTTACTACTATGGAACTTACTACAACCAACAAAGGTAGGCAACGTGCAATCTATCAAGGCTACTCTTATAACTATAATCGTCAGAATGTGAATGGAATAATATTCTGGCGATGCTCGAAAGAGAGGTCAACAAAATGTCGAGGCAATCTAAAAAGTAAAAATGGAAAGGTTTTAAGTGTGAGTGTTCATCAATGTAGTGCGCCAAACAAACCACGGTTGCTGTTTCCAAAAAATCATGAAAATGCTAAAAAGCAAGTTCAAGAAAACGATATTGCTGTTCAAGATAGTGTAGTGTTTGTTCAAAAGTACTTATCATGTCCTCAAAAAGTCATGTTAGGACAGTTGTCGACGTCTAAGAAACCCTCAACATTATCAACGTCAACACAGACTATGGGAGAGGTCTCTGTGGAAAAGAAACAGAAGGAATTGAATAGTTTTAGTGATGTTGAGGATTAAGTTGATCGCAATGATGGTGATTATAATAATAGTGATAGAGATGCTGAGGATGATGATGATGATGATAAAGATAATGGCAATGCTCTGTTTACCCCTAAAAAGTCATTTGTTAAATTTGTTTACTGGAACAATCCCAGTAAGCTAATCCAGCGGCTTCAGCACTTGCATGCCTGTAAACCGGCTGGTCATACTAAATATGAAAAAGAACTATTGGATATAGAAAATGAGCTTCGTCATGCTAAAATTATTGTGCAATGAATCCATGTAACCGCTTAAACTACTTCTTAACAATACATGTAATATTTTCTACCACTTTGCAACCACTTTGATACCACTTTTCTAGTTTGCTACCACTTTTCTACCACTTTGCTACCACTTTTCTACTACTTTTCTGCCACTTTTCTGCCACTTTTCTACCACTTTGCTACCACTTTGCTGCCACTTTTCTACCACTTTGTTACCAATTGTCTACCACTTTGCTACCACGTTTCTACCACTTTTCTATCACTTTAAACTGTACATATTAAATATAAAAGCCAACGCTAAATAATTCTATTACCAGAACAGATATAACCTTTGTAGTGTGCAAATCATACTAACAGGTTAGTTGCTACTATGGAACTAACTACAACTAACCGAGGTAAACAACATGTACTCTATAAAGGCTACTCCTATAACTATAGACGACAAAATGTAAAAGGAATAATATTCTGGCGATGCTCAAAACAGAGGTCAACAAGATGTCGAGGCAATATGAAAAGTAGAAATGGTGTGGTTTTAAGTGTGAGTGATCATCAATGTAGTGCTCCAGACAAAACACTGATGGTGTTGACAAAAAATCATCAGAATGCTAAAAAGTTAGTAGCAGAGAAAGATGTTGCTACTCAAAATAGTGCATTGTTTATTGAGCAACATTTAACCCCTGTTTTAAAAGTTATGTTTAATTCATCTTCCACGTCTCAAGTCATCAACATCACAGACTATGCAAGAGGTAGTGTTGTTGTTGCTGTTTTAAGGGGCTGAACTACAAAGTCATCTGCCATTGATATGCAAGTGGATCGAAAAGGACTAGATAGTAATAGACAAAAAGAAAGTTGTATTTTCTATATAACTATTGTACAAGTACTTACATTAAGTAAATACAAAAAATCCTCTCGGCACGCCGGAAGGCGGAGGTAGATTTCACCGGGCAAACTAGGGGATAGGCTATAATAGGCAAAATATGCAGGTTTTCGTAGGAGGATCAGACTTCATTTATTGCGAGAAAGTATTTTACAATTGGAGGTTAGTTAACATTTTTTCGTCTTTCTATGCATACTTTTAACATTTTACTGTCTTATGGGGATGGTAACCTTCTTGTCATTTGGGGTTAATTTTTATACTTGTAATCACACTGTCCTTATGCAAGGTTTGGAACTAATGTGTAACTATCTAACAGTCTGTTACTTCTTCACGCAAAATTTTATCTCCCGCAGAGATGTTGGTTGGTTCCTCAGTTTAGGGGCTGCGACAAGGTGGTCATGTAACCCCGTGTACATTGGGTGTGTGTAGAATCAGTCTGATAAACGGTGTTATTTGTGATGACTGTATTAGTCTGTAATTCAGGTAAGGTCTGCAGACGGTCAATTTTAAGTAGTAGTACCTAATTTTGTACCAAATACTAACGTCAACGACACCTAGCTGTGAACTTGGCTGCTAGATGCCACCGCAACCAGCAACTTGCAACGAACGTTGTAACTTCCTCTCCGAAGGAAAGCATGCTGACGGATTTTTAGCGCTCTTAGAAAATCCTTCGACTTTGTCCGGCTTTGAACCAGCACCTTGGGCATAGACGTTCAGCATGCTACTAGTTAGCCGCTTCCCTCATAGTCAGATGGAACAAGAAGTTCCGTGACGAACTAAAGAGCCTACTTTCCTTCAAATTAAGATTCATGCCATAGATTAATCTACAGTATATGAACCAATCTAGAATAATGACGAAATTAAGTGGGTAATATCGAAATGTCTTAATTAGTTCGAAATAAGGTATACTAGGCATAATGTAGCCTAATAGGGCAATACAGTTGGCAGCTCTGGTTACTGAATATATTCTTACTTCCATCTCCTAAGGTACAGAATACAAAATGTGGTTGAAGTCCAAAGGACGTTACATGGATTTAGACATTGGATCTATTAGTACACGTAAAAGCATGTTGGCAACAATGTCATGCGAGTGCTGGTCAGAAATAATCTGAAATATTATATATTTTTGTGCCAATTTTGTATGAAATCCATTTGTTGGTATAGAAGTTACATGTATTTAAAAATTGGTCCTATCAGCAGGCTTAGAATCATGTTGGTAGAACTGACGTATATAAGTTACTCCACATTAATGTAAAATGTCGGGTAATTTACGTGTGCATAGTTTAAAGCTGTCGCCTTGCATACTTTCTGATATATTTGGATACAAAATAGAGAGCAATTATTAACAGTTGGCAGCCCTGGTGGCTCTTAAGAATACACTCAGTCATATATGTTTATGAACACATATTACATACAAAATTTGTTTGAAATCCAATTTATAGTGTAGAAGTTATAAGCATTTAAAAATTGGACTTATCAGAAGGCTTAAAATTATTTTGGCAACTCTGTAATGTATGGCCACCTGGAAATTAAACTGAAATAGTATTATCTACATGTGTGCCAATTTTAGAATTGCTCCCATGTATACCTTCCAAGATATCCAACATGGAGCTCAAATTTCTAGTGCGTTTTTTTTAGCAGTTGGTAGCACTGGCATCTTTTTCAAATATGGGCCTGAGATATTCCGGTATACATCTTTACTCATACTAAATTTGGTTTCGATTGCTGAAGCCGTTTAGGAGTTGATAGGGGGGGGACACACACACACACACACACACACAGCCAGACCGACAGAAGGACAGACAGACAGAAGGACAGACACATTTTCCCGGATATATCTTATAAGTCTACTTTTTCCTCATTTTTGAAAAGTGTGAAAAGTAGGCTAAAAACAAGATGTTCAGTAAAGGACATATAGCCTACTTTCTCCTAAATGCATGGGAATTGTTATAACACTTTGTCCTTCTCAAGGAGTATAAATGAATGTTGGTTGTAGTAGCTTGTTGAAATACAACGTGCTATAGGGATATTAAACATCCATATGAGGTGCCCTTTGCTACTCTGTAAAAAAATTCATTCAATTCGGTATCACCGTGTTTGAATTGATCTGGGGAATGGATTTGCACACATACATGGCCGCTATTTGCATACTATTGGGCTGATGACCTTGTATTCAGTCATAAGATGCTTTCCACAAAAAGGCATGTTGTTGCAAAATCCGGTAGAGATCAAATTATTAGGATGGTCGAAATTTGATTTAAGCTTTTAACATTTGGGTGGCCGTCATTCCGTTTCCGTCAAGATGGCGGTGATATAAAACATGACACTGAGGTGCCTTTTGCTAGTGCTACCTCTGTACCAAATTTCGTTCAATTCGGTTTCACCGTGTTTGAATTGATAGGGGGAATCGATTTGCACACATACTTGGCCACCATCTGCAAAATATTAGGCTAATGACCTATTAGTTTGGTCAAAGGATGCTCCCTCCATAATGGTATGTTGATGCAAAATTTGGTAGAGATCGGATGATTAGGTTATTCGTAATTTGATTTAAGCTTTGAATATTTGTGTGGCCGCCATTACGTTTCCGTCAAGATGGCGGCGATATAAAACATGACACTGAGGTGCTCTTTGCTAGTGCTACCTCTGTACTAAATTTCATTCCATTCGGTTTCACCGTGTTCGAATTAATAGGGGTAATCGATTTTGACACAAAGATGGCCGCCATCCGCAAACTATTAGATTTGTCAAAGGATGCTCCCTTCATAAAGGTATGTTGTTGCAAAATTTGGTAGAGATCGGATGATTTGGTTAGTCGTAATTTGATTTAAGCTTTGAACATTTGTGTGGCCGCCATTACGTTTCCGTTAAGATGGCGGTGATATAAAACATGACAGTGAGGTGCCCTTTGCTAGTGCTACCTCTGTACCAAATTTCATTCCATTCGGTTTCACCGTGTTCGAATTAATAGGGGTAATCGATTTTGACACAAAGATGGCCGCCATCCGCAAACTATTAGATTTGTCAAAGGATGCTCCCTTCATAAAGGTATGTTGTTGCAAAATTTGGTAGAGATCGGATGATTAGGTTAGTCGTAATTTGATTTAAGCTTTGAACATTTGGGTGGCCGCCATTACGTTTCCGTCAAGATGGCGGCGATATAAAACATGACACTGGGGTGTCCTTTGCTAGTGCTACCTCTGTACCAAATTTCATTCCATTCGGTTTCACCGTGTTCGAATTAATAGGGGTAATCGATTTTGACACAAAGATGGCCGCCATCCGCAAACTATTAGGCTAATGACCTATTAGATTTGTCAAAGGATGCTCCCTCCACAAAGGTATGTTGTTGCAAAATTTGGTAGAGATCGGATGATTAGGTTAGTCGTAATTTGATTTAAGCTTTGAACATTTGTGTGGCCGCCATTACGTTCCCGTCAAGATGGCGGCGATATAAAACATGACACTGAGGTGTCCTTTGCTAGTGCTACCTTTGTACCAAATTTCGTTCAATTTGCGCTCACCGTGTTCGAATTGATAGGGGGGGACAGACATTCAGAGTACACACACTCACACACACACACACACACACACACACACACACACTCACACACACACATACACACCCAGACAGACACGCTTTTTTCGCCCTGTAGTGATCTCATAAGTCTACTTTCAGTTTTTCAAAAATCGAAAGTAGGCTAATGAATGTGATCTCGTCAGTGGCGTTGTCTTGGCAACCGCTGATAGATAATCCCTTATCAATTTAAAAGCGTTGTTATGGTAACCTCTGATGGCACTTGGCATTTTTTAAAATTCCGAAATCATTTTTCTCATCCCTTGGCGTAATGGTGGGTCATATCAAAAATTCTTTCAGACAAAAGTTTTAGGTAATTATTAGGGGAATATTTTCCATTTTGTACGGTTTTGATATTGTGCCTATTAAGAGAGATATGATTAATGTTTCCCGAAAAACCCACTTTTTTCCACCCGTTTGGTCAATGGTTGGTGCTATCAAAAAACGTATTTGACATAAATTTTTGGCACTTATCCGATACATATTATGAACTTTGAATGGATTCGATATTTCACGTATTAAGAGAGTTAAAGCGAAATTTCACTTTTTCGAAAAAAAAAAGCCCCCCATTTTCACCCCCTTCGACCGATTTTGCCCATTAACGAACTCGACCGAGTTTTTATAGGGATACATATTATGTAAAAAATTCAAAGTGATTGGTGCAAAATTACGGCAGTTATCGTGTCCACAAGAAACTGATATATATATATATAGATACATATATACATAAATTATATATAAACTTTTGAACTGACGGTGGTTTTGGGGTCTGGGGGATGTGAAACGCGAAGATGTGTCGAAATTTTCCGGAAGTCGAAACATGGTACCCATTGCAATAGTTAGCTTTCTAATGAAATCTACCTAATAGTGTATGAGTATTGTCTGTTTTTCTTAATTGCTATCCCCATGTCCCACTATTAATGCAATTGTTAACCATCAACAGTCTCTGACTATGTTTGGAAAGAGAGTAGTCTTAAACAATGCACTCCATCTATGATTTGTGAACCGAGTATCATAATGATACAGTGTGGCCATGTCATGTTAAGGCAATAGTTTTGTCAGATAAGGGATTCGAACCCTTGCTTCCTTGTACAGGAAATTTGATCTTAAGTCAAAGACCTTAACCACTCGGCCAACCTAGCAGTTACTAATTTAATTAGGCTTGTGGACTTGAGTGTTTACAAAACTTTTTCCAGTATACATTGACTAAAACCACTTTCTTTAAAATACTGATAGCCATTTGTTCATTTGTACATTTCACACATTGCAAATTGCCAATTTTTCCTTTGCATTTTTTTAAAATGTCAGTTTGAAGTTTTTTGAATTTCATGATATGGAAGCATGGAATTTCCAATTTGTTGTTTACACATTTTATTTTTTATTTTGTATACGGTATATCAAAAGTTCATATTTGCGAAACATGATTTTTTCATTTTAAGTTTTTGTAAATGGTGTTAAAGCACGCAAACATTTTAAGGTTATGTTTATACTTGCGTGCCGTTGAAGGTTGTCAGTTCTTGAAAACTGTTTATTACATTCACCACACTTGAACATACTGGTCACTTTTCAAATTAGCTATAAAAGAAAGAAATCATCAATGTTAATAAAATATAAAACAAAGTAAAATATAAATAGTTTAATTATAATATGAAAATTAGAGTCAATGGTTATAGCAGGGTATTTAATGTAATCGTTTGTGAACTCATACTAAGTCTAGTTTTAAGTTGTTCCAACTTTTAACTACCAACATATATCACTGTCACTACACCTTCCAGTGAACAATGGAACTTGATAAAGCGTTAATCAAATCTAACCTACAAATTTAGCTTCACACCATTGTCAAGTAGTTCCAACTATAGTTAGTAGATACCATTGTCACCGACACCTAGCAGCAAACGCTTCGAGTTAATAGAGCGGTAAGCAAACCTAACCTACAAATGTAGCTTCACACCATTGTTAAGTAGTTCCAACTTTGGCTATCAAATATACCATTTTCACAGATCAAGCGGCGAACTGTCAAATTAATAGTGCGTTAAACACACATTTTACTTGACCTCTTGTTTTTAAATATTAGTAACCAGCGGTCTCCTGTTAAGTGAGTTAAGTGTGTCGTCATAGCCAGTCTTAAAGCAAGTCTAAACTTGTAGAACATGTCACGTAATAGAAACCAGCGGCCGCCAGTTATGTAAGCTAAGTGTGACGTCATAGCTAGTCTTAAAGCAAGTCTAAACTTGTAGAACATGTCACGTGATAGAAACCAACTCCCGCCAGTTAACTGGGTTAAGTGTGACGTCATAGCCAGTCTTAAAGCAAGTCTAAACTTGTAAAATATGTCACGTGACACGGTAAAGTTAGGTTATGTTAGGTGAACTGAGGTTATGTCTTTTAAATATTCCCTATGTCACTGACACCAAGCAACGAACATTCGAACTTAATAGAGCGGTAATCAAAATCTAACCTACAAATTTAGCTTTACACAACATGGTTAAGTAGTTCCAACTTTAACTACCAAATATACCATTGACACTGACATCTAGTAGTGAACATTGGAAAATATCGCTCTAGCTGTTTACAAGTTATTAGAGGAGTACTTACCTTTAATAATTTATCAACTGCTGTCACTGAATGAACTAGGTATAGGAAACTGCTAACCTTAGAGGTACCCAATTATCTGTCAACAAATAAATAAATATATCAATCAATAAATACATTCCAATCAATAACTTCAACATCAATTAGTAATAAAAGACTACAATCCATTAATAATAAGTACTTACCTTGCAAAATTATTCAATGATTTTCCACCAAAAATTATTTTTTGCAACTCTTGAGCAATAAATGTTCACTCGTAGCGAGTAATAAAGACATACAGTAGGGAAATATATGACACCTCTCGTATATAAACTCTTAACGCTCGTGGCAGCAGTTTTTTGCAGATCATTGCAATTCCTTTCCCAGTACAGCTGAGAGTCCAAAGTACACTAGGAACACATGTGTGGTATCCAATTACTGCTGACTTTGCATGATCATCACCCATTGTCTTGATCAACACCTGGGGTTTCAAATTACTGCAGCGTTAGTCATAGCAATAGAACTGTGCGCTCTCTACCATGTCAGCAACATGACACCGGAAGGAACACCTGTGTAATATCCAATGACTGCTAACTTTGCATGATCATCACCCATTGTCTTGATGAACACCTGGAGTTTCAAATTACTGCAGCGTTAGTCATAGCAACAGATCTGTGCACTCTCTGCCATGTCTGTAAGATGACACAGGAAATAACAAGATGTCTTACTGCACGTACCATCTCCATAGTTTTAACATCTTAAGAACACGTATTATTCTCTTTCAACTACAAATGACTCGTTAGAACACACATCCAGCAAGTTAGATCCCTTGACCTGCCCTCAAATGGCATGCGCCTCGTGTACTAGGGTATGTGCATTAGCCCTAACGTTACGTACGAACTAAACAGAATGTAACTTGTTAGCTCTTATCGTGCACGTGCACAGGTGAACACCTGTGTGTTAGGTCATATTACACATGAACTTGCATTTTCTCACATATGAATCAAAACGGAATGTGACTTGTTTCACAAGGTGGACGGTAATAATGTCATCTTACACGTGTTCACATGTATTTCGTCACTTTCCTTTCATATCGTTATCACATTATAGTAGTGGGTGACTGGTGAACAACGTCAGTTCAACACACTGCTTTACACGCAAAATGTAGTTATGCCCTTTGACATAATTTAAATAAATTCATGGGCTAGTCCGTAGGAACCAGTCCAAAGGGACCGGTCCAAAGGGATCAGTCCAAAGGGACTCATCCACAAGGACTCGTCCCCAAGGACTCGTCCACAAGGACCTGTCAACAAGGACTCGTCAACAAGGACTCGTCAACAAGGACTCGTCCACAAGGACCTGTCAACAAGGACTCGTCCACAAGGACCTGTCAACAAGGACTCGTCAACAATGACCCGCCAACAATGACCCGTCAACAATAACCCATCAACAGGGGCCCGACAACAGGGGCTCGTCAACAATAACAGGGGCTCTCACCTCAAGGCCTAACATGCCCCTCTTTGATTATTGGTTTGCGGAACAACGTTTAATTTCATATTGGCATTCAAACTCTCACATGTTGCACTTGGAAAGCTAGATTCTCTAAAAAAATTACAATTTCACCCCCTATTAGGGGTAGGTTTTATTTTGGGGGGGAAATATGTTGTCCATTCGAAAGGGGGTATCTGCCCGAGTTCAATGACACCTCATTTGTTAAAATCCGACCATGCGTTCGAGAGATATCGCACCGCCGCCATCTTGTGAGGTGGGGAGGTGGAGGTGGTCACAGAACCGTCCAAAACACACTACTCAATATGCTTGTCATCATTATTATTATTATTATTATGATTATTATTATTATTATTATTACCTACATCGTTATGCCCGTCTAAGGAGCACGATTGAACCTATCTAGCTAATCTTGCTTTCTTTTCCTCCCAAAATCTCCTCATCTTTTCGCTTCTCCGCTCTGGTTCTCTTGGATGCAATGTTTGGGTAGTCTGGAAATTGATGATTGTCAACTGCTGTAGTTCTCTGAGTTTATATTATATCACTTGAGATGTCTATGCTTCACGAGGCTGAGTGTTTATTTATACCATTTAGGATCGAGCATTCCATACAAAGAACTATGAGAGGCACATTTTTGGGCTGGATGTATATGATTTGTGCCGCCTCTGTAGGAGAACCACTGGACCCATCCAGCACATCACGAGTGGTTCCTAACGCATGCTCATAAAGATTACTTGGAGCATCACAAAAATGTTGCTAAAGTGATCCACTAAGCAATTGGTAAAGAAACACCCAACTACAAATACAATACCGGAGTAAATTGTGAACGATGATACAGCGAAGATTTTTATGGAACCCCACCATGATAACAGATCACTCGGTAGAAACCAACAGACCTGATCTTGTGGTTTTTTATAAGTTCAGAAGGCGGCAATAATCGTCGTAATAGTTCCGCTGGACGAACGCCTGCATTATACACTCTCTGAGAAAAGGCGCAAGTATCAACCATTCGCAGCTGAACTCATCAATATGTATGGATTTGATGAAGTTTCTGTCATCCCTGTCGTTTTATCAGTAAATGGTATTGCCACGAAGAGATTATCATGAAGAAAGATGAACATTACATGCAACTGATACAGAAGGATGCCCTCCTTCAAACTGCAAACATCGTACTGCCCCCGTAAATTGAATTATTCAGGGACAAAATGAGAGTATTTTCCGTCTCCATGATAAAATTTAACGAGCAAATATAATTTCTGGAAGTGTGACACAAGAGGGTCGGGTTACGAGCTCGAGACTGTGGGAGAGCCCGATCACGTGATAGATTGCACAATGGACGCATCTAGAAGGCTATTCTTAGCATAGCAACAGCGAGTTTGGAAATTAATATTATAAATATTGCTATAAATTATGCTATTAATCCCTGTCCACAGCCAATGAGGAGAGGTCCTATTGAAGACGGGATCAACTTTAATTACACAATATGAGGAAATTATGCATTTAGGCCCTTAGAAGAAGATTTTCTTATTTGGTAATGAAGAGAATATTAAGAGAAATTATGTCTGATACTTTAAAAACCGCAGATCGGTTAATCTACGCAGTAATAAGCATTAGTAATCTAAGCGCTAAAATTATGGTGGGAGATTGATATGGCCGCCGAAAATACGACTTGGAGAGGGAGATCCTAGGATCGAGGTTCTTATTCCAGCAGACTTTGAAGAGTGAGGGAGTGTTTTTACTGGGTTAACTGAGATCCCAAAGCTTAGTCCGAGTGCGATGACTGTCGACTTGTGGAGACGCGAGTATAGCTAGGTGGAACGGTAGAGATCACCGCACTTCCATTCTGTGTGAAGTTGCGAGGAACATAGTATAGATTATATTTCATACAATATTGACATTTGAAGTTAAATAAGTGAACATTTATTAAGAACAGGTCGCCTACTATATAGTGTGGAAAGTCGAGCGCTTAAATATTCACCGTTTCGACAATATAAGCCTGTCAAGTTAGATTTCCAAATGTGTTGGAAATAGAGCTGAAGATTATTATAAATTGCAAAGTGAAGTTGACGAACGCAGTTCAAGTGAACAGTGGCGGAGGACTTTTAGTATTGGCGCAACACATAAACATTAACAGAATGACTATTATTCTTCTTCAAACATTATCATTCAACTTAATTTATATTGTTGATATGATGAACTCAACAGTCATGCGCAAGAGACATATTCGATAACAGGAGTTAAGATACAACGATGGAGCTTCGTTAGACAACGTATTCTTGAATACAGACGTAGTGTACGGTCCATCTTTTGCATTTTCGTCAGTCTACGAACACTAATATAACATCAATTAGCAATGGAAACATTTCATTCACTAATTATATGAATATTTCCATAATTCTATTCCAATGATGAAGCCGATACATATTTACGACGGAGAATGGAGACTTTACAGAAGAGATTTGTCAAGATGCTAGGGAAAGGTAGCCCAGCAACCCAGAAGAATTTGCCAGGAGGATGTCGTTCGAGCCCAGCCGAATGTTGGTGAATTCCAGAGAGAGAGGTTTCTTATCTCTGAGGTCGCAGATCCGAGGTTCGAATGCAGATCCATCTCAGTGTCTTGTACTGAGGAAACATCTAAAGTATTGTGGCAATACTTACATTGATTTTCAAGATTTCGTCTAAATAAGGTATTAGTGTATCTCAGTTGTTATATAGAGCTTGATTAGTGACATTCTGAGCAGCGATTCTATTCCATATTTCCAACGATCTTATTCCATGTTTTCGGCGATCTTATTACATATTTTCTAATGTTCACATTTCATGTATTTCAGTGCTTTTATGTATTTTACACTTCAAAGTGTGTTGAGATTTTTATACTTCAAGATTATTTAGAAGATGATTGCATTTCATCTATTTTTCAATTGTATTCTACGGATCAGTTGTGGAACTGACATTAAAATTTTGTTTGAGGAATTATATTGCCTCATAGGAGACTAGTCGTTTCGACTCTCGAATTTTAATAATTTCATTTAACCAAGTATTCTGACATTGTGTCATAGCTTCAAATTAAATTCTTATTAAATTTAATTTGAGCACTTTAATGTAACGACATATTACTTCAAGAACAGAAGAAACATCGAATGATATTGTTATATCATTATTGTACATAAACTATCGACGATCTAAGAAATACTAGTCGTTTGATAAGACCGAAGTCTTTATCCTTATGAACATTCTTTGTATAGAGTGGAAAATCATTAAGACCTTGACGAACCTTTCTGATTATTGGTAAAGCTAAGAGCTTTGTTCATTTAATATGTTAGAGGAAATACCTTTTGATAGAGGATTATTCAAATCTTTGGCTAGGAATTCAAAGCTAGTTTATCCCGGTCAGGATTGAATTCTATCTGACACTATAAATAACATGCGTGTTATTTTATCCTATTTGTGTAACATCAAGTCATTTTGTCGACATGATATTACAATGATATACAATTTAAAGATTGACAAGTGAGATGAAACAGGAGTATTATTTTTATTACATGTATTTGCGACAGACGAGTTAACAGTTAATTATCTTGTTGTGGAGTAAACTATAGGAGTTTAATCACGACTGTCTAATATCGTTCATTACAATTGGAAGTTTCGTTTGAAGAACTTACGTATGTATAATTGTAGTCCAGTAGTCATGTGCAATGATACTGAGGGTCATGACATTATTTGAGAGAAGTTCCTACATAAGATATGTTAATAACAATTAATCCCTTTTGATTATTGTTTAACATAGTAGATGATAATTGTTTATGCCATATATACTGTTATATGAGGTTTTGTAGAACTATGGAGTGCTCAGGCGAGGGAATTCCGCATTTTAAGGAAGTCAAAGTATTGTTGTTCTTTGATAAAAGGCATGTATCATGATAAGAGCCGTTGTATATAAGTAGTTCAGTTCTTGTAAATTAACGATTTAGCTGTGTTAAAAGGAGGGTTTCAGCGGAAAAGCAACTTGAGAAAGATTGTCTACTCACGTCTATAATACAATTATTAAATTTTACTAAACCCGAATTTATGTAATTACGTACAGTTTACTTTAATTAGCTGACTGTATTATACTGATAATGTTATGAAACCTATATAAGACGAGGTGTATGCAGTATATTAAAACTACAGAACGTTAGAAAAGGATGGTTATGTGAAAAACCAGTGTATATGATTAGTTAAGATTTTTATTGTAACCGAGAAGTTAGAATCTCGAAAGTGTCGCGTTAGCAACACTAGATAATGGATATTATTATAAACATATTACATGTAAATAATTTTTGTGGAAATGATTTAATTAGTTAAATAATTTAGTAGGATTTATTAATCAATTGTTTTGCAACAGTGTGTGTTTATGAGCGGATGTTTTTGGTGTGAATGATTATTCATTGTTAAGAGAAGATGTGGAACCGTATTGGTCTAGAACAATAACGGAGTGCGAATGAAAGAGTGTATAAATTTTTTAGAATGATTGGTTAAGAAACAGAGCAGTTATACGAACTTTTGTATAAACTAAATGTTAATTTTTACGTGTTTTATAAATGCACACAAGCAGCCCCTGTGGGCTGGCCAGGATGATTCACCGTTAGTAGTGGAGAGCGATGACATAATATTTAAGCAGTTGTAGACCAACTGCCTTCTGTTTATTGTATAAACCAGTTTTGAGTACGGCGTGATGCCAGTGTTTCATTGATGAAACCAAGTTTCTGCACGTGCGTCCTACTACGCAGGCTTGTGAATGAAAACATGTGAATGGAATGCCATTCAGAGGCTTCACTAAACGTTTTTATTTCTATGCGGTGCAGGCCTATAACAAGCCAAGTTTTATACTCATAATTTTAATACAGCATTGTAATAAGATGTAGAGTTGAAAGGAGGTGTGAATGTTTGCGAGTTTTTAATTTTAATGTTAATTGTTAAATTCATTTATTGTTGTTTGTTTATAGTAGATTAGTTCACCTTTTTGTCAATAAATTTGTTCAGATTGTTTTCCATTGTTGTTGGAGTGATTCATTTTAAATATAAGAAGCAGAGTATTGTGGATGTAGTGTAGGCGAAGCTGAGTCCCAGTCCCCGAGGTAAGTAAAGGTGAGTTCCTCGTGTAGTTAGTTGTTGACCCACAATATTCTTGTAACTGCTGTCTGTAAATCCCTAAAGACAATGTTGGAAGCGATTTCTAATGTTGTATTTGCCGGAGCAATTGGAAATAGGCAATCCAGCGGGGGCAATGGATATTCCAACGGGATCCTTTCCGGATTATCGGGTACAGTAGGAATGGCGCCTATGAACTGTGGGGCTACGAAATTAGCTTCGTAGTGTCTCTAAAGAAAGTTGGTTTGAACATTTCTATTGAAAGAAATAATTACCAGACTTGTGGGATGTCTTATCCAATTTCGGATGGATGTGAGTGCAATTATATAGGCTTAATTTAAATTAATATTAGGAAGGTTACACTCAGATAGAGATCAGATCTTAGAAACCTGAGAGAGGTGTAGAAGGTAGACAGTTTCGGAAAAACGACCTACGATCTGATATCTATTTTATTTTACCGGTACATGACGATTGATAAGGTCATGTGTAAAACTAAGGCTAACTTGTTTTGATGATTGTAATGGTAGAATTTTTCTTTGTGGTAGTATTTTTAAAGTGAATCACAGGATAACGAACATGATGAGTAAATTTGATCAACATAGGGTGTATAATAAGTTAATGCTAAAGTAATAGTAAGTTACTTTTAGACATTAAGGTGCTCAAAAATATATATGGAATAGGACGTTGCTCAGATGTTGTTATTGCTCTGTTGTTGTTGTTTATGTCTCTATAGCATTATATAATATTGCAATGGCAAGTGAGGATGTAAAGCGGATGTTAGAGGAATTGCAGCAGAATTTGAAGGAGCAACTGCAGAGCAGTTTAAATATTGTCAAAGGTGGGATAAAGGAGAATTTCTCTGCGAATATGGTAGATATGGAAGGTAAATTTCAGGAAGCCAAGCAGGACCTTGAACAACTGAAGCGGAAACGGAAGGAGGACCTTAACGCAGTGGTTGTCAAAGTTGTTGATTCTCTTTCAGATAAAGTTGCAGAAAGTGTTAAAGAGAGTTTCAAAACTGAAATTCAGGAAGTTCAGACTTCTTTAGAGGGTTTGCATACTTGTGCTACTGAAATGGTTGCAAATGTCACGCGATTACAGGCCAGCTCAAAGCAGATACAGGACGATGTAAGTGGTGTACGGACCAAAGTAGACATAGTACAGTCCGATATTGGTAATGTTAGGTCAGATGTATCTAATGTCCAAAGTAAAGTAGATACAGTCCAAGCCGATGTCATTAATGTTCAGGTTGACATAAATAACATGCAGTCAGATGTCACTGATGTACAGTCTGACATAGATAAAATAGAGACAGAAGTTAATACGGTATTTGTAGATGTATCAAAAGTCCAAGTGGACATCAATAAGATTAGACAAGAGGTAGAGGCGTCTAAAGAATTGTGTACACAAAATATAACTGCTTTTACGACACGTTTTGTTAACGATGCAATAAAAACTACAGCTTCTCTGGTCGAATTAAAAGGTAACGTAGAAACTTTACGAACACAGGTTATTGACCATAATAGAATTCTTAAGGCAGATATTGAGGAAGACATAGCTGAAATGTTAAAAGCTAATTTAGTTGTATGGAAGGACGAGTGGAACAAATCTAGTGGGGAACATGTTAAGCAAATACAAGATAACATAGAAAAGAAATTAGCCAGTACCCAAGTACAAATTAATAGAGAGGTTATTGAAGTAAGTACAGACCTAGGTAAAAAGATTGAAACGCTCACTGAAAAGCAAGTAGAGGATAGAACTCAATCTAGTCAGGATATGCAAGCTTTGAAAGAATCGTTAGAGAGTAAAACTTAAACGATAGAGGAACGATTAAACAAGGTTGTCACTAACGTTAATACCATGAGTGAGGAGAAAACCAGTGAACTAGAAGAATACGTATCCAAGAAGTTACAAAATCTTAATCTAGGAGATGTTGCCAAGCTTGAGACGTATAAGGAAGATTTAAAGACCGAAGTAGGACAACAGCTGAAGAAGATTATCGCTGTGATAGAAGAAAAGGAAAGGGAGCAGATAGATTTTGAAGATTCGAGGAATCAGACTAGAAGAAATAGCCTAGAAGAGGAAGAAAGAGAAATTAGGCCGGAAAAAAGATTATTCAGATTTACGGAAGGTTTAGAGGAGAGGAGTAAAGAGCCCGAAAGTTACAATCGAGATTTTCGACAAAACCTTCAGGATTCATATCCGAGAAACGTGACGGTCATAAGGAACTTTGAAGACAAACCGCGTAAGTTCAGCAACCTAGATAGTTTCACACCGATAGAGTACATCAGAAATCTCAAAGATTACTTTATCGAAGCGCATATTCCAAGAGAGAGGGAAATGAAGATCGCGGAACGCTTTTTATCAGATGGGCCCCTTGAATGGTTCATCGCCTTCAGATATACCTTCATGAACTTCGATGAATTCGCAGAAACACTAATAAAGCGTTTCTGGTCTATTGAAGCACAAAATTCCCTACGTGCAGAAGTATACTCACGAAAACACTCAGGAACCCTTCCTACACGCTACGCAGACTTCTTCACGAGTCAGTTAGCCAGGCTCAGATTTCTTCAACACCCGTTATCTACAGCTCAGTTGAAAGACGCGATAGCCAGAATGCTCCCTGTTGAAGTCAGACGTCTAATTATCTCGTCAGGGATCAACGATCTAGCAAGCATGGACGAATTGCTCAGAATACTCGATTACACGAGCCCTATGCCAAACGTTGTTGCGAAGAACCAAAGGCAAGAGTACAAAGACATCAACACAGTATATCTTGACCAAACCCAACAGACAGACGATCCGAAGGAACCAGAAAAGGGAAATATTGGTCCTGAAAGGAATAATTATTTCCGGGATCGTAGACCAGAACCCAGATATCGGAGATTCCGTGGAAGTCGTCCATACCAGCAACAGCAAGGACGTGGTAATGATAACAGCAATGGCAACCGTAGAAGTGGTTATTATCACAACAATAATAACTACCGATACAATAATAATGGTTATTATAACAGGAATAACAATAGGAATAACCAGAACGATAATCGTAATAGAAACTCCCAAGATGAAATTATGACGAAGGAAAAGTATGATGAACGTCATAAGGAAGGACAAGAATATCTTAAAGATTTAAGAGACAAGGAAAATGGGAATGGTGATAAACAGGATTTGAGTGTTGATTCCAAACCAGGCACCAGTAAAGGAGAAGGTAATGGAAATGGTTCTCATAGACGAAATGGAGGGACCATTTACGTTGACCAAAAGAAGTAGAAGAGAGAAGAGGATGTACTGCTACACAGAACCAAGAAAAGAAGAAGAAGAAGAAGACGTTGAAGAACCAAGAAAGAAGAAGAATCAGAAGACGTTGAAGAAGAGAAGAATAGAAGAAGAGGAACGGGTCAGATGAAGATAACTGCAGTAAAACCAAGAAAAAAGACCGTTCCGCATAACTAAAGCTTATGGGAACAACTGTTATGAGTTGTTTGACGATGAAAACAACGTTATTCTAGGAAAATCCAACGTTAAAAAATTGAAAAAGCATCATAAGAAAATAGGCTAAAATAATTCAAAATACGAGTTCAAGTGACATATCAAAAGTCTTGAATTAGTATAATTAAAAACAATTTGCAACTGTTTTTAACTTGAGATGACGGAGGAATGCCCCCGTAAATTGAATTATTCAGGGACAAAATGAGAGTATTTTCCGTCCCCATGATAAAATTTAACGAGCAAATATAATTTCTGGAAGTGTGACACAAGAGGGTCGTGTTACAAGCTCGAGACTGTTGGAGAGCCCGATCACGTGATAGAATGCACAATGGACGCTTCTAGAAGTCTATTCTTAGCATAGCAACAGCGAGTTTGGAAATTAATATTATAAATATTGTTATAAATTATGCTATTGGATCCCATTCCACAGCCAATGAGGAGAGGTCTTATTGAAGACGGGATCAACTTTAATTACACAATATGAGGAAATTATGCATTTAGGCCCTTAGAAGAAGATTTTCTTATTTGGTAATGAAGAGAATATTAAGAGAAATTATGTCTGATACTTTAAAAACCGCAGATCGGTTAATCTACGCAGTAATAAGCATTAGTAGTCTACGCGCTAAAATTATGGTGGGAGATTGATATGGCCGCCAAAAATACGACTTGGAGAAGGAGATCCAAGGATCGAGGTTCTTATTCCAGCAGACTTTGAAGAGTGAGGAAGGGTTTTACTGGGTTAACGGAGATCCCAAAGCTTAGTCTGAGTGCGACGACTGTCGACTTGTGGAGACGCGAGTATAGCTAGGTGGAACGGTAGAGATCACCGCACTTTCATTCTGTGTGAAGTTGCGAGGAACATAGTATTGATTATATTTCATACAATATTGTGATTTGAAGTTAAATAAGTGAACATTTATTAAGAACAGGTCGCCTACTATATAGTGTGGAAAGTCGAGCGCTTAAATATTCACCGTTTCGACAATATAAGCCTGTCAAGTTAGAGTTCCAAATGTGTTGGAAATAGAGCTGAAGATTATTATAAATTGCAAAGTGAAGTTGACGAACGCAGTTAGAGTGAACAGTGGCGGAGGACTTTTAGTATTGGCGCAACACATAAACATTAACAGAATGACTATTATTCTTCTTCAAACATTATCATTCAACTTAATTTATATTGTTGATATGATGAATTAAACAGTCATGCGCCAGAGACATATTCGATAACAGGAGTTAAGATACAACGATGGAGCTTCGTTAGACAACGTATTCTTGAATACAGACGTAGTGTACGGTCCATCTTGTGCATTTTCGTCAGTCTACGAACACTAATATAACATCAATTAGCAATGGAAACATTTCATTCACTATTTATATGAATATTTCCATAATTCTATTCCAATTATGAAGCCGATACATATTTACGACGGAGAATGGAGACTTTACAGAAGAGATTTGTCAAGATGCTAGGGAAAGGTAGCCCAGCAACCCAGAAGAATTTGCCAGGAGGATGTCGTTCGAGCCCAGCCGAATGTTGGTGAATTCCAGAGAGAGAGGTTTCTTATCTCTGAGGTCGCAGATCCGAGGTTCGAATGCAGATCCATCTCAGTGTCTTGTACTGAGGAAACATCTAAAGTATTGTGGCAATACTTACATTGATCTTCAAGATTTCGTCTAAATAAGGTATTAGTGTATCTCAGTTGTTATATAGAGCTTGATTAGTGACATTCTGAGCAGCGATTTTATTCCATATTTCCAGCGAACTTATTCCATGTTTTCGGCGATCTTATTACATATTTTCTAATGTTCACATTTCATGTATTTCAGTGCTTTTATGTATTTTACACTTCAACGTGTGTTGAGATTTTTATACTTCACGATTATTTAGAAGATGATTGCATTTCATCTTTTTTTCAATTTTATTCTACGGATCAGTTGTGGAACTGACATTAAAATTTTGTTTGAGGAATTATATTGCCTCATAGGAGACTAGTCGTTTCGACTCTCGAATTTTAATAATTTCATTTAACCAAGTATTCTGACATTGTGTCATAGCTTCAAATTAAATTCTTATTAAATTTAATTTGAGCACTTTAATGTAACGACATATTACTTCAAGAACAGAAGAAACATCGAATGATATTGTTATATCATTATTGTACATAAACTATCGACGATCTAAGAAATACTAGTCGTTTGATAAGACCGAAGTCTTTATCCCTATGAACATTCTTTGTATAGAGTGGAAAAACCTTAAGACCTTGACGAACCCTTCTTATTATTGGTAAAGCTAAGAGCTTTGTTCATTTAATATGTTGGACGAAATACCTTTTGATAGAAGATTATTCAAATCTTTGGCTAGGAATTCAAAGCTAGTTTATCCCGGTCAGGATTGAGTTCTATCTGACACTATAAATAACATGCGTGTTATTTTATCCTATTTGTGTAACATCAAGTCATTTTGTCGACATGATATTACAATGATATACAACTTAAAGATTGAGAAGTGAGATGAAACAGGAGTATTATTTTTAATACATGTATTTGCGACAGACGAGTTAACAGTTAATTATCTTGTTGTGGAGTAAACTTTAGGAGGTTAATCACGACTGTCTAATATCGTTCATTACAATTGGAAGTTTCGTTTGAAGAACTTACGTATGTATAATTGTAGTCCAGTAGTCAAGTGCAATGATACTGAGGGTCATGACATTATTTGAGAGAAGTTCCTACATAAGATATGTTAATAACAATTAATCCCTTTTGATTATTGTTTAACATATTAGATGATAATTGTTTATGCCATATATACTGTTATATGAGGTTTTGTAGAACTATGGAGTGCTCAGGCGAGGGAATTCCGCATTTTAAGGAAGTCAAAGTATTGTTGTTCTTTGATAAAAGGCATGTATCATGATAAGAGCCGTTGTATACAAGTAGTTCAGTTCTTGTAAATTAACGATTTAGCTGTGTTAACAGGAGGGTTTCAGCGGAAAAGCAACTTGAGAAAGATTGTATACTCACGTCTATAATACAATTATTAAATTTTACTAAACCCGAATTTATGTAATTACGTACAGTTTACTTTAATTAGCTGACTGTATTATACTGATAATGTTATGAAACCTATATAAGACGAGGTGTATGCAGTATATTAAAACTACAGAACGTTAAAAAAGGATGGTTATGTGAAAAACCAGTGTATATATTTAGTTAAGATTTTTATTGTAACCGAGAAGTTAGAATCTCGAAAGTGTCGCGTTAGCAACACTAGATAATGGATATTATTATAAACATATTACATGTAAATAATTTTTGTGGAAATGATTTAATTAGTTAAATAATTTAGTAGGATTTATTAATCAATTGTTTTGGAACAGTGTGTGTTTATGAGCGGATGTTTTTGGTGTGAATGATTATTCATTGTTAAGAGAAGATGTGGAACCGTATTGGTCTAGAACAATAACGGAGTGCGAATGAAAGAGTGTATAAAATTTTTAGAATGATTGGTTAAGAAACAGACCAGTTATACGAACTTTTGTATGAACTAAATGTTAATTTTTACCTGTTTTATAAATGCACACAAGCAGCCCCTGTGGGCTGGCCAGGATGATTCACCGTTAGTAGTGGAGAGCGATGACATAATATTTAAGCAGGTGTAGACCAACTGCCTTCTGTTTATTGTATAAACCAGTTTTGAGTACGGCGTGATGCCAGTGTTTCATTGATGAAACCAAGTTTCTGCACGTGCGTTCTACTACGCAGGCTTGTGAATGAAAACTTGTGAATGGAATGTCATTCAGAGGCTTCACTAAACGTTTTTATTTCAATGCGGTGCAGGCCTATAACAAGCCAAGTTTTATACTCATAATTTTAATACAGCATTGTAATAAGATGTAGAGTTGAAAGGAGGTGTGAATGTTTGCGAGTTTTTAATTTTAATGTTAATTGTTAAATTCATTTATTGTTGTTTGTTTATAGTAGATTAGTTCACCTTTTTGTTAATAAATTTGTTCAGATTGTTTTCCATTGTTGTTGGAGTGATTCATTTTAAATATAAGAAGCAGAGTATTGTGGATGTAGTGTAGGCGAAGCTGAGTCCCAGTCCCCGAGGTAAGTAAAGGTGAGTGCCTCGTGTAGTTAGTTGTTGACCCACAATATTCTTGTAACTGCTGTCTGTAAATCCCTAAAGACAATGTTGGAAGCGATTTCTAATGTTGTATTTGCCGGAGCAATTGGAAATAGGCAATCCAGCGGGGGCAATGGATATTCCAACGGGATCCTTTCCGGATTATCGGGTACAGTAGGAATGGCGCCTTTGAACTGTGGGGCTACGAAATTAGCTTCGTAGTGTCTCTAAAGAAAGTTGGTTTGAACATATCTAGTGAAAGAAATAATTACCAGACTTGTGGGATGTCTTATCCAATTTCGGATGGATGTGAGTGTAATTATATAGGCTTAATTTAAATTAATATCAGGAAGGTTACACTCAGATAAAGATCAGACCTTAGAAACCTGAGAGAGGTGTAGAAGGTAGACAGTTTCGGAAAAACGACCTACGATCTGATATCTATTTTATTTTACCGGTACACGACGATTGATAAGGTCATGTGTAAAACTAAAGCTAACTTGTTTTGATGATTGTAATGGTAGAAATTTTCTTTGTGGTAGTATTTTTAAAGTGAATCACAGGATAACGAACATGATGAGTAAATTTGATCAACATAGGGTGTATAATAAGTTAATGCTAAAGTAATAGTAAGTTACTTTTAGACATTAAGGTGCTCAAAAATATATATGGAATAGGACGTTGCTCAGATGTTGTTATTTTGCTCTGTTGTTGTTGTTTATGTCTCTATAGCATTATATAATATTGCAATGGCAAGTGAGGATGTAAAGCGGATGTTAGAGGAATTGCAGCAGAATTTGAAGGAGCAACTGCAGAGCAGTTTAAATATTGTCAAAGGTGGGATAAAGGAGAATTTCTCTGCGAATATGGTAGATATGGAAGGTAAATTTCAGGAAGCCAAGCAGGACCTTGAACAACTGAAGCGGGAACGGAAGGAGGACCTTAACGCAGTGGTTGTCAAAGTTGTTGATTCTCTTTCAGATAAAGTTGCAGAAAGTGTTAAAGAGAGTTTCAAAACTGAAATTCAGGAAGTTCAGACTTCTTTAGAGGGTTTGCATACTTGTGCTACTGAAATGGTTGCAAATGTCACGCGATTACAGGCCAGCTCAAAGCAGATACAGGATGATGTAAGTGGTGTACGGACCAAAGTAGACATAGTACAGTCCGATATTGGTAATGTTAGGTCAGATGTATCTAATGTCCAAAGTAAAGTAGATACAGTCCAAGCCGATGTCACTAATGTTCAGGTTGACATAAATAACATGCAGTCAGATGTCACTGATGTACAGTCTGACATAGATAAAATAGAGACAGAAGTTAATACGGTATTTGTAGATGTATCAAAAGTCCAAGTGGACATCAATAAGATTAGACAAGAGGTAGAGGCGTCTAAAGAATTGTGTACACAAAATATAACTGCTTTTACGACACGTTTTGTTAACGATGCAATAAAAACTACAGCTTCTCTGGTCGAATTAAAAGGTAACGTAGAAACTTTACGAACACAGGTTATTGACCATAATAGAATTCTTAAGGCAGATATTGAGGAGAACATAGCTGAAATGTTAAAAGCTAATTTAGTAGTATGGAAGGACGAGTGGAACAAATCTAGTGGGGAACATGTTAAGCAAATACAAGATAACATAGAAAAGAAATTAGCCAGTACCCAAGTAGAAATTAATAGAGAGGTTATTGAAGTAAGAACAGACCTAGGTAAAAGGATTGAAACGCTCACTGAAAAGCAAGTAGAGGATAGAACTCAATCTAGTCAGGATATCCAAGCTTTGAAAGAATCGTTAGAGAATAAAACTTAAACGATAGAGGAACGATTAAACAAGGTTGTCACTAACGTTAATACCATGAGTGAGGAGAAAACCAGTGAACTAGAAGAATACGTATCCAAGAAGTTACAAAATCATAATCTAGGAGATGTTGCCAAGCTTGAGACGTATAAGGAAGATTTAAAGACCGAAGTAGGACAACAGTTGAAGAAGATTATCGCTGTGATAGAAGAAAAGGAAAGGGAGCAGATAGATTTTGAAGATTCGAGGAATCAGACTAGAAGAAATAGCCTAGAAGTGGAAGAGAGAGAAATTAGGCCGGAAAAAAGATTATTCAGATTTACGGAAGGTTTAGAGGAGAGGAGTAAAGAGCCCGAAAGTTACAATCGAGATTTTCGACAAAACCTTCAGGATTCATATCCGAGAAACGTGACGGTCATAAGGAACTTTGAAGACAAACCGCGTAAGTTCAGCAACCTAGATAGTTTCACACCGATAGAGTACATCAGAAATCTCAAAGATTACTTTATCGAAGCGCATATTCCAAGAGAGAGGGAAATGAAGATCGCGGAACGCTTTTTATCAGATGGGCCCCTTGAATGGTTCATCGCCTTCAGATATACCTTCATGAACTTCGATGAATTCGCAGAAACACTAATAAAGCGTTTCTGGTCTATTGAAGCACAAAATTCCCTACGCGCAGAAGTATACTCACGAAAATACTCAGGAACTCTTCCTACACGCTACGCAGACTTCTTCACGAGTCAGTTAGCCAGGCTCAGATTTCTTCAACCCCCGTTATCTACAGCTCAGTTGATAGACGCGATAGCCAGAATGCTCCCTGTTGAAGTCAGACGTCTAATTATCTCGTCAGGGATCAACGATCTAGCAAGCATGGACGAATTGCTCAGAATACTCGATTACACGAGCCCTATGCCAAACGTTGTTGCGAAGAACCAAAGGCAAGAGTACAAAGACATCAACACAGTATATCTTGACCAAACCCAACAGACAGACGATCCGAAAGAACCAGAAAAGGGAAATATTGGTCCTGAAAGGAATAATTATTTCCGGGATCGTAGACCAGAACCCAGATATAGGAGATTCCGTGGAGGTCGTCCATACCAGCAACAGCAAGGACGTGGTAATGATAACAGCAATGGCAACCGTAGAAGTGGTTATTATCACAACAATAATAACTATAGATACATTAATAATGGTTATTATAACAGGAATTACAATAGGAATAACCAGAACGATAATCGTAATAGAAACTCCCAAGATGAAATTATGACGAAGGAAAAGTATGATGAACGTCATAAGGAATGACAAGAATATCTTAAAGATTTAAGAGACAAGGAAAATGGGAATGGTGATAAAAAGGATTTGAGTGTTGATTCCAAACCAGGCACCAGTAAAGAAGAAGGTAATGGAAATGGTTCTCATAGACGATATGGAGGGACCATTTACGTTGACCAAAAGAAGTAGAAGAGAGAAGAGGATATACTCTACACAGAACCAAGAAAAGAAGAAGAAGAAGAAGACGTTGAAGAACCAAGAAAGAAGAAGAATCAGAAGACGTTGAAGAAGAGAAGAATAGAAGAAGAGGAACGGATCAGATGAAGATAACTGCAGTAAAACCAAGAAAAAAGACCGTTCCGCATAACTAAAGCTTATGGGAACAACTGTTATGAGTTGTTTGACGATGAAAACAACGATATTCTAGGAAAATCCAACGCTAAAAATTTGAAAAAGCATCATAAGAAAATAGGCTAAAATAATTCAAAATACGAGTTCAAGTGACATATCAAAAGTCTTGAATTAGTATAATTAAAAACAATTTGCAACTGTTTTTAACTTGAGATGACGGAGGAATGCCCCCGTAAATTGAATTATTCAGGGACAAAATGAGAGTATATTCCGTCCCCATGATAAAATTTAACGAGAAAATATAATTTCTGGAAGTGTGACACAAGAGGGTCGTGTTACAAGCTCGTGACTGTGGGAGAGCCCGATCACGTGATAGATTGCACAATGGACGCTTCTAGAAGTCTATTCTTAGCATAGCAACAGCGAGTTTGGAAATTAATATTATAAATATTGTTATAAATTATGCTATTGGATCCCATTCCACAGCCAATGAGGAGAGGTCTTATTGAAGACGGGATCAACTTTAATTACACAATATGAGGAAATTATGCATTTAGGCCCTTAGAAGAAGATTTTCTTATTTGGTAATGAAGAGAATATTAAGAGAAATTATGTCTGATACTTTAAAAACCGCAGATCGGTTAATCTACGCAGTAATAAGCATTAGTAATCTACGCGCTAAAATTATGGTGGGAGATTGATATGGCCGCCAAAAATACGACTTGGAGAAGGAGATCCAAGGATCGAGCTTCTCATTCCAGCAGACTTTGAAGAGTGAGGAAGTGTTTTACTGGGTTAACGGTGATCCCAAAGCTTAGTCTGAGTGCGACGACTGTCGACTTGTGGAGACGCGAGTATAGCTAGGTGGAACGGTAGAGATCATCGCACTTTCATTCTGTGTGAAGTTGCGAGGAACATAGTATTGATTATATTTCATACAATATTGTGATTTGAAGTTAAATAAGTGAACATTTATTAAGAACAGGTCGCCTACTATATAGTGTGGAAAGTCGAGCGCTTAAATATTCACCGTTTCGACAATATAAGCCTGTCAAGTTAGAGTTCCAAATGTGTTGGAAATAGAGCTGAAGATTATTATAAATTGCAAAGTGAAGTTGACGAACGCAGTTCAAGTGAACAGTGGCGGAGGACTTTTAGTATTGGCGCAACACATAAACATTAACAGAATGACTATTATTCTTCTTCAAACATTATCATTCAACTTAATTTATATTGTTGATATGATGAATTAAACAGTCATGCGCCAGAGACATATTCGATAACAGGAGTTAAGATACAACGATGGAGCTTCGTTAGACAACGTATTCTTGAATACAGACGTAGTGTACGGTCCATCTTGTGCATTTTCGTCAGTCTACGAACACTAATATAACATCAATTAGCAATGGAAACATTTCATTCACTATTTATATGAATATTTCCATAATTCTATTCCAATGATGAAGCCGATACATATTTACGACGGAGAATGGAGACTTTACAGAAGAGATTTGTCAAGATGCTAGGGAAAGGTAGCCCAGCAACCCAGAAGAATTTGCCAGGAGGATGTCGTTCGAGCCCAGCCGAATGTTGGTGAATTCCAGAGAGAGAGGTTTCTTATCTCTGAGGTCGCAGATCCGAGGTTCGAATGCAGATCCATCTCAGTGTCTTGTACTGAGGAAACATCTAAAGTATTGTGGCAATACTTACATTGATCTTCAAGATTTCGTCTAAATAAGGTATTAGTGTATCTCAATTGTTATATAGAGCTTGATTAGTGACATTCTGAATAGCGATTTTATTCCATATTTCCAGCGATCTTATTCCATGTTTTCGGCGATCTTATTACATATTTTCTACATTTTCACATTTCATGAATTTCAGTGCTTTTATGTATTTTACACTTCAGACGTGTGTTGAGATTTTTATACTTCAAGATTATTTAGAAGATGATTGCATTTCATCTATTTTTCAATTGTATTCTACGGATCAGTTGTGGAACTGACATTAAAATTTTGTTTGAGGAATTATATTGCCTCATAGGAGACTAGTCGTTTCGACTCTCGAATTTTAATCATTTCTTTTAACCAAGTATTCTGACATTGTGTCATAGCTTCAAATTAAATTCTTATTAAATTTAATTTGAGCACTTTAATGTAACGACATATTACTTCAAGAACAGAAGAAACATCGAATGATATTGTTATATCATTATTGTACATAAACTATCGACGATCTAAGAAATACTAGTCGTTTGATAAGACCGAAGTCTTTATCCCTATGAACATTCTTTGTATAGAGTGGAAAAACATTAAGACCTTGACGAACCCTTCTTATTATTGGTAAAGCTAAGAGCTTTGTTCATTTAATATGTTAGAGGAAATACCTTTGATAGAAGATTATTCAAATCTTTGGCTAGGAATTCAAAGCTAGTTTATCCCGGCCAGGAATGAATTCTATCTGACACTATAAATAGCATGTGTGTTATTTTATCCTTTTTGTGTATCATCAAGTCATTTTGTCGACATGATATTACAATGATAAACAATTTAAAGATTGAGAAGTGAGATGAAACAGGAGTATTATTTTTATTACATGTATTTGCGACAGACGAGTTAACAGTTAATTATCTTGTTGTGGAGTAAACTTTAGGAGGTTAATCACGACTGTCTAATATCGTTCATTACAATTGGAAGTTTCGTTTGAAGAACTTACGTATGTATAATTGTAGTCCAGTAGTCATGTGCAATGATACTGAGGGTCATGACATTATTTGAGAGAAGTTCCTACATAAGATATGTTAATAACAATTAATCCCTTTTGATTATTGTTTAATATAGTAGATGATAATTGTTTATGCCATATATACTGTTATATGAGGTTTTGTAGAGCTATGGAGTGCTCAGGCGAGGGAATTCCGCATTTTAAGGAAGTCAAAGTATTGTTGTTCTTTGATAAAAGGCATGTATCATGATAAGAGCCATTGTATACAAGTAGTTCAGTTCTTGTTAAATTAACGATTTAGCTGTGTTAACAGGAGGGTTTCAGCGGAAAAGCAACTTGAGAAAGATTGTCTACTCACGTCTATAATACAATTATTAAATTTTATTAAACCCAAATTTATATAATTACGTACAGTTTACTTAAATTAGCCGACTGTATTATACCGATAATGTAATGAAACCTATATAAGACGAGGTGTATGCAGTATATTAAAACTACAGAACGTTAGAAAAGGATGGTTATGTGAAAAACCAGTGTATATATTTAGTTAAGATTTTTATTGTAACCGAGAAGTTAGAATCTCGAAAGTGTCGCGTTAGCAACACTAGATAATGGATATTATTATAAACATATTACATGTAAATAATTTTTGTGGAAATGATTTAATTAGTTAAATAATTTAGTAGGATTTATTAATCAATTGTTTTGGAACAGTGTGTGTTTATGAGCGGATGTTTTTGGTGTGAATGATTATTCATTGTTAAGAGAAGATGTGGAACCGTATTGGTCTAGAACAATAACGGAGTGCGAATGAAAGAGTGTATAAAAATTTTAGAATGATTGGTTAAGAAACAGAGCAGTTATATGAAATTTTGTATGAACTAAATGTTAATTTTTACGTGTTTTATAAATGCACTCAAGCAGCCTCTGTGGGCTAGCGAGAATGAGTCACCGTTAGTAGTGGAGAGCGATGACATAATATTTAAGCAGGTGTAGACCAACTGCCTTCTGTTTATTGTATAAACCAGTTTTGAGTACGGCGTGATGCCAGTGTTTCATTGATGAAACCAAGTTTCTGCACGTGCGTTCTACTACGCAGGCTTGTGAATGAAAACATGTGAATGGAATGCCATTCAGAGGCTTCACTAAACTTTTTTATTTCTATGCAGTGCAGGCCTATAACAAGCCAAGTTTTATACTCATAATTTTAATACAGCATTGTAATAAGATGTAGAGTTGAAAGGAGGTGTGAATGTTTGCGAGTTTTTAATTTTAATGTTAATTGTTAAATTCATTTATTGTTGTTTGTTTATAGTAGATTAGTTCACCTTTTTGTTAATAAATTTGTTCAGATTGTTTTCCATTGTTGTTGGAGTGATTCATTTTAAATATAAGAAGCAGAGTATTGTGGATGTAGTGTAGGCGAAGCTGAGTCCCAGTCCCCGAGGTGAGTGCCCCATGTAGTTAGTTGTTGATCCACAATATTCTTGTAACTGCTGTCTGTAAATCCCTAAAGGCCATGTTGGACGCGATTTCTAATGTTGTATTTGCCGGAGCAATTAGAAATAGGCAATCCAGCGGGGGCAATGGATATTCCAACGGGATTCTTTACGGATTATCGGGTACAGTACCTAATCAGTTCTTTACCCCAGAAAAGAGTCTAATTCTGATGATTTAAATTACTCGTGTAAATAAAGTATACAATACATAATACTAATAATAATAGTAATAATAATAATAATAATAGCAATAAAATTAACAGTAACAAAAATAGTAATAAACAAGCGGGGCAAGTCATGAAGAAATAGGTATCATGTTTGCATAAATTCACACTGCTTTCTGCTTTAATTTTTTTAGGCCCTTTTTTACCATGAAAGCCATATTTGTATTCCATTAATCGTTTCTCTCATATAATGATACAAAGTGGATCAGATGAAAGCTCTTCCCTTGGGACTGGTAAAGCCCCGTTATACTTTATTCAGTATAACATATTTATTCAGATACAAAGGGAAGATACAAAAGGAAGATGTATATCGAACGAGGGAATGTTAATTTCCGGCTATTCGTTGGGATACCTAACCAAAATATATTACTGTACATTTGGAAATTCAAGGAGAGTTGAGTACACTGACCCTAGAATTTTATAAAATATTTACAGCACCTGGCAAGATTATTATAATCACTTGCGGGTTGGCGGTGTCTCCTAGGTGCAGTGCATTTTTCTACCTTCTGCATATTTCATACAGTCTCACAGATGCTTCTCTTTGTGATTGATCACTATTTGAAAGTAATCCAAAAACAGTGTTCTTTTTGAGAGACAAAAGATCAATCGATTTTCGCATCACAGTGAAGAACATAAATCTCTGTTGAATGCAAAAAGAACAAAGAAAGTTATAAATGAAAGGAATTGCAATGATTCACTCTCTACAACGCACCTGTAGCAAGAACGCCGTAATGTACTGTAACTAAAAATATAACACTTGCTGACTTTCTAATAATTCACTGGCAAGACCACTCGCACTGGGCCTGACGCTATCCGTTCTGAAGACTAGAAAGTACTTGGACTACAAGGTGCTGAGATTATTGCGACCAAGATCAACCAATTTTTTCATGGAAGCAGTACTATCATTGTCTTGGCCAACAAGCATCACTGTGCCTATTTGGCAAGACAAGGGTGACGTCAATGACTGTGCAAGCCATCGGCCTATTCATCTTCTATGCCATGCTATGAAGCTCTTTAAACGCATCATAGAAATGCTCCAACGGAGATACCTTCACTTCGAACCAATGCGGATTTGTGAAAGGATATTGAACGATGGATGCCATTCATGCAGCTCGGTTGCTCAAAAAATACTCCGGGGAAAGAACAACAGGCGACTCCACATTGCCTTTCTGGACCTACAGTAGACCTTTGACCACATGAAATTATTTGAATTTGAAGTCACAGGGCATCCCTGGAAAGTGTGTCCACTGGATCAAATTGCTTTATAAATATCTACCTGCATTGTCAGATACTGTACCATTCTCGAATATCACCATATTACCATTCGGATTGGTGTCCACCAATGATCGGGCCTATCACTGCTTCCCTTCATCTTAGATATAAATCCTTGTATTGTATGTCTACCCATTATTATTCCCGTTTTCCAACGGGGTTGGAGATGAGATGCGATGGAAGTCTCTGTGGCGGATGGTTTTTACAGTCTGATGCCCTTCCTGACGCTAACCTCATGAGAGGAGTTAATGAGAGATGAAATGAATTATGGTGAATGAAACTGAGCAAGGATGTGGAAGGAAGCGGCCGTGGCCTGTCAGAAGGTACCGTCCCAGCATTTTCCTGGAGTTGAAAATGAGAAACCACGGAAAACCATTTCAAGGACAGCCGGTGTTGGGGCTCGAACCCACGCATCTACCGAGTCAGCAGAGAGCTTGGCCCCATGACCTTACTATGCGCTTTAGGGAGCGTAGCCACCACTGTCGGTCTATGAATCCTTGTATTATGAACCTCTAATATAATTTGATATAATTTAATATAATGCATAGGCTTTTAAGATAATAAGGTGTACACAAATCTAGCAGTGACTGTCTGTCGTTCTGTCACTCTTTCACGTAAAGTCTACTCAATCGATTAAGCCGAAATTTTGCATGAACATAGCTTTTAATTCCTAGGAGAAACACAGGGTTATTGCCTTTTTGATATATAACATATCATTCTGATTTAAGCCCTTTGGAACTCGAGTATATTCGAAAACAGACAAATTATCGACGTTGTCATAGGGGGACCACACAGCTCATTTTACGTCTCTCAGTGCGAGAAACGATATTTGGGACACCACATTTTAAGGCCGTAGAACTAAGAGTTCCCGAGATATTTTCAGAAAATAATACGATAATAATGATGATGATGATGATCGTGTTGCCTCCGGAGAGGCCGAATGCAGGTCTTTCTAGTTGACGCCCGTGGGCGACCTGCGCATCGTAATGAGGATGAAGTGATGATGAAGACGTCACATACACCCAGTCCCCGAGCCATGGGAAATAACCCCAGGAGATTAAAATCCCTGACGGCTCGGCCGGGAATCGAACCCGGGGCACTTCGGATCAAAGACTAGCGCGCTAACCATTTAGCCAAAAAAGGAAGCTTGTAGTTTAACGTGACCGTTAATCTCGCGATCATAAGCCACGGGACCTCCGTTTTACGTGGAATCCGAACCACAGGACATGGCATTTCACATCGAAAATCTCACATGCATTGACCGGGAATCGAACCCGGTCCATTTAGCCACGGAGCTGGACATGATAATAATGTTTATGTTCGACGATGTCGAAATGTAAATATTATATGTCAAGGAACTGTATCATAATGAGGGTCATTATAACACTATTTTTCATTATGAACCAGTTTCTCCCACTAATTAAAGCTGAAGAAGCAGTCGTGTAACCAATTAGGTAAGGATAGCATCGCACCTGCGCTGACTTCCACGGCCTCCTATTTTAAATTTCACTGCGTGGCTAGTGTCATAGTGGGGTCAAATGCAAGGTATTCTCTGCGACCCATGCGCTCTGTTCAGTACATACAACTGGAGAAATCTCGACAGATATTTATGAATATTTATGTTCGAACATAAAATAGTTATGATTATCGTCGAACATAAACAGTCGTATACAACTCGCCTATAATGGTAATTATGACACTCATATGGAAATTATAAAACTCGCTTCGCTCGTTTTATAAAGATCTCGTGTCTTAATTATTGCCATTATAGGCTCGTTGCATAATGTAGGCTACTGGATTGGTTTTACGTTCCTTTAACTACTGAGGTGCTGGAATTTCGCTGGGAAGGGAATTTTAACGTGCCATTAAATCTAATTACACGGTTCCCTCGCATTTGCACACCCTCAAATGCCAACTGACTGCAACAAGATTTGATCCTTCAACCTTGGGCAGAGCAGACGAGAACGTTACCGCTGCACCACGCAGCCAGTTCCACAGGTAACCTATCGTAGCAAATGAGCATTCAAAAGAAAGAGAATTACCAATAGCAGAGACGAATTGCACTCTGATTTCATAAATAACGTCACTTTGTTTAAACAAATCATCAAGTTAGTTATTGTTGTTTTAAGGACCGGAACTACGAGGTCATCTGCCCCTCAAATAATCAAGAAGATAGCCCCTGCCAGAACTGTGACACGTCGAATCCGCATAGCAATACAGTCGGGCGGGTGGTTTATACACAAGCGGGAGTTCTTGCATGGGCCCGCTACTTATTGTTATTATTATAACAATTACTAATACACAAGTACAGCCATCATAATGATACGGGTTATGTGACAGACCCAAATACAGCGGCTACAAGTGAATCAACAACAACAACGACTAAATGTATATGCGTGAGTTGTCGCGTTGATTAAAAATAATTTTTGATATAACTTGATACGCATCTGAACCAAGTTTTGTGGTATGAAAAACATGGCTATTTATATTAATTCCCATTGCAATATGTTGATTGGGCTACATTTTATCCCGAATAAACATCAGTTGATACATTTTATCTTATTTTATATTTTGGTGAAATGTAAAATGCGAGACTCCAATGTTAAAGCAAACATGGATACCCCTGCGGCTGAAGGGAGATATATGAGTTCTCTTTGATGCCACTCGCTCTGTCCGGCAGGCCAGGCCGGCTGGGATAATTCACTTCAACTAGCTGCAGACTGACTTTCAGATTGGCCGTGATAAACTCCCGCCCACAGTCAGTAAACACCAAAACTTTCACGACCGCAAGGATTCATATCATCCTTCCACTTTTTTGTTACACTTCTCTGCTATGTAATGTAATATACTGAGCTACCATTAAAAAACAAAGTTAGTACTTATTATTTACCCAGTTCTCATTGCAGGCCCATGATTCACTAATGTCATTGCGAGTTGAGAGAAGCAACAGCCGTCTACTGCGGCAGAAGAGTTTCTCAGATTAATCAACTGTGTTCTAGTTGGTTGGTTCCATAGTTTAGGGGCTGCGACAACGCGATCATGTAGCCCCGTGTACTTCGGGTGTGTGTAGAATCTCTCTCATAACCGGTGTTAATTGTGATGACTGTATTAGTGTGTGTTATTAGCCTACTTTTCACATTTTGCAAAAATGAGGAAAAAGTAGACTTATGACATCGATCTGGGCAAATGTGTGTCTGTCTGTCTGTCTGTCTGTGTGTGTGTCTCCCCTGTTGCCAAAATGATTCTAAGTCTGCTGATAGGTCCAATTTATAATTGCATATAACTTCTACACTATCAATTGGAATTCAACCAAACTTCGTGTGTACTATGTGTACATAAACAGATATGACCGAGTGTATTCATAAGAACCACCAGGGCTGCCAACTGTTAATGAATGCTCTCAATTTCTTTTATCAAAATACCAATATATCAGAATGTATGCAAGCCGACAGCTTTAAACTATACACACGTACAGAATAGTACCTGACATTCTATATTAATTTGGAGTAACGAATATACGTCAGTGCTACCAACATGATTCTAAACCTGCTGATAGGTCCAATTTTAACTGCATGTAACTTCTATACCAACATTTGGATTTCAACCAACTTTCGTATGTTATATGTGTACCATAACAGATATGACTATGCGTCTTCTTAAGAGCAACCAGTGCTGCCAACTGTTAATAAATGCTGTCTCTATTTTTGTTACACTAATATCAATATATCAGAAAGTATGCAAGCCAATAGCTCTAAACCTTGCACACGTATAGTACCTGGCATTCTAGAATAATTTGGAGCAACTAATATACGTCAGTGCTGCCATCATGATTCTAAGCCTGCTGATAGGTCCAATTTTGAAATGCATGTAACTTCTATACTAACTAATGGATTTCATTCACAATTGGCACAACAAAAGATCATATTATTTCAGATCATTTCTGACCAACACATGCATGACATTGTTGCCAACATGATTTTACGCGCGCTGTTATATCCAGTGTTTAACTGCATGTAACGTGCATGCTATCCATTGGATTTCAACCAAATTTTGTATTCTGTACCTTAAGAGATGGAACTAAGAATATATTCAGTCACCAGGGCTGCCAACTGTAGTGCTCTATTTGGCTACATTATGCCAGGTATACTGTATTTCGAACTAATTAGAAATGTCGATATTACCAACTTAATTTCGTTATTATTCTAGATAGATACATTTAGATTATTCATTGGCATGAATCTTAAATTTCAAGAAAAGTAGGCTCTTTAGTTCGTCACAGAACTTCTTGCCTGTTTTTAATTCAAGTAAGCACTGCAGACGATAATTTCAAATAGTTCCTACTTTCACTACCAAATGCTACCATCCATGACATCTAGCTATGAACTTGGCCTCTACTAGATGCCATCGCAACCGGCACCTGGTGACGAACGTTGGAACTTAAGAGCAATCAAACCTAACCTACAAATTTAGCTTCATACAGGTTTAGTTAGTCGAAGATTGTTTCACATGCCAAAAATCTATGACATGGGCCCGCCGGCTTCCCCTCCGAAGGAAGGCATACTGAGGGATTTTTAACGCTCTTAAAAATCCGACAATTTCGGGCGGGTTTGAACCGGCGATGTTAGGCATGGAAGTTCAGCATGCCACCGACTACGCCACCGAACTACCCTGGCTGATTGACCACCTTACGGTGTAGCGGCTAACATCCTGTGGCTGTCACCCCAGAGGTCCAGGTTCGCATTTGAGCCAATAATTTTGGTATGAATCACATGGCTATTTGTATTAATTCCTATTGCAATATGCTAATTGGGCTACATTTTATCCCGAATAAATAATGAAGAAATTTATTTCTGGTCTGAGGGTTGGAACTGGGTACTCCCAGCCTCGTGAGCCTCAGCCAATTCTCATTTCGGTCACCCTAGATGTGGTTGTCCGTTGTTTCCCAGGCAAATGCTGGGTTGGTTCGTGACTTAAGGCCACGGCCACCTCCATTCCTATTCTATCCGCAATTATAGATACTGCGCAATCATGTCCCCAAAATTCAGAAGTCCACCTCATGGTGTAGCGGCTAACATTCTTGGCTGACGCCCAAGAGGTCCAGGTTCGATGATATTGATATTGTTAGAACACCCTACAGCTGGACACATCAGTATAATGAACGTATCTTAAAGGGTATCCCTGGAGTAGTTGGAATTCCCTACAGCTGGACACCGTGCGATGATTCCCTCAGGGAGTGTGCTGCCTGTGTGATACATAGACTTGCTAACAACAGGTTGCCACAAACTGAATTCTAATGACGTCGTTAATCATTTTGTGTGAATCACATCAGATGTCGGGCTTCCCACCTCCGTTTATTGACCATTATTACCTCAGTGAGTGGCGAGATGATACTGTATCAAGCTAGAAGTGGAAGCTCTACCAAACAACGTGCATTATAATTGACACGCAGGAGATAACCCCTTAATTGGAATGACCAGGCCCAAAAGAAACAACATACCCAGAATAGTATTCCGAGACTACAGTACTAAGCCTAGACCTAGAAATGATACACTTGCGTTCCTTAAATGAACAACTTCTATTGACATTTTTCAACATTACATTTACAATAACATTAACAAGATTAGATTCAACAAAACTAGAAGATGTGGAAATAGTTCACGTTCCCAGTACTTGCCTTCGCATGGAGAAAGACTTATGTAGTCCAGCATACATGTCACGACAGTTACCCAACTATCAATCATATAGGCCTCATTATCATCGAAGGAATAGCCTACAATTTCAATCTTAGAAGTTTTCATCAGCTGCATGAACTAAGGTACCGTACTTTCAAACACTTTAAGAACTTCACGTCGTATTTTCAAAAGCTCACACACGTTGTCATACATATAAAACTTAAGGTCAAACCAACCCACCATTAAAATCTTTTAATTTCCAGAAAAACTTCATAAGAAGACAGAACTTCAGCAATGGCTCCCTCGATCCTTCTCTGTTCACATCCCAGCAGACTGTCATGCGTAGTTAAGAAATCCAACAGAAGATCCGAAAAAACAAAACAAATACTACATTGCCAGAGGCCGCAGAGGGGCACTTACAGAACTAAACTCACTCCCATACTCCCAAAGAATAATATATCCGAAACCTAACTGAAGCCTACAATATCAAAATTTACATACAACATATATATATCAGCAGTAGTTTCGAAAAGTCGAAGGGTACTGTCACTCCACTAGTGTAATACAAATACATGCAGGATTAAGCAGCCCGTAGGCTATTTAGTTCCGTGTGGGAACTCGCAGTAAATAACTACTCACTTCTTTCCAGTCCAAAGATCTTCACAGATCTTTTCATAATCATCATCAAAAACAAACAGCAATTGCCTTCAAAACATCAGGATGACTGGTCATGCGCATAAGATACATATAGCAGACCCAAGGCTACTATCAACTTCTTACCGTGGTGCAGCTCTCTAGCGGCAAAACAGAGAACTGATATCTCCACTGCAGGCAGAGTCCTAGAGACCATCGACTAAACAGAGCAGTGAGGGTAAGAAGTGACGTATTAACGGCACAATAATCCACTCGAAACTAGAAACTCATGTGATGGACTGTGTCTATCTTGAAAGAGGAATCCTGAGAGTCTTGCCTTTTCAATTAGTTATTGAGGTTCAAAGTTATGTGAGAATAACCAATCTCCACAAACCAGGCAAAAAATAAAATAAAATAGGTATGGCAGAGCATGTCCTTTTTTCGAATCCTTACACATATGAAACTTAATTCGTTTTTGTTGAAGCCGCAAAAATAACTTCAATTTTGTCATACCGGCTAAAGCCTAGTATTAACTAGTTCCCTATAATAAAAGTTGACGTATAGCCCAGTGTACTTGTGTGTATATGGGATCTGTCTGATTACTTATTTTGTTATGGTGGCTGTGGTAGCGTGTTTATTTGTCATTAGAGGTCTCATTTGGGTAGGAGTTGGCTGTGGCCTTTCCCAGCAGTTACCTGGAGTAGAAGTGTGAAAACACGGATAATCACTTCTAGGATGGTTGAAGCGGAAATCGAACTCACCTTTGCTTGGTTCTGTCTCATGAGGCAGAGTATATCCCGTTCCAGCCCTCAGATCAGAATTAAATGTCTTGACAGAGCCGGATATTGAACTCGACTTAATGCTATCCAGAGAGGTTTACCATTACATCGTGAAGCATTCAATATTGTCAATCGTTAGTAATATTGGATCGTAATTTTCCCCATCTCGTTCTTCTTGATATTCTTTTCAAAATGTATATACTTTTTCAGCAATTGACTGGATTCTGAGTTTCAAGCAGACGTCAGACACAACATTCAGTTTCATTCTATAACTAACAATTAGTCATGTTCTCTTCTAACGAGGTGCAGCATGGATCTCCAAAAAAGCTCAAGATTCCGATTTTTCTTTTCAAAACTATTAACAAAGCACAGACCCAAATTATTAGGAGATATCTATAGCTGAAAATAATTCTGCGTACCTTACAGGAACTGCTCTTTAATTTAGGTTGTTTTTCTGTCGGTCAAGTTGTCAACGGGAGCCCAATCATTTTGGATGTGCAGTACTTCATTAATATAACTTACTGTGTGTCCCAAAATAAGTTACAGAATAGCTATTAGCATAATATCTATGGTAATATAGTCACTGTTGCTATTTATATATTTATTTATTTATTGGAGTTTTAAGGGGCGGAACAGCGAGTTCATCTGCGCCTTATGGTAATAATAATAATTATAATATCGTATGGCCTCGGGTGCCAGGTGAAAGCTTTGTTATTTGCCACCCAGAGGGTAGCTTGCATGTCGAATTTCGTTGTTCCTTGAAGCACTATGAAAGTCAAGGAGGTTAAATATCTAAGCTCCTTGAACACTATAGCGCTTTCTAGTAGAGAAATGAGGAACTTTGTAGTTCCGCGAAGAACTAAATAGCCTATTTTCATATATCCCACTGACCTTTTCCATTTGAAAACACTCTCGCCTTTTAAAAGGGTTTACCATGTCATGAACAGATAGCTTTTGTAACATGGCCTATATTGTTGCTGTTGTTTCATTGGAGGGGCTTGAACATCGTGGTCATTTTCCTCCGTGTTTTTGGATGCGTGTGGAACTTTGTGTGATAACCTGTGTTATTGTGATAGCTGTAGCGTGTGTGTATCTGTAATTCAGGTGAGGATTGGCCGTGGCTTTATATCAGGTACCATCGCGGCATTAACTTGGAGTAGAAGTGGGAAACTATGGAAAACCACTTCCAGGATGGCTGAGTTGGGAATCGAACCCACCTTTTCTCAGTTTTACCTCAAGTAGCTGAGTCTACCGCGTTCCAGCCCTCAGACCAGAATTCGATATCTTAGCGGAGACGGGAATCGAACCCGAACCTCCGCGGTGACAGCCAAAAATGCTACCCACTACGCAACGAGGCGGACCTGCATTGTGATAAAGTATTTCAAACTCAAAACTCAATATCCAAATGTTCTAGTCATTTCAGGCTGTCGTAAATAACATTAACTGCATAATGATCTTACTACGTGTTTACGTGCGCATGTCCTCAGCCAGACCAGTCCGACAGGTTCCTAAGTGACAACACACACTGTGCTTTCCGTGTGTCTCCACTTATGAATCCAACCCAATACAAAACCAGAACGAATATTAGGTGCCTGTTATCATGCGCCTTTTGTGTCCGTGTTGTTTCTATTGCTAAGTGTCTCGTGCATAGAGACATTTTGTACTTGTCGCTGCAACTGAACTTTACAAACCGTATTCTTCTCTCTGTGTGCTAATTTACTGTTGTGTGTTCTATTCCCCTGTAACCTTGGGGGAACAGCATATCAATTCAGACGTCAGAAAGACTCTTACCATCGCCATAATCTCCGCAATCACGCATTTTCTTGTTCATTTATCACTACATCACCCTGTGTACCTTAAATCACAACAGTTTAAATATGTCCGAAAAAATAAAATCTTATATCTTGACTCCAGATAACTCTCATCAATACACCTCCAGCACTGTGTGTATATTGTAAATATGTTTTAAAATTGTAAATAACTGTATTGTACTCTCCTGGATACGAAAATATTAATACACCTCCAGCACTGGAAAATGTGTCTCCAAATTTACACGTTATGGCTTATCTACAATACATGAATACAAACCTAGTCCGTAGCCCTTAGCCCTTTGAAAGCCTTGGTCTACCAAGCAACCGCTGCCCAGCCCTGATGGCCTACAGATTGTGGGGTGACACATGATCAGCACGTCGGGTCCTCTCTGTCATTAATCTTGCCTTTTTCTTGCCTGGAAGTGCATGAATACATCGCTAAGGAATTGTATATCAGAATGCTGTATTTAGTTCAAGGTACTAACTTGCTCAATAGAAGATCAGCAAAATATGTTCCTTTTCAGAAATGAACTTTCGTGTAATCTATAATTTACCCCGCCTACAATATGAAATCAGAGTAGACGAGCTTGATGTTTCCATCCCCTGAAGCAATCTCCGCCATCTACACCACCACCAATTCAATGAATGAATTACGTTCTAGCTTTCAGAATCGGTGTTTGTGAATCCTCTCGTGAGAAAGAATCTTCCAGTAACGAATCACATTGATAGACTACGTTAACTTTAAGAAAAGTCATAAGTTAATGTTCTATAATTACCAACGTAAGCCACAGAATTCAGTGCCGTTAGATAATTAAGTATCATAATACTTCATTATATGAATCTTCTCTTTGATCCCTTGAATAGAATACGAGAAAAATAAATAATACGTTTAAAAAAATTTGAACTGACGCCATATTGAATTTCTTAAAACAATTGAACCACATTAGTTGACTATAAGCTAGCTCTGAATAAAGACTCGCTGTGTCAAGTTTTACAATTCTTGGATGATTAGTTCGCCAGAAATGTCGTTTTAAATTGAATACCAGCAGACAAAGACTATAATGATGGTTCATTACACAACGTTTCACTTCGATCGTCTGATTAGGACACAATAAATAACAAGATGTTCAGTATAGAACGCATAGTCTACTTTCTCCTAAATGTGTGGGAGTGGTTATAACTCTAGGTCCTTATCAGGGAGTAGGCTATTGCTTTTACAGCCTGCCTGCATGTGTTTGTAATTCTTTTCTGTGCAACTGTTATCAGAAACTTTGCATTTTATCTAGAAAATTTGATTGTTCTATATACTGTGCCAGTGGGAAAACCTACTTAATATAATATTTGAGTAATCGCTTCCGTCTGCAGCTGTGTCACCCGTCAATGCCTGCTAGCGCCATATGGCCTCACCTGAGGAATCCCGCGGACCACAAATGAGGTTCCCACGGGTCACGGTATGAAAAGCGAAATCTTAAAAAGGACTCCCTTTACAATATGATACCGACAGCGGTAGCTACGATTGCTGAAGCACAGCGCTAGGCCATGGGGCCAAGCTACCTGCGGACTCGGTAGACGTGGGATCGAGCCCCACCGTTGGCCGTCCTTGAAATGGTTTTCCGTGGTTTCCCCATTTTCAACTCCAGGCAAATTCTGGGACGGTACCTTCTGACAGGCCACGGCCGCTTCCTTCCACATCCTTCCCAGTTTCATTCATCTTCATTCGTTTCATCCTTCATTAACTCCTCTCATGAGGTTAGCGTCAGGAAGGGCACCCGGCTGTAAAAACCATCTGCCACATAGAACTTCATCGCATCTCATCCCCTACCCCGTTGGAAACGGGAATAACTACGGGTAAACATATAATATAATATAATATAATATAATATAATATAATATAATATAATCATCTTACTTTTCGAACTCAACTTGCGGATACTGGAGTCAGATAAAGGCTTTGTCATCACATGTAAAGATCATGTAAATCCAACCCTTGTACATGCTTTCTTGTGTGCCTCCAGCTGTTCAATATGGACTAGAGGTCAAAGCTCACAACACTTGTATACACTAAGGATTTTCTTTACGAATACAAATCCTTCACACATCCTGTTTCGTCTTCCTCTGTAAAACGCATTACGAAATCGTATTCTTCCTTCCTTTTCTCACGTCGTTACTGCCGGCAGTCCCAGAGGGCGCGCTTTCAGTCCACATTATTCCAGGCAAGTCTCTCTCACAATACTGCCTCGCGATCAGTCCCGCTAAGTGAATGATACAACCAGCTCCTTTTCCGTTTGCCTTTCTTCTTGCCATGTGCCATTGTTAAAATATGAAAGGGAAGGTACAGTGGGACACAGGATTTCTGGACGTAAGCATGTGTCATTTATTTGTGAGGAACTGGTAGTCGCTGCTCCATTTATAGCACGCCTCAGAATCATATTATTGTTATTATTAATATTTGAAGTCTAAATGCTTTTCAGTTGGTCAACACGATTGTATCCAAATTGTAATACATAAATAAATAAGTAAGTAAATAAATAAATATAGCTTTCTCAATCCTCCAAGGGCTATGGCCTCCTACGTGCAGGGATGTGCTCTGATTAAAACTCATTAGGCGAACAAGTCCTAAAGAGTGAGATTAATTATTACACTTGGATGGCCAGTTTGGATCGTGAAGCGATCATCATCAGATCCTTTACACCCAGGCTATTAATGTATGTCTACGAAAATGTGCGTTAAGATATATACACTATAATTTTACAATATAGCATATTATTATTATTACTAGCGGACCCGTGCGAGAACTATCACATAGTGGGTTGTGTGTGTCCCATGTGTACAGACTACCCGCCCGGCCTTATTGCTATGCGGCCGTACGCGACACAGTTCTGCCAGGAGCTATCGTCTTGTTTATTTGTTTAAAATCACTTTATAAATAAATGAATACATTGAGCCCGTATCCGCTCATGTCTTCAATATTTCTTTGAGAGCATGCTTACTCCTTGTGCTCATTTGGATAGAACGCACTCTAAAGCTTCCTCATGATTATGATGCTATTAGACTTCGACGAGGATAGCTTATTTTCTTCCTGGATATATTTTACATGCAATTTTGTTACTGCATATCTCAGGAACGTACCACATGTAATTCTGTTTAATTTACTATTTTATTATGCCTTTGGAATTGGTAAATCATATTTATGGTAAAGGTATTTACACCGCGTATATGCGGGAATCAACGTAATTAGTCACAACTTCCTTGGAACCGGTGAGCAGTTCCTGTCTTCAACACAGCAGTTTGATAGTCCGCCGAGACTAGATGTGTCTGTGATATAGTCCGTCATATCGACGAGGGCCACGCTTTGTATAAAGTGCACCCACATAAGTGTGTGGAAACTTATTTCGAGTGAAATTACAATTTTTTTACTTCACCACGTGAACTGTGACCACGCTGTCTAGGACAGGTCAGACTTTGTGCGCCACGAGGCATAAAATATTGAGTCCACGTTATATTACTACAGCTCATCGAACGCTACTATTGAAATAACTAATGGCAATGTCACACAACATGCTTATTTCATCGTGATTGCCGAGATTTTGAGTGATTTTCAAGTGACTAAAATCAGTGAGAAATACCACTAGTTGTATCATAAATTCTGTGGCAGGACAATCCAGAGCCATTTCAGAAATTAACGCCAGTGAGCTAATTTCTGTACAGTTTAATATTGTAACTTCAGTGATATTTGTGAAATTGATCACCATGCAACGTAAAGTGTACCACGTGTTTGATGGATTCTACCCACTACGCGTGAGGTTCGTTATGAAGTAACTTACGAACCTACGAAATGATTCAACCATGAGGAGGAAAGTCCGACAGAGACTGCCAAGGACGAGCCATGTACGTGACCGAGGACGAGAAGTACAGGTCAGGATATTTGGTCTTGCTTATTAATCCCTCCACAGGATTGGAGACGTATTACCCCTTCTAGCCTGGAGACAGGAAGGTGAACAACATATTCATGTTACTGTGAGTCCTGTATTCTCATTCAAGTACAAGGTTTTGACCAGGCAGACATAACTTGAGTAGTTATTTTTAGCCGAAACTGATAGAAGACCTGGAACTGGGACAATCTTTGTGAGCCACCACATGCCGCACTTTACGGAGATGCACCATGTACAGTTTGTAATTTTCAGCATAAACTTCAGCCATGAGAAAGTTGCATTTTTCAGATCAGACAGCTGATATTTTCACCATGAGGACGATATTCGTCATTTGTTAGGGAACACCCTGTTTAAAATCCCTCAGCTATTTTGATTTTGAGATATTTACCGTATCTGTTAGCAGTCGACAGTCACTGTTATATATATATATATATATTTTACTATTTGGTTAACATTTTGTGAGTACACTTTACCACATTTTAGTTCCTGGGAGGAACGAACTCATGTCTGGTAGGACTGATGCAGACATGAAGTTGAAACCATAAGCGTATCATTTTGAACAGCATCGTAGAGGTTAGATGTTTGTGAGTTTGTTTTGAGAATGTGCCGAGCAATGCACACAGAACCTACGAGTTCATGATAATACTGATGAGTGACATATCTCTCAATGTCAAAGCAGTTATGCTGAGGATTGTATAGTCTTCGATTTAATCATCTTTGGTATTTGAATAACATTATAACTTAGCAAAGGGTAACACATTGTGATGGACACTATAATGGAAGTGATAAACAATCTTTAAGCGATCTGCAGAGCACAATAGAACTGTAATACGTGTTTTCTGTCTGACGGAATGTACAGTTTTGATATGCAATGTAAATGAAAGCCGCGCCATACTCAGTGATGAGGGTGAATTGACATGCTAGGAGCTATCGGTCGGAATTGGTTTCTACCCAGAATTCAGTGGGAGACGACTTTATTGACTATTTTATTGTACTGTTGACGTCATGATCACATGAAATGTGAAGGTCAATGTCACTGAAATTTAACTAAGCCTTGGGGACAGCTATTATGAGCTGTAAATACCTGATATTTTTACCACTATTCAAGAGCGAGGGAATGTTCATTCATTTGAATTCCTTATATTTTGAGCTGATGAGTGAATCATCTAGCGAGCTGTAATGAAGGTTTAACACACATGTAAATTGACCCAGTTTTTTGTATCCTGTCAGGCTAGCTAATGTTATTATTGTGTCTGTGAACACAGAGATTTGGTAAGGATTGGCGGATTAAAGTCACCTTTCATTGTTGGTAAATTCCGGCGTCATTTAGCCAAGGGGACCGATGTCATTTGCGTGCAAATAGTGTAAGACACGCTAATCTGTGTTATTGTTGCTTGAGCAATTCCTAGCTCAGAGCATTGTGTTGTTGACTTTTAGAAGTCATGTTCTACGAGTGTATCTCTGAGGAGATCACATGCAGCCGACGACTGGTGTCTTAAATCAAACCATCTAATACTATACATAAACCTTGATTGTAAATCATATGCCTAATTATCCTAAACCGACGGATTAATTAATTAATTAATTACAGCCTAGTAAATTTGAATCCATTTGCTGACACCATAATTCTACATCATTTCCTGTGGGAGATGATAACTAAAATGAGCTGATACTTTGTTTTTCGACGATATGAATCTCCGGGACCAGTAGTTCGTACCTTATGGCCCGCGTGATTCAAAGCAACGTAAGTCGCAGTGGTGATTGCCCTATTGCCAACCTAACTTACATACTTGAGATGACGATTGGGGGCAAAGCGCTTCTCAATTCGCGAAGGCAGGCCTGTGTTTGTGTGTCTGTTGACTCATTTACTAGTGCATTTACCCATATTGTACCCTGTTAATTATAAGAGTGTATTTTTATGAATTTTTTATAGTCTGTGGTCTACTATCATTAGCTCTTGCATTAATTCTTTGATTATGACGCGTCTGGTCGTAATATTTTCATTCACGTCAGAATTTAGATAGACACTAAATGGAACTGTAAATGTGGACGAGTAACCATCCTAACCTAGGGATTGGATTTGCTTTGCTGTTAAATGTAAATTATACCGAGTCATTTGCTTGTAACTTTGCTTCGCGTCAGTTTTATCTTGTGCCACGCGCCTGGCTTAGTTGTTGCTTTTGCTTTCTTGTAATAAGGACTTCGCGAGGGTTAGTTAATTTCATTTTAGGGTTTGACTCACCATTGTAACTAGATCAGCGGATTAGCTGATATTTAACCCTCGGAAGTAGGATAGGGGCTTCTTTTATAAATCATTCACGAAATTTTACTTAAGACTGGATCTCTTTATTGTTAGCTTTGTGTTTGCGGGTGTATTTCTTTGGGCGTCTTTGACATATTCCGTACAAATGACCCAGATCCCCTAGATCAAGCTTCTCGTGCATCCGATCCTCTCAGGTTGTGGGCTCGAAGGACGGGGTCGTTCGAAATACCATTTCTTTCGGTGGATGGTACCCGGATAACCTAATCTAACAGGCTCAATATTTCCGTTGACTTTTCAAGAAATGCAAGATTCTTCCTGTCCTATTCAGACCATTTGGAAGATTTTGGTACAAACCACAACTTCTATGCCCAAGATAGCGGGTTCAAACCCAGCCGAAGCCGTCAGATTTTTTAGAGCGTTAAAATTCCCTCAGTATGCCTTCTTTCGGAGGGGAAGTAAAGCCGGCGGTACCATGTCATAGATTTATGGCAAATTAAAGAACCTTCCACTAATTACACCTGTGTGAAGCTAAATTGTATAGGTTAAGAATGTAAACAACGCTCTTAGGTTCATGCGTTCGTTGCCAAGAACCGACTGCGGTGGCGTCTAGTAGCTAAGTTACGAACTAGGCCTAGTAGTCGTTGACGGTGGCGTTTGGCGGCAAAAGTAGGAACTATTTGAAAAATTCAAAGTTGCATTCCTTGCTTGAATTAAAAAACAGATACACACACTAATACAGCCATCACAATTAACACCGGTTATCAGACAGATTCTATACACACCCAAAGTACACGCCTACTTGACCGCGTTGTCGCAGCCCCTAATAATCGGCTCGGTCACACAGGAGCGCGGACTGTCCGCGCAAGCGGAGCGATCTACCGCCACGAACTCGGTATTGTTAAATATTGCAACACCCTGGCCAAACCGAACGCGGCCTGCCGATGCGGCTCAGTCTTGTCCGCGGCGGTGAGCGAATCAGTTGTGTTTTCTTACAAAGTTCACGGCGGTCGGTAGAGAACAAAACAGAAAACATGGCAGAAGAAACAGAAAAATTAATTGATTTTTTATGGGCGAGATTGGCAGGTCTTTCTTACCTTAACATTAATTAATTTTGATAATTAAGTTCCTTTTTTGCATGTTTTGTTTAGTCTAATTTTTAGCTGTAGGCTACATCTTACTTTTGTCAGTACAATATGAATTTCACACGAGAACGCACAAGTATTTTTTTTTTTCTTGAAAAATAAATATGTGTGAAAAATAATTATTATGCTTTATTATTACTTACCTGAAACAGATGGCTAGCCTTTTCTTCGCACAAATGGGTCTCCTCCAGTTAGAGGTTTCTTGGAAATGGTTGGTTCTAGGAGCATACGTAATGTATCAAATTGTTCTCAAGATATTCGAAAATACATGAAGAACCTGTCTTCATACGAGAACAGTTCCCGGCACAATCTGTGAAACTCCCCATATTCCTCTCTTTTCTCGTTAATTTCGTCAACTCATACTCTCTTTCGTCTCAATGCCAACAGAAGCAGCAATTCTTCTTCGTCAGAGGAACTGCTGGACATGCTGAATTAAAATGTTAATTAAAATACAACGAGCAGAAAACAATGTAATGCGCACTTTATCGGGAGTGCTTTCACACTGGTTCGCCTTGACTTGTCCGCAATCTATTTGACCACCCTAGTCCGCGGCGGACTGCGGTCGTTCGTAAGCGCGGACAGTCCGCGCTTCTGTGTGACCGAGCCTCCTGTTTTAAAGGGTGGAACAGCGAGGTAATCTGCCCCTTTCCTGGAGTTTAATTACTTGGTCGTGAAAGTCAATATTCCTTTTTTGGTGCCTTTATAGATAGGTGATAAATGTTGAGGGAGATCTTTTCGCCCCCCCCCCCCCCCCTCCCAAGCTAGGAAGTACAACGGTTTGCTTCATATAACCTATGGAACATAGCGCAAGGAATGCTATCCCAGCGGATTCCAGGTAGGGTGTACCAAGCGTCTACTGATGAAACCAGTTGCGATATCCCACAACAACCATGGCAAAAACGTAGAAGATTTGCTGGAGTCTTTATTATTATTATTATTATTATTGTTATCACAATTCTTCTTCTTATTATTATTATTTACTGTACAAGCGAATTCACTTCTAAAGATTACGCTACAACTTCTTATCACAAATTAACATAACACAAATTTACATAATTATTCTTTTCGTGGAAATATTTTATTTCACAAACAACCAAGGGAAGTAAAGCCGGCGGTCCCATGTCATAGATTTAAGGCATGTTAAAGAACCTTCCACTAATTACACCTGTGTGAAGCTAAATTGGATAGGTTAAGAATGTAAACAACGCTCTTAGGTTTCTACGTTCGTTGCCAAGAGCCGACTGTGGTGGCGTCTAGTAGCTAAGTTCTGAACTTGGCCTAGTAGTCGTTGACGGTGGCGCTTGGCGGCAAAATAGGAACTATTTGAAAAATTCTAAGTTGCAGTCTGTACTAAAATTTAAAAAAACAGATAACACACACTAATACAGTCATCACAATTAACACCGGTTATCAGACAGATTCTACACACACCCAAAGTACGGGGCTACATGACCGCGTTGTCGCAGCCCCTAAACTTAAGAACCAACCAACATCCAATCAACGCTCGCAATTTTGGTCAGTTTTGTAGACCTTATCAGTAAGAGCAGGTGAGAAAAAAATGATTGTAACACACATCATACGTTAGGAATTACAATGTAGACGGATTTCAAAAATACTGTTTCGAGAAAATGAACGAGAAAGTTATCTGACTCCTTAAATAGCCTGTGCAATGCCCAGCTTTTAAAATAATAACTCCTAAATTAATGCAGCTATTTATAAATTCTTTCACCAAACTGAACTAGAAGAGTAGGGTTATATTTTTAAAGTAATTTGAAAAATTGGATTTTTCAAACTGTGCCAACCCCCTTAAATACATAGAGGTAATTTTACTCCTGGAGCAGTACAGTATGTTCTTATTAGTGTACCGGTATGAGAACGTGTTTGCTTGTGTGATCTCTGCCTTCCATTTCCCCCGAGGTCGTTGAATCACCTCGAATGACCAATCCCGAGTCCCCGAGGCCGGGTAATGACAATACCTGAGTGACGTCACCCGAGTGCTTACGTCCAGCTAATGGTAACATAGTGTCTCGCCTTATTGCACAACAAGTGTTGCCCTTTATTGTGGACACTGACCAACACCCTACAAGAGGAGGCTGTTTTCAAGTAAATACTTGTACAGGGTGGAAGACACTCATTGCACTAAATTCCACATAGATATTCTGAGCAATACAGCAATATGGAAATATTAGAGGCCTTTAAAACATTTCTTTCCTTTATTATTTTTATTTTTTTCACTGCTGGAGAATTGCTTTTCAGTCGATCAACACGAGTGTGATGCATAAATGATTTATACACTTAATAAAACACTTCTGACATAAATGGGGTGGGGTGTTATTTGGATGACTAGTTTCATCCGTCAAGCGAACGTAATCAGATTGTGCTCATTTAGGCTCAATTTAGGTTCGGCTGATACGTATACATAGCCGGTCCCTTTGTGTTGGGGGTAGCGCACTTGCCTTTCACTAGGAGGCCCATGGTCTGTCAGCGATTTTAGAAATTGACTGGCGTGAGGGCTGGAAGTGGGCGTACTCAGCCTCGTGAGGACAATTGAGTAGCTGTCTGATAGTGAGACAGTGTCCCAGTCACGGAAACCGAGATTAAGGGCCGAGAGGATCCGACCTCTGAGGTTCAGGTTCTATTTCTGGCTCTGCCAAGAAGTTTAATTCAGGTCTAAGGGCCTGAACGTGCTACACACAGATTCCTGGGGCAGAACTAAGAAGAGGAGTGTTCGATTCTCATCATAGTCCTCATACTAAAGGTTTTCGGTATTTCCCACTTCACCGGGCAAATTGTCGGGATGGTACTGAAGGCCACAGTCACCTCCTACCCAATCAAACCATTCATATACTCGTCTAGGTTCTCGGTTTATACAAGCTTATTGTTTTTAAAGCGGTCCAGGTGCACGGATAGTTTAAGGATGAGTTTAAATTGTGTATTTTTTGTCACTATTGTTCTTAAAGCTGCCATGGTACATGAGCTGCTGATGGCCCGCTTATCACGCTGTAGCGAGTGAAGCGACACAAAGCTAGCAGGGATCATCAATAAGAGAGTTAGGACGACAATACCGGCGGAGATATCGCAGTAATGGACTGTAGCTCCTCACCTTATCGGCAGCCCTGTCACTCCAACACCCTCATACAATCGCAGAAATTGGCTGTCTTTACGGCAAAAACACGCACGTCTTCCGATCTATCCTAAGCAGATGTGTGACTAAGAATCTATAAACCTCCAGGGAGCGTCTCGCCTTATTCTCTCTTCTTTTCTGTCCATACAATGTTTCGAAAATAAATGATATCGTTCTTATTCTGTTCTTTGGAACAGGGACGATGACATATTCACTCCTTGGTATTTCTGATATTTCCTTTAATGTTCTTCTACAGCCTATCATAACGGGGTCGTAAATGAGATGAGGTTTACAGAATGAAGTGGGTGAAAATATGACATATCAGGAAATAAATTTTCTTCTGTGATCACAATATGGTTGATGAATTCATGGGGAAACGTTATTTTCCTACAAAGATGACAGTGCATATTGTTTTTATGCAAAAAGAGTGGATAATAATTTCCGTAGGATCCTTCAATATATGTTGGTATAGCAATCAACATGGATGTAATATTGAATGTTTGGGATGCAAACTAGGAATGGAAAGTAAAACAGTACTTGATCGTCTTAATCTAATCTTGTAATAACATACATTAGACTGTTTTCCCTCCATTTCCTAACAGAAATCAATTAACTGTTTAAATTGAAGATTTTGAGCTTGATGTTGTATGTTCATATATTGTTTAAGAATGCCATGGGACCGCATGAAACGTTCAAAGGTTTAGCGATTTTTAATTTAAATTGTTCGGTTTATCCAAGTGCATTTTCTGTTGTTTGAGTCGTCAGTCGTTTGACTGGTTTGATGCAGCCTTCCATGATTCCCTGTCCTGAGCTAATCGTATTATCTATACATAGCTACTGCATCCTATATCCGAGGCAATCTGTTTAACATATTCTAACCCTGGTCTACCCCTACAGTTCTTATCCTCGACCCTTCCATCCATAACTAACTTTGCTATTCCTGCGTGTCTTAGTATGTGCCCTACCAATCTATCTCTTCTCTTCATTAGCAGTCGCCAGAAACATCTCTCCTCTCCCACTCGTCTTAATACTTCTTCATTTGTTACCCTATCTACCCATCTGATCTTCATCATTCTCCTGTAACACCACATTTCAAACGCTTACATTCTCCTCTTTTCTGCTGCACCAAGAGTTCAAGTTTCACTTCACGATCCAGACAAAGGCTTTCAAAAATGACTTCATAATACATAAATCTATAAGGTGCGTTCAAAAAGTAACGAGCCGGAGGCATAATTACAGAAACCAGTACCTGTATGTTAGAAGTATTGGCCCTGGCTGTTGAGGCACTTGTTCCACTGTGACACGAGGCGGTGAATGGCTGTCTCATAAAGTTCCCTGGGCTGCGATGTGAACCAGTTCCGCACGTACAGCTGGACGTCGGCGTCCGAGGTGAATCGTTGGCCCCGAAGAGCCCTTTTCAGGGGACCAAACATAGCGTAATCACAGGGAGAGAGGTCTGGACTGTATGGAGGGTGGCCGAGAACCTCCCATTTGAATTTCTGCAGGAGTGCCGCGACTGTGTTGGCCGTATGAGGTCGTGCATTGTCGTGGAGCGACCACGGCGGCTATGGCGTTCACTGTCACTCGGCGGTCCTGGGTAATGAGTGCATCAACCAGCTGGAAATTGTCATCGGTAATGCAGGGGGTGCCCCAGACCGGGCATCATCGGCTAATGACACCTATTCTTCCCTGAAGCGCTTGTGCCACGCTTTGACCCTTGCAAGGGACATGCAGTGATCGCTGTACACTTGTGACATTCGGCGATGAATGTCCGTTCCCCCTACTCCTTCCGCTGTCAGAAACCGAACAACACCTCTTTGCTCTTCGGTTGACGCCTCCATGTCACTGTTTGCAATGCGACTTGCAGCGTTGGACGATTGATGCATGCTTCTGCTCGCTTTGTATCATCACGTGACGTGCACGCGTGCCCTCTATCGATGGACTGTGACCTTCCACACTCTGGTCGGAACCACAACTCGTTACACACGCCACGATTAGCCGATGTCGTCACCAGTTTGCGCATTCAAGCCTCCGGCTCGTTACTTTTTGAACGCACCTTATATATTCGATGTCAATAGATTAATTTCCTGTACAAATACTATCCTTGCCGGTGCTAACCTAATTTCTTATATCCTTCGCCATAGCCACCTATAACCAGGCCGTGGCCAGACCGAAATGCAACACCGTCTCGCTGGCTTCATACGTCCGACCGAGCGCCTAGGCTGTCTCTTAATATTCTAATTTGATATCGGATTATTGAAATGAAGTTCACTAACATGTATGGACGTAGGTAGTTACCTATAGGTGACAAATGGAGATTTTGATGTAAGTTATTTAACAATTAATCAAATACAAGAACATTGCAAGAAACAAATATATACATCGTACAAATGTTAACAGATTACGTTTCTTAATTTGAAGTATTCAATGAGCCTGTCATCATTTAAGAGTAATTGCTGACAAGAATGTTTGATCCAATAGTAATTATTGCCACAGATACACGTATCTTCAACGACGTGACGAAATAACTGTGTTGAGAAAACACTTCCTCATGAAATAAATCGCTATCTATTTTTACTGACTAATTAATACGCACATATCAATGATTTTTGTGTATCTGTTTTACTTAGACTGCTAAAATGTCAACGTAGACATGAGAAAAGTAGCTATCGTAGGTCATGATCGGCAGAAAATATTAAATATTGACGAGGATTGTCAGCAGTGGCGTAACTAATGTTGGTTTCAGGAGGGAGATGAGCTGAGTGAAAATTACATTGAGGGGAAAGGTCTCGGACATAATGAAATCAAGTATATGATCTTGAAGTTTCAAAACCTCATACCTACACTTTTTGAATGTTTTATTTTATTGGCATTTGATACTTGTATTTTTAGCCTATGTTCATATAAGAAAAAAAAAGGCTTATGAGATCACCTTTTGTCCATGTGTGTGTGTCCGTAATAAAATATAAACGGCAGGAGCGATTTCAATGAAATTCGGTGAGCTCATAGCACCATTTCGGTCACCCCGACCGTGCCCTTCAAATTTTATTACGTCTCACCAATGCAACATGGTGGCTGTGTGAAATATTTCAACTGCATTCTATATCTCCGAAACTATTACTAATAATACCCGGAAATATTTTACGATGTTAAAGGGCACTACTAGAAGTTTATCTATGTAACTTTCAAACAACTCTAAAGTACAAAACGAACATGGTGGCCAAGCGAAGTTGAAACATTTTAATAGACGTTTCTCGTGGTTTAACCATCCGAGCGCAGTGAAATTTGGTACGGTAAATGCTTATACAAATTTTAATCCACTGGTATCTAATTTATTTCAATTGATTTCATAACCACAAGATGGCAGCTGTGCGAAATTTTAAAATCTCGTTTTTATTTCTTGTGTCCTAATCATGCGATTGAAGTATGAATGCTACACCTACACAATAATCTTCAACTCTAAGTCCTACATATATAAAAATCCAACTTGGCGACCATTTAAAATATTTAGACGGTTCTCAATATCTAAGAATCTATTTCAGCAACCAAACTGAAATTGTGTATGTTGATAGAGACAATTGACATAAGTAGGATATATGAAAATAGACAGTATAGTTCTTCACGGAACTAATGTACAAATGATCGAAAATTAACAGTTTTGATGGTATTAAATTATAATGACCAGTTTTCTTCCCGTAATCATCTAGCCCTATTTCCCCACTTTGTATAAATATTGATAAACTAATGTTTTCTACTAAAGTTTAACACAATAATACCGGTATTAACCAGGGCTGGATAACTTAACATAATGGCCTTGAATAACGAATTGTTTGGCGTTACGGTATACATCGCGTAACGTATAACAGAAAGTTTGTTGTAACGTTATTCATACGAAGAACGAATAAACGGATACTGTATATATACCGTTATTTTAAATATTGTATTATCATACCGGATAGCATTTTAGTTATTGCAGGAGACACAAGTCGAATAACGTTATTGGCGTTGTAACACAATCAAATGTACCCCATTCACTCAGATGTTTTAAATAACGTTATTGACAAGACCGGATAGCATTGTGTTATGCTGCATGGCTCGCAGGTCGAATAACGTTATTCGTGCTGTAACACGTCGCGAACAACTACCACTCAATCCGAACATCAAATAACGTTATTCACAAGACCGGATAGCATTGTGTTATGCTGCATGCTTCGCAGGTCGAATAACGTTATTAACTTCGTGTTCTGTTGTATGGGTCCCGGGTTGAATAACGTTATTAGCCTCGTACTAGGATCCAAATTTCAATAACGGTATTCTACTTCTAGAGTACGAATAGAAAGTTAACTATACATGAATTCGGATTCGTAGTGCTGCCAGGTGACAAACAAGTAGCTCCGTGACCGACTAAAAAGCCTACTTTTCCATAAAATTTAAGATTCAAGCCAACGATTAAGTTAATTTATATACGATGGGCCTATCGAGAATAATGACGAACTTAGGTTGGTAATAATAAACATTTCTATTTCGATTGAAATATGTCTGAAGTAATGTATTCCAATACAGCTCTACAGTTGGCAGCCTTGGTGACTCTGAATATATTCTTAGTTCCATATCTTAAGATACAGAATGCACATACAAAATTTGGTTAAGTCCAATGGATAGTAAGACGTTGCATGCTGTGAAATATTGGATGTATCAGTGCAAGTAAAATCATATTGGCAACAACGTCAAGAATGCGTGCTCAGAATTAATCTGAATTATTACTATATTTTAGAGTGCCAATTTTGGATCAAATCCATGTATCAGTATAGAAGCTACAGGCATTGAAAAATTGGCCCTATCATAGGCTTAGAATTATTTTGGCAGCACTGACGTACATTAGTTACTCCAAATTGATCTAAAATTTCAGCAAATATACATGCGCAAAATTTGGAGATGTTGGCTTGCATACTTTCTGATATATTGGTATTAGAATAAAGAGAATGTGCATTTCTTAAGAGTTGGCAGCCCTAATGGCTCTGAAGTATAACCATAGTCATATCTGTTATAGTACACAAAGCACGTACGAAATTTGGTTAAAATCCAATTGATAGTATAGATGTTAGATGTACTTAAACATTGGACTTATCAGCAGGCTTAGAATCATCTTGGCAACACTGTCATATATGGGCTTCTTAAAAAGTATCTGGAATGTTATTATCCCTGTGTGTGCTAATTTTGGAAATGTTCACATGCATAACGTCTGAGATATCCAACGTAGAGCTTAAAAGTGAATTGTGATTTTTAGAAGTTGGTAGCTCTGATATCATTTTCAATTATGGCCGTGAGATATTCAGATATATATATTTCCTTATACCAAATTTGGTTTCGATAACTGCAGCCTTTTAGGAGTTGATAGGGGGAGACACACAAAGAAAGACAGACAGACAGACATTTGCCTGGATCGATGCCATAAGTCTATCTCATCCTCATTTTTGTTTAGTGAAGAGTAAGCTAAAAATAGCACGTAGAATATACGATAGCTAATGTATAACATCCAACCTTAGGTGCTTCTATACTGTGCTGATCAGTACCCGCTGCTTATGGACATATCACATGTGTTGTACCGCAATCATTGGCCATCAGCGTACAGATGTTACAGATCGTAACGTTAAAGCTTGTATACAAGCACAATTCCGGTATAGGCTTGAATAACGTTATTCGTGCCCGCATTAGTTGTTCCTATTGGCTCAGCTGCAAGAAATCAAAGATGGAGGAAAGTTGTGGATGGAGAGTAATATTAGCAGTTCATTGGCATTATTAATGCAAATCAGTCATTTAGTTGCGTTACGTTGAATACAGGAAAAGGCACTGACTTATTAAACGCATTTCTGTCCGTATTTAAGGTTTAACTGAAATCATTCGATATTTAGCCATATGGATGAAGCTGTGAACCTGCAGAGCACGTGAGAAGTGTACGAGTGCTAGAGCGCTAACTTGGTATCTAATGGGTCCTGGGTTCGAGACCCTGTATGGCCAGAATTTTTATTCTTTTTGAATTATTTCGTTGTGTCAATACTACTGTGTGATGTAACTTTTCAACTTCGATTTACTCGCATGATCTAGGGGGGCGATGTTAATAATGGATATTGGTAGGGAAAAATCATTCTATTTCATCATTCGTATTTGTATTTTCCCAATCAAAACCATGAATATTTGTACTATTCGTGAAACTAATATAATTTTCACAGCACTGTTTGTTCCACAGTAAAATAATAATAATAATATTAACAATAAAATCAATTAGTTCCGTGACGATCTAAAGAGCCTAATTTCTTTATATTTAAGATTCATACCAATGATTAATCTACATAGACCTATCTAGAATAATGACGAGATTAAGTTGGTAATACAAACTTTTCTATTTAGATTGGAATATATCTGAAGTAATGTATTCCAATACAGCTGTACAGTTGGCAGCCTTGATGACTCTGAATATAATCTTAGTTCCACATCTTAAGGTACAGCATGCACATACACAATTTGGTTGAAGTCCAATGGATAGTATGGACGTTGCTTGCTGTGAAATATTGGATGTATCAGTGCGAGTAAAATCATATTGGTAACAACGTCAAGAATGCGTGCTCAGAAATAATCTGAATTACTCCTATATTTTATAGCGCCAATTTTGGATAAAATCCATTTATTATTATAAAAGTAATATGCATTTAAAAATTGGCCCTATCAACAGGCTTAGATTTATGTTGGCAGCACTGATGTGCATTAGTTATTCCAAAATAATCTAAAATTTCAGCAACTATACGTGCGCAAAATTAAGAGCTGTTGGCTTGCATACTTTCTGATATATTGGTATTAGAATAAAGAGAATGTGCATTTCTTAAGAGTTGGCAGCCCTAATGGCTCTGAAGTATAAGCATAGTCATATCTGTTATAGTACACAAAGCACGTACGAAATTTGGTTAAAATCCAATTGATAGTATAGATGTTAGATGTACTTAAACATTGGACTTATCAGCAGGCTTAGAATCATCTTGGCAACACTGTCATATATGGGCTTCTTAAAAAGTATCTGGAATGTTATTATCCCTGTGTGTGCTAATTTTGGAAATGTTCACATGCATAACGTCTGAGATATCCAACGTAGAGCTTAAAAGTGAATTGTGATTTTTAGAAGTTGGTAGCTCTGATATCATTTTCAATTATGGCCGTGAGATATTCAGATATATATATTTCCTTATACCAAATTTGGTTTCGATAACTGCAGCCTTTTAGGAGTTGATAGGGGGAGACACACAAAGAAAGACAGACAGACAGACATTTGCCTGGATCGATGCCATAAGTCTATCTCATCCTCATTTTTGTTTAGTGAAGAGTAAGCTAAAAATAGCACGTAGAATATACGATAGCTAATGTATAACATCCAACCTTAGGTGCTTCTATACTGTGCTGATCAGTACCCGCTGCTTATGGACATATCACATGTGTTGTACCGCAATCATTGGCCATCAGCGTACAGATGTTACAGATCGTAACGTTAAAGCTTGTATACAAGCACAATTCCGGTATAGGCTTGAATAACGTTATTCGTGCCCGCATTAGTTGTTCCTATTGGCTCAGCTGCAAGAACTCAAAGATGGAGGAAAGTTGTGGATGGAGAGTAATATTAGCAGTTCATTGGCATTATTAATGCAAATCAGTCATTTAGTTGCGTTACGTTGAATACAGGAAAAGGCACTGACTTATTAAACGCATTTCTGTCCGTATTTAAGGTTTAACTGAAATCATTCGATATTTAGCCATATGGATGAAGCTGTGAACCTGCAGAGCACGTGAGAAGTGTACGAGTGCTAGAGCGCTGACTTGGTATTTAATGGGTCCTGGGTTCGAGACCCTGTATGGCCAGAATTTTTATTCTTTTTGAATTATTTCGTTGTGTCAATACTACTGTGTGATGTAACTTTTCAACTTCGATTTACTCGCATGATCTAGGGGGGCGATGTTAATAATGGATATTGGTAGGGAAAAATCATTCTATTTCATCATTCGTATTTGTATTTTCCCAATCAAAACCATGAATATTTGTACTATTCGTGAAACTAATATAATTTTCACAGCACTGTTTGTTCCACAGTAAAATAATAATAATAATAATATTAACAATAAAATCAATTAGTTCCGTGACGATCTAAAGAGCCTAATTTCTTTATATTTAAGATTCATACCAATGATTAATCTACATAGACCTATCTAGAATAATGACGAGATTAAGTTGGTAATACAAACTTTTCTATTTAGATTGGAATATATCTGAAGTAATGTATTCCAATACAGCTGTACAGTTGGCAGCCTTGATGACTCTGAATATAATCTTAGTTCCACATCTTAAGGTACAGCATGCACATACACAATTTGGTTGAAGTCCAATGGATAGTATGGACGTTGCTTGCTGTGAAATATTGGATGTATCAGTGCGAGTAAAATCATATTGGTAACAACGTCAAGAATGCGTGCTCAGAAATAATCTGAATTACTCCTATATTTTATAGCGCCAATTTTGGATAAAATCCATTTATTATTATAAAAGTAATATGCATTTAAAAATTGGCCCTATCAACAGGCTTAGATTTATGTTGGCAGCACTGATGTGCATTAGTTATTCCAAAATAATCTAAAATTTCAGCAACTATACGTGCGCAAAATTAAGAGCTGTTGGCTTGCATACTTTCTGATACATTGGTATTAGGATAAAGGGAGTGAGCATTTATTAACAGTTGGCAGCCCTAATGGCTCTCAAGTATAAGCATAGTCATATCTGTTATAGTACACAAAGCACGTACAAAATTTGGTTAAAATCCAATTGATAGTATATATGTTAGATGTACTTAAACATTGGATTTATCAGCAGGCTTAGAATCATCTTGGCAACACTGTCATATATGGGCTCCTTAAAATGTATCTGGAATGTTATTAACCCTGTGTGTGCTTATTTTGGAAAAGTTCGCATGCATAACGTCAGAGATATCCGACGTAGAGCTTAAAAGTGAATTGTGATATTTAGCGGTTGGTAGCTCTGAAATCATTTTCAATTATGTCCTTGAGATATTCAGATTTAGATATTTCCTTATACCAAACTTGGTTTCGATAACTGCAGCCTTTTAGGAGATGATAGGGGGAGACTCACAAAGAGAGACAGACAGGCAGACATTTGCCTGGATCGATGCCATAAGTCTATCTCATCCTCATTTTTTTTAGTGAAAAGTAAGCTAAAAATAGCACGTTGAATATACGATAGCTACTGTATAACATCCAACCTTAGGTGCTTCTATACTGTGCTGATCAGTACCCGCTGCTTATGGACATATCACATGTGTTGTACAGCAATCATTGGCCATCAGAGTACAAATGGTACAGATCGTAACGTTAAAGCATGTATACAAGCACAATTCCGGTATTGGCTTGAATAACGTTATTCGTGCCCGCATTAGTTGTTCCGATTGGCTCTGCTGCAAGAAATCAAAGATGGAGGAAACTTGTGGATTGAGAGTAATATTCGCAGTTCATTGGCATTATTAATGGAAATCAGTAATTTAGTTCCGTTACGTTGAATACAGGAAAAGGCACTGACTGATTAAACGCATTTCTGTCAGTATTTAAGACTAAACTGAAATCATTCGACATTTAGCCATATGGATGAAGCTGTGAACCTGCAGAGCACGTGAGAAGTGTACGAGTGCTATAGTGCTAACTTGGTATCTAGTGGATCCTGGGTTCGAGACGGTCTATGGTCGGAATTTTTATTCTTTTTGAATTATTTTGTTGTGTCAACACTACTGTGTGATGCAACTTTTCAACTTCGATTTACTCGCATGATCTAGGGGGCCATGTTAATAATGGATATTGGTAGGGAAAAATCATTCTATTTTATCATTCGAATTTGCACTTTCCCAATCAAAACCATGAATATTTGTACTATTCGTGAAACTAATATAATATTCACAACACTGTTTACTCCACAGTATTTTTTTTTTTTAGTCGTTTACCCTCCAGGTTGGTGGAACCCATGGACTCAGCGAGGGAACTCACCACTACCGCCTCTACGGGCAGTGTCCTAGAGCTGGGAACATTGAATCGGAAGGGATACAACTGGTGAGGTGGGATTGGCACCTCGCCCAGGCGGCCTCACCTGCAAAGCGAACAGGGGCCTCATGAGGGAAGGTAAGGGATGGTTAGGATGGATAGGCAAGGAAGAAGGAAGGAGGCGGCCGTGGCCTTGAAGAAGTTACCATCCCGGTATTTGCCCGAAGATGAAGTGGGAAACCACGAAAAACCACTTCGAGGATGGCTGAGGGGGAATCGAACCCCCTCTACTTATTTGGGCCACCCGAGGCTGAGTAGACCCCGTTCCAGTCCTCGTACCACAAATTTCGTGGCAGAGCCGGGAATCGAACGCAGGACCTCCGGGGCGGCAGCTAACCATGCTGACCACTACGCTAAAATAATATTAATAATAATAATATTTTTCTTTTTTTCTTTTTCTTAGTCGTTTATCCTCCTGGTTGGTGGAACCCACGGACTCAGCGAGGGAACTCACCACTACCGTCTCTACGGGCAGTGTCCCAGAGCTAGGAACATCTAATCGGAGTGCATACAACTGGTGAGGTGGGATTGGCACCTCGCCCAGGCGGCCTCACCTGCAAAACGAACAGGGGGCCTCATGATGGAAGGTAATGGATGGTTAGGATGGATAGGCAAGGAAGAGGGAAGGAGGCGGCCGTGGCCATGAAGAAGGTACTGTCCCCGTTTACCTGGATAGTAGGCTGTCAGATATCCGCCCCCTCAATCGGATTGCCAATTATCAATCGCACCGGCACAGTTACATCAATGAAAATGGCACTGACAGATACTATCGAGATAAGAGCACAGAAGTTCACAGGAAATCATTGTGGAACACACCAAAATAAACGGGGGTTCATACTTACCGTTACTTACCTCTTAATTATCTCGGGGTTTGAGTTGACAACAGGATCACTAAAAGTCTGTTCACACAATAACCTCCACCATGACATTTAAAAATGAACCAAAAACGAAGACGAGAACTTTGAACTGTACAAAAGCTTTATTTCTAATAAAGGGTATGATTTTACTAACACAACAAAATCAACGTGGCTATCAGTAGCCCAAGTCAATCTGACTACGTCCTCCAGTAGGACTTGCAAAAATTATCATACAACATGATATAAAACATTTTAGCTCCCAAGAGCTCCAAATAACGTAATATTCATAACACTATTGGATTGGAAAAGGACGTCAGGATGTGACATATATAGAGCATTTGGTTTCCTTTTAATAAACATGGCAATGGTATTTATAGTCGCAAGGCCAGAGTGTGGACGACCTCACTCTCTGTGAACCAGATGTTGGCACAGCTGCGGGCTACCCTCCAGCCTGTTGCATACTGGTCAAATGCACTCCCTTCTCACATGCTATGTTACGTAAGAATACAGCTTGTTCTCTCAAGCTTTTAAATGTCTACAAGACAACTCACATTATATTTACGCAAATCTTTCAAGTACTTTGCTCACATCCTATTGGATCATTATGTTAATTTCTTAAACTTGTTAACTTCTCATCCAAATGTTTAATTAGCTCTTAAATGTTTATAACAAAATCACATAAATTATTTATAACAATTAGAAATTGTTTATAATATTTGTCAAAGACAATAAAAATATTATAAGCACGCCTTTAACATCACTCTCGTTTCACATTAATTTCAAAAATATTTACAGCAATTATTTACAATATTAACATTTAAATTGTTTAAATTATTAATTTAAGAAATACATTAACCACAGGTTCATCCGGTTGATAATTTTCATAATCGTGTTTAATATAATCGACCAATAAAGGTTAGTTATACATGTTAATGTCACAATCTGGTTTAATAAAGGTTTTAATAATGATTTGTGACGGCAACCTTCATTCAAAATCTTATCTCAAATTCTTTCAAAACTCGTGTTAATTATAACAGTAAATTCACTTGATTTATTTTCAACGAACTATAACAATCTTACTCCAGCGGAAAATCCTTCGCTAACAAGTTAATGCATAAACTGCATTAAAATATGCCCAAAATCATCATATATTAATCTATATGGCATTAAAAACTTCCACATAACTTACAAAACTTCCACAAATAATTCTTTTACATTAATTCCTGTGGGAACCTCCTTCATATTCAAGGGCATTATACCTCAGCGACTTTCAACACGCGCTGCACTAGCGATTATACATTCATAGTTCCACTTAAAAATTTTTATAATCATTAATTGTTTCAAAACTGTTTTTCTATTTAACCTTCGTGGATTTCATTCATGAACCGAAATGAAGTCAAAACTTGCCAATCACAAACAAATTTAATAGTGAATACGCTTATATACGCCTGTCTGGTCTATCAAAATTTAAGATTAACATCTTAAAAGAAATTGAAGTATGAAAATACTAACATCAAATAAAGTGCGACTAAAATGCAAAGTAGTCGAATAGAATCCAATTAGACTGGGGAATGCAGACATGATTCTATAAATCTCTAATTGAGAAAAACTCCTAACAAAAGTTCTTGACTTTAATGCATTCAATAATTCATTATTAAAGTTACTCTTTCACAAAAGTGTCTATGATGCAATGATCATTCATAACTGACGATAAATGTCTGTGTTGCAATCAATTCAAATAACGACTAGTATTTCCAAGATCGTCGACAACGTAAGAGATTTTAACGCTCTAAAATCATTTAAATGTTCTTCCTTCTTGATGATGATGAAAATTGGTCAAAGTAATTAAACTGGGGTAGAATTACTTTAATAAAATGACACGCTGTCTGAATTTAAATCTGCCATAAAAATCATTAACTTACAGTCAAATCGTGACTACAAAAAATATTAATTACTGAAAAATCCAAATATCAGTCTCAACTGATTCAAAATCGTTAACTATGCCCATGACATAACAATGTCTTAATAAATCGTCGAAAAATGCAAAACTCATCAAGGTGTACTGAGAATAAGAATCTCAACAAGAAAATAGGGCAAAATACATGAGGATAAAAATATGGGAAAAATAGTTGCTCAAACATCATTAGTAAACTCAAATACAATAAACGTTCACGACTACCTTATCTGCCGATTGACGTTCCAGAGGAAAATTCCCCAAAGAAGACTGCTGATGGATCCATTTCACCATGTTAAAGCTGAGCTCCATCCTCGAAATAGGAAACAGCACCCTCGGAGAATCGAACTGCTTCCTTCTCCGGAAATCGCTCTGCTCCTCGAAGACGAATAGACATCCTTCCGGCAATAATCTTCTTTGTGAGTCGGGACACCCCTGACCTCTCTTGAAAAATTCCCTGAAGTTCCAGTAGACAATCGCCATGAAGTTTTGTAGAAATTTCCGAAGAAATTATTCATATTCAGAGTATGAAATTGTTTCTATGGCTGTTCGATGGTATTCAGCCTTTAATTACGAAACATGGGTGTAGATGGAATTCACCGCATGTTCGCTTGTGTGGAATAGCAATTAGCGAAGTTCCATGTCGCTATCTTACTCCGTTGAAATATGTCCCAATTGCAATAAGCCCTTTAGCCTTCCATCTGCTCTTCGGTTGTAGTGTTAGAAGAACAAACTGCCGTATTCAATTGCTCCATTATACTGTATCGTTGTGTAACCAAGCAATCTGAAGTCTTTCTATTCCACTCGCAGCGTCAGCCGTGGCTTTGATTCTGGCTATACAAAAGTGCTTCTCTTGTGGCGAGATAATCACTTTTGTCAGTCGTATAAAACTGCTAATATCTTTTAAACTAATCGGTCGAAATTGTTCAGCTTTTCTCTATTACTTTATGAAGCACTGCACAATACAATTAGCTTATCGGAGACCGCTAACTGTTCGAAGCTAAACTTGTAGAAGCTTTCTAAGGTCCGTTTCAACTTCACCTAGTTTGACTTGGATCTCGTTAATATAGTGGCCTCGCCACGCGTTATAAAGACGATTCTTTTCACTGCTGTTCACTTCGACGTCTCACTATAATGAATGTATAAGAAAAGAACTTTCACAATAATACTTCGATGATCTGAGAATGAGATCTCAGAATGATCAGAGAACGAAAGAGGCTCCTCTCTTCTGCGCAAGCCCTTTTATTAACTTCTCGAGGGGCGTTTCCATCCCTTCCAAAGCGTGATACTACGTCATCGCTAAAAGTTCCAACTTCGTTAATTCATGACGGATTTTCAAAATTCAAAAACTGAAAATAAATTTCACCAAAATTCCAAATCAATGCTTCTACTGCAAATGGATTTCCACAATTCTGCATTCCAAAAGTAATAAAAATACCATAGTTTCAGCAATCTCCGTCTTCCTTTAAACTATCGTTGATTGGTTCAAGCCTCTCCTCCAATAGCATAGTTTCTTCCTCAGCAGAATTCCTCGTTTCCTGCGACTGCGTCGTAAATCTTGGAACATTCTCGACTAAATGCTGACGTCACTGAGAATCTCAGCTCAAGTAGCCTGCTGGCATAACATATACGTCATCCGTGCTTACGTCATGACTACCCACGTCATAACCATGACAACCATAACTTTTCATATAATTTCAAATATAGCCACCGTGGTCTCTATATAATTCAATTACGGGGGCATTCTCCTCGCACCACGTTTCAAAAACAGTTGCAAATTGTTTTTAAACTCAGTGTTACAAGTATCTCAACTCTCTTGAACACGAAATTGAATTATTACTGGCTTACTCTAGGATAGTATCTTTTTAAATTTCCAGCATTGAACTTGCCGTAAACGACATTATTCTCATCATCGTAGAGTTCATAACAGTTGTTTCCATAAGCGTTCGTAATCCTAAACGGCCCCAGGAACACTAATCCAAACTTGGGGTAGATTTTCTTGGACATATCAGCCTTGACAGGTCTGCGTAATAATACAAGATTTCCAACTTGAAAGGGTGTACCAAAACGTTTTCCAGCTACTCTCTTCAATCGTTTCTCTGCTGCTTTCTGGAGTTGTTCCTTTACCTTGTCAATCCTCTGCTGTCTTCCTAGGTCGGGATCTCTAGGTATGTGGTTGAAAAGATTATCCCACGGCCTTTCTGGGTTTCTTCCTAGATGAAGTCGCATTGGCACTTCTCCTGTGCTCTCCTGCACTGTAGAGTTCAGACATTCCTCAATAAGGGGTACAAATCTCACCCAACCATAATGATCATTTGGACAGAAAATTCGACAGAATTTCGAAAATTCAGCCATATATCTTTCTGAGGAATTCGATTCAGGGTAATGCACGCTTGAAAATAAGTGCTTAATGCCAAGCCTTTCCATATCCGCTGCAAATTCCACGGACGTAAACTGCGTTCCATGATCTGACAGTAGATATTCCGGTATACCAGCTTTAGGAAATACAGCATTTTCCAGTCTGCTTACTACGTTCCTCGTGTTAGCTTTCTGCATGGGACTCATTGTAACAAATTTTGAGAAAACATCCACGGTCACCAACAAGTACTGGTTACCCTGGTATCCCTTCGGACAGGGGCCAAATATATCCGTCGCCATAAGTTCGTTTGGCTTAGAAGGAATCATCGCCTTCGGTTTTCCCTTTAGTAAAGCAGAAGCATACTTTGCTCTTTGACATTTGTCACAGGATCTAATGAGCTTGGCAATGCTGGAACGCATGTTAGTCCAGATAAATCTCTCTTTAAGTGTATTAAGAGTTTTATCTAAACCGGCATGTCCAGTTGCATGATGAGCTACCCACACTAAATTGACAATAAGTTTAGGTGGCACGACTATTCGGAGTTTTGTATGCGCAGGGTCAGCATACTTGCATACGATGTCTCCACTCAAGACAAAGTGTCGTGAATTTCTCCGCGTAGCTTCATAGTCAACATCTGTATTGTCCATGTAACCCTTGAGGAACCTGTACATTTTCCTTATTGGAGCGTGTCTCTTCTGTGACACACCGATTCGGGCTAACCTCCTAACGGTTTCTTCATCTTCTTGCTCCAATTGTACATGGTGTATCTGCACATTTTTAATAGGGTTACGTGATAGAGCATCAGCCAGTAAGTTATCTTTCCCAGGCTGGTGGACGATAGTAGCGTTAAACTGTTGGGTGAACAAAGCCCAACGTGTCAATCTATCACTCGACATGTCAGTTTGCAACATAAACTGTAGTGCTTTATGGTCAGTAATAATGATGACCTTATGTCCCAGCAGGATTTTCTTCCAGGCTTGCAAAGCTGTCACAAAAGCTAACGCTTCAAGCTCTGTCGTGAAGTAGTTTTCCTCGTGCTTTTTCAACTTCCGACTAGTGAACGCAGTGTAGTGCTTGTTGCCTGCCTCGTCTTTCTGGTATAAGACTGCACTAATGCCTATTCTTGATGCATCAGACTCAATATAGAACACCTTTTCAAAGTCTGGGTACTCCAGTTTCACATTATTTCTGAGCATCTCTTTTGCTTTCTCAAAAGCCTCGTCTGCAGCGGTACTCCATTTCCATCTGTTGTTCTTCTTGAGTAAGTCATACAGAGGAGCCATAATTTCCGAGTATCTTGGACAGTGGCTGCTAATAAATTGGCATGCACCTACAAATTCTCTGACTTGTTTTACCTTAGTTGGCTTTGGAAATCTCGTGATCGCATCTACTTTTTTCATGTTTGGATGATATCCATCTTTATCAATAGTATGCCCCAAGTAATTTATCTCCTTCATCAAGAATTGACATTTTCCAAAGTTCACCTTTATATTGGCCTCCCTTAAATTCTCGAACAACTTTCTCAAGTGCACTAAATGTTCTGCGGCGCTGGGTGAAGATACGATTAAATCGTCAATGTAGCAGATTACATTTTCTTTCACTTCGTCAGTGAGCTTACTATCAAGTGCTCGAATAAGTGCTGGTCCACTGTTAACCATTCCAAAAGGCATTCTGGCAAAGACCCATGACGTCTGGTCAAATAGGAATCCAGTGTACGCATACTATCCTCTTCTAGTTGAACTTGATAAAATGAAGACGTCAAGTCAAGAACGCTGAAACATGCTCTTCCTTTGAATTTTCGAAGCAGATCTCTAATCTTGGGTGGTCTGTCATTTTCTGGAAGAATCTTCAAGTTGATGGTCCTGGCATCGAGACAAAGACGTATTTGACCATTACTTTTCTTCACTACTGTGATGGGGTTTATATAAGACGACGCCTGTTTTCTAATAATCCCGTCTACCTCCATTTTTCTGATTAACCCTCGTACTTCTTGATAGTATTTCTCAGGAATGGGGTATATTCTTTTCTGGTAAGGGGTTTCATCTGTCAGCCTTATCTTGTACTTATAATCCTTAATCAATCCAGGCTTTTCATCGAAAATATCTTGGAATTCCTTTATCAGATCCTCAAATTCCCCCTGAATTTCTTCAAATCCTTCAGTTTTTCTACTGGGTATTTCTTCTAAATTTTCCACTTCATTAATTATTGTATTCAAAATTTCTTCCCTAAGGTCTATTTCCAGACTGTTTTTCACGTCCTGTTCTTCTATCTCTTCTGTGATTAAGTACCCATCATTAAAGCTAATACTTCTGTTCTTCATGTCAATAATAGCTCCGACCTTCGATATAAAATCGATTCCAAGCACCATATCAAAATTGATCTTGCTCACCACAATGAAGATCTGTTCATAATTCCTTCCATTGATCTCAAAGTTCAATAACACTTGAATCTTGCATTTCACTGCCTTATCTTGGAATATCCCTCTCACTTTGACGGTAGAAACAGGTAGAACTGTCATGTTCTCTCCTCTTAGCAGACTTTGATAACATTCCTCTGAAATGATGGAAATAATAGCACCAGTATCCATCAGGGCTTTGTACTGCTGTCCATCTATCCGTACAGCAATAATAGGTAATGCACATGGTCTTTCCTCTTTAACAATACCCCTCTCTTCTAGTAAATCTTCATCGGTAACTTCGTATATCTCATTAATCGTAATCAGGTGTGGTGTGGCAATGTATTTACAGGTTCTCACTGACGTTGAGAAATCGGCGTTTTTTTTGTGTTACCGACCTCAAAATTCTGCTGGCTCGTAGAAGGCCCAGGATCGATTACAACATCCTGCCTTTTCTTTTGATTGTCAGCTTCTTTATCCCTTAATTCTTTTAAGTATTGCTGGCTTTCCTTCTCTCTTTGCTGATACTGATCAGGTGTCATAACCTGACCTTGAGTATTCTGGTTTCTATTTTGGTTTTGGTTATTCCTATTATAGTTACGGTTATAACCATTATTGTTATAATATCTGCCTCTTCCATTATAGTTTCCTCGGTTGTAGTTCCAACCTCTTCTCTGTTGATACGGTCGGTAACCTTGTGATCTGTAATTTCTAAACTGATTATTTCTGTGAGGACCTACATTGTCAGTTTTCTCCTGCTCTGGCTTGTCAGTTTGTTGGACTTGGTCCATATATACCGTATTGATTTCTTTAAACTCCTGCCTTTGACCTTTCTGGACTACGTTAGGCATTGGACTTGTGTAGTCTAACCTTCTCAGTAATTCATCCATGCTGGATAAATCCCTGATGTTGGACGAAATTATAAGTCTTCTCACCTCAACTGGCAGCATACGAGAAATCGCATCTATTAGTTGCTCCGTGGACAATGGGGGTTGCAAAAATCTCAAGCGGGACAACTGACTCGTAAAGAAATCAGCGTACCTCGTTGGAAGAGTACCTGAGTATTTTCTTGAATACACCTCCGCTCTTAACGAATTCTGCGCTTCTATGGACCAAAATCGTTTGATTAATGCCTCTGCAAACTCGTCAAAGTTACTGAATGTGTATCTAAATGCGCGAAACCATTCAAGGGGTCCTCCAATCAGATATCTCTCTACTATCTTCATCTCTCTCTCTCTGGGAATGTGAGCTTCGATGAAATAATCTTTGAGATTCCTTACATACTCTATAGGTGTCAAACTATCAGTGTTACTGAATTTTTGTGGTTTGTCTTCGAAATTCCTAATGACCGTCACGTTCCTCGGATATGAATCCGGATAGTTTTTCCCACTATCTCGGTAGTTCCACTCAGGTTCCATATTCCTCTCGTCATCCTCCTCTCTGAATCTGGATACACGTTCTTCAGGAGTCACGTCTCTCTCTTCTGGCTCTAGGTTATGTCTTCTAGTATAATTCCTATTCAATTCGCAAGCTAAGCCTTCTGTATCCTTGTCGGTGATTTCTGTTAAGACTTTCTTGATTATCTCTTCTTTGTAGTCCTGCATTAAACTAGCCTCTCCTAACTTCAAATTTTTCAGTTTACTCGTCGTTTCATTTACATCCGAGACAACTTTATGCATCTGTTCCTCTAATGTGGATTTTAAAGTTTGCATATCCTGATCTAGTTGTGTTCTATCGTCAACTTGTTTTTCGGATAGCGAATTTATCCTGACGCTTAAATCTTTCCTAATCTGTACTACTTCATTGTTAATTTCTATCTGCGTACTGGCAAGTTTTCTTTCAATCCTTTCCTGAATTTGGGTTACATGTTCCCCACTTGACTTATTCCACTCGTCTTTCCATACCGCTACGTTTGCTGTTAACATTTCGGCTATGTCTACTTCGATATCCTCTTTTAATACTCTATTGTGGTCTAATACCTGGGTTCTCATGACCTCTACATCATACTTCAACTCTGCTAAAGACGTTGTTGTTCTAACTGATTCATCAACTAGTCTAGTCGCTAATGCAGTTATATTACACGTACAAAGAGTTTTTGAGTTTTCGATTTCTTCCCTGACTTTATTTACATCAGTTTGGACTTTAGTCATATCTATGAAAACTGTGTTGACCTCTACCTGAATCTTAGTTATGTCACTTTGCACCTCTGTTATATCCGCACGAACGTTATTAATATCTACCTGAACATTGGATACATCAGTTCTAGCTTTTTGAATTTCTTTTTGGACTTCCTCGACCTTGTCTTGGACAGTCGCTACATCATTTTTGACAACAACAACTTCGGCTCTAGCACAAGAAATATCCCCTCGGACATTAGCTACATCTAGATTTAACATTGTAAGGTCTTTCTGTACCTTAGACACATCATTTTTAACATCATCAACATTTTTATGCACATTAGATACATCTGTGCGGATGTCAGTTACAGTATTTTCAATTCCTAGGGTATTAATCTGTAAACGCGACATATTATCCTCCAAATTAGCAGCACTAGTTTGGATACCCTTCAAACTTTCACCCATACTAGCTTTCAAATTACTAGCATTCTCCTCCATTCTTGCATTCAAATTAGCAGACAAATTACTAACATTCTCCTCCATTCGACTATTATTCTCCTTCATGCTTTCATTCAGCATCTGCTTCATACTATTATTCATGCTAGCTTTCAAATTAGCATTTTCCTCCATCATCTGCTTCATGTTAGCAGACATCTCCTCTAACGTTATCCTCAAACTTTCATCTGCCATTACAATATTATTCAAAAATGGACTGCTGTAGGGACATACATCAAAAGAGCAAAATAACAACATTTGAGCAACACTTTTCACCATATATAAATTTGATCAATTTTCTGTCTTAAGTCTAACTTATAACTACCTTATAATTAACCTTCGACGATACTTCATGTTGAAACAAACTCAAGCACATGTTCAAATTTCCCTGGCTCATTTTAAAATATCCTAACACAAATAATTTACATTTACAATCCAAATAATTTAAATTTATCTTTAATATGACTAAAATGTCATAAGCCGGTCAAATAAAATAAGATTCCAGATTATAGGCGATTTTTCTAAGTTTCCTGCCCATTTAACCTTTCTCAAGTTGTATAAGATCTGATCTTTTCTGAGTGTAATTTTCCTAATACAATACAACATTTAATTCCTATATAATCACACTCTTAAATACTACAATTGGCCTAGACATCTAACAAAGAATCAACCTCTTTATTTGAGTCTAATCGAACCTCACGTTTTAGGTTTGCCACTCTTTCTGGCGTTCAACCTGGTAATCCAGTTTTGTCGAATTCGAGCCCCAACGTTTTAGGTGCGCCAATCTTTCTGTTGACTCAGCCCCACGTTCTTGGGTCGCCAATCTTTCTGTCCCCGTTTACCTGGATAGTAGGCTGTCAGATATCCGCCCCCTCAATCGGATTGCCAATTATCAATCGCACCGGCACAGTTACATCAATGAAAATGGCACTGACAGATACTATCGAGATAAGAGCACAGAAGTTCACAGGAAATCATTGTGGAACACACCAAAATAAACGGGGGTTCATACTTACCGTTACTTACCTCTTAATTATCTCGGGGTTTGAGTTGACAACAGGATCACTAAAAGTCTGTTCACACAATAACCTCCACCATGACATTTAAAAATGAACCAAAAACGAAGACGAGAACTTTGAACTGTACAAAAGCTTTATTTCTAATAAAGGGTATGATTTTACTAACACAACAAAATCAACGTGGCTATCAGTAGCCCAAGTCAATCTGACTACGTCCTCCAGTAGGACTTGCAAAAATTATCATACAACATGATATAAAACATTTTAGCTCCCAAGAGCTCCAAATAACGTAATATTCATAACACTATTGGATTGGAAAAGGACGTCAGGGTGTGACATATATAGAGCATTTGGTTTCCTTTTAATAAACATGGCAATGGTATTTATAGTCGCAAGGCCAGAGTGTGGACGACCTCACTCTCTGTGAACCAGATGTTGGCACAGCTGCGGGCTACCCTCCAGCCTGTTGCATACTGGTCAAATGCACTCCCTTCTCACATGCTATGTTACGTAAGAATACAGCTTGTTCTCTCAAGCTTTTAAATGTCTACAAGACAACTCACATTATATTTACGCAAATCTTTCAAGTACTTTGCTCACATCCTATTGGATCATTATGTTAATTTCTTAAACTTGTTAACTTCTCATCCAAATGTTTAATTAGCTCTTAAATGTTTATAACAAAATCACATAAATTATTTATAACAATTAGAAATTGTTTATAATATTTGTCAAAGACAATAAAAATATTATAAGCACGCCTTTAACATCACTCTCGTTTCACATTAATTTCAAAAATATTTACAGCAATTATTTACAATATTAACATTTAAATTGTTTAAATTATTAATTTAAGAAATACATTAACCACAGGTTCATCCGGTTGATAATTTTCATAATCGTGTTTAATATAATCGACCAATAAAGGTTAGTTATACATGTTAATGTCACAATCTGGTTTAATAAAGGTTTTAATAATGATTTGTGACGGCAACCTTCATTCAAAATCTTATCTCAAATTCTTTCAAAACTCGTGTTAATTATAACAGTAAATTCACTTGATTTATTTTCAACGAACTATAACAATCTTACTCCAGCGGAAAATCCTTCGCTAACAAGTTAATGCATAAACTGCATTAAAATATGCCCAAAATCATCATATATTAATCTATATGGCATTAAAAACTTCCACATAACTTACAAAACTTCCACAAATAATTCTTTTACATTAATTCCTGTGGGAACCTCCTTCATATTCAAGGGCATTATACCTCAGCGACTTTCAACACGCGCTGCACTAGCGATTATACATTCATAGTTCCACTTAAAAATTTTTATAATCATTAATTGTTTCAAAACTGTTTTTCTATTTAACCTTCGTGGATTTCATTCATGAACCGAAATGAAGTCAAAACTTGCCAATCACAAACAAATTTAATAGTGAATACGCTTATATACGCCTGTCTGGTCTATCAAAATTTAAGATTAACATCTTAAAAGAAATTGAAGTATGAAAATACTAACATCAAATAAAGTGCGACTAAAATGCAAAGTAGTCGAATAGAATCCAATTAGACTGGGGAATGCAGACATGATTCTATAAATCTCTAATTGAGAAAAACTCCTAACAAAAGTTCTTGACTTTAATGCATTCAATAATTCATTATTAAAGTTACTCTTTCACAAAAGTGTCTATGATGCAATGATCATTCATAACTGACGATAAATGTCTGTGTTGCAATCAATTCAAATAACGACTAGTATTTCCAAGATCGTCGACAACGTAAGAGATTTTAACGCTCTAAAATCATTTAAATGTTCTTCCTTCTTGATGATGATGAAAATTGGTCAAAGTAATTAAACTGGGGTAGAATTACTTTAATAAAATGACACGCTGTCTGAATTTAAATCTGCCATAAAAATCATTAACTTACAGTCAAATCGTGACTACAAAAAATATTAATTACTGAAAAATCCAAATATCAGTCTCAACTGATTCAAAATCGTTAACTATGCCCATGACATAACAATGTCTTAATAAATCGTCGAAAAATGCAAAACTCATCAAGGTGTACTGAGAATAAGAATCTCAACAAGAAAATAGGGCAAAATACATGAGGATAAAAATATGGGAAAAATAGTTGCTCAAACATCATTAGTAAACTCAAATACAATAAACGTTCACGACTACCTTATCTGCCGATTGACGTTCCAGAGGAAAATTCCCCAAAGAAGACTGCTGATGGATCCATTTCACCATGTTAAAGCTGAGCTCCATCCTCGAAATAGGAAACAGCACCCTCGGAGAATCGAACTGCTTCCTTCTCCGGAAATCGCTCTGCTCCTCGAAGACGAATAGACATCCTTCCGGCAATAATCTTCTTTGTGAGTCGGGACACCCCTGACCTCTCTTGAAAAATTCCCTGAAGTTCCAGTAGACAATCGCCATGAAGTTTTGTAGAAATTTCCGAAGAAATTATTCATATTCAGAGTATGAAATTGTTTCTATGGCTGTTCGATGGTATTCAGCCTTTAATTACGAAACATGGGTGTAGATGGAATTCACCGCATGTTCGCTTGTGTGGAATAGCAATTAGCGAAGTTCCATGTCGCTATCTTACTCCGTTGAAATATGTCCCAATTGCAATAAGCCCTTTAGCCTTCCATCTGCTCTTCGGTTGTAGTGTTAGAAGAACAAACTGCCGTATTCAATTGCTCCATTATACTGTATCGTTGTGTAACCAAGCAATCTGAAGTCTTTCTATTCCACTCGCAGCGTCAGCCGTGGCTTTGATTCTGGCTATACAAAAGTGCTTCTCTTGTGGCGAGATAATCACTTTTGTCAGTCGTATAAAACTGCTAATATCTTTTAAACTAATCGGTCGAAATTGTTCAGCTTTTCTCTATTACTTTATGAAGCACTGCACAATACAATTAGCTTATCGGAGACCGCTAACTGTTCGAAGCTAAACTTGTAGAAGCTTTCTAAGGTCCGTTTCAACTTCACCTAGTTTGACTTGGATCTCGTTAATATAGTGGCCTCGCCACGCGTTATAAAGACGATTCTTTTCACTGCTGTTCACTTCGACGTCTCACTATAATGAATGTATAAGAAAAGAACTTTCACAATAATACTTCGATGATCTGAGAATGAGATCTCAGAATGATCAGAGAACGAAAGAGGCTCCTCTCTTCTGCGCAAGCCCTTTTATTAACTTCTCGAGGGGCGTTTCCATCCCTTCCAAAGCGTGATACTACGTCATCGCTAAAAGTTCCAACTTCGTTAAATTCATGACGGATTTTCAAAATTCAAAAACTGAAAATAAATTTCACCAAAATTCCAAATCAATGCTTCTACTGCAAATGGATTTCCACAATTCTGCATTCCAAAAGTAATAAAAATACCATAGGTTCAGCAATCTCCGTCTTCCTTTAAACTATCGTTGATTGGTTCAAGCCTCTCCTCCAATAGCATAGTTTCTTCCTCAGCAGAATTCCTCGTTTCCTGCGACTGCGTCGTAAATCTTGGAACATTCTCGACTAAATGCTGACGTCACTGAGAATCTCAGCTCAAGTAGCCTGCTGGCATAACATATACGTCATCCGTGCTTACGTCATGACTACCCACGTCATAACCATGACAACCATAACTTTTCATATAATTTCAAATATAGCCACCGTGGTCTCTATATAATTCAATTACGGGGGCAGTACCATCCCGGCATTTGCACGATGATGAAGTGGGAAACCACGGAAAACCACTTTGAGGATGGCTGAGGTGGGAATCTAACCCCCTCTACTCATTTGTAACACCCGAGGCTGAATAGACCCCGTTCCAGTCCTCACACCACTTTTCAAATATCGTGGCAGAGCCGGGAATCGAACCCAGGACCTCCGGGGCGGCAGCTAACCATGCTGTCCGCTACGCTACGGAGGCGACTTCAGGAACTATTCGTGCGCAAAATTTAGAACTGTTGGCTTGCACACTTACTGATATATTGGTATTAGGATAAAGAGAGTGAGCATTTATTAACAGTGGGCAGCCCTAATGGCTTTCAAGTATAAGCATAGTCATATCTGTTGTAGTACACAAAGCACGTACGAAATTTGGTTAAAATCCAATTGATAGTATAGATGTTAGATGTACTTAAACATTGGACTTATCAGCAGGCTTAGAATCATCTTGGCAACACTGTCATATATGGGCTTCTTAAAATGTATCTGGAATGTTATTATCCCTGTGTGTGCTTATTTTGGAAAAGTTCGCATGCATAACGTCTGAGATATCCAACGTAGAGCTTAAAAGTGAATTGTGATATTTAGCGGTTTGTAGCTCTGAAATCATTTTCAATTATGTCCTTGAGATATTCAGATTTAGATATTTCCTTATACCAAACTTGGTTTCGATAACTGCAGCCATTTAGAAGATGATAGGGGGAGACTCACAAAGAGAGACAGACAGAGAGACATTTGCCTGGATCGATGCCATAAGTCTATCTCATCCTCATTTTTTTAGTGAAAAGTAAGCTAAAAATAGCACGTAGAATATACGATAGCTACTGTATAACATCCAACCTTAGGTGCTTCTATACTGTGCTGATCAGTACCCGCTGCTTATGGACATATCACATGTGTTGTACCGCAATCATTCGCCATCAGAGTACAAATGGTACAGATCGTAACGTTAAAGCATGTATACAAGCACAATTCCGGTATTGTCTTGAATAACGTTATTCGTGCTCGCATTAGTTGTTCCGATTGGCTCTGCTGCAAGAAATCAAAGATGGAGGAAACTTGTGGATTGAGAGTAATATTCGCAGTTCATTGGCATTATTAATGGAAATCAGTAATTTAGTTCCGTTACGTTGAATACAGGAAAAGGCACTGACTGATTAAACGCATTTCTGTCAGTATTTAAGACTAAACTGAAATCATTCGACATTGAGCTATATGGAAGAAGCTGTGAACTTGCAGAGTACGTGAGAAGTGTATGAGTGCTAGAGCGCTAACTTGGTATCTAATGGCTCCTGGGTTCGAGTCGGTCTATGGTCGGAATTTTTATTCGTTTTGAATTATTTTGTTGTGTCAACACTACTGTGTGATGCAACTTTTCAACTTCGATTTACTCGCATGATCTAGGAGGGCCATGTTAATAATGGATATTGGTAGGGAAAAATCATTCTATTTTATCATTCGAATTTGCACTTTCCCAATCAAAACCATGAATATTTGTACTATTCGTGAAACTAATATAATTTTCACAGCACTGTATACTCCAGAGTAATTTTTTATTTTTTAGTCGTTTACCCTCCAGGTTGGTGGAACCCATGGACTCAGCGAGGGAACTCACCACTACCGCCTCTACGGGCAGTGTCCTAGAGCTGGGAACATCGAATCGGAAGGGATACAACTGGTGAGGTGGGATTGGCACCTCGGCCAGGCGGCCTCGCCTGCAAAGCAAACAGGGCCTCATGAGGGAAGGTAAGGGATGGTTAGGATGGATAGGCAAGGAAGAAGGAAGGAGGCGACCGTGGCCTTGAAGAAGTTACCATCCCGGTATTTGCCCGAAGACGAAGTGGGAAACCACGAAAAACCACTTCGAGGATGGCTGAGGGGGAATCGAACCCCCTCTACTTATTTGGGCCACCCGAGGCTGAGTAGACCCCGTTCCAGTCCTCGTACCACAAATTTCGCGGCAGAGCCGGGAATCGAACGCAGGACCTCCGGGGCAGCAGCTAACCATGCTGACCACTACGCTAAAATAATATTAATAATAATATTTTTTTTCTTTTTTTCTTTTTCTTAGTCGTTTATCCTCCTGGTTGGTGGAACCCACGGACTCAGCGAGGAACTCACCACTACCGTCTCTACGGGCAGTGTCCCAGAGCTGGGAACATCTAATCGGAGTGCATACAACTGGTGAGGTGGGATTGGCACCTCGCCCAGGCGGCCTCACCTGCAAAGCGAACAGGGGGCCTCATGAGGGAAGGTAATGGATGGTTAGGATGGATAGGCAAGGAAGAGGGAAGGAGGCGGCCGTGGCCTTGAAGAAGGTACCATCCCGGCATTTGCACGATGACGAAGTGGGAAACCACGGAAAACCACTTTGAGGATGGCTGAGGTGGGAATCTAACACCCACTACTCATTTGTAACACCCGAGGCTGAGTAGACCCCGTTCCAGTCCTCACACCACTTTTCAAATATCGTGGCAGAGCCGGGAATCGAACCCAGGACCTCTGGGGCGGCAGCTAACCATGCTGTCCACTACGCTACGGAGGCGACTTCAGGAACTATTCGTGCGCAAAATTTAGAACTGTTGGCTTGCACACTTACTGATATATTGGTATTAGGATAAAGAGAGTGAGCATTTATTAACAGTGGGCAGCCCTAATGGCTTTCAAGTATAAGCATAGTCATATCTGTTGTAGTACACAAAGCACGTACGAAATTTGGTTAAAATCCAATTGATAGTATAGATGTTAGATGTACCTTAACATTGGACTTATCAGCAGGCTTAGAATCATCTTGGCAACACTGTCATATATGGGCTTCTTAAAATGTATCTGGAATGTTATTATCCCTGTGTGTGCTTATATTGGAAAAGTTCGCAAGCATAACGTCTGAGATATCCAACGTTGAGCTTAAAAGTGAATTGTGATTTTTAGCGGTTGGTAGCTCTGAAATCATTTTCAATTATGTCCTTGAGATATTCAGATTTAGATATTTCCTTATACCAAACTTGGTTTCGATAACTGCAGCCTTTTAGGAGATGATAGGGGGAGACTCACAAAGAGAGACAGACAGACAGACATTTGCCTGGATCGATGCCATAAGTCTATCTCATCCTCATTTTTTTTAGTGAAAAGTAAGCTAAAAATAGCACGTTGAATATACGATAGCTACTGTATAACATCCAACCTTAGGTGCTTCTATACTGTGCTGATCAGTACCCGCTGCTTATGGACATATCACATATGTTGTACCGCAATCATTGGCCATCAGCGTACAAATGGTACAGATCGTAACGTTAAAGCTTGTATACAAGCACAATTCCGGTATAGGCTTGAATAACGTTATTCGTGCCCGCATTAGTTGTTCCGATTGGCTCTGCTGCAAGAAATCAAAGATGGAGGAAACTTGTGGATTGAGAGTAATATTTGCAGTTCATTGGCATTATTAATGGAAATCAGTAATTTAGTTCCGTTACGTTGAATACAGGAAAAGGCACTGACTGATTAAACGCATTTCTGTCAGTATTTAAGATTAAACTGAAATCATTCGACATTTAGCCATATGGATGAAGCTGTGAACCTGCAGAGCACGTGAGAAGTGTACGAGTGCTAGAGCGCTAACTTGGTATCTAATGGCTCCTGGGTTCGAGACGGTCTATGGTCGGAATTTTTATTCTTTTTGAATTATTTTGTTGTGTCAACACTACTGTGTGATGCAACTTTTCAACTTCGATTTACTCGCATGATCTAGGGGGGCCATGTTAATAATGGATATTGGTAGGGAAAAATCATTCTATTTTATCATTCGAATTTGCACTTTCCCAATCAAAACCATGAACATTTGTACTATTCGTGAAACTAATATAATTTTCACAGCACTGTTTACTCCACAGTAATTATTTTTTTAGTCGTTTACCCTCCAGGTTGGTGGAACCCATGGACTCAGCGAGGGAACTCACCACTACCGCCTCTACGGGCAGTGTCCTAGAGCTGGGAACATTGAATCGGAAGGGATACAACTGGTGAGGTGGGATTGGCACCTCGCCCAGGCGGCCTCACCTGCTAAGCGAACAGGGGCCTCATGAGGGAAGGTAAGGGATGGTTAGGATGGATAGGCAAGGAAGAAGGAAGGAGGCGGCCGTGGCCTTGAAGAAGTTACCATCCCGGTATTTGCCCGAAGATGAAGTGGGAAACCACGAAAAACCACTTCGAGGATGGCTGAGAGGGAATCGAACCCCCTCTACTTATTTGGGCCACCCGTGGCTGAGTAGACCCCGTTCCAGTCCTCGTACCACAAATTTCGCGGAAGAGCCGGGAATCGAACGCAGGACCTCCGGGGCGGCAGCTAACCATGCTGACCACTACGCTAAAATAATATTAATAATTATAATATTTTTCTTTTTTTCTTTTTCTTAGTCGTTTATCCTCCTGGTTGGTGGAACCCACGGACTCAGCGAGGGAACTCACCACTACCGTCTCTACGGGCAGTGTCACAGAGCTAGGAACATCTAATCGGAGTGCATACAACTGGTGAGGTGGGATTGGCACCTCGCCCAGGTGGCCTCACCTGCAAAACGACCTGGGGGCCTCATGAGGGAAGGTAATGGATGGTTAGGATGGATAGGCAAGGAAGAGGGAAGGAGGCGGCCGTGGCCTTGAAGAAGGTACCATCCCGGCATTTGCACGATGACGAAGTGGGAAACCACGGAAAACCACTTTGAGGATGGCTGAGGTGGGAATCTAACCCCCTCTACTCATTTGTAACACCCGAGGCTGAATAGACCCCGTTCCAGTCCTCACACCACTTTTCAAATATCGTGGCAGAGCCGGGAATCGAACCCAGGACCTCTGGGGCGGCAGCTAACTATGCTGTCCGCTACGCTACGGAGGCGACTTCAGGAACTATACGTGCGCAAAATTTAGAACTGTTGGCTTGCATACTTACTGATATATTGGTATTAGGATAAAGAAAGTGAGCAATTATTAACAGTTGGCAGCCCTAATGGCTTTCAAGTATAAGCATAGTCATATCTGTTGTAGTACACAATGCACGTACAAAATTTGGTTAAAATCCAATTGATAGTATAGATGTTAGATGTACTTAAACATTGGACTTATCAGCAGGCTTAGAATCATCTTGGCAACACTGTCATATATGGGCTTCTTAAAATGTGTCTGGAATGTTATTAAACCTGTGTGTGCTTATTTTGGAAAAGTTCGCATGCATAACGTCTGAGATATCCAACGTAGAGCTTAAAAGTGAATTGTGATATTTAGCGGTTGGTAGCTCTGAAATCATTTTCAATTATGTCCTTGAGATATTCAGATTTAGATATTTCCTTATACCAAACTTGGTTTCGATAACTGCAGCCTTTTAGAAGATGATAGGGGGAGACTCACAAAGAGAGACAGACAGACAGACATTTGCCTGGATCGATGCCATAAGTCTATCTCATCCTCATATTTTTAGTGAAAAGTAAGCTAAAAATAGCATGTAGAATATACGATAGTTACTGTATAACATCCAACCTTAGGTGCTTCTATACTGTGCTGATCAGTACCCGCTGCTTATGGACATATCACATGTGTTGTACCGCAATCATTGGCCATCAGAGTACAAATGGTACAGATCGTAACGTTAAAGCATGTATACAAGCACAATTCCGGTATTGGCTTGAATAACGTTATTCGTGCTCGCATTAGTTGTTCCGATTGGCTCTGCTGCAAGAAATCAAAGATGGAGGAAACTTGTGGATTGAGAGTAATATTCGCAGTTCATTGGCATTATTAATGGAAATCAGTAATTTAGTTCCGTTACGTTGAATACAGGAAAAGGCACTGACTGATTAAACGCATTTCTGTCAGTATTTAAGACTAAACTGAAATCATTCGACATTTAGCCATATGGATGAAGCTGTGAACCTGCAGAGTACGTGAGAAGTGTATGAGTGCTAGAGCGCTAACTTGGTATCTAATGGCTCCTGGGTTCGAGACGGTCTATGGTCGGAATTTTTATTCTTTTTGAATTATTTTGTTGTGTCAACACTACTGTGTGATGCAACTTTTCAACTTCGATTTACTCGCATGATCTAGGGGGGCCATGTTAATAATGGATATTGGTAGGGAAAAATCATTCTATTTTATCATTCGAATTTGCACTTTCCCAATCAAAACCATGAATATTTTTACTATTCGTGAAACTAATATAATTTTCACAGCACTGTTTACTCCAGAGTATTTTTTTATTTTTTAGTCGTTTACCCTCCAGGTTGGTGGAACCCATGGACTCAGCGAGGGAACTCACCACTACCGCCTCTACGGGCAGTGTCCTAGAGCTGGGAACATCGAATCGGAAGGGATACAACTGGTGAGGTGGGATTGGAACCTCGGCCAGGCGGCCTCGCCTGCAAAGCAAACAGGGCCTCATGAGGGAAGGTAAGGGATGGTTAGGATGGATAGGCAAGGAAGAGGGAAGGAGGCGACCGTGGCCTTGAAGAAGTTACCATCCCAGTATTTGCCCGAAGACGAAGTGGGAAACCACGAAAAACCACTTCGAGGATGGCTGAGGGGGAATCGAACCCCCTCTACTTATTTGGGCCACCCGAGGCTGAGTAGACCCCGTTCCAGTCCTCGTACCACAAATTTCGCGGCAGAGCCGGGAATCGAACGCAGGACCTCCGGGGCAGCAGCTAACCATGCTGACCACTACGCTAAAATAATATTAATAATAATAATATTTTTCTTTTTTTCTTTTTCTTAGTCGTTTATCCTCCTGGTTGGTGGAACCCACGGACTCAGCGAGGGAACTCACCACTACCGTCTCTACGGGCAGTGTCCCAGAGCTGGGAACATCTAATCGGAGTGCATACAACTGGTGAGGTGGGATTGGCACCTCGCCCAGGCGGCCTCACCTGCAAAGCGAACAGGGGGCCTCATGAGGGATGGTAATGGATGGTTAGGATGGATAGGCAAGGAAGAGGGAAGGAGGCGGCCGTGGCCTTGAAGAAGGTACCATCCCGGCTTTTGCACGATGACGAATTGGGAAACACGGAAAACCACTTTGAGGATGGCTGAGGTCGGAATCTAACCCCATCTACTCATTTGTAACACCCGAGGCTGAGTAGACCCCGTTCCAGTCCTCACACCACTTTTCAAATATCGTGGCAGAGCCGGGAATCGAACCCAGGACCTCCGGGGCGGCAGCTAACCATGCTGTCCGCTACGCTACGGAGGCGACTTCAGGAACTATTCGTGCGCAAAATTTAGAACTGTTGGCTTGCACACTTACTGATATATTGGTATTAGGATAAAGAGAGTGAGCATTTATTAACAGTGGGCAGCCCTAATGGCTTTCAAGTATAAGCATAGTCATATCTGTTGTAGTACACAAAGCACGTACGAAATTTGGTTAAAATCCAATTGATAGTATAGATGTTAGATGTACTTAAACATTGGACTTATCAGCAGGCTTAGAATCATCTTGGCAACACTGTCATATATGGGCTTCTTAAAATGTATCTGGAATGTTATTATCCCTGTGTGTGCTTATTTTGGAAAAGTTCGCATGCATAACGTCTGAGATATCCAACGTTGAGCTTAAAAGTGAATTGTGATTTTTAGCGGTTGGTAGCTCTGAAATCATTTTCAATTATGTCCTTGAGATATTCAGATTTAGATATTTCCTTATACCAAACTTGGTTTCGATAACTGCAGCCTTTCAGGAGTTGATAGGGGGAGACACACAAAGAGAGACAGACAGACAGACATTTGCCTGGATCGAAGCCATAAGTCTATCTCATCCTCATTTTTTTAAAGTGAAAAGTAAGCTAAAAATAGCACGTAGAATATACGATAGCTACTGTATAACATCCAACCTTAGGTGCTTCTATACTGTGCTGATCAGTACCCGCTGCTTATGGACATATCACATATGTTGTACCGCAATCATTGGCCATCAGCGTACAAATGGTACAGATCGTAACGTTAAAGCTTGTATACAAGCACAATTCCGGTATAGGCTTGAATAACGTTATTCGTGCCCGCATTAGTTGTTCCGATTGGCTCTGCTGCAAGAAATCAAAGATGGAGGAAACTTGTGGATTGAGAGTAATATTTGCAGTTCATTGGCATTATTAATGGAAATCAGTAATTTAGTTCCGTTACGTTGAATACAGGAAAAGGCACTGACTGATTAAACGCATTTCTGTCAGTATTTAAGATTAAACTGAAATCATTCGACATTTAGCCATATGGATGAAGCTGTGAACCTGCAGAGTGCGTGAGAAGTGTACGAGTGCTAGAGCGCTAGCTTGGTATCTAATGGCTCCTGGGTTCGAGACGGTCTATGGTCGGAATTTTTATTCTTTTTGAATTATTTTGTTGTGTCAACACTACTGTGTGATGCAACTTTTCAACTTCGATTTACTCGCAAGATCTAGGGGGCCATGTTAATAATGGATATTGGTAGGGAAAAATCATTCTATTTTATCATTCGAATTTGCACTTTCCCAATCAAAACCATGAATATTTGTACTATTCGTGAAACTAATATAATTTTCACAGCGCTGTTTACTCCACAGTAATTTTTTATTTTTTTAGTCGTTTACCCTCCAGGTTGGTGGAACCCATGGACTCAGCGAGGGAACTCACCACTACCGCCTCTACGGGCAGTGTACTAGAGCTGGGAACATCGAATCGGAAGGGATACAACTGGTGAGGTGGGATTGGCACCTCGCCCAGGTGGCCTCACCTGCAAAGCGAACAGGGGCCTCATGAGGGAAGGTAAGGGATGATTAGGATGGATTGGCAAGGAAGAAGGAAGGAGGCGGCCGTGGCAAAGAAGAAGGTGCCATCCCGGCATTTGCCCGAAGACGAAGTGGGAACCACGGAAAACCACTTTGAGGATGGCTGAGGTGGGAATCGAACCCCTTCTACTCATTTGAAACACCCGAGGCTGAGTAGACCCTGTTTCAATCCTCGCACCACTTTTCAAATATCGTGGCAGAGCCGGGAATCGAACCCAAGACCACCGAGCCTGCAGCTAACCATGCTACCGCTACGCTACGGAGGCGACTCCATGCCAATGATTAAACTATATAGACCTATCTAGAATAATGACGAAATTTAGTTGGTAATACTAACATTTCTAATTATATCGGAATATACCTGAAGTATTCTAATACAGCACTACAGTTGGCAGCCTAGGTGACTGAATATATCCTTAGTTCCATCTCCTAAGGTACAGCATGCACCTACAACATTTGGTTGAAATCCAATGGATAGTATGGACGTTGCATGTTGTGAAATATTGGATCTATCAGTGCGTATAAAATCATATTGGCAACAAGGTCATGCACGTGTGATCAGAATTAATCTGAAATAACACTATACTTTAAAGTACGAATTTTGGATAACATCCATTTGTTGGTAGAGACTTTACATGCATTTTCAGCAGGCATAGAATTATTTTGGCAGCACTGACGTATATTAGTTACTCGAAGTTAATCTGAAATTTTAGATACCATACGTGTGCAACATTCAGAGCTGTTGACTAGCATACTTTCTGATATATTGGTATTAGGATAAATAAAGAGAATGAGCATTCGTTAGCAGTTGGCAGCCCTGCCTGCTCTGAAGTATAAGCATAGTCGTATCTGTTATAGTACCCCAAAACACAAATAAAATTTGGTTAAAATCCAATTTATAGTATAGAAGTTAGCTACACTTAAACAATGGACTTATCCGCAGACTTAAAATCATGTTGGCAACACCGTCATATATGCGCTTCTTAAAATATATATTTGGAATGTTATTATCTCCATGTTCACTAATTTTGGAAGAGTTCGCATGCATAACGTCTGATAAATCCAACATAGAGCTCAAAAGAGAATTGTGATTTTTCTGCGCAATTACTAGCCCTCAGGTAATTTTCAAATATGCCCGTGAGATATTCAGATATAGAACTTTACTTATACCAAATTTGGTTTCAATAACTGCAGCCGTCTAGGAGGGACAGACAGACATTTGACTGGATCGATGTCATAATTCTACTTTTTCCTCATTTTTACAAAATGTGAAAAGCAGGCTAAAATAGTACGTAGAATATACGATGGCTACTGTATAACATCCAACCTTAGGTGCTTCGATACTGTGCTGATCAGTACCCTCTGCTCAAGGACCTATCACATGTGTTGTACCGCAATCATTGGCCATCAGAGTACAAATGGTACAGATTGTAACGTTAAAGCTTGTATACAGGCACAATTCCGGTATAGGCTTGAATAACGTTATTCGCAGCAGCATTCCGTGTTCCGATTGGCTCAGCTGCAAGAAATCAAACATGGAGGAAAGATGTGGATTGAGAGTAATATTTGCAGTTTATTGGCATTATTAATCCAAATCAGTCATTAAGATGCGTTACGTTGAATACATGAAGGGGCACTGATTGATTGAACGCATTCCTGTCAGTATTTACGATTTAACTGAAATAATTCGACATTTAGCATGAAGTTACGTAACTATGAGCTAGCGTTACAAAGTGAAAAGTGTACGAGTGCTATAGCTGTAACTTAGAGTCCAATGGATCTCGGGTTCGAGACGCCCCAGGGCCAATTTATCTATTCTTTTTGAATTATTATGTTGCATTCACACTACTTTCCTTGTGAGTTTCCAACTACGATTTATTCGCATGATCTACGGAGATTATGTTTATAATGGGTATTGGCAGGGAAAATTATTCTATTCTGTCATTCAAACTTGTACTTCCCCATTCAAAACCATGAATATTTGTACTATTCGTGAAAGTATAATAATATTTTCATACCACAATAATAGTCTATGTTTACTCCACAAATAGGCTACATTTGTTATGTTGGTAGGCCGGGTACTGCTGCGTGTCCCCCCGCACTGCACTCCGAGCCCATGGAATTTAAAAGCTCAGCCCGTTCAGTGCCGTTCTCATCTAATGCGGCCGCGTTCTGGCCCATAGCACTGGACTCACAAAGCACTGGACGGGGTGGGCCGATCAGGTAGACTAACCTTCACTACGCGTGCACAACCAAATGCTCTCTTAACACTTCTATTCAGAATTTTTAGCGATACTGGTGTCACTGAGTTAATGGTAGGCCTATAGTTCAAACTGGCTAATCTCTATCTGAAATATATCGATAGTTGTTGTTGATTGGTTCAGGGGCTTTACGACATCATGGTCATGTAGCCCCGTGTATTTGTGTGTGTGTTCGTGTGTGTAATTTGTCTGATAACCTGTGTTATCGTCATGGCTCTATTATTGTGCGCTTTGTAATTCAGATGAGGATTGGAAGGAAGCGGCCGTGGCCTTATGTTAGGTACCATCCCGGCATTTGCCTGGAGTAGAAGTTAAATAACAAATCGGAAATTTAGTACTGTATCGAGTTTAACCGAGTTTTTACAAATATTACTGTCGTCAAAGGAATTTAGATAACTATTTGAAGTTATTAGACATTGCACAAAACGAAGTTTTAACTTATACATTACGTCGTTCTAAATACTGGTTTTATCTTAAAGGTGTGTCACTATTAGTAAATTGTGCCAATGGTAAGAACTATAATACTACTCTTAATAACAAGTAGTTCCGTGACGAACTAAAAAGCCTAATTTTCTTTAAATTTAAGTTTCATGCCAATCTATAGAGACCTATCTAAAATAATGACGACATCAAGTTTGTAGTACCGTACTAACATTTCTAAGTATTGCATTTTGAAATACGGCTGAAACAGTGTATCCTAATAAAGTAACTTACTACAGTTCGCAGCCCTGGTGACTCTGAAAATATTCATAGTTCCATCTCTTAAGGTATTGAATGCACATACAAAATTTGGTTGAAGTCTAATGGATAATGGAAGTTACATGCTGTTTGATATTGGTTGATTAACGGCCACGTAAAACTAAAAGCTTAACTATACACGTTAAACACCGAGTCCTTGCTTTATATCAGAAATGTGGCTAAAATTCGTCCATACATTTTTAGCCTACTTTTCACATTTTGCAATAATGAGGAAAAAGTAGACTTATGAGATAGATCCGGGCAAATGTGTGTTTGTCTGTCCTTCTGTCTGTAGGTCTGTCTGTCCATCTGTCTGTCTGCCTGGCTGTGTGTGTGTCCTCCCCTATCAACTCCTAAACGGCTGCAGCAATCGAAACAAATTTTGGTAGGAGCAAAGATATATACCTGAATAACTCAATGCTGTATTTGAAAATGATGTCAGTGCTACCAACTGCCGAAAAATCGGAATTGAAATTTGGGTTGAATTCCAATTGATAGTGTAGAAGTTATATGCATTTAAAAATTGGACCTATTAGCCAGCGTAGATTCATTTTGGCAACACTGCCATGCATGGCCTCCTGGAAATTAAAATCAAATATTATTATCTATATGTGTGCCAATTTTGGAATAGCTCCCATGCATACCTTCCAAACATTTGAGCTCAAATTCAATTGCGGTTTTTCAGCAGTTGGTAGTACTGACATGATTTTCAAATATGGGCTTGATATATTCAGGTATAGATCGTTACTCATACCAAATTGGGATTCGATTGCTGCAGCCGTTTAGGAGACACGTATAGACAGACAGACAGACAGACAGACAGACAGATGGACAGACAGACAGACCGACAGACATTTGCCCGGATCGATCTCATAAGTCTAATTTTAGCTCATTTTTGCAAAACGTGAAAAGTAGGTTAACAAGGAGTTCCGTGACTATAATAATAATATCGTATGGCCTCGGTGCCGGGTGCAAGCTTTGTAATTTGACACCCAGAGGGTAGCTTGCATGTCGAATTTCGTTGTTCCTTGAATCACTATGAAAGTCTAGGAGGTTAGACATCTAAGCTCCTTGAACACTATAGCGCTTTCTAGTAGAGAAATGAGGAACTTTGTGTTGGCGGAAACTCCCGAGATTAATTTTTCCATTATGAACACGGCCTACTGAATTCAAATGGGTTCTTTGACATGCCAACATCGTATGACATGCGTGTCGTATTTTTGCCACCTTTCAAAAAATCACTTACCACGGCCAGGAGCGAACCTGCAATCTTGGGTTTAGTAGATCCACTCACCCACCGTGTCAAGCTAGTTCCGAGAAGAACTTTTTCTTAAAACTTAAAATTCATGCCAATGATTAATCTATATGGATCTATCTAGAATAATGACGAAATTAAGTTGGTAATATAGAAATTTGAAATTAGTTCGAAATACTTTATTCCTGGCATAATGTAGCCTAAGAGAGCACTACAGTTAGCAGCCCTGGTGACTGAATATATTCTTAGTTCCATCTCTTAAGGTTACAGAGTATAAAATTTGGTTGAAGTCAAATGGATAGCACAGACGTACATGCAGTTAAATATTGGATCTAACAGCGCGCGTAAAATCATGTTGGCAACAATTTCATGCATGTATTGGTCAGAAATAATCTGAAATAATACGATCTATTGTTCTGCTAAGTTTGAATGAAATCCATTAGTTAGTATATAAGTTACATGCATTTTAAAATTATACCTATCGGCAGGCTTAGAATCATGATGGCAGCACTGACGTAAATTAGTTACTCCAAGTTAATCTAGAATGCCAGGTACTATACGTGTACAATGCTTAGAGCTATTGGCTTGCATACTTTCCGATATATTGATATTAGGGTAACAAAAATAGAGACAGCATTTATTAACAGTTGCCAGCCCTGGTTGCTCTTAAGAATACGCATAGTCATATCTATTATGGTACACATAGCACATACGAAATTTGGTTGAAATCCAAATGATAGTATAGAAGTTACATGTATTTAAATTTGGACCTCTCAGCAGGCTTAGAGTAATGTTGGTAGCACTGCAAATACATATAGAATGTCAGGTACTATACATGTGCATAGTTTAAAGCTGTCGGCTTGCATACTTCCTGATATATTGGTATTTGAATAAAAGAAATTGAGAGCATTTACGTGGACTGTTTTTTAAGTAAGGGCTGTTTTTTTAAGCCGTAGTTAGTGCGCTCGCCGCAACAACTGGCATCCTTTGCGAACAAGCAGGCGTCAGTTGCAGCTGTGTAGCTAACCTGTACGCTGAACTGTGCATCTTTACAATGTTCAAGAATATTGATTCGCCCGCCGCGTGTGAGGTACGATCTGAGATACGTCTTTTGAGTGCAAGAAACATGTCGGGTGCAGACATTCATCGTCAGTTTTGTGAGGTGAATGGTGATAAAGCAATGACGGATGGTAAAGTGCGAAAATGGGTGCGCGAGTTCAAAAGTGGCCGTGAAAATGTATATGACGATGGACGCTCAGGTCTGTGATCATAGATGACATGGTGATTGCAATTGTCACGAAACTTCACGAGGACCGAATATTCATGATAACCCCTCTATCAATGGATTTTCCTTAAGTGTGAATTCGTGGTTGTCAGAGCAGGCGGCTAACTTTTATGCAGAGGGATTTGAAAACTTAGTTTTAAGGTATGACAAGTGCCTAAATAAACAAGGCAACTATGTAGGAAAATAGAGGAAGGTATGTAAAACCTAACAAGATGTTCAGTAAAAAACATATAGCCTACTTTCTCCTAAATGCATGGGTATTGTTATAACTCTTTGTCCTTTTCAAGGAGTATAATTGAATGTTGGTTGTAAGAGCTTGTTGAAATACAACGTACAATACGGATATTAAACATGAATATGTGGTGCCCTTCGCTAGTGCTAACTCTGTAAAAAAAACATTCAATTCGATTTCACCGTGTTTGAATTGATATGGGGAATCGATTTGCACACTTACATGGCCACTATCTGCAAACTATAAGGCTGATAACCTTATAGTTCAGTCAAAAGATGCTTCCCACAAAAAGGTATGTTGTTGCAAAATTTGGTAGAGATCAAATGATTAGGTTGGTCGTAATTTGATTTAAGCTTTTAACATTTGGCTCGCTGCCATTCCGTTTCCGTCAATATGGCGGCGATATAGCACATGACAGTGAGGTGCCCTTTGTTAATGCTACCTCTGTACCAAATTTCGTTCAATTCGGTTTTACCGTGTTTGAATTGATAGGGGGAATCGATTTGCACACATACATGGCCGCCATATGCCAACTATTGGACTGATGACCTTGTAGCTTGGTCAAAGAACGCTTCTCACATAAAGGTATATTGTTGCAAAATTTGGTAGAGATCAAATGATTAGGTTGGTCGTAATTTGATTTAAGTTTTTACTTTTGGGTGGCCAGCATTACGTTTCCGTCAAGATGGCGGCGATTTAAAATATGATACAGAGGTGCTCTTTGCTTGTGCTACCTCTGTACCAAATTTCGTTTAATTCGGTTTCACCGTGTTTGAAAATTTAGGGGGAATCGAATTGCACACATACATGGCCGCCATCCGCAAATTATTGGGCTGATCGCCATGTAGTTTGCTCAAAAGGTTCTTCATACATAACGATATAATGTTGAAAAGTTCCCTAGGGATCGGATGATTAGGTTGGGCGTAATTATTTAAGCTTTTGACATTTGGGTGGCCGCCATTACGTTTTCGTCAAGATTAGGGAAACTAAAGAGCGTTGATGGAAAGGGGCGACTGTCAACCCGCGCCAACACCAGGAATGCCCCCACTTCTGCTATCGTCGCGTCTCTGGGTCGTCAAGCCAACTCAATTTTAGTCAGTGGCCATGTGGATAGAGAACCCAGAGACCTACTGCTGGACACAGGGGCCACAAGCGGCGATATAAAACATGACACTGAGATGACCTTTACTAGTGCTACCTCTGTACCAAATTTTGTTCAATTCGGTTTCACCGTGTTTGAATTGATAGGGGGAATCGATTTGCACACATACATGGCTGCCATCCGTAAAATATTGGGTTAATGATCATGTAGGTTGGTCAAAATAAGCGTCCTACATAAAGGTATGTTGTTGCAAAATTTGGTAGAGATCGGATGATTAGGTTAGTCGTAATTTGATTTAAGCTTTGTAAATTTGGGTGGCCGCTATTATGTATCCGTCAAGATGGCGGCGATATAAAACATGACACTGAGGTGCCCTTTGCTAGTTCTACATCTGTGTCAAATTTCGTTGAAATCGGTTTCACCGTTTACGAATTGATAGGGGGGAGGGGGACAGACATTCAGAGTACACACACACACTCACACACACTCACACACACACACCCACACAGACATATAATTTTTGGCCCTGTGTAGATCTCATAAGTCTACTTTCATTTTTTGCAAAAATCGAACGTAGGCTAAAAGTAAATCTCGTTTCAAAATAAAATGTTCGGTTAATTTTCCTAAAGAAACGGCCCTTACTTAAAAAATACAGTCAGGCTGAAAGACTAGACTTTATATCATTTCAAATGACGCATGCTACAAATGCTACACAAGGTTAGAAAGGCTAATGAGGGCTTCTCGCTTCGCTCGAAGCCCCAGGACTCTCTCAACAGTCTCCCTTGCCCATTAACTTAGGCTTCCCGCGCGGGCACCTCTTTAAGGGTCACCCTGTATTTGAATTGAATCTAACATACTGTACACCTCGTTAAGTGTCACGCTGTATTTTGCTCTGACATCCTGCACACCTCTTTAGGAGACACCCTGTATTCTTATCTGGAATCTTGTATATCTATTTAGAAGTCACCCTGTATTCTTGTGTGACATCTTGTACTCCTCTTTAGGAGTCACCCTGTATTCTTGTCTGACATTTTGTACACCTCTTTAGGAGTCACCCTGTATTCTCGTCTGACATCTTGTGCACTTCTTTAGGAGTCACCCTGTATTCTTGTCTGACATTTTGTACACCTCTTTAGGAGTTACCCTGTATTCTTATCTGGCATCTTGTATATCTCTTTAGGAATCACCCTGTATTCTTATCTGGCATCTTGTACACCTCTTTAGGAGTCGCCCTGTATTCTTATATGACGTCTTGTATATCTCTTTAGGTGTCACCCTGTATTCTTGTGTGACATATTGTACACCTCTTTAGGAGTCACCCTGTATTCCTGTCTGACACCATGTGCACTTCTTTAGGAGTCACTCTTTATTCTTATCTGGGATCTTGTACACCTCTTTAGGAGTCACCCTGTATTCCTGTCTGACACCGTGTACACCTCTTTAGGAGTCACTCAGGATTCGTATCTGGATTTTGTACACCTCCTTAGGAGTCACCCTGTATTCTCATCTGGCATCTTGTATATCTCTTTAGGAGTCACCCTGCATTATTGTGTGCCATCTTGTACACCTCTTTAGGAGTCACCCTGTATTCCTGTCTGACACCGTGTACACCTCTTTAGGAGTCACTCAGTATTCGTATCTGGCATCTTGTACACCTCCTTAGGAGTCACCCTGTATTCTTATCTGGCATCTTGTATATCTCTTTAGGAGCCACCCTGTATTCTTGTCTGACATCTTGTACACCTCGTTAAGGGTCACTCTGTATTCTTATACGATATCGTGTATATCTCTTTAGGAGTCACCCTGTATTCCTGTCTGACATCTTGCACACCTCTTAAGGAGTCACCCTGTTTTCCTGTCTGACGTCACGTACTCGCCGTCTCCCAGGAATAAACTCAGACTCGGTGCATATGCACTGAACAACATGATGACTTCTTACACGCCGTAACCGTAACCGTAACGCATAACGTTAGACCCAAGCATAACGACGAAATCGACAAGATCATTTGAAAATATAAAAACAGCCCTATTAAGAATACGCTCAGTCATATCAGTTTATGTACACATAGCACCTACTAAATTTGGTTGAATTCCAATTGACAGTGTGGAAGTTATATGCATAAAAAAATTGGATATATCAGCAGGCTTATAATCATTTTGGCAACACTGCCATGTATGACCTCCTGGAAATTAAACTAAAATAGTATTATCTATACGTGTACCAATTTTTAAATAGCTACTGTTCATACCTTCCATGATATCCAACATGGAGCTCAAATTTCAATTGCGATTTTCCAGCAGTATGTAGCACTGACATCATTTTCTAATACGGCACTGAGTTACTCAATTACAGATCTTTACTCCTATGAAATTTCGTTTCGATTGCTGCAGCCTTTTAGGACTTGATAGGGGGGGGGGGGGGGGGAGACACACACATAGACAGACAGACAGACAGAAGGACAACCAGACCGACAGACAGAAGGACAGACAGACAGACACATATTTGCCCGGATCTATCTCATAAGTCTACTTTTTCCTCATTATTGCAAAATGTGAAACGTAGGCTAAAAATGTATGGACGAATTTTAGCCACATTTCTCATATAATGCGAGGACTCGGTGTTTAACGTGTTTAGTTAAGCTTTTAGTTTTACGTGGCCGTTAATCAACCAATATCAAACAGCATGTAACTTCCATTATCCATTAGACTTCAACCAAATTTTGTATGTGCATTCTATACCTTAAGAGATGGATCTATGAATATTTTCAGAGTCACCAGGGCTGCGAACTGTAGTAAGTTACTTTATTAGGATACACTGTTTCAGCCGTATTTCAAAATGCAATACTTAGAAATGTAAGTACGGTATTACAAACTTGATGTCGTCATTATTTTAGATAGGTCTCTATAGATTGGCATGAATCTTAAATTTAAAGAAAAGTAGGCTCTTTAGTTCGTCACGGAACTACTTGTTATTGATAGTAGTATTATTGTTCTTACCATTGGCACAATTTACTAATAGTGACACACCTTTAAGTTAAAACCAGTATTTAGAACGACGTAATGTATAAGTTAAAACTTCGTTTTTTGCAATGTCTAATAACTTCAAATAGTTATCTAAATTCGTTTGACGACAGTAATATTCGTAAAAACTCGGTTAAACTCGATACAGTACTTAATTTCCGATTTGTTATTTAACTTCTACTCCAGGCAAATGCCGGGATGGTACCTAACATAAGGCCACGGCCGCTTCCTTCCAAACCTCATCTGAATTACAAAGCGCACACTAATAGAGCCATCACGATAACACAGGTTATCAGACAAATTACACACGAACACACACACAAATACACGGGGGTACATGACCATGATGTCGCAAAGCCCCTAAAAGAATCAACAACAACTATCGATGTATTTCAGATAGAGATTAGCCAGTTTGAACTATAGGCCTACCATTAACTCAGTGACACCAGTATTGCTAAAAATTCTGAATAGAAGTGTAAAGAGAGCTTTTGGTTGTGCACGCGGGGTGAAGGTTAGTCTGCCTGATCGGCCCACCCCGTCCAGTGCTTTGTGAGTCCAGTGCTATGGGCCAGAACGCGGCCGCATTAGATGAGAACGGGCTGAGCTTCTAAAGTCCATGGGCTCGGAATGCAGTGCGGGGGGACACGCAGCAGTACCCGGCCTACCGACATAACAAATGTAGCCTATTTGTTTATGTTGTGGAGTACACATAGACTATTATTGTGGTATGAAAATATTATTATACTTTCACGAATAGTACAAATATTCATGGTTTTGAATGGGGAAGTACAAGTTTGAATGATAGAATAGAATAATTTTCCCTACCAATATCCATTATTAACATCATCTCCGTAGATCATGCGAATAAATCGTAGTTGGAAACTCACAAGAAAAGTAGTGTTAATACAACAAAATAATTCAAAACGAATAAAAATGTTGGCCCTAGAGCGTCTCGAACCCGAGATCCATTAGATACCACGTTACAGCTATAGCACTCGTACACTTTTCACTTAGTAGCCCAGCTCATAGTTACGTAACTTCATGCGTATAGCTAAATGTCGAATTATTTCAGTTAAATCGTAAATACTGACAGCAATGCGTTCAATCAGTCAGTGCCCCTTCATGTATTCAACGTAACGCATCTTAATGACTGATTTGGATTAATAATGCCAATAAACTGCAAATATTACTCTCAATCCACATTTTTCCTCCATGCTTGATTTCTTGCACTTGAGCGAATCGGAACACGGAATGCTGCTGCGAATAACGTTATTCAAGCCTATACCGGAATTGTGCCTGTATACAAGCTTTAACGTTACAATCTGTACCATTTGTACTCTGATGGCCAATGACTGCGGTACAACACATGTGATATGTCCATAAGCAGAGGGTACTGATCAGCACAGTATCGAAGCACCTAAGGTTGGATGTTATACAGTAGCCATCGTATATTCTACGTACTATTTTAGCCTACATTTCACATTTTGTATAAATGAGGAAAAAGTAGAATTATGGCATCGATCCAGGCAAATGTCTGTATGTCCCTCCTAGACGGCTGCAGTTATTGAAACTAAATTTGGTATAAGTAAAGATCTATATCTGAATATCTCACGGGCATATTTGAAAATTACTTTAGTGCTAGTAATTGCGCAGAAAAAAGTCACAATTCACTTTTGAGCTCTATGTTGGATTTATCAGACGTTATGCATGCGAACTCTTCCAAAATTAGTGAACATAGAGATAATAACATTCCAAATATATATTTTAAGAAGCGCATATATTACAGTGTTGCTAACACGATTTTATGTCTACGGATAAGTCCAATGTTTAAGTGCATCTAACTTCTATACAATCAATTGGATTTTAACCAAATTTCGTATGTGTTTTTGTGTACTATAACAGATATGACTATGCTTATACTTCAGAGCCAGCAGGGCTGCCAACTGCAAACGAATGCTCATTCTCTTTTTTTTAATCATAATACCAATATATCAGAAAGTATGCTAGCCAACAGCTCTGAATATTACACACTTATGGTACCTAAAATTTCAGATTAACTTCGAGTAACTAATGTACGTCAGTGCTGCCAACATAATTCTAAGCCTGCTGAAAATGCATGTAAAGTCTATACCAAAAAATGGATGTTATCCTAAATTGGCACTTTAAAATATAGTAATATTTCAGATTAAGTCGCCTCCGTAGCGTAGCGGTCAGCACAGTTAGCTGCCACCCCGGAGGTCCTGGGTTCGATTCCCGGCTCTGCCACGAAATTTGAAAAGTGGTATGAGGAATGGAACGGGGTCTACTCAGCCTCGGGTGTTCCAAATGAGTAGAGGGGGTTCGATTCCCACCTCCGCCATCCTCGAAGTGGTTTTCTGCGGTTTCCCACTTCGTCTTCAGGCTAATGCCGGGATGTTACCTTCCTCAAGGCCACGGCCGCCTCCTTCCCTCTTCCTTGCCTATCCATCCTGACCATCCATTACCTTCCCTCATGAGGCCCCTGTTCGCTTTGCAGGTGAGGCCGCCAGGGCGTGGTGCCAATCACACAAAACCAGTTGTATCCACTCCAATTAGATGTTCGCAGCTCTAGGACACTGCCCGTAGAGGCGGTAGTGGTGAGTTCCCTCGCTGAGTCCGTGGGTTCCACCAACCTGGAGGGTAAACGACTATGAGAAGGGAAGAGAAGATATTATTTCAGATTAATTCTGATCACACGTGCATGACCTTGTTGCCAATATGATTTTATACGCACTGATAGATCCAATATTTCACAACATGCAACGTCCATACTATCCATTGGATTTCAACCAAATGTTGTATGTGCATTCTGTACCTTAGAAGATAGAACTAAGGATATATTCACAGTCACATAGGCTGCCAACTGTAGTGCTGTATTAGAACACTTCAGGTATATTCCAATATAATTAGAAATGCTAGTATTAACAAATAAATTTCGTCATTATTCTAGATAGGTCTATATAGTTTAATCTTTGGCATGAATCTTAAATATAAAGAAAAGTATGCTCTTTAGATCGTCACAAAACTATTTCTCCTTATTGTTAATATTATTATTTATTGTGGAGTAAACATAGACTATTATTCTGGTATGAAAATATTATTATACTTTCACGAATAGTACAAATATTCATTGTTTTGTATGGGGAAGTACAAATTTGAATGATAGAATAGAATAATTTTCCCTACCAATATCCATTATTAACATTATCTCCGTAGATCATGCGAATAAATCGTAGTTAGAAACTCACAAGAAAAGTAGTGTGAATGCAACAAAATAATTCAAAAAGAATAAAATAATTGGCCCTAGAGCGTCTCGAACCCGAGATCCATTGGACACTTAGTTACAGCTATAGCACTCGTACACTTTTCACTTACTAGCCTAGTTCATAGTTACGTAACGTCATGCGTATAGCTAAATGTCGAATTATTTCAGTTAAATCGTAAATACTGACAGGAATGCGTTCAATCAGTCAGTGCTTCTTTATGTATTCAACGCAACGCCTCTTAATGACTGATTTGGATTAATAATGCCAATAAACTGCAAATATTACTCTAAATCCACAACTCTCCTCCATGTTTGATTTCTTGCAGCTGAGCCAATCGGGACACGGGATGCTGCTGCGAATAACGTTATTCAAGCCTATACCGGAATTGTGCCTGTATACAAGCTTTAACGTTACAATCTGTACCATTTGTACTCTGATGGCCAATGATTGCGGTACAACACATGTGATATGTCCATAAGCAGAGGGTACTGATCAGCACAGTATCGAAGCACCTAAGGTTGGATGTTTTACAGTAGCTATCGTATATTCTACGTACTATTTTAGTCTCATTTTCAATTTTGTAAAAATGTGGAAAAAATAGACGTATGACATCGATCCAGTCAAATGTCTGTCTGTCCCTCCTAGACGGCTGCAGTTATTGAAACCAAATTTGGTATAAGTAAAGACCTGTATTTGAATATCTCACGGGCATTATTGACAATTATTTCAGTTCTAGTAACTGCTGAAAATTCACAATTCACTTTTGAGATCTATGATGGATTTATCAGATGTTATGCATGCGAACTCTTCCAAAATTAGTACACATAGAGATAATAACATTCCATATATATATATTTTAAGAAGCGCATATATGACAGTGTTGCCAACATGATTTTAAGCCTGCGGATAAGTCCAATGTTTAAGTGTATCTAACTTCTATACTATCAATTGGATTTTAACCAAATTTCGTATGTGCTTTTGAGTACTATAACAGATATGAGTATGCCTATACTTGAGAGCCAGGAGGGCCGCCAACTGCTAATGAATGGTCATTCTCTTTCTTTATCCTAATAGCAATATATCAGAATGTATGCTAGCTAACATCTCTGAAGGTTACACCCGTATGGTACCTAAAATTTCAGATTAATTTCGAGTAACTAATGTGCGTCAGTGCTGCCAACATAATTCTAAGCCTGCTGAAAATGCATGTAAAGTCTATACCAACAAATGGATGTAATCCTAAATTGGCACTTTAAAATATAGTATTATTTCAGATTAAGACGCCTCCTTAGCGTAGCGGTCAGCACGGTTAGCTGCCACCCCGGAGGTCCTGGGTTCGATTCCCGGCTCTGCCACGAAATTTGAAAAGTGGTATGAGGAATGGAACGGGGTCTACTCAGCCTCGGGTGTTCCAAATGAGTAGAGGGGGTTCGATTCACACCTCAGCCAGCCTCGAAGTGGTTTTCCGCGGTTTCCCACTTCGTCTTCAGGCTAATGCCGGGATGTTACCTTCTTCAAGGCCACGGCCGTCTCCTTCCCTCTTCCTTGCCTATCCATCCTGACCATCCATTACCTTCCCTCATGAGGCCCCTGTTCGCTTTGCAGGTGAGGCCGCCTGGGCGAGGTACCAATCACACCTCACCAGTTGTATCCACTCCGATTAGATGTTCCCAGCTCTAGGACACTGTCCGCAGAGGCGCTAGTGGTGAGTTCCCTCGCTGAGTCCGTGCGTTCCACCAACCTGGAGGGTAAACTACTAAGAGAAGGGAAGAGAAGATATTATTTCAGATTAATTCTGATCACACGTGCATGACCTTGTTGCCAATATGATTTTATACGCACTGATAGATCCAATATTTCACAACATGCAACGTCCATACTATCCATTGGATTTCAACCAAATGTTGTATGTGCATTCTGTACCTTAGGAGATGGAACTAAGGATATATTCACAGTCACATAGGCTGCCAACTGTAGTGCTGTATTAGAACACTTCAGGTATATTCCAATATAATTAGAAATGCTAGTATTAACAAATAAATTTCGTCATTATTCTAGATAGGTCTATATAGTTTAATCTTTGGCATGAATCTTAAATATAAAGAAAAGTATGTTCTTTAGATCGTCACAAAACTATTTCTCCTTATTGTTAATATTATTATTTACTGTGGAGTAAGCATAGACTATTATTGTGGTATGAAAATATTATTATACTTTCACGAATAGTACAAATATTCATGGTTTTGTATGGGGAAGTACAAATTTGAATGATAGAATATAATAATTTTCCCTACCAATATCCATTATTAACATTATCTCCGTAGATCATGCGAATAAATCGTAGTTGGAAACTCACAAGAAAAGTAGTGTGAATGCAACAAAATAATTCAACAAGAATAAAAAATTTGGCCCTAGAGTGTATCGAACCCGAGATCCATTGGACACTGAGTTACAGCTACAGCACTCGTACACTTTTCACTTACTAGCCTAGCTCATAGTTACGTAACTTCATGCGTATAGCTAAATGTCGAATTATTTCAGTTAAATCGTAAATACTGACAGGAATGCGTTCAATCAGTCAGTGCTTCTTTATGTATTCAACGCAACGCCTCTTAATGACTGATTTGGATTAATAATGCCAATAAACTGCAAATATTACTCTAAATCCACAACTTTCCTCCATGTTTGATTTCTTGCAGCTGAGCCAATCGGGACAAGGAATGCTGCTGCGAATAACGTTATTCGAGCCTATACCGGAATTGTGCCTGTATACAAGCTTTAACGTTACAATCTGTACCATTTGTACTCTGATGGCCAATGATTGCGGTACAACACATGTGATATGTCCATAAGCAGAGGGTACTGATCAGCACAGTATCGAAGCACCTAAGGTTGGATGTTTTACAGTAGCTATCGTATATTCTACGTACTATTTTAGCCTCCTTTTCACATTTTGTAAAAATGTGGAAAAAATAGACGTATGACATCGATCCAGTCAAATGTCTGTCTGTCCCTCCTAGATGGCTGCAGTTATTGAAACCAAATTTGGTATAAGTAAAGACCTGTATTTGAATATCTCACGGGCATTATTGACAATTATTTCAGTGCTAGTAACTGCTGAAAATTCACAATTCACTTTTGAGATCTATGTTGGATTTATCAGACGTTATGCATGCGAACTCTTACAAAATTAGTACACATAGAGATAATAACATTCCATATATATATATATATATATATATATATATATATATATATATTTTAAGAAGCGCATATATGACAGTGTTGCCAACATGATTTTAAGCCTGCGGATAAGTCCAATGTTTAAGTGTATCTAACTTCTATACTATCAATTGGATTTTAACCAAATTTCGTATGTGCTTTTGTGTACTATAACAGATATGAGTATGCTTATTTGAGAGCCAGCAGGGCCGCCAACTGCTAATGAATGGTCATTCTCTTTCTTTATCCTAATAGCAATATATCAGAATGTATCTGAATGTTACACACGTATGCTACCTAAAATTTCAGATTAATTTCGAGTAACTAATGTGCGTCAGTGCTGCCAACATAATTCTAAGCCTGCTGAAAATGCATGTAACTTCTATACCAGCAAATGGATGTTATCCAAAATTGGCACTATAAAATATAGTATTATTTCAGATTAATTCTGAGCACACGTGCATGACCTTGTTGCCAATATGATTTTACATACACTGATAGATCCAATATTTCACAACATGCAACGTCCATACTATCCATTGGACTTCAAGGAAGGAAGGAAGGAAGGAAGGAAGGCAGCTTGTAGTTTAACGTGACCGTTAATCTGTAGATCATGAGCCACGGGACCTCCTTTTTACGTGGAATCCGAACCACAGGACATGGCATTTCACTTCGAAAATCTCACATGCATTGACCGGGAATCAAACCCGGACTGCCTTGGTGAGAGGCATACAGCTAGACCGCTGAGCCACCACGCCCTCCCCCCCCCCCCCATTGGACTTCAACCGAATGTTATATGTGCATTATGTACCTTAAGAGATGGAACTAAGGATATATTCAGAGTCACCTAGGCTACCAACTGTAGTGCCGTATTAGAATATTTCAGGTATATTCCAATCTAATTAGAAATGTTAGTAGGCCTATTACCTACTAAATTTCGTAATGGGAAAAGGCACCTACTTTATTATTGCAATGTGCTAAAATATTTTATATAACCCTTCTTTGTATAATGTGACTAATCCCACACAACGTCGCTCTTTCTACATCACATTTAGTAACAATAAAGTTATGGCCCTCTGTTCGAGCTGTTTCCTTAATAACGTTCTTGACGGAATATACACAATTTCTTGTCATAAAGATTGGATGTGATTAATAATAAACAAGAAATGGGAATAACATTAATTTGTAGAACGCAATTTTAGCTGTCTTTTTAACAACGTTATCGTCGGTAGCACTCACAATTTTGTTCCTTAAAGATTGGGTAAGACAAATAACGAAAACCGGCGAACAACGTTTTTATGAGGAACTTCCTTTACCCGCCTTTCGAATAACGTTATTGTCAGCAGTTCGTTCAATTTCGTTCTTCGACATCAGGTTGAACTAATAACGAAATGATGCCAATAACGTTATTCAGTTATTCACTATGTGAGCCACCCTCCCAATAACGTTATTGGTAGGGACCGGAATAATAGCGTTCTTCAATTCGGTTACTGAATATAACGTTATTGTGATAGTATATGATAAATACGGTATTCTTGTCGAAACGAAGTAATTCGTTCTGTAACGCATTTACCTAAATGCACTCACGGAGTTTTCCGGTACATACCCTAATTACGTTACGTTATGGTTACGGTTAAGTTATCTAGCCCTGGTATTAACGTTCCAAAATGACACTCACACTCGGATACTAACATGAAGGCAACTGACAAGTGGTGTATTTTTGGCTTCCTCTCTGGCTAACTGAACAGCAGACTATTTTGCTAATTCAGTAAGTGAGTGGAGAAGAGTAAAACAGTGGTGATGAGTAGAGATAAGAAAGAAGGAAAAGGAGTAAGCAAAGTAGGAGATAAGGAATTGTAAGTAGTGGAAAACTTCAAATACTTGGGAAGTGAACTGATTGAAGATGGAAGACTAGATTTGGAAATTATCAGAAGAATACAACTCGGGAGTGCTTTCTACCAACAGGTACGGGGACTAGTATGGAACAAGGATATACCAATTAAGGCTAAAGAAGTTATGTACAAAGCATATTATGTTCCTATAATGACGTATCCAGCGGAAACTTGGACAATGACTAAGAGGGATGAGAGCAGAGTACAAGCAGCTGAGATGAGATTCCTGAGAAGTATGGTCCAGAAAACGAGGAGGGACAGAGTGAGAAATGAAGATATACGGAAAGAACTGGGAGTACAGAAACTAAATTACAAACTGGAGCAAAACTGAGATGGTTTGCATGTCAAACGGATGAATGAAGTAAGGCTACCAAGACGAGCACTGGAACGACGGATGACTGGGAAGAGAGGACGAGGAAGATCAAGAATGCGTTGGATGGACTCGGTGGAGAATAGCATTAGAAAACGGAACCTGGATTGGAACACTGTGTCGGAGGAGGAATGGTGGAACGACAGAGCAAAATGGAGAGGAACCATATTTGCCCCCACCCAGTGTCAACTGGAAAAGGGGAAATGAAGATGAAGATGAGTAAGTGTTAAGTTAGGGTAGCGCTGACTATGTCAAACGAGTGGAAAAAAAATCTTTCAAATTTATAAGCATTATCTTGCATCTTCCGAAGCCTCCGTGGCTTAGGCGGCAGCACGCCGGCCTCTCACCGCTGGGTCCGTGGTTCAAATCCCGGTCACTCCATGTGAGATCTGTGCTGGACAGAACGGAGGCAGACAGGTTTTTCTCCGGGTACTCCGGTTTTCCCTGTCAACATTTCATTCCAGCAACACTCTCCACTATCATTTCATTTCATCTGTCATTCATTTAATCATTGCCCCAGAGGAGTGCGTCAGGCCTCGGCAGCCGGCACAGTTCAAATCCTCCCCGCTAGATGGGGGCTTCATTCATTCCATTCCTGACCCGGTCGGAGACTGGAAGCAGGCTGTGGATTTTTCATCTTGCATCTTCCCATCATTAGTCATCAATCCAAAGATTGGTTTTATTCAAATTTAAAACTTCAACAAATTTAATAGTTTTATTATTTGGCTCTGGGGGAGGGATTGATTCCCCTGATCACCTCCCATTGTTACGCCACTGATTGTCAGACCCCACTAGTATCAACGTACGATTGTTGTTACAGGGTTAAGTTACAATAAACAACACAGAAGAGTAACCAAGTGTAATAAGAATCGAGAACTTACTACTACTACTACTACTACTACTACTACTACTACTACTACTATTTAATATTATAGAATAACAACGTTGAGTTATGAACTGTACGTACGTTTACCAGATGATTCGTCTTCCTTCTTGGGTCTACTTTAAACACTATTGTAAAATGTGGGAGTGTTAAAAGAATATATGCAATTTAGTACGGAGTCGTACGTTCAGCACCATTCATCACCATGCTTATCACAACGGCTCATATAGACGAGTGTGCGGTGTTGCCGCTCTACTGTGGGCAAGGCCTTCCTTATAGGTGGCTATGCCTTCGTACATCACTGGTTATTTTGCTTCCTAAGTAACAGAAGTCTCCTGCTTCCTTTAGCTTTTCATCTGCCAATTGGACGTCCATAGGGGTTTCTGATTTCTTTCGGCTGCATTCCAATATTTTTGTTTTACATTTATTAATTTCTATCATGAATTATTTCCTCAAGACAAAATCCATACCATTTAAAACTCATTCAAATCCTCTGGTGTGTCGGCTAGGATGACGATTTTATCAGGAAATCTCCGAGTTGAAATTATTTCTCCTTGGATCTTTACTCCTATTTTATAACATAAAAGGTTAATGTTCTAGGAAAAGTATAATGTACATATAAGAATAGAATCTTGTGCTGAGACCAGAAGGTGAGTATCCAATCATACGAGCGCTTTAAAATTATTTCCACACCTCCGCTCATCATGCATGAAATAAAATGATAAGTTACTGCCCCATTGTAAAGTGAAAATTTTGTGACAACTAAGAGGTATTGATAAATAAAACAAGAGAAATCAAGCAATAGAAGAATGATTAAATAATCCACAAACTACAGTAACAATAACGTAGCCTATAGTCTAGTTATAATTGGAGACCATCTCGTGGTGTAGCGGCTAGCATTCTTAGCGGCTCTGCTAAGTAATTTCAATTTTGGTCTGACGGCTGGAACGGGGTACAATGAGTCTCATAAGGCAAAACTGACAAGAGGAGGGTACGATTATCATCTCATCCATCTTGGAAATGGATTTCTGTTATTTTCACACCTCTACTCCAGGTAAATGCCGGGATGTTTCTTAACTTAAGGCCACGTCTCCTTCCGAATCCTCATCAGAATTACAAATAGACACACTAAACAGCAATCTCAATAACACAATTATCAGACAAATTCCACACACAAGTACACGGGGCTACATGACCACGATGTCGCCAAAGCCCCTAAATCCAACAATCCTCCACAACAACAACAACAACAACAACAACAACAACAACAAATATATCTTTTGTAAAAGATGAAATAATGATAGCCTAAATGATAAGACGATACGATAAATATTCCCACCAATTTAAGATTATAGATTATATTCGGAATGCCGTCGTACCTCATGTTACAGTGCATCGGTCAGGTATGCAAGTTTACTTGGGGAAAATGTTTTTCTGGAAGTGATTTTTAGCCTACTTTTCACATTTTGCAAAAATCAGGAAAAAGTAGACTTATGAGATCGATCCGGGAAAATGTGTGTGTGTCTTGTCTGTCTGTCTGTCTGTCTGTCCGTCTGTCTGTCTGGCTCAATGTCATATTTGAAAATAATGTCAGTACTACCAACTGCTGAAATATCGCAATTAAAATTTGAGCTTCATGTTGGATATCTTGGAAGGTATGCATGGAAGCTATTCCAAATTTGTCACACATATAGATAATAATACTTCAGTTCAAGTTCCAGGAGTCCGTACATGACAGTGTTGCCAAAATGATTCTACGCCTGCTGATAAGTCCATTTTTAAATGCATATAACATCTACACTATCAATTGGATTTCAACCAATTTTCGTATGGAATATGTGTACATAAACAGATATTACTGAGCATATTCCTAAGAGCCACCAGGGCTGCCAACTGATAATAAATACTCCCTTTTTTTTCTTTATCGAAATACCAAAATTTCAGAAAGTATGCAAACTGACAGCTTTAAACTATGCTCACGTATAGTACCTGATATTCTATATTAATTTGGCGTAACTACAATATACGTCAGTGCTACCAATATGATTCAAAGCCTGCTGATAGGTCCAATTTTTAAATGCATACAACTTCTACACTATCAATTGGATTTCAACCGAATTTGTTATGTACTATGTGTACATAAACAGATATGACTATGCGTATTCTTATGAGCAACCAGGGCTGCCAACTGGTAATAAATGCTGTCTTTATTTTTTTACCCTAATATTAATATATCTGAAAGTATGTAAGCCAACAGCTCCAAACTGTGCTCACGTATAGTACCTGACATTCTAGATTTATTTGTAGTAACTAATATACGTCAGTGCTGCCAACATGATTCTAAGGCTTCTGATAGGTCCAATTTTAAAATACACGTAACTTATATACTAACAAATGGATTTTATACAAAATTGGCACAACAAGAGATCATAATATTTCAGATTATTTCCGACCAACACATGCATGACATATATGCCAACATGATTTTAAGGGCGCTGATATATCCAATGTCTAACTACATGTAAAGTCCATGCTATCCATTGGACTTCAACCAAATGTTGTATTCTGTACCTTAAGAGATGGAACTAAGAATAGGCCTATATTCAGTCACCAAGGCTGCCAACTGTAGTGCTCTATTAGGCAACATTATACCAGGTATATTTCGAACTAATTAGAAATGTCGATATTACCAACTTAATTTCGTCATTATTCTAGATTGATTAATCATTGGCATGAATCATACATTTTAAGAAATGTAGGCTCTTTAGTTCGTCACGGAACTTCTTGTTTTAATTAATGCAGCAAATGGGCATTTAATTTATTTTCAGGGCGGGCCAGGGAAGGGATTTTGGAAGGAAATATGCCGTGACCCTATTGCAAGGATCCGTCCCGGCATTTTCCTGGTGGTGAAAATGGGAAGATACGAAAACAATTTTCAAGACGGCCAAGGCGAGATTCGAACCCACACTCTACCGACACGTTGGTAGCGCATTAGTGCTCTCGGCCACCGCGGTCGGTCTTCTGGAAGTTATCCGCCTGGATAATCCGTATTTAGTGATGTGACATAGACTTTCGCGAAAGATACTGACGGCACCAATACCGCTAAAAGCATGGCCTGGCTTATCAGATGTCAGTTTCCACCCGCTTCTATCATCTCACAGTTCAAATAAAGAATGGGCCTGCTTTGTTCTGGAACGGTTTCGACACTGAAGACGACTTGGAATAAAGCCATTATTATTTATAGAAAATAGAACGCATAAAAGAAATGTTGAAAGAAAAGTTTTTTGTTGACCCTGTTTTAGCCAACAGGCCTCTGCATTGGGGGTGTTTTTAACATGCCTGACTAGTAGTAGTATCAACCGTGTCGACCCGGTCAATTGATCATGAATGAGATCTCCTTAAGCTCCTTGGTCTGATAATACTCTGTGTTGGAAAGTGATGGGTGGGGTAGTTTGCCATTGCTTTCCTTACCGAAGCCCGTAGACTACAGCTGTATCCAGCCTAAAATAAGTAAATCAAACAATAATAATATGCCTTCCATTGTATGTCCACCCCTTATTATTCCCGTTTCCAACGGGGTCGGGAATGAGATGCGTCGAATGTCTATGTGACGGATGGTTTTTACGACCGGATGCCTTTACTTGTGGTGGCGTAGTTGGTAGCATGCTGATCTGCTGTGCTCAAGATAGCGGGTTCAAACCCGGCCGAAGTCGTCAGATTTTTTAAGAGCGTTAAAAATCCTTCAGTATGCCTTCCTTCGGAGGGGAAGTAAAGCTGACGGTCCCATGTCATAGATTTATGGCATGTAAAAGATCCTTACACAGACTAAACTTGTGTGAATCTAAATTGTTAGGTTAGATTTCGTCAGAACGCTATCAAAGTCCCAACGTTCACCACTAGGTATCATTGATATCTGGTAGCGAAAGTTGGAACTACTTGAAATTGGACGGAACTTGTAGCTCAACCTAAGGGTGTCCACTGGAAGCAGGTACAGACTCAGGCGAGCCGAACATGTCCTCGGACATTCCCGGCACTAAAAGCCATACGAGAGAGGAGTTAATGAGAGTTGAAATGCAAGAAGATAAATGAAACTGCTGGGCAAGGGCAAGGATATGGAAGTAAGCGACCGTGGCCTATGAGAAGGTACCGTCCTAGTATTTGCCTGGAGTTGAAATGGTAAATCACGGAAAACCATTTCAAGGACGGTCGACGGTGGGGCTCGAATCCACGTTCATCGAGTCGGCTGAGATCTTGGCCCCATGGCCTAGTGCTGCACGTTAGCTGTCGGCTATATGCCTTCCATTAAAACAATCAAATTTGAGAAGATTCCTTTGCAAGAAAGCTTGCTTGTAAAGGAATATTGTCAATTTTGATTGCTTGCCGAGGACTCTTCTCTATTTTGATTGTTTTAATGGAAGACTATATAGTTTTCAATTTTTAAGTTATTTACTTTGTAACGATATCTGTTTTAATTCTTTTACTTACAACCCAAGAATTAATTCAAATAGTAAGGTTGACGTTACTTTACTTGAGCATTTATAAGTTTTTTTTAGATAAGAAATGCTGAAGATGGTACAAACGCGCGTCGAAACAAGCTCATTTTAACTTAATAAGTACGTTTTCCATGAATAAGTATTGATAGGCGGCATAATGCGATTACAGGCATCTTATAACTCAATACGGCACGTAATCCAACATTACCTACAATGGCTAATTTTTTATCATACTTGAAGAAGATTTACATACTGTTGTACGTGTGGAACGGGGTGCCCTCAGCAACGTGAGGACAAATGAGAAGGGATACGAGTTTGAATCTCAGTCTCAGCCATACTAGAAATGCTTTTTCAATATATTTCCTTCATCATTGGGGAAATGCTGAGATAGAATCTAACGTGAGGCAACAGCACCCTCTTTCATAATCCCAATGTCATTACATGTACATATACGGGTATTGACGCCAAAATTTGAGGTTAACTCTTTAACACACGCGTTGGGGTAAAATCTACCCCACATAGTTTGATTTGCTTACCAAATCCACAAATAAGATTTCATTCCATTTCTATTTCCCCTGCGTTTTTACCAAGGATGAGCCAATTTCGATGTGTTCGTCGAAGGGTGTACGTCATGGCCGTAAATTTAGAAAAGTTTTACATTGTTTGCAAAGTTTGATTAACTGCAAACATCGATCTTAAACGCAGTAATCTGCTTTATTTTCTTATTATATTTCCATACATACGCAACGCAAAAAAATAACTTTAAATACATTATTAGAGTTTAGTGAATATTTGGAAGAAGATGGAGAAAAATATAACATTTATAAAGCTGACCACTAGGGGCAGATGACCTACCTATTCATCCCCTTATGACAACAAAAACTAACTACGTTAACCACTATTCAGGCGCGAGGGCACCATATGGGAGATCTGTGCTAGGTTCCAGGTCGTTTCCACTATCTCACACTCTGCCTTACTAAGAGGGGGACAGACTTGCTTTCGTTGCTGTCCAGTTTGCTAGCCCATGTCACACAATACATCTCTCTCCTTTGCTTCGGGCACTAGCTCGACTCACTCATATCACACAAGCTCTCAGCCAGAGAACATGACCTAAACCAGGGTTTGTCAGGTATGACAGTAGTCTACTTGTGCCAACAACACAATGATCGCACTTCTACGAGCCAACCCCCAGATAATATTCTTCTTATGTCAATAGTGCTATGCCTACTTTACTTCTGAGTCAATAGCAGTGATAAATTATCGTCATCACACGGAGGCCCTTGAAGTTGCGGGAAGGTCTCAAAGTTGGTGGCACAGGCTGGCTCAGTGAGGAGTTGTGTGTCTGTCAAAGTTGGTACGACCTCGTATTGTGCTGTTTAACAAATGTGAACTAGACTGTGACTTAATCTAAAAAAGAAATTGCTGTATAAGGATGTTACTTTTTCCCAATACTGCAATTTTAATCTTTGTTGTTGAGATATGTCTTAATTTTTTAAATGTTGAGCTTGGCTGAGGGACCAAATATAGTGACATGGCAAACATCTTCCAGGTTGGGCTCACTCCACTCGCATTCAGAAAGCGTCAATTTTGTCGCGTTTCCTACGTAGAGGTTGTAAAAGACGTAGTGTGTGTAACAAAGCAAAAGAAAACCCACGATTGAACAGAGAGGACAGCGCGTATTCATGAATGACTGTCACCCAACTCAAAACATACGGCTGAGGATGGACGCAAGCTGGCGTGGCGACCCCATTAGTCGCATTACCTTGGTTTAAGGTTCGGGGGCGCTAAACCACATATCAAAAAGCTAACCAATTGGACCTCACGAGCCTTCATATCAGGAAAGAAACATAGGATGCTTGTAGTTTGACGTAGCCGTTTATCTCGCGAACATGGGAGTAGTGTGTTTTGGATGGTTCTGTGACCACCGCCACCGCTCCACCGCTGGAATACTAAAATGGCAATATCTCGCGAACCAATTAGGCTAGAGACTTGTACGAGGTGTCATTGAACTCGGGCTGACACCACCTTTCCAATGGACAACATATCTCTACCCCAAAATAAAACCTACCCCTACTAGGGGGTGAATTTTTTTTTTTTTTAGATAATCTCTCTTTCCAATTGCAACATGTGAGAGTTTGAATGTCAATATGGAATGAAACGTTGTTCTACACAGAGACGTGTGTACGGTGGATAGCCACTATGAATTAACATGCTTGTTTTTTGTTTTTTACCCATGCCCACTCATAGCTTTTGTAAGAGGGTGGGTGGGAGCGGATCCCTGTGGATGGGTTATTGTTGACGGGTCATTGTTTGCGGGGTTATTGTTGACGGGTCATTGTTGACGAGTCCCTGTGGACGGGTCCCTGTGGACTGGTCCCTGTGGACGGGTCCTTGTTGACGGGTCCCTGTTGACAGGTCATTTTTGACAGGTCATTGTTGACGGGTCCTTGTTGATAGGTCCCTGTTGACAGGTCCTTTTGACTAATCCCTTTAGACCGGTCCCTTTGGACTGATCCCTAATGCTATGATGAAATTAAACGTTGTTCCACATGAAACGCAAGTGAAGAGCCGATCGCTACTATGAATTAACATGTTTTTTGTTTTTTTGTTTTTACGCATTTGCACTTTGGGTTTTTGTAAGAGGGCGGGCTTTTTGAATACAGATTCATAGATGAGTTATTTTTTTTAATTGACCAAAAGATCCAAAACTAATAGGTCATTAGCTTTTAATATCTCATGAATCAATAAGGCTAGGGACTTGTATGAGAGGTCGTTGGACTTGGGGTGACATTCTGTTTCTTAATGTATTATTCATTTTTGTCAAAAGGGCCTAACTGCACTTTTGTTAATATCTCGCTAACTAATAATCAGAGAGGGTCAAGTGAGGTGTCATGGGACTCAAGATGGTCAACCCTTTTCCATGACCAACGAATTTACCCAAAAGACCTAAAACAGCAAGGTCATTGACCTATGATTTTATAAACTAATAATCGGAGTGGGTCAAGTGAGGTGTCATAGGACTTAGAATGGTTATCCCTTTCCCATGACCAATGAATTTACTCCAAAAATCCAAAACAGTAAGGCCATTAACCTGAGATTTTATAAACTAATATGGGATCGATAACCTAGATGTTAGACCCCTTAAAACAACAATTATCATTATTATTATTATTATTATTATTATTATTATTATTATTATTATTGTTATTATTATTATTATTATTATAAACTAAAAATCGGATATCAACATGTGAGGTTTCATAGGACTTAGAATGGTCAACCCTTTCCCATAGCCAATGAATTTACCCAAAATACTCAATATATCAAGGTCATCGACCCGAGATTTTATAAACTAATAATCGGATACGAACATGTGAGATGTTTACCATATGTGATGAAACATAGCTTGGTAGAGAAAGAATTAGTGTAGGCTACATGTATGGTGACTGACAAGTCTTTTACCATTGGAACTTGTTTTCAGATCGAACTGTAGTACAGAGAGAGTATAGGTTGCAGGTATGGGTTAATAAATGACAAACGGTGTACACAAACTCTGATTTATCGATTCAAGAATTAAGAGTAGACTACCTTTAATTGATTGGTTAAAGAGGATAGCTAAAACACAAAATAGTGATTACATTGTACAAAACCGAACCAAACCTAACTGAAAACAAGCCAAGGGTTTAAGTGTAAAACTTGTGGGTAAATGTGGTCATTGGTAATGTCAAAAAGGAAAGGGATAACGCTCTACCTATAGAGGGTAAGGTTTTTAAATGTTTTTTTTTGAAATTTTGACAAGGGGCCTAACTATACTTTTGTTGATATTTCCTGAACCCATGATGGGATTTTGACCTGTGAGGTGTCGTTGGACTTGGGCAGACACTCTCTTTTTGAATGTATTTTTGACATTTTAACAAAGGGCCTAACAATACTTTTGTTAATATCTCGCGAACCAATAAGGCTAGGGACTTGTATGAGGGGTCCTAGCACTCGGGGTGACTCTCTGGTTTTGAATATATATTTAATGTTTGTCAAAAGGGCCTAACTGCACTGTTGTTAATATCTCGATAACTAATAATGGGAGAGAGTCAAGTTAGGTGTTATATTACTTAGGATGGCCAACCCTTTCCCATGACCAACGAATTTACCTCAAATATTCAAAACAACAGGGTCATTGACCTGAGATTATATAAACTAATCATCGGATATCAACATGTAAGGTGTCATTAGACTTATAATGGTCAACCCTTTCCCATGGCCAATGAATCTACCTAAAATATACAAAACATTAAGGTCATTGACCTGAGATTTTATAAATTAATAATTGGATACGGACATGTGAGATGTTTACCGTGAGTGATGAAACATAGCTAGGTAGAGAAAGAATTAGTGTAGGCTACAGGTATGGTGACTGACAAGTCTTTCACTATTGGAACTTGTTTTCAGATCAGACTGTAGTAAGAGAGAGTATAGGTTGCAGGCATGGGTTAATAAATGACAAACGGTGTACACAAAATCTGATTTATTGATTCAAGAATTAAGAGTAGACTATCTTTAATTGACTGGTTAAAGAGGATAGCTAAAGAAACAAAATGGTGACTACATTGAACTAAACTGAACCAAGCTGAATCAAACCCAACCAAACCGAACCAAACCTAATCGAAAACAAGCCAAGGGTTTAAGTGTAAAACTTGTTAGTGTGATTTGCACACTACAAAGGTTATCTCTGTTCTGGTAATAGAATTATTTATCGTTGGCTTTTATATTTAATATGTACAGTTTAAAGTGATAGAAAAATGGTAGAAACGTGGTAGCAAAGTGGTAGACAAGTGGTAGACGATTGGTAACATAGTGGTAGAAAAGTGGTAGCAAAGTGGTAGTAAAGTGGTAGAAAAGTGATAGAAAAGTGGCAGAAAAGTAGTAGAAAAGTGGTAGCAAAGTGGTAGAAAAGTGGTAGCAAACTAGAAAAGTGGTAGAAAAGTGGCAGAAAAGTAGTAGAAAAGTGGTAGCAAAGTGGTAGAAAAGTGGTAGCAAACTAGAAAAGTGGTAGCAAAGTGGTAGCAAATATTACATGTATTGTTAAGAAATAGTTTAAGTGGTTACATGGATTCATTACACTATAATTTTAGCATCACGAAGCTCATTTTCTATATCCAAAAGTTCTTCCTCATATTTAGTATGACCAGCCTGTTTACAGGTATGCAAGTACTGAAGCCGCTGGATTAGCTTACTGGGATTGTTCCAGTAAACAAATTTAACAAATGTTTTTTTTTGGTTGTAAACCATTATCATCATCATCATCATCAAAATCATCATCATCATCATGGTTATCATCATCAATATAATTATCATCAATATAATCATCACTATTACTATCTAATCCTTTTTGTTCATCTTGCAATGCAACAACCTTTGGCATAGTTTGTGTTGTCTTTGATAGTGTTAGAGGTTTCTTAGACGTTAACGACTGTCCTAACATATCTTTTTCAGGTGATAATAAATGCTCTTTAACAAACAAAGCACTATCTTGAGCCACACTATTTTTTTCTTGGTCTTGCTTTTGGACCGAACCCTTTGACATAATTTGGATAATTGCATGGGCCAGTCCATAGGTACCAGTCCAAAGGGATCAGCCAAAAGGACCTGTCCACAGGGACCCGTCAAAAATGACTCCATTCAAAAAGGGCCCTTCCAAAGGGGCTAGTCAACATGAACCAGTCCAAAGGAACAAATCAACAGGGATCAATGAAAAGGGGGAAGCGCGTCATGTAAGTTGTTGCGCACCGCTGCCGTGGGAACATAGGTGTTTATCAGCAGTCTCCGGCAATGTTCGGGAGAGTAACCTTGAAAAGTAGCTGAAACTCGGTAGTCGAAAGCATAGCTTGACCCATTTCTTACTTATATGACAAGGTTAGGTTAGGTAAATTTAGGTTATGTTAGGTGAGCTGAGGTTAAGTTTTAAAATATTCCCTCTCTTATGTGTTCAAAGCCGATTCACCCTGAACTGTCAGCCAAAACTTTAAATATGTATTTATCATTACATAAAGAATTAAAGCAAACTTAATTAATTATGAATGGCGTTTTTTGTTACTGTTCAATGTAGACAGAATATATGCATTAAATGATAGACTCAACACAAAATGTTTTGATTGTTGACTTGTGTTATTGATAAATTGGTTTAATGTTAGGGGCAGTGCACACTTTCCATGTCGATAATTTATATAGGCTAGAAAGATGGTGTTGCAAACTTCTGATGTGTATTTCCAAATTTCCTGCATAGTCTATTTCATAGAATTTTCCTGTAACTTAAAAGTTCATGCTGATTTTGTCTTTGTGTTTGACATTGTAACTACAATGGTTGATTGGATATTCTTTGACAACATTCAAATCATGTAATTCATGTCAGATATGTTGGAATTTTTGTTCATGTGTGAAGCTATCAAGTACCGATACCTAATTGGTTACACAACTGTTTCATAATGAAAATCTTGATCTCTGATTCATTGGAGAACTGTTTTCGCTTGTCTGAACCAAGACTAACTGACTACTCACTGCTAAGGTTTAGAAATTACATTTACTCAAATCACATTCTGGTAAAAAAGATCATGACTACTATAAACTGCTACCACCCTTCCACCACTTTGCTAACACTTTTCTACCATTTGACTCTCACTTTTTGCTCTTACTTTAAACTGCACATACTACAAACTATCATTTTTATTATCGAGTTAACTTTACTAGAGATTAGTTTATGCTTAACAGTTGACATGGAAGTATCAACAACTAGCTATGGTAAGCCATGTGCTTACTATAAAGGATATGCATATATTGTAAAAAAAAACTAATAAAATGGAACTGTTATTTGGTGCTGTTCGAAACAACGATCTAAAAAGTGTCGAGGAATGATTAAAACAAAAGGCTCCAACATACTTATTTCAATCGATCATCATTGTAAATCTCAAAATAATACTCATTTAAATGGACAAAATACTCTAACCAAGGTAAAAAAGCATGACCAAGAAAAAAATAGTGTGGCTCAAGATAGTGCTTTGTTTGTTAAAGAGCATTTATTATCTCCAGAAAAAGACATGTTAGGACAGTCGTTAACGTCTAAGAAACCTCTAACACTATCAAAGACAACACAAACTATGCCAAAGGTTGTTGCATTGCAAGATGAACAAAAAGGATTAGATAGTAATAGTGATGATTATATTGATGATGATAACCATGATGATGATGATGATTATGATGATGATGATGATGATAATGGTTTACACCCAAAAAAAAAACATTTGTTAAATTTGTTTACTGGAACAATCCCAGTAAGCTAATCCAGCGGCTTCAGTACTTGCATACCTGTAAACAGGCTGGTCATCCTAAATATAAGGAAGAACTTTTGGATATAGAAAATGAGCTTCGTGATGCTAAAATTATAGTGTAATGAATCCATGTAACCGCTTAAACTATTTCTTAACAATACATGTAATGTTTTCTACCACTTTGCTACCACTTTGCTACCACTTTTCTAGTTTGCTACCACTTTTCTACCACTTTGCTACCACTTTTCTACTACTTTTCTGACACTTTTCTACCACTTTTCTAGTTTGCTACCACTTTTCTACCACTTTATACCACTTTTCTACTACTTTTCTGCCACTTTTCTACCACTTTTCTACCACTTTGCTACTACTTTTCTACCACTATGTTACTAATCGTCTACCACTTGTCTACCACTTTGCTACCACGTTTCTACCATTTTTCTATCACTTTAAACTGTACATATTAAATATAAAAGCCAACGCTAAATAATTCTATTACCAGAACAGAGATAACCTTTGTAGTGTGCAAATCACACTAACAGGTTAGTTACTACAATGGAACTTACTACAACTAACCGAGGTAAACAACGTGTACTCTATAAAGGCTACTCTTATAACTATAGACGACAAAATGTAAAAGGAATAATATTCTGGCGATGCTCAAAACAGAGGTCAACAAGATGTCGAGGCAATATGAAAAGCAGAAATGGCGTGGTTTTAAGTGTGAGTGATCATCAATGTAGTGCTCCAGACAAAACACTGATGGTGTTGGCAAAAAATCATCAGAATGCTAAAAAGTTAGTACAAGAGAAAGATGTTGCTACTCAAAAGAGTGCATTGTTTGTTGAGCAACGTTTAACCCCTGTTGTAAAAGTTATGTTGTATCCATCTTCCACGCCTCAAGAGTCATCAACATCACAGACTATGCAAGAGGTAGTGTTGTTGTTGTTTTAAGGGGCTGAACTACAAAGTCATCTGCCTTGATATGCAAGTGGATCGAAAAGGACTAGATAGTAATAGACAAAAGAGAGTTGTAGTTTGTATATAACTATTGTACAAGTACTTACATTAAATAAATAAAAATAGTGTATGGGTATTGCCTGTTTTTCATAATTACTATCTCTATGTCCCACTATTAATACAATTGTTAACCATCAACAGTCTCTGACTATGTTCGCAAAGTGAGTGACCTTAAACAATACACTCTATCTATGGTTTGTGTACCGAGTACACAATAATACAGTGTGGTCAAGCCATGTTCAGGCAATAGTTATATCAGGTGAGGGATTCGAACCCTTGCTTTCTTGTACAGAAAATTTGAACTTAAGTCAAACACCATAACCACTCGATCAACCTGACAGTTACTAATTTAATTATTTTTGTGGACTTGAGTGTTTATAAAACTTTTTCCAGTATACATTGACTAAACCACTTGTTTGTTTTGAAATAGAGATTTTGTTTTGTTTGGCCATAACATTGCAGTTATGAGTCTTGTGAACTGGGTGTTTAATATAGGGTTAAAGGCATTTTAAAATAATTTTAGAAAAGGACTTAGGTATCGTGTCATGGGTTTTAGTAATGCATTACTGTTCGTTGACTAACATTTACCGTTACACAACATTATTTTAGTGAGCTCTACATGTTGTTGTTTGAGTCGTCAGTCTTTTGACTGGTTTGATGCAGATCTCCATGCCTCTCTGCCCCGAGCGAAACGTCTCATCTCTATATAACTACCACACCCTACATTCAAGGCTATCTGTTTAACATATTATAACCTTGGATCTCCCCTACAAGCTCTTGGGTTCAATTCCTAGATTTAACACAAACTTTTAAAAGTGGTATGACAACTAAAACTAGTCTACTCAGTCTCGGGTGGTCCAAATAAGTAGAGAGGGTTTGATTCACACCTCAACCATAGAGCACCTTGTTCTATTTTTTTAAATAATGATAGCCATTTGTTCAATTTCACATTTCACACATTGCAATTTGTCAATTTTCCATTTGCATTTTTTTTAAATGACAGTTTGATGTTTTTCAATTTCATGATATGGAAACATGGATTTTTCCATTTTCATATTTACACATTTGTCAATTTCCCATTTGCATATATTTTCTTAAATGTCCGTTTAAGGTTTTTAAATTTTGTCTATATGGAAACACGGATTTTCCATTTTTGCTGTTTACACATTTTTTGTATATTTATTTTGTGTATGTTGGAAAACGATATTTCCAAAACAAGATTTTTTATTTTTCATTTTATGATTTTGTAAATGATCTTAATGTGAGTGCTTGACCATGGCAATAATACAGTCTATCTATGTGTTAGCGGAACCATAGAGGCTTATTACTACTGCAAGTAAGAATGTTTTACAAAATAACGACTATGTATATTAACCTAAAATCAAACCCTAGTCTACCTTATTGAAAGGCTAACAGTTTAACCACTGCGTCACCATACCCTTTTTTCTTAGTTTGATTCGTCCTAGGCCTTAGAGCTAGAAATCGAGTTAAGATCTCCAGTGAAAGAGGCACATGTGCTCACCACTATAGCACGTAATGTTTAGCTGGTAACATTAGACAACCGAAAATGATTGTGTTTCGGTTAGCCAAGCATTTCTGTCATTTGCCTACTGTGTGAGCTCTGCCAGCAAAACATTTTAGTTTAGAACAAGTGTGTGTGAGTGTGTGTATTGATTATTAGCCTCAGGTATTTAAAGTTTGTTGTGTGTAGCGACCATCTTGTCCCAGTAACCACTGAGCAAGTTTTAACAGTCAACCCATAAAAACTGCATAGGATAGTTGTGTGTGGTTCATGTACTTGGGTGTGTGGATTAGCACCATGCTCTAGCTTTACCTTACCCTCTATAGGTAGAGCGTTATCCCTTTCCTTTTTGACATTACCAATGACCACATTCACCCACAAGTTTTACACTTAAACCCTTGGCTTGTTTTCAGTTAGGTTTGGTTCGGTTTAGTACAATGTAATCACTATTTTGTGTTTTAGCTATACTCTTTAACCAATCAATTAAAGGTAGTCTACTCTTAATTCTTGAATCGATAAATCAGAGTTTGTGTACACCGTTTGTCATTTATTAACCCATACCTGCAACCTATACTCTCTCTGTACTACAGTTTGATCTGAAAACAAGTTCCAATGGTAAAAGACTTGTCAGTCACCATACATGTAGCCTACACTAATTCTTTCTCTACCAAGCTATGTTTCATCACATATGGTAAACATCTCACATGTTCGTATCCGATTATTAGTTTATAAAATCTCGGGTCGATGACCTTGATATATTGAGTATTTTGGGTAAATTCATTGGCTATGGGAAAGGGTTGACCATTCTGAGTCCTATGAAACCTCAGATGTTGATATCCGATTTTTAGTTTATAATAATAATAATAATAATAATAATAATAATAATAATAATAATAATAATAATGATAATTGATGTTTTATGGGGTCTAACATCTAGGTTATCGATCCCATATTAGTTTATAAAATCTCAGGTTAATGGCCTTACTGTTTTGGATTTTTGGAGTAAATTCATTGGTCATGGGAAAGGGATAACCATTCTAAGTCCTATGACACCTCACTTGACCCTCTCCGATTATTAGTTTATAAAACCATAGGTCAATGACCTTGCTGTTTTAGGTCTTTTGGGTAAATTCGTTGGTCATGGAAATGGGTTGACCATCTTGAGTCCCATGACACCTCACTTGACCCTCTCTGATTATTAGTTAGCGAGATATTAACAAAAGTGCAGTTAGGCCCTTTTGACAAAAATGAATAATACATTAAGAAACAGAATGTCACCCCAAGTCCAACGACCTCTCATACAAGTCCCTAGCCTTATTGATTCATGAGATATTAAAAGCTAATGACCTATTAGTTTTGGATGTTTTGGTCAATTAAAAAAACTCATCTATGAATCTGTATTCAAAAAGCACGCCCTCTTACAAAAAACCCAAAGTGCAAATGCGTCTTCTTCTTCTTCTTCTTAGCGTTATCCCGTAGGAACGGGGTCCGCTTTTCGGATCAATGCACGCCATTTCTTGCGATCTAATGCTTCGCGTGATTTCAAGTTTCTTGATCGTAAATCGGCGTTAATGGTGTCGAGCCACCGCAATTTCGGTCTCCCACGCTGTCTCTGGCCGTCGACCGTTAGATGGTAGGCCGAGCCGATGACTGAACTTTGTGGTGCACGGACAACGTGCCCATACCAACGGAGTCTCCATTCCTGCATTTTCTCATTGATTGGAGCCACGCCAGCTGTATGTCGAATCGTTGTGTTGGGGATATGGTCGAGCAGAGATATGTCTAATGATCTTCGCAGCATCCGCATTTCCATGACATGAAGTGAGTGCTCAGCACTTCTAGGTGCTGGCCAACACTCTGTACCATATAATGCAACTGGTCTCACCATTGTGCGGTATATCTTTGATTTTAAGCGGATAGGCATCTTCTTATCACAAAGAACACCGGTGACATCTCTGAATCGCATCCAAGTCGCATTGATTCGTGCTCGCACATCTTCATTCACAGAGCTGTCGCCATTCAATCGTGAGCCTAGGTATCGGAATGTATTTACCTTGGTAAGAGGAGCTCCATTAATACCTATAGTTCCAGGGGATGGAATCGTTTCGAGGTATTCAGTCTTGTGGATGTTCAAACGAAGACCAAATCCTTGCAGACGATCATGCCATGTCTGCACTTGGGTTTCAAGATCCATCCTGGAGTCTGCCGCAATCATCACATCATCAGCGTATAGCAATGTCCATGGGACACACTTCTGCAGGTCTCGCGTTATGGAATTCATGACGATAACAAAGAGCAGGGGAGACAGAGCTGAGCCTTGATGAACCCCAACTGTCACAGGGAAGCTGTCAGTCAGTCCTGCAGGGCATCGCACGTGGCTTTTGGTGTTGTTGTACAGCATTTTTATCCAGTTTATATACATTTCTGGAACTTGATGATCTCGGAGAGCGTACCAAATCATCTGGTGTGGTACTCGATCAAATGCCTTCTCGAGGTCAAGGAAAGCAAGATGTAGTGGCCTCCTCTTCTCTCGGAATTTCTCCATCAGCTGGCGCACAGCAAAGATTGCGTCTATCGTGCCACATCCCTTGACAAACCCACATTGATTTGCTGAGAGCTGTACGATGTTCCTCAGCCTATTGTCTAGGATACGTTCGAATATTTTCATAGTGTGAGAGAGAAGTCTAATTGGACGGTAATTGGTACATTCAGCTGGGTCACCCTTACCCTTAAAGATAGGTACTGTGATGCTAGTTGACCAATCTGTAGGTATTTGACCACAGAGAATAATTGAATTGAAGAACTCTGTCAGCCAGGTGGTCGCGTTGTCACTAAGTTCCTCAATTTTCCAGATGTCTGCAGGAAGGTCATCTAGCCCTGGGGCCTTTCCATTTTTCATGCTACGAATGGCAACTTTGACTTCATCTTCAGTGATACAAGGTACTGGTCCAGCTGTAACATTGTTGTCTGGTATTTGTGGGTGAGGGAATTCAGTGTTGAATACTTCACTAAAATACTCTCGCCAACGGTGCAGAATCATCTTGCTATCGTGAAGTCGTCGACCATTCTTATCCTTCACACACATATAGTGTTCTATATCCTGACCTGCTCTACACCGTGCTCGGGCTAGTCGGTAGATAATTTTGTCTCCGTCTTTAGTTGTCAGTTGATCATATAAATGTTTGTAGTGATCTACTTTAGCCTCAGCAACTGCTATTTTTGCCTCCTTCTTGGTGGCTTTGTATTTCAGAAGATTCTCCTCAGTCGGTGATGTTCGCAACTGTTTAAAAGCTGCTTTTTTTTCATGCACCATTTCCTGTACCTTGTCTGTCCACAACCACGTCTGTTTGTCAATTCTACGTGTGCCGGGCTGTGTTACACCAAGCTCAGATTGAGCTATACTAGTTACGCAGTTGTTGAATGATGCCCAAGTATAATCCGTATTTACAGAATCAACTGGAGGGAACACAATCTTCTCACTGAATGCCACTTTATGGTCTTGTAGCTTCCACCATTTGATTTTGGCATGACCTTTCACATAGGGTTTTCTTATGTAACCTTTCATTCTAAGATCAGTAACTAGCAGTTTATGTTGAGGGGCTAAACATTCAGATGGTATGACCTTAGTGTCTATGACAATTGGGAAATCTCTCCTACGAAGTAGTACATAGTCAATCTGAGTATTGTGCCCTCCGCTAGTGTAGGTGATCAAGTGTGATTTGCGTTTCTTAAAGAAGGTGTTAGTGATAATTAGATCATTTGCTTCGGCAAATTCAAGGATTCTGTTCCCGTCTTCATTTCTGAGATCATAGCCAAAATTTCCATGGCATTCATACCCCTCGCTGGTCCTGCCAACATGTCCATTAAGATCTCCACAAAGTAGAAATAGGTCTTCTTCATTGCATGTTGTAACGGCATCTTGAAGTTCGTTCCAGAATGTGTCTTTAGCTGTCTCATCACAGCCTGTCTGTGGGGCATACGCTGAAAATATATGTATACGGCGAGTTGGGGTGTCGATAACTGCTGACATGAGACGATCGGAGTAGCGATGTACAGCTGATACTTGGTTGCGAAGTTTTTCATTCACTACAATAGCGACTCCCTGGCTATTAGTCGTACCATGATAGATCAACTTATACCCTTCTCCAATATCTCTAGATTTCTGCCCTTTCCACCGTGTCTCTTGTAGACACGCCAGATCTACGCAACGAGATTTTAGGATTGCTGCCAATTCGCGACTGCGACCTGTCAATGTCCCAATGTTCCAGGAAGCAATACGCAATGGTTTATTTTGGACTCGCTTCTTTAACCAATTTCGTCCTTGAATTGGTAGCCCTTGCTCTCTTCTCACGTTGGCCGGGCGAGACCATCGCGCGTCGCTTTCGGGGGACGCCCTAGCATTTTCCGATAATTCAACTTGTGCCATTGATCCATGAGTTGCGACGGTGATAAACCGACCGGCCTGTCGCCCGGGCCTGTCATCGGGCATTTTAACGCTACTGCCAGCATATAATTCGGCCGCCCCTAACATGGGGTACAGACGCCGTTTGTAGCCGCCCGCTCCGGATCAGACGCTACAGCTGATATCTGCCCTCAAGTGAGGACGATACCTTGTACTCAATCCCGAGCACTGGGCTGCCCCTTCCGCCATCTACACTGTACCAGAGAATATCCCCTCCACTGTAGCTGCCGTTGAGGTCTTCACCGTAACCCTGGCAAGGGACCCTTACATGGTACTACCAGCCGGGTCAGCTGGCCCAAGGTTTTTTTCTAAGAGGTGTTACTCCTCTATCACTCCCCCTTTGTCCTGACTTGTGACAGGCAGAGCCTGGCTGCCCAAAATAATGGGTCCAGGTTGGTGGGGTTCAAAGTGCAAATGCGTAAAAACAAAAAAACAAACATGTTAATTCATAGTAGCGATCGGCTCTTCACTTGCGTTTCATGTAGAACAAGGTTTAATTTCATCATAGCATTAGGGATCAGTCCAAAGGGACCGGTCTAAAGGGATTAGTCAAAAGGACCTGTCAACAGGGACCTATCAACAAGGACCCGTCAACAAGGACCCGTCAAAAATGACCTGTCAAAAATGACCTGTCAACAGGGGCCCGTCAACAAGGGCCCGTCCACAGGGACCAGTCCACAGGGACCAGTCCACAGGGACCCGTCCACAGGGACTCGTCAACAATGACCCTTCAGCAATGACCCCGCCAACAATGACACGTCAACAATAACCCATCCACAGGGATCCGCTCCCCCCACCCTCTTACAAAAGCTATGAGTGGGCATGCGTAAAAAACAAAAAAAAAAGCATGTTAATTCATAGTGGCTATCCACCGTACACATGTCTCTGTGTAGAACAACGTTTCATTCCATATTAACATTCAAACTCTCACATGTTGCAATTGGAAAGAGAGATTCTCTAAAAAAATAAAATTTCACCCCCTAGTAGGGGTAGGTTTTATTTTGGGGTTGAGATATGTTGTCCATTGGAAAGGTGGTGTCAGCCCGAGTTCAATGACACCTCGTTCAAGTCTCTAGCCTAATTGGTTCGCGAGATATTGCCATTTTAGTATTCCAGCGGTGGAGCGGTGGCGGTGATCACAGAACCATCCAAAACACACTACTCATGGGCCACGGTATCCTGTGGACGTGATATTTTACTTTGAAAATCACACATTGATTATCCGGGAATTGAATCCGTTCTTTGGTGAAAGACGACAGACGCCCCTTGCCACGTTAGATTTTAAACTTCTGGTGGAGACGGGAATCGAACCCGGGGTCTCATAAATAGGTGTCACGAGTTTTAGCTTTTCAGGATACGAGTAGCTTACCACGGTGGGTGAGTGGATAGCGTGTCGGTCTACTAACCCCAAGATTGCAGGTTCGCCCCTGATCGTGGTAAGTGATTTTTGAAAGGCGGCAAAAATACGATACGCATGTCATACGATGTTGGCATGTCAAAGAACCCATTTGAATTCAGTAGGCCGAGTTCATAATGGCAAAATTAATCTCGGGAGTTTCCGCCTGCACAAAGTTCCTCATTTCTCTACTAGAAAGCGCTATTGTGTTCAAGGAGATTAGATATCTAACATCTAACCTCCTTGACTTTCATAGTCAAGGAACTACGAAATTCGACATGCAAGCTACCCTCTGGGTGGCAAATAGCAAAGCTTGCACCAGGCACCCGAGGCCATACGATATTATTATTATAGGATACGAGTGCAACTGAACTTGTCTGCGTCAGCGTTTGTTGATGATAATAACTGAAAGCCAGATAGAAACGGAGTTGGGTGAAGACCAGTTTGGTTTCAGGAGAAATGTAGGAACAAGGGAAGCTGTACTAAGTCTTAGGCTGATTTTGGAAGGTAGAATAAGGAAAGATAAGAGAACGTTCATGGCTTTTGTAGACTTAGAAAAGGCTTTTGATAACGTTGATTGGACTAAATTGTTTGACATTTTGAAATCGATTGGAATAAAGTACAGGGATAGGAGGGTGATATACAATCTATACAGAAACCAGACAGCAGTCATTCGAGTTGAAGGACATGAGAGAGAAGCTGGTATTCAGAAAGGTGTAAGGCAAGGCTGCAACTTATCACCCATACTTTTCAATCTTTACATTGAACAAGCAATGAAGGAAATTAGAGAAAAATGTAAAGTGGGAGTGAAGATTCAAGGAGAAATAATTTCAACTCTGAGATTTGCTGATGACATAGTCATCTTGGCCGACAAGCCTGAGGATTTGAATTAGTTTTTGAATGGTATGGACTCCCTCTTACGGAAAGAATTCATGATGAAAATTAATAAATGTAAAACAAAAATACTGGAATGCAGCCGAAATAAATCAGAAACCTCTATGGAGATCAAATTGGCAGGTGAAAAGCTGAAGGAAGTAGGAGACTTCTGTTACTTAGGAAGCAGAATAACCAGTGATGGACGAAACAAAGAGGATATAAAAAGTAGGTTGGCTCAGGCAAAGAAAGCATTTCTACAAAAAAGGAATCTGCTGACATCGAATATAGATTTAGGTATTAGGAAGTCATTTTTGAAAGCCTTTGTCTGGAGCGTGGCGCTCTATGGAAGTGAAACTTGGACTAATGGTGTAGCAGAAAAGAGGAGAATTGAAGCATTTGAAATGTGGTGTTACAGGAGAATGATGAAGATCAGATGGGTAGATAGGGTTACAAACAAAGAGGTATTAAGACGAGTGGGAGAGGAGAGATGTTTCTGGCGACTGCTAATGAAGAGAAGAGATAGGTTGGTAGGACACATACTAAGACACCCAGGAATATCAAGCTTAGTTATGGAAGGAAGGGTCGAGGACAAGAACTGTAGGGGTAGACCAAGGTTAGAATATGTTAAACAGATTGCCTCGGATGTAGGGTGTGGTAGCTATGTAGAGATGAAACGATTAGCTCAGGACAGGGAGGCATGGAGAGCTGCATCAAACCAGACAAAAGACTGAAGACTCAAACAACAACAACAATAACTGGAGCCTTGCAGGACGAGTAGGGGGACAGAGTTCAGTCTGCACATAAGTCAAGCAACATTGCGCGCGCTACTTGTGTTAAACACAAGTTATATTGTGAATTGTGACTGGAAAAACGAAATATAGTGGGTGAATTTAGAATGGTGTGTTTCTTCTGCATAGCTAAGCGTAACAGGAACACTTGTCACTACGTAGAGGTGAACAATGACAAAGGCTACTGGACCTGAGACATATCCTACCCGTGCGACTGTACTTGTTCAACTGGCAGCCTGATAGCATGGCACAAGTAAGCAAAGAATAGTTCCCACATTAATTTAATCAAATTTGGTACAGATGTGGCACTAGTAATGGGCACCTTAATGTCATGTTTTATATTGCCGCCATCTTAACGTGAACAAAATGGTGGCCACCGAAGGGTTGAAAGCTTCAATCAAAATACCGTACGACTAAACTAATCATCAGATCCGTATCAAATTTTGTAAAATCCAACCTTAATTTGTAAGGTGTCCGTTGCCAACCTCAAGATCATTTCAAGATGGCGGTTGTGCGAATCAAGCATGCATTTTAATCCTTAACTTACGATCCAATGAAGCAATGCTCACCGTAATTAGCATTCAGGTAGTTTTATACAAGGAACTCCTGGTGTCAACGAGATAACTATCTTATATATAAAAGTGAGAGTCCGTATGTATGTATGTGGGTATGTATGTGGGTATATTTGTTCTGTATACAAATCTACACCATTCCACCAATCTCAACCAAACTTTGCATACACATAGTTTAGGACCCAGAAGGAACGGCTGGCTACATGGATTTTCAATAGTCTTTCTCATTCTTCTGATTTCGGCCTTTTTGCACTCGAGCAAGGGCTAATTAAGTCAGAAAATAAACTGATAAAGTAATTGCAAGGCCGGCATATTCATGGCAACAATAGCTCTAGACGGGACCACCAAGTTTCCCTCTATCTCGGTAAGAGGTCATGCTACACCCACTGCCAGTTATATCACATCCCTCCAAGTTACTTTAAACTGCCTATCCATTCAACACAAGATAGGTTGCAGCACAAACCGACTGTGATCGCCGCGGCATCGCATCCCTCCTGGCTGCTTTAAACTGCCTGCCCATTCAACACTCAGACGCGTATAGGATATACTGTATATTAATTCACCGTTAGGTTGCAGCGCCAACCTACCGCGGCTTTTTAAGGGGACATACCTGAAACGAAGGGTTTTTAACTTTGGAGGCTTAATATCGAGCTCGAAGAAACGCGAAAACATGGCACTAAGTTAGTTCTTCCGTTATTCAATCAGCATAAAGAATATGCTATTAATTCAGACACATACATACGGGCAAATTTGCAATTTATAGGAAAGCGAAACATACATGGTGGTGGAGGTGATTGTTTTCAAGGGCCGAAATGTCTACTTCACTTGCCCGCAATTATACGGTACGGATGATAATTGAAATACAACTACTTCCAACTAATTTAAATCTAACTTACATACTGGACAAGATGAAAAGAAAAGAATAAGGGCAATAAAAGACAGGGAAAAGAATAGCCTCGAGCCGCCGAAGAATGGGATGTTGACTAATTTAGGGGCTTTGTAACATCGTGCTCATGTAGCCCCGTGTACTTGGCTGTGTGTTGAATTTGTCTGACCACCCGTCTTATTGTGATGGCTGTATTAGTGTGTGTATTTATAAGTCAAATGAATTGTCCGACGGTAACTCATGAAATGAGATTCCTCGGCATTCAAACTTGCCCTGTTCTGATTTACAGAAGCGCACACAGCAGTACGCCATCATATAATACAAAACACAACTTCACCATTAACATCAATACAAAACAAATGTCTGTAACAGTGACTTGAAATAGCGGCGATCACAGAGGGTAGGTGCTGCTCTTAGTTTCTATATTTGGAAACGTGGTTGTACGCATAAACCAATACTGTATTCGTTCAATGGGCAGGCAGTTTAAAGCAGCCAGGATACCCATGTAAGCATAGTTCTATTGAAATTACTATCATGGTGACCCCAAAGACTCCCTAATATACCAGTGAAGTGTAAATAGTGTTGTACATAATGTAAAGCTAACACCTGCACTGTGGCTGCAATGCTGCATACCAATAAACCAACCAACCCACAAACCAAGCAACCAACCAGCCAATCAACCAAACACAACAAACGCTCTACTTACGCTAATGGACTCAATCAGGCCAGCAACAACGAATTGCAACCGACGTATGAGATTTTCGAACTGTTTTCAACAGTAGCCAACTCAACTCCAATGGGGTTTGGCGTGGCGGTAGTAACACAGTTTGCCACCAAGCCAGGTGTGGCAGTGTTAACACAATTTGACACCAGGAACCGCCATGGGCAGAGACCATCTAAAGACATTAGTGTTGACTAAGGCCAGCGTTTGCCATGAGTACAGTTTGTTGGTTGACAAACGAGTTCTGATCTTTGTACATGTATCTGATCTTGGCTCTCAAAATAAATTGTGTTCATCCCACAATACAGGGTTATTCAAAATGATTGTCGGGGTTTCGTGATTTTTTTGTAGAAACAGTGGACAACATACCATTGTTATTGTTGCAGTAACGGTTACACTAACTCTCAAAGTTTTGTTCTACATCGAGTTAGTACCATGTATAACCACCAGATGGCAGTAACAGCAGTATTTGACAAAATGGCGGTCAGGGGTAAGGAGAAGGCGTTTTGTACTCTCGAATTTCATCCACACCGGGCCGTTAACTTAGTCCAGCGCCATTTTCGTACGACGTACGGGAAAGACCCTCCCACCGAGAACTATATTCGCAGATGATATGCGCAATTCGTCAATACCGGTTGCTTGTGTAAAGGGAAAAGCCTTGGCCCTCCTCGCGTGTCAGAAGCAGACGTGAATTGGATCAGGGACGTTTATCTCCGTAGTCCTAGGAACTCGACTACAAGAGACAGCAGTGAACTGCATGTTCCTCAAACCGACGTATGGCGTGTGTTACGAAAGCGTATGCATGTAAAGCCATATCGCCTACAACTGCGTCAAGCTTTAACAGACAATGGCAAAGTCCTACGCTGGAAATTTTCATGGAACTGCAAAAACGTTTTGAAGAAGAAAACAGTCATTTTCGTGACAGGCTAGTTTTCAGTGACGAAGCCACTTTCAATCTGAGTGGTAAGGTGAATAAACAAAAAGTTCGAATTTGGGGGACAACTAACCCCCAATGTTGTGTGGAACACGTGCGTGACTCACCAAAAGTGAATGTGTTTTGTGCCGTTTCAAAGACGAAGGTCTACGGCCCCTTCTTCTTCCGTGAAAAGGCAGTGACAGGGCTGATTTACCTGGACATTCTCACTGAATGGCTGTTACCCCAGTTGAGTGACGACAAGGACGATTACGTGCTGCAACAGGATGGTGCTCCGTTTCATTTCCCCGTGGAAGTTAGAGCATTTTTAAATCAAGAACTTCCAAGACGATGGATCGGACGTGGAACGGAACATGATCAGATGTTCTTACCCTGGCCACCTAGGTCACCAGACGTAACACCGTGTGACTTCTTCCTGTGGGGGTATGTCAAAGATCAGGTATTTGTTTCTCCTCTACCGGCGAATTTTCTGCAACTGAAACAGCGTATCCGAGCCGCCTTCGACACCTTCACCACTGACATGTTGGGGTGTGTGTGGGAAGAGATGGACTTTCCAGTTGATGTGTGTAGAGTGACCAGAGGCGCACATATCGAGTTTTTTAATGCATGTAAAAAACTTTTGAGTTACGGTACACAATAAAACACGATTCATCTTCCTACGTCAATTGCACTGTGTGCGATGAATTTTTGTAACCCCAACAATCATTTTGAATAACCCTGTACGTTTGCATAAGAATACGATACATTATATAGTTCGTTTTGTCACTGTTTAATTTATAGGTTAAGGTTACTTTTAGTTTGTAGCATGGTCACCTCGTGCTATGGCGCTTACAGGGAGTGTGTGCATTGTGCCAATTTGGTTCTCCCTGTGATCCGGCAGGAGGTGGCTTTGCTAATGGCAGGGTGATTTATGTTCCTTTCACGAGGGTGTATTGTTTTCATGATTTCGTTTTTGAAAAATATATATAAAAATGAAATGATGGTTATATTAAATGAATGTGGTAATTACAGAAATGAGTTACATAAAGATGAAGGCTAAAATGTTCCACATGTGCGGTAGTGCAACGAGCTAAGATTATGGAAAATGTGACAAGTTAGATACAAGATTAATTTCAATTACTATTCCTGTGTGTGTTAACATCGAAAGCGGCCCCCATAATCCCAACAATCCTCTTGACAGGTTACAGTTACTGTTCGTTCACACGTATTTTTCCTATGTCTTAGCCATTTTAGTGCTTACTGACGAATGATATTGTAAAATGGTTTAGTTATCACGAATTCTAAACACCTTGAACTCCGCTATAGCATTTTAGAGATCATTACGGTATGGGTTTAGAGAATATTTTTCTTATCTTACGAAATACTTTAGGGGCTAAAGAAGCCCAATGTGTTCTCAATCAATGCATCTTATTTGACATTATACTGGGATTATACGTTGCTGCATTTACTTTAACTAGGTGAGATAGGTTGGTTGGTTCCTCTGCTTAGGGGCTGCGACAACGCGGTCTCGCAGCCCCGTGTAGAATCTGCCTGATAACCGGTGTTAATTGTGATGTCTGTATTATTGTGTGTTATATGTAATTAAGGTAAGGACTGCAGGCAGTCAGTTTTAAGTAGTTCCTACTTTTGCTGCCAAATGCTACCGTCAACGACACCTAGCTGCAAACTTGGCTAATAGATACCACCGCAACCAGAACCTGACGGTGATCGTTGGAACATAATAGCGTTAATCAAATTTAACCTACAGATTTTATCTTCACACGAGTGTAGTTAGTGGAAGGTTCTTTTACTTCACTTAAATCTATGACATGGGTCTACCGGCTTTTCTTCTCCTCCGAAGGAAGGCATACTGAGGGATTTTTAACGCACTTCAAAAATCCGATGACTTCGGTCGGGTTTGAACCCGCGACCTTGGGCATAGAAGCTCAGCATGCTGCCAAATACGCCACCAAAACCGCCCAATGTGAGATAATAGGCATGCAAATACAGCAATAATATTCCCTAATACGCAGCTTTAGTAGCCAACACACCGACTTATGTACACGAATAAGCCATTTCTCCTTAATCCCACCATTTGTGCGGGGTTAAAAGTCGTAAGTATATTCGACTCCAGAATGATAACTTTATATTCCAAACATTGAATAATTTAAATATTGTTTCCTTTCAAAAAGGTAGGTGCGACAATTTAAAAATGAAAGAGAACTATGTGAACAAGACGTCTAAATTACACCCATTACAACAAAAATAAAGACTATCAGGAAAGTACTGTAATTGTGAGACTAGGTCCTTGAGAAATGTGCGTATTGTTATACCTGGAAATCCCATAGGGCACTCCCAGGTACATCTTATAACTATCCATAGCTACATCCACAAATACATCTACAAACCACCCCCTATATCAGCCCCCCAATCACACCCACTTCACCCCCCAATCTCACACCCCAAGCTATAAATCAAGCAACAGGTACAACAATTCACTCTACTCCAGTTACAACATTTTATAACAAGTTGGTTGGAGGCTGTACCAATTCTTGCTGAAGCATTACGACATTATCCACAACAAGAACAGAAGGTAGTAAGTAAACCGGCGATGTGTCAATAAAGCACTGTCAGCAAGGCATAACGCGTAAATAGGCCTACCCTTAGTAGGGGAGCTCCCTGTCGGACTGTGGTGCTGCCCCGATGATCATCGACGCCCGGACTACCCAGGTTAGCGTTGACTCAGGTCTTCCCTTAGAGATTCACTCCTTCCTCTACCTCACCTATTGAATTGTATCACCTCACACCATAATTATCAGTTCACTAATGTTTGCTTAGTGAAGCTTGTGTAGTGCATTCACGCCTTAACATTAAACATACACAAAAATTTAATATAATTGACTACCTTTCTCAATATTTGCGGCCTAGCCAATACTCCTTATTCCATAATTAACGTTCAGATACAGAAGCTGCTGAGTTTGCATTAGCATGTTGCTTGTTGATATTGACACTCACCGAATGCCCGACCTGCACGAGCGCGTTCTTTAAGATTGCACACTAATAAATTTATTTAGCCTGCCGGTTACATTCACTTTGTTCATTGTTCGCTAGCCACTATGATTATTAGGGAAGCACCTTTTATTTTAGACACTGGGCTACTAGGACCTCTTCGCCTCCACACACTTTAATCCGCCCACACACTACAAGTAGTTACCAACCCCTTTTTACCTGTAAAACAATATACTGCCCTTCTTTTTTGTTATTGATGCATTTTCTACTACGTTATTGTAGTCCACAGTTCCTTTCGTCTAGATTTACAGTGAGTTAATATTGCACTTGATTAACTTCAGAGCCCAGGAGAACTATGTCTTAAACTCACTTAGGGGCAAAGTGAATATACTTTGCGTAATATATTGTCATGTATCTTTCTATATCATGTAAATACACCTCCCGGGCAACGACGGGCAAAATTGCTAGTTATATATTGAACCCATGTACCATAGGCTTCAAAGGGAGTCGAATCCATGTATTTTGTGAAAGGAATGAAAGAATCATACAGTCTCTAAGGGAACGGAGAGAGATTTCAAGCCAGGATTCTAGCCTAACATTGCGCAAGCTGCAGGACCAGGTGTTCATAAGATGAGCTCATGCCTCTTGACATTTATAAGGAGCCAGTCATGGATATTAATAGAACGAGTGGAAAGTTTGGACTGTAAGACGAAGAAGCTCGACTCGGAAATTGCTCTTACGTTGCAGGAAAACGGCAACCCTGCTGCTGAGTCAGAACAAGAATAATTAAATTTAACCCGTTTACGAGTATAAAAATAAGTAAACAAATACAGTACGGTGAATCATTTCGGATTAAAGATTTTTGTGTAAAGAAAAACCCTTTAATAATTGCACACGAGGAAAGTGCAAATGCAGCAGACGTCATCGGGAATTCACCGGGACCCAAGGAGTGGGAGAATTAAAAATGAACAGCACCACCCACACAGTTGAGGACGAAGAATTAATTAATATCTCGGAAATGCACGATCGATTTCCATGCACAGGAAGATCATTTTACGTTTGGAAGACGAGCTTTCTGGAGATGTAATTTTTATAATTGTGCGACAATTAGTTCAAAAGTTGGTCACGAAAAGGACTAGGATTTTATCTTTTTGTGACTAAAAGGTATAAAACCCCTGGCCTCACCAAGCCAATCATGCAGTTTCCGATAGCCCAGGAGGGCGTCACTTTGCATCAGTACATGCAGTATTCAAGAGCCCGTGAGGGGACGTCACGCTGTATCAGTACATGCAGTCTACAAGCACACCGTGAGCGGAGGTGCTGCATCACATCGTATACGCAGTATTAGTCCGTCCAGAGGGGCGTTACGCTGTATCAGATATCGAAGGCAGTTTACCAGTACTCCTTGAGGTGAGAAACGCTGTATTACACCGCAGAATTAATATCCGATAGCCACGGGCGTCGCAGTATTAATAACTTGCGTGCCTCCATAAGGAGTTGCAAAGAAGAAATATTAAAGTATCGCCGTGTTGAAAAATTAGGAAAATCCTAGTTACAGGATTTAGGTCCGATAGTGCAAAGTTTACCGTAAAAGTTCCAAAAATACAGTTAAAGCAGGCTGCGAACTTAAGATTCAGGCGATAGGTCTTTCAGTAAATAACCAAAAGTATCATAACGTACGAAAGTACCGGAACAGCGAGATAAACAATTTATCAATTTTAAAGAACCCGAACAGGGAAAAACAGAGTAAGGTTCGCAACGTATTCCAGAAAATTAGAAGTGCGAGAACCGAATAAACAAAGAAGAACGGAAACTATAGACATTGTCTCAAGAAAGCAGACGAACTATTCTAAAGCACTAAGACTCGAGAAGTATTAGTGGCTAAAAAATCCATAGGTCATCGATAGGTTATCGAGGGGACCTCGATCAGAACAGACTTTCGCTAGGATCGATAAACCAGATCTAAAAGGGGAGCCGTTCAAGCTAGAGAAATAGCCAATCATCAGGAACAGGATTCGAAGAATTGTTATTCCAGGGAAAAAGTAGATGATTCGAGACTTTCGTATTCTGCAGGATAGGAAGCCGACATTGAATAAATTTCACCCTTGGAGACGGGAGATTAAGAGGTCACGTGTGATAGGCTAAAAAGACGGCCTAGTGATCAAAAGTGTGAAGTGTAAATATATCAAGATTGTGTGTTAAAAGTAATATATTTTTTAGTGTTTTATTGTGTGTTCTAAACGGATACTAAAGGGTATTAAAAATGTTGTCAGTGTTAAATGTATTGAATATGTGTTAAGAAGTGTTTGTACATGAGATGAATTTGTACAATGTGGAGTAAGTCAAGAAGGTGGGCAAAAATGACACATCGAACGAGAATGAAGGTCAGAAAACGACCTTAGACATGTGAGTAAAGATTTTCATTATGTTTTGGTGTCGGGGAAATTTTTGTGTAAAATTCCACCGGAGTTTTGAGTAAAAGGGATGTTATTAAATAAATAAGAACTAAATAAGAACGCGATCTGAACAAAAATAAAGTTTGAGAAATAATAAATAATTATGTGAAAGAATAAATCCTGTAGAGGAAATGCATGGAATAAAATGTCAGTGTATTTGACGAATGTTATAAAAGCAAGCGTAATAATAATAATTATAACGAAGATATTTAAATAAAGGTAAATTTGAATTATATGAAAGAAATAGCTTTTGAGCTTTTGTAAGGAATTAAGACATGATGTGAATAATAATAATAATAACAAGGTAAAGAAATCTAAATAAAGATTAAATTGAATGATATAAAATATAGAGCGTTGGAGCCTTAACAAATGTAAAAGACATGATGAGAATGCATGCTCTTAAAAATGGAGCGATTTATTGCCAACGGAAAAATAAATATAAAAATTGAGATATGTATCAATTGTTACTATGAAATTTATCAGTTCTTTGGAAGACATTAGGCCGTAAAGTAATGTGTAGCGCAATGGAACGCAATTAAATAAAAAGTCACGCTAGGAATGCGTACAATTTAAATGTACTTGGTAAATTACTTATGAGGGGTAGTTGATTGTATTGAATTGAGATATGTTGTAAGTCCTCTAATTGTGACGTAGATCAAGAGGCCATGTGTGTGTTATTATATAAAAGGGAGCAAATGTATGGTATTATTGAGCGTATGTCATGTAGGCCACGGCCGACTCTAAATCGCGTCTTGTATAAGTCCTCCAATGTGGACATAGTTCCCGAGGCATGTTAAGAGATTCGAACCTAGAATCCTCTTGTTGTTAAAGCCCCTTATTATTCGTCGTAGAATGTGTATTACTCTTCCCAATCAACGAGGACCCTTCATAATTAATAAATGCCAAGATTATTAGAGTGGTTTATGAGCCAAAGAATATTGTTGGAAGTGAAAAGAGAAGTTAAATGCCTGGTCTCTCCATAGAACTGAAAATAAAAGGAAGGTTTGTTTTAAAAGCATTGAAGAGAGCTCCAACCGTAGGCTAGACAGGGAGCCGCCCTCCCTGTCATAAATCTCGCTCGAGTATAATGGCCTGACCCTCATAGTATGAGGGTGGGTAAATACCGTGTTTGTAAGAAGTGCTAATACACCGTGAGTGTTTAAAAGTTGTTAATGACCCGGGCGTTGAACCGAGGTCCTTGTAGATTGATATTATCGCTTGCCAGTTCAGATCGTAGTTTTCTTATGTGATAATGGTCTTATAAGACAAATGAATTAAATAGAAATCCCTATTGTAATATTGAATGGAAATAAGGAATCCACGAGTTTTTTGAAGATAACTAGATTTCGGGAGTACTCATAGTTTTTGACTTTGTCAAGTAATCTTTATAACTCTGGAGTACACAAGTAGTTTCCCGATCACCGTAGTGAATTTGCAAAACTTGAGAGAGGTGGTAAATACTGATAACATGTGAAATGCCCAAATATTGAAGTGGATAATTAACATGTAATTTTAAATGTAATTATATATTTGTTCTGATGATAAGAAAAGATAAAAATAGTTCTAGAGGTATACAAAAGTATGACACCAATATTATGGGAAAGTATCGAGCCAAAGAAGCTCGTAGTTATATGGAACTTTAAGATATGTACTTTATGGAAGTGAAAATAATCATGAATTTTTGGTTTTAAAGAAAACCATGTGTTTTAATCTAATATTTGTTTTATTCTTATGCTATTCCTTGTTCACTTTGAACAAGTAGAATTATATTGGTCAGTAGTTTATTTGTTTATTGTTTGTAGCGCCATAATTTTGATCAATTAAATGTGTTAAAATAGGAGTTGATTTTGTTGTTATTTTTTGCAAGTGTATCCTCTATTTAATCCAAAATGTGTAAGTCACAGAGTGGGAGAACTTACCGCAGCCCCGAAAATCCCGAATTGAGCAATGCTGGCATACTGTGATTTGCATATTTCTTGCTGAAAGGGCACAGGGGGGTGAATAGAAGTACTGTGCTTGGATTAATAATTAGAGGAACACTAAAGACGGTCAATTCATGTAAAGGTAAAGTAATGATAGGAGTAGCTACAACGTATAATGTTAACTGACCGCATGGGTCCCTGGAAACTCACACCGAGCAGCCCTGGATTAAACCACCCCCCAGTAAAACACATAAAATCGCGCTCAGTACGCAGGGCTGAGTTTTCCTAGGGAAACCCCGAGTTTTCTCGAAAAATCAAAATTTTCATTTTTTTTGGAAAAAAATGGTTTTTCGAAATTTTGAATTTTAAATACTTCCATAAAGGTCTTTGAGTTTGAATAAGAATATCAAAAGGGTACGGTGTAGTAAAAACCCGTACCAAAGTAAAATTTTGAAGAAATTGGGACACAAAATTTCAGATTACCATCTCTCAAGCATGTTCTAGCGATGTGGCATTAGTAGCCCACTATATTTTAATAAGATGGCATTGAGTGAAGAGATGCAACGGCTTTTGGAGGCTATAAAAGCCGATAGCAATGAGAAGTTGGAGGCTATAAACAATACATAGGGCCCCCAAAAGGATGAAAATAGAGTTTGGGGTCACTAAAAACTAAAAGTGATAACATGGGAACTAAATTAGAAGCCATCGAAACTAATAGTGATAACATGGGAACTAAACTAGAATCTATTGAGGATAAATGTGTAAGAATGAACGATGAAGTGAAGGCTGAAATTGAGGGAATGAAAAAGGGGTCAAATGGACTCAGAGAGAGTTTAGAAGAAACAATGAATAATAAATTTCAAGGGTTTGACACTAAGTTTGGGGATAAGTTAAAAGAGTTTAAAGGGGAAATCACAAGTGAAATTAAAAAGGAAAACGATGCCTTTAATTCAGAATGGCAAGGCCAAATAAAGATCTTGAAGGACAGTATGGTAGATTCCCAAACTAAGTGTCAAGAAAATTTTGAAAATTTAGAGACTAAATTGGTTGGAATGGAAGAATCGTGTAAAAAAATGTAGATGCATGTAAGAAAGATCTTGTAAACCAGATCCAAGAGGTGCAGAAAGAATTGAAAGCTCAGATGGAATCTAACAAGAGTATTTGTGAGACCTCCCGGGATGAGATAAAAAAAAGTGTTAGTGATTTAGGAGACAGATTTACAGGGGTGGAGAACCAAGTAGGAAAACTTGAGGAAAAAGTAGCGGGAGTTCAGGCCAAAGTGTATGATATGGAAATTCAGAATCACAAAGATATACAGGGCATGAAAGAGCAGATTGATCATTTTACCGGGCAGGTAGATGAGAATTTAAAGAGGCACGGGGAGGAAATAAATCAAAAATTCGATACCTACGAAGAGCATCTCCAGAAAGAAAGAAAACAAAGAAATAAAGAAAATAAGGAAAGTACTCATAAGATAGATGAAATAAGTCCGGGTATCAATGGAATTCAGGAAACAGTAAGTGGAATAACAAAACAAATGGAAGACACAAAGGGAGATATAGATAAGGTTATGACCGACATAACAATTATATTCGAGGAGCAAGGAAAGGCTCGAGAGGATATGAACAAGATCCAGGATAAAGTCTACAAAGGACAAAAAGAGATGGAGAAAAAGATAAAGGAAATGCGAGAAGATTTAGATACTAAAGGTGACGTGAAGCCAGAAATTATAAAAGAACAGGTCATGGTCATCAAGAAAGAGGTAGAAGAACACCTAAATGAGATCAGGGATAGCTTCAGGGATGAGAAATGCCAACTCAAACGAGAACTGGAAACTAGTAAGAAAAATCAGGAAAGAATTCAAAATGAATTAGGATCACGGTTGGAAAGGACTGAACACAAAAATAGTCAAATGGAAATCCAACTCATGGCAAATGAAGAAAGTGCCCGAAGGGAAAGGAAATTAGAATTTGAAAGCCAGGATGAGTTTCCAAACACAGGATGGGTAGATCCTCGTGAACAAGGCACAGATACAGATAGGGACTTTGGAGGGGAGAGCCCTTATAAGAACCCAGGATATCCGATGGCGATGCCAACCCCGTACATGAATCAGACAAATGGTCAGATAATAAACATTATCAAATCGAATGAGGACAGACCGGTAAAATTTACTGGGAATAACATGTCAATTACTCCAAAATACTGGCTAAAGGAAGTCGCAGAGTACTTAAACGAAATGAAGGTTCCTCAGGATCGGAGACTGAGAGCTATTGAAAAGCTGTTGGCAGGTGATTGTCTCACCTGGTTCAGAAGATTTAGGTACACCTTTGATACGGTGGAAGGCTTTAGAGAAGCCTTTTTAAAACGATATTGGGCAGCTGATGTCCAGGAGAATTTAAGGCTAGATCTGTACTCTAGGAAGTACAGCACAAATGCACCAACTAAGAACTCGGAATTTTTTACCGCTCAGCTGTGTAAATTCCGCGAACTTGACATTGCTCCAGCTGAGAACGACCTGTGTGCCGCCATTGCAAGACAACTTCCATATGAGATTCAGAGGCTGTTAATCTCATCCAAAGCCAGAAGTGCTGTGGAAGTGGAGAGTGTATTACGTCAATTAGACATGACGACGTCACACGTAACTCCTAGGCATCAAAGACAGACTGAACAGGTACACATGGCCAGCAGTCAGGAAACCAGAGAAAAACCATCGACCAGGAATCAGTCCACAAGCACTGATACTCAGGGACTAGGTCGAGAGTATGGGCACCAAGAGCCTAGAGGAATACAGCCATACTACAGAGGAGGATATCGAGGAAGAAATCCTAGAAATACGGGTTATAGGCAACAAGAGAGCCGACCCTATAACAATAACCATCAGAGGCAAGAAAACAGAAAGAAATGGGAGAATTATCCCAGAAGGAACGTAAGGCCAGAGGATAGGGATGATGAATATCGGGCCGAAATAGAGGAAAGATATCAGGAAAGTCTTCGTTACATGAACGAACGACCAGATGAACCTGAAAGGCAAAAAGTCCGTTGGAGTGAGGCAATCAAGAACCGGAAATCACCCGACCGACTAGATGGAGCTCAAAGCTTGGAACTACAAGCTCAATTAAAGAATGAGGGGAAAGGAAGCCCTCAGGATAAAAAAAACTCCAAATTTAAATCGTCAAAAGTGGAAACATACCAGGAGCTGGGAGGAGGTAGAAATTGTGAATTGGATAGCAAGGCCAGATGAGCTAATGAATGAGGAGGTGGAAGGAATCCCACCTATCAAAAGAGAATTACCCATAATTATGCTAAGGATAGAAGGATTACTGGTCAGGGCATTGATTGATACCGGATCAACAATAAGTTTAATTACGCAAACCCTTCTGAATGAATTGGAAACAAGAGGCCGCGTATTAAAAATCCCCACATCAAGTGTAAAGATTAAGGGAATTATCCCTGAAAATCGTTAGCATGCAAATTTCAGGTATACATTGATCTGATCATGGGTAACGCTGAAATTTCGCAATGCTTTTTGCTGGTAAATCAATTACCGTATAATGTCATATTAGGTATTGATTTTATCCGTGAGAACAAGGTCGTCATAGACCTAGCGCAAAACTGCATTAGAATTCAAAGAGAAGATGTGGATGAACAAAACATTAACCTACAGGAACAGGAGGCGAAAATAGGAGAACAGGTATGGCATGTGGAAGAAGAAACGGAAGAAGGTTGTAAGGACATAGAGAGGATATTCGAAGTCCTCAACATAGAACTCGAAGATAATTTGGAAACTGAATTCGAGACCGACCTGTCAGGAAAAGTAGAGGAAGCTAAAGTTAACCTCGAAAACAAGGAACAATTAAAGAAATTATTATTGAATTTTAGGGACGTATTTGATTCCAAGCCAGGGAAGATTGAAAATTTTAAATACGCGTTCCAAGTCAATGATTGGGCACCGTTCAGACAAAAACCATACCCGGTTGCGGAAAAACATTACCCACAAACTAAGAAAACACTGCAGGAGATGATGAATGCAGGTGTTATAGAAAAGATGGCGACACCATATGTTAGTCCATTAGTGATTGTGAGTAAACCGGATGGCTCAGTAAGGGTGTGTCTAGATGCCAGAAATTTAAATGCAAAAATCATACCAGAAAATGATTCGGCACCACCCATAAAAGAAATACTGAGGAAGTTCAAAGGCAAGAAGATTTTCACAAATATTGACATGACTTCTTCGTATCATCATCTCGAACTGGAAGAGAGAACCAGCTTGTTGACTGGATTTCAGTTCGACCAACAAACATATTGTTTTAGGAGATGTCCGTTTGGATTGAAGACCGCGGGATCTGCCTTAATAAGAGCGCTTGATCGAAACCTGTCAGAGGAAGTGAAAGATTGCACTATCCGTTATGTGGATGATATTTTGCTTACCTCGGAGAATATTGAGGAACATTTAGATACATTGAAGAAATTATTGGAAGACTTAAGAAGGGCAAATTTTAAAATCAATTTAAAGAAGTCAAATTTTTGTCAAAGGCAAGTAACATTTTTAGGGCATGTGATTGATAAGGATGGTGTTAAACCAAATCCATGCAAATTAGAATCGATAAGGGATTTTCCAAGGCCTTTGAAGGTGAAGAACGTTCGCCAGTTTTTGGGATTGATTGGTTCCTTCTCAGGACATTGTCCATCATACACAAAAACTGTTGCACCACTACAGGACCTTCTGAAGAAGGGGGGCAAGTGGAAATGGACGGAGGAAACAGAAAAAGCATTCGTGGAGGCCAAGGAAATGCTCTTAAGCTATGTGAAGCTAGGATATCCTGATTTTAATCAGAAATTTATAATTCAAACAGATGCATCCCAGATTGGAATAGGGGCAATGCTATATCAGGAAAACCCGGAAAACCCTGATAAGAGAAATTATCTAGCTTTCACAAGTCGGAGACTGAAACCACACGAGAAAAATTATACGATCAGCGAAATTTAGCTGTTAGCGATATTGCACGCGCTGCAATATTGGCGAAAGATCGTATATGGGTTTCAGGTCATTTTAAGAACGGATCATAAAGCCTTAACCTTTTTGATGAAGACTGATTTATCCAGTCAAAGGTTGATACGTTGGGCTTTATATATTCAACAGTTTGATGTAAAGATAGAATACTGCCCAGGGAAAGAAAATATAGTTCCAGACTATTTACGTAGACAGCCAGAGTCCACAGAAGAGGAAGTAATGGCTATTGATTTGGAAGACAGGGATCAGCGTACTCTAAATGAGTTAAGGAGCATTAGTCAACGGCAACGTGAGGATCCATGGATGAACATGCTCATATCTTTCCTTGAAGGAAGTTTGATAAGGGGAACACCAGCGTACACGGAAGCTAATAAGATAGCTCAAGATTACACATTTTATAATGGATTATTATATAAGTTTGTGGACTCTGACCATACACGATTAAGGATTGTTGTACCTGCAATTTTGCAGAGGAAAATAGTATGGTTAGCCCATAGATCGTTCGGACATATGGGAGTCGACAAAACAGTCTCGATGCTGAAAGAAGCATTTGTATGGCCGAGACTGAGAGAAACTGTAAGGGACACGCTAAAGACATGTGATCTATGTCAAATGATCAAACCAAACGCCTTTCTGATGAGACAAAAGCCTATACCATTGTTGCCCGAAAGGCCAGGTCAAATCATATCTATTGATAACTTCGGACCTTTGCCAAAGGCAAGAAGAGGAAATCGACACATAATGGTGGCTATGGATGTCTTCACTAAAATGGTTGTCCTTGCTCCCATACAGAAGACTAGTACCAAACAGGTGTTAAAACGACCCAAAGAAAAAGTGATACCGATTCTGGGAAAACCTGAGAATTTGTTGTCGGATCACGGTAGTTGTTTCACCAGTGTAGAGTTCAGACAAGAATTAGAAAGACTTGGAATACGTCAGATTTTGTCAAGTATTCGCCATCCTGAGGCAAATCCTGTAGAAAGAGTGATGAGGGAGACGGCCAAGTATTGTAGAATATACTGTGCCGAAGAGAATTGGAAGAGGATAGATATCTTGGATATTATCGAATTTTGTATAAACAACACAATCCATGAATCTACGGGAGAGATACCAATAACGTTACATCGGAATGAGCAACCAGAGATACCTTGGAGTCTGGTAATTCCTAGGCCAGCAGACGCTCAGCCTGGAAGAGATGTACGTATTAGAAGAGCCTTTGAGCATCTAAAAGCTCAAGCCGACAGGAGACAAAGAAGAAATAGGCACAAGAGGTATCATCGGCCACTATTAGCAGGGGAAATGGTGTTAGTAAAAAGACCAGCCATTTCGGATCCAGGGAATCGCGTGTACAAAAAGTTCCAGAAAATGTACCACGGACCGTATCAAATAATAAGGGATTTGAGAAATAATGCCTATAGAATTCGGCACTGTGAAACGAATCACGAAGTGACCATGAATTCAGCAAATTTAAAAGTGTATTACCCTCCCGAAGACTTCGATGAAGCCAATGAACAAGCCCTTGTTATGGAACAATTTAGAGATGAAGAATCCACTTTTGATAGAAACGAGAATGAGATAGAAAAAAACAGAGCTCAAACATTCGAGTGCGAATGCGAATTGGAGAAATTATATTGGGAAATAAATGAAATAATTGATTTTATTGAAGAAGAAAATTTCAATTTAAGAAAGGAGAATGATGAAATAAGGGAACGGGTAGGGATAGACCACACCCGTAAAGAAGAATGAGATTCTGGAAACCTGAAGTCCAGACAAATAAAAAGGGGAAAAAAGGGTAGGGACAGAGCGTACCCAACCGACACAATTACCGGATATGACTTAAAAAGATGAAAGAAATCAAATTATCGTGGGATTTTTAAGGAAGAAAAATCAGAAGGAACGGATAACGTTATGATGGCTTCGACAGTTAAAAGGAAAAATAAGATTTTTTTTTGGATAATTGAAATAAATTTCCTCAAAATTTTTCGAAAATTTATTTACCTAAGGAGGGGAGAGATGAACCCATGTACCATAGGCTTCAAAGGGAGTCGAATCCATGTATTTTGTGAAAGGAATGAAAGAATCATAAAGTCTCTAAGGGAACGGAGAGAGATTTCAAGCCAGGATTCTAGCCTAACATTGCGCAAGCTGCAGGACCAGGTGTTCATAAGATGAGCTCATGCCTCTTGACATTTATAAGGAGCCAGTCATGGATATTAATAGAACGAGTGGAAAGTTTGGACTGTAAGACGAAGAAGCTCGACTCGGAAATTGCTCTTACGTTGCAGGAAAACGGCAACCTCGCTGCTGAGTCAGAACAAGAATAATTAAATTTAACCCGTTTACGAGTATAAAAATAAGTAAACAAATACAGTACGGTGAATCATTTCGGATTAAAGATTTTTGTGTAAAGAAAAACCCTTTAATAATTGCACACGAGGAAAGTGCAAATGCAGCAGACGTCATCGGGAATTCACCGGGACCCAAGGAGTGGGAGAATTAAAAATGAACAGCACCACCCACACAGTTGAGGACGAAGAATTAATTAATATCTCGGAAATGCACGATCGATTTCCATGCACAGGAAGATCATTTTACGTTTGGAAGACGAGCTTTCTGGAGATGTAATTTTTATAATTGTGCGACAATTAGTTCAAAAGTTGGTCACGAAAAGGACTAGGATTTTATCTTTTTGTGACTAAAAGGTATAAAACCCCTGGCCTCACCAAGCCAATCATGCAGTTTCCGATAGCCCAGGAGGGCGTCACTTTGCATCAGTACATCCAGTATTCAAGAGCCCGTGAGGGGACGTCACGCTGTATCAGTACATGCAGTCTACAAGCACACCGTGAGCGGAGGTGCTGCATCACATCGTATACGCAGTATTAGTCCGTCCAGAGGGGCGTTACGCTGTATCAGATATCGAAGGCAGTTTACCAGTACTCCTTGAGGTGAGAAATGCTGTATTACACCGCAGAATTAATATCCGATAGCCACGGGCGTCGCAGTATTAATAACTTGCGTGCCTCCATAAGGAGTTGCAAAGAAGAAACTTTAATGTATCGCCGTGTTGAAAAATTAGGAAAATCCTAGTTACAGGATTTAGGTCCGATAGTGCAAAGTTTACCGTAAAAGTTCCAAAAATACAGTTAAAGCAGGCTGCGAACTTAAGATTCAGGCGATAGGTCTTTCAGTAAATGACCAAAAGTATCATAACGTACGAAAGTACCGGAACAGCGAGATAAACAATTTATCAATTTTAAAGAACCCGAACAGGGAAAAACAGAGTAAGGTTCGCAACGTATTCCAGAAAATTAGAAGTGCGAGAACCGAATAAACAAAGAAGAACGGAAACTATAGACATTGTCTCAAGAAAGCAGACGAACTATTCTAAAGCACTAAGACTCGAGAAGTATTAGTGGCTAAAAATCCATAGGTCATCGATAGGTTATCGAGGGGACCTCGATCAGAACAGACTTTCGCTAGGATCGATAAACCAGATCTAAAAGGGGAGCCGTTCAAGCTAGAGAAATAGCCAATCATCAGGAACAGGATTCGAAGAATTGTTATTCCAGGGAAAAAGTAGATGATTCGAGACTTTCGTATTCTGCAGGATAGGAAGCCGACATTGAATAAATTTCACCCTTGGAGACGGGAGATTAAGAGGTCACGTGTGATAGGCTAAAAAGACGGCCTAGTGATCAAAAGTGTGAAGTGTAAATATATCAAGATTGTGTGTTAAAAGTAATATATTTTTTAGTGTTTTATTGTGTGTTCTAAACGGATACACCAGGGTATTAAAAATGTTGTCAGTGTTAAATGTATTGAATATGTGTCAAGAAGTGTTTGTACATGAGATGAATTTGTACAATATGGAGTAAGTCAAGAAGGTGGCCAAAAATGACACATCGAACGAGAATGAAGGTCAGAAAACGACCTTAGACATGTGAGTAAAGATTTTCATTATGTTTTGGTGTCGGGGAAATTTTTGTGTAAAATTCCACCGGAGTTTTGAGTAAAAGGGATGTTATTAAATAAATAATAACTAAATAAGAACGCGATCTGAACAAAAATAAAGTTTGAGAAATAATAAATAATTATGTGAAAGAATAAATCCTGTAGAGGAAATGCATGGAATAAAATGTCAGTGTATTTGACGAATGTTATAAAAGCAAGCGTAATAATAATAATTATAACGAAGATATTTAAATAAAGGTAAATTTGAATTATATGAAAGAAATAGCTTTTGAGCTTTTGTAAGGAATGAAGACATGATGTGAATAATAATAATAATAACAAGGTAAAGAAATCTAAATAAAGATTAAATTGAATGATATAAAAATATAGAGCGTTGGAGCCTTAACAAATGTAAAAGACATGATGTGAATGCATGTTCTTAAAATGGAGCGATTTATTGTCAACGGAAAAGATAAATATAAAAATTGAGATATGTATCAATTGTAACTATGAAATTATTAGTTCTTTGGAAGACATTAGGCCGTAAAGTAATGTGTAGCGCAATGGAACGCAATTTAAAAAAAGTCACGCTAGGAATGCGTAGAATTTAAATGTACTTGGTAAATTACTTATGAGGGGTAGTTGATTGTATTGAATTGAGATATGTTGTAAGTCCTCTAATTGTGACGTAGATCACGAGGCCATGTGTGTGTTATTATATAAAACTGAGCAAATGTATGGTATTATTGAGCGTATGTCATGTAGGCCACGGCCGACTCTAAATCGCGTCTTGTATAAGTCCTCCAATGTGGACATAGTTCCCGAGGCATGTTAAGAGATTCGAACCTAGAATCCTCTTGTTGTTAAAGCCCCTTATTATTCGTCGTAGAATGTGTATTACTCTTCCCAATCAACGAGGACCCTTCATAATTAATAAATGCCAAGATTATTAGAGTGGTTTATGAGCCAAAGAATATTGTTGGAAGTGAAAAGAGAAGTTAAATGCCTTGTCTCTCCATAGAACTGAAAATAAAAGGAAGGTTTGTTTTAAAAGCATTGAAGAGAGCTCCAACCGTAGGCTATACAGGGAGCCGCCCTCCCTGTCATAAATCTCGCTCGAGTATAATGGCCTGACCCTCATAGTATGAGGGTGGGTAAATACCGTGTTTGTAAGAAGTGCTAATACACCGTGAGTGTTTAAAAGTTGTTAATGACCCGGGCGTTGAACCGAGGTCCTTGTAGATTGATATCGCTTGCCAGTTCAGATCGTAGTTTTCTTATGTGATAATGGTCTTATAAGACAAATGAATTAAATAGAAATCCCTATTGTAATATTGTATGGAAATAAGGAATCCACGAGTTTTGTGAAGATAACTAGATTTCGGGAGTACTCATAGTTTTTGACTTTGTCAAGTAATCTTTATAACTCTGGAGTACACAAGTAGTTTCCCGATCACCGTAGTGAATTTGCAAAACTTGAGAGAGGTGGTAAATACTGATAACATGTGAAATGCCCAAATATTGAAGTGGATAATTAACATGTAATTTTAAATGTAATTATATATTTGTTTTGATGATAAGAAAAGATAAAAATAGTTCTTGAGGTGTGCAAAAGTACGACACCATTATTATGGGAAAGTATCGAGCCAAAGAAGCTCGTAGTTATATGGAACTTTAAGATATGTACTTTATGGAAGTGAAAATAATCATGAATTTTTGGTTTTAAAGAAAACCATGTGTTTTAATCTAATATTTGTTTTATTCTTATGCTATTCCTTTTTCAATTTGAACAAGTAGAATGATATTGGTCAGTAGTTTATTTGTTTATTGTTTGTAGCGCCATTATTTTGATCAATTAAATGTGTTAAAATAGGAGTTGATTTTGTTGTTATTTTTTGCAAGTGTATCCTCTATTTAATCCAAAATGTGTAAGTCACAGAGTGGGAGAACTTACCGCAGCCCCGAAAATCCCGAATTGAGCAATGCTGGCATACTGTGATTTGCATATTTCTTGCTGAAAGGGCACAATATGGGATTGAATATTAGGCTACGTGTAGCCGACATCTTCGAACTAGAAAATGTAAAAGTAAATAACTCTCAACATTTAGGAGATACATTAACGAAATTTAGGGACAAGGTAGGACCATATACTTTTATGGTCTCATATGGTCAAGGCAAAATAACAGACTCTCCATAGGCCTACATTCAGAATTTAATTGTGTATTTAAGACAAATATTGGCAAGAAATGAGTATCACGTCAGGATATCATCTGTGTTACACAAAGGATTATCACACAGAATATAGCGCACAACAGCCATCTTGAAATTTCAGAATGCATTAATAACTCTCAGAAGCTTAGAGCTATAATAGCAACATTTACTAATAAGGTAGAACCCTATAAATCGTTTCGTATGCCCAAAGTGAAATAAAAGTGACTCCATACGTTCAGGACTTCAGCTAGGCGTCTACTATTATAATATACAAATTAATAACTCCGGATATAATTCCACAATTAAGACAAAACTAGGTGGGAGAGGAGTATTTTATAAGGGGCCTTAGTAGCGGGAATGGTAAATTTATCACGTTGAATATAGTGCGTACCGTAGCCAATAACTCAGGATCCGATTGCGCAGTTAACTTGAATCTTTGTAACAGAGATTAATAATCAAAGAGGTCTCGATAGCATAAGACTATCGCCCAAAATATAGCATGCAGCCTCCATCTCTTGTAGCATGCTGAGCTTCTATGCCCAAGATCGCGGGTTCAAACCCGGCCGAAGTCGTCGGATTTCTTAAGAGCGTTTAAAATCCCTCAGTATGCCTTCCTTCGGAGGGGAAGTAAAGCCGACGGCCCCATGTCATAGATTTATGGCATGAAAAAGAACTTTCCAGTAATTACACTTGTGGAAGCTAAAATTTGAAGGTTAGATTGATAAGGCTCTATTAGTTTCAACGTTCACCACCGGGTGCTGACTGCGATGGCATTTAGTAGCCACGTCCGCAGCTAGGTGTCGTGGCAAAAGTAGGAACTACATGAAAATAAATTCGTCTGCAGTCCTTCTACCTGAATCACAGATAACACAAACTAATACAACCACCACCATTAACACCGTTTATCAGACAAATTCTACAAACACCCAAAGTACACGGGGCTACATGACAACGCTGTCGCAGACCCTAAACTAAGGAACCAACCAACCAACCAGCCTCCATCTTGAAAGTATAAGACTTGAATATTAATAATCCACTGTCAATTACAGTTACGAAATGTAGGCGTTTTCTGCTGAATGCACAAGATCAACGATTCCATATATTCAATATGGTTGGTGGTCCTACTTTTCTATTGATAGAAGCAATTCCTTGAGATAGAATAGCGGAATTACATTGACACTTCGTTAAAAAGTAGTATTATATTGTGTGCAACTATTCACGTTCATCACAAGAGCATTCAATTATACTGCTTGAAAGGGACAAATAATTATAACTATACCCATACATAAAAGAGAAAGTAGGCTATATATTTTATCCTGAACATCTTGGTTTTGTACGTTGGCAATTAGTTGGCATTTTTGGGTGCGCAATCACGAAGGTGCCGTATCAGCAGATTTACTGGTACGTTAAAGATCAGATAAACACACACTTAGGCTATGTTTCTTCAACGATAGATTATAGAATACTTTTCAGTTCGGAGTACACATTTGGGAGCCCAGACTGACTTGCGTGTACGTTTCTCAATTCACATTTTCTAACGCATTTTTTGTAGGAAATCCTATTTTGCGGCATCTAGTCTTCTAATTCGATTATCCCAAACCAATAGTCATCAATCAATAAATCCGAAATATACATATCAAAATGAGGTTTTCGTAGGATACTTCCTTATGGAAATGTTTCCCAAAGCATTCTTGCAAACATTACAATAATCTAAACAGTATAAATCCCAAACAATTGGTTCAAATTTTAGAACAGGATTAATGAAACATACTCTTTTTCGATATAACAGAGAGCAATGTCCAAGATTGGAGTTGATGATTGTTGTTCTAAGAAGGAAGCTTTTATACATTTTGATGTTTTGATATTTCCATATAGTTGTACGCGCCTGTTAATATTGCGCTCATAAGCAACGGGACATCAATTTTTCGTGGAATTCGAACCATCAAACGTGTCATTTCCCCTCGAAAATCTTTAAGGAGTGGAGTAACCAGGTTTGTTGTCATCTACTTGAAGTCCAATATTTGCTAAATATTATACACTAAAATAAAATGGCTATCGTCCCATAAATACGAGTGTATGTTTGGAGGGGCAGTAAAATTACTATTGAACAACCACTGCAGTGTCGACTTTTCTCCAAAATAAATAATTCTAGGGGACCTGTGCGAGAAATCTCTCATGTTCAGTTACCACCAGCCCGGATTTACTGTTATACGGGCTTCTATGAATATCTTTATTTGTTTAAATGCACGTTTTTTTTATGGTGATATTTATGAAATCAGAGTGCAATGGTCACTGTTGCGGGTAATTCTGTTTGAATATTCTTTTCTATGTACAATGGATTGGGTGCGTCCCATGAGTACAGACTATCCACCCGGCTCTAGTGTTATGCGGACTGGACGCGACACAGCTCTGCCAGGGGCTATCGTCTTGTTTATTTGTTTAAACACACTTTTTAAACAAATAAAGATATTTCCGTTGTTTTCTCAAGAAATGCACGATTTTTCATGTACTGTTGAGTTGATTTGGAAGATTTTGGCACAAACCGCACCTTCTAACTCCTTCAGGTACGGGAGTTTGAGTTTTTGTCGGATGAACTTAGCGTATTATATATTAGATTGAACAATAATTTACAAATGTGGACACTACCTTGATCGCCAGTGGATATGGTTATAATTTGGGGGACGGATACATTAATAAATAAATTTAAAAAAATAGAATGAATAAAGAATTAAATGAATAATTATATGAATAAGTAAATAAATTAATACATAAATGAATGCATACATAAATTAACCAGTGAATATATACATAAATATATAAATTAATAATTGGAGTATAAATAAGCTAAATAAATAAATAAGGAACATACTATACATTTTAGGAAAAATAAATAAACTCATAAAACGTGAGTAGATGAAAAGGGAAGGAGTCATTGTGACTGACTGACAAATAGATTTTGAAATTCGGACCTGAGGAAAATAGTCTGAAGAAAAAAGAAGAGATTGGAAATAAAGGTTTGATAAAAACAGAGCACCACCTGAGGTCTTTGCAATGAGTGTTAAAAATTAACAGTGTTGGAACTTTTAGTTGGAAGTTATACTGTACATGAAAAAAAGTTAATGTTGTTACAATGGCTATTTTCAGACAAGACCTTAAATGAATTAATTAAATGACTGAGAAGAAGCAGTGCAGCTGTTTCCATTGAGAGGGTGGCGAGATTAAAACCTGGGCTGGTAATAGTCTGGAGCCGCGAGTCTGGAGTAAAGATGTGCTGGAATAAGGATAGATGGAACGAATTTCGAGGGCTGACTGCAGAAATGAGGATCAACGTGCGCTTCGCAACTCGGCGTGACGTGGCTTTCTCTCGTCTGCGACCACATTCATCCGTCACGATCTCATGTTCCACAAAGAATACCAAATCTCTCCTTTGTGCTTCCTAGTTTCCTATTAACTGAACTGATATGATCTTGTTACTCTTGTACGAAATAACTATATACATGCGATTTATTCCGTATAGAAAATTCACTTGTTATTATTCATTTTAGGGACTTGGGGCACATTGATCATCATCTCCGTGTACTTCGGTATAGGTTGAACTTATGTTTTTGTGATGACTGTAGTAGTGTGTGTAGCTGCATTATGGGGCAGATGACCTCGCTCTATCGCCCCTTAAAGCAACAATATCTAATAATAGCTGTATTGGAGACAAGGATGGGATAGGTGCTATGTGACTTCAAATAAGGTACTTTGGAACAGCCAGCAGAAAAAACACACTTACGATAGACGCTGTCAGCACCGGGATTCGAACCTATGATATACGGACTTGACAAACTGATCAAATGGAATACAGGCGTCGGAAGGTGAAGGTTATTATCAACGGAGGAATATATTGGGAGCTTCTAATCCTTTATTTGGTTTGGATATTTACAATCCGTTCAGTACTTCCGGTATTTATGTTTCATTAAAATGGTGATGGGAGGAAATGTACATCAAAGCACAGCGTGTTTAGCATTTAAAACAAATGTTCATTAAATGATAATGGTTATTGTACACAAAAAACTGTACACGAAAAAAGGAATACTTTAGAAACATTACTCGTAACTTTTATGAACCTATTTACCATTGTTAATGGCAGAAAATCCCGGATGGGAGTGTTATTTGCATGGTACAGAAATATCAAAATACTTAGATTGCTAAGTGCCTCGCATATGTTAATTTGTTTGAATTAGTGACTACACAAATATTAATTCAGCGCTTTTATGTCACATTTATTATATTTACACGCAATGTGTTGTTAATATTGCTATGCCAGTTCAAATAACTCTGTTGGGGGTGAACAAGACACTGCGAGATCTAATTAACAACTATATTTAAACCCAGGCGTGGATTTAGAAGTATTCGACATGGGAGTGAAGGATGTTAGAGTGTGAGAGGGGCAATCACTCTATCAGTCCTACACCATTTACTTTCTGAATTATCATAAGAAATATAGGTTTATGAGATCACCTTTCGTCCCTGTTTGCGTGCGCGTATGTTTTTGTGTCCGCTGGTAAATTATAAACGGCTAGAGCGATTTCAGTGAAACTTGGTAAAGACTTACTACTACCCAGTGCAATCTCGACTGTGCCATTCAAATTTCAGTACGTATCACTAATCCAACATGACGGTCGCGCGAAGTATTTCACCAGCATCCAAAACTATCTGCCACCAATCTGAAATTTTGTATGGTGATAGAGACCACTAATATATGTTTTCCCGAATGGCTTTCATAAATCTCATAAACAAAATAGGATCATTGTGGCCACGCAAAGATCAAATATTTAAATGCAATTTTTCTTGCTACTTAATCATCAGATCGCAGTGAAACTTGGCACGGTTTGTATTTATTTAAGACATAATGTGACTAATGAATTTCGATTCTTATAAACAATTCAAGATGGTGGTCGTGCAAAATTTTAAAAACAAGTATTTATTTCTTGTGTTCTCTTTAAGTAATCTAAGTGAAACTTGGTGTTATGAATCACTGCTATGATATCTATCTACGGGTACATAACTGTATGACCTACAGAAAAAAAAATCAGCATGGCATCTTCGCAAAATAATTCACCTGTTCTCAATATCTACAAAACTATTGAGGCTATCAAACTGAAATTGTGTACGTTGATAGAGGACTGGTAAACACAAAACATGGCATGCAGGTCACGCAATTTCAAATATTTATAATAACATTTCTGGTGTTCTAATCATCCGAGAGCTAAATACATTAGCAACTATTGTTGTTCAATTTCTATCAAAATTTCAGGATGGTGTCAGTTCGCAAATTTAAAAACATTCTTAAATTTCTCGTATATTATTCAATCGATCAAATTGACATTTTGTATAATAAAACATTGTACTAGTATTTATTTACTGGTACATAACTCTGTGGTTTAAATTTAAACCAATCCAACAGGCAGCTGCGCGAAACATTTCACGAGTGCAAAATATCTCCCAATCTATTGCATAATTCAAACTGAAAATTTGTGTTTTCATGCACGACTGTTTGATAGGTACACATATATTACTTTGGAAATCTGATAAGCATCAAAACAATATGGTGGCCACACACATTTCAAATATTTAAAATACTCTACTCGTGACAAAATCATCGTAGTGAAACATGGCGTAGTGAATGTTAATTCAGAGTTAAGTATAAGCTACGGACATTTAATTTGTTCAATTGTTTTCAAAAATTCTAGATGGTGGCAGTCAGAAATCTTAGAAACATATTTTAAGCCTATATTCATTTATGAAAAAAATAGGCTTATGAGATCACCTTTTGTCCGTGTGCATGTATGTGTGTGCGTGCGCGCGCGATTGGGTGTGCCCCTTCCCCCCCCCCCCCAATAAAATCTAAACGGCTGGAGCGATTTCAATGAAACTCGGTAAGGACATAGCACTATTTTGTCCGACCCCGACCGTGCCCTCACCAATCCAGCATGGCGACTGTGCAAAACATTTCACCGGCATTCTATATCTCCGAAATTATTACCGATAACACCCTGAAATTTTGTACGGTAATAAAGAGCACTACTAAACGTTCACCTATGTGACTTTCAAAAACCTGTCTGGTACAAAACGAATATGGTGGCCAAGCAAAGTTGAAACATTTAAATATACTTTTGCCGCGATGTTTATACACATTGTAGTGCACTGACATCTAATTTAATTAAATTGTTTACATGATTTCAAGATGACGGCTGTGCGACATTTCAAAATTAAGTATTTATTTCTTGTGGCCTGACCATGCGATCGTAGCCAACGTTCGAATAATTAACCTACAAAAAAAATCGTCATCTAATAGTACATAACACTATGGCTTACATATATAAGAATCCATCATGGCAACCATCCGAAATATTTAGACGGATCTCAATATCTAATAATCTATGACAGAAATCAACCTGAAATTGTGTATGTTGATAAAGGCTATTAATATATGTTTACCTATGGAACTTTCAATAAACTGGTGGGCACAAATCCAAATTGTGGCGAAGCGAAATTTAAATATTTAAATGGACGTTTCTTGCGATCTAACCATTCGAGTGCAGTGAAACTTGGTACGGTAAATGACTGGCATTTAATTTGAATCAATTGTTTTCGTAACTCCAAGATGGCGGCTGTGCGAAATTTTAAAAACTCGTTTTTATTTCGTGTGTCCTAATCATGCGATTGAATTTTGAATAATAAATCTACGCATTAGTCTACATATATGAAAATCTAACATGGCGACCATCCGAAATATATAGACGGTTCTCAATATCTACGAATACATTACAGCAATCAAACGGATTTTTTAATGTTGATAGAGGCAATTAATATAAGTAGAATATATGGAAATAGGATATGGAGTTATTCACGGTACTACTTGTTATTTCTCGTATCGTATGCTTCGTATAATGAAAAACAACGGGCACTGAAATCTCTAATTTACTGTTCGTAAATTATAGGAACCGTGTAGTTGAATTTTCTTAAATTGACTTACTGTATGTTCGTCGTAACAGTATGATTCGATATTTATGGGAGGAGTCATAAGTAACCTATACAGAGAGTTATATATTCTAGCATGTACTTTTTTATATTGAAGTGGTGGGGGTTCTTGTTTTAAGGAGTAGAATATCGAGGTTATCTGTCCCGATTTTCTCTTGTATATATCGTAAAATTATAGATTATATATTATGATAATTTCTATGGCAGTGATTTTTACCGGGGAGGCTTACCATACTCAGGACACTAGATGTGTCATTTTCTTGGCAAGCATTATCCAATTGCAAATTTGGCATTTCTATTTAATTTAATTTAATTCATTACTTGATTATGATAGTCATTGTTTAAAGGGGCCTAACATCTAGTTTTTCGACTCCTAATTACATGAGTGACCATTAAAAATAGTTCGAAAATGAGAAAATAAAAGTATAACTAGCTATGGACTTACATAGCACACAGAGGGAAAGGACAAAGAAAAGGAATAACAACAGGAAAAATGCCCTCCTATCGACTAATGAGGACTAGGGAACTCAGTAAAAGGCAGATAGGAGAAGAAAAGAGGAGAGGGTCTGCACCCAAGTCAATGGAACAAGGATAACCGACCCAGGCCAGGAATACTCGGGGTTGCCAACTTCTCAACTCACCAGTGAGAGATCTTGAGGGTGTAGCACAACCCAGGGTGAAGCTACACATGTCCTGCCTCCTTTAAGACATTGTGCAAAAGGTAGATGATACCAGATAAATAAAAGATGAGGTTTTACCCCTCGAAAAATGAGGGTATCAGGAAAGATGAGACAAGGGCTAATTACGGCGAGAAAGCGAATGACACCCTAGGTCTCGGATACCCTAATACTGCCTGGTTCGGAAGAGAACAAGATCTGAACAAGGGAGGTTGACAGGAAATATGGCAGAGAGGAGCCTAGCACAAGTAAGTGGAAGCAATGATGGACTCAGCTGGGGTCACCAATTCACGTTCCATTCAGTTGTGAGCTTCTGGGAGGTTATTTCATTACTTTTGTTTATATATTTACTATTTTATACTTCTGACAACAATGAATCACATAAAATGACTGTTCAAAGTTGTGAGAAGAAAAACCTCTTTTGAGTCACTTAACATGAAATGTACTGCATATAGCGAAACGATATCTGACTGTATTGAGAGCCAAATAATTGCTTTTCTCTTAAAGCTACCGGCTTGTGAAGGCTATCATCAAATAACTAGCTATTAACGGCCACACTGTGTGCTCAGTGCCGTCAAGGTCCAACTGCGGGCACAGCTGAGTAATTAGGACAAATGGATCGCATTAGTTTCGGAAACGTGGGCCGTGAAATTCGTAGGTGTGAGACGAGACGACCTGGCGCTGGGGTCAGCTCATGCTAAATGAGGATAAAAGAAGAAATGGAGGAAATTACTTGGAAGTAAATGGGAAAAGGAATGAAGAGGATGAGGGAGCAAGGAAAGTAAAGCTCAGACCATAAGTTAATGTGGATTACGTACTAACCCCAATCCAACCTTAAACTACGCCTAATATAAATGGAAGTGATAGAAGCCATTTTCCAGTGTTACCTAGTTCCATTAAAGAAAGCTTTCTAGTCGATCAACACAAATTGTACCAAATCACAGTACATTATGAGGGAAAACAAGTATTTATATTGGTTATCTTAACCTGAAAGAAATATTACATATTTATCACAAAATAACACGTTTCTATGTACAAAAAGGGGAGTTCTTAATAAGATGACATGTTTCGATCATCGATCAATCATTAGATCCTATTCACTTAGACTTAGTTAATGTACAATGTTTATGAATTGTACTTAAGCACAAATATATATATACAATTTCTGGATTTAGCGGCCTCGGTGGCGTAGTTGGTAGCATGTTGAGCTTCTATGCCCGAGATCGCGGGTTCAAACCCAGCCAAATTCGTTGGATTTTTTAAGAGCGTTATAAGTCCCTCAGTGTGCCTTCCTTCGGAGGGGAAGTAAAGTCGGCGGCCCATGTCATAGATTTATGGCATGAAAAAGAACCTTCCACTAATTACACTTGTGGAAGCTAAATTTTGTAGGTTATTTGATAACGCTCTATTAGTTCCAACGTTCGCCACCATGTGCTGACTGCGATGTCATTTAGTAGCCATGTCCGCAGCTAGGTATGGTGAATGGTGGATTTGGTGGCAAAAGTAGGAACTACTTGAAAAAATTGCAGTCCTTCTACCTGAATCACAGATAACACACACTAATACAACCATCACAATTAACACCGGTTATGCTTGCCACGATGGGTGAGTGGTTAACGTGTCGTTCTACTAACCCCAAGCTTGCAGGTTAGCTCCTGACCGTGGTAAGTGATTTTTGAAAGGCGGCAAAAATTATGACACGCATGTCAAACGATGTTGGCATGTCAAATAACCCATTTGAATTCAGTAGGCCGAGTTCATAATGGCAAAATTATTCTCGGGATTTTCCGCCAACACAATGTTCCTCATTTCTCAAATAGAATAGATATCTAACCTCCTTGACTTTCATAGTACTTCAAGGAACAATGAAATTCCACATGCAAGCTAACCTCTGGGTGTCAAATAACAAAGCTTGCACCTGGCACCCAAGGCCATACGATATTATTATTATAACACCGGTTATCAGACAAATTCTACACACACCCAAAGTACACGGGGCTACATGACCGCGTTGTCGCAGCCCCTAAACTAAGGAATCAATGTTTAGATTACATAAGTTTGAAAAATCTTGTGCAACGTATCAATCTTATTTACAGATAATATTGCTCTTTTCTATAGTTTTTCAACACCAGGCAAATGCTGGGATGGTACCTTCTGACAGGTCACGGCCGCTTCCTTCCACATCCTTGTCTAGTTTCATTCACCTTTATTATTTTCATCTCTCATTAACTCCGCTCATGAGGTTAGTGTCAGGAAGGGCATCCAGCCGTAAAATCCATCCGCCACATAGACTTTCGTCGCATCTCATCCTCGACGCCGTTGAAAACTTCTATAGTTGTCGCGTTATTATTAATGTAGTATGTTTCCCGTGATCTATTGAACTATTATTGACTAACTGGAGGAATGGTGTTGTCTACACTATTTTGTTAGTTATGATGTGGCCTGGCCTGACCTGCGCCGACCTCGTTGCGTATTGCTGTTAGCCTGTCGGCCCGAAGGCCTAAGTATCTAGAGGTTTCGACCAACCAACCGTTCCTATTTAAACTGGTAGCATATTGCAATGTGGTTATAATGTCAATGTGGCGAATACACAAATAGGATACACTGCACTATGAAAGTTTGAAACATGTACCAACAATGTTCTTAATTTTGTATCGATAGGAGTAGTATTCTAAGAGTTATCTAACACGATTGTATCCAAATTGTAATGGATATTGTTTCATAGACCTGAACGAAATTGATTGAATGAATGTATAAAGCCTGTATTGTCCCTAAAAGGGCAAAGGCCTCCCTCGAAAGGGGGAGCTCGTTGATTATATCTCACGTGGTGAGCTAGTCACGTGAGATGCTTAGTTTTGCCACTATGACAGTCATAATGTTTACTTGAACCACCGTCTTCCTAACTCCTTCCAATCCGTTGTGCGTCTTGCTGTCCTGGACCAGTGTGGTTCTAGTAACTGTCCGAAGTCGTCCACCCATCTTCTTCTCGGTCTGCCGCGGCTTTTTTTGCCTGTGTATGGGTCCCACATTGTAGCTCTGTGCGCCCACCTGATCTGGTTAAGTCTCGCGACGTGCGCTGCCCATTTCCACTTAATTCTGGCGGCCTTCTGCGCGACGTTCCCCCAAATCGTGATTTCTTGGAGTCTCTTGTTAGAAACTCGATCACTTAGCGATATGCCTAGGATTTTCCTCTCCATTCTACTCTAGCACACGTCTAATGCTCGTTTTGCTGGACAGTTAAGTACCAAGTCCGACAGGCGTAAGTCAAAACTGGAATGATGCATGAGTGGAAAGCCTATAATCTGAGTTTCCTGTTTAATGCTTTATCGAGCAGTATGAACGTCAATCCCCAGAAGGCCTTCCAAGCTTGAGTTATTCGTCTTTTGATTTATTTGTCCATTATTTGTGTTAAGGCGATCAATTGGCCTAGATAAATGTATTCATCAGTGCATTGCAGTGTGATTCCATCTATTAGGCCTACACAAGATTAATTATTACACTTGGATGACCAGTTTCGATTATCAAGCAATCATCACCAGATCCTTTACACTCAAGCTATTAATCTAAGTCTACGAATATGTGGCTTAAGATATATGTAAGCTTCCATACTTCTTTACATAGTTACCGCCGTCATTTAGGTTCCTATTTTAATGTGGCAGTAACTTTCATCTTCGCAGGTGATATTGAATGCCTCCACTCCATGGTTTCTTGCTACAATTCAAGAGTGGGTCAGGATAACTACATCCTCTTCCATAGCAATGCGGTTTAATACCTTACTCACTCTACATGTGAGAAAAGTCAATGCCCAGGTGAATCATTTGTTCTTGTGTTCCGAAGAGAAAGTTTTAGGCAGCCACCACGCATACAATTTAGGAAATCCTACGCGATCGCTGATGGTGTGCTGAACAACATTATGGCATTAGACAAGATGACTTGTCTATCACACATCACTCTTGATTATGAATTTAAGCAGGAATCCATGAGGTGATTAAAAAGAAAATTGGTACCTCGTTATGTAGGAAAAGTGCCTAGACAATGATGGCTATATGGAGTAGTAGTTTAAGGTGTGTAGAGTCCGCAGATAATAAATTGTTTGCAAATATTAATCTCGTGTTCCTTTAAAGAGAAAGGACCGGTACATGTTTTAAAATCGTGTCTCGTAAAACCAATTTAAGCCACCATAAATAAGTAACTAAGGATGAAACCCTACTACTTAATACCTATTACTGCAAACATGGTGATTATAATAAATTTCATGCTGTTGTGTTGCCTCCGGATTGCATTCACTTTCGCTTCTCATGTTTTAAAGTCACCGTGTATGCAGCCATTGAAACTGGCAGATATAATGTAACTTGAAAGTTCACTTCAATAGCTGACCTACAGATGATCGTCTTTCATTTGTTATGACGTCATCCATGGTCGCCAATTTTCATATCGTTCGTGGAATGAGACATAACATAACCTAAAACACAACACCTAGCTTTCATTTTATGTAGATTGCATATCCCAACTAAAAATAATAATTTAATTGGTATTCTGCCCGAAGGCAGGTCCGAGCCCCTGAAGAAGCTACTCCCAGCTGGAGTGTCCGTACAGTAGGGTGGCCAGGGCCTTTCCGCTCCTCCTTATGTTGGCCAACAGCGTGCAGTACCTATAACCGGCATACCATCCAAGTTACGACCGCGCCCAGTGTTGCTTAACTCCGGAGTTCTCATGGGATCCGGTGTTTCAACACGGCTAGGCCATTGGCTATATCTCAACTACCATGTATTATTGTACATGATAAGCACACAATTACGCCATCCATAATTGCAGCGTAAATCTATGATGGTTGTTGTGTTTGAGTGGTTTGATGAAGCTCTCCATATCTCCCTGTCCTGAGCTAATCGTTTCATCTCTACATAGCTACCACACTTTACACCCAAGGCAATCCGTTTAAAACATATTCTAACCTTCGTTTACCCCTGCAGTTCTTCCCTCGACCCTTCCTTCTATAACTAAGTTTGATATTCTTAGGTGCCTTAGCATATGTACTACCAGCCTATCTCTTTTCTTCATTAGTTCACTAGAGTCTCTCCTCTCCCACTCGTCTTAATAACTCGTAATTTGTTACCCTCTCTACCCATCTGATCTTCATAATTCTCCTGTAACACCATTTTTCAAACGCTTCTATTTGCCTCTTATCTGCTGCGCCAAGAGTCCATAGAGTCCCATGTCCCAGAAAACGGCTTTCAAAAATTATTTCCTAATACCTAAATCTATATTTGATGTCAATAAATTCATTTTTAGTGGAAATGCTTTCCTCGTCTGAACCAACCTACTTTTTATATACACATTGCTTCGTCCATCACTGGTTATTTTGTTTTCTATGTAACAGAAGTTTCCTACTTCCTTTAGCTATTGAACTGCTAATTTGAGGTCATTGGGCGTTTCTGATTTCTTTCTCCAGCATTTTTGTTTTACATTTATTGATTTTCATCATGAATGCTTTCCTCAAGACATAGTCCATACCATTTAAAACCCCATTCTAATCCTCTAGTGAATGGGCTAAGATGACATTGCCATCAGCAAATCACAGAGTTGAAATTATTTTTCCTTGAATCTTTACTCCTACTTATTATTCTCTTTTTAATTTCCTTCAATGCTTGTTCAATTTACAGATTGAAAAGTAAATAATTTTGATAAGTTGCAGCCTTGCCTTCCACCTAGAGAATACCAGCTTCTCTCTTTTGCCCTTCGGATCGAACCACTGCCGTCTGGTTTTAAAAGTGAATGTCCATGGTGGTAGCATAATCTTAGCCGAGAAATTATCCTCTAGGAGGAAATAACTTGGTTCAAGTTCGACTATACGTACAGTATATATTCTTGTACCGTTAAGTTAAAGATGGCATGTTGTGTCAAGTTGCCGCGGTCCGTGACTGTAGACGGGAAACAATTAGAGGAAAGTTAACGGCGAGTCAGCAGGGCAGCAGGCGTCATCACAATCTCCCAGCTCCAATCAATTAGCTCACGGTCTTGTACGAGCCTGGACTGACAAACAGTTACACGCTCTGATACATTCCCTGGCCCTTCACCACCTTCAAGCGGGAAGGGGTACTTCGAGTGAAACATTTCTTTAAGGGAAGGACTGAACCCTCCATATAGTGCGTGCACAATGATAGTGCACTCTATAGTTAGAGCCCTGTGAGGATACACAAAACGTTATCTGCATCCGCCCCGCACCCACATGACTGTTATCCGAATCTACTAGCATTGCAATACTATTTTAACTAGATAAAGCGTAAAGTATTATAGCTTTTAGATATTTGAGGAGAAAGTCGTTCCCCACTGTGTATGTCGTGTGCTATGTTTAAAATGAATGTTATACAGCCAGAATTGCAACTCTTTTCAGTTCGGAGAGTTAATTATGCTTAATGACGTAATTTGAATGAGATTAGCGTACATCATCATCGTACATTTGTCATGAAAAAAGCATAACAGAGAATATGATATCTCATAAACATCCGGATCCTAGTAATTGTTTCCAATAAGTTCGTATTGTGCCCGTTTAGACCAAAGTCCAACGACCACATACAGTATGAATGTTACCGAAAATCAGCTAGCACGAGACTCAAATGATCTGGGTGAATAAACAACAAAACAAAATCTAACTTGCTTCACTGATTTTCGGTTCGATGCAGCAATAAGGATAGAAGGGAGATATGAAAATACCAAAATTTCTAAAAATCTCATTTTATTTATAATTACAAGTTATGATTAAAAATGCAAAAACATTATGCTGCATGAAAAAGTTTTATTTCACACAAATAGAATTATCAACACATATGAAAACACTATGAATTTGGCTAAATTATCAGTCCTGTGGCATTGTCCAAAATTTATCAAAATTATTTACAACAGTAGGTTGTTCAGGGTAAATTTAATCGTCCAGCCTGAATCCTACTCGACTCTTTTCACTCTTACAATATTTACATTAATAAACTGGTTCAATCGTTAACTAAATTCATTTGATTGAATAAGTTCAATTGTTTAAATAAATTCCTTTCACTTTTCCAAGAATCATAAATTTCACATATTCAATCGGTATGTTAATTATCATATCATTGAGTCATCACAAGAAAACAATAAACATTTGTCGGACATCTGAGCATCTACAAAACCCTCGTTTAAACATTTGAGCATGGATTCGAAGAACTTCGATCATATGAAAATTTATTAAATCATCTGTTCTTGATCCGATGATTACAATCATGAATAACATGATTCATTAAACCATAAATTTCACTAATTAAACAAATAACCAAAACATACTATCAATCTGACAATTAAATCACAAATTTAACTATTTAAACATTATCATTCAGATCGTTGAAAAGATCAATCTATTTCCATCATATAACAGTAGCAACAATTTATTATCTCCAATAAATTATTAATATTCATTTAAATATGAAATATTTCCTTCCACAAAATTTAATCATTTATTCAGATTTGGAATACCTTTAAGATCAATATTATCCAACGAGCTAGAGAAAGGTATATAGAGAGGCAAGGAGCCGCGTAGCAGCGCTCTGGGCGGAGGCAACCTGAGTTAAGGCGGCCATGATTCAGAACGTCGTCTGACAAGAGCTTGTTGTGATTGTTCGCGTTGAGCGGGAACATGTGTTGAATGAAATGTATTTAAAAATACATTGACCATGCCATCAGTGTGATCGTCATTCAACTGTACGAATAGAAGTTATAAGACAACAGGAGTGTTGTATTTCAGGTAAGAAATGTCATCCAAATTCATAAATTAATGAGATAGACCCTTTACGAAAACGTGATGCAGCAGTTTAAGTTTGTGTGATATTTACATTTCAGATTCCCTTTGCAGAACCAGGAACTAACAAAACAATGGGTTGTCAACATGAAAAGCAATAAATGGCACCCCACGAGATACAGCTTAATTTGTTCTCTACACTTTGAAGATAAATATATGTATGTAGCAAATGAAAGGCGACGTCTACTAGCCAATGCAGTACCTACCAATTTTCAATTTTCCTGCACATCTGCAGAAGAAGCAGGCCTGTAGATCTTCGCCGAAGAAGCGTAGTTTCCAGGAAACTACAGAACACTCGCATTCAGATACGGTAGCATTGTTGCAGAAGACCTTGATATCAGTAGGTAAATATATTAGGCTGTCTTAAAATTTAAGCAAAGATAGTTGTGAGCCATAATCATAATTACGGTAATAATAATATCGTATGGCCTCGGGGGCCGGGTGCAAGCTTTGTTATTTGACACCCAGAGGGTAGCTTGCATGTCGAATTTTGTTGTTCCTTGAAGCACGATGAAAGTCAAGGAGGTTAGATAACTAAGCTCCTTGACATTATAGCGCTTTCTAGTAGAGAAATGAGGAACTTTGTGTTGCCGGAAAATCCCGATATTAATTATGCTATTATGAACACGGCCTACTGAATTCAAATGGGTTCTTTAACATGCCAACATCGTATGACATGCGTATCGTGATTTTTTCCCCCTTAAAAAAAAACACCTACCACGGCCAGGAGCGAACCTGCAAGCTTGGGGGGTTAGTAATCCGACACGATAACCACTCACCCACCGTGGCAAGCTATAAAATAAAATTTATTGTTCAAATATCAATCTTCGTAAGCCAACGAGGTATACTTTCTCTAGTTCGTTGTTTTGAACTAATTATGGATTTACTAATCTTTTATATTTTCTTTCTTTCTTTCTTTCTTTCTTACTTTCTTCTCAGCTTATTTGCGATTCCAGCAGAAAGATGCCAATATACGGTTTGATTATTGATCTCTTAAGTGTGATACAACTAGCAGAAACATACGTGTGGGTACAAAGTTCTGTATTGAGATACTTATTAACACGCAGATTGAGTCAGGATCACTTAGAGCTATTTTTTTCTTCTATTCGCTCCAGAAGTGGGAATAGAAATAATCAAAATGCAGTACAATTTAATTCAGCTAATAGGACGTGTTTAATTGCGAGGGTACGCCCTTCCATGAATTCCAACTGTAAGCCTATTGAGTGTGACCTACTTGTGACAACTGCAACAGCAAATATTCATGGTGTCAATGGGAAGGACGATAATATGCTGACATACAGATCATGGTTACTGTGCACATTATAATTCACCGAGGAAATGTTGTTCATTACATAGCAGGAAGTGTCGTTCGCCAAGTGTCTAAAAAAATGTACTTGTGTTGAATGCCTAGAAGTGATTTTATCAGGTCAAGATGTTCAGAAAGAATGAGTGTAAAGAGAAAGACGTGAAAGAATGCCCTTTGAATCCATCAAATGATGTAGTGAAATTATGTAAAACAGCTGAGTGGCATCAGGAAGAATGAGTGTATGTTGCGAAAGAACACGAATAATCTCATGCTGAAGTTGAAGACAGATGTCTATGATATGCTGCCGGGTTATCTGTTTCTGAAATCTGACCATCTATTTACAGCTACTGAACCTGGGGAAAAGCCTCACTATGCTTCACTCATCAAGCGAATTGTGAAACAGTATTATAAATGCAGGCTTCACACTTCAGCAGAAATACAGCTCAACGTGAGAGGTCAACAGGTGCGTCAGTTGTACACAAAAAGTTTTATTTTTAAAGGAGAATGGAATCATGCAATGTACTATGCATAAGCAACGTAGCTTATTGTCTTGTAAGATGATTGTGTTAGTTTTCGTTCAATGTACAAATTAAATTATCAGGCCTTACGTAGGCCTAATCTTACGCCTCGTTAGTCACGCCTCTCCCTCCCTGCCTCCCACCCTCTTGACAGGGTATATCATGGCGGCTGCCAGTTCAACCTTCTTCAAACATGGCGGCGCCATTTCCACTCTATATACCTTTCTCTAGCTCGTTGATATTATCCCTGCGATGGTAGTAGCTGTTTATTAAATAACAATGGCAATATTAATTCAAGCACCGGCCCATTCCACTAATGTGTTCACATCTATCTGATCACATTCATTTTCGACCAACGGCAAGGCATCGTCAAAAACTAAAAATTTGTTTATAACAAAATCGGATTGACAAATACAGGGAAATATATGTAGAACACGAGAAAATCATATTTGAAATTTATCCATGATGGTTGCATGAAATAACCATTGGGTTTTCTACTTCAAAGAGAGTTAGTTATTGTTGTTTTAAGGGGCGGAACTACGAGGTCATCTGCCCCTCTTCAAAGAGAGTGTGATTCGTATTTCATATACTTTCTTTTTTTTTCAACATATTTTTATATAAGCCACCTAACCATCACTATGGTTGACGCTACACGTGATATTATTTCACTATTTGAATGACCAAAATTCACCCTTCACTACACATAATATGTTTTCACTTATTATTATTATTATTATTATTATTATTATTATTATTATTATTATTATTATCACACATTATTTTTTTATCAAGCTACCGCATGTTTTCAACATGAAGCTTCCTAGCTCCTCCAATAAATTTATTAGCAAATTTCACCATCACATTAATTCATATTATTCTTAGATCGTGTCTACTCTGGTCAACATTGTCATATAGTGACATTACCATATGATTTATTAATTACACAAATGCAAGAAAACCCTATTTGATACAGGCTTCTTATATCCCTATTCGATAACCTTCCGCGTCTTAACATACCTTAATTCCTTAACGCAATTATTGTAAAATGCTTCAAAATTCATTCTATTACTTCAGAATGTGGGCGTGCGCAAAACCACTAACCATCGGATAAATAAGCTATCGGAAGTAGTTAAGCTGTTCCAAACCTCAAAATTATTATCCACATCGTTATAAAATATCATGATTAATAGAAGTTACAACAAGTAGTTCCGTGAAGAACTATACAGCCTATTTTCATATAGCCCACTTATTGCAACTATCAATATACACAATTTCAGTTTGATTGCTGTAATAGATTCGTAGATATTGAGAACCGACTAAATAATTCGGATGGTCGCCATGATGGATTTTATATATGTAGGTCCTAGAGTTATGTACTGTTACATGCAGATTATTGTGTACGTGTAGTATTCAAACTTCAATCGCATAATTAGGACACTAGAAGTTACAAGGAGATTTTAAAATTTCGCACAGCTGCCATCTTTAGGTTATGGAAACAATTGAAATAAATTAGATGCTAGTGGATTACCATTCGTATAAGGATTTACTGTACCAAGTTTCACTGCTCTCGGATGGTTAAATTGCGATAAACGTCCATGTGATTATTTATACTTCGCGTCGCCGCCATGTTGGATTTGTGATCACCAGGTTATTTAAAGTCCTATAAGTGGACTTGAGTTCATAGCCCCTATGAACAATAAAAAATTAAGTTTGATTGCTACAATAGATTCGTAGATATTGAGAGCCGTCTAAATATTTCGGATGGTCGCCATGTTGGATTGTTAAATGTATAGGCCATAGAGTCATGTACCATTATAGGATAATTATTGGGTAGGTTCATTATTCAAACTTTCACTTCGATCGCATGACTACATCACAAGAAATAAAAACTTAATTTTAAAATTCGCACAGCCGCCATCTTGAGGTTATGTAAACAATTGAACTAAATTAGAAACCAGTGCATTACAATGTGTATAAATATTTCCTGTACCAGATTTCAGTGCGTTTGGAGCATTAAATCGCGAGAAAGGTTTATTTCAAATTTTCTAATTCGCTTGGCCGCCACGTTTGTTTTGTATATAACCGGTTTTTTAAAGTCGTATAAATGGACTTCCAGTAGTGCCCTTTATCTCCGTACAAAACTTCAGGGAGATACCGCTAATAGTTTCAGAGATACAGAATGCCGGTGAAATATTTCGCACATCCGCCATCTTGTGGTTATGTAAACAAATGAACGAAGTTAGTTGTCGGTGCATTACAATGTATATAAACATATACTGTACCAAGTTTCATTGCGTTTGGTTGGATAAATCGCGAGAAACGTCTATTTAAAAGTCGCAAATTCGCTTGGCCGCCATGTTGGTTTTGTAGTTACCAGGTTTTCAAAGATCACATAAGTGAACTTATAGTAGTTCCCTTTATCACCATACATGATGTCAGGGTAATATCGGTAATCGTTTCGGAGATTTTGAATGCTGGTGAAATATTTCGCACAGCCGCCATGTTGGATTGGTGAGTCGTAACCAAATTTGAAGGGCACGGTCGAGGTTGCCCGGAATAGTGCTATGAACTTACTGAGTTTCATTGAAATCGCTCCAGCCGTTTAGATTTTATTAGGGGGGGACACACACACGAATCACATACACACACACGCACACGCACACACACACGGACAAAAGGTGATCTCATAAGCCTATTTTTTCAAATTTGAAAATAGGCTAAAAATATCCTTATCATCATCAATAAATCAGAAAATAAAATTATTATTAACATTATTGGAAAATTATTATTATCATTATTGTCATCTTCCAAACTGGAATTTGTTTGACAAAACAACTTGAAAACAATCAGGCTCGACTTCGTAGATGGAAGAAAACTATCCATTCCTCAAAATTAAACTTAAGATCGACAGATCCTACGGCTGATGACCGTGATGAAAAAAATAGAAAAACAAACTAAGATGCTCATGATGCTGTCCATAGAATCATATCGTATAATAAGTGCCTCTGAACACTGAAAATGTTCTAACATTGGCCTCGATTGCCTCGTAGCCTAGTTTGCCACAGCAAACAGAAAATATTTGATTGTTGATATTTCTTTTAAAAGGAAAATTTCCAATTACCATATGATATAATAATTTAAAGGCAGCTTACATTCTTGTAGATCTTGAAGATGTCAAACTCCTGGTTGGTTCCATATTATTTCCATTCTTCAGTCCTATCGGGCCCGTACGTAAATCCGTGTATCCGCCTCCATTGCTACACGTAGTTAGTTTAACAGCGCATGACTGCTAGTTCCATGGCTGACTTGAAATACACCTGAACTGCAATGTTCGAGTTGGAAGTCTCAATAGCTGCTGCTATTTGAATAAAGGGGATTCGATCTCTCAGATCTACGGTGATAAACCAGATGTAGCTTCGATACAGCTGTGACACATACGGTGGATTTGATACTCTTACAATCTTATTTGCAATTGGTTCAGACCTGATGTTCCTATTGTAACTAATCCTATGGGTAAGGTTATGCACCTTCCAGACACGCGTCAGACACGGCTGGCCCCACGTAGGCTAAGTTCTGTTGTCGGAAAATGGATTTCTCCAGCCCCTCTAAACTACTACTGGGTGAGATTATTCATCTCCCAAGTTGCGTCAGACACAACTGGTCCCATTCGTTGACTAAGTGGACTGACCAAGCAAGACTGGTATCCGAAGAATACTGTAATGTTGTCGTGGCTGATCTTTTAAGCTTTAAACTACCAAGACAAAAGCTTGTCACTGGTGAACTCAACGGTATTAGGCTGACTGGTGTCGAACCTGGATCTCTGGGATAAATGAGAACAGACTAGAGATACCAGCAAGAAACTAACACAAGATCTTTTGAGGGAGTTTAAGCTATAAAAACCCCTAGAGAAAGGACACATTAAATCACTGTTGTGATATGAACAAATTCTGACATTATTGTTAATATAATGTAGAAAATATTAGCAGAATACGGCAGTATTGGGCTTTAGGAGGCCTACAATTCTGGACTTAGTGCAGAGCGTTGGAACTCTTGACAGATTGCAAATGAGCCTGGAATAGAGGCGTGGTTCCGTGGAGCCATGCCAGTCACTAGGATCTATTTATGCTGTCTGAGACAAGGCAGGACAGTAATATATGGGCAAGTGAATCCCCGACAAATAAGGAGATGTCCAGTGGGTGAGAAGATGCCAGAATAATTTAATGATTACTCGGGAATGGAGTAACACAGAGACATGAGGATTGCACCTATGTGAATGTATTGCCATGAGGCTAATTATCAAGCCGTCAAACATTGAAATCGAGGCAGATTTAATGTAACGCGCAATGACACTGAGGGAATGAGGCCAGCGCCAGAATCTGACCATGTCTTCGGGGAAAAACCAATGACGCGGCGTGGGGACGTGCTGGCAGAGGCAATTAATATTAATTAATTGGCCGATCGATCCTCGGACACACAGGCGGATATGCGATCAGCGAGGCAAAATAGACCAGGAAAACGTTATTCCAAGACCAGAGAAGCTTGGAGAGAGGAGATGAAGCTCCAAGGAAATTTTAGACCTACTTTTTGCATCCAAACAGATATAAGGTCAGTGGAGCAAGCAGTCGAAGTCAGTTGAACCATACTCTAGTGTGGAGCGCACGTTGCCGGAGTCCAGGAGGGGGACACGCGCACTTTAGTATGTTGAGTGCTCATCAACATAATAAACATGCAGTATAACGTACTAGTTAGAACAAGTAATAAGGACAGTCGTGCCGTACTTTTATAGTCGACAGTACAAGTGATTACTATTGAGTACGCAGTAAATGTACCGTTTGGTGTACATTTTAAGACAATGTCATATTAGGAAATCGTACCTCACGACGAGGAGATATTATGTGGTATGATAATAATGTACGTGGAACTGTCCAATGTTTTGTTATAAGCAGATCATTAAGGGGGGACTGTAAGTTCGGCCGAAGGACAATTGAAAGTGGTAATTGTACAAGTACAATGTACAATGGACGAGCGCAATATATAAGCTATTGGTTAGACATAATAATAGGATGTCGAACGGCGCAGGTATAAACTTTGTTATACGAGTGATGAAATTTCGCAGGGATACCACTGTAATTAATGCTCAGGACTATGTGGAAGCATATCTCTGCTATATCGGGAAATCATCTAAGGATAGAAATTGATAGACAGATTGGGGACCGCTAGGAATCATCAGGCAGAGTATCGAGACTTTCAAACGAGATGCGGGATATTCGTGAAGGACAGATCTTCAACGCCTGCATTTCTGAAATTCTGCAAGGAAGGGTCAACCATTAAGAAATGTACATAGTGATCATGTGATTTTAGTGATGGTCATTTAAATACATGTAAAATTACCAGTGTAATAATTGATATAACGTGTTTTGTGGAAAAGGAAGCGACAGCTTCGACATGGAGAAGCAAAGTGCAGTGTGTTTTGTAATGCAAGAATCATGTGAAATGTGTGTGAAAAGTGAAATAATGCCTTGCTAATTTGCAAATGATGGCAGGCATTAAGGGAGAAAATGTATGGTCGGAGCCACCAGATTAGCCAATGTAAGTACCCAAAACCATGATTTTGTAGTGAATGTAGTCCACTGTATGTTGAGTGATGCCAAAATTGTAGAATATGCCAATAAGAGTCAATTTTGGGAGGTAGAACCTTCAGATATTAATGTTGTATTGATTTTAGTCAAGTTGAGATGTCTTTGTACATCATTGAGTGGATAGATCATTACCACTAATGTAAAAATGGCAATCGAGTTAAATGGAAAGTTAACGTAACGAATACGGATGTTCGGATATTGATTATATAAATACGGTTACGTTGTGTCGGTATAGGGGAAATTTATGTCAGTAATAATAATAATAATGAGAATGAATGAATACACATCAGGGAGAATGTTTGTAAGCAAAATATATGTGCTATGTTGGAATACTTGTGTATCCAAGCAGTAGTATTACGTGATGGACTAAGCAAAGGAATTTAATATCAGAGTATAATATTATAATGGATAAAGAAATATGCAAGAATAGGAACTGGAAGGGTTTAATAGTAAATTGAAACGCAGCTTGATGACTAAGCTTATAAGAGTAATTGATAGAGATTATCTTACTAATTAAAGGACGGGATCATCTCACAATGGTCATGGGAGCCAGGTAGTCTAATCGACGTGTGAAATCTCGTATAGCCAAGGGCATACAGAGGTATTATTGTTGCCAGAGCGTATTTAGTGAAGGAAACCCTAGCTCTGAGTATTGCTATTAAATGTTCCGGGTTCGAATCCAGTGGTGCATGGGAGGATAACAATGGACACCTCAGCATGACACCTGATATCGACCGAGAACTAGCTATTGTGTGGATAAATTCAGCTCCTGGGAGTGAATTTGGACGGCAGGAAGTGGTGCCTGACCGTGTTCTTTAACAAAACGATGCCGGCTATTCCAATTCGACATGTGTTTGATGAATCTCGTTCCTTCATATGAATATAAATGGACCTGTTGAGGCCAGCTATTAGTATCCTAAGGATAGGAATAAATGCTTAAACAATTCCATATTCCGTCTTGCATACAGTTGAGTTAGATCATATGTGTTGTGCGGGTCATTGAGACGGCACTATTGTATTTGAAGCCACGTGCTACTGCTTGGAAAGAAAAGGAAAAAGGGCAAGAGGGAGGTAAAAAGTGTTTTGTTACAGCCCGCTGCGGACCCATTGTATACATGAAGGGCCACGGGGAAGAGGCTTTAAACTACCCAGGCTTGGAGGGTGACATTTAGAGTGGAAAGACTTTGAAACCCTGTTTGTTATAAAATAATTATTGTAGTATTGTATAATGAATTTGTGTGGTTTGAAACACATTGATATTTAAGGATCATTCTGATAACTTAATACTTGGCGAACTTATGAGATGTTAAAAGTGGCATTTTTATACTGACATTGTCACCTATTTCCGAAGGTGGATACCAGATGTCACACGCTACGCCCACGCAAGGGTAGCATAAAATCCCACCCGACACAGCGGTAACGGAATCATTATGAAATTGAACTCATTACGGCATACAGTGGAACTACATAAAGGGATAGAATTACATGTAACAGTGGAGTTGCAAGTAAATCTGATGTGCAACTCATAAATTGGTTAATGCATGGTAGAGCATTTTGGTGGGAAGAGAAATACAGAACAAAATTGTACGCATAATGTAAAGTAAAATGTGTTGAGAATAAACAACTAGATTGTGAAATTAAAGTGGTCACAATAGGTGACGTAAGATTGTAAGTACAGTTGTATGTGTATTTTACCAGTGCATCAGCGCACTTGAGAATGAATTTCATGTTAATCTCATGGTAAATGAATCAATAATCATTTGGATTTGCGAGGATAAATTGCGAATAATAGTGGATTGAAGGTATAAGTTTTGCATTGTTTTGTGTTTTATTGTTGGGATTGTGTTTTTGTCTGTGTGAAGCCATGATTTAGAGCTCAATTAAAGTCTTTAGAATAGAGTTGTGCCTTATTATTGTAGAGTTGATACGGTACCTTTTAGTCTCAGATCAAAAATATGCAACTGCTCAGTGGGTGAACGGTACACGCCTGAGGACTGATGGTAGCTGGAGGCAGAAGCATGTTTTCCATGGATATTATTATCATGGGTACACTGGTTAGTTGGAAACAACAACGTTCCAATAAAAGATATATGGTTTGTAGACAAAGCCTACCATATGTCCAATGCAACGAAAAATTGACTAAGTTTCAACTGCATTTGAAGCCTAACACTCGAAATCGCTTCACTAAAATATTCAAAGTTCCACAATGCGTGAAATATTCTAACACTTGACCATGGCTTGGTCAGACGATTTATAACACTTTGCGTACAGTAATTGCTTTCTAGCATTCGAAGATAATAACGTGACTATGCACAAAGTAGAAGTCGAAGTGAAGTGATCGTGACCATGCACAAAGTAGAAGTGATGTTGAACTGTCAATGCACTACTAAGAAGTGATCTGTACGGTCTATGCACTACAAAGAAGTGATATGTCATCTCTGCTTGGGCTCCAATTTATACTCGCTCGGCGCTCCATGCTGTACTCCACGTCACAAGCTGTGTCGTCACAGATTAGAAAATCATGAACAAATAATTGCCAATATCTCGGCTCCTAATGATCCGATTTCTGTCCAAGATAGTGCATTCTTCTTCTTTTCTTAGTGCCAGAAAACTGATGTACTTCCCACATTCCAAACATATCGGGAAATAATTAATCCAAAATATTGCCTCCTTGATGACGTAGCACGCGTCACAAGCCTCGCTGGTGCCTGCAGATTCTTTCCAATTCCTTCGAGAACAAACTCCGCGCGCGATTCAAACTTCGCCTGCACTTCAAACATGAGCCTTAGACCTAGAATATGGACTAGTGGATAAGGGCACAGTATTTTATTGTAAAAACTATCCGCATTTTTTCTCCAAACATTATCCGCAGCTTATCCGCTATCCACACAGCCACGCCAACTATATCCGCTGGTGCTCAGCGCTTTATCTATAGTGCATCGTACACGCCAGACAAGTCCTAGTTTATCAACTCCTAACATTTATTTAAGGGAGGGACTCAACCCATCATATAGTGTGTGCATTGTTCACTCTGTAGTGCGTCTTGCACGCGTAGTAATCCACAATGAATTAGAACTTGGTGATATGATCAAACCACCTATTTTATGTGTGTCGGTGTTCATATAACTCTATGCACGGTGGCTTGTGCATCAAGCCACAGATCACATCTGTTGGTTGCTGCATAAAGGGCCGGGCTACCAACTGAGAGACCAGCAATTAAGAGTCCCAGCAGAGAAGAAAAGGACAGAATAATAAATTGAGTGACCCGTTAAGATCACAGTTCAACATGGCGAACATAATTTCTTGAGAATTCTAAGAGGACATCGGTGGGTTGAACACAAGGAATGGATAAGAGATGATGGAGGGACAGCGAAGAAAGTTGTGGTAGTTTGAGGGCACTACGGTGAAAAGTATAAAGAACTCCTATGAGGTCAGTAACCTAATTATAAACACAGTCTTCCTAGGTTGCTTCCTTCCAACTCCTTGTGCAGTTCAGCCATTTCCAATACTCGCAAGTCGTTGCTTGATGTCATACATTTCGCCCTTCAGCAGCTCCCACTATATGGTTTATACATTGTTCGTCGCATTGCATGCAACAAGTCCGAGTGGAACACCACTGTTTTTGATATGTTTTTAAGGCGAGATCTTGACCCTCAACATGATGCATGTACCGTGCACTCTCTAGTGCCTCTTGTACGCCAAACCAGATGTTGCTTCACAAACTGCACATAAAGAAGGAAATATAACTCTGACGATAGGAAATTAAGGAGTTCACTGATTCTTTTTGTGTTATTATACATTTGCTTGGCAAGAACATTCTCGCTCACGCGCTCCACCAGTGACGGCTCAGTTGCCGACTACCGCACGCGCATATGTACGGCAGAATACGGTGCTTAAAATCCGTATCATACATTTTTGATCACCATGTTTACAGTAGATGCTGAATACGTTCCCCATCCGCTGCGAAACATAATGGGCATCTATTTATGAAGTTTTCGATTACTCCGGTTAATTTCGCTTCAGTATGGAAATAACGACCATTACGTTTATATTTATTGTTTACTGAACCTGTACATTTGAATCTCTTAGCCAGTTGTTTCATTGTCCGATTTATAGGAATGGATCTCCCTGGAAATTTCACTCGAAACTTTTGTCTTGTTCTAACGCAGGATTTCCTGCACTTTATGTACGTATTGTGCAGATATACACGTTCAAGTAACGAATATTTCACATAAGGCATTACAGCACTATACACAATTCCAATGAAACACTATACAATACGATATATACAGTACACAGTAGCATTCACCCAATTAGCTTGGAGCTCACACGTCTACCGCAGGAAGAACGTGGGAATACGGCCGGAGACCGCGCGTGCCAACAGCCGGCCAGTGGCCGGGCACCGGCGGCCAAGGTCGAGCGGAATCGCCTTGCCAAGCAAAAATAATGACTCTGTATGTAATTCGTGTTGAAAATTACAGGTGGTCACAAATTTACACGCCTACTCACTCACTGAAACCAAATATGGTGGTGATATTTATAATTTCAGCTAGGTACTTCATCTTGAAACATACAATTACCTTTTATTTCTTCTCTTCTTAGTCGTTTACCCTCCAGGTTGGTGGATCCCACGGACTCAGCGAGGGAACTCACCACAACCGCCTCTACGGGCAGTGTCCTAGAGCTGGGAACATTTAATCAGAGGGGATACAACTGGTGAGGTGTGATTGGCACCTCGCCCAGGCGGCCTCACCTGCAAAGCGAACAGGGGCCTCATGAGGGAAGGTAATGGAAGGTCAGGATGGATAGGCAAGGAAGAGGGAAGGAGGCGGCCGTGGCCTTGAAGAAGGTACCATCCCGGCATTTGCACGAAGACGAAGTGGGAAACCACGGAAAACCACTTCGAGGATGGCTGAGGTGGGAATCGAACCCCCTCTACTCATTTGGAACACCCTAGGCTGAGTAGACCCCGTTACAGTCCTCATACCACTTTTTCAAATTTCGTGGCAGAGCCGGGAATCGAACCCAGGACCTCCGGGGTGGCAGCTAACCATGCTGACCGCTACGCTACGGAGGCGACTACCTTTTATTTACCTGTGATAAAGTAATGCCTTTCAAAGGGATCTTATCAGCATGCCATATTCATAAGTAGTACCATTGCTTTCTATTCCGATAAGTACTGTCGCAAACGTAATCGCCCATTATGACATGAAATGGTACAGCATCTCCTTCGAACACGTCTAGAAATACACACAATTTGAATTCTTTTGTGTCTGAGTGCAATCGTTATGGTCTTGAAACGAGGGTCTTGGCAGAGAGAACGACTGTAAAATAGAAAGATACAAGGAAAAGTTGGAAGGAAGCTTGTAGTTTTACGTGACTGTTTATCTCGCGACCATCCAGTTTTACGTGGAATCCAAACCACGTGACGTGATCATTCACTTCAAAAATCTCATATCCATTGACCGGGAATCGAACCCAGTCCGTCTTAGTGAGAGTAAAGCAGCTTGACCACTGCACTACCACGCATCTCTGATACGAGGAGGCGAGGATAGTACAATTTGCATGTGAACTAATATTGGAGAGCTCACTTAACAAATGGCTAGGGGTAGATATAAACTTCACCATAGAGTTGATGATTGGCGAAATGAATAAAATTGAGCAACGACTATAGAGGCGTTGACCATGGATGAACTGAACAAGGGGTTGGAAGGAAACGGCGATGATGTATTAGGCCAGTATTACACCATCAAAGAAATTTGTCAGAGGAATTTTAAGAAGTATTTTATAAAACTGAACTTTTATAAAAGTTATACAAGGCAATCATCACACCATTACACTACATCAAATATTTTATCATAGTTCAGCAAAATGGACGAAGGACATTTCCAAGTACACTTAGCTGTATTATGGTACTTGAAAATCTGTAGTGACAATACCGGTATATTAAAGAAAAGGAAAGATAAACTAAACGTCTATGGTTTAAGCCATGGGTCGCTCACGAGACAATGAGGATATTTATACGAGTAAAATCTTGGTGAACGAGCTGAAGTACAAGGAATTGAAAAAATACATTAATATTTAATTATGAATAATTATGAAGGATGAAAAGAATGACGACGTTCCAAACAACCACTGCCTCTGCTATTTTTACCAACACTTTCTATCTTTTAGTTATGTTTTCACAATAGTTATAGAATTTATAATGTAACACTTCATGCATTTCACACTCTGTTATGAGCATCTTAGTTGTGGTAATATTCCAGGTGTTATGATCCGCCATTAGGTTTGAATCTTTTATCAAATATAATATATTTGATAGTGTAATTCCTGCCTTAAAAGATATCATCCCATCATTTTCATAAAGTTGAAAATGTGAAATCCCGGAGAACCAATTCAAGGCGGGATTGAAGCCCACTCGTCTCCCCAGACCTGCTATCGCTTGAGCCTCACCCATTGAAGCGTGTAACTACATCGATCGCTTCGACAAATAATACTGAAACATGCAGTAATTTATCTCGTAAGGCAGGAATTACACTATCAAAGAAATTTGTCAAAGATCCTTTATCAAAGATCTTTCATAAAATATATGACAGTGTAATGGGTAAATATTTTATTAAAGATGGTTTTATAAAATTTCTCTTATAAAAGGTATGAGCTCAATCTTTGATAGAAGATTCAAACCAAAATGGCGGATTATAACATCTGGAATATTACCACAACAAAGATGCTCATATCAGAGTGTGAAATGCATGAAATGTTGAATAGTAAATGCTTTATTTATTCGTATCAGAAGTACACATTTTACATTAAAAAACAAGATGTTCAGTAAAGAACATATAGCCTACTTTCTCCTAAATGCATGGGTATTGTTATAACTCTTTGTCCTTTTCAAGGAGTATGATTGAATGTTGGTTGTAGTAGCTTGTTGAAATACAACGTGCTATAGGGATATTAAACATGAATATGAGGTGCCCTTTGCTAGTGCTACCTCTGTACCAAATTTTGTTCAATTCGGTTTCACCGTTTTTGAATTGATAGGGGGAATCCATTTGCATACATACTTGGCCACCATCTGCAAACTATTGGGCTGATGTTCTTGCAGTTTGGTCAGAATATGTTTCCCACATAAAGATATGGTGTTGCAAAATTTGGTGGAGACTAGATTATTAGGTTGGTCGTAATTACATGTTAGCTTTTAACATTTGGGTGGCCGCGATTACGTTTCCGTCAAGATAGCGGTGATATAAAACATGACACTGAGGTGCCCTTTGCTAGTGCTACCTCTGTACCAAATTTCGTTCATTCGGTTCCACCGTGTTCGAATTAATAGGGGGAATCGATTCTGACACAAACATGGCCGCCATCCGCAAACTATTAGGCGAATGACCTATTAGATTGGCCAAAGGATGCTCCCTCCATATAGGTATGTAGTTGCAAAATTTGGTAGAGATCGGATGATTAGGTTAATCGTAATTTGATTTAAGCTTTGAACATTCGTGTGGCCGCCATTACGTTTCAGTCAAGATGGCGGCGATATAAAACATGACACTGAGGTGCCCTTTGCCAGTGCTACCTCTGTACCAAATTTCGTTCCATTCGGTTCCACCGTGTTCGAATTAATAGGGGGAATCAATTTTGACATAAAGATGGCCGCCATCCGCAAACTATTAGGCAAATGACCTATTAGATTGGTCAAAGGATGCTACCTCCATAAAGGTATGAAGTTGCAAAATTTGGTAGAGATCGGATGATTATGTTAATCGTAATTTGATTTAAGCTTTGAACATTCGTGTGGCCACCATTACGTTTCAGTCAAGATGGCGGCGATATAAAACATTACCCTGAGGTGCCCTTTGCTAGTGCTACCTCTGTACGAAATTTCGTTCCATTCGGTTCCACCGTGTTCGAATTAATAGGGGGAATCAATTTTGTCATAAATATGGCCGCCATCCGCAAACTATTAGGCTAATAACCCATTAGATTGGTCAAAGGATGCTCCCTCCATAAAGGTATGTTGTTGCAAAGTTTGGTAGAGATCGGATGGTTATGCTAGTCGTAATTTAACGTAAGCTTTGAACATTTGTGTGGCCGCCATTACGTTTCTGTCAATATGGCGGCGATATAAAACATGACACCGAGGTGCCTTTTGTTAGTACTACCTCTGTACCAAATTTCGTTCCAATTGGTTCCACCGTGTTCGAATTAATAGGGGGAATCAATTTTGACATAAAGATGGCCGCCATCCGCAAACTATTAGGCGAATGACCTATTAGATTGGTCAAAGGATGCTACCTCCATAAAGGTATGTAGTTGCAAAATTTGGTAGAGATCGGATGATTAGGTTAATCGTAATTTGATTTAAACTTTGAACATTCGTGTGGCCGCCATTACGTTTCAGTCAAGATGGCGGCGATATAAAACATGACCCTGAGGTGCCCTTTGCTAGTGCTACCTCTGTACCAAATTTCGTTCCATTCGGTTGTACCGTGTTCGAATGAATAGGGGGAATCGATTTTCACACAAAGATGGCCGCCATCCGCAAACTATTACGCCGATGACCTATTAGTTTGGTCAAAGGATGCTCCCCCCATAAAGGTATGTTGTTGCAAAATTTGGTAGAGATCGGATGATTAGGTTAGTCGTAATTTGATTTAAGCATTGAACATTTGGATGGCCGCCATTACGTTTCCGCTAAGATGGCGGCGATATAAAACATGGCACTGAGGTGCCTTTTGTTAGTACTACCTCTGTACCAAATTTCGTTCCATTCGGTTGCATCGTGTTCGAATTAATAGGGGGAATCGATTTTCACACAAAGATGGCCGCCATCCGCAAACTATTACGCTGATGACCTATTAGTTTGGTCAAAGGATGCTCCCCCCATAAAGGTATGTTGTTGCAAAATTTGGTAGAGATCGGATGATTAGGTTAGTCGTAATTTGATTTAAGCTTTGAACATTTGTGTGGCCGCCATTACGTTTCCGTCAAGATGGCGGCGATATAAAACATGACACTGAGGTGTCCTTTGCCAGTGCTACCTTTGTACCAAATTTCGTTCAATTCGCATTCACCGTGTTCGAATTGATAGGGGGGGGACAGACATTCAGAGTACACACACTCACACGCACACAGACACACACACACACACACACACACAGACTCACACACACATACACACACACACACACACACACACACACACACAGACACACTTTTTTCCCCCTGTGTTGATCTCATAAGTCTACTTTCATTTTTTGCAAAAATCGAAAGTAGGCTAATATGGTACTTAAAAACGCACATATCAAAAAGTGTCTGTCCAAATTTTTGCCAAGTCACGGGCATTAGGTGTCACAGCCATCAATTCCTCCATTGTGCAACTTAAAGGGCACTTACAGTAATTCATGAAATGGACTGTGGTTTGGACTTCGCCACAATCACATAGCCTGGATGTGCCAGAAAAGAACCACTTTATCATATTGGTATTTGATCTACCAACACCAATGCGGAACCTGTTCAATGACTTCCACGTAGACCAGTGTTCCTCATGTCCTGGAGGGAGATGTTCAATTGGTAACATCCAGCCATCAAGTTCAGTATTTCTAGATCTCCATAATCTTAACCTAGTGGACTTAGCAGATTCATGTAGATCCTCTGTTGTATTCAGGAAACTCCTCCTAGACCTCAGTCGTCGATGGGCAGGTTCATATCCGTAAAACGACTGTAAAAACATAAATAAAAGTTATAAAGAGTTGGTAAAAATAGCAGAGGTAGCAGTTGTATGGAACGTCATCATTCATTTCACCAATCGTATTTATTAATAATTAAATATTAATATCATTTTTTAATTTCTTGTACTTGGAATCTAAAACAAGAGTATTTTCATTGTTATGTGTGCATTAAAACCACACACTGGGCTTTAAATGGACAAGGTCATGTTCAAAACAATATGTATTGCACACAGTAACATTAATGACAGTGAAAGGTGATAGTGAAATATGTATTATCGTTGGATTTATTGCACAGCTATTGATGTTCCCAGAGAATGTAACACGTCTCCACTACTCTTTGTGTCAGGAAATATAAACATTTGATAGGACCATCACGAGTGTATTGAAAGGGATCTGCTGGTTATATGTGGAGTCAAGCGCTCAGTATTACATGATGGTGACGTAATGATGATGTATGGTCAGCAAAATGTGACATACCGGTATATGACACACTGGGTGCATAATTTCCCTGCCAGCCTCAACCTTTGTCGTGAATAAACATTTGTTTAATTATTTCATATTCATTCACTAAGAGTAAGTGGCAGATAGCGTTGCATGTTGCAATGATATGAACATTACAGTATTTTTGAAGAGATATCATGGCATTTTAGGGATTTTATTGCCTCAATTTTAGATGGAAATAACTCCAACTACTAACTCATGAATTTGATTTTCACGACCACATTGAATACTGAGAAGGCTTAACAACTATTGGGGCGTTGTTTGCACAAAAAGCATAAGCAATGTTCACAAAATCTCTACATTCCATCTACAGTAGGCCTATATTGATTGTATTCTCGGTATAATCCATGACCTGTTATCTGAAAAATTTTCTTGGTCAATAATAATAATGAATAAATGATCGTGTGGCCTCCGGAGAGGCCGAGTGCAGGTCTTTCTAGTTGACGCCCGTGGGCGACCTGCGCGTCGAAATGAGGATGAAGTGATGATGAAGACGGCACATACACCCAGTCCCCGAGCCACGGGAATTAACCTCAGGAGATTAAAATCCCTGATGACTCGGCCGGGAATCGAACCCGGGGCACTTTGGGCCAAAGCCTAGCGCGCTAACCATTTAGCCACAGAGCCGGACAATAATAATAATAATAATAATAATAATAATAATAATATGTCGAGATAGGTACATAGATCAGGAAGAAATGCCACACAGAGCAATTAAGAACAGCGTCTGTTATCTTGTAGATGCTCGACTATTACGAGTAGATGACTACCACAACTGTTGGGAGTCATGATATGATGTTCGGGAATTCAATTGAACATCTTTCCCGAGAGAGATCCAATTTTCAGTTGATTGATTGTTGTTGTTGTTTTAAGGGAATGAACAGCGAGGTCTTCTGCCACTCTTCAGACAAGTACATTGATACAAATGTTGATAAAGTTAAAATTTAGAGTTGGACGCCTACAGATGAAATAAATAAATAATTAAACTAAAAATTAAATAAAACTATAGTTATAATAATAAACAAAAATATACGGAAAACAAAGAAACAGAATTTTAGAAGGGAACAAGTTCATTGAGTCAATTCACATTTAGGAATTTAGATTGATGGACCGTAACCGTATTCAAAATACAATGCAATTTCGTCCACTCCAATATAACGTTAGGGATGACATACCATCATAGATGTTTTCCATGTGGTATGACCAACAATTTTTGCAATGATTCAGCAAGATTGTGAGATACACGTTAGCGTTGTAAGTCTCTGTGTACATACAGCACTGTATGTAATTTAGGTCGAAGCATAGCCACACATACACCAAGCTACTTGTAGCATATGGGTGTGCGTCACGTGCCAGCTGAACAACTAGGGAGCCATTCAGAAACTATACAATATTGCCTGAGAGTGCAGCGCCATTCTACCGCATCTGATAAGGGAAAGGAAGTGTCGATATGAACTATAATAACAAACAGACGTATTTTGATTATTATCTGAGTCTTACGAAATTTGTCATGCTAAAAGGTGTGTCATTTCTGCTAATATCTACTGTCAAGTATAAAGCTTGCATACATAGTACATTATGTCTCCCGTTTAGTATGGAAAGGAGGAAAATTTTGAATATTAATATATTTTGATCTCAATGATCCACTCGTTAAAACAACAATTACCATTACCCACAATATATACTCGTATTATCCAGTGTTGCAAAACTTATCCTCATATTAATTTACATCTCTACATGCTTCCTTAGAACTATATTCATGTCAATTATCCGAACGGAAAGTATTAAATAATGAAATTATATCTGTAACAATGTAACAAGACTGCGCCAAACTCCGCAATTTGTGATTTAGACAGATGTTGCTTCACAAGACATAAAAAGGCAGCACATCATATTGAAACACTCTGTACTTGCACTTATCATGTTGGATGCAAAGGCGTATAGCTCTACCATGTTGATCAAACGTAAAGTGACTTTAATTAAGCAACGCTCTGACACGATTGAATATCAAGAGATTAAATTAAATAACGGAACCTTTTGAATCATCCAGTACATTTACGAAGAGTGGAGCTCATGTCCGTCTCATTGTTTGGTTCGGCAGCCTGGAGCTGTTAACAAATTGAAATTAATTAAACGTAACATCGAAATGGAAAGTATTCGCGGGAAATATACGTGCCTCACCACGTAATGACGCTAATATAAAATTCAAATATTCAGAGTTGATATAAACAAAACAGATCATTATCATAATTGCTAGGGAAAATAACATACCATAATAATATGATAGGGATGAGCTACACAACGCGTAGCTTGGCCACTCAGGCGAGAGACAGGGTGCCATCCCGGCATTTGGTGGAGTAGAAGTAGGGCACAATGAAATCACTTCCAGAATGACTTGTCAGTTTTGCCTCACGAGGCTGAGTGTGCCCCGTTCCAGCTCTCAGACCAGAATTACATATCTTGGCAGAGCCGGGAATCGAACCGCGGTGGCAAGAAAGAATGGTAGTCACTACGCAACGAGGCAGACATCGCGTGAGAAATTAACTTAATTTCACCTATGGAACTTTTAATAGCCTGGAAATCACAAAACCAACATGGCCGCCAAACGAAATATAAACATTTAAATGGAATTTACTAGCGATTTAATCATCAGAGTGCAGTGAAACTTGGTACTGTAAATCTTATAAATAACAAGTAGTTCACTGAAGAACAAAATGGCCTGTTTTCATATATCCTACTTATGGAAGGAAACGGAAGCTTTTAGTTTCTCTTGACCGTTGATCATGCGATCATAAGTCACGGGACCTCCTTTTTACATCGAATCCGAACCACAAGACAAGGCATTGCACTTCGGAAGAGTCACATGCATTGACCGGGAATCAAACCCGGTCGACATTAGTGAGAGGCCAACAGTTTGACTACTGCGCCACCACGTCGTCCCCCCCCCCCCCCCTCCCATCCTACTTATGTTTATTGCCTCTATCAACATACTAAATTTTAGTTTGATTGCTGTAATAGATTCGTAGATATTGAGAACCGACTAAATATTTCGAATTGTCGCCATGTTGGATTTTTTGCCTATTTTCAATTTTGGAAAAAAAAAGCTTATGAGATCACCTTTTGTCCGTGTGTGTGTATGTGTGTGTGTGTGTGTGTGTCCCCCCTAATAACTTCAGAACGGCTGGAGCGATTTCATTGAAACTCGGTAAGTGCATAGCACTATTCCGGACGACCCCGACCGTGCACGTCAAATTTTGTTACGTCTCACCAATACAACATGGTGGCTGTGCGAAATATTTCACCAGCATCAATATCTCCGAAACTATTCCCGATATCAACCTTGAATTTTTTACGGTTATAAAGGGAACTACTAGAAGTTCACCTGTGTGACGTTTGAAAAACTGGTAACTAGAAAACCAACATGGCAGCCACGTGAATTCGCGACTTTTAAATAGACGTTTCTCGCGATTTAACCAACCAAACGCAATAAAACTTGGTACAGTATATGTTTATACACATTGTAATGCACCGACATCTAACTTGGTTCAATTGTTTACATAAACACAAGATGGCGGCTGTGCGAAATATTTCACCGGCATTCTATATCTCTGAAACTATTAGCGGTATCACCCTGAAATTTTGTATGGAGATAAAGGGCACTACTGGAAGTTCAACAATAAGACTTTCAAAAACCGGTTAACTACAAAACGATCATAGCGGCCAAGCGAATTTGAAAATTTTAAATAGACCTTTCTCGCGATTTAATGTTCCAACCGCAATGAAATCTGGTACAGGAAATGTTTATACACATTGTAATACACTGGTATCTAATTTAGTTCAATTGTTTACATAACCTCAAGATGGCGGCCTTGCGAATTTTAAAATTAAGTTTTTATTTCTTGTGTCGTAATCAAGCGATCGATGTGAAAGTTTGAATAATGAACCTACGCAATAATTTTTCTTTAATGGTCGTTGACTCTATGGCCTATACATTTAACAATCCAACATGGCGACCAACCGACATATTTAGACGGCTCTGAATATCTTCGAATCCATTATAGCAATCAAACTGATTTTTTTAATGTTCATAGGGGATATGAACTTCAGTTCACCTATAGGACTTTCAATAACCTGGTGATCACAAATCCAACATGGCGGCGACGCGAAGTATAAATATTCACATGGACGTTTCTCGCAATTTAACCATCCGAGTGCAGTGAAACTTGGTACAGAAAATCCTCATACGAATGTTAATACACTGGCATCTAATTTATTTCAATTGTTTCCATAACCACAAGATGGCAGCTGTGCAAAATTTTAAAATCTCCTTGTTACTTCTTGTGTCCAAATCATGCGATTGAAGTTTGAATGCTACTCGTACACAATAATCTTCATGTAACAGTACATAACTCTAGGACCTACATATATAAAATCCAACATGGCGACCATCCGAAATATTTAGTCGGTTCTCAATATCTACGAATCTATTACAGCAATCAAACTGAAATTTTGTTTGTAGATAGAGACAATTAACATAAGTAGGATATATGAAAATAGGCTGTATAGTTCTTCTCGGAACTGCTTGTTATATGTATGTAGGTCTTTGGGATATGTAATATTACATGAAGATTATTCTGTAGGTGTATTATTCAAACTTCAATCGCATAATTAGAACACAAGAAATAAAACCGAGATTTAAAATATCACATAGCCGCCATCTTGTCGTTATGAAAACAATAGAAATAAATTAGATGCCAGTAGATCGAAATTTGTATAAGCATTTACCGTACCAAGTTTCACTGCGCTCGGATTGTTAAATCGCGAGAAAAGTCTATTTAAATATTTACATTTCGCGTCGCCGCCATGATGGATCTGTGCTCACCAGGTCATTTAAAGGCCCATAGGTGAACTTACGTTCATAGCCTCTATTAACATTAGGGGCCTGGTGGCGTGGAGGTTAAACTGTTGGCCTATCACCACTGTGGACCGGGTTCGATTCCTGGTCAATGCATGAGAGATTTTCATAGTGGAATGTCATGTCCTGTGATTCGGAATCCACGTAAAAAGGAGGTCCCGTGGCTCATGATTGCGAGATTAACGGTCACGTTAAACTACAAACTTCCTTACTTTCCTCTAGCCTATCAACATACAATATTTCAGTTTGATTGCTGTAATAGATTAAGAGATATTGAGAACCGTCTAAATATTTCGGATGGTCGCCATGTTGGATTGTTATATGTGTAGGCCAGAGAATTAAGTGCCATTAGATGAAAGTTATTGGGTAGGTTCATTATCCAAACTTTCATTTGGATCGCATGATTAGAAAACAGGACATGAAAACTTAATTTTAATTAAATACATGTTTTTCGGGCTTGTATTTAATTATGAACGCCGGCCGTGAAAGCCTAAGCACTTAATTTTAAGATTACGCACAGCCGCGATATTGTGGTTATCAAAACAATTGAATTTAATTGGATGTCAGTAGATTAAATTTTGTTTGACCATTTACCGCACCAAATTTCACTGCGCTCGGATGATTAAATCGTGAGTAAATCACAGTACATTTAATGTTAAACTTCGCTTGGCCGACATGTTGGTCTTATGTTTACCAGGAAACTATAAGTCACATAGGTAAACTTGAGTCAATAACCCCTGTCAACATACAAAATTTCAGTTTGATTCCAGTAATAGATTTGTAGATACTGAGAGCCATCTAAATATATCGGATGGTCGCCATGTTGAATCTCTACTTAGTTTAAAACTAAGTCCCCGATTCTTGGATGTTACGGGTAAACTCGGAACCACTGGATAGATTTTGATGCGGTTTTCACCATTCTATAAAGGATATATCGAGGATGGTTTCTGTAGAAAATAATTTATTTATGATCAAAGGAAGCCGAGCAGTAACGATTTAAGTGGAAAAGTCGAAAAAAAACCTGCCGTCCGAGCGCTATGTAAGCTTACGCTGGGCAAACCGTTAAAAATATATAAATACTATGAGTGAAAGAATTGTTCAGCATGAAAAGTTATACAAAAAAGTACGCGAGAGCATATGTCTATCTTCAATACATCGCCCACTATAAGTGTTTTTACGTTTCAATTTCTTCCAACCATGTCCATTCAACTACTGAGGCGACAGTTTACGAGCTAGCTAAGGGCGAGTCTATCATCCCTGTTACAGCCTAGCTAGCGGGCGAACCTATTGCCCCAGATACAGCCAGCAGCAAACCGTCGAGTCATGTAGAGTTAAGACTTCTGAGAAGGGTGGTCGTGTTTGGAGTTTCCCTGGAAGTGCAACTCGAGTTTCCTTCGCTTGGCCTGTGAAACACTGTCAAGTTCAGATTGGACGGAAGGGGAATTATAGCCTATAATATTAAATTATACTGATTGGCGTATAATCTCTACTTAGTATAAAACAAAATCCCCGATTCTTGGATGTCACGGGTAATCTCGAGAACCACTGCATGGATTTTGATGCGGTTTTCACCATTCGGTAAAGGATACTTCGAGGAAGGTTTCTTTAGAAAATAATTTATTTATGATCAAAGGAAGCCAAGCAGTAACGATTTCAGAGAAAAAACGAAATGAAAACCTGGCGTCTGTGCGCTTTTTAAGCTTACGCTGGGCAAACCGTTAAAATATCAATATACAATGACTGTAAGAATTATTCAGCATGAAAGTTCTACAAAACCGTTCGCGAGAGCACAACTCTATATTCAATATATCGTTCACTATAAGTGTTTTTAGATTGGACGGAAGGGGGATTTGTGTTTCATGCACCTCAGCATTCTTAAATGACGTCTGACAAGAATTTGTTGCACATGCATCTCCATAATAATATAGTTAATAGTCCAGTAAGTGATTTTAACCGATCATGCCGAGACGTAAAACGGATATAGATCGTAGTTCATTGACATCGTAAAGAAGCGCTTATCACGTAATGAATTCACAACTGTTCCCGGGCGAAGCCGAGCCGGGTTGCTAGTTGTTATATATAGGCCATAGAGTTATAGCCTATACCATTAGATGAAGATTATTGGGTGGGTTCAGTATTCAAACTTTCACTTCGTTCGCATGATTAGGACACAAGAAACAAAATCATAATTTTGAAATTTCGAACAGCCGCCATCTTGAGGTTATGTAAACAATTGTACTATATTAGATGGCAGTGCATTAAAATGTGTATAAAAATTTGCTGTGCCAAGTTTCACTGCACTCGGATGGTTAAATCGCGAGAAACATCTATTTAAATATGTCAACTTTGTTTGGCCGCCAAGTTCGTTTTGTACTTAACAGATTTCTGATAGCCACATAGATGAACTTCTAGTAGTGCTCTTTATTACCGTACAAAATTTCAGGGTGGTTTCAGTAATAGTTTCGGAGATAGAGAATGCCGGTGAAATATTTCGCACAGTTGCTTTGTTAGATTGGTGATGTGTATTAAAATTTAAAAGGCACGGTCGAGATTGGACGAGGTAGTAGTATGCACTTACCGAGTTTCATTGGAAACACTTCGGCCGTTTAGATTTTATTACGGGAACACACACACATACGCACACACACACACACACACACATATATACACACACACACACACACGCACACACACACACACACACACATACACACACACGGCCAAAAGAGCATTTTTTTCCCATAAATGAAAACAGGCTAAAAACGCAATTGGTTCACATTTGACTCCGCTCATCCCCCTCCAGAAGGAAATCCCAGTTACCCAGTTGCGCCACTGAAAGAGGGTACACTCAGCTCGTGAAGCAAATCTGAGAAGAGGTGGGTTCGATTCCCACCTCAGCCACCCTGGAAGTGGTTTTCCATGGTTTCCCACTTCTACTCTGACCAAATTCCGGGACGGTTTCTATCTTAAGGCCACGGCCTCCTCCTTCCCAATCCTTAATTACAAAAACACACATTATTACAAGACCGCAATAACTCAGGTTATCAGACAAATTCTACACACACTCCAAAGTACACGGGGCTCAATGGCCGCGATCTTCTAAGTCCCTCAAATGAAACAACAAAGAAAAACATATCAAAGGATATTCTGATTGCCAGTGCTCGCATCGAAGTACACGTATTCCTTTGGTAATATTTTGTTTTTACATTTTAACAAAAAGTCTTAGCATATCTTTAGGCCGTATCACATGACACTCGCTGGCAAGGAAGCTGGTACAAAATCTTGTATGACTCGGTTCATTCTCGTCAGTACACCTGGTTGTATGACCGAAGTGCATTAGACGCTAGCATTTTGTACACCAATTTGTATCAAATAAAACATAGCGAAGGGTTATCGTTTGAGGGTATTATTTGCAGTTCAGTCACCTTATTAATGCAACGCGGTCGCGAAACTTGATTTAAGTAAATTTGAAAACAAGCCAATCAATATTTAAGATCTAACTGTAATAATTGAAAATTTTACCATACGCGTTAATAAGAAGCGCAACAAAAAGCTCCAGAGCGTGTAGGAAAATTGTGCCCGCTCGCTGTTTCGAAGATACCGGATTTACGACTAACCAACGACGGAAATTTTTAATTCTATTTAACTATTTTATAATACCCTCCCTACCTCGTACAGCAAGATTTCAACTCTGTTTTGTTCTCATGATCTACGAGGACGATAGGGGAAGTTGTTTTCTTCTCTCATTTAAATGTTTATTATCCCTAAATACTGTTCAAGACTATGGATTAATACTATTCGTGGTTATTAGAATTTTAATAGTTCAATATATATCCCAGAATAATAATAATAATAATAATAATAATATGACACGTTCTGTATTTACTGCCTGGTTGCGTGGCTCATCGGTAACGTTCTCGCTTGCCGTGCCCAAGGTTGCAGGTTCGTATCCTGGCGCAGTCAGCTGGCATTTGAGGGTGCGCAAATGCGATGGAGCCGTGTCAGTAGATTTACTGGCACGTTAAAGATCTCCTACGGAGCAACCTTCCGGCACCCCGGCGTCTCTTTTTAGAGAGTAGTTACTGACAAAAGATATTGAATAGCCTAATTTTATAACTGCCATGAGTTCTAATCACACTGGATTCCACTATAGCAATTTAGAGATTATTATGGATTGAGTTTAGAGAATTTATTTCTTATCTTTCTATTTTTTTTAGTCGTTTACCCTCCAGGTTGGTGGAACCCACGGACTCAGCGAGGGAAGCTCACCACTACCGCGTCTACGGGCAGTGTCCTAGAGCTGGGAACATCGAATCGGAAGGGATACAACTGGTGAGGTGGGATTGGCACCTCGCCCAGGCGGCCTCACCTGCAAACCGAACAGGGGTCTCATGAGGGTAGGTAAGGAATGGTTAGGATGGATAGGCAAGGAAGAGGGAAGGAGGCAGCCGTGGCCTTGAAGAAGCTACTGTCCCCGTTATCAGGATAGTAGGCTGTCAGATATCCGCCCCCTCAATCGGATTGCCAATAATCAATCGCACCGGCACAGCTACATCAATGAAAATGGCACTGACAGATACTATCGAGATTAGAGCACAATAGTTAACAAGAAATTATTGTGGAACACACCAAAATATACGGGGGTTCATACTTACCTTTACTTACCTCTTAAATTTATCTCGGGGACTGGGTTGTCAACTGGATCACTTAAAGTATGCCCTCACAATAACCTCCACCATGATATTTAAAATGAACCAAAACGAAGACGAGAAACTTTAAACTGCACAATAATTTATTTCACATAAAGAATGAATTTAACAAAAAATAAAACAACAAAATCCACGTGGCAATCAGAAGCCATCGACCACATAACCATGTCCTCCTGTAGGACTTGTATACTCTACATACAATGTTTCAGCTTTCTCAAGCTCAAAATAACGTAATTAATAATGCACTTGGAATGGAAACGGGATTTGGGACGAGACACATATAGCAATTGTTTTGCGTGTTTATACACATCACATTTTATTTATAGCCACAAGGCTATTATGTAAACGTCCTTGGCCTCTATCATACAGTTGTCCGGGCCAGCTGCAATGCACCTGCATCGTCAAAGTGGACTCACCCCTCCGTTCAACCCTAGCATATGCGAGTTATATCAGAGCTTAGCTCTCCTTCAAAACACGTTAAATGTCCACATCTCAACTGAAATATTATCACGCAAATGTTTTAAATGCTCCATTCAAACACCAGTGGAATACTCCAATAATCCTAAATCATGTTTAATTGTTCAATCCACTTGTTTAATTAGCGTTGTTTAGAGTATAATAACAAAACTCCAAATGTTAATAACAAAAGTTCATTAATTATTTATAACAATAATAAATTGTTTATAACAATGTCAAACGACAATTAAAAATTTTATACACGCCTCTATTAATCCCTTTCATTTCATATTATTTAACAAAGATATTTACAAAATTATTTTACAATATTATATTGTTTATATTATTTATACAAGAAATACATTAAACCACACGTTTATCCGGTTGATAATTACTCAAATTGTGTTGATATAATCGACCAATGAAGGTTAGTTATATTTAAATGTCAAATTCAGGTTTAATAAGGTTTAATAATTATTATTAATATTTGTGACGGTAACCTCCATTCAAAATCTTCATCTCAAATTATTTAACACTCTTGTTAACTTTAACAGTATTTTCACATGAATAACTTTCAAAGAACCAGGACAATACATTCAGCGGAAAAATACTTCGCTCAAAACGCACAAAATTGCTCAACAATAGGCCCAGAATTCATCATATATCTTCATATATATGGCATCAAAATCTTCCAAATTACATACAAAAACCTCCACTCATAAATTCAACACCTTCATTTATTACTGTGGGAACCTCCTTCATTATTCAAGGGCATTACTCATCAGCGACTTTTACAGGTCCACTGAACTAACGATTATACATCCATTGTTCCTCTTCAAAAATTCTTATATTCATCAATTGTATTAATGTCTGTTATTATTTAACCTTCGTGGGTTTCATTCATGAATCGATATGAAGTAAAAATTTGCCAATCACAAATAAATTTAATAGCAAATACGATTAGACACTCCTCCCTGGTCTATCAAAATTGAGATTACTATCTTCAAAGTAACGCAGTATAAAAATACTATCTTCAATCAAAGTTCCTCTAAACTGCATAAATAGTCGAATAGAATACAATTAGACTGTGGAATGCAAACATTATTGTTCCAATCTATAATTGAGAAAAACTCCTATCAAATGTTCATTACTATAGTGTATTCAATAAATCGTAATCAAAGTTCATATTTCATAAAATTATCTATAATGCAATGATAAATGTCTATGTTGCAATCATGTTCATAAGACGACTAGTATTTCAAAGATCGTCGATAACGTATTAGATTTTAACGCTCTAAAATCATTTAATTATTCTTCTTTCTTGAGGATGACAGAAAATTGGTCAAAGTAATTTACTGAATAGAATTACTTTAATAAAATGACACGCTGTCTGACTTCAAATCTGCCATAGCAAATCGTTAACTTTACAGTCAAATCGTGACTACAAAAATATGCAAATTATTGAAAGAATCTAAATTATCAGTCTCAACTGATCCAAAATTATTTAAGTATGCCAATGACATAACAATGTCTCAAAATATCGTAGAAAAAGGCATAAATCATCGAAGTGTACTGAGTACAGAAATGTTAATCAAGAAAATGGGGCAAAAGATAGGACAAAAAATATGGGAAAATGGTTGCTCAGATATCGCTACATGACTCAAATAATACAAGAAACGTTCACGACTACCTTATCTGTTGATTGAAGTTCTAGAGGAAAGTTTTCAAAGAAAACTGCTGTTGGTTCCATTTCACCAGCGTGAAGATGTGCTCCGACCTCGAACCTGGAATCAGCGTCCTCGGAGAATCGAACTGCTTCCTTCTCCGGAAATTGCACTGCTCCATGTATCCGAAAGACATCCTTCTGGCAAAACTCTTCTTTATGAGCCGGGTCCACCCTGGCCTCTCTTGAAAGTTCCCTGAAGTTCTGGTCGCAATTCGCCATGAAGTTTATTGCAGTTATTTCCGCAGAAATATTCATAATCGTGGAGTATGATGATATTTCCACTGTCATTTGATATAATTCAGCGATGGATTCACGATGCATGAGTGTAGTTGGATGTTCACTACATGCTCGCTTTTGTAGAATGACGATTAACGAAGTTCCATGCTGTTACTTCACTCCATCGATATATGTCCCAATTGCATTAAAGCCTTAGCCTTCCATCTCAACTTCTGTTATAATCATTGAAAGCACTGCAAGATTATAATGTTCCATAGTAGAATGTATCGTTGTATTACCAAACGTATTCTCCAATATCACGGTTGTAACACGTGTCAGCCGTAGTGTATACTGTGGAAATTTAAAAGTGCCTCTCAGGTGGCGAGAAAATCACTTTTGTCTGCAGCCTTAAAGTGTCAATATCCTTCAAAGTATAACTGTGAAAGTGTTCAAATCTTCTACACACCTCAATGTTGTACTGCCCAATTGAATTATAATAAAGGCAGAAGTTAACTCTTGATATCTTATCTCGTAGAAACGTTAATGTGAGCGTTACAACTTCACCTAGTTTCGAACAGCGTAAAATGGAACTGCTCCGTGTTCGTTCGATGCGCCGGGCTTTAACCACACGCTAAAGACAACTTGCTTCACTTATTCACTCGACAATGACTATCTGACATCAGAAATATATATGCGGTATCAGCGGTATGAGAGATATAAGAGCTCCTCTATCCTGTGCACGACCTTTTATCAACTTCTTAAGGGGCGTATCCATCCCTTCCATAGCCTGTTGCTCCGTCATTGCTAGAAGTTTTAACTTTGGCTATACTTGACGGATTTTCGAATTTCAAAAACTCAAAATTAATTTCTTCAAAATTCCAAATCAATGCCATAACTGAAAATAGTGTTCCACAAATCTGCATGCCAAAAGTAATCAAATATCGTAGTTTCAGCAATCTCCGTCTTCCTTCCAAACTATCGTTCATTGGTTCGAGTCTCTCCTCCAATAGCGTAACTTCTTCCTTAGCACAATACCTTGTTTCCTGCGACTGCGTCGTAACTCTCAGATCTTTCTCGAACAAAATCATGACGTCACCAAGAGTCTCAGCTCCACCAGCCTACTTGCATGAAATCTGCGTCATCCGTGCCTACGTCATGAATATACACGTCACAACTATGACAGCCATAACTTTATTCATTTATGCCAATACAGCCATCGTGGTCTCAATATAATTCAATTTACGGGGGCATTCTCCCGTCACCACGTTTTAAAAACAGTTGCAAATTGTTTTTAAACTCTGTGTTATAAATATCTCAATTCACTTGAACACGAAATTGAATTATTATTGGCTTACTCTTGGATAATATTTCTTCAAGTTCCCAGCATTGAACTTGCCATAAACGACATTATTCTCATCATCGTATAGTTCATAACAGTTGTTTCCATAGGCATTCGTAATTCTGAACGGACCCATGAACACTATTCCAAACTTGGGATAGATTTTCTTACCCACGTCAGCCTTGACAGGTCTGCGTAATAATACCAGATTTCCAATTTCTAAGGGAGCACCAAAACGTTTTCCAGCTACTCTTTTCAGTCGTTTTTCTGCTGCTTTCTGGAGTTGTTCTTTCGCTCTGTCTATTCTCTGCTGCTTTCCTAAGTTGGGATCTCTAGGAACGTGGTTAAAAAGATTGTCCCACGGCCTTTCTGGGTTTCTTCCTAGATGAAGTCTCATTGGCACCTCTCCTGTGCTCTCCTGCACTGTAGAATTTAGACATTCCTCAATAAGGGATACAAATCTCACCCAACCAGAATGATCATTCGGACAGAAAATTCGACAGAATTTCGAAAATTCAGCCATACATCTTTCTGAAGAATTCGATTCCGGATATCGCACGCTTGAAAGTATGTGCTTAATACCAAGCCTTTCCATATCTGCAGCAAATTCTAAGGATGTAAACTGAGCTCCATGATCCGAAAGAAGATACTCTGGTTTACCAGCTTTTGGAAATACAGCATGTTCCAGTCTGCTTACAACGTTCCTCGTGTTAGCTTTTTGCATGGGACTCATTGTAACAAATTTTGAGAAGACATCCACGGTAACCAACAGGAACTGATTACCCTGGTATCCCTTCGGACAAGGACCAAATATGTCTGTCGCCATGAGTTCATTAGGTTTAGAGGGAATCATAGCCTTGGGTTTTCCTTTCAATAGAGCGGAAGCATACTTTGCTCTTTGACATTTATCACATGAACGAATGACATTAGCAATGCTGGAACGCATGTTAGTCCAAATAAACCTCTCTTTAAGAGTATCAAGAGTTTTATCTAAACCCGCATGTCCAGTTGCGTGATGAGCTACCCGCACTAAATTGACAACAAGTTTAGGTGGCACGACTATTCGGAGCTTTGTATGCGCAGAGTCAGCATACTTACATACGATGTCTCCACTCAAGACAAAGTGTCGTGAATCTCTCTGTGTAGCTGCATAGTCAACATCAGTATTGTCCATGTAACCCTTAAGAAACCTGTACATTTTCCTGATTGGAGCGTGTCTCTTCTGTGACACACCGATTCGGGCTAACCTCCTAACGGTCTCTTGATCTTGCTGCTCCAATTGTACATGGTGTATCTGCACATTTTTGATAGGGTTACGTGATAAAGCATCAGCCAGTAAGTTATCTTTCCCAGGCTGATGGACGATAGTGGCGTTAAACTGTTGGGTGAACAAAGCCCAACGTGTCAATCTATCACTAGACATGTCAGTTTGCAGCATAAACTGAAGTGCTTTGTGATCTGTAATAATGATAACCTTATGTCCCAGCAACATTTTTTTCCAAGCTTGCAAAGCTGTAACAAAAGCTAACGCTTCTAGTTCTGTCGTAAAGTAGTTTTCCTCGTGTTTCTTTAACTTTCGACTAGTGAACGCAATGTAGTGCTTGTTGCCTGCCTCGTCTTTTTGGTATAAAACTGCACTAATGCCTATTCTTGATGCATCAGACTCTATATAGAACACCTTCTCAAAGTCTGGGTACTCCAGTTTGACGTTGTTTCTGAGCATCTCCTTTGCTTTCTCAAAAGCCTCGTCTGCTGCGGTACTCCATTTCCATCTATTGTTTTTCTTGAGTAAATCATACAGAGGAGCCATAATTTCAGAGTATCTCGGACAGTGGCTGCTAATGAATTGGCATGCGCCTACAAATTCTCTGACTTGTTTCACCTTAGTTGGCTTTGGGAATCTTGTGATCGCATCTACTTTCTGCATGTTTGGATGATATCCATCCTTGTCAATAGTATGCCCCAAGTAATTGATCTCCTTCTTCAAGAATTGACATTTTCCAAAATTGACCTTGATATTGGCCTCCCTTAAATTTTCAAACAACTTTCTCAAATGCACTAAATGTTCTGCGGCGTTGGGTGAAGATACAATTAAATCGTCAATGTAGCAGATTACATTCTCCTTTACTTCGTCAGTGAGCTTGCTATCAAGTGCTCGAATAAGTGCTGGTCCACTGTTGACCATTCCAAAAGGCATTCTCACAAAGACCCATGACGTCTGGTCAAATAGGAATCCAGTGTACTGCATACTTTCTTCTTCCAGTTGAACTTGGTAAAACGAAGATGTCAAGTCAAGAACACTGAAACATGCTCTCCCTTTGAACTTTCTAAGCAGATCTCTGATCTTAGGTGGTCGGTCATTTTCTGGAAGAATCTTCAAGTTGATGGTCCGAGCATCGAGACAAAGACGTATCTGACCATTACTTTTCTTGACTACAGTGATGGGGTTTATGTAAGACGACGCCTGTTTTTTAATAATCCCGTCTACCTCCATTTTTCTGATCAACCCTCGTACTTCTTGATAGTATTTCTCAGGTATGGGGTATATTCTCTTTTGGTAAGGGGTTTCATCGGTCAGCCTTACCTTATACTTATAGCCTTTAATCAATCCAGGCTTTTCATCAAAAATATCTTGGAATTCCTTTATCAAATCCTCAAATTCCCCCTGAATTTCTTCAAATCCTTCAGTTTTTCTACTGGGTATTTCTGATATATTCTCCACTTCATTAATAATGGTATTTAAAATTTCTTCCCTAAGGTCTATCTCCAGACTGTTTTTCACGACCTGTTCTTCAATCTCTTCTGTGATCATGTACCCATCATTAAAGCTAATACTCCTATTCTTCATATCAATAATGGCTCCAACTTTCGATATAAAATCGATTCCTAGCACAATATCGAAATGGATCTTGTTAACCACAATAAAGATCTGTTCATAATTCCTTCCATTAATTTCAAAGTTCAACAGCACTTGGATCTTGCATTTCACTGCCTTGTCTTGGAAAATTCCTCTCACTTTGACGGTAGAAACTGGTAAAACTGTCATGTTTTCTCCTTTTAACAGACTTTGATAGCATTCATCAGAGATGATCGAAATAATTGCACCAGTATCCATAAGAGCTTTATACTGTTGGCCATCTATCAGTACAGAAATAATAGGTAAGGCACATGGTCTTTCCTCTTTGACGATTCCCCTCTCTTCTAATAAATCCTCATCAGTTACTTCGTAAATTTCATTAATGGTAATCATGTGTGGTGTGGCAATGTATTCATAGTTTCTCACTGTCGTTGAGAAATCGGCGTTTTTTTTTGTGTTACCAATCTCAAAGTTCCCCTGCTGACTTGTAGAAGGACCAGGATCGATCACTACATCCTGTCTTTTCTTTTGATTTTCAGCTTCCTTCTCTCGTAATTCCCTCAGATACTGCTGACTTTCTTTCTCTCTTTCTTGATACTTGTCGGGTGTCATAACCTGACCTTGAGAATTCTGATTCTGATTCTGATACTGGTTATTTCGATTGTAGTTTCTATTATAACCATTGTTATAGTATCTACCTCTTCCGTTGTTATAATTCCCTCTATTATTACTCCAGCCTCGTCTTTGCTGATATGGACGGTAACCTTGGGATCTGTTGTTGCGGAAATAATTATTCCTGTGAGGACCTACATTTTCAGTTTTTTCTTCCTCAGGCTTATCAGTTTGCTGCACTTGATCCATGTAGACTGTATTAACGTCTTTGAATTCGTGCCTCTGACCTTTTTGTACCAAATTTGGCATTGGACTCGTGTAGTCAAGCCTTCTCAATAATTCGTCCATACTGGTCAAATCTCTGATATTTGACGATATGATCAGTCTTCTTACTTCCACAGGCAGCATACGTGAAATCGCATCTATCAACTGCTCTGTTGACAATGGGGGTTGCAAAAATCTCAAGCGGGATAACTGACTCGTGAAGAAATCAGCGTACCGTGTTGGAAGAGTACCTGAATACTTCCTCGAGTATACCTCAGCTCTTAATGAATTCTGAGCTTCTATTGACCAGAATCGTTTTATCAGTGCCTCTGCAAATTCGTCAAAATTGCTGAAAGTGTACCGAAAAGCTCTAAACCATTCGAGGGGTCCTCCAGCTAGAAATCTTTCTACGATTCTCATCTCTCTCTCTCTAGGAATGTGGGCTTCTATGAAATAGTCTTTAAGATTCCTGATATATTCGATCGGTGTGAGACTATCAGTGTTGCTAAATTTTTGAGGTTTGTCTTCAAAGTTCCGGATGACTGTCACATTTCTCGGATATGAATCCATATAATGTTTCCCACTATCACGATACTTCCATTCAGGTTCAATATTCCTATCCTCTTCTTCTTCCCTGAATCTGGATATGCGTTCCTCAGGACTAATATCGCTCTCTTCTGTAGCGAGGTTACATCTTCTCACGTAATTTCTATCCTCTTCTCCAGTCAATCTTTCCATATCCTTGTCTGTGATTTCCGTGATGACTTTCCTAATCAACTCTTCCTTATAGGTTTCCATCATGCTAGCTTCTCCTAGTTTCAAATTCTGCAGTTTGCTCGTAGTTTCATTAACATCAGAGACAACCTTATGAATCTGTTCCTCTAACGCAGTTTTTAATGCTTGCACGTCCTGACCTATTTGAGTTCTATCCTCTACCTGCTTTTCGGATAGCGAATCCATCCTTACATTCAAGTCTTTCCTGATCTGAACTACTTCATTATTAATGTCTACTTGTGTACTGGCAAGTTTTCTTTCAATTCGCTCCTGAATCTGATCGACATGTTCCCCACTTGACCTGTTCCATTCATCTTTCCACACCGTTACATTTGCAGTTAACATTTCCGCGATATCTACTTCAATGTCTTCCTTAAGTAAACGATTGTGATCTAATACTTGGGTTCTCATGACCTCTACATCGTATTTTAAACCAGCTAAAGAAGCTTTTGTCCTAACAGACTCGTCAACTAACCGAGTTGTTAATGCACTAATGATACGAGTACAAAGCGTTTTTGAAGTTTCAATTTCTTCCCTAACTTTGTTAACATCAGTCTGAACTTTAGCAATGTCTACAAAAACAGTATTGACTTCTACTTGTATTTTATTGATATCGCTTTGCATATCATTAACATCTGAATGAATATTATTGATGTCAACTTGAACATTTGACACATCAGTTCGAGCATTTCTCACCTCTCTTTGAACTTCCTCTACTTTGTCTTGTACAGTAGCAACATCATTCCTAACAACAATTACTTCAGCTCTAGCACATGAAATATCACCCCGGACATTAGCAACATCAAGATTCAACATAGTAAGATCTTTCTGTACCTTAGACACATCTATTTTAACATCAGAAACATCTTTATGAATGTCACTCACGGCATTCTCGATTCCCTGGGTATTGATCTGTAAACGCGACACATTATTTTCTAGGTTTGCAGAACTGGTCTGAAGAACTTTGAAACTTTCATCCATTCTACTAGCATTCTCCTCCATTCTAGCAGACATAATACTAGCATTCTCCTCCATCATCTGCTTCATTCTACTAGCACTCCTAGCTTCCATCTCCTTCATATTGTTGGACATCTCCTCCAACATCATTCTCAGACTCTCATCTGCCATTTCAATAATATTTCAATAATAAACTGCTTTAGGGACATACATCAAACAGAGCAAAATAACAACATCTGAGCAACATTTTTCACCATATATAAATTTGAGTAATTTTCTGTCTTAAATCTAACTTATAATTATCTTATAATTAACCTTCGTAGACACTTCATGTTGAAATAAACTCAAGCACATGTTCAAGTTTCTTTGGTTCATTTTAAAATATCCTAACACAAATAATTTACATTTACAATCCAAATAGTTTAATTTTATCTTTAATATGACTACACATGTCATAAGCCGGTCAAATAAAATAAGATTCCAGATCATAGGCGATTTTTCTAAGTTTCCAGCCTATTTAGCCTCTCTCAAGTTGTATAAGATCTGATCTTTTCTGAGTGCAATTTTCCTAATACAATACAACATTTTATTCCTATATAATCACACTCTCAAATTCTACAATTGGCTAAGACATCTAACAAAGAATCAACCTCTTTATTTGAGTCTTCACAATCCCTTTGACATCGATAACTTGGTAATCCAATGTTATTCGAACACTCCACAAAAATTGCGGTGTCAATTCTACTGCAATAACTTGGTAATCCAATGTTATTCAAGCACTCCGAACTTCGATTGTGCCAATTCTACTGGCGTTCAACCTGGTAATCCAGTGTTGTCAATCGAGCCCCACACGTTGATTGCGCCAATCCTACTGTCCCCGTTATCAGGATAGTAGGCTGTCAGATATCCGCCCCCTCAATCGGATTGCCAATAATCAATCGCACCGGCACAGCTACATCAATGAAAATGGCACTGACAGATACTATCGAGATTAGAGCACAATAGTTAACAAGAAATTATTGTGGAACACACCAAAATATACGGGGGTTCATACTTACCTTTACTTACCTCTTAAATTTATCTCGGGGACTGGGTTGTCAACTGGATCACTTAAAGTATGCCCTCACAATAACCTCCACCATGATATTTAAAATGAACCAAAACGAAGACGAGAAACTTTAAACTGCACAATAATTTATTTCACATAAAGAATGAATTTAACAAAAAATAAAACAACAAAATCCACGTGGCAATCAGAAGCCATCGACCACATAACCATGTCCTCCTGTAGGACTTGTATACTCTACATACAATGTTTCAGCTTTCTCGAGCTCAAAATAACGTAATTAATAATGCAGTTGGAATGGAAACGGGATTTGGGACGAGACATATATAACAATTGTTTTGCGTGTTTATACACATCACATTTTATTTATAGCCACAAGGCTATTATGTAAACGTCCTTGGCCTCTATCATACAGTTGTCCGGGCCAGCTGCAATGCACCTGCATCGTCAAAGTGGACTCACCCCTCCGTTCAACCCTAGCATATGCGAGTTATATCAGAGCTTAGCTCTCCTTCAAAACACGTTAAATGTCCACATCTCAACTGAAATATTATCACGCAAATGTTTTAAATGCTCCATTCAAACACCAGTGGAATACTCCAATAATCCTAAATCATGTTTAATTGTTCAATCCACTTGTTTAATTAGCGTTGTTTAGAGTATAATAACAAAACTCCAAATGTTAATAACAAAAGTTCATTAATTATTTATAACAATAATAAATTGTTTATAACAATGTCAAACGACAATTAAAAATTTTATACACGCCTCTATTAATCCCTTTCATTTCATATTATTTAACAAAGATATTTACAAAATTATTTTACAATATTATATTGTTTATATTATTTATACAAGAAATACATTAAACCACACGTTTATCCGGTTGATAATTACTCAAATTGTGTTGATATAATCGACCAATGAAGGTTAGTTATATTTAAATGTCAAATTCAGGTTTAATAAGGTTTAATAATTATTATTAATATTTGTGACGGTAACCTCCATTCAAAATCTTCATCTCAAATTATTTAACACTCTTGTTAACTTTAACAGTATTTTCACATGGATAACTTTCAAAGAACCAGGACAATACATTCAGCGGAAAAATACTTCGCTCAAAACGCACAAAATTGCTCAACAATAGGCCCAGAATTCATCATATATCTTCATATATATGGCATCAAAATCTTCCAAATTACATACAAAAACCTCCACTCATAAATTCAACACCTTCATTTATTACTGTGGGAACCTCCTTCATTATTCAAGGGCATTACTCATCAGCGACTTTTACAGGTCCACTGAACTAACGATTATACATCCATTGATCCTCTTCAAAAATTCTTATATTCATCAATTGTATTAATGTCTGTTATTATTTAACCTTCGTGGGTTTCATTCATGAATCGATATGAAGTAAAAATTTGCCAATCACAAATAAATTTAATAGCAAATACGATTAGACACTCCTCCCTGGTCTATCAAAATTGAGATTACTATCTTCAAAGTAACGCAGTATAAAAATACTATCTTCAATCAAAGTTCCTCTAAACTGCATAAATAGTCGAATAGAATACAATTAGACTGTGGAATGCAAACATTATTGTTCCAATCTATAATTGAGAAAAACTCCTATCAAATGTTCATTACTATAGTGTATTCAATAAATCGTAATCAAAGTTCATATTTCATAAAATTATCTATAATGCAATGATAAATGTCTATGTTGCAATCATGTTCATAAGACGACTAGTATTTCAAAGATCGTCGATAACGTATTAGATTTTAACGCTCTAAAATCATTTAATTATTCTTCTTTCTTGAGGATGACAGAAAATTGGTCAAAGTAATTTACTGAATAGAATTACTTTAATAAAATGACACGCTGTCTGACTTCAAATCTGCCATAGCAAATCGTTAACTTTACAGTCAAATCGTGACTACAAAAATATGCAAATTATTGAAAGAATCTAAATTATCAGTCTCAACTGATCCAAAATTATTTAAGTATGCCAATGACATAACAATGTCTCAAAATATCGTAGAAAAAGGCATAAATCATCGAAGTGTACTGAGTACAGAAATGTTAATCAAGAAAATGGGGCAAAAGATAGGACAAAAAATATGGGAAAATGGTTGCTCAGATATCGCTACATGACTCAAATAATACAAGAAACGTTCACGACTACCTTATCTGTTGATTGAAGTTCTAGAGGAAAGTTTTCAAAGAAAACTGCTGTTGGTTCCATTTTACCAGCGTGAAGATGTGCTCCGACCTCGAACCTGGAATCAGCGTCCTCGGAGAATCGAACTGCTTCCTTCTCCGGAAATTGCACTGCTCCATGTATCCGAAAGACATCCTTCTGGCAAAACTCTTCTTTATAAGCCGGGTCCACCCTGGCCTCTCTTGAAAGTTCCCTGAAGTTCTGGTCGCAATTCGCCATGAAGTTTATTGCAGTTATTTCCGCAGAAATATTCATAATCGTGGAGTATGATGATATTTCCACTGTCATTTGATATAATTCAGCGATGGATTCACGATGCATGAGTGTAGTTGGATGTTCACTACATGCTCGCTTTTGTAGAATGACGATTAACGAAGTTCCATGCTGTTACTTCACTCCATCGATATATGTCCCAATTGCATTAAAGCCTTAGGCTTCCATCTCAACTTCTGTTATAATCATTGAAAGCACTGCAAGATTATAATGTTCCATAGTAGAATGTATCGTTGTATTACCAAACGTATTCTCCAATATCTCGGTTGTAACACGTGTCAGCCGTAGTGTATACTGTGGAAATTTAAAAGTGCCTCTCAGGTGGCGAGAAAATCACTTTTGTCTGCAGCCTTAAAGTGTCAATATCTTTCAAAGTATAACTGTGAAATTGTTCAAATCTTCTACACACCTCAATGTTGCACTGCCCAATTGAATTATAATAAAGGCAGAAGTTAACTCTTGATATCTTATCTCGTAGAAACGTTAATGTGAGCGTTACAACTTCACCTAGTTTCGAACAGCGTAAAATGGAACTGCTCCGTGTTCGTTCGATGCACCGGGCTTTAACCACACGCTAAAGACAACTTGCTTCACTTATTCACTCGACAATGACTATCTGACATTAGAAATATATATGCGGTATCAGCGGTATGAGAGATATAAGAGCTCCTCTATCCTGTGCACGACCTTTTATCAACTTCTTAAGGGGCGTATCCATCCCTTCCATAGCCTGTTGCTCCGTCATTGCTAGAAGTTTTAACTTTGGCTATACTTGACATATTTTCGAATTTCAAAAACTCAAAATTAATTTCTTCAAAATTCCAAATCAATGCCATAACTGAAAATAGTTTTCCACAAATCTGCATGCCAAAAGTAATCAAATATCGTAGTTTCAGCAATCTCCGTCTTCCTTCCAAACTATCGTTCATTGGTTCGAGTCTCTCCTCCAATAGCGTAACTTCTTCCTTAGCACAATACCTTGTTTCCTGCGACTGCGTCGTAACTCTCAGATCTTTCTCGAACAAAATCATGACGTCACCAAGAATCTCAGCTCCACCAGCCTACTTGCATGAAATCTGTGTCATCCGTGCCTACGTCATGAATATACACGTCACAACTATGACAGCCATAACTTTATTCATTTATGCCAATACAGCCATCGTGGTCTCAATATAATTCAATTTACGGGGGCAGTACCATCCCGGCATTTGCCCGAAGACGAAGTGGGAAACCACGGAAAACCACTTCGAGGATGCCTGAGGGGGAATCGAACCCCCTCTACTAATTTGGGCCACCCGAGGCTGATGAGACCCTGTTCCAGTCCTCGTACCACTTTTCAAATTTCGTGGCAGAGCCGGGAATCGAACCCAGGACCTCCGGGGCGGCAGCTAACCATGCTGACCGCTACGCTACGGAGGCGACTTATTTCTTATCTTACGAAATACTTTAGAGGCTAAGGAAGTCCAATGTGTTCAGAATCTAAGCATCATATGTAACATTATAATGGGATTAGAAGCCTCCGTGGCTTAGGCGGCAGCACGCCGGCCTCTCACTGCTGTGTCCATGGTTCAAATCCGGGTCACTCCATGTGAGATCTGTGCTGGACAAAACGGAGGCAGACAGGTTTTTCTCCGGGTACTCCGGTTTTCCCTGTCAACATTTTATTCCAGCAACACTCTCCACTATCATATCATTTCATCTGTCATTCATTTCATCATTGCCCCAGGGGAGTGCGTCAGGCCTCGGCAGCCGGCACAGTTCATATCCTCGCCGCTAGATGGGGGCTTCATTCATTCCATTCCTGACCCGGTCGGAGACTGGAAGCAGGCTGTGGATTTTTTTCATACTGGGATTATACGCTAGTTAATTTACTTTAACTTGACGTGAATGAGATGATATGCATGTAAATTGTTCTTACAGCAATACTGTTCCTAAATATGCTGCTACGAGTATAGTATACACTGACCTATATACAGGAATAAGTAATTTCTCATTATTCACGTAATTTGTGCAGGATTAAATATCATAAGTAACTTATATTTGACTCCACAATGAAGACTTTATCTTCCAATTATTGAGTAATTTAAATGTTATTTCCTATCAAGAAGGTAGTTGCAACATATGAAAAATATTCGAGATAACTATGTGAACACTGCTATAAAACGTCTTAATTTCCCCATTAAAACAAAAATAAACAGTATCAGGAAAGTAATTTTGAGACAGTTCTCGAGGAATTGTGTATAGCCTATACATCACGATTTACTATTGTTCCATGCACTGCTACGTTATTTTATCCCACTGTACTTTTTGATCGATTACTGTAGGTTTACAGTGAGTTAATATTGCACTTGAGTAACATCAGAGACGAGAAGAACTAAGATCTAAACTCACTTAGGGACAAAATGAATATACTCTGCGAAATATATTTGCATGTATCTTCCTATAACATATAATGACATCTCATGGGCAACGCCGGATACAATAGCTAATAGATATATAAACATAGGAAGAACATTGTGAACGAATAGAATCGAACTATATAATGTCCGCTATTATTATGGCAAAGTATCATTACTCACTAAAACTCAGCAATTCTTCTAGGTTTGTGCCCTGTCTTGTGTGGGGTTTCGCCTAGGACACCAAGCTGGCTCATCAGCGGGCTCTTGGTGTCCCCACCCGGAACCCCACAGGAGTAGCGAACTGTATGCTGCCTCCCTTTTTGTGAAGCGCACCTGCGCCTTTTAACTGCGAGAACTCAAATCTCGAGCAGCCATAACCTCCCTATGACGGCTTCCAAAACGATTAGCATAGCCGGATAATTATTACCAATTACAATATAACCCGAATAACTATTCATAGAAAAATCTGCAATATCACGCAGAGGTTACTGTATTTCTGATTTGTAATACAAAGGACAGCTCGAAGAGGTGAACACTTCCAATAAAAAGAAATTAGCATAAAGATATTATGTATTGAGTATTGATTTGGCGTATTAGTTGAATATTTGATTGACATTATGTTTAACAAACATAAACGCCAACATATCAGTAGAAGAACACACCTTAACGGAGAGTATAAAACTTTAATTCTAGTAGATATTGCGCGTGATACCTTTCGTCGTAAGGTAAAGATTCAAAATCTTCCTTAACAGCAGCGGCATCAAGAGTTAGGCCCAAAATGTCACATAGGTTTCGGTGCCCTAAAGACTACAAATTAAATAAAATTATACATAAAATGCAAAAGTCATATAGACGATCACGTGTATTATCAGCTAACAATCTCGGCTTTTGCCTTGAAGGTACAAGTTTGAATTCCGGCTCTGTCAAGAAATTTTAATTCTGGTCTGTGAGCCGGAATGAGCTACACTGCGCCTCACGAGGCAAATCTTTGAAATTGTTTTCCGTAGTTTCCCACTTCTACTCGAAGCTACTACCGGGATAGTTCCTAACTGCAACCTCTTTTCCAATCCTCATTTGAATTACAAATACACACACTACTACAACCATCACAGTAACACATGTTGTTAGGAAAATTCCATACACACTTAAGTTCATGGCGCTGTATGACTATGATGTAGCAAAGCCTCTAAATTAATCAACAACAACAACATAATCATTTAAGCTCATTTAATCTTAATACTAACTTTCGTAGTGATATCTCCAGCTGTTGTAACGTTACGCCACATGCAGGGTTACACCAATGTATTTCTTTTTTATTTTCAACTCCATGTTAATAACATTTAAAATTAAAAAACCCGTATTCAGATTTGTATGGCGTTCAGATCCCTAATGATTTTATCGTGGTTTGGATACAAAATGGAGTGCCATGGCCTCTTACAGAGATAGATAGATAGAAACAAACCTGGTGGTCATGTCTTGAGCTACTGTTGACGTGGAGAAAATGGAGTGCCATGGCCTCTTACATAGTTAGATGGAAACCTGGTGGTCATGTCTTGAGCTACTGTTGCCGTGGAGAAAATGAAGTTGCATGGCCTCTTACAGAGATAGATGGAAGCTTGGTGGTCTCGTCTTGAGCTACTGTTGCCACGGTATTTCCATTCCTTCATCAGTTTATTTTCTGACTTTATTAGCCTTTGCTCGAGTGCTAAAAGGTCGAAATCTGATGAATGAGAAAGACTATCAAAACTCCATGTAGCCAGTGGTTTCTTCTGGGTCCTAAATTATGTGTAACTTATGCAAAATTTGGTTGAGATTGCTAGAACGGTGTGGATTTGTGTAGAGAACATATCTACATAGTCACATTCATGTGTACGTGGTACATACAGACTTTCACTTTTATGTACAAGATGAATTAATGAACTAATGGCTTTTAAGGAAATTAAGCTGTGTTCTTTACGGAACACGTCATTAAGGTCTGTACTGTTGTACAGTTGCCGTGTAGTTATTGCTCATAACACTATATCTGTGATTTGGGAGCATCTTTGAATTACAAATACTGTAAGTAATTAGGAGTAGCCTACTTACTCAATTTATGTGATCGCCGAAACTCGTCCCACTATCTGTGAACCTATTGTTCCGATCATGCACTTGTTCATTTGAACAAGTGATTTAGCCAGGTAAGGGGGGTGATTTAGTTTTTAAAATTCTCAACAGTACGCAAGAAGTTGAGTCTTTCCCTAAGCTTCAACCAGCCAATGATTTTATAAAAGGGGGCGTAATGGTGTAGTAGTCAAGCTGGTTGGCTCTTACCAAAGCAGACCAGGTTCGATTCTTCATCAATGCATGTGAGATATTCGTCCTGTGGTTCAGATTCCTCGTAAAATGGAATACCCGTTACTCATATTCGCATGAGTAATGGTCACGTAGAACTACAAGCTTCCTTTGTGTTTTATAAAATGGTGTAAGGTATATTGCTTGCGAATGTTGAAGACGAAACGTATACATATTGACCAGCGGATGACACCATCCTTTACTAGTAGTCTAGTTATTATTAGGTATTGCATTATCATCCTTATCATTAGTGGCAGATGACCTAGTAGTTACACTCCAAAAAGCATAGATCACCACCACCACCATCCAAGTGTTGTAGAAGTCTTTTTAATTCAGAATACTGGAAAGTTGCCATTAATAACGCTGCATGTTGACGTAATATTCGCGCTTCTTTGGTAAGGATCGTTGTACTGTACAGTATGTGGTATTACTTTTATCGTGCTCTTTGATCGTGGTTAGCCCACTCATCTGCTGGGCTGGCCTTCGTGCTCTTTAGTGTAAGATTATCATAGCAAAAGCAATTCATTAAAAACCTGCGCAGGATCAGTCTGAATGAACTTGGCCATTGAGCTGGTATCAAAGTTGCGAGTTTTAACATTTGGAGGATATGGAAGGTTTAATTAGCCGGACTCCTAATGAGGTACCACTAATACTCAGGTAAGCTATGCCCCGGAGAATGAAGTGTGATTTGAGCACGACTGTAACTCATCATTATCGTTTAAGCTGGGGGTTCAATCTGAGCTCTGTATAATGTCCTCACTAAATTTGCTCATTGGTCATTTACGTCCATATTATCTCTTCTTTTCAAATACTTAACTGCAATCGTTGCGCATATATACTTCTCTGTGAAGAAATACGCAATTACTGGACTTAGCGGAGAATATCGGTTGGAATTATTTTAACAAGGATAGCAGGAATAAATCATATAGAGTAAATATTTTGTAAAACTAGAAACTGAGGCTGCAGCTGGGATTCAAACCAGATTCTGCTGCAATATCCCTGTACCACACATCAAGGTTACATCGTCGATACCCAGTAAATAGCTGTACATTGCCACCTCCATCAAAGGTAGTAGAGTCTATTCCAACACTCAGTGGATTCAGGTCATTGGTGACTACTGTCTGTCCCTGGATTGTAGACTGGTATCCAACGGTGATACACGCAACCTCTACCTATTACTGAAGCCATGCGCGGATGCGGATATCCGCGGATAACCGCAAAAAATCTCACCCTGGGGATATAGTTAGCATGGCTGTGCGGATAGCGGATAAGTTGCGGATAATGTTTGGAGAAAATTTGCAGATAGTTTTTAGAATACAATCCGAACCATTATTAGGACCCGGATGTTTATGACATATCATTTTTTCCGTTATGTTATTTTCATGGCAAATGAAAGATGATGATTTTTAAGCTAGTCTTATTCAAATTATGGGCCTGTTTGCCTTCTCTTGATGAATGCAGTATATTTGCATTTATCTGTTGGCACAGGCTAGAGTAAAATGTGGCTTCTCACCGATGACTCAGTCTCACTCATGGCTGTGATTACAGTTTTTTTTGGGCATATTGTAAGTCACCTTTAACGCTGTTGCTCATTTAGCACCACCCAGGGGTCACGTGTAGGGCAATTTCATCCCTCCACCTCACTTAAGGCGGAAGCAAGCTCTACTGAGGGAGGCTAAGAAAATCTTTGCATCACCCTCTTTGCCACTGCATCAGGAATTCTGCCATCCGTCACAACAACGATTGCAATCCAGAAGACCGGCAAGTGTCACTGCAAGGCAACTCATCGCGGATGGATTTGACATAAAGGAAAGCTGGAAGCATGAGTGGTCAACAAAAACATTGGGAACAAGTGTCCACCATCTTGATCCCACAAAGAAGCCAAATGGTTTTGACCTACCAAGGAACCTCTGGTGCCGTATCAACAGGTTGAGGACTGGACATGGGTGTTGTAATTATTTCAGGTACAAGTGGGGCTGGATCAGTTCACCAATGTGTGAATGTAACTTAGAAGAACAGACGATTGAACACCTGGTCCTACGCTGTCCTCTTCATTCATACCCTGGAATTCCTGACGACGTGTTTGATCTCACATCTAGTCTAACCGAATGGTTGAAAAGGAAGGACTTTAAAGTTTAATTTTGTCTTATTTGTATTCTGTATTGTATCACCATACGATTAAATAATAAATACAGTTTTTTTTTTTTTTTTTTTTTTTAGCGTATGGCTTTTAGTGCCGGGAGTGTCCGAGGACATGTTCGGCTCGCCAGTTTTGTAGCTGCTTCGAGACGGACACCCAATGGGTGAGCTACAAGTACCGTTGGGGAGGGAAGGAGGGAAGTTGGAATGTAAGGACGAGGAGTTGGAAGGTAGCGGCTGTGGCCTATAGTTAGGGACCAACCCCGGCATTTGCCTGGAAGGAAGATGGGAAACCACAGAAGACCATCTTCAAGGTTGCCGGCGGGGGTATTCGAACCTCCTCGCCTCCCGGATGTGAGCGACTGCCATCAGTCATGCCGTAACCACCACGGCTAACACACCCGGTTGTGATTACAGTATATGGAGGCTACTGAGGTATGGGTGGTGCTTAGTAATTTCATTCAGGGCGCAGTCAGTGCCTATGGATGCTGTGAAAGGTTCTACTCATAGGGTTAGTACTGCTGTTCTGACTCAGTGAGGAAAGCATTAACAAACTACCTCACTCCTCATCTTGCCTAGTACGCCTCAATGTAGCGCTGCCTTGAGTTTTTTGGGTATCTACCCACATAACCTAACGGCGGTACTTTTTGAGGATCCAACGAGCCTTCAGGCTGACTACCTAACAGACACATTCAAATTATATCAGGGGCGTGGTGGCTCAGCGGTGTAGCTGTATGTATCTCACCTAGGCGGTCCGGGTTCGATTCCCTGTCGATGCATGTGAGATTTTCGAAGTGAAATGCCATGTCCTGTGGTTCGGATTCCACGTAAAAAGGAGGTCCCGTGGCTCATGATCTAGAGATTTACGGTCACGTTAAACTACAAGCTTCCTTCCGTCCTTCAAAGTATGTCTTTAAGCATAATTAACACTCCGAACAGGAAAGGGTTGCAATTTTGGCTGTATAACATTCATTTTAAACATAGCACATGACATACAAAGCCTAAGGGAACGACCTGTACCTCAAATGTCCAAATATGTTGCTTTAGTAATTTATGCTTTATCTAATTAAAAATATTATTGTGATGCCAGTAGATTCGAATAACAAACGTGGGAATGCGGAAAAAAGTCGTGTGGACAGTTGTGCGGATGGGGGCGGATGCTGATGACAGCCGTGCGGATGCGGGGAGGATGCTGATGACAGCCGTGCGGTTGTGGGGAGGATGCTGATGACAGTTGTACGGATGGGGGTTGGATGCTGATGACAGCCGTGCGGATGCGGGGAGGATGCTGATGACAGCCGTGCGGTTGTGGGGAGGATGCTGATGACAGTTGTACGGATGGGGGTTGGATGCTGATGACAGCCGTGCGGATGCGGGGAGGATGCTGATGACAGCCGTGCGGTTGTGGGGAGGATGCTGCCCCGTGTACTTGGGTGTGTGTATAATTTGTCTGATAACCTGTGTTATTGTGATGGCAGTATTAGTATGTGCATTTGTAATTGAGGTGAGGATTGGTAAGGAGGCGACCGTGGCCCTAAGTTAGGAACCATCTCGGCATTTGCCTGGAGTAGAAGTGGCATACCATGGAATATTACTTCCAAGATGGCTGAGATGGGAATCGAAACCAACTTTTCTCAGTTTTGGCTCACGAGGCTGAGTGTACTCTGTTCCTGCCCTCACACCAGAATGATTATTCCTTGACAGTGGTGGGATCGAACTCAGACCTCTGAGGCGACAGACAAGACTGGTGGCCACTACACCACGAGGTGGTTGGTTTTACAAGTTTAGTGCTCACAATAGAAACATTTTTCCTCAAGAACTAAAAGGATTGGGTTAAATATTTATTGCCGCCTTCTAGAGTTTTGGGGTACGTATTGAGACTCCAAATCCAGAGGACGTGGATTCGATTCCCGGCTCTGCCAATAAATTTCTATTCTGGTCTAAGGCTTGTACACATAGCCACGTGAGACAAAACTGGCTGGAGCAATCGGAATTCAATTCCAACAACTACCATAAGTGAAGAAGTAGGATTGAGGAAAATAATTAGGAGCGAAATAATAAGATTAGGTAAAAAGGGACAGACAACAAATATTTATTAACAAAAACAGTTGAAAAAAACAAAACAAGCGGTAACAATAAAAAGAGGACTGAATATCTAATGGTTTTGAGAATCGCTGAGTGAGTCTGGGAAAAAATTGTGGAGAGCGGAGAAGCTCGTAGCTCATTTACAAGTATTGTTTATAGTAGTGATCACAATTATGATCAAGCTTAAAAAGATGGTATATTGGCTTTCAAAAAAAATGTGCCTCAAGACACAGCACAAACCTAGAAAAATTGCTGAGTTATAATTCACTGGCCGTGAAAGCCAATATACGATCTTTTTGGAAGCCTTCATAGGGAGGTTATGGCTGCTTGAGCTTTTGGTTCTAGCAGTAAAGGGAGGTAGCGCACAATTCGCTACTACTGTGGGCGTCCAGGCGGGGACACCAAGAGTCCGCTGATGAGCCAGCTTGGTGTCCTAGGAAAAAACCCACACAAGACACGGCACAAATCTAGAAAAATTGCTGAGTTTTAATCAAGCATAAAGTTTATAGAACTAATAATTTAATAATGTTACTCGAACAGCATGCTAAATCCGAAAGAAAATTGTAACAAAACACTAAAAGGTAAATGGGCAACGAACAACCAATTTCACGTGGCGCATCAACAAATGGCAACTAAGTGAAGATTGACAATAAGGAAAATGGTAATTAACCTTAAAAGTTGTTGAACCTGGGTTTTGAAAACCAAAGCAAGAAGAAAAATCCGTAAAGAATGACCAGGAGACTGCCGTGGCCAGCAAGGAAAAAATATCTAGAACTCTAAAACATGAGAGACTGCAAAACAAGAGAGAAAGCACAAACGTGTGTTAGTAGTTTGCACGGAAGAGAAAAATTGATGGAAGGCAAAAGATCAATTGAAACCCAAAGTGGGTGTAAAATTACTAGTCGAATAAATGTATATTCAGAAGGAATATACCACTGGGAAGAGATGAGTTTGATTCCTACCTAGGCCATCCTAGAAGTGGTATTCCGTGTTTTTTGCCCCACTTATACTCTAGTCAAATATTCGGATAGCGCCTAGCATAAAGCCTCAGTCACCATTACACATACTAATAGAGCCATCAAAATGATACAGGTTATGAGACAGATTTCACACTCACATGGCTTCATGGCCACGATTTCACAAGAACCAAAAATTAATCATTAGCATCGACAAATGATTACACAAGCCTGCGATGAAAAAAATACAAGGGAAGTGATATCTGAACTTTATGTATTTTATGTTCGACCCTCACTATTATGTGTTAGAAAACTGTATCATAATGATGGTCATTATAACACTCTTTTTCATTATGATACAGTTTCTCCAGCCAATCAGAGCTCGTTCTTTGACCAATTAGGTAACGATACCTTCAAGCGTGCGCACAAAATCCAACATGTCGGACATAAACACAACATCGAACTATAATAAATTACCGACATACGCACCGTCCATATGTTCGCGTAAATAAACTGGCGAATATGAGACAACAAATAGCACTGTACCTTAATATAATTTCTACACAGCGCATTCATTGCCTTCAAACAACTCCAGTGACAATATTACTGAGGGGCGGCAGATGTCAACATACGGTCTGCATATGGCATTGCAAGCACACAGAGCGCATGCGTCGGTCGTCCTGAGATCTTAAAAGACAGAGATATAACACCCAACGCTCGCTCTGCGATCACAAAATTCTTGTGGATGACTCTCAACAGATATTTATGAATATTTATGTTAAAACATAATAAAGTTATAATTATCGTCGAACATAAACAGTCGTATGCAACTCGCCTATAATGGTAATTAAGACACTCGTATGGAAATTATAAAACTCGCATACGCTCGTTTTATAAAATACTCGTGTCTTAATTATAGCCATTATAGGCTCGTTGCATAATGTACTATTTCGATGCTGATTTCGAAATCAATAATTTAAAAAATCTAAACGTCACGTTTTCTTGAAAAATTCAATCGTACCTGGATTTTATGAACATTTACCTGAGATTGAACATAATAGAAGAACCTCAAGTTTCAAAGGAAAAAGAAAAAGGAACAAGATACTTTGTTTGTTTTGTTCTGTTTTTTAAATTTGTTTAGAACTTTCATTTAAACATACATAATATTTGTTCCACTTGGTCAATCGTCTAGTTTGTGTTAATTTCTTCCAGAAACTGCACCATGATTTGATGTAACAATTTTTAACTCAAGGGAAATATTTTTTTGCTCTCAATTTTAGCAAAAATATCGAAATCAATTTTACAAAAAAATCTGACGTGATGGAAAAATACAGAGGTAATTTTTGAAAATGTTACCCCAAATAACATAAGAATTGGCGAAATCGTCTCTAGTATTTTTCAAAAACTTGATTTTTGCAGGCCTGTATTATTGGTGGTCTGGCACTGGCCACATCATGTTGAAAACCTTTACGAACGAGGTAAATGCAGATGTTAATACATGCCTCCTGAAAACAACTGCAGCTTGAGAACTCGATTTTTGTATCCAGTAGTAAGGATGAGATAAAAAACAGTGTGTTCCGGTGTGTCATGTTGCGTTTCTCGCTCTGATTATTGCCTCAGCGTATAGAAGTGAGCAATATGCCGAGGCAACAGCTGGCGTCTTACTGCTCCGCGAATATGCAACCTTCCGTAACAGTCGTTCTATTTCTTGGTGAAATCGAGTTCAAGTTCCGTAACTCGTCACACAAAGTCATGGCGTATCATATCCTCACACGAGTAACCGGTCTGGATTTGATAACTGCAATATTAACCTGATTTACCCATTAGCTGTTTGTTTCTTCAGTGCTGAGTATAGTCATACACATGTAAAAAGAAAATATAGAAGCCATAATTACAGAATTTTATATTATTAGAAGAACGTCAAATTGGCAGAAAGGCTAAAGGAAGTAGGAGACTTCTGTCACTTAGGAAGCAAAATAACCAGTGATGGACGAAGCAAAGAGGATATAAAATGTAGGCTGGCTTGGGCCAGGAAAGCATTTATACAGAAAATGAATCTGTTGACATAGAATATAGATTTAGGTATTAGGATGTCATTTTTGAAAGACTTTGTCTGGAGCGTGATACTCTATGGAAGTGAAACTTGAACTGTTGGGGCAGCTGGAAAGAGGAGAATTGAAGCGTTTGAAATGTGGTGATGCAGGACAATGATGAAGATCATATGGGTCAGTTGGGTTACAAATGAAGAGGTATTAAGACGAGTGGGAAGGAAGAGATGTCTCTGGCGACTGCTTATGAAGAAAAGAGATAGGTTGGCAGGACACTCACTAAGACACCCAAGAATAGCAAACTTAGAGAAGGAAGGGTTGAGGACAAGAACTGTAGAGGTAGACCAAAGTTTTAATGTTAAACAGATTGCTTCGGATGTAGGGTGAGTTAGCTATGTACAGATGAAACGATTAGCTCTGGACAAGGAGGTAAGGATAGCTGCATCAAACCAGTAAAAAGACTGAAGACTCAAAGAACAAGAGACAAGAGAGAGGCGATAGGCTTAAAATGCTTACCGGTATATGTTTTGGTTAATTAATTTTCTATTTTGAGAACATCTATATTAATTTTTTATGATCGTGATTGCGTTATCTAGGCCCAAAACAAAATTCCCAAAACCAACTAATAAATGCTGTTGCTTATTTGTACAGGAATTGAAATTCTTTGTTCTGAAATCACAATGCAGCGAGAAGAAAAAATAATGCTTGTTGTTCCGCCATGCTGTAGAGTGTAGAGGACGGCTGTCAACACAATGGTATTTTAGTTACTTCCAAAAGCAAAAATACAAACTCAAGTAGTACTACATAATGCCCAAAAGATGGCAGAACATGCCAAAAATCGACTGAGCACTCGAGAGCGAACGGGAAATATCATAAACAAAAAAGTCTCGTGCACCGTCAATAGACGAGCGTAGCACTCAACGGGTTAAATTTTACATTGTTGATTGAAAGGAAGGTTTTGGTAAGAATATTGATTTTTAACATGGACTTGTTTTGGAGCTGGTGATCGAACCAAACTTTGCGTGATACAATTTGCGTTACACAAATTAAGTGTGACGATCTATCGCGCACCTTCCCCTAAGTGGGCGTGCACATATACTACCCGCATCGCATTCCTGCCTTTCTTGTTCTGGATTTGCCCTTATCCCCGCAACTTCAATGCAAAAATGGCTAACTTTGTGTGTCGATAACGTCACAAAGAAACTGGTTTACACACCTATCCTCATGCAAATTGCGACTGATGTAAACACGTACTCGCCTGTAATATAACCTTGTTAGAAAGGTTAATACGTGTTCATCATCTCGATTTGAAACACATATCTATGATTCAATGTTCATCAGTGTAGCGGCTAGCATTCTTGCCTGTCTCCCCGGAGGTCCGGGGTCGATTACCGCCTCTGATAAGCAATTTAATTCTGGTCTGAGGCAAATCTGAGAAGAATTGAGATCGAGCCATCTTGAAAGTGGCTTTCCGTCGTTGCCCACTTCTACTCCAGGCAACATAAGTCCGCAGCCGCCTCCTTCCCAATCTTCAACTTCTACACTCACCCACATATCCTTCACGGGGCTAAATGACCACAATGTACATGTATAAGCCCCTCAAATGAAACAACAACTTTCTCTTTCTCATTAACGGATGCCAACTCGTTTCATAAAACTTTTACCAGGAGATGTCTCAACCAAAAGAGTTAGATTTGGTTCAACATAAGACAAAATAATGATTTGGTGTCATTGATAACGATGATAATAGTCGCCCGATTCGTTTCAGTGTTATTTGGGAGAAGATGATCATCATTCATTGTTATCTGGGAGAAGATGATCATCATGATGACCACCTCGTGGCGCAGTGGCTAGCATTGTTGGCTGTCACCCCCGAGATTCCGAGTTCGATTCCAGGCTCTGCCAAGAATTTAAAAGTCTTGGTATGGTCTGGTACGGGGTCTTGCACCTTGTGATGCGAAATGGGAACCTGCCGGATGCTATGCTAGAGGAGGAGTGGAAAGGAACTGGCCATCCTACCGCACGCAAACTCTGGCTCTGGACGCCTGGTTAGTACTCCCTTGATGAAGCCAAGGGCTCTAATTCAGGTCGCCTACGTACCTGCAGGAGATATGGCACTCTAGTTAGATAATCATGATGGTGATAAGTGTAGTTTTAAGAGTAAATTATGGACTAGAAGAAGAGAAGACAAAAATAAATAATACGGGAAATAAACGACAGGGAAAGTAAAAGCCCTTAACCGTCAAAGAATAAGCAGGGCCGTCAAGAGCGGAGAGGGGGCCAAATGCATAAGGGCCTGTTAGTGGTGTAGTTTCAGTTTATTGTAGCTACATTTGCGTTATGTAAAATGTTGTCGACTTATAACCTATCCTAGGCTTTGCATAATAAGCGTGTTCAATTGTCTATAGCTCTGCAGAAGATATCTCCTGTCACCATCTTTTAACTGTCAAGACAAATGGGTCAGAAAAATACTTCAGAGGCATATATGACAGAACGAAAGTATTGGCAGAAACCATTCATTTGGTAAAATAAATTCCTTGATTCTAAAAATTTAAAAAAGAGTTTTAATGTTCCTTATTCTATCTTATTCTTATCTATTTTAATATGAGAATAAACAAACAAAACAAAAATTTCGGACTGCAGTAGAAATGGGGAAAAGCAGACAGCAATAGAGTTAAGAAATGAAACGATACAAGAAGTGAATGAGTTTAATTATCTGGGAAGTAAAATAACGAATGATGGAAGAAGCAGCAGAGAGATATTAAGTAGGATTGCCCAAGCCAAGAACGCTTTCTATAAAAATAAGAACCTATTTACTGCAAAGAACATAAGTCTTGATGTGAGGAAACTAATGTTGAAGACCAATGTATGGAGCGTCGCGCTATATGGCAGCGAATCTTGGACAATAGGAGAGAGAGAGAGGAAAAGACTACAGGCATTTGAAACCTGGTGCTATAGAAGGATTATGAAAATCAGTTGGAAAGAAATGGTCACAAATGAGGAAGTCTTTAGAAGAGTGGGAGAGAGAAGATGCTTCCTTAAATATTTAAAAAGACGGAATCACCTCGTGGGCCACATACTGCGACACAATGGACTGCTTAAGCTTATAATCGAGGGAACAGTAGATGGCAAGAATTATAGAGAAATAGGAATATCTGAGAGTTGGTTGTCTGAATCACTTCCGAATTGTGTGGTTCAGCTTGAAGGATATAATCTCCATCGCCATGATCGAGCCGATAGGATGGGAGGCGGTGTTGCCCTTTATTGCAGAGATGATCTGAAAAGCAGGGTTATTTGTTCATCATCGTCCGTCGAGTTACTGAGGACGGAGTTCATGTTTGTTGAGGTAACACTGTGTGAGCTGAAAGTATTGATAGGTATTGTCTATCACCCTCCTACTGTATCATACATTTCCTAGTTTGAAACTAGTCTGCTTAATTTACTGCCATCTTACGAACATGTCATTATTTTAGGAGATTTTAACACTAACTTACTAACCAAAACATACTAAGCAAAGACACTTGAAGATCTATTTTCCTCCTGTGACATGACGATACTTCCTCTCGAGCCAACTAACTTCGTAAGCACAGTAAGCTACACTTCACATACACTAATTGATCTCATCATAACAAATAACCCACAGAAAGTAGTTACTCATGCTCAAATACCAGTGCCGGCTATATCCACCCATGACTTAATATACTTAGCGTATTCGCTCCGCGTTCCAAAGTACAGGACTAAATATGTTACATGCAGAAATATAAAGGACATAGACCCGGTACAACTGAAATATGATGCCTACAGTCTTCCATGGAACGACATATTGAGACTGGACGACATTGACGTAAAAGTAAACAAGTTTAACCTATTAATACATGCACTATACAACAAACATGCGCCCAGGAGAAAGATATGGATTTCTCGTCAACCTAAGCCGTGGTTAACTCCGGAAGTCAAGAAAATGATGTCCCGTAGAGATAATCTTTTCAGACAATACAAACGTTCTGGTCTACCAAATGATTTTGAAAAGTACCGAGTACTTCGAAACCAAATTAAGCAAACTTTACGTAATCTTAAATTTAAGTATGTTCGTGATACAACCTGCCGACTAAACACGGCTAGAGCGTGGAAACAACTCGGTGCTTTGGGCATAGGAAAAAACAGGAGCAACTTCCTATACCTGACATTCCACTAGACGAGCTAAATGCATATTTCACGGATGCAGATACTCAATCCAGCCCGAATAACGCTGCCAGTCACGGCCCATCATTTCCACCACCAGATCGACCCAGCTTTGCATTTCGTAACGTAAGCATTAATGAAGTTAAGAGAGTGTTGTATTCCATTAGATCCCAGGCGAGCGGGATTGATGATATACCTATAAATTTTATACATTACATTATTGGTGCTGTTCTCCCCATTCTCAGACACATTTTTAATTACTGTTTAAACAATGGCACACTGCCTTCTATCTGGAAATACGCCAACGTGATCCCTCTTCCTAAGATACCTTGCATACTGTCACCGTCCGACTACCGCCCTGTATCTATTCTCCCTGCTCTCTCCAAAGTACTGGAGCGGTTAGTACAAACTCAAATACTGGAATATTTGAACACTCACTCTCTACTTGACCTACTCCATTCTGGTTTCAAGAAGGGCCACAGCACAGCTACTGCCTTACTTAAGGTGACTGATGACATCAGACATGCAATGGACCAAAGACAAGCAACAATACTTCCACTCCTCGATTTCAGCAGAGCATTTGACACCATAGATATACCGAACCTATTGAAGAAGCTAAAATACCTTCTTGGCTCCGAAGCCATAAATTTTTTCTCTGCTTACCTAACGGGTCGAAATCAGCGTGTGATTGTACAGGACACCACCTAACAGTGGCGTCAGAAAAAGGCAGGAACCCCCCAAGGTTCGGTCCTTGGGCCCCTACTTTTCGTGCTCTATATCAACGATATCTCCTCCACAATTAACTATAATAAATATCATCTTCATGCAGATGATCTCCAAATATATTGCCACACTAGTATCAGCAGTATATCAAATGCAATAAGGGATATAAACACTGATCTCCATCAATTTAGTGTATACGCCGATGACAACTCTCTCCTGCTCAATCCTAAGAAAACCCAAACTATGATCATCGGCTCTCATAAGTTACTAAACTCATTAAAAACAAGTAGTTCCGTGAAGAACTATACAGCCTATTTTCATATATCATACTTATGTTAACTGCCACTATCAACATACTACATTTCAGTTTGATTGCTCTAATAGATTCGTAGATATTGAGAACCGACTAAATATTTCGGATGGTCGCCATGTTGGATTTTATATATGTAGGTCCTAGAGTTATGTACTGTTACATGAAGATTATTGTGTACGTGTAGCATTCAAACTTCAATCGAATGATTAGGACACAAGAAGTAACAAGGAGATTTTAAAATTTCGCACAGCTGCCATCTTGTGGTTATGGAAAAAATGAAATAAAATAGATGCCAGTGGATAAACATTCGTATAAGGATTTACTGTACCAAGTTTCTCTGAACTCGGATGGTTAAATTGCGAGAAACGTCCATGTGAATATATATAATTCGCGTCACCGCCATGTTGGATTTGTGATCACCAGGATATTTAAAGTCCTATAGGTGAACTTATGTTCATAGACCCTATGAACATCAAAAAATTCAGTTTTATTGCTATAATAGATTCGTAGATATTCAGTGCCGTCTAAATATTTCGGATGGTCGCCATGTTGGATTGCTAAATGTTTAGGCCATAGAGTCATGTACCATTAAAGTAAAATTATTGCGTAGGTTCATTATTCAAACTTTCACTTCGATCGCATGAATACGACACAAGAAATAAAAACTTACTTTTAAAATTCGCACAGCCGCCATCTTGAGGTTATGTAAACAATTGAACTAAATTAGATACCAGTGCATTACAATGTGCATAAACATTTCCTGTACCAGATTTCATTGCGTTTGGAACATTAAATCGCAAGATAGGTCTATTTAAAATTTTCTAATTCGCTTGGCCGCCAGGTTCGTTTTGTAGTTAACCGGTTTTGAAAGTCTTATAGACGAACTTCCAGCAGTGTCCTTTGTCTCCGTACAAAATTTCAGGATGATACCGCTAAAAGTTTCAGAGATATAGAATGCCGGTGAAATATCTTGCACAGCCGCCATCTTGTGGTTATGTAAACAATTGAAAGAAGTTAGATGTCGGTGCATTAGAATGTGTATAAACATATACTGTACCAAGTTTTATTGCGTTTGGTTGGTTAAATCGCGAGAAACGTCTATTTAAAAGTCGCAAATTCGCATGGCCGCCATGTTGGTTTTGTAGTAACCAGTTTTTCAAAAGTCACTTAGGTGAACTTCTAGTAGTTCCCTTTATCATCGTAATAAATTCCAGGGTGATATCGGGAATAGTTTCGGAGATATTGAATGCTGGTGAAATATTTCGCACAGTCGCCATGCTGGATTGGTGAGACGTAACAAAATTTGAAGGGCACGGTCGTGGTCGCCCGGAATAGTGCTATGAACTTACCGAGTTTCATTGAAATCGCTCCTGCCGTTTAGAATTTATTAGGGGGGGGGGCACACACTCACACCTCACACACACACACACACACACACACACGCACACGCACGCACGCACACACACACGGACAAAAGGTGATCTCATAAGCCTAACAACTACGTTATGCCTCCAGTAACACTGAATTCAATTACCATCCCCTTTCGTTAAAGATGTAAGGAACCTTGGGTTAACCTTAACTGAAACTCTCGACTGGTCACCACATATAAGAAATACACGTAAAAAGATATACGCATCCCTTCACCCACTCGTGCGCCATAAGAATATTTTACCACTCGACATTAAGATTAAACTCATCCAGACACTAATACTACCAATTCAAGACTACTGTGACATCGTTCTCGTCGACGCGACTCATGGACAAACAGTGAAATTCCAACAAGCATTGAACTCTTGTCTTCGGTTCGCTTTCAATCTAAGATACGATGCCCACATAACCCCAAGCTACCGTGCTCTTTCATGGCTTAAACCTGATGAACGCCGTAAATTTCACTTGTTGACATCCATCTATCGATTTCTGCATGAAAACACCCCCACGTACATGTCATCAAAATTTAGTTACTTGTCCTCATATCATAATCGAAGCACTCGACATGGCTCTTCCCTCGTCATCCCCATCAACCACTCATCCATGTTTAACCGCTCTTTTGCTGTAGCTGGGTCTCGACTATGGAATTCAACTCCTCCTGATATCAGAAATTCCACAACAATAAATAAATTTAAGGCCGCAGGCCGAGATTACCTGTTGAATACTGCTGATTGCCCCGTGTGAATGGTGATGGATGATAGAACGTATGACTGAGCTAGGATTATATCTAGGGTATTATAGAAAGTTCTGTGACATTGTGATTATTATTATTAGTTGTATTGTTATAATTATTACTATCATTATTCATGTGACGTTTTTACTTAGTATTAGCATAATTAATTTACTCCTTATTTATCATCATAATATTTTTTGTATTTTCGAAATTGTCATAAGCTATGTACTGGTACCATATTTCGTGGTTAAGTGTAAGAGAGGGCATGAGCCCTAACTTCGCCTCTACCGAAGGCATAAAATAAATAATAAATAATAGAGGAAGACCCAGACTGGAGTACATGAGTCAAATACTGGAAGATATGAGTTGTGGCTCATACTGTGAACTGAAGAGGAAGGCGGAAAGACGGGAAGAATGGCGAGCTGCTGCCAACCAGCCTCACGGCTGTTAACCACAGAGAGAGAGAGAGAGAGAGAGATTCTATCTATTCTACAACAATTTAGTTTTGAACCTGCTATCAAACTAATGCGGACTTTTAAAATGCTCCTTTTTTTAGCCTACTTTCGATTTTTGCAAAAAATGAAAGTAGACTTATTAGATCATACAGGGCCAAAAAATGTGTGTCTGTCTGTGTGTGTGTATGTGTGTGTGAGTCTGTGTGTGTGTGAGTGTGTGTACTCTGAATGTCTGTCCCCCCCCCCCCCTATCAATTCGAACACGGTGAAACCGAATTGAACGAAATTTGGTACAGAGGTAGAACAAGCAAAGGGCACCTCAGTGTCATGTTTTATATCACCGCCATCTTTTCCGAAACTGAATGGCGGCCACTCAAACGGTCAAAACGTAAAATCAAATAACGACTAACCAAATCATCTGATATCTACCAAATTTGGTGACAACATACCTTCATATAGGACGCGTCTTGTGACCAAACTACAAGGTCATCCGCCATACCATTTCAGGATGGCGGCCGTGCGAATTATGCAAACTTTATAATCCATACCATGGGACCCACCAGTTCCGATTATCGAACCGAGAACCGTTTTAACTGTTCTAAAGGAAGAGGCACGTTTGAAATTAAAATTGTATTTTGTAATACTATAGTGCAGACGTGATTTTAAAAAGCTGAGTCGTCTCGGTTATTTGCAAGATGGCAGCGGATATCTTGTGTCTGACTTATATTTCACTAATTTGAGTATTGCATGCAATATAGCGTACTGATACAAAATAAATAAACTTTGTATGAAATGCTTTATATTTAAATAATATACTCCACTGATGAAATCGTTTAGTATAAACCATTATTTGCTAACAAGTTCTATGTAAGTCATTTTATATAGATCGATGCTCGTTGGCACAATTGGCTCAGTGGTAAGACGTTGGCCTATCGCTCATATGCCTATGGTTCAAACCCCATCAGAGTTAGGTTTTTTCGTGAAATTTTATATATTTATTGTTTTGTAATGACTCAGACGTTTTAAAATTAAGCGTTATATTGTGCATATTAATTAAAACATAATTCGCCAGAAGATTTGCTCGAGACATCTATCAGCCAAAAAGGTAACTGCACGCCGACCAGATTTTATTGAAAAGTTTCTTCTTATGGCCGCTAGAATGCACTCGCCCTGTTAGGAATATATTGTTCGATACTTCACTAGATGTCACGACTGGTCTACGTGGGACTCCATTGATTACTATACCATTGGCATTCTATGCGCATCAAATTTGAAGAATGACAAGATGATACTACGATACATTTTTACTTCTTATTTTAAAGGGTTTGTAACAGCCTATTGTGCGTTATTTGAAAATGTTATTTGAAGTAAAGAACAAAACGATTTCACATAGTAACTGAATTCTAGCCGTTGGAGCTAGTTCAGGTTATTAATTAATACTTTTATTTCAGGCAAATAGCAATCGAAAATATCCACATAGTTTGCATACTCACGTCTCTGTAGGGTCATGGAAAGATTTGTTAATTCAATTAGGGTTGTGAAAGCCATGCACAACCAGACGTGTAAAGACATGCCTCAACTCAAAGTTGGATGTTGCCCACGGCAGGTCGATTATGTAATACTAATAATAATAATAATAATAATAATAATAATAATAATGATAATGTTATTCGATTTACGTCCCCTTTAACTACTGCTGCTTTTAGAGACGCCAGGATGCCGGAATTTTGGCCCGAAGGGGATCTTTAACGTGCCAGTAAATGTACTGACACGGCTCCCTCGCATTTGTGCACCCTCAAATGCACTGCACTGCACTGCACTGCGCCAGGATACGAACCTGCAACCTAGGGCCCAGCAAGCGAGAACGTTACCGCTGAGCCACGCAGCCAGTCCGGTTGATTATGTCTCCAGATCCATAACATTCTTGAGATTTCTTTCTTCAATGATGTAGCAGTTTTTATCTAGGTTGTGGCGTTTGGTAGAGGTAAATAGTTTCTAAGGTCTTCAACCAAGAAACGATTCTATTATACCCTTTGATAATAACGAGTTATAACTATGCTCATACATTTAGGAGAAACTAGGCTATATGTTCTTTACTGAACATCTTGTTTCATTACGTACTGGTTATTACGGTGAAGACTTACAGAATTGCAAAATACAGGGTCATCAATTTAAGTCTCGCATCCGATACAGATCACGGCGCGGCAAGCTCTCGCGCTGACACCCGCTTGCTGGCCGGTAAAAAGTGCGCGACTTCTCCCCACTACTTCGCGTCAACATACAGTCATTTAATAGCAATTTCTAGTGAAAATAATTATCTACAAACTTACCTGGTTATACAAGAAATGTTCAAAGTGTTGTCCGTCAGCTCGCAAGAATGCCTGGCACCTCGTAAACAAGTTTCTAGACACACGGCGAATTTCTTTCTGGGTGACGTTCGTTATAACTTGGCGAATATTTTCTTTTAACTCCTCACTTGTGTGAGGATTGTTTGCATATACCTTTCCTTTCAGCATTCCCCAGAGGTAATAATCACATGGATTTAAATCGGGTGATCTGGCGGGATAATTAACTATACGGTCATTGAAAACTTCCCGTATTACTGCCAAGGAGTGATTAGCTGTGTGCGCCGTTGCATTATCATGCATGAAGCAACCATTGTTCTTTTCTTCGTCCGTGAGTTCATGAAAGAACGGCCTTATGATTAGGTCAATGTAACGGTTAGAATTAATTGTTTCGTGGTAAAATATAGGTCCTATAATTCTGCGAGAAGTTATCGCACACCACACTCCAACTTTCACATCATGCAGCGGCCGGACATGCAACCGATGTGGATTTTCAGCACTCCAGTAGCGATTGTTTTGGCTGTTCACATAACTACTTAAGTGAAACCAAGCCTCGTCACTAAAAATAAAATTTCAGGGTCTACATATCCATCGTGAACTGACTGCAGCAGCCAGTTGCAATACCGAATCCTCGCACCACCATCAGGCTCCCTTAATTTGTGGGCAGCTGTGAGTTTGTATGGTTTGGCTTTCAACAACTTCGTCGCATTACGAGCAGAAGAAAACGACACATTAGTCTGCGCAGCGAGACGTGATAAAGATTTCGACGGGCTTCTTTCCAAGATAACTCCTATTTCATCAAGCTTTTCCTCTGTTAAAACAGTCTGTCTCCTACGTCTCTTCTTGTTGTGAACAGACCCGGTGGACGGATACCAGGATATTTCCGAATGAATCGAAAACGGCACTCTATAACAGAAGGATACTTCGCATAAGAAAGCACAATGAATACACGTTGTTCTATAGAAAACATCACTTCGCATAACAAAGCACAATGAATACACGTTGTTGTATAGAAAACATCACTTTAAGGCAACACATAAACTGTAAAATTGCCCCGAGACTGCACTGTATGTTAGGTCAAATCAACTAGCACTTCACAAGCTTGAATACGCCGGAGATACTGACAGCTTATTGCAACATTGCCCATCGCAGCGCACGTGTTCATTGCGGGGAGAACGCCAAGGCCACCTTGACCGGCCTAGCGGCGCGTACATGCGGGAAATAAAATGATGTCCCGGTATTTCCCTATGCACGTTAACTGTATTAAAAATCCCAAATTGTTTTGTGCACTTCGCAAAATATATTTCATAAATAAATACTAAAATTGTTTTGTATGATATTAAAATTATTCATGCTTTTGGGGTATTGCCGTGTGGTTATAAAATTAAAAATTCTAAACGTTTTGAAAGGAACCTTGCCTCCTTTTTCAATAGAATTAAAACTATGTGTCTAAAAATGTGTGTCAATGGGCTTACAAAAACTAAAAAAATGTTTTAAAAAAAATATGATTGTGCATCTGATGATTTTCTCAAAATTGCATTGTGTTTCCGGAATAGCTGGTAGTGGATAGTAATAATGAAGAGTGTTTCAAGAGGGGCCCGAGAAAAGAATTACATAGGGGCCCTTAAATCCTCTCGGTGGGCCTGAGAATGAGCACTGAGGGACTTGGAAACAATGAGAGCCATGAAAGGCAGATAGGAAAGGGAAAAGGAGAGGGTCTGCCCCAAAGTCAACGGATGAAAGGGATAAAGGACTCAGTACAGGAATCCCTCGGGGTTGCCAATTCTCGAGCTCACCATAAGTGGTGAGGGCCTTGTGCAGAAGATAGGAAACACCAGGTAAAGAAAACAAGGGGTCTTACCCATGGAAGAATGAGGTATCAGGAAATACGAGGCAACGCTAATTAGCCCTCGGATATCATAATTCATCAGGGTTGAAAGATATAATGTTATTGGTTTTACGTCCCTTTTAACTACACTGGCTTTTGGGGTTGAAAGAGAACAAGCGTTGACTTATGGAGGTCGACAGAAAAGATAACATAGAGGAGCCTGGTAAAGTAAGTGGAACCAAAGCCGGACTCTGCTTGGATTCCATGGTGTCAGGACTCCGGTCCCAAAGTTCCTGGGTTCGATTCCAGGATCTGCCAAGAAATTTAATTCTGTTTCGAGGGTTGGAACTGGGTACCCTAAGCCTCTTGAGGCAAAATTAAGAAGGGGTGTGTTAGATTCCTATCTCAGCTATCGTAGAAGTGGTTTTTCGTGGTTTCCCACTTATCCTCTAGGTAAATGCTTGGATGGTTCCTAACTTAAGGCCACATCATCCTCCATTGAAGGATCACATTTATAAGGTGCCTGGGAGTTTTGACCCGCAGGCAGGGACCCGTAACTTAACGAAATATACGTTATTAACGCTGAGTTTTACGTTACGTTACACGTAATGTAACGTGGAACCGATGTGGTTGGGTAACGTGCCTCTTGCGTGTACCGCAACTAACGTTCTAACCAAGTGTAAGGTTACAGTAGTAACGTAACAGTTGTACCGCAGGCATTGATCGGTACAGTAAAGATGGTACAGGCTGTAACGTTACATTTCATATAACGTCAGTTCCGGAACCGACATTAGTAACGTTACAGCTATGTCGGGTGTGTTGTACCGTCAGCATTGGCCAGCTGAGTAGAGAAGGTACAGGCTGTAACGTTACGTTTGGCTAAGGCAGGAGTTCCGGTACAGCCATTAGTAACGTTATATATAGCCGTACCGCGTGTTACAATCGGTACAGCACGAGGCCCGGGTGTAAGGAATCAAACATGGCGGAGTAGAGTTTGGAAGTAAAATTGTGTTCCTTTACGGTTTGTATAAAACAATAAGATTTAAGAAATACAATTATACTAAGTCGCCTTCCGTCAACAGAGTGAGTACTGAGACTACAGTTTTAATGGTCTTGGGTTCATTTCCCATATCATCCAGCAAAGATGTTTCTAGCCTCAGTGCTAGAAACTGTACACTAAGCCTAGTCAGTTAGTTAATTATTTAGTTAGTTAGTTATTGGGGTTTAAAGGGGATGAACTACAAGGCCATCGGCCCCAAACACTACACTAAGCCTCGTGAGGATATTTTAGAAGAGATAGGTTACATTCCGAACAGGGTATCCTGGAGGTGGAATGGCGTGGTCCCCTACTTCAAAGCCAAGCAAATGCCCGGATGGTACCTGAGTGAAGGCTACGGTCATTTCCTTCCCAAACCTAGCCACAATTACAAATACGCACATTACCACAGCCAACATAATGTCACGGGTTAACACACTGATTCCACACAATCCTAAGATAATTATTATTATTATTATTATTATTATTATTATTGTTACTATTATTATTATTATTATGATAATGTTGTCGGTACGAATAACAAAGAAGTGAGCGTTATCAATGCTGGATTTTACGTAACGCTACAAGAGATGGTAGAGGTTGTAACTTTGTACCGCCAGCTTTGACCCTCAGAGACACCCTAAGGACCAAAATTCTATTTCTTTTTAAATTATATTTTATTGTATCCATCCGACTTTGTGCTGTCCATTCTCTGAGTCGGAAACCATTAATATTCATCCTATTCGTGTAAAATAATACAACTTGATAGCACAATGATATTTTCACTCCACAATAAATAATTCTTCTTTTCTTCTTTTCTTTCTTAGTCGTTTACCCTCCAGGTTGGTGGAACCAACGGACTCAGCAAGGAAACTCACCACTACCGCCTCTACGGGCAGTGTCCTAGAGCTGGGAACATCTAATCGGAGTGGATACAACTGGTGAGATGTGTTTGGCACCTCTCCCAGGCAGCCACACATGCAAAGCGAACAGGGGCCTCATGAGGGAAGGTAAGGGATGGTCAGGATGGATAGGCAAGGAAGAGGGAAGGAGGCGGCCTTGACCTTGAAGAAGGCACCATCCCGGCATTTGCCCGAAGACGAAGTGGGAAACCACGGAAAACAACATCGAGGATAGCTGAGGTTGGAATCGAACCCCCTCTAGTCATTTGGAATACCCGAGACTGAATAGACCCCGTTCCAGTCCTCATACCACTTTTCATATTTGCTGGCAGAGCCGGGAATCGAACCCACGACCTCCAGGGCGGCAGCTAACCATGCTGACCGCTAAGCGATGGAGGCGACTTCACAATAACTAATATTAATTATAATTTTATATTGTGTAATCTCCGTTGTGTAGTGGGCAGCATGCTTAGCTGCCACCCCAGAGGCCCAAGGTCCGATTCCTTGGTCTGCTACGTAATTTGAAAAGCGGTATGATTGGAACGGGGTCTACTCAGCCTCGGGTGGTCCAAATGAGTCGAGGTTGTTTGATTCCCACCTCAGCCATCCCCGAAGTGGTTTTCCGTGGTTTCCCACTTCGTTTCCGGGCTAATGTCGGGATGGTATCTAACGACAGGCCACAGCTGCCTCCTTCCCCGTTCCATGTCTCCCCCCCCCCCCCCCCCATTCTTCCCATCCCATCCCGTCCCTCATGTGGCACACTATTCGCTTTGCAGGTGAGACCATCTGGGCGAGGCGCTAGTCCAGCCTCCCTCCCCAGTTGTATCCCATATATGGATGTCAAGATCCAGGACACTGCCCGTAGAGGCGGTAAAGGCGGGATCATTCGCTGAGTCCGTGGGAAAAGCCTACCTGGAGGGTAGAAAAAGAAAAGGAATAAGCGAAACAATTTTATATTACACCTATTGTAATTCATCACTCAAGTGTGTCAGATTTTTAGTACGATACAATTTGGATATTATATTGAAGACAGTTACGTAACTCAAAATGTCCAAGATAGTTGAGAGAAAGAAAATAATGCACAACAAGGAATCAAAGCAGTTGTGTGCTCAGTTTGGAAGTGGACGTGTGTCTTTCACAACTTGTGTAATCCGGAAATAATTCAGAAATAAAATTACACAAAGCCACCTTCCATGAGATGAGTGTGCAATGTGACTCCTCTTTTAAAGGACCTGGGTTCGATCCCCATCTCTTCCTGCAAAGTTATTTCTAGCCTCAGCGCTAGAAACTGTACACTAAGCCTAGTCAGTTAGTTAATTAGTTAGTTAGTTATTGGGGTTGAAAGGGCAGGAACTACGAGGTCGTCGGCGCTAAACACTAGACTAAGCCACATGAGGCAAATGCCCGGATGGTACCTAAGTGAAGGCCACGACCATTTCCTTCACAAACCTAGCCACAATTACAAATACGCACATTACCATAGCCAACACAATGTCAATGGTTAACACACTGATTCCACAAACACCTAAGATAATAATAATAATAATAATAATAATAATAATAATAATAATAATATTGATAATGTTGTCGGTACGAATAAGAACGAAATGAGCGTTATCAATGCTGGATTTTACGTAACGCTACGAGAGATGGTAGAGGTTGTAACTTTGTCCCGCCAGCATTGACCCTCAGAGAAGAAACGGTACAGGCTGTAACGTTAAGATGGGATGTAGCCGCAGTTTCGGTACAGGCTTTTGTAACGTTACTGACAAGTATACCGGCTATCTCCATTGGCTCAGCATGGCTAGGTGCAAGGAATCAAACATGGTGGACGGTTGTCAATTGAGGGTGGTATCTGCCGTTCATGGGCATTATTAGAATGCAAATCAGTCATTAAGATACGTAACTGTAAGTTGAAAACTTGCCAGGCACTGATGAATGCATTCCTGTCGGTCTTAAAGATTGAACTGAAATCATTTGACCTTCAACCATTGCATTGAGATTCAGTTACGTAAGCTACCTGTGAGCCCACTATGTACTGGAGAAGTGTAGGAGGGGTAAGGCTGTTGCTTCGTAACGGATGGGTCCTGGGTGCAAGACACCCTAAGGACCAAAATTTTATTTCTTTTTAAATTATTTTATTGTATCCATCCGACTTTGTGCTGTCCATTCTCTGAGTCGGAAACCATTAATATTCATCCTATTCGTGTAAAATAATACAACTTGATAGCACAATGATATTTTCACTCCACAATAAATAATTCTTCTTTTCTTCTTTTCTTTCTTAGTCGTTTACCCTCCAGGTTGGTGGAACCAACGGACTCAGCAAGGGAACTCACCACTACCGCCTCTACGGGCAGTGTCCTAGAGCTGGGAACATCTAATCGGAGTGGATACAACTGGTGAGATGTGTTTGGCACCTCGCCCAGGCGGCCACACCTGCAAAGCGAACAGGGGCCTCATGAGGGAAGTTAAGGGATGGTCAGGATGGATAGGCAAGGAAGAGGGAAGGAGGCGGCCGTTACCTTGAAGAAGGCACCATCCCGGCATTTGCCCGAAGACGAAGTGGGAAACCACGGAAAACAACATCGAGGATAGCTGAGGTTGGAATCGAACCCCCTCTAGTCATTTGGAATACCCGAGACTGAATAGACCCCGTTCCAGTCCTCATACCACTTTTCATATTTGCTGGCAGAGCCGGGAATCGAACCCACGACCTCCAGGGCGGCAGCTAACCATGCTGACCGCTAAGCGATGGAGGCGACTTCACAATAACTAATATTAATTATAATTTTATATTGTGTAATCTCCGTTGTGTAGTGGGCAGCATGCTTAGCTGCCACCCCAGAGGCCCAAGGTCCGATTCCTTGGTCTGCTACGTAATTTGAAAAGCGGTATGATTGGAACGGGGTCTACTCAGCCTCGGGTGGTCCAAATGAGTCGAGGTTGTTTGATTCCCACCTCAGCCATCCCCGAAGTGGTTTTCCGTGGTTTCCCACTTCGTTTCCGGGCTAATGTCGGGATGGTATCTAACGACAGGCCACAGCTGCCTCCTTCCCCGTTCCATGTCCCCCCCCCCCCCCCCCCCCCCCATTCTTCCACTCCCGTCCCGTCCCTCATGTGGCACACTATTCGCTTTGCAGGTGAGACCATCTGGGCGAGGCGCTAGTCCAGCCTCCCTCCCCAGTTGTATCCCATATATGGATGTCAAGATCCAGGACACTGCCCGTAGAGGCGGTAAAGGCGGGATCATTCGCTGAGTCCGTGGGAAAAGCCTACCTGGAGGGTAGAAAAAGAAAAGGAATAAGCGAAACAATTTTATATTACACCTATTGTAATTCATCACTCAAGTGTGTCAGATTTTTAGTACGATACAATTTGGATATTATATTGAAGACAGTTACGTAACTCAAAATGTCCAAGATAGTTGAGAGAAAGAAAATAATGCACAACAAGGAATCAAAGCAGTTGTGTGCTCAGTTTGGAAGTGGACGTGTGTCTTTCACAACTTGTGTAATCCGGAAATAATTCAGAATTAAAATTACACAAAGCCACCTTCCATGAGATGAGTGTGCAATGTGACTCCTCTTTTAAAGGACCTGGGTTCGATCCCCATCTCTTCCTGCAAAGTTATTTCTAGCCTCAGCGCTAGAAACTGTACACTAAGCCTAGTCAGTTAGTTAATTAGTTAGTTATTGGGGTTGAAAGGGCAGGAACTACGAGGTCGTCGGCGCTAAACACTAGACTAAGCCACATGAGGCAAATGCCCGGATGGTACCTAAGTGAAGGCCACGACCATTTCCTTCACAAACCTAGCCACAATTACAAATACGCACATTACCATAGCCAACACAAAGTCAATGGTTAACACACTGATTCCACAAACACCTAAGATAATAATAATAATAATAATAATAATAATAATAATATTGATAATGTTGTCGGTACGAATAAGAACGAAATGAGCGTTATCAATGCTGGATTTTACGTAACGCTACGAGAGATGGTAGAGGTTGTAACTTTGTACCGCCAGCATTGACCCTCGGAGAAGAAACGGTACAGGCTGTAACGTTAAGATGGGATGTAGCCGCAGTTTCGGTACAGGCTTTTGTAACGTTACTGACAAGTATACCGTCTATCTCCATTGGCTCAGCAGGGCTAGGTGCAAGGAATCAAACATGGTGGACGGTTGTCAATTGAGGGTGGTATCTGCCGTTCATGGGCATTATTAGAATGCAAATCAGTCATTAAGATACGTAACTGTAAGTTGAAAACATGCCAGGCACTGATGAATGCATTCCTGTCGGTCTTAAAGATTGAACTGAAATCATTTGACCTTCAACCATTGCATTGAGATTCAGTTACGTACGCTACCTGTGAGCCCACTATGTACTGGAAAAGTGTAGGAGGGGTAAGGCTGTTGCTTCGTAACGGATGGGTCCTGGGTTCAAGACACCCTAATGACCAAAATTTTATTTCTTTTTAAATTATTTTATTGTATCCATCCGACTTTGTGCTGTCCATTCTCTGAGTCGGAAACCATTAATATTCATCCTATTCGTGTAAAATAATACAACTTGATAGCACAATGATATTTTCACTCCACAATAAATAATTCTTCTTTTCTTCTTTTCTTTCTTAGTCGTTTACCCTCCAGGTTGGTGGAACCAACGGACTCAGCAAGGGAACTCACCACTACCGCCTCTACGGGCAGTGTCCTAGAGCTGGGAACATCTAATCGGAGTGGATACAACTGGTGAGATGTGTTTGGCACTTCGCCCAGGCGGCCACATCTGCAAAGCGAACAGGGGCCTCATGAGGGAAGTTAAGGGATGGTCAGGATGGATAGGCAAGGAAGAGGGAAGGAGGCGGCCGTGACCTTGAAGAAGGCACCATCCCGGCATTTGCCCGAAGACGAAGTGGGAAACCACGGAAAACAACATCGAGGATAGCTGAGGTTGGTATCGAACCCCCTCTAGTCATTTGGAATACCCGAGACTGAATAGACCTCGTTCCAGTCCTCATACCACTTTCTATATATTGTGGCAGAGCCGGGAATCGAACCCAGGACCTCCAGGGCGGCAGCTAACCATGCTGACCGCTAAGCGATAGAGGCGACTTCACAATAACTAATATTAATTATAATTTTATATTGGGTAATCTCCGTTGTGTAGTGGGCAGCATGCTTAGCTGCCACCCCAGAGGCCCAAGGTCCGATTCCTGGGTCTGCTACGTAATTTGAAAAGAGGTATGATTGGAACGGGGTCTACTCAGCCTCGGGTGGTCCAAATGAGTCGAGGATGTTTGATTCCCACCACAGCCATCCCCGAAGTGATTTTCCGTGGTTTCCCACTTCGTTTCAAGTCTAATGTCGGGATGGTATCTAACGAGAGGCCGCAGCTGCCTCCTTCCCCGTTCCATGTCTCCCCCCCCCCCCCCCATTCTTCTCATCCCGTCCCGTCCCTCATGTGGCACACTATTCGCTTTGCAGGTGAGACCATCTGGGCGAGGCGCTAGTCCAGCCTCCCTCCCCAGTTGTATCCCATAACTGGATGTCAAGATCCAGGACACTGCCCGTAGAGGCGGTAAAGGCGGGATCATTCGCTGAGTCCGTGGGAAAAGCCTACCTGGAGGGTAGAAAAAGAAAAGGAATAAGCGAAACAATTAATTTTATATTACACCTATTGTAATTCATCACTCAAGTGTGTCAGATTTTTAGTACGATACAATTTGGATATTATATTGAAGACAGTTACGTAACTCAAAATGTCCAAGATAGTTGAGAGAAAGAAAATAATGCACAACAAGGAATCAAAGCAGTTGTGTGCTCAGTTTGGAAGTGGACGTGTGTCTTTCACAACTTGTGTAATCCGGAAATAATTCAGAAATAAAATTACACAAAGCCACCTTCCATGAGATGAGTGTGCAATGTGACTCCTCTTTTAAAGGACCTGGGTTCGATCCCCATCTCTTCCTGCAAAGTTATTTCTAGCCTCAGCGCTAGAAACTGTACACTAAGCCTAGTCAGTTAGTTAATTAGTTAGTTAGTTATTGGGGTTGAAAGGGCAGGAACTACGAGGTCGTCGGCGCTAAACACTAGACTAAGCCACATGAGGCAAATGCCCGGATGGTACCTAAGTGAAGGCCACGACCATTTCCTTCACAAACCTAGCCACAATTACAAATACGCACATTACCATAGCCAACACAATGTCAATGGTTAATACACTGATTCCACAAACACCTAAGATAATAATAATAATAATAATAATAATAATAATAATAATATTGATAATTTTGTCGGTACGAATAAGAACGAAATGAGCGTTATCAATGCTGGATTTTACGTAACGCTACGAGAGATGGTAGAGGTTGTAACTTTGTACCGCCAGCATTGACCCTCAGAGAAGAAACGGTACAGGCTGTAACGTTACGATGGGATGTAGCCGCAGTTTCGGTACAGGCTTTTGTAACGTTACTGACAAGTATACCGGCTATCTCCATTGGCTCAGCATGGCTAGGTGCAAGGAATCAAACATGGTGGACGGTTGTCAATTGAGGGTGGTATCTGCCGTTCATGGGCATTATTAGAATGCAAATCAGTCATTAAGATACGTAACTGTAAGTTGAAAACATGCCAGGCACTGATGAATGCATTCCTGTCGGTCTTAAAGATTGAACTGAAATCATTTGACCTTCAACCATTGCATTGAGATTCAGTTACGTAAGCTACCTGTGAACCCATTGATGTACTGGAAAAGTGTAGGAGGGGTAAGGCTGTTGCTTCGTAACGGATGGGTCCTGGGTTCAGGACACCCTAAGGACCAAAATTTTATTCCTTTTTAAATTATTTTATTGTATCCATCCGACTTTGTGCTGTCCATTCTCTGAGTCGGAAACCATTAATATTCATCCTATTCGTGTAAAATAATACATCGTGATAGCACAATGATATTTTCACTCCACAATAAATAATTCTTCTTTTCTTTCTTAGTCGTTTACCCTCCAGGTTGGTGGAACCAACGGACTCAGCAAGGGAACTCACCACTACCGCCTCTACGGGAAGTGTCCTAGAGCTGGGAACATCTAATCGGAGTGGATACAACTGGTGAGATGTGTTTGGCACCTCGCCCAGGCGGCCACACCTGCAAAGCGAACAGGGGCCTCATGAGGGAAGTTAAGGGATGGTCAGGATGGATAGGCAAGGAAGAGGGAAGGAGGCGGCCGTGACCTTGAAGAAGGCACCATCCCGGCATTTGCCCGAAGACGAAGTGGGAAACCACGGAAAACAACATCGAGGATAGCTGAGGTTGGTATCGAACCCCCTCTAGTCATTTGGAATACCCGAGACTGAATAGACCTCGTTCCAGTCCTCATACCACTTTCTATATATTGTGGCAGAGCCGGGAATCGAACCCAGGACCTCCAGGGCGGCAGCTAACCATGCTGACCGCTAAGCGATAGAGGCGACTTCACAATAACTAATATTAATTATAATTTTATATTGGGTAATCTCCGTTGTGTAGTGGGCAGCATGCTTAGCTGCCACCCCAGAGGCCCAAGGTCCGATTCCTGGGTCTGCTACGTAATTTGAAAAGAGGTATGATTGGAACGGGGTCTACTCAGCCTCGGGTGGTCCAAATGAGTCGAGGATGTTTGATTCCCACCTCAGCCATCCCCGAAGTGGTTTTCCGTGGTTTCCCACTTCGTTTCAAGTCTAATGTCGGGATGGTATCTAACGACAGGCCGCAGCTGCCTCCTTCCCCGTTCCATGTCTCCCCCCCCCCCATTCTTCCCATCCCGTCCCGTCCCTCATGTGGCACACTATTCGCTTTGCAGGTGAGACCATCTGGGCGAGGCGCTAGTCCAGCCTCCCTCCCCAGTTGTATCCCATAACTGGATGTCAAGATCCAGGACACTGCCCGTAGAGGCGGTAAAGGCGGGATCATTCGCTGAGTCCGTGGGAAAAGCCTACCTGGAGGGTAGAAAAAGAAAAGGAATAAGCGAAACAATTAATTTTATATTACACCTATTGTAATTCATCACTCAAGTGTGTCAGATTTTTAGTACGATACAATTTGGATATTATATTGAAGACAGTTACGTAACTCAAAATGTCCAAGATAGTTGAGAGAAAGAAAATAATGCACAACAAGGAATCAAAGCAGTTGTGTGCTCAGTTTGGAAGTGGACGTGTGTCTTTCACAACTTGTGTAATCCGGAAATAATTCAGAAATAAAATTACACAAAGCCACCTTCCATGAGATGAGTGTGCAATGTGACTCCTCTTTTAAAGGACCTGGGTTCGATCCCCATCTCTTCCTGCAAAGTTATTTCTAGCCTCAGCGCTAGAAACTGTACACTAAGCCTAGTCAGTTAGTTAATTAGTTAGTTAGTTATTGGGGTTGAAAAGGGAGGAACTACGAGGTCGTCGGCGCTAAACACTAGACTAAGCCACATGAGGCAAATGCCCGGATGGTACCTAAGTGAAGGCCACGACCATTTCCTTCACAAACCGAGCCTCAATTACAAATACGCACATTACCATAGCCAACACAATGTCAATGGTTAACACACTGATTCCACAAACACCTAAGATAATAATAATAATAATAATAATAATAATAATAATAATAATAATAATAATATTGATAATGTTGTCGGTACGAATAAGAACGAAATGAGCGTTATCAATGCTGGATATTACGTAACGCTACGAGAGATGGTAGAGGTTGTAACTTTGTACCGCCAGCATTGACCCTCAGAGAAGAAACGGTACAGGCTGTAACGTTAAGATGGGATGTAGCCGCAGTTTCGGTACAGGCTTTTGTAACGTTACTGACAAGTATACCGGCTATCTCCATTGGCTCAGCAGGGCTAGGTGCAAGGAATCAAACATGGTAGACGGTTGTCAATTGAGGGTGGTATCTGCCGTTCATGGGCATTATTAGAATGCAAATCAGTCATTAAGATACGTAACTGTAAGTTGAAAACATGCCAGGCACTGATGAATGCATTCCTGTCGGTCTTAAAGATTGAACTGAAATCATTTGACCTTCAACCATAGCATTGGGATTCAGTTACGTAAGCTACCTGTGAACCCATTGATGTACTGGAAAAGTGTAGGAGGGGTAAGGCTGTTGCTTCGTAACGGATGGATCCTGGGTGCAAGACACCCTAAGGACCAAAATTTTATTTCTTTTTAAATTATTTTATTGTATCCATCCGACTTTGTGCTGTCCATTCTCTGAGTCGGAAACCATTAATATTCATCCTATTCGTGTAAAATAATACAACTTGATAGCACAATGATATTTTCACTCCACAATAAATAATTCTTCTTTTCTTCTTTTCTTTCTTAGTCGTTTACCCTCCAGGTTGGTGGAACCAACGGACTCAGCAAGGGAACTCACCACTACCGCCTCTACGGGCAGTGTCCTAGAGCTGGGAACTTCTAATCGGAGTGGATACAACTGGTGAGATGTGTTTGGCACCTCGCCCAGGCGGCCACACCTGCAAAGCGAACAGGGGCCTCATGAGGGAAGTTAAGGGATGGTCAGGATGGATAAGCAAGGAAGAGGGAAGGAGGCGGCCGTTACCTTGAAGAAGGCACCATCCCGGCATTTGCCCGAAGACGAAGTGGGAAACCACGGAAAACAACATTGAGGATAGCTGAGGTTGGTATCGAACCCCCTCTAGTCATTTGGAATACCCGAGACTGAATAGACCTCGTTCCAGTCCTCATACCACTTTCTATATATTGTGGCAGAGCCGGGAATCGAACCCAGGACCTCCAGGGCGGCAGCTAACCATGCTGACCGCTAAGCGATAGAGGCGACTTCACAATAACTAATATTAATTATAATTTTATATTGGGTAATCTCCGTTGTGTAGTGGGCAGCATGCTTAGCTGCCACCCCAGAGGCCCAAGGTCCGATTCCTGGGTCTGCTACGTAATTTGAAAAGAGGTATGATTGGAACGGGGTCTACTCAGCCTCGGGTGGTCCAAATGAGTCGAGGATGTTTGATTCCCACCACAGCCATCCCCGAAGTGATTTTCCGTGGTTTCCCACTTCGTTTCAAGTCTAATGTCGGGATGGTATCTAACGAGAGGCCGCAGCTGCCTCCTTCCCCGTTCCATGTCTCCCCCCCCCCCCATTCTTCTCATCCCGTCCCGTCCCTCATGTGGCACACTATTCGCTTTGCAGGTGAGACCATCTGGGCGAGGCGCTAGTCCAGCCTCCCTCCCCAAATGTATCCCATAACTGGATGTCAAGATCCAGGACACTGCCCGTAGAGGCGGTAAAGGCGGGATCATTCGCTGAGTCCGTGGGAAAAGCCTACCTGGAGGGTAGAAAAAGAAAAGGAATAAGCGAAACAATTAATTTTATATTACACCTATTGTAATTCATCACTCAAGTGTGTCAGATTTTTAGTACGATACAATTTGGATATTATATTGAAGACAGTTACGTAACTCAAAATGTCCAAGATAGTTGAGAGAAAGAAAATAATGCACAACAAGGAATCAAAGCAGTTGTGTGCTCAGTTTGGAAGTGGACGTGTGTCTTTCACAACTTGTGTAATCCGGAAATAATTCAGAAATAAAATTACACAAAGCCACCTTCCATGAGATGAGTGTGCAATGTGACTCCTCTTTTAAAGGACCTGGGTTCGATCCCCATCTCTTCCTGCAAAGTTATTTCTAGCCTCAGCGCTAGAAACTGTACACTAAGCCTAGTCAGTTAGTTAATTAGTTAGTTAGTTATTGGGGTTGAAAGGGGAGCAACTACGAGGTCGTCGGCGCTAAACACTAGACTAAGCCACGTGAGGCAAATGCCCGGATGGTACCTAAGTGAAGGCCACGACCATTTCCTTCCCAAACCTAGCCACAATTACAAATACGCACATTACCATAGCCAACACAATGTCAATGGTTAACACACTGATTCCTCAAACACCTAAGATAATAATAATAATAATAATAATAATAATAATAATATTGATAATGTTGTCGGTACGAATAAGAACGAAATGAGCGTTATCAATGCTGGATTTTACGTAACGCTACGAGAGATGGTAGAGGTTGTAACTTTGTACCGCCAGCATTGACCCTCAGAGAAGAAACGGTACAGGCTGTAACGTTAAGATGGGATGTAGCCGCAGTTTCGGTACAGGCTTTTGTAACGTTACTGACAAATATACCGGCTATCTCCATTGGCTCAGCAGGGCTAGGTGCAAGGAATCAAACATGGTGGACGGTTGTCAATTGAGGGTGGTATCTGCCGTTCATGGGCATTATTAGAATGCAAATCAGTCATTAAGATACGTAACTGTAAGTTGAAAACATGCCAGGCACTGATGAATGCATTCCTGTCGGTCTTAAAGATTGAACTGAAATCATTTGACCTTCAACCATAGCATTGGGATTCATTTACGTAAGCTACCTGTGAGCTCATTGATGTACTGGAAAAGTGTAGGAGGGGTTAGGCTGTTGCTTCGTAACGGATGGGTCCTGGGTTCAAGACACCCTAAGGACCATAATTTTATTTCTTTTTAAATTATTTTATTGTATCCATCCGACTTTGTGCTGTCCATTCTCTGAGTCGGAAACCATTAATATTCATCCTATTCGTGTAAAATAATACATCGTGATAGCACAATGATATTTTCACTCCACAATAAATAATTCTTCTTTTCTTTCTTAGTCGTTTACCCTGCAGGTTGGTGGAACCAACGGACTCAGCAAGGGAACTCACCACTACCGCCTCTACGGGAAGTGTCCTAGAGCTGGGAACATCTAATCGGAGTGGATACAACTGGTGAGATGTGTTTGGCACCTCGCCCAGGCGGCCACACCTGCAAAGCGAACAGGGGCCTCATGAGGGAAGTTAAGGGATGGTCAGGATGGATAGGCAAGGAAGAGGGAAGGAGGCGGCCGTGACCTTGAAGAAGGCACCATCCCGGCATTTGCCCGAAGACGAAGTGGGAAACCACGGAAAACAACATCGAGGATAGCTGAGGTTGGTATCGAACCCCCTCTAGTCATTTGGAATACCCGAGACTGAATAGACCTCGTTCCAGTCCTCATACCACTTTCTATATATTGTGGCAGAGCCGGGAATCGAACCCAGGACCTCCAGGGCGGCAGCTAACCATGCTGACCGCTAAGCGATAGAGGCGACTTCACAATAACTAATATTAATTATAATTTTATATTGGGTAATCTCCGTTGTGTAGTGGGCAGCATGCTTAGCTGCCACCCCAGAGGCCCAAGGTCCGATTCCTGGGTCTGCTACGTAATTTGAAAAGAGGTATGATTGGAACGGGGTCTACTCAGCCTCGGGTGGTCCAAATGAGTCGAGGATGTTTGATTCCCACCTCAGCCATCCCCGAAGTGGTTTTCCGTGGTTTCCCACTTCGTTTCAAGTCTAATGTCGGGATGGTATCTAACGACAGGCCGCAGCTGCCTCCTTCCCCGTTCCATGTCTCCCCCCCCCCCCATTCTTCCCATCCCGTCCCGTCCCTCATGTGGCACACTATTCGCTTTGCAGGTGAGACCATCTGGGCGAGGCGCTAGTCCAGCCTCCCTCCCCAGTTGTATCCCATAACTGGATGTCAAGATCCAGGACACTGCCCGTAGAGGCGGTAAAGGCGGGATCATTCGCTGAGTCCGTGGGAAAAGCCTACCTGGAGGGTAGAAAAAGAAAAGGAATAAGCGAAACAATTAATTTTATATTACACCTATTGTAATTCATCACTCAAGTGTGTCAGATTTTTAGTACGATACAATTTGGATATTATATTGAAGACAGTTACGTAACTCAAAATGTCCAAGATAGTTGAGAGAAAGAAAATAATGCACAACAAGGAATCAAAGCAGTTGTGTGCTCAGTTTGGAAGTGGACGTGTGTCTTTCACAACTTGTGTAATCCGGAAATAATTCAGAAATAAAATTACACAAAGCCACCTTCCATGAGATGAGTGTGCAATGTGACCCCTCTTTTAAAGGACCTGGGTTCGATCCCCATCTCTTCCTGCAAAGTTATTTCTAGCCTCAGCGCTAGAAACTGTACACTAAGCCTAGTCAGTTAGTTAATTAGTTAGTTAGTTATTGGGGTTGAAAAGGGAGGAACTACGAGGTCGTCGGCGCTAAACACTAGACTAAGCCACATGAGGCAAATGCCCGGATGGTACCTAAGTGAAGGCCACGACCATTTCCTTCACAAACCGAGCCTCAATTACAAATACGCACATTACCATAGCCAACACAATGTCAATGGTTAACACACTGATTCCACAAACACCTAAGATAATAATAATAATAATAATAATAATAATAATAATAATATTGATAATGTTGTCGGTACGAATAAGAACGAAATGAGCGTTATCAATGCTGGATATTACGTAACGCTACGAGAGATGGTAGAGGTTGTAACTTTGTACCGCCAGCATTGACCCTCAGAGAAGAAACGGTACAGGCTGTAACGTTAAGATGGGATGTAGCCGCAGTTTCGGTACAGGCTTTTGTAACGTTACTGACAAGTATACCGGCTATCTCCATTGGCTCAGCAGGGCTAGGTGCAAGGAATCAAACATGGTAGACGGTTGTCAATTGAGGGTGGTATCTGCCGTTCATGGGCATTATTAGAATGCAAATCAGTCATTAAGATACGTAACTGTAAGTTGAAAACATGCCAGGCACTGATGAATGCATTCCTGTCGGTCTTAAAGATTGAACTGAAATCATTTGACCTTCAACCATAGCATTGGGATTCAGTTACGTAAGCTACCTGTGAACCCATTGATGTACTGGAAAAGTGTAGGAGGGGTAAGGCTGTTGCTTCGTAACGGATGGATCCTGGGTGCAAGACACCCTAAGGACCAAAATTTTATTTCTTTTTAAATTATTTTATTGTATCCATCCGACTTTGTGCTGTCCATTCTCTGAGTCGGAAACCATTAATATTCATCCTATTCGTGTAAAATAATACAACTTGATAGCACAATGATATTTTCACTCCACAATAAATAATTCTTCTTTTCTTCTTTTCTTTCTTAGTCGTTTACCCTCCAGGTTGGTGGAACCAACGGACTCAGCAAGGGAACTCACCACTACCGCCTCTACGGGCAGTGTCCTAGAGCTGGGAACTTCTAATCGGAGTGGATACAACTGGTGAGATGTGTTTGGCACCTCGCCCAGGCGGCCACACCTGCAAAGCGAACAGGGGCCTCATGAGGGAAGTTAAGGGATGGTCAGGATGGATAAGCAAGGAAGAGGGAAGGAGGCGGCCGTTACCTTGAAGAAGGCACCATCCCGGCATTTGCCCGAAGACGAAGTGGGAAACCACGGAAAACAACATTGAGGATAGCTGAGGTTGGTATCGAACCCCCTCTAGTCATTTGGAATACCCGAGACTGAATAGACCTCGTTCCAGTCCTCATACCACTTTCTATATATTGTGGCAGAGCCGGGAATCGAACCCAGGACCTCCAGGGCGGCAGCTAACCATGCTGACCGCTAAGCGATAGAGGCGACTTCACAATAACTAATATTAATTATAATTTTATATTGGGTAATCTCCGTTGTGTAGTGGGCAGCATGCTTAGCTGCCACCCCAGAGGCCCAAGGTCCGATTCCTGGGTCTGCTACGTAATTTGAAAAGAGGTATGATTGGAACGGGGTCTACTCAGCCTCGGGTGGTCCAAATGAGTCGAGGATGTTTGATTCCCACCACAGCCATCCCCGAAGTGATTTTCCGTGGTTTCCCACTTCGTTTCAAGTCTAATGTCGGGATGGTATCTAACGAGAGGCCGCAGCTGCCTCCTTCCCCGTTCCATGTCTCCCCCCCCCCCATTCTTCTCATCCCGTCCCGTCCCTCATGTGGCACACTATTCGCTTTGCAGGTGAGACCATCTGGGCGAGGCGCTAGTCCAGCCTCCCTCCCCAAATGTATCCCATAACTGGATGTCAAGATCCAGGACACTGCCCGTAGAGGCGGTAAAGGCGGGATCATTCGCTGAGTCCGTGGGAAAAGCCTACCTGGAGGGTAGAAAAAGAAAAGGAATAAGCGAAACAATTAATTTTATATTACACCTATTGTAATTCATCACTCAAGTGTGTCAGATTTTTAGTACGATACAATTTGGATATTATATTGAAGACAGTTACGTAACTCAAAATGTCCAAGATAGTTGAGAGAAAGAAAATAATGCACAACAAGGAATCAAAGCAGTTGTGTGCTCAGTTTGGAAGTGGACGTGTGTCTTTCACAACTTGTGTAATCCGGAAATAATTCAGAAATAAAATTACACAAAGCCACCTTCCATGAGATGAGTGTGCAATGTGACTCCTCTTTTAAAGGACCTGGGTTCGATCCCCATCTCTTCCTGCAAAGTTATTTCTAGCCTCAGCGCTAGAAACTGTACACTAAGCCTAGTCAGTTAGTTAATTAGTTAGTTAGTTATTGGGGTTGAAAGGGGAGCAACTACGAGGTCGTCGGCGCTAAACACTAGACTAAGCCACGTGAGGCAAATGCCCGGATGGTACCTAAGTGAAGGCCACGACCATTTCCTTCCCAAACCTAGCCACAATTACAAATACGCACATTACCATAGCCAACACAATGTCACTGGTTAACACACTGATTCCACAAACACCTAAGATAATAATAATAATAATAATAATAATAATAATAATATTGATAATGTTGTCGGTACGAATAAGAACGAAATGAGCGTTATCAATGCTGGATTTTACGTAACGCTACGAGAGATGGTAGAGGTTGTAACTTTGTACCGCCAGCATTGACCCTCAGAGAAGAAACGGTACAGGCTGTAACGTTAAGATGGGATGTAGCCGCAGTTTCGGTACAGGCTTTTGTAACGTTACTGACAAATATACCGGCTATCTCCATTGGCTCAGCAGGGCTAGGTGCAAGGAATCAAACATGGTGGACGGTTGTCAATTGAGGGTGGTATCTGCCGTTCATGGGCATTATTAGAATGCAAATCAGTCATTAAGATACGTAACTGTAAGTTGAAAACATGCCAGGCACTGATGAATGCATTCCTGTCGGTCTTAAAGATTGAACTGAAATCATTTGACCTTCAACCATAGCATTGGGATTCATTTACGTAAGCTACCTGTGAGCTCATTGATGTACTGGAAAAGTGTAGGAGGGGTTAGGCTGTTGCTTCGTAACGGATGGGTCCTGGGTTCAAGACACCCTAAGGACCATAATTTTATTTCTTTTTAAATTATTTTATTGTATCCATCCGACTTTGTGCTGTCCATTCTCTGAGTCGGAAACCATTAATATTCATCCTATTCGTGTAAAATAATACAACTTGATAGCACAATGATATTTTCACTCCACAATAAATAATTCTTCTTTTCTTCTTTTCTTTCTTAGTCGTTTACCCTCCAGGTTGGTGGAACCAACGGACTCAGCAAGGGAACTCACCACTACCGCCTCTACGGGCAGTGTCCTAGAGCTGGGAACATCTAAACGGAGTGGATACAACTGGTGAGATGTGTTTGGCACCTCGCCCAGGCAGCCACACCTGCAAAGCGAACAGGGGCCTCATGAGGGAAGGTAAGGGATGGTCAGGATCGATAGGCAAGGAAGAGGGAAGGAGGCGGCCGTGACCTTGAAGAAGGCACCATCCCGGCATTTGCCCGAAGACGAAGTGGGAAACCACGGAAAACAACATCGAGGATAGCTGAGGTTTGAATCGAACCCCCTCTAGTCATTTGGAATACCCGAGACTGAATAGACCCCGTTCCAGTCCTCATACCACTTTTCATATTTCGTGGCAGAGCCGGGAATCGAACCCAGGACCTCCAGGGCGGCAGCTAACCATGCTGACCGCTAAGCGATGGAGGCGACTTCACAATAACTAATATTAATTATAATTTTATATTGTGTAATCTCCGTTGTGTAGTGGGCATCATGCTTAGCTGCCACCCCAGAGGCCCAAGGTCCGATTCCTGGGTCTGCTACGAAATTTGAAAGCGGTAAGATTGGAATGGGGTCTACTCAGCCTCGGGTGGTCCAAACGAGTAGAGGGTGTTTGATTCCCACCTCAGCCATATTGGAAGTGGTTTTCCGTGGTTTCCCACTTCGTCTTCTGGCTAATGCCGGGATGGTAGCTACCGTCAGGCCACGGCCGCCTCCTTCTCTCCCATACTTCCCATCCTGTCCCGTCCCTCATGAGGCCCACAGTTTGCTTTGCATTTGGGACCGCGCAGGCGAGGCGTTTGTCCCGCCTCCCCAGTTGTATCCCCCATATGATGTCGAGCTCCTGGACACTGCCCATAGGGGCGGTATATGTGGTATCCCTCGTTGAGTCCGTGAGAAAAGCCTAACTGGAGGATAAACTGACTACGAAAAAAAATTAAAAATAAATAAATTAGGCGTTCTTTATTTTCTGTATATAGCAAACACTTTTCGCACGGACGCCGTTTAGGGAAAATATAGTTTCGTTCTGAGGTATTATTCGAGGGCCTGCACAGGGACCTGAACAGCGGCCCGATCCCATGTGCTGCTTTCACACGACCGCACTGGGATTCACAAATCTCGAGCCTAGCTACCCGTAACGTCGCCGCACGTGGTTGGGTCGGACCATATTATGTCGCTTTTAACGCGCGCGGACGAATGAGAGCGCCTTGCTAGTCCATGGGTTGGCAGCTTCAATACGTACTACATGAAGACAAAGTGACTTACGTGCGATGCCAATGCTAGAGTGACTGCTGCCAACTTAAATGGCCTCCTATTATAAATGTATATGCGTGACTAGTGTCATAGTGGGGTATTCAGGGTGCCCGTGGTCGAATGCAAGTTATTATTTCCCTCTCAACTATCATTTTATGTAGCGGGGACAGCTACGTCATAGCATGAGGGGGCCATGGCAGAAACATGAGTGTCGGGGTAAAGGAATTAATATTTTGGTATTGGTATTATGTACAGGGTATTGTTTTGTGTTGTGTTATGTTGTCTTGGTTACGACGGCAGGAAAAATAATGTATGGAACCTGTACCGGTATATGACTGCACGGTGTTTATATTAAAACAAGGTTAGAGTTAACATTTGGCGACCGATAGACAAGACTGATTGCCGTGCAGTGAAAGTAAAATAAGAACTTAAGGTACACAACAACTGTTTGATCTCGACTAGCAAAATCTATCATCATGGCTGAAGTGACTGTTTTACAAAGACAAAGAGCACAGTTACGTCGTCTGTTCACAAGAGCCTTTAACACGTTCCAGAACAAGATTAAGGAGGAAAATGTGAAGCAGGAAGATATATTTACTAGTTTTAAACTACTCGAAGATAAAGCTGATCGACTGTTTTCACTTGACGAGAGAATCCGCGAAGCTTGGCATGGACGTGATTGCAACAGCGAAGATGAAGACAAGGAATATGAAGAAGTCGAAACATATCGAGATAAATGGACAACAGTGAAGTGTAAGTACGAAAGATACGAATGTGAAATACCGTGTGACACTCATTCCATAAGGACTGGTGTTTCTCAAGCGGGTAAAGTGATTAGTAAATTACCCAAGTTGTCGCTTGTGAAGTTCTCAGGAGATATTAAACAATGGTTATCATTTTGGGCGCAGTTCAAGCGAATACATGAGAGTGTTGAGCTGGATGCTGCAGAAAAGATTCTTTATCTAAGAGAATCTATGACTCCTGGAACAAGGGCGTATGATCTTGTGAGTGGTTTTCCTCCTATTGCCGAGAATTATAGCAAGGCTTTACAGTTGTTAGAAGCCCGCTATGGTCGAAAAGATCTATTGATAGAACTTTACGTGAGGGACATAATAAACCTAGTGACAGAGAAGCCTTCCCTTTCAGTATTGTATGACCGAATTGAGGTTAATGTTAGGTCCCTAGAGTCAATGGGCCTGACTACCGACAATTATGCTGCATTATTATTTCCCCTGGTAGAGTCTTGTTTGACGGATGAATTAATTCGTGTGTGGCAGAGAAGAGGAGATTGTAAACAAGAAAATGGGTCACAAGATAAGCTTAAAAACCTTTTGACATTTTTGAAATCTGAAGTGGAAAATGAAGAGTACTTACAACTTACTAGAAAGATCGGTAATGTTACTGCGGAAAAGAAACAAATTTCGAAACCCTTGAAACTGTGTGATGTTCCTACTGCTCAGGGTTTGGTGTCAACCGGAGGAGTGGGAGGTACATGTGCATTTTGTGGTGAAGAGAAACATACTTCATCCGGATGTACGGAAGCAAAGAACATGTCTCTCGAAGAAAGGAAAGTCAGGTTGTCAAAGAATGGTGCATGTTTCAAATGTCTCAGGGTTGGTCATGTTGCAAGAAGATGCCATACTCGCCTCTCCTGCAAGTTATGTAAGCGGCAGCATTATCCAGTTATGTGTGATTTTTTAGAAAGGAATCTTAAAACGGAAACCCAGGCTTCATCTCAGGCCAGGTCAGTGACGAACTTCTGCATAAATTCCTCCTGTGTATATCTACAAACAGTTTTGGTTAAGATTGTTCACGGGTATAATATAGAGCTTGTACGCGTTCTTCTAGACTCTGCCTCACAGCATTCTTATATTAAAGAAGAACTGGCAGAGAGATTGGGTCTCAAGGAAGTCAGGAAGGTTACTTTAAGCCATGCTGTGTTTGATGGCAGAACTGGATCTCCGGTGGAACATGGCGTATTTGAACTTGTTCTTCATAATCTCGATAACTCCTGTCAGCTGAGACTGACTGCTCTTAGTCAGCCTGTTATTTGCAGTCAGGTCCCTCGCCTTACAACAGAGCAAGTCGTGAAACTTGGACTGTCTCATCTAGATGTAGGAAAGGATAAGGATATTGAGATCCTTATTGGTGCTGATTTGCTAGGATCAATTCTCTCCAATGATCGTAAAACGGTGGGAGCGTTAACAGCGTTGCGCACTACACTGGGGTGGACAGTATTTGGTAGAGACCAACGCTCGGGGTGTGGTATGAGTAAAACTACACCTATTATGCTGAATATAGAGAAGGTTAGCAACCTCTGGGAACTTGACGTATTGGGAATAGAAGATCCTATCACTGAAAAGAAGAGATGTGAACTTGAAGAGGAAGCTAGATTAAATGTCATTGAAACCGTAGAAATAAAAGAAGATGGTAGATACGAAGTTCGACTGCCATGGTTGAAGGATCATCTTCCCTTGGATCCTTCGTACGAGATGGCAGTGAAGCGTCTTAATATAACGAGGAGAAAGCTAGATAGTAACGGATACTTGGAAGAATATGATCAAGTCTTTCAAGGCTGGCTAGCTGAAGGGATTATAGAAGAGATTAATGGTGATCAGACTGAAATATGTGGCCATTATCTGCCTCATCGACCTGTGATCAAGGATTATGGAACAACACCTGTTCGACCAGTGTTCGATGCTTCCGCTAGAAGAGGTAACAACCCATCACTCAACGATTGTTTGGAAAAGGGTCCAAATCTGATCCAACTTATTCCATCTCTCCTACACAAGTTTCGAAAGAAGTCAATTGGAGTTATTGCTGATATTCGCAAGGCTTTCCTGCAAGTTTCGGTAGCACCAGAAGTTCGAGATTTTTTGAGATTCCTGTGGGGAAGAGAGAAAATGAAAACATATAGACATAAACGAGTTGTTTTTGGAGTGACATCAAGCCCCTTCCTACTGGCAGCTGTTATTGAACACCTTTTAGACCAAGCCTTGAAAAATGATCAGGAAAGGCGGAACAGTATGACTGTCAATATTATTGAGCAACTGAAAGACAGTTTTTATGTTGATAATTGTGTGACAAGTGTCTCAAATAAACAGGAGCTGGAATTGTTTATTAAAACTGCTCAAGATGTTTTTGCCCAACACAAGTTTGAGCTTAGAGGTTGGGAGAGTAGTGATCCAGTGCTTCAAGATGATGAAAAAATGTCACCCGTCCTAGGAATAATGTGGAATCGCAAGGAAGACACGCTTAGCTTGAACAGTGAACCCCTGACGAAGCTATCACCTATAAAAGCAACCAAGAGGTCGATACTATCTGCTGTCCATAGGATTTATGACCCAATTGGATTTTCTGCACCGGTTATGTTATCACCGAAGCTGTTACTGCAGAAAATAAACGAGGTTTCTTGCGACACGGAGGTACCGCAGGAAATCCAAATCAAGTTTGTAAAATGGCTTCTTGAAATAGGAGAATTAGGCCAGTTGACGATCCCAAGAAGACTCCCTGAGGTATATGAGGAACGTAGTCTCCATGCCTTTTGCGATGCGAGTCAAGATGCCTATGCTTCAGTGGTATTTTTACGCACGCAGACAGTGACAGGAGTTCATGTTGAGCTTCTCCAAGCAAAATCAAGAGTGGCTCCAATACCTCGACCGACCATTTCTCGATTCGAACTTATGGGAGCTGCAATTAGTGCCCGATTGCTAACGTCTATAAGAAAAGAGTTTGACACTGAAACAGTTTATTTGTGGACTGATTCAACGACAGTGTTGACATGGATGCAGCGAGAAGTTCTCTGGTCTGTTTTTGTTGAGACCAGGGTTAGAGAAATCAGGCAACTGACTTCAAAAGAATCGAGGAGGCATGTACCTGGGGCACTCAATCCTGCTGATCTGCCTACCCGAGGCTGTACAACATCTTATAGCATCGAGATGGTGGGAGGGACTGTCATGGATGTATCTTCCCAAAGAAGAATGGCCTTCAGATAATAGCAACAGAAATGAAGATGAAATCATGCTTGAAAGAAGGAGGACTGCCACGACTCTATTGGTCGCAGAAGAGCCTTCAAGTTCCAACTGGTATTACAAGTATTTCTTACGATTTGACAAAATAGTGAGGCTGATCGGGTGGATAAGACGGTTTGTGTTCAATTGTAAATATAATAGAAGGCAGAATGGAGAACTGACTTGTTCAGAATTAGAATACAGTGAAAGAATAGTAATTAAACTTGTCCAGAATGAAAGTTTTCAAGGGCCCGAGGATCAGAGACTGGCTTCAATAGTGCCATACTTAGACAATCATGGCATTTTGCGAGTAAACACCAGAATAACAGAGAGGGAGGACAACAATGAGTTTCGCCAGCCTGCTATATTGCCGGGAGATCACCCTGTAGTGCAGCGACTTATTCATGACACGCACATTCGGCAGTGTCATGTAGGCCCACAGACTCTGTTGGGTATTATTAGAGAGAAGTACTGGATCTTGAATGGAAGACGAGTCGTGAGATCATCTGTACAAAAATGTGTTGTTTGCCGAAGGTACAAGAAAGAGCGACTGAAAGTTTCTACCCCACTTCTGCCTAATGATCGTGTGAGAGAGGCCAAGGTTTTCGAAGTTATTGGCATTGAAAGGAAAAGGAAGGAAGCTTGTAGTTTAACGTGACCGTTAATCTTGAGATCATGAGCCACGGGACCTCCTTTTTACGTGGAATCCGAACCACAGGACATGGCATTTCACTTCGAAAATCTCACATGCATTTATTGGCATTGACATAGCTGGTCCGCTGATTGTGAAAGGTAACCAGAAGGTGTGGGTTTGCTTGTTCACATGTGCTGTGTATTGAGCAGTGCATTTGGAACTGCTTGTCTCGTTATCTACGGACTCGTTTCTGCAATGTCTACGAAGATTTATATCGCGCAGAGGAAGGCCTACGACGATTTATAGTGATAATGGGACAAATTTTAGAGGAGCATATAACATGATGTCTAAGCTCAACTGGAATAATATCGAGTCTTATTGTGGCATCCAAAGAATTGCATGGAAATTCAACCCTCCCACTGATCGGACTGATGAAAAGTCTCCTTCGGAAGGTTCTGGGGAAATATTCCCTAACATGTGAAGAATTAATGACTGTGTTGTGTGAGTGTGAAGCAGTCATCAATAGTCGTCCCCTAACGGCAGAGACGGAAAATCCTCATGACTTGAGACCTATTACACCAGCGATGTTCCTACAGGAGGCTTATGAGATAGGAGTACCTGATCTAGATTCGATAGATGGAAATCAGCTGAGAAAGAGAGCGGCCTATCGTCTGCAACTAAGAAACGCCCTTCGTCAGAGATTTCGAAAGGAGGACCTCGGGCAACTGTTGCTTAAGCGGAATCAGCATGACAGCATTAGCAAGGGAGACGTAGTGTTCATTGAGATGGACAATCGTAATAAGCTTGAATGGCCGATGGGAATTATTGAAGAACTGTTGCCTGGAAAGGATGGACGAGTACGTGTTTTGAGACTTCGAACGCAAAGGGGAGTTGTCATGCGTCCTGTTCAACGTTTGATCCCATTAGAGTGCTCTATGTCGGTGTCTGAAGAGGAGGAACGAGTGATTGAGACCGAAAAAGAGGCCATGGAACAAGAGAACATGATGTTGCAGAGATATCATACTCGGAGTGGGAGAGCAGTGAGGTGTCCGATGAGATTCCTGCAATAAGATAAACGCCGTACTTTGCATGTTGCAATTTTATTGAGGGCTGAAAATTGCAAGGTGGGAGAATGTCGGGGTAAAGGAATTAATATTTTGGTATTGGTATTATGTACAGGGTATTGTTTTGTGTTGTGTTATGTTGTCTTGGTTACGACGGCAGGAAAAATAAAGTATGGAACCTGTACCGGTATATGACTGCACGGTGTTTATATTAAAACAAAGTTCGAGTTAACAATGAGTGTTATTCTATTTTTGTGGACGACGTTATCACACCGTGAAAAATAAACTGTGCAATGTTCCATTATTATGCTTGAAATGGCCTTCTGTACGAACTGCTGGGGTTCATAAATGAAGAGAAAGCGCATGTGCTATGATTTGCCATCTCCTTTTCTGATCTTAATAAAATACAAGTAGTTCCGTGACGAACTAAAGAGCCTACTTTTCTTAAAATTCCAGATTGATGCCAATCTATATAGACCTATCTAGAATAATGACGAAATCAAGTAATAGAGTAACTTACTACAGTAGGCAACACTGGTGACTGTGAATATATTCTTAGTTCCATCTCTTCAGGTATAGAATGCACATACAAAATTTGGCTGCAGTCTAATGGATAGTATGGACGTTACATGTTGTTTGATATTGGATTTAGTCTATCAGTGCGCGTAAAATCATGTTTGGAACAATGTTATGTATGTGATGCTCTGAATTAATCTGAAATATTACGATCTATTATAGTGCCAGTTTTGGATAAAATCCATTTGTTAGTATAGAAGTTACATGTAATTAAAAATTGAAACTATCAGAAAGCTTAGAATCATGTTGGCATCACCGTGGTTACTCCAAATTAATCCATCTGTTGGTATAGAAGTTACATGTAATTAAAATTGAAACTATCAAAAAGCTTAGAATCATGTTGGCAGCACTGAAGTATATTAGTTACTCGGAATTAATCTAGAAAGTCAGGTACCATACGTGTGCAAAGTTTAGAGATGATGACTTGCATACTTTCTGATATATTGATATTATGATTAAACAAATAGAGAGAGCATTTATTAATAGTTGGCAGCCCTGCTTGTTCTTACGAATACGCATAGTCATAACTGTTATGTTACACAAAGCACATACGAAATCCGGTTGAAATCCATATTTTGTTAATATAGAAGTTATATGCATTTAAAAACTGGACCTGTCAGCAGGCTTAGAATCGTGTAGGCAACACTGATGTATACATTAAAGTAAGTGACTACAAACTAAGGTAGAATGTCAGGTAGTATACGTGTGCGTAGTTTAAAGCTGTCGGCTTGCATACTTTCTGATAGAGGCTATCGGTATTTGGATAAAAACATAGAGAGAGGCTAAAAACAGCAAAACCCCCCTACACCCAAGTATTAACTAAACACGTTAAACACCGAGTTCTTGCTTTATATGACAAATGTGGCTATAATTCGTCAATACATTGTTAGCCTACTTTCCACATTTTGCAAAGATGAGGAAAGTTAGACTTATGAGATCGATCCGGGAAAATGTGTGTCTGTCTGTCCTTCTATCTATCAGGGGCAGATGACATCGTAGTTCCGCCCTTTAAAACAACAATAACTAACTAACGAACTAACTTCTGTCTATCTCTGTCTTTCTTTGTGTGTCCTCCCCTATCAACTCCTAAACGGCTGCAGCTATCGAAACTGAATTTGGTATGAGTAAAGATCTATTCCTGAATACCTCAAGGCCATATTTGATAATGATGTCAGTGCTACCAACTGCTGAACAAACCCGGCTCCGTCAGAGATTTTAGACATTGACGTGAGGGCTGCAAAGGAGTGCACTCAGCTTCGTGAGGACAATTGAGTAGCTGTCTAATAGAGTGACTGCGCCCAGGTCACGAAGAACAAGATTAACGGCCGAGGGGACACGATTCACTGACCACGCGTCACCACAATATCTGCAGGCCAAATGGCTGGGAAAAGGTCGCATGATAGGCCTAGGCCCTTCATGGTGTGTAGTGCCAGGGGTAAGAAATTATGGATAGCGCCTTCTAATATCACTTTTAATTTTTAAACACTACAGTAGCGGCTACTAAAGAAAGGTAGCGATATTGCTACGTTCAATGTCACAAACACTGGGCCTACAAATCCCGTATAGTTAGGTACAAATATCAGTCTGGTCGTTATTTCAGTAGCAACGAAGCTCTGTGGCGGCTATTGCCGTTTCGGTAACATTTAAGGCATCCCGCCGTCACATACCTCAATGTGCACTTAGAAAATTGTGGACCGGTCTATTTTACTGAAAAGAATTTCTACGAGCGAGTATCCACTCAGGCAAAAACCACACTCACCACCTTTTCCAAAATTTACACAAGACATGATTTTTAAAGCACTCTTCTGTATGTTGAGATACAGAGATATACCACATGGAAAGGCACAATAAAATGTTGGCAAATCTGGTTTCAAGGTACTGCTGTCCAGAATAGGCTTTCGGTACAGGTTATGCGGCCCATGTTCGCAACATGGAATGTTTTCCTTTGACAATGCATCTACACCATGTGCGAGGGCAACGCATTTCAAAGATCTCTAAAAACACAATAATCAGGAAATTGGAGAAACATTTAAAGTGGGAGCGGAGATTCAAGAAGAAATAATTTCATTTTTGAGATATGCTGATGACATCGTCATCTTGGCCGATACGCCAGAGGATTTGAACGAGTTTGTGAATGGTATGGACTCCGTCTTGAGGAATGAATTCATGATGAAAATCAATAAATGAAAAACAAAATTATTGGAATGCAGCCGAAATAAATTAAAAACCTCTATGGACCTCAAATTGGCAGGTGAAACTCTACGGGAAGTAGGAGACTTCTGTTACTTAGGAAGCAAAATAACCAGTGATGGACGAAGCAAAGAGAATATAAAAAGCAGGTTAGCTCAGGCAAGGAAAGATTTTCTAAAGAAAAGGAGTCTGTTGACATCGAATATACATTTAGGTATTAGGAAGTCATTTTTGAAAGGTTTGGTCTGGAGCATGACACTATAAGGAAGTGAAACTTGGACTAATGGTGCAGCAGAAAAAGGACAATTGAAGCGTGTGAAATGTGGTGTCACATGAGAATGATGAAGATCAGATGGGTAGATAGGGTAACAAATGAAGGGCTATTAAGACGAGTTGGAGAGGAGAAATGATTCTGGCGACTGCTAATGAAGAGAAGAGATAGGTTGGTACGACACTTATTAAGACACTCAGGAATAGCAACCTTAGTTATAGATGGGAGGGTTGAGGACAAGAAATGTAGGGGAAGACCAGGGTTAAATGATTGCTTCGGATGTAGGGTGTGGTAGCTATGTAGAGATGAAACGTTTAGCTCAGGAGAGGGAGGCATGGAGGGCTGCATCAAACCAGTCAAAAAACTGAAGACTCAAACAACAACAATGGGGAATTTTAATTAATTAGTGAGGCATGTGAGGCAAAAGAGTTGTTGGAGAATTTCAATCCCTGGGATGTAACACTGGAAGAGACTGCATAATGTACATCAGCGGCCAAGGTGAGAGATATTTTACTATAGGTCTAATAATAGCGACATGTTGACGTTCAAATCATCAATAAGTGTGGCAAACTTACACCCAGAATAACGTAAGGAAAATACTTTTAATTTCCCATATGCCGATCGATTTGCCATTCCAGTGTGCAAGAGTGCAGTTCCCTCTTCAAACAATATTCACAATTTCTATTAACAAAGCGCAATGACACACACTTAACAGCAGCAGGTTTACATTTAGACAAAACAATTTTTTCCCATGGGCAACTGTATGTGGCGTGCTCGCTAGTATCTGGACAGCAAAATAGTTATGTCTCAGCAGAAGATGGCAAAACCAAAAACGTAATTCTAAATTGTGTTCACATAATGTAACATCGTACCCTGCAGACTTTCACAACTCTATAAAATTCCCACTTTGCTGCTCATATCAATATACTGTATGTATCAGAATTTTCAAAATTGGAATGGACCCACCTGTAGCCGCGATTGCTGTAATATAATAGACCAATTATCAGCAATAATGCATCGTCCTCATTGTCTTGATCGCGAGCGAAGCCGCGGGTACCTGCTAGTTTTGATTTTACGCGCACTCATAAATCCAATATCAAACAGCATGTAAAGTCCATACTATCCACTAGACTTCAACCAAATTTTGTGTGTGCATTCTGTACCTTAAGAGATGGAACTATGAATATATTCAGAGCAACCAGGGCTGCCAACTGTAGTAAGTTACTCTATTAGGTTAAACTATTTCAGGTAGCCTATATTTCAAATTCAGTACTTAGAAATGTTAGTATTATCAACTTGATTTCGTCAATATTCTAGATAGGTCTATATAGATTGCCATGAATGTTCAATTTTAAGAAAAGTAGTCTCTTTAGTTCGCAACAGAACTACTTGTTACCCTCCTTGCTAGGTTCTGCCTTCCATGATAGCTTCCATACAACTCACGAAATTGAACAGGTGCTATTTTTCCAGGCAGTTTGCATGGAAGTTTTAGTACAACAACCAATCGGATTGCTCTTCTCGTTCTAGTAGAGATCTTAGCGACAGCATAAACAAATAGGCTATATTTGTTATGTTGGTAGGAAGAGTACTGCTGCGTGGTCCACCGCACCGCACTCAGAGCCCATGGACTTTAGAAGCCCAGTCCGTTCAGCGCCGTTCTCGTCTAATGCGGCCGCGTTTTGGCCCATAGCACTGGGCTCAAAAAGCCCACCGTAGCCCACTGCACTGGACGGGCTGGGCCGAGCAGGCAGACTAAACCTCACCACGCGTGCACAGCAAATGGTCGCTTTACACTTCTATTCAGAATTTTAGCAATACCAGTGTCACTAAGGTAATGGTATAGTCAAAACTGGCTAATCTCTATCTGAAATACATCGATAGTTGTTGATGATTGATTTAGGGGTTTTGATATCATGGTCATGTAGCCCCGTGTATTTGTGTGTGTGTAATTTGTCTGATAACCTGTGTTATTGTTATGGCTCTCTTAGTGTGCGCCTTTGTCATTCAGATGAGGATTGGAAGGAAGCGGCCGTGGTTTTAAGTTAGGAACCATCCCGGCATTTGCCTGGATTAGAAGTTAAATAACAAATAGGAAATTTAGTACTGTACCGAGTTTAACCGAGTTTTACAAGAATATTACTTTCGCCAAACGAATTTAGAAAACTATTTGAAGTTATTAGACATTGGACAAAACGAAGTTTTAACTTATACATTACGGCGTTCTAAATATTGGCTTTATCTTAAAAGTGTGTCACTGTTAGTAAATTGCGCAAATAGTAAGAACAATAGGAGCCTCCGTGGTTTAGGGTGCAGCACGCGGGCCTCTCACCGCTGGGTCCATGGTTCAAATCCCAGTCACACCATGTGAGATCTGTGCTGGACAAAACGGAAGCAGACAGGTTTTTCTCCGGGTACTCCGGTTTTCCCTGTCAACATTTAATTCCAGCAACACTCTCCACTACCATTTCATTTCTTCTGTCATTCATTTAATAATTGCCTCAAAGGAGTGTGACTGGCTTCGGCAGCCGGCACAGTTCATATCCTCACCGCTTGATGGGGGCTTCATTCATTCCATCCCTGACCCGGTTGGTCAACTGGGAGCAGGCTGTGGATTTTCAGTAGGAACTATTATAAAATTATTAATAACAAAAAGTTCCGTGCGGGACAAAAGAGCCTACTTTTCTTAATATTTTAGAAACATGCCAATGATTAATCTATATGGACCTGTCTAGAATATAGACGAAATTAAGTTGCTAATATCGAACTTTCTAATTTCGAAATATAACTGGCATTATGTAGACTAATAGATCACTACTGTTGGCAGCCCTGGTGACTGAATATATTCCTAATTCCATCTCATAAGGTACAGAATACACATATTGGTTGAAGTATAATGGAGAGCATGGACGTTACATGCAGTTAGACATTGGATCGATCAGCGCGCGTAAAATGTTGTTGGCAACAATGTCATGCATGTGTTGGTCAGTAATAATCTAAAAAATCATGATCTGTTGTTGTGCCAATTTTGGAAGAAATCCATTTATTATTATTGAAGTGATATTTATTTTAAAATTAGCAGGCTTAGAATCATGTAGGCAGCACTGACGTATATGAGTTACTCCTAATTAATCTAGAATGTCAGGTAACATACGTGTGCAAAGTTTGGAGCTGTTGGCTTGCATACCTTGATATATTATATTAGGGTAAAGGAATAGAGACAGCATTTATTAACAGTTGACAGCCCTGGTTGCTCTTAGAATACGCATAGTCATATCACTTATGGTACACATAGAGCATACGAAATTTTGTTGAAATCCAATTGATAGTATAGAATTTACAGGTATTTAAAAATTGGTCTTATAAGCAGGCTTAGAATCATGTTGGTAGCACTGACGTATATTAGCTTCACCAAATTAATCTAGAATGTTAGGTAATATAGGCTACGTGTGCATAATTAAAAGCTGTCGGCTTGCATACTTTCTGATATATTGGTATTTGGATAAAAAACATAGAGAGAGCATTTTTTAACAGTTGGCAGCCCTCGTGGCTCTTAATAATACGCTCAGTTATATCTGTTTATGTACACATAGTACATACGAAATTTGGTTGAAATCCAATCGATAGTGTAGAAGTTATATGCATTTAAAAACTAGCAGGTACCCGCGGCTTCGCTCGCGATCAAGACAATGAGGACGATGCATTATTGCTGATAATTGGTCTATTATATTACAGCAATCGCGGCTACAGGTGGGTCCATTCCAATTCTGAAAATTCTGATACATACAGTATATTGATATGAGCAGCAAAGTGGGAATTTTATAGAGTTGAGAAAGTCTGCAGGGTACGATGTTACATATTGTGACACATTTTAGAATTACGTTTTTGGTTTTGCCATCTTCCGCTGAGACATAACTATTTTGCTGTCCAGATACTAGCGAGCACGCCACATACAGTTGCCCATGGGATAAAATGGTTTTGTCTAAATGTACACCTGCTGCTGTTAAGTGTGTGTCATTGCGCTTTTTTAATAGAAATTGTGAATATTGTTTGAAGAGGGAACTGCACTCTTGCACACTGGAATGGCAAATCTATCGGAATATGGGGAATTAACAGTATTTTCCTTAAGTTATTCTGGGTGTAATTTTGCCACACTTATTGATGATTTGAACGTCAACATGTCGCTATTAATAGACCTATAGTAAAATACCTCTCACCTTGGCCGCTGATGTACATTATGCAGTCTCTTCCAGTGTTACATCCCAGAGATTGAAATTCTCCAACAACCCTTATACCTCACATGCCTCTCTAATTAATTAAAATTCCCCATTGTTGTCGTTTGAGTCCTCAGTTTTTTGACTGGTTTGATGCAGCCCTCCATGCCACCCTCTCCTGAGCTAAACGTTTCATCTCCACATAGCTACCACACCCTACATCCGAAGCAATTTGTTTAACCCTGGTCTTCCCCTACATTTCTTGTACTCAACCCTCCAATCTATAACTAAGGTTGCTATTCCTGAGTGTCTTAATAAGTGTCGTACCAACCTATCTCTTCACTTCATTAGCAGTCGCCAGAATCATTTCTCCTCTCCCACTCGTCTTAATAGCCCTTCATTTGTTACCCTATCTACCCATCTGATCTTCATCATTCTCCTGTAATACCACATTTCACACGCTTCAATTGTCCTTTTTCTGCTGCACCATTAGTCCAAGTTTCACTTCCTTATAGTGTCATGCTCCAGACCAAACCTTTCAAAAATGACTTCCTAATACCTAAATGTATATTCGATGTCAACAGACTCCTTTTCTTTAGAAAATCTTTCCTTGCCTGAGCTAACCTGCTTTTTATATTCTCTTTGCTTCGTCCATCACTGGTTATTTTGCTTCCTAAGTAACAGAAGTCTCCTACTTCCCGTAGCGTTTCTCCTGCCAATTTGAGGTCCATAGAGGTTTCTAATTTATTTCGGCTGCATTCCAATAATTTTGATTTTCATTTATTGATTTTCATCATGAATTCATTCCTCAAGACGGAGTCCATACCATTCACAAACTCGTTCAAATCCTCTGGCGTATCGGCCAAGATGACGATGTCATCAGCATATCTCAAAGATGGCATTATTTCTTCTTGAATCTCCGCTCCCACTTTAAATGTTTGTCTAATTTCCTGATTATTGTGTTTTTAGAGATCTTTGAAATGCGTTGCCCTCGCACATGGTGTAGATGCATTGTCAAAGGAAAACATTCCATGTTGCGAACATGGGCCGCATAACCAGTACCGAAAGCCTATTCTGGACAGCAGTTCCTTGAAACCAGATTTGCCAACATTTCATTGTGCCTTTCCATGTGGCATATCTCTGTACCTCAACTTACAGAAGAGTGCTTTAAAAATCATGTCTTGTGTAAATTTTGGAAAAGGTGGTGAGTGTGGTTTTTGCCTGAGTGGATACTCGCTCGTAGAAATTCTTTTCAGTAAAATAGACCGGTCCACAATTTTCTAAGTGCACATTGAGGTACGTGACGGCGGGATGCCTTAAATGTTACCGAAACGGCAATAGCCGCCACAGAGCTTCGTTGCTACTGAAATAACGACCAGACTGATATTTGTACCTAACTATACGGGATTTGTAGGCCCAGTGTTTGTGACATTGAACGTAGCAATATAGCTACCTTTCTTTAGTAGCCGCTACTGTAGTGTTTAAAAATTAAAAGTGATATTAGAAGGCGCTATCCATAATTTTTTACCTCTGGCACTACACACCATGAAGGGCCTAGGGCTATCATGCGACCGCTTCCCAGCCATTTAGCATGCAGATATTGTGGTGACGCGTGGTCAGTGAATCGTGTCCCCTCGGCCGTTAATCTTGTTCTTCGTGACCTGGGCACTGTCACTCTATCAGACAGCTACTCAATTGTCCTCACGAAGCTGAGTGCACTCCTTTTCAGCCCTCACGTCAATGTCTAAAATCTCTGACGGATCCGGGAATCGAACCCAGGACCTCCGGGGCGGCAGCTAACCATGCTGACCGCTACACCACGGTAGCGAAAATATAAAATTATAATTATTATTATTAGTCGCCTCCTTAGCGTAGCGGTCAGCATGGTTAGCTGCTGGGTTCGATTCCCGGCTCTGCCACGAAATTTGAAAGTGGTACGAAGACTGGAACGGGGTCTACTCAGCCTCGGGTGTTCCAAATGAGTAGAGGGTGTTCGATTCCATCTCAGCCGCCCTCGAAGTGGTTTTCCGAGGTTTCCCACTTCGTCTTCGGGCAAATGCTGGGATGGTACCTTCTTCAAGGCCACGGCCGCCTCCTTCCCTCTTCCTTGCCTATCCATCCTAACCATCCCTTTCCTTCCCGCATGAAGCCCCTGTTCGCTTTGCAGGTGAGGCCGCCTTGGCGAGGTGCCAATCCCACCTCACCAGTTGTATCCCTTCCGATTCGATGTACCCCGCTCTAGGACACTGCCCGCAGAGGCGGTAGTGGTGAGTTCCTTCGCTGAGTCCGTGGGTTCCACCAACCTGGACGGTAAACGACTAAAAAAAACCCAAAAAAAACATATTATTATTTATTGCGAAGTCGCCTCCATCGCGTATCGGTCAGCATGGTTAGCTGCCGCCCTGGAGGTCCTGGGGTCGATTCCCGTCTCTGCCACGAAAATTTAAAATGTGGTATGTGGACTGGAACGGGGTCCACTGAGCCTTGGGTGTTCCAAATGCGTAGAGGGGGTTCGAATCCCACCTCAGCCATCCTTGAAGTGGTTTTCCGTGGTTTTCCACATCGTCCTCGGTCAAATTCCTGGATGGTACCCTTTTCAAGGCCACGGCCGCCTCCTTCCCTCTTCCTTGCCTATCCAGCCTGACCATCCCTTTCCTTCCCTCATGAGGCCCCTGTTCGCTATGCAGGTGCGGCCGTCAAGGCGAGATGCCAATCACACCTCACCAGTTGTATTCACTCCGATTAGATGTTCCCAGCTCTAGGAAACTGCCCGTAGAGGCGGTAGTGGTGAGTTCCCTCGCTGAGTCCGTTGGTTCCACCAACCTGGAGGGTAAACGACTAAGAAAAGAAAAGAAGAAAAGAAGAATTACCGTACCGTATTTATTGTGGAGTGAAAATATCATTGTGCTATTAGGTTGTGTTATTTTACACGAATAGGATGATTATTAATGGTTTCCGACATAGAGAATGGACAGCACAAAGTCGGATGGATACAATAAAATAATTTTAAAAGAAATAAAGTTGTGGTCACTAGGGTGGTTTGAACCCACTACATAACTGTTACGAAGCTGCAGCCTTACCCTCCTACACTTTTCCAGTATATCGGTTGGTTCACAGGTAGCTTACGTAACTGAATCCGATTGCAATGGTTGAAGGTCGAATTATTTCAGTTCAATCTTCAAGACCGGCAGGAATGCATTCATCAGTGCCTGGCATGTTTTCAACTTACAGTTACATATCTTAAAGACTGATTTGTATTCTAATAATGCCCATCAACAGCAGATCCCATCAACAGCAGATACCACCGTCAATTGACAACCGTCCACCATCTTTGATTGCTTGGAGCTCGCCCTGCTGAGCCAATCAAACAGGCGGTACACATGCGAGAAACGTTCCTCAAGCCTGTACCGAAACTGCGGCTACATCCAACCTTAACGTTACAGCCTGTACCGTTTCTTCTCTGAGGGTCAATGCTGGCGGTACAAAGTTACAACCTCTACCATCTCTTGTAGCGTTACGCAAAATCCAACATTGATAACGCTCATTTCGTTGTTATTCGTACCGACAACATTATCAATATTATTATTATTATTATTATTATTTTTATTATCATCTTAGGTGTGTGTGGAATCAGTGTGTTAACCAGTGACATTGTGTTGGCTGTGGTAATGTGCGTATTTGTAATTTTGGCTAGGTTTGGGAAGGAAATGATCGTGGCCTTCACTTAAGGTACCATCCGGGCATTTGACTGGCTTAGAAGTAGGGAACCACGCCATTCCACCTCCAGCATAGCTAGGTAGGAATCTAACCTATCTCTTCCAAACTATCCTCTCGTGGCTTAGTCTAGTGTTTAGCGCCGATGACCTCGTAGTTCCTCCCCCTTTCAACCCCAATAACTAACTAACTAATTAACTAACTTACTATGCTTAGTGTACAGTTTCTAGCGCTGAGGCTAGAAATATCTTTGCAGGAAGAGATGGGGATCGAACCCAGGTCCTTTAAAAGAGGAGTCACATTGCACACTCATCTCATGGAAGGTGGCTTTGTGTAATTTTATTTCTGAATTATTTCCGGATTACACAAGTCGTGAAAGACACACGTCCACTTCCAAACTGAGCGTACACAACTGCTTTGATTCTTTGTTGTGCATTATTTTCTTTCCTCAACTATCTTGGACATTTTGAGTTACGTAACAGTCTTCAATATAATATCCAAATTGTATCGTACTAAAAATCTGACACACTTGAGTGATGAATTACAATAGGTGTAATATAAAATTATTTGTTTCGTTTAATCCTTTTCTTTTTCTACCCTCCATTTAGGCTTTTCCCACGGACTCAGCGAATGATCCCTCCTTTACTGCCTCTACGGGCAGCGTCCTGGATCTTGACATCCATTTGGGGAAACAACTGGGGAGGGAGGCTGGACTCGCGCCTCGCCCAGGTGGCCTCACCTGCAAAGCGAATAGTGGGCCACATGAGGGACGGGACAGGATGGGAAGAATGGTAGGGATAGACATGGAACGGGGAAGGAGGCGGCCGTGGCCTGACGTTAGATACCATCCCGACATTAGCCCGAAGACGAAGTGGGAAACCGCGGAAAACCACATCGGGGATGGCTGAGGTGGGAATCAAACAACCTCGAATCATTTGGACCACCCGAGGCTGAGCAGACCCCGTTCCAATCATACCGCTTTTCAAATTACGTAGCAGACCCAGGAATCGGACCTTGGGCCTCTGGGGTGGCAGCTAAGCATGCTGCCCACTACACAACGGAGATGACCCAATATAAAATTATAATTATAATTATTTATTGTGAAGTCGCCTCCATCGCGTAGCGGTCAGCATGGTTAGCTGCCGCCCTGGAGCTCCTGGGTTCGATTCTCGGCTCTGCCACTAAATATGAAAAGTGTTATGAGGACTTGAACGGGGTCTACTCAGCCTCGGGTGTTCTAAATGAGTAGAGGTGGTTCGATTCCCACCTCAGGCATCCTCGAAGTGGTTTTCCGTGGTTTACCACTTCGTCTTCGGGCAAATGCCGGGATGGTAACTTCAAGGCCACGGCCGCCTCCTTCACTCTTCCTTGCCTATATATCCTGACCATCCCTTACCTTCCCTCAAGAGGCCCCTGTTCGCTTTGCAGGTGTGGCCGCCTGGGCGAGGCGCCAATCACACCTCACCAGTTGTATTCACTCCGATTAGATGTTCCCAGCTCTAGGACACTGCCCGTAGAGGCGGTAGTGGTGAGTTCCCTCGCTGAGTCCGTTGGGTCCACCAACCTGGAGGGTAAACGACTAAGAAAAGATAAGAAGAAAAGAAGAATTACCGTATTTATTGTGGAGTTGAAATATCATTGTGCTATCAGGTTGTATTATTTTACACGAATAGGATGAATATTAATGGTTTCCGACTCAGAGAATGGACAGCTCAAAGTCGGATGGATACAATAAAATTATTTAAAAAGAAATAAAATTGTGGTCACTAGGGTGGCTTGAACCCACGACATAACTGTTACGGAACTACAGCCTTACCCCTCCTACACTTTTCCACCATATCGGTTAGGTCACAGGTAGCTTACGTAAATGAATCTGAATGCAATGGTTGAAGGTCGAATGATTTCAATTCAATCTTCAAGACCGGCAGGAATGCATTCATCAGTGCCTGGCATGTTTTCAACTTACAGTTGCGTATCTTAATGACTGATTTGTATTCTAATAATGCCCATCAACAGCAGATACCACCCTCAATTAACAACCGTCCACCATCTTTGATTGCTTGGAGCTCGCCCTGCTGAGCCAATCAAACAGGCGGTACACATGCGAGAAACGTTCCTCAAGCCTGTACCGGAACTGCGGCTACATCCAACCTTAACGTTACAGCCTGTACCGTTTCTTCTCTGAGGGCCAATGCTGGCGGTACGAAGTTACAACCTCTACCATCTCTTGTAGCGTTACGTAAAATCCAGCATTGATAACGCTCATTTCGTTGTTATTCGTACCGACAACATTATCAATATTATTATTATTATTATTATTATTATTATTATTATTATTATTATTATTATTATTATTATTATTAATATCATTATTATCTTAGGTGTGTGTGGAATCAGTGTGTTAACCAGTGACATTGTGTTGGCTGTGGTAATGTGCGTATTTGTAATTTTGGCTAGGTTTGGGAAGGAAATGATCGTGGCCTTCACTTAGGTACCATCCAGGCATTTGTCTGGCTTAGAAGTAGGGAACCACGCCATTCCACCTCCAGCATAGCTAGGTAGGAATCTAACCTATCTCTTCCAAACTATCCTCTCGTGGCTTATTCTAGTGTTTAGCGCCGATGACCTCGTAGTTCCTCCCCTTTCAATCCCAATAACTAACTAACTAATTAACTGACTAGGCTCAGTGTACAGTTTCTAGCGCTGAGGCTAGAAATATATTTGCAGGAAGAGATGGGGATCGAACCCAGGTCCTTTAAAAGAGGAGTCACATTGCACACTCATCTCATGGAAGTTGGCTTTGTGTAATTTTATTTCTGAATTATTTCCGGATTACGCAAGTTGTGAAAGACACACGTCCACTTCCAAACTGGGCTTACACAACTGCTTTGATTCCTTGTTGTGCATTATTTTCTTTCTCTCAACTATCTTGGACATTTTGAGTTACGTAACGGTCTTCAATATAATATCCAAATTGTATCGTACTAAAAATCTGACACACTTGAGTGATGAATTACAATAGGTGTAATATAAAATTATCTGTTTCGTTTATTCCTTTTCTTTTTCTACCCTCCATTTAGGCTTTTCCCACGGACTCAGCGAATGATCCCGCCTTTACTGCCTCTACGGGCAGTGTCCTGGATCTTGACATCCAATTATGGGATACAACTGGGGAGGGGGGCTGGACTAGCGCCTCGCCCAGGTGGCCTCACCTGCAAAACGAATAGTGGGCCACATGAGGGACGGGACAGGATGGGAAGAATGGGAGGGATAGACATGGAACGGGGAAGGAGGTGGCCGTGGCCTGGCGTTAGATACCATCCCGACATTAGCCCGAAGACGAAGTGGGAAACCGCGGAAAACCACTTCGGGGATGGCTGAGGTGGGAATCAAACAACCTCGAATCATTTGGACCATCCGAGGCTGAGCAGACCCCGTTCCAATCATACCGCTTTTCAAATTACTTAGCAGACCCAGGAATCGGACCTTGGGTCTCTGGGGTGGCAGCTAAGCATGCTGCCCACTACACAACGGAGACGACCCAATATAAAATTCTAATTATTATTTATTGTGGAGTGAAGATATCATTGTGCTATCAAATTGTATTATTTTATACGAATAGGATGAATATTAATGGTTTCCGACTCAGAATTGATAAGGCTTATTTCGTTGTTATTCGTACCAACTACATTATCATTAAAATTATTAGACTATTATTATTAATATTATTATTATTAGTCGCTTTCGTAGCGTAGCGGTCGGCATGGTTAGCTGCTGCCCCGGAGGTCCTGGGTTCGATTCCCGGCTCTGTCACGAAATTTGAAAAGTGGTATGAGGACTGGAACGACTAAGAAGAAAAAAAGAAAATAAATTATTATTATTTTCTTTTCTTTCTTAGTCGTTTACCCTCCAGGTTGGTGGAACTCACGGACTCAGCGAGGGAACTCACCACTACCGCCTCTACGGGCAGTGTCCTAGAGCTGGGAACATCTAATCGGATAGGATACAACTGGTGAGGTGTGATTGGCACCTAGCCCAGGCAGCCTCACCTGCAAAGCGAAAAGGGGCCTCATGACGGAGGGTAATGGATGGCCAGGATGGATAGGCAAGGACGAGGGAAGGAGGCAGCCGTGGCCTTTGAGAAGGTATCATCCTGGCATTTGCCCGAAGACGAAGTGGGAAAACACGGAAAACCACTTCGAGGATGGCTGAGGTGGGAATCGAACCCCATCTACTCATTTGGAACACCCGAGGCTGAGTAGACTCCATTCCAGTCCTCATGCGACTTTTCAAATTTCGTGGTAGAGCCGCGAATCGAACCCAGGACCTCTGGGGCGGCAGCTAACCATGCTCACCGCTACACTACGGTGACGACAATATAAATATATAATTATTATCATTAGTCGCCTCCTTAGCGTAGCGGTCAGCATGGTTAGCTGCCACCCTGGAGGTCCTGGGGTCGATTCCCGTCTCTGCCACGAAAATTTAAAATGTGGTATGTGGACTGGAACGGGGTCCACTGAGCCTTGGGAGTTCCAAATGCGTAGAGGGGGTTCGATTCCCACCTCAGCCATCCTTGAAGTGGTTTTCCGTGGTTTTCCACATCGTCCTCGGTCAAATTCCGGGATGGTACCTTTTTCAAGGCCACGGCCGCCTCCTTCCCTCTTCCTTGCCTATCCATCCTGACCATCCCTTACCTTCCCTCATGAGGCCCCTGTTCGCTATGCAGGTGCGGCCGTCCAGGCGAGATGCCAATCACACCTCACCAGTTGTGTTCACTCCGATTAGATGTTCCCAGCTCTAGGAAACTGCCCGTAGAGGCGGTAGTGGTGAGTTCCCTCGCTGAGTCCGTGGGTTCCAACAACCTGGACGGTAAACGACTAAAAAAAAAAAAAAAAAAACTTATTATTATTTATTGCGAAGTCGCCTCCATCGCGTATCGGTCAGCATGGTTAGCTGCCGCCCTGGAGGTCCTGGGGTCGATCCCCGTCTCTGCCACGAAAATTTTAAATGTGGTATGTGGACTGGAACGGGGTCCACTGAGCCTCGGGTGTTCCAAATGCGTAGAGGGGGTTCGATTCCCACCTCAGCCGTCCTTGAAGTGGTTTTCCGTGGTTTTTCCACTTCGTCTTCGGTCAAATTCCGGGATGGTACCTTTTTCAGGGCCACGGCCACCTCCTTCCCTCTTCCTTGTCTATCCATCCTGACCATCCCTTACCTTCCCTCATGAGGCCCCTGTTCGCTTTGCAGGTGCGGCCGTCTGGGCGAGGTGCCAATCACACCTCACCAGTTGTATTCACTCCGATTAGTTGTTCACAGCTCTAGGACACTGCCCGTAGAGGCGGTAGTGGTGAGTTCCCTCGCTGAGTCCGTTGGTTCCACCAACCTGGAGGGTAAACGACTAAGAAAAGAAAAGAAGAAAAGAAGAATTATTTATTGTGCAGTGTAAATATCATTGTGCTATCAAATTGTATTATTTTACACGAATAGGATAAATATTAATGGTTTCCGACTCAGAGAATAGACAGCAGAAAGTCGGATGAATTTAATAAAATAATTTTAAAAGAAATAAAATTTTGGTCACTAAGGGGTCCTGAACCTAGGACCTATCCGTTACGAAGCTACGGCCTTACCCCTCCTACACTTTTCTAGTTTATCGACCAGCTCACAGGTAGCTTACGTTACTGAATCCGAATGGAATGGTTGAAGGTCGAATGATTTCAGTTCAATCTTCAAGACCGGCAGGAATGCATTCATCAGTGCCTGGCATGTTTTCAACTTACAGTTACGTATCTTAATGACTGATTTGTATTCTAATAATGCCCATCAACAGCAGATACCACCCTCAATTGACAACAGTCCACCATCTTTGATTGCTTGGAGCTCGCCCTGCTGAGCCAATCAAACAGGCGGTACACATGCGAGAAACGTTCCTCAAGCCTGTACCGAAACTGCGGCTACATCCAACCTTAACGTTACAGCCTGTACCGTTTCTTCTCTGAGGGTCAATGCTGGCGGTACAAAGTTACAACCTCTACCATCTCTTGTAGCGTTACGCAAAATCCAACATTGATAACGCTCATTTCGTTGTTATTCGTTCCGACAACATTATCATTATTATTATTATTATTATTATTATTATTATTGTTATTATTATTGTCTTAGGTGTGTGTGGAATCAGTGTGTTAACCACTGACATTGTGTTGGCTGTGGTAATTTGCGTATTTGTAATTTTGGCTAGGTTTGGGAAGGAAATGATCGTGGCCTTCACTTAGGTACCGTCCGGGCATTTGTCTGGCTTTGAAGTAGGGAACCACGCCATTCCACCTCCAGCATAGCTAGGTAGGAATCTAACCTATCTCTTCCAAACGATCCTCACGTGGCTTAGTCTAGTGGTTAGCGCCGATGACCTCGTATGTCCTCCACTTTCAACCCCAATAACTAACTAACTAACTAACTGACTAGGCTTAGTGTACAGTTTCTAGCGCTGAGGCTAGAAATATCTTTGCTGGAAGAGATGGGGATCGAACCCCGATCCTTTTAAAAGAGGAGTCACATTGTACACTCATCTTATGGAAGGTGGATTTGTGTAATTTTATTTCTGAAATATTTCCGGATTCCAAAAATCGTGAATGACACACGTCCACTTCCAAACTGAGCTTACAAACTGCTTTGATTCCTTGTTGTGCATTATTTTCTTTCTCTCAACTATCTTGGAAATTTTGAGTTACGTAACAGTCTTCAATATTATATCCAAATTATATCGTACTAAAAATCTGACACACTTGAGAGATGAATTACAATAGGTGTAATATAAAATTATTTGTTTCATTTATTCCTTTTCTTTTTCTACCCTCCATTTAGGATTTTCCAACGGTCTCAGCGAATTATCCCGCCTTTACTGCCTCTACGGGCAGTGTCCTGGTTCTTGACATGCAATTTTGGAATACAACTGGGGAGGGAGCCTGGACTAGTGCCTCGCCCAGGTGGCCTCACATGCAAAGCGAATAGTGGGCCACATGAGGGACGGGAAAGGATGGGAAGAATGGGAGGGTTAGACATGGAACGGGGAAGGAAGCGGCCGTGGCCTTACGTCAGATACCATCCCGACATTAGCCCGAAGACTAAGTGGGATACCGCGGAGAAACACTTCGGGGATGGCTGAGGTGGGAATCAAACAACCTCGAATCATTTGGACCACCCGAGGCTGAGTAGACCCCGTTCCAATCATACCGCTTTTCAAATTACATAGAAGACCCAGGAATCGGACCTTGGGCCTCTGGGGTGGCAGCTAAGCATGCTGCCCACTACACAACGGAGATTACACAATATAAAATTATAATTATTATTATTTATTGTGAAGTCGCCTCCATCGCGTAGCGGTCAGCATGTTTAGCTGCCGCCCTGGAGGTCCTGGGTTCGATTCTCGGCTCTGCCACGAAATATGGATTGTGGTATGAGGACTGGAACGGGGTCTACTCAGCCTCGGGTGTTCCAAATGAGTAGAGGGGGTTCGATTCCCACCTCAGCCATCCTTGAAGTGGTTTTCCGTGGTTTACCAGTTCGTCTTCGGGCAAATGCCGGGATGGTACTGCCCCCGTAATTGAATTATGTAGAGACCACGGTGGCTATATTTGAAATTATAAGGAGAGTTATGGTTGTCATAGTTATGACGTGGGTAGTCATGACGTAAGCACGGATGACGTATATGTTATGCCAGCAGGCTACTTGAGCTGAGATTCTCAGTGACGTCAGCATTTAGTCGAGAATGTTCCAAGATTTACGACGCAGTCGCAGGAAACGAGGAATTCTGCTGAGGAAGAAACTATGCTATTGGAGGAGAGGCTTGAACCAATGAACGATAGTTTCAAGGAAGACGGAGATTGCTGAAACTATGGTATTGTTATTACTTTTGGAATGCAGAATTGTGGAAATCCATTTGCAGTAAAAGCATTGATTTGGAATTTTGGTGAAATTTATTTTCAGTTTTTGAATTTTGAAAATCCGTCATGTATTAACGAAGTTGGAAGTTTTAGCGATGACGCAGTACCACGCTTTGGAAGGGATGGAAACGCCCCTCGTGAAGTTAATAAAAGGGCTTGCGCAGAAGAGAGGAGTCTCTTTCGTTCTCCGATTATTCTCAGATTGCATTGTCAGATCATCGAAGTATAATTGTGAAAGTTCTTTTCTTATACATTCATTATAGTGAGACGTCGAAGTGAACAGCAGTGAAAAGAATCGTCTTTATAACGCGTGGCGAGGCCACTATATTAACGAGATCCAAGTCAAACTAGGTGAAGTTGAAACGGACCTTAGAAAGCTTCTACAAGTTTAGCTTCGAACAGTTAGCGGTCACCGATAAGCTAATTGTATTGTGCAGTGATTCATAAAGGAATAGAGAAAAGCTGAACAATTTCGACCGATTAGTTTAAAAGATATTAGCAGTTTTATACGACTGACAAAAGTGATTATCTCGCCACAAGAGAAGCACTTTTGTATAGCCAGAATCAACGCAACGGCTGACGCTGCGAGTGGAATAGAAAGACTTCAGATTGCTTGGTTACACAACGATACCAGTATAATGGAGCAATTGAATACGGCAGTTTGTTCTTCTAATACTACAACCGAAGAGCAGATGGAGGGCTAAAGGGCTTATTGCAATTGGGACATACTTCAACGGAGTAAGATAGCGACATGGAACTTCGCTAATTGCTATTCCACACAAGCGAACATGTGGTGAATACCATCTACACCCATGTTTCGTAATTAAAGGCTGAATACCATCGAACAGCCATAGAAACAATTTCATACTTTGAATATGATTAATTTCTTCGGAAATTTCTACAAAACTTCATGACGATTGTCTACTGGAACTTCAGGGAATTTTTCAAGAGAGGTCAGGGGTGTCCCGACTCACAAAGAAGATTATTGCCGGAAGGATGTCTATTCGTCTTCAAGGAGCAGAGCGATTTCCGGAGAAGGAAGCAGTTCGATTCTCCGAGGGTGCTATTTCCTATTTCGAGGATGGAGCTCAGCTTTAACGTGGTGAAATGGATCCATCAGCAGTCTTCTTTGGGGAATTTTCCTCTGGAACGTCAATCGGCAGATAAGGTAGTCGTGAACGTTTATTGTATTTGAGTTTACTAATGATGTTTGAGCAACCATTTTTCCCATATTTTTATCCTCATGTTTTTTGCCCTATTTTCTTGTTGGAGATTCATATTCTCAGTACACCTTGTTGAGTTATGCCTTTTTCGACGATTTATTAAGACATTGTTATGTCATGGGCATAGTTAATGATTTTGAATCAGTTGAGACTGATATTTAGAATTTTCAGTAATTAATATTTTTGTAGTCACGATTTGACTGTAAGTTAATGATTTTTAATGGCAGATTTAAATTCAGACAGCGTGTCACTTTATTAAAGTAATTCTACCCCAGTTTAATTACTTTGACCAATTTTCTGTCATCATCAAGAAGGAAGAACATTTAAATGATTTTAGAGCGTTAAAATCTATTACGTTGTCGACGATCTTGGAAATACTAGTCGTTATTTGTATTGATTGCAACACAGACATTTACCGTCAGTTATGAATGAACATTGCATCATAGACACTTTTGTGAAAGATTAACTTTAATAATGAATTATTGAATGCATTAAAGTCAAGAACTTTTGTTAGGAGTTTTTCTCAATTAGAGAATTATATAACGATGTTTGCATTCCCCAGTCTAATTGGATTCTATTCGACTACTTTGCAGTTTTAGTCGCACTTTATTTGATGATAGTATTTTTATACTGCAATTTCTTTTAAGATGTTAATCTTAAATTTTGATAGACCAGACAGGCGTATATAAGCGTATTCACTATTAAATTTGTTTGTGATTGGCAAGTTTTGACTTCATTTCGGTTCATGAATGAAATCCACGAAGGTTAGAGAAAAACAGTTTTGAAACTATTAATGATTATAAAAAATTTTAAGTGGAACTATGAATGTATAATCGCTAGTGCAGCGCGTGTTGAAAGTCGCTGAGGTATAATGCCCTTGAATATGAAGGAAGTTCCCACAGGAATAAATGTTAAAGAATTATTTGTGGAAGTTTTGTAAGTTATGTGGAAGTTTAATGCCATATAGATTAATATATGATGATTTTGGGCATATTTTTAATGCAGTTGGTGCATTAACTTGTTAGCGAAGGATTTTCCGCTGGAGTAACATTGTCATAGTTCGTTGAAAATCAATCAAGTGATTTACTGTTATAATTAACACGAGTTTTGAAAGAATTTGAGATAAGATTTTGAATGAAGGTTGCCGTCACAAATCATTATTAAAACCTTTATTAAACCAGATTGTGACATTAACATGTATAACTAACCTTCATTGGTCGATTATATTAAACACGATTATGAAAATTACCAACCGGATGAACATGTGGTTAATGTATTTCTTAAATTAATAATTTAAACAATTTAAATGTTAATATTGTAAATAATTGCTGTAAATATTTTTGAAAATAATGTGAAACGAGAGTGATGTTAAAGGCGTGCTTATAATATTTTTATTGTCTTTGACAAATATTATAAACAATTTCTAATTGTTATAAATAATTTATGTGATTTTGTTATAAACATTTAAGAGCTAATTAAACATATGGATTGAAGTTAACAAGTTTAAGAAATTAACATAATGATCCAATAGGATGTGAGCAAAGTACTTGAAAGATTTGCGTAAATAATAATGTGAGTTGTCTTGTAGACATTTAAAACTTGAAAGAGCAAGCTGTACTCTTACGTAACTTAGCACGTGAGAAGGGAGTGCATTTGACTAGTATGCAACAGGTTGGAGGGTAGCTCGCAGCTGGGCCAACATCGGGTTATCAGTGTGAGGTCGTCCGCACTCTGGACTTGCGACTATAAATACCATTCTCATGTTTATTAAAAGGAAACCAAATGCTCTATATATGTCACACCCTAACGTCCTTTTCCAATCCAATAGTGTTAATAATATTACGTTATTTGGAGCTCTTGGGAGCTAATATGTTTTATATCATGTTGTATGATAAATTTTGCAAGTCCTACTGGAGGACGTAGTCAGATTGACTTGGGCTACTGATAGCCACGTTGATTTTGTTGTGTTATCAAAATCATACCCTTTATTAGAAATAAAGCTTTTGTACAGTTCAAAGTTCTCGTCTTCGTTTTTGGTTCATTTTTAAATGTCATGGTGGAGGTTATTGTGTGAACAGACTTTAGTGATCCTGTTGTCAACTCAAACCCCGAGATAATTAAGAGGTAAGTAACGGTAAGTATGAACCCCCGTCTATTTTGGTGTGTTCCACAATGATTTCCTGTGAACTTCTGTGCTCTTATCTCGATAGTATCTGTCAGTGCCATTTTCATTGATGTAGCTGTGCCGGTGCAATTGATAATTGGCAATCCGATTGAGGGGGCGGATATCTGACAGCCTACTATCCAGGTAAACGGGGACAGTACCTTCTTCATGGCCACGGCCGTCTCCTTCCCTCTTCCTTGCCTATCCTTCCTGACCATCCCTTACCTTCCCTCATGAGGCCCCTGTTCGCTTTGCAGGTGTGGCCGCCTGGGCGAGGTGCCAAACACATCTCACCAGTTATATCCACTCCGATTAGATGTTCCCAGCTCTAGGATACTGCCTGTAGAGGCGGTAGTGGTGAGTTCCCTCGCTGAGTCCGTTGGTTCCACCAACCGGGAGGGTAAAGGACTAAGAAAAGGAAAGAAGGAAAGAAGAATTATTTATTGTGGAGTGAAAATATCATTGTGCTATCAAGTTGTATTATTTTACACGAATAGTATGAATATTAATGGTTTCCGACTCAGAGAATGGACAGCTCAAAGTCGGATGGATACAATAAAATAATTTAAAAAGAAATAAAATTTTGGTCACTATGGTGGCTTGAACCCACGACGTAACCGTTACAAAGCTGCAGCCTTACCCCTCCTACACTTTTACAATAGATCGACATGCTCACAGGTAGCTTACGTAACTGAATCCGAATGCAATGTTTGAAGGTCGAATGATTTCAGTTCAATCTTTAAGACCGGCAGTAATGCATTCATCAGTGCATGTTTTCAACTTACAGTTACGTATGTTAATGACTGATTTGCATTCTAATAATTCCCATCAACAGCAGATACCTCCCTAAATTGACAACCGTCCACCATGTTTGATTCCTTGCACCTAGCCCTGCCGAGCCAATCGAAACAGCCGGTATACATGTCAGTAACGTTACAAAAGCCTGTACCGAAACTGCGGTTACATCCCATCTTAACGTTACAGCCTGTACCGTTTCTTCTCTGAGGGTCAATGCTGGCGGTACAACGTTACAAACTCTACCATATCTTGGTTGGAGTCGTTATCAATTCATCCACGGGTGTCAATTAGACGAACTCTGCCTTCCAGAAGGCCGCACGAAGTCTACTATGTCAATAAGCAGCAATAGGGCACTGAACATAGAAATATTGATGGACAAATGGTATGGTGCTACATGATAGACATGTTTTTGTTGTTGTTTCATTCTAAAATATTGGGCGTTGTGGTCATTTACTTCTGTGCACTAGGGTGTGTGAATAAATAAACAATAATGAATATTTCTGTTAGCCTGTGTTATTGTGGTGCCTGTTATTAAAGTCAGGATTTGGAAGGAGGCGGCCGTGGCCTTAAGTTAATAGCGTATAAGTGGGGGACTGGACCTCAGGGGTACTGCGCCACTAGGTGGACTGCGTGGCAGACAGACAAACTTTAAGTGGAACTTACCGATTTAAATTCTAGACAAATCAATTGAAACGTTTTTGGTGGACTTAGGACGTTTCTGTTTGTTACAAATTTCATTCCCATGTTTTCTAAAGGTTATATCGATACGTTTATGATGAAATTTCTCTAGAAGCTATTGGGACTCCGTTGTTCATTTTTCTTCGCAACAAGGGTAATTTTGGTTCACAAAAATGTAATTAGTACCACACGGGAAAAGGCACTTCCTTTATTATTGCACGGTGGTAAAATATTTCATATAGGCCTAATCAATAACGTTATGGCCGTCTGTTCGAGCTGTTTCCTTAATAACGTTCTTGACGGAATATGTATAATTTATTTCCATAAAGGTTGGATTTGATTATTAATAAACAAGAAATGGGAATAACATTTTAACAACGTTATCGTCGGTAGCTCTTACAATTTCGTTCCTTAAAGATTGGGTATGGCAAAGAAAGAAAATAGGCGTATAACGTTTATATGAGGAAAGTCCATTACCCACCTTCCGATAACGTTATTGTCAGTAGTTTGTTAAAATTCGTTCTTCGACATCAGGTTGAACTAATAACGAAATGATGCCAATAACGTTATTCAGTTATTCACTATGTGAGCCACCCGTCAATTAACGTTATTGGTAAGGACCGGAATAATAGGGTTCTTTAATTCGGTTACTGAATTTAACGTTATTGTTATTTATTTATTTATTTATCGTATGGATTTTATTGCCGGGAGTGTCCGAGGACATGCTCGGCTCGCCTGAGTCTGTAGCTGCTTCCAGAGGACACCCCTAGGGTGAGCTACAAGTTCCGTTCAATTTCCAGTAGTTCCAACTTTTGCTACCAAATATCAGTGATACCTAGTGGTGAACGTTGAAACTTTTGATAGAGCGTTCCGACGAAATCTAACCTAGCAATTTAGCTGCACACAAGTTTAGTCTATGGAAGGATCTTTAACATGCCATAAATCTATGACATGGGACCACAGGCTTTACTTCCCCCAGGGGCTGACAACTAGTGGGACGTGGGTTGGCGACCACGGGACCCCAGCTGAGTCCGGTATTGCTTCCACTTACTTGTGCCGGGCTCCTCTCCGTCTTCTTTCCTGTCGACCTCCCTTGGTCAACTCTTGTTCTCTTCCGACCGCGACGGTATTAGGGTATCCGAAGCCTAGGGAGTCTTTCACTTCCCCGCCTTAATTGGCCCTTGTCTGATCTTTCCTGATTCCTCCTCCTTCGAGGGGTCAGACCTCTTGTTTTCTTTTCATTATATTTCCTTTGCTCTTCAAGATTCCCGCACTGTTTTTGTTAATTGGAACCACGTGTATCTAAATTCCATTTAGCGATTTTTTTTATCTACACTCCATTTTGTAGGTGTTGTCAATCTCCGTTACATTTTGTAAGTCTTTTCGATCTAAATTGCATTTTGTGAGTGTTTTCAACCTCAATTGCATTTTGTACGGATTGACAATCTAAATTGCTTTTTAGTAAGTCTTTCAATATAGGGGCTGGGACTTTTGTAAGTATTTTGAATTTCAATTGCATTTTGTATTTTCAATCTAAACCTCTTTTTGCAAGTATTTTCAATCTAAATTGCATTTTGTAGGGTGTGCATTTTGCAAGTATTTTGACTCTCAATTGCATTGTGTGGGTATTTTGAATATAAATTACATTTTGTACGTATTTTCAATCTAAATTGCATTTTGTAAATATTGTCCAGCCAATTAAGTAGTTTGAATCTACCATACATTTTGTTAGCATTTTCAATTTCAATTGCATTTTGTAAGTATTTTGAATATCAATTGCACTTTGTGATTATTTGGAATAATATTTGCATTTTCCAATCCAAATTGCATTGTGTATTTTCAATTTCAATTACATTTTGTAAGTATTTTGAACTTCAATTGCATTTTGTACGTATTTTCAATCTCATTTGCATATTCTAAGTATTTTGAATTTCATTTGCATTTTGTAGGTATTTCGACTGTACATTGCATTTTGTACGTATTTTGAACTTAACCTGCATTTTGTGTGTATTTTTCTATCTATTCCTTTTGTGAGTATTTTCGTTCTAAATTCCCTTTTGTAAGTATTATCGCTCTCCATTTTGTGACTGGTTTCAATCAGAGTTCCTTTTTGTAAGTCTTTTCCTTCTCTCTTAATTTTCGTTCTGGTTTCCACTTCATTGACATTTTCGCTATCACCCAGACCATTAGGGGCCGATAACCTAGATGTTAGGCCCCTTCAAACAACAATTATCATCATCATTTACTTCCCCTCCGAAGGAAGGCATACTGAAGGATTTTTAACGCTCTTAAAATTCCGACGACTTCGGCTGGGTTTGAACCCGCTATCTTGGGCACAGCAGTTCAGCTTGCTACCAACTACGCCACCGAAGCCGCTAACGTTATTGTGATAGTATATGATAAATACGGTATTCTTGTCGAAACGAAGAATTTTGTTCTGTAACGCATTTTCCTAAATGCAATCATGGATTTTTCCGGTACATTGCCTAATTACGTTACGGTTACAGTTAAGTTATCTAGCCCTGGTTGTAACGTTCCCATCAATTTGCCTACACAAGGCTTCCATCCAAACTTCAATAATATCTCGAAATAACAACAGCGTTCATGTACGTACACTTGCTTGTAACAGAAAGGAGCGTTACTCCGGTACAAAACTAGAGTTCCATTCAGTAACGTATCGATGCAAGGCGGAGGTCGTAATGTTACAAGTGTACCGAATGGTGCGCGGAACGAAATGAGTAACGTTACTCCGCCGTATACCGCATGGCATTAGGGTTCCAATCTGTACCGTGCCCATGTACCGAAGAGGCAATTACGTTATAACTGTACCGAATGGTGCATGGAACGAAATGGGTAACGTTACTCCACCGTGTACCGTATGGGAATGGAGTTCCAATTTGTACCGTGCTCATGTAACGAAGAGTCTATAACGTTACTACAGTACCGAACGAAATCATGTAACCGAATGATACTGTTACACCTCGAGTTTCGTTACGTTACCAGTTACGTTAAGTTACGGGTCCCTGCCCGCAGGGTCACGGTCGCTATCTATGGCCCTGGGGCCATTCATACATTGTCAATATCACGATTCAGGAAGAAGATGACATTATTTTAGCTCCACAAATATCTTGCAATATGAAAGTGTTCTTTCACAAACCGAATGTAATATAAAGCGAACTATCCACTGTCTAGACAAGTTAACAGTTTGTTTCTGCGCAGGAACTGCAAGGAAATATAATGTGCTTGTCGGAAAAATAAACATTTCATACTACAGTGATGGCGTGCTATATTGTGTTTTATAGCACAATTTCAACGGTTTGGACATGAATGGTGTATGACATAGAGGAATAAAAATAGCTTTTACTGGGAAGAATGTCAATACATGGAGCAAGACGTCCTGAGGTAGTATATTCAGGCGTAACCACACGGGCATGGAGTTATAAAACAAAAGAGATTTACTGGGAGTGTATGTCTTGAAGATGATTCTTTTCTTGGCTATGAACTAAATATGAAACTGGATACATTTTCGTGAGATGAGATAGAAAAATACTGACTGTTTCTCACCGAATGACGTTGTACATACCTTAATCTTCCTAACATACACATGTAGCCTCTATAGGTTTTGTAACCATAAACTTTCCTGAAACAGACCGTATTGTCATAAACATGTACGGTACCGTATGAAGGAGGTAAATTGAAATAGGATGGAAGGAAGATTGTAGTTTTACGTGACCGTTAATCGTGAGATCATAAGCCACGGGACCTCCTTTTTAGGTGGAATCCGAACCACAGGACATGGCATTTCATTTTGAAAATCTCACATGCATTGACCGGGAATCGAACCCGGTCTAATTGAAATAGAGATGGATATAGAGATTCATAAATTTGTGCGGTGTACAGGCACCTTCAAAATTTCTGCTATGGTAACATTTGATTTCAACGTAAACACAGTAAGACAAAAAAATCGTAACAACTATTGTTTCCATATTTAGATTATGATGAGTGAAACTCTCCGTTCTTCTAGTCAATTAATTTCAAAATCTGGCAAATTCACCTGTGAAAAAGTTTCACTTTGATTTGTTGTCTCTATTTCAAAACACTGAATTGAACTAACCTGTATATTTGCTGCTTAAGTGTTACAATTGAACATGATTTTTTTTTTTCGTGTAGCCTCCTGAGAGGCCGAGTGCAGGTCTTTCTAGTCGACGCCCGTGGGCGACCTGCGCGTCGGGATGAGAGATGAGAAGAATGGATGAAAGTGGGCAAGGATGTGGAAGGAAGCAGCCGTGGCCTGTCAGAAGGTACTGTCCCAGCATTTGCCTGGTGTTGAAAATGGGAAACCACGGAAAACCATTTCAAGGACAGCCGACGGTGGGGCTCGAACCCACGCGTCTACCGAGTCAGCAGAGAGCTTGGCCCCATGACCTAACGCCGCGCTTTAGCGAGCGTAGCCACTACCGTCGGTAACATGAAAAAATGAAGCGTTCTATGAAGTTAATCAACACGGAAGTTTGTTTAAGTGTTTAGAATTAGGGAAATAAATAAGAATAAAAAACATCTTGATGGGTTTCGAAACGAAACCACTCATTTGTAGAAACATATCATCGAGGAGGAGTAGAATGTATACTCTACGATTAGGTTTTCTATTAGTGGTCTTCATTCCATCTTGTTGTTTTGTGTTTGGCGAATAACGGATCATGAACTTGAAATTATAATATTTTGATTTTGTAAACATCTAGTTTAATTAGTTATTGTTAGTTATTGTGGATTTAAGGGGTGGAACAGCGAGGTAATCCACCCCAAAAATCTAGCTTAATTAATCAGACACGTACTGAGAATGAACAACAACAGACTTACAAAGAAGATCTTTGATGTAGTCAACAGCTCAAGCAAGAAAACTAATTGTTATTATGAATTACAGGAAGACTTAAGGCAGGTGCGGATCGACAGGTAAATGATGGGAGACAGAGGAGAATTCAGAAACAAAATCAAGAATACAAAATTTAAAGCAAATGAAAAGACGAAGACAAGAACATTATGGACACAACAAAAGAAACAGGAGCACATTCAAAGGATGAAGAGATTTTGGGAAGATAAGAGGAAGAAGGGAGAGAAGTGAAAATTGTCCATAAGGGCAAAACTGATGTAATATTAATAATAATAATTAATAAATTAATTTATTTATCGTACAATATATACATGGTGCTTAGTCAAAGCAAAATTAAAAGATAGAAACAACATATTTAACCAAGGTAAAGAAGACCACTCAGTTGTTCATGGTTCAGCAGTCCTCACAGCGGGCAGTCAATACTCTCTAGTCCGCTACCTGAGTGGTGACATCAATGCAGTCTTCTGTTTTACCCAACCAAGACCTGACAGAACATACAAATTCAATGTGGCTGGTAGTCTGGTTGACATTGCCACAACTTCAGGCAGCTGACTGCTTTAAGCCCCATCTCACCGCAAAATCACTAATTGCTGGAATGATTTGCTCTGAATTCTGTCTCCGTGCAACTTTGTTATTGACCAATCATACTTAAGGTATCTATTAGAACAGAGTTTCTCCACCTCCGTGCAGTGAAGTCATCTCACAATGAACAATAACTAAAGTTGAATCACAGGAAGTATACAAGTAGGATACCTAGACTCTGATTACTATTAAAACTCAGCAAGTTTTCTAGGTTTATGCCGTGTCGTGTGTGGGATTTCGCCTGATAACACCAAGCTGGCTCATCAGCGGGCTCTTTGTGTCCATGTCCGGTCCCCTAAAGGAGTAGCGAATTGCGAGCTACCTCCCTTCTTATGAAGTACACCTGGGTGTCTTAACTGCGAGAGCTAAAAGCTCAAGCATGTTTTATCTCCCTATAAAGGCTTCCAAAAAGATGAATTTAATTCACTGGCAGTGAAAGTCAATATATCATCTTTCTGGAAGCCTCTATAAGGAGGTGAAGCCTGTTTGAGCTTTTAGCTCTCGCAGGTAAGAAATGGAGGTGGGCTTCATAAGAAGGAAGGTAGCGCGCAGTTTGCTACTCATGTGGGTGTCCAGGCATAGATACCTAGAGCCCGCTGATGAGCCAGCTTGGTATTCCTAGGAAAAAAACTCAGCAATTCTTCTAGGTTTGTGCCGTGTCTTGTGTGGGGGTTCGCCTAGGATACCAAGCTGGCTCATCGGCGGGCTCTTGGTGCCCCGCCCGGACCCCCACAGGAGTGACCAACTGCGCGCCACCTCCCTCTATATTAGGTTCAACTGCACCACTTGACTGCGAGAACTAAATGCTCAAGCTGCCTTAACCTCCCTATAAAGGCTTCCAAAAAGATGGTATATTGGTTTTCACGGCCAGTGAATTAAAACTCAGCAATTCTTCTAGGTTTGTGGTGAAGCACTATGAAAGTCAATGAGGTTGGATATCTACTGTAAGCTCCTTGACTTTATGGCGCTTTTTAGTAGAGAAATGAGGAACTTGATGTTGGCGGAAAATCCCGCGATTAATTTTGCCATTATCAACACGGCCTACTGAATTCAAATGGGTTCTTTAACTTGCAAACATAGTATGACATGCGTGTCGTCATTTTTGTCGCCTTTCAAGAATTACTTACCACGGCCAGGAGCGAACCTGCAAGCTTGGGGGGTTAGTAATCCGATACGATAACCACTCACCCACCGTGGTAAGCATTCTATCAATGAGTTAATCAACCAATACATAAATAAATGAAAAATGAACAAATAAACACGTATTTAAATAAGTGTTTTAATCTTTATAAGATAAGCTAAATCAGCCGATATTAATCCCATAAAAAATGTGTGGGGTAGTTTTAAATAGCTGGTGAAAGGCAGAAATGATCCCCGCATTTTGGTGGCTCTACGGTGTCTATTGAGATGTGGCATGCTCTAACTACAGAAATGTTTGGGTTCCCTTCTTTGCCGAATCAAGGCTAGAGTTATGTTAAAAGGTATTAGAACGATTTCTCCAGGGAGTGAGGAATTTTTTGTCCGGTGAGCTTATGAAATCCACGTTGCAAGAAAAGACCAGTATGTTGTTTGTTGCTGAAGCAATTTCCCGCGTCTCTTTGAGAAGATAGCTCCTACTGTACTTTGACAGGACATCAAAGTATTAAGCTACTCTTAGGTCACAAGCGACTAATATAAGAAAGTAGTTGGCCGGCCTGACGCAGGGATTTAGCTGGCTTCATTACCGCTAATTCTGGACGACCAGTGTTTGCTTGAAGTTTTACGGTTGTTAGCTTGAGAGGTTCCTCCTACTCCCCCCACCCTCACCCCCCTACCCCATGCGAGCCATTAAGCAGCTCTTTGTCCTCTCACAGACTGTCTCGCTATTTACATTTTACAGGTTTTGGGGACTAAAAGAGCAAACTTTTTTTTCGTTTCATGTGGTTTATTTTTCTAACTCCATTTTCAATATAGGCTACTATATGAGTGTGTATCAGCTAGTAGCGGGCGCTGTAGAGCGATTGTGTGTGTCTGTGTGTATGAGAGGCGGCCATTGTATGATGCAAATCAGCGCTCACTCCTTTGCAAGGAGCATAGCAATGACAGAGTGACGCTTTTAATAGAAAACATGCAAAGATCTAAGCCTTACGGTTGTAATTTAAAAAGAGGAGAGATAGGTTGGTAGGACACATATCAAGACACCCAGGAATAGGAAACTTAGTTATGGAAGGATGGGTCGAGGATACGAACTGCAGGGGTAGACCAAGGTTAGAATATGTTAAACAGATTGCCTACGATGTATGGTGTAGTAGCTAGTTAGAAATGAAACGATTAACTCAGGACAGGGAAGCATGGAGGGCTGCATCAATCCAGTCAAAAGACTGAAGACTCAGAAACACAATGGAAAAACCTAACTCATCCTGAATAATATTCAGTTTTAGAAACTACTATTGGAGAATTAATCATACGCTTTGTGATGATTATGATTAGTCTATTATTATTGATTTTGTTGTCAATTAAATTTAGGGGCTTGGTAAAACTTGGTCATCAGCCCCGTGTAGTTGAATATTTGTTGAACTTGTCTGATAACCGGTATTTCTGTGATGACTGTAGCAGTGTGTGTAACTGTATTAGGGACAGGGATGAGGTAGGTGCCCCGGGACTTGAAATAAGGTACTTACCCGGGATTTAGCTGGAGGGTATGTGGAAAATCCTGGGGAGAAATCACACTATATAGCCCCTGTTAGCACCAGGATTCGACCCTGCGATCTCTAGACTTGCAGCAGCTGCCCGTGCGGCCTTGGTGCGTGATTTAACGAGCACGGTTAAGCTGCGGGACTATTTCTATTATTATTATTATTCTATTATTCTATTATTACTATTATTATTTTTAACCGTCCTTCTAATGGTTTTCCATGGCCTTCTATATTCATTTACAGGCAAACGCCGAAACGCTACCTTCAAACAAGCCACTGTCTTCTTGTACTGGTTCATTTATCCCAAATTCATCTTAAATCTTTAACCATTTTATTCCTCAGTAACAATACGCATACGATTGGTGTCAGAAAGGGCATCTAGCCGTAAAACAATTCGTTACATAAAATATCATCGTGTCCCATCCTCAAACCTTAGAAACGGGGTGGGGTGGGGGGAAAGTAATAAGTTGTTATTTCATTTGTGGGACTTAAGACATCGTAGTCATTTAGCCCAGTGTATTTGGATGTGTGTCAGTAGAATTTGTATAATAATCTTTGTCATTGTGGTGGCTGTAGTAGTGTGTGTATTTGTGATTCAGGTGAGAATTTGGAAGGAGGTGGCTTTAGTCTTAAGTTAGGAAACATCCCAGCAGTTGCCTGGAGTAGAAGTGGATATCCACGGAAGAACCACATCCCAGATGGCTGAGGTGGAAATCAATCACACCTATTCTCAGTTTTGCCTCACGAGGCTGAGTACATCCCGTTTCAGCCCTTAGACCAGAATTAAATTTCTTTGCAGAGCCGGGAATGGAACCCGGGACTCCGCGGTGACAGGGAAATAACCAAATTTTTAGCCTACTTTCGATTTTTGCAAAAAATGAAAGTAGACTTATGAGATCAACACAGGGCGAAAAAAGTGTGTCTGTCTGTGTGTGTGTATGTGTGTGTGTGAGTCTGTGTGTGTGTGTGTATGTGTGTGTGTGAGTCTGTGTGTGTGTGTGTGTGTCTGTGTGTGTGTGAGTGTGTGTACTCTGAATGTCTGTCCCCCCCCCCCTATCAATTCGAACACGGTGAATGCGAATTGAACGAAATTTGGTACAAAGGTAGCACTAGCAAAGGACACCTCAGTGTCATGTTTTATATCGCCGCCATCTTTACTAAAACTGAATGGCGGCCACTCAAACGTTCAAAACGTAAAATCAAATAACGACTAACCAAATCATCCGATCTCTACCAAATTTGGTAACAACATACCTTCGTATAGGATGCGTCTTGTGACCAAACTACAAGGTCGTCCGCCATACCATTTCAGGATGGCGGCCGTGCGAATTATGCAAACTTTATAATCCATATCATGGGACCCACCAGTTCCGATTATCGAGCCGAGAATCGTTTTAACTGTTCTAAAGGAAGAGGCACGTTCGAAATTAAAAGTTTATTTTGTAATACTATAGTGCAGACGTGATTTTAAAAAGCTGAACTGATTCAGTAATAAGACAAGATGGCAGCGGATATCTTGTGCCTGACTTATATTTCACTAATTTGAGTATTGAATGCAATATAGCGTACTGATAAAAAATAAATAAACTTTGTATGAAATGCTTTATATATAAATAATATACTCCAGTGATGAAATCGTTTAGTATAAATCATTATTTGCTAACAAGTTCTATGTAAGTCATTTTAAATAGAACAATATTCGTTGACACAATTAGCTCAGTGGTAGAGCGATAGCCTGTCGCTCAGATGCCTATGGTTCAAACCCGATCAGAGCTAGGTTTTTTGCTTGAAATGTTATATGTTTATTGTTTTGTAATGACTCAGATGTTTTAAAATTAAGCGTTATATTGTGCAAATTATGGTGTAAAATATATATTTAATAATAATGATATTTATTGCAACCAATGGTCAAATATTTAATTAAAACATAATTCGCCAGCAGATTTACTCGAGACATCTAGCTGCCAAAAAGGTAACTTCCAGATTTTATTGAAGAGTTTCTTCTTCTGGCCGCTAGAATGCACTCGCTCTGTTAGGATTATATTGTTCGATATTTCACCACTAGATGTCCCGACTAGTCTACGTGGGGATCCATTGATTACTATACCATTATCATTCTATGCGCATCGAATTTGAAGAATGACAAGTTGATACTACGATACATTTTAACGTTTTATTTTAAAGGGTTTGTAACAGCCTATTTTGCGTTTCTTGAAAATGTTATTAAGCGTTATATTGTCCACATTATGGTGTAAAATATATATTTAATTAAAACATAATTCGCCAGCAGATTTACTCGAGACATCTAGCTGCCAAAAAGGTAACTTCCAGATTTTATTGAAAAGTTTCTTATTCTGGCCGCTAGAATGCACTCGCTCTGTTAGGATTATATTATCGAAAATATCCACATAGTTTGTATACACACGTCTCTGTAGGGTCATGGAAAGACTTGTTAATTCAATTAGGGTTGTGAAAGCCATGCACAACCAGACGTGTAAAGACATGCCTCAACTCAAAGTTGGATGTTGCCCACGGCAGGTCGTAATAATAATAATAATAATGTTATTGGTTTTACATCCCTTTTAACTACTGCTGCTTTTAGAGACACCGGGGTGCCGGAATTTTGGCCCGAAGGGGATCTTTAACGTGCCAGTAAATGTACTGACACGGCTCCCTCGCATTTGTGCACCCTCAAATGCCAGCTGACTGCGCCAGGATACGAACCTGCAACCTAGGGCCCAGCAAGCGAGAACGTTACCGCTGAGCCACGCCGCCAGTCCGGTCGATTATGTCTCCAGATCCATAACATTCTTGATATACTTCTTATCTTTCTTTCTTTCTTGAATGATGGTAGCAGTTTTTATCTAGGTCGTGGCGTTTGGTAGAGGTAAATCGTTTCTAAGGTCTTCAACAAAGAATAGTTCTATTATACTCTTTGATAATAACAACGAGTTATAACTATACTCATACATTTAGGAGAAAGTAGGCTATATGTTCTTTACTGAACATCTTGTTTAGCCTATTTTCAATTTAAAAAAAATAGGCTTATGAGATCACCTTTTGTCCGTGTGTGTGTGTGTGTGTGTGTGTGTGAGAGAGAGAGGAGTGTATGTGTGTCCCCCTAATAACTTCTAAACAGCTGGAGCGACTTCAATGAAATTCGGTAAGTTCATATCACTATTCCGGACGACCCCGACCGTGCCCTTCAAATTTTGTTACGTCTCACCAATCCAACATGGCGGCTGTGCGAAATATTTCACTAGCATTCAATATCTCCGAAACTATTACCGATGTCACCCTGGAATTTTTTACGGTGATAAAGGGAACTATTAGAAGTTCACCTATGTGACACTTGAAAAACTGGTAACTACAAAACCAACATGGCGACCACGCGAATTTGCGACTTTTAAATGGACGTTTCTCGCGATTTAACCAACCAAACGCAATAAAACCTGGTACAGTATATGTTTATACACATTGTAATGCACCGACATCTAACTTGATTCAATTGTTCACTTAACTACAAGATGGCGGATGTGCGAAACATTCCACCGGCATTCTATATCTCTGAAACTATTAGCGGTATCACCCTGACATTTTGTACGGAGTTAAAGGGCACTACTGGAAGTTCATTCATAAGAGTTTCAAAAACCGGTTAACTACAAAACGAACATGGCGGCCAAGTGAAGTTCAAAATTTTAAATAGACCTTTCTCGCGATTTAATGTTCCATCCGCAATGATATCTGGTACAGGAAATGTTTATACACATTGTAATACACTGGTATATAATTTAGTTCAATTGTTTACATAACCTCAAGATGGCGGCTTTGCGAATTTTAGAATTGAGTTTTTATTTCTTGTGTCGTAATCATGAAGGAAGGAAGGAAGCTTTTAGTTTAACGTGGCCGTTAATCTCGAGATCATGAGCCACGGGACCTCCGTTTTACGTGGAATCCGAACCACAGGACATGGCATTTCACTTCGAAAATCTCACATGCGTTGACCGGGAATCGAACCCGGACTGCCTTGGTGAGAGGCATTCAGTTAGACCGCTGAGCCACCACGCCCCTCGTAATCATGCGATCGATGTGATAGTTTGAATAATGAACCTACGCAATAATTTTCCTTTAATGGTACATGACTCTATGGCCTATACATTTTACAATCCAACATGGCGACCATCCGAAATATTTAGACGGCTCTGAATATCTTCGAATCTCTTATAGCAATCAAACTGAATTTTTTATGTTCATAGGGGCTATGAACTTAAGTTCACTTATAGGACTTTAAATAACCTGGTGATCACAAATCTAACATGGCGGCAACGCGAAGTATACATATTGACATGGACGTTCCTCGCAATTTAACCATCCAAGTGCAGTGAAACTTGGTACAGTAAATCTTTATACGAATGTTAATCAACTGGCATCTAATTTATTTCAATTGTTTCCATAAGCACAAGATGGCAGCTGTGCGAAATTTTAAAATCTCCTTGTTACTTCTTGTGTCCTCATCATGCGATTGAAGTTTTGAATGCTACACGTACACAATAATCTTCATGTAACAGTACATAACTCTAGGACCTACATATATAAAATCCAACATGGCGAGCATCCGAGATATTTAGTCGGTTCTCAATATCTACGAATCTATTACAGCAATCAAACTGAAATTTTGTATGTAGATAGAGGCAATTAACATAAGTAGGATATATGAAAATAGACTGTATTTTTCTTCACGGAACTACTTGTTTTTTCATGAATCCATTGTCAAGTTCTTGGCAGTACTAGAAGTACTACAAAGTGATCACAACAATAGGGTATGACTTTCTTAGAACGTTCTCTTGCATTCGCGTATTCACGTCAAATGAGGGTAATAGGCTAGACATGACAAGGGTGAGTTTGGGGAGAACACTTTACTATCATCGGGGTTGGGAGAGAACTAGAGTTCACCAAGGAAGGTTGACAGAAAAGATGAACGTGATGATCCCAGAGAGAGACAGTGGGATTCAGCTGGGACCCCGTGGTAAAGAACCCCGTCCCTCTAGCTGTGAATATCAGGGTTTATAAATCGAGATCTATTCTGCGTTTAATCTGAAGAAATATTAATATTAATAGGCATATTGAATCTTAGAAGCTATCAAGAATGCGAAAATAATTCGATAAATTGTTCACTCTCACGATGATACACTTACGGATTTCTTATAGGAGCTACTTGCTGCTTATGGGAATAGTGAGTGAACGTTGTACAGAGTATTATATAATGCTGAAGAAGAAAAGAGCTCACTTTAATCGGCAGTGAGAAAATGCCCTTTTTAAGGCGAGATTTGAGATTGCGCATACCTGCGTGTAAGTTCCCACCGGAGGACTCCATCTAATATTAACGAGAGTAATAAGCGTGCTGTTGGTCCTCAAAGTCCACGTTTTCCAATAGCGGGTACGTTAAAGTGCCTGCGCCAGCAAAGCAGATTGAAGCCTTCAACAGTGAGATTACTCATCTAACAGGAACATAAAAACAGGAAACTACACCGAGAACGTTTCGTATTACTTACGAAATGAGGGCATAGTATATTGATACTAGAAAGATTCAAACCTGGCCGAAGTCGTCGGATTTTAAGAGCGTTTAAGCGCTTCAGTATGCTTTTCTTTGGAGGGGAAGTAAAGCTGGTGGGCCCATGTCATAGATTTATGGCATGTATATGAACCTACCATGAGCCTCCGTGGCTTAGGCGGCAGCAAGCCGGCCTCTCACCGCTGGGTCCGTGGTTCAAATCCCGGTCACTCCATGTGAGATTTGTGCTGGACAAAGCGGAGGCAGACAGGTTTTCCTCCGAGTACTCCAGTTTTCCCTGACACAAACTTCATTCCAGCAACACTCTCCACTGTCACTTCATTTCATCTGTCATTCATTTAATCATTGCCCCAGGGGAATGCGACAGGCTTCGGCAGCCGGCACAGTTCATATACTCGCCGCTAGATGGGGGCTTCATTCATTCCATTCCCTGACCCGGTCGGTCGACTGGAAGCAGTCTGTGGATTTTCATATGAACCTACCACTTGGTAGTGTGTAGCCAAAAGTTGTAGGTTATTTGGTTAGAAACGCTCTATCAAGTTTCAAGGTTCGCCGATGGGTGACAGTGACAGTGGCATCTGGTAGCCGGAGTTGGAACTATTATACTTGAAATAGAACTTGTTGGGGAGCCTACAGGCGTTCAATTGAAATGCCCTGCTATGGCCATTGGCTGCAATTCAAATATAACAAGAAAGATAAATACGAGGGCTGAAAAGAAATTATTTGGAACACATACTAATACAGGGTGTCCCTTTTGTAATCTTAGGGCCTCGTTTCTCCGGTGTTCATGAAAATATTTTAAATTGAGATTTTTGTCATCTGTGGGTGGAGCCAGCCCAAAAAAACTGTTCGTGGGCTATGTCATGTGACGCCCAGTATCAATGGAAAACGTTGTGTTAGTTCTCTTTGGAAACAAATTGTTGTTTAAAATGTGATTTTATGTGCCCAGTTGATAGAGTGGCCTCAAATTTGTCTTGTGTGATATACAGTTCCAGGATCTTTATTGACGTTAACTGAACAACAAGCAATATAGAGTGCATAATTGTTGGTGTAGGAGTGCTGACAGGAGTCTTGGAGTAGCACAGATGGGAATCTACGTCAAGTTTTCATAGCCTCTTCGGGAGCATTGAGAACGTACCCAAACATACGCAGAGGAAAGCTTCATATCTAGCACACGACATACACAACACTGGAAGAAATGTGGTGGTCATTATAAAGGATTCATTGACTACTTAAATCACCTGTACTACTCCTAAGTGATAATCGCTTAGATTTTTTTTTCTTTTTTTTACATTTTTCTGTTCTGTGATGTTTGGTTATCATAAACGTAATTTTTTAATTGTAAATTCAGGATTTTGGAGGTCTTTCACGGTTTGTGACCTTATGCCATTTGTAAAAAGTCCCCTCGGCACGCCGGAAGGCGGAGGCAGATTTCACCGGTCAAACTTGGGGATAGGCGAAAATAGACAGAATATGCAGGTTTACGTAGGAGGATCAGACCTCATGTATTGCGAGAAAGTATTTTATAATTGGAGATTAATTAACTTTGTTTTTTGTAATTTTATGCATATTTTAAACATTTTGTCTTATGATGACGGTAACCTTCTTGTCATTTGGAGTCCATTTTTAGCCTATTTTCAATTTTGAAAAAATAGGCTTATGAGATCAACTTTTGTCCGTGTGTGTGTGCATGCGTGTGTGTGTGTGTGTGTGTGTGTGTGCGCGCGGAGTGTGTGTTGCCCCCCCCCCCCCCCGTAATAAATTCTAAACGTCTGGAGCGATTTCAATGAAACTCGGTAAGTTCATAGCACTATTCCGGACGACCCCGACCGTGCCCTTCAAAGTTTGTTTCGTCTCATCAATCCAACATGGCGGCTGTGCGAACTATTTCACCAGCATTCAATATCTCCGAAACTATTACCGATATCACACTCGAATTTTTTACGGTGATAAAGGGAGCTACTAGAAGTTCAACCATGTGACTTTTGAAAAGCTGGTAACTACAAAACCAACATGGCGGCCTCGCGAATTTGCGACTTTTAAATAAACGTTTCTCGCGATTTAACCAACCAAACGCAACAAAACTTGGTGCAGTATATGTTTATACACATTGTAATGCACCGACATCTAACTTGGTTCAATTGTTTACATAACCACAAGATGGCAGATGTGCGAAATATTTCACCGGCATTCTATATCTCTGAAACTATTAGCGGTTTCACCCTGAAATTTTGTACGGAGATTAAGGGCACTACTGGAAGTTTATCTATAATACTAAAAAAAACGGTTAATTACAAAAAAAACATGGCGGCCAAGCGAATTTGAAAATTTTAAATAGACCTTTCTCGTGATTTAATGTTCCAACCGCAATGAAATCTGGTACAGGAAATGTTTATAAACATTGTAATACACTGGTATTCAATTTAGTTCAATTGTTTACATAACCTCAAGATGGCGGCTTAGCGAATTTTAAAATTGAGTTTTTATTTCTTGTGTCGTAATCATGCGATCGATGTGAAAGTTTGAATAATGAACCTACGCAATAATTTTCCTTTAATGGTACATGATTCTATGGCCTATACATTTAACAATCCAACATGGTGACCATCCGAAATATTTAGACGGCTCTGAATATCCACGAATCTATTATAGCAATCAAACTGAATTTTTGTATGTTCATAGGGGCAATGAGCTTAAGTTCACCTATAGGACTTTAAATAACCTGGTGATCAAAAATCCAACATGGCGGCGACGCGAATTGTAAATATTCGCATGGTCGTTTCTCGCAATTTAACCATCCGAGTGCAGTGAAACTTGGTACATAAATCCTTATACGAATGTTAATCCACTGGCATCTAATTTATTTCAATTGTTTCCATAAACACAAGATGGCAGCTGTGCGAAATTTTAAAATCTCCTTGTTACTTCTTGTGTCCTAATCATGAGATTGATGTTTGAATACACGTACACAATAATCTTGTTGTAACAGTACATAACTCTAGGACCTACATATAGATTATTCAACATAGCGACCATCCGAAATATTTAGTCGGTTCTCAATATCTACGAATCTATTACAGCATTCAAACTGATATATTGTATGTAGATAGAGGCAATTAACATAAGTCAGATACATGAAAATAGGCTGTATAGTTCTTCACGGAGCTACTTGTTATACTTGTGTTCACACTGTCCTTATGCAAGGTTTCGGCACTGATGTGTAACTATGTAACGTTCTGTTACTTCTTCACGCAAAATTATATCTCCCGCGGAGATTTTGGTTGGTTCCTCAGTTTAGGGGCTGCGACAACGCGGTCATGTAACCCCGTGTACTTTGGGTGAGTGTAGAATCTGTCTGATAAACGGTGTGAATTGTGATGTCTGTATTAGTCTGTAATTCAGGTAAGGACTGCAGACGGTCAATTTCAAGCAGTAGTTCCTAATGTTGCTATCAGATACTACCGTCAACGACACCTAGCTGTGAACTTGGCTACTAGATGCCACCGCAACCAACAACTCGCAACGAACGTTGGAACTTCCCCTCCAAAGGAAAGCATACTGAGGGATTTTTAGCGCTCTTAGAAAATTCGAGAACTTTGGCCGGCCTTGAACCCGCGACCTTGGGCATAGAAGTTCAGCATGCTACCAGTTACGTCACCGAAGCCACTTCACACTTAGTCAGATGGAAATCTGAATCTGATCTCGTGCAAGTGCTTTGTCATGGCAACGTCTGATGGCCCATCCCTCATCAATTTAGTAGTGTTTCCATGGCAACCACTGATAGCTCTTGGCATCTCTATCTCTTCTCTATAAAAATGAAAGTTTGTCTGTTTTTTCTGAATTTCCACGGAAATTTGCGATATTTGCGCGTTTCAGGCTGTTTTATGACGGATGCGCGCAAAAATAAAATTTTTGTCTGTCTGTCTGTCTATCTGTCTCTGTGTCTGTGGACAACTTCTACGAGTCCTTATAACTTGAGAACGGCTGAGTGGATCAACGTAAAATTTGATACAGATATCCATCAGAGGCACCACACTAATCACTGATGTAACTCTTCTCCGTACCTCTCTTAAAAGGGACTCTACCCCCTTAAAATACATGCTGAAATAGGCGTAGAAGGGTGAAACAAAGCTCATTTTCGGCCCCTCAATGTGAGAAACGAAACTCGGGGGCCCTAGGGCCCCCGAAAACCGCATTTTAAGGCCCTAAAACCAACAGTTTTTGAGATATTCCCAGAAAACTAATTTCACTTAATAAATTAATGAAAGAATGCATGGCGGTAACCATGGCAACTGAATCTCAGAGGTCCATCTATTTCTGTAAGACGCAATGCAATTCCATCTATTACATTACTGTGAAGGTTTGCAAACGGCTATAAGGTTATAATGGATCCAAATTAAGCTGAAATATTCATTAATACATACAATGCGCTTAAGGGGTCAAGGGGTACTCTAGAATTTTTTCACGCGATTTACACGTGCGGGTGTGGTACGGAAGGTCTATTATATCCCTTCTCTATTATATAAAAATGAATGTTTGTCTGATTTTTCGGCTTTTCTACGAAAATTTGATATATTTGCCCGTTTCAGACTGTTTTGGGACGGATGCACGCAAAAATATATTTTTGTCTGTCTGTCTGTCTGTGGACAATTTTTTGTGTCCTTATAACTCGAGAATGGCTGGGTGGATTAACGTAAAATTTGATACAGATATCCATTAGAGGCACGACACTAATCATTGATGTAACTCTTCTCCGTACCTCTCATAACAGGGGGTCTACCCCCTTAAAATTCATGCTGAAATAAGCGTGAGACAACGCTCATTTTCAGCCCCTCAATGTGAGAAACGAAACTCGGTGGCCCTAAAAGGACCCCGAAAACCACATTTTTAGGCCCTAAAACCAACAGTTTTTGAGATATTCCCAAAAAACTAATTTCACTTAATAAATTAATGAAGGAATGCATGCCGGTAACAATGGCAACAGAATCTCAGAGGTCCATCTTTTCTCTAAGACGCAATACAATTCCATTTATTACATTACTGTGAAGGTTTGCAAACGGCAATAAGGTTATAACGGATCCAAATTAAGCTGAAATATTCATCAATACATATAATGCGCTTAAGGGGTCAAGGGGTAATCTAGATTTATTTTAACGTGATTTACACGTGCAGGTATGGTCCGGAAGGTCTATTATATCCCTATCCCTATTTTGTTATATTATTATTATTATTATTAGTAGTATTATTCTTTTAATTATTATCATTATTATGGCGTACAACGAAGAGTCAAAGCTCATTTTCAAACCCTTGGGGTCAGAAACAAAACTCGGGGCCCCTCAAGAGCCGTAAAGGGTCCCCGAAAACTATATTTTAAGGCTCTAAACCAAACAGTTTCTTAGATTTTCCCAGAAAACTAATTTCATTTAATAAACTAAAGAAGGAATGCAAGCCACTAACCATGACAACAGTATCTCAAGAGGTGGCATCCAACTTTCCATCTATTTCTGGAATAAGTAATGCCACTCCATTTATTACATTTCTGTGAAAGGTTGCAAATGGAGTACCCTGGATTTTTTTCACACGACTTACACGTGCGATATGTCGTACAGAAGGTCTATTATATCTCCAAACATCAACATTATTTTCAAAAATTCCTGAATAGAAATAGTAGACTGTTTTTTGCTGATTTTAGGAATTTGAACCATTGGAGGCTAAAAACACTGAATTTTCATGCACCACAAGCCTTTATAATTTATAAAAGGGGTCTTCCTGTAGTTGGGCACTTGACACAACGGTTAGGGTCAGTTCGTATATGACGTGTATTGCGATTCTTCTACGAAGTTTTCAATTTTATTTTCACGCCAGGAAGAACACGTTAGGTAAATTTAGTTTGAGAGCACATTTTAACTAATAATTTTTCTTTGCCCACAAACAGGTTCCAAGCCCCTAAACATTGCAACAGTAGCTCAATTGATAACATCTGGTTATTAATACCGAAGACCGTTCGAAGAATGGGTACTTCTGCTAGTTTTCTTATAATTCCGAAATCATTTTTCTCATCCCTTGGCGTAATGGTGGGTCATATCAAAAATTCTTTCAGACAAACGTTTTAGGTAATTATTAGGGGAATATTGTCCATTTTGTACGGTTTTGATATTGTGCCTATTAAGAGAGATATGATTAATGTTTCCCGAAAAACCCACTTTTTCCCACCCCTTTGGTCAATGGTTGGTGCTATAAAAAAACTCTTCAAACATAAATTTTTGGGCTTTATCCGACACATAGTATAAACTTTGAACGGATTCAATATTTACCATATTAAGAGAGTTATAGCAATATTTCTCTTTTTCGAAAAAAGCCCCCCATTTTCACCCCCTTCAACCGATCAAGCCCAGTAACGAACTTGACCGAGATTTTATAGGTATACATATTCAGTAAAAAATTCAAAGTGATTGGTGCAACATTACGGCAGTTATCGTGTCCAGAAGAAACTGATATACATATATATATATATACATATATACATACATAAATTATATATAGGCTAAACTTTTGAACTGACGGTGGTTTTGGGGTCTGGGGGATGTGAAACGCGACGATATGTCGCAATTTTCCGGAAGTCGAAACATGGTACCCATTGCAATAGTTAGCTTTCTAATGAAATCTACCTAAAATTCGAGAATCAAGCTATGGGTCATGTATGATTGTATTAACGGGGCAACGGTTGCTAACAAAGTTTCTATCAAGCAGCCCAGCTCACCTAACAAGGCAACATCGCAAAGGTAAACCTCTTTATCTCCGTGAAACTTTGCATACATATTGGTCTGATCACTAGAAAAGTAGCATTTCATCGAAAAATTTATTGGAGCCACTCCTAAGGAAGGAGAAATTGTACGCAATTCAATACGCGCTTTAGTCTTGGATGTACGCGAGAAATGCTTGTATCCTCTCCGACGAATCTCACTACTACAACAACCACATCACCAGCATCTACTGTTGCCCTTCTCATCGTGAACAGCAGGCTGTTGGCTGAAGTGGTTTTAGTAGTGCTATTGGCCAGATTCTTCTTCTTCTTAGCGTGCCTGTCCGTTTGGGACACTGGCGATCAGAATGGCTATTCTGGCTTTATCTGTGGCAATTCGGAACAATTCTTCAGAGCTTTTGTTGAACCAGGTTCTAAGGTTGTCGATCCAGGAAATTCTCCTTCTGCCGAGCGATCTCTTTCCTTCTATTTCTCCTTGTCGTAAAGTTGAAACAGCTCATACCTTTTTTGATCCCTCATAATGTGGCCAAGGTACTGTAGTTTACGATACTTAATGATGTTGATTGGCCAGTTAGGATGTAAAGATTGAATGCGCGCATTCCCATGGATTGCTTTAAGTCTCATACACGTTTTAACCTTGCTATATTTTGTCATCTCTATGGATTGTCCAAATGTTTTTGAAGCTGAAATAACATCATAGATGTTTTGTTAACTGAGCATCATGCATACAAAGTTGCAGCAAAATGGAGATGGTCATGTTCACGTTGTAAGCGCTACCAGAAAGAGAGTCAAATTTCACCATTGTAAGAGTAATAAAAAACAAGTTATTACTATCTACCATTACTTTGACATTGCCTATGTACGGACAAGAAGACTACAGTATATTCATATTTAATCGGTGTTTCACCCTATATAGCCTTCACATGCCCCCATAGATAAATGACTGTTGGGTTTAGGTCCAAAGAGTGAGGAGGCCAAGGAATGGGTCCACCTCTGCTGATCCTTGTGATCCAAACCGTTCATTGAGTCCGTCAAACTATCCATCTGTCTGAATGCTCACTAACAACGTACAGTGTGAGTAATCTGCTTGCACTGGTGTAAACAATGCACTCTAAAATAACGGAACTCGTTTCCTGTCCAAGTCTGTAATAATAAATACTAGCTATGCGGACCCGTTGTTGGATGCTCCATATTGTGGAATTACAAAATAATATCAGAATTGGATTATCACGACCAATTTGATGGCGAACGAAGAATTACCGCTATTTTTTTACAAATAATACTGTTACGGCTGTGAGTTTGTGTCATCGCTCGCCGCATGAGTCACAACTGCCCCAGGGCTGGACTGTGCCCTGCCTCGTGTATTGCGTGCGCCTTATGCAACAGGGCTACTAGGACAAAGGGATGGTCCAGAATATTCGTGACCCAGCCAGTGAAGGAAATCTCTAGAAGCCGTGTGTCCTGGACGATTCTAGAATTCATTGAGTCACCAGCCTGCTATATAAGCGGCCTGAAAGTGAGGGGACTGAGTTTTTTTTTCTGTGGGTGTGTGTTTCTGAGCTAGTGCGTTTTTTCTTGAGCGAAAGAAGTGTAGTGACGAAGTGCCGTGCGAGTTACGAAACCCAGTGACATTGTTTCCCAGCTTGTGAACAGCGTGCCGCAAGCTATCGTAAGTAACTGGAGTTGGTGTACAGAAGGGAGAGGAGCCGGTAGTTTCTGTCAAGGCCACCGTACTCATTAAGACGGTTTAACTTCTGTGGTTTGTTGACAAGTGAAAGGGCCAAGAGCGCTCAAGGAAGAGACTTGAGGAAACTGGAGTAAGGTTCCAATTGCTTGTATTTGCTGATGAGTAGTGTACCACTTCCTGCAAGCAATAAAGCTAACTTCTCTTTAAAGCAGTAATTGGTGATGTGTTTTCTACCCTCCGTAATCCAGTTAACAAAAGTGCCACTAGGGGGTGGCACGTAACAACTGGTGTCAGAAGCCGGATTACGAACTCAAGCACAACACCTGACGGTCCTGGTTTCAAAACCCGAGCAGGTCATTTTCTCTAATTTTCCTGTGAGTGCATGACCTTTACAAGACAAACAACTAATGGAGGCGCAATTGGCAGCATTGCTAGAAAAGTTAAATGGCATGGAAACCAAGATGGAGGACGGCCAGAAGAATTTAACCAAGGACCTAACTGCCAAATTAGAATACGGCCAGAAGAAGATGGAGGACGGCCAGAAGAATTTAACCAAGGACCTAACTGCCAAATTAGAAGACGGCCAGAAGAAGATGGAAGACGGTCAAAATAAGTTAGCGGAGGACCTGAAGAAGATGGAGGACGGCCAGAAGAAGATGGAGGACGGCCAGAAGAAGTTGGCCGAGGACCTAACTGCTAAATTAGAAGATGGCCAGAAGAATTTAACCAAGAAGATAGAGGACGGCCAGAAGAAGATAGAAGACGGGCAGAATAAGTTAGCACAGGACCTGAAGAAATTAGAACAGGGTCTGCGTGAGGAAGTCATGGCAGTGGAAAAGAAGTTCGACGACTTAAAAGAAGAAGTTGCCGAGCTACGCCGACGCCCGCTGACGGGGGTGGAAGAGAGATTCAACGCTCTACAAAAGGAATTTGCTGAGCTGCACCGACACCCGCCGACAGGGATGGAAGATAGATTCAAAGCCCTACAAGAGGAAGTCGCCGAGCTGCGCCGACGCCCGCCGACCGGGGTGGATGAGAGGGTCAAAGCCCTGCAAGAGGAAGTTGCCGAACTGCGCCAACGCACAATCACGGGGGTGGAAGAGAAATTCAACGCTCTTCAAGAAGAAGTTGCCGAGCTGCGCCGACGCCCACCCACAGGTACATCGGGGACATCAGGAACGGGACAGAGCAGAGTGACGCCCCCAACCTTCGACGGAAAGGTCCCGTGGAGCACCTACTTACGTCAGTTCGAGGCGGCCTGTTCCATAAATAACTGGAGCAACACAGAAAAGGCTACAGCTCTCATTGTAGCGCTGAGAGGTGACGCCCTTAACGTCCTTCAGGCCATCCCGACTGGATCCCAGGACTACGCTTCACTGATCGTCCATATAGAGTCCCAATATGGAGATAGCCATCTTCAGCAGGCGTACCAGATGCAGCTCCAGACCCGGGTACAGAAGAACGCGGAAACCCTGCAGGAGTTCAAGATGGACATCGCACGCCTCGTAAGGCTTGCCTATCCAACAGCGCCGGCCGACTTTCTGGAACAGATTGCGACGCAGACCTTCACCGACGGGCTACGGGACTCGGACACTCAACAGGCGCTGCGACTCGCGCGCAATAAGACCCTGCCAGATGCGCTGAGCCACGCACTTGAGTTCGAGACGGCAAAACAGGCATCTAGAATGCACGCGCGGGTGCGTCAAGTGGACGTCGACGAACCAGCAAAAACCAACGAGACCAAGCCCCTGGCCGACGAATTGATAGAGGCCCTAAGCCGTTTCTTCGATAGTCGCGGTACCACCAGCAACGACACAGCCGGAAGACAACCGGAGAGGCGGCCCGGAAGAGGACTACCGACCTGCTGGGCCTGCGGTAAGAAAGGCCATCTGAGCAAGGACTGCGGTGATCGCCGCCGCCGAGAGTATCCGACGGGAAATCAGTCGTCTGAAAACCGCGCGGCCCAGGGAAACGAGTATTAGCCAGCCTTGGGGGGCAAAGGTTGGCTTGTGACAGTCGTCAAGCCCCAGCAGTCCAAGTGCGTGTGACGAAGTTACGGAGGGACAATAGCAGCCTGATGGTCAACGGAGTCGTCAACGGAGTGAGCTGGCCCATGCTGATCGACACGGGAGCGTCGAGGACCATCGTCAATCCCACCGTGATCCCGAAGTGGAGAGTGCAACCCACACAAAGGAACCTCCAGCTAATAACCGCGACCGGAGAGACCGCACCGGTACATGCCAAAGCATCACTGGAGCTCGTCATTGGTCGACGGGTGGTGAAGCATCCAGTGCTTGTGGCTGACGTATCAAACGAAGTGATCATCGGACTGGACTTCCTGGACCAGAACAACATCATCTTGGATCTGAGTAATAACACTCTGCACTTCGGATGTGAGGAACTTGCTTTGCAACCTGCGCACGAGTCCACCACCGCACGACGAGTAAGGCTGAGAGAAGATGTCATCGTTCCCGCCAGGACGGAGGTCAGCTCTGCCGTAATTGTCGACGGAACTGCTGAGGGAGTGGCGGCTGTCATCGAGCCAAAATATGAGGACATCCAGACAAAAGGATTGCTAGACTCTCATCAACACGACGTCTTGGCCGTACGTCCGCCTGTCCAACCTGAACGACTACGACATTACGGTTCACCGGGACACCAACCTAGGAGTCTGCGAGCCCGTTACCTGGATTGCCCGCATCACAGATACGACAGACGGACACCTGCAGAATGACAACCGAAGAAGACGCACACTGCCAGAGGAACTACAGAAGCTGTACCAAATATCCCAGGACCATTTAGACGAGGAACAATCACGCCAACTTCAGGACCTGCTACGCGAATTCCAGGACGTCTTCTCCGTGGGGAGCAAAGACTTCGGCAGGACAAGCTTGGTTCAGCACAGAATCGACGTTGGGGACAGCGCACCGATGAGGGCCCCATTCCGACGTGTCCCGCTCGCCAAGCAAGCCGAAGTCGACCGGATGGTAGAAGAGATGAAGGAGCAAGGGGTGATTGAGCCATCACATAGTCCTTGGAGTCCTCCGGTCGTGCTAGTGAAGAAGAAGGACGGTTCCACCAGGTTCTGCGTGGATTACAGGCGGGTGAATGACGTCACGAAGAAGGACAGCTACCCTCTACCCCGGATCGACGACACCCTGGACACCATATCAGGGTCGAGATGGTTCTCCACCTTGGATTTGAAGAGTGGCTACTGGCAGGTGGAGGTCCACCCTAAGGACCGCGAGAAAACTGCGTTCTCTGTGGGCAGTGGGCTCTGGCAGTTCACCGTCATGCCATTCGATCTGTGCAACGCCCCTGCGACCTTCGAAAGGCTAATGGAGTCCATTTTGAGGGGACTACACTGGAAGACCTGCCTGGTCTACCTAGACGACGTCATCGTTCTGGGGAGAAGCTTCGAGGAGCACTACAGCAACCTGAAGGAGATCTTGTTGAAGCTACGGGCTGCCCAGCTGAAGTTGAGCCCCAAGAAGTGTCAGCTCTTCCAGAAGCGGGTCCAGTACCTTGGGCATATCGTCTCCGAGGAAGGGGTGCGCACCGACCCAGAGAAGACCGCAGCTGTGAGGGAGTGGCCAGTTCTGAAGGACAAGTCCCAACTACGAAGCTTCCTGGGACTCTGCACTTATTACCGTCGCTTCGAGAGAGGATTCGCCGACATCGCCAAACCTTTACATCGACTGACTGAGAAGGACCAACTCTTCACGTGGACAGCAGAATGCCACAGTGCCTTCGAACAACTCAAGCAGGCTCAGTGCACCACGCCTATTCTGGCCTACCTCAGACCTGGAACAAGGTTCATCGTCGATACCGATGCCAGCGACTTTGGCATAGGGGGAATCCTGTCGCAAGTAGTGGACCGCGAGGAGAGAGTAGTGGCCTACTTCAGCAAGGCCTTGTCAAAGCCAGAAAGGAACTACTGCGTCACCAGGAAGGAGCTGCTCGCCATCGTGAAGACCATTGAACACTTCCACAAGTACCTGTACGGGCAAGAATTTCTCATCAGGACCGACCATGCATCCCTGCGGTGGCTCCTGAACTTCAAGCAGCCCGAGGGTCAACTCGCGCGGTGGTTAGAGAGGCTTCAACAGTACAACTTTGAGATTCAGCACAGGAAAGGCCAACTGCATTCTAACGCCGACGCCCTGTCACGAAGACCGTGCCCCGAAGACTGCACCTTCTGTGCCCGAAGGGAGGAGAACACCGGGATACAGTGCCGAAGGACTACCGTGGAACTTCAAGGGAGCTGGAGCCGCGAATCTTTCACGCGGGCACAAGCAGAAGATGATGACCTGGGACTGATAGCCGAATGGAAGAGGGCCTGTGTCCCCAGACCTGGGTGGAACATTGTGAGTGACTGCAATCCAAAGTTTAAGTCCTACTGGGCACAGTGGGACTCGCTGATTTTAAGGGATGGCCTCATCTGCCGTACCTGGGAGAGCACCGACGGGAAGACATCTCGGGAACACGTCGTCGTTCCAAAGGCTATGACGGAGGAAGTCCTGAAGGAAGTTCATGGAGGATCATCTGGTGGATACCTAGGGATAAAGAAGACCCTGGAGAAGCTGAGAGAGCGGTTCTACTGGATCGGATGCCGAACAGACGTGGAGAACCACTGCGCGAGGTGCCACGATTGCGCAGCCAGCAAGGGCCCAGGACGAAGACGACGGGGTCCACTGAAGACCTACAACGTGGGCGGCCCCATGGAGAAAGTGGCCATCGATGTTGCTGGGCCATTCCCGTTAAGCAAGGCAGGGAACCGCTACATATTAGTCGTCAGCGACTACTTTACCAAATGGCCGGAGGCGTATGCGCTCCCTAACCAAGAAGCCGCGACGATTGCAGAGACCCTGGTGAAAGAATTCGTCAGCCGGTACGGAGTACCCCTGGAGCTGCACTCCGACCAAGGGAGGAACTTCGAGTCGAAGGTGTTCCAGAACCTATGCCAGCTGCTGGGAATCCGGAAGACAACGCCGCTACACCCTCAGTCCGACGGGATGGTAGAGCGATTCAATCGCCCCATCGAGAACCATCTCCGAATAGTCGTCAGCGAGCACCAGAGGGATTGGGACAAACATCTTCCACTATTTCTCCTGGCCTACCGCGCCGCCGTGCATGAAGACACCGGGTGCACACCAGCCCGGGCCATGTTTGGGAGGGAGCTCCGTCTACCTGTCGATCTTGCCTTCGGCCGACCTGGGAATGATCCGATCCCGGTAAGCCAGTATTGTCAAGAACTGGTCGACCAACTGGAGGACGTGCACGCGTTCGCAAGGAGGAAACTGCGGATCGAGACCGACCGAATGAAGACCCGATACGACCAGCAGACGGATGCCGGCGGATTCCACGAGGACGACCTGGTCTGGCTCTTCAACCCATTACGGAAGAAAGGCCTGTCACCCAAACTGCAGAAGTCCTGGGAGGGCCCGTACCGAGTCGTGAAACGGATCAACGATGTCGTCTACAGGATCCAGCGGAGCCCGAGAGCGAAGATGAAGATCGTGCGTCGAGATCGCCTGGCAGCCTACGGAGGGACACAGACAGAACAATGATTGATCGGGACGATCAGCCTTTTTAGGAAGGGGGTGGTGTTACGGCTATGAGTTTGTGTCATCGCTCGCCACATGAGTCACAACTGCCCCAGGGCTGGGCTGTGCCCTGCCTCGTGTATTGCGTGCGCCTTATGCAACAGGGCTACTAGGACAAAGGGATGGTCCAGAATATTCGTGACCCAGCCAGTGAAGGAAATCTCTAGAAGCCGTGTGTCCTGGACGATTCTAGAATTCATTGAGTCACCAGCCTGCTATATAAGCGGCCTGAAAGTGAGGGGACTGAGTTCTTTTTCTGTGGGTGTGTGTTTCTGAGCTAGTGCGTGTTTTCCTGAGCGAAAGAAGTGTAGTGACGAAGTGCCGTGCGAGTTACGAAACCCAGTGACATTGTTTCCCAGGTTGTGAACAGCGTGCCGCATGCTATCGTAAGTAACTGGAGTTGGTGTACATAAGGGAGAGGAGCCGGTAGTTTCTGTCAAGGTCACCGTACTCATTAAGACGGTTTAACTTCTGTGGTTTGTATACAAGTGAAAGGGCCAAGAGCGCTCAAGGAAGAGACTTGAGGAAACTGGAGTAAGGTTCCAATTGCTTGTATTTGCTGATGAGTAGTGTACCTCTTCCTGCAAGCAATAAAGCTAACTTCTCTTTAAAGTAGTAATTGGTGTTGTGTTTTCTACCCTCCGTAATCCAGTTAACAAAAGTGCCACTAGGGGGTGGCACGTAACAATACAGTAGAAACCATTTGATGGAAGCTAAATTGGGGTCGTCAAAATCAAATCCTGGAGACTATCCCACAGTAACCAACAATCACAGTATCCCTTGCGATGAGAATAAAGCTGTCTCTCGTGGTAGATCTGTTGCTAGAGGAGTGGAAGCCAATTCGAAATTATAGGTCCGTGTTCCACGTTCGGATGGCATTTAGTTCTCTATCTTCCATCCAGTGTCGTACGCTGCTTTCAACATTTGGAATAGCTCTGGTTTTTAAGATTATTTGTAATGGAATTTCCTGCTTAATTTTAAGAATATTTAAGTTTAAATAATACCGTAAGTTTAATAACTTTTTTTTACAAAACACTGAAATTCACTAATTTATCAATACACACTAAATATCATTTATAGGAACTGATGATACAATTTCGGCCACCTGTGTTGTGTTATAGCAGAGTTTGAAGCGCCAAGAAAATTGATTTTCCCATCTTTTTGAATATTAAAACATTCTCAGCTTACGAGGGTGTAGTGGTTTCCCACCCCCAACCAAACATCGCCAGCGGAGCTCTGCGGCGAAGCTCTTAGCGAAACATTTGGTCTGAGAGTGCGTTAAACTTGTCAAAGGTGACGTTCAACTGATGTGAAGATTTTTTATCAGTTCAATGAAAACCTAAGGCATGCAGATCAAAGGTTTACAGAAATGTGTAACTCAAACGAGATGCTTGACTTAAATTGTAATATTTCTCACTTGTGGATTGATATTTCAAGAAGTTAAAAAATTGTTACAGGTAGCATGTGATAATAAATTATACATCATATTTAGCCTATTTTAATTTATGAAAAAAAAAAAAGAAAAAAGTCTTATGAAATCACATTTTGCCCGTCTGTATGTATGTGTGAGCGTACGTGTGTGTGTCCGCCCCTAATAAAATATAAGCTGCTCGAGCGATTTCAATGAAACTCGGTAAGAACATAGTACTGTTTTGTCCGACCCTGGCCGTTGCCTTCACATTTTAATACGTCTCACTAATTCAACATGGTGGCTTTGCAAAATATTTCACCGGCATTCTATATCTCCGAAACTACCACAGATATCACCCTAAAAATGTGTACGGTGATAGAGGGTACTACTAGAAGTTCACCTATGCAACGTACAGAAACCTGTTAAGTACCAAACGAACATGGCGGCCAAGCAAAGCTGAAACATTTAAATAGACGTTTCTCCCGATTTAACCATCCGAGCGCAGTGAAAATTGGTACAGAAAATATTTACACACTTTGTAATGCATTGACATCTAAATTATTTCAATTGTTTTCATAACCTCAAGATGGCGGCTGTGCGGTATTTTAAAATTACATTTTTATTATTTCTTGTGTCCTGATCATGCAATTGGTGTATGAATAATACACTTACGCAATAATCTTCATGTAATAGTACATAACTCTATGGCCTACATATATAAAATCCAACATGGCGACCAACCGAAATATTTAGCCATCTAAGAATCAATTACAGCAATCAAACTGAAATAGTGTATGTTAATAGAGGCTATTAACATAAGTAGGATGTATGAAAAAAAAAGGAAGCTTGTAGTTTAACGTGACCGTTAATCTCGCGATCATAAGCCACGGGACCTCCGTTTTACGTGGAATCCGAACCACAGGACATGGCATTTCACATCGAAAATCTCACATGCAGTGACCGGGAATCGAACCCGGTCCGCCTTGGTGAGAGGCATAGGATGTATGAGAATAGGCTATTTAGTTCTTCACGGAACTAGTCTACTCGTATTAAGCAGAGTTCATAATCTTACAACACAATTTGGAGAAAGTAATTTTTTCAATTGTTTTGCTTTCCGACTCCCCAGATTTAAAATATTGAATGCTGATGTGAAAATTGATGATAATAAAAATCTCATAAGGTATGAAATCTATAGACTTTACAGCAATCCTAACTAACTCCTAGATATGCCACTGCTTCCATCTAAATCCTATTTTTGGAGATCATGTTTAACAGAGTAAGCTATCAAGCGAAGGATGAAATCAAATTTTATAACTTCAGGGCATATTCCATTTCATGGTTTATTTACTTACTTGCTTTGATACTTGCTCGATAAAACTTGGGATGTATTTGATTATAATCTGCTAGTGTATTTAATAAAGTGTTATCTGCGCGAATACAGTAATTGGGTAAACCAAAGTGTTATCCTGAGGCTCAGCTTGGCTTTGTAATGAGAGACCCATAATCACCGTTAATGTGCTCACGTAATGATCTAGAACGGGGGATTATCACAAATAAGTTCGTATCTGTCAAAACAGTATGCTGTGTATTTGAAAAGTCATATAAAGACAGGAGACAATTAGAATGCTACGCACGGGGCCGGATCCAACCGACGCGTCGCGACGCGACGCGACGCGTCGGGTCTGGAGTGATTAAGGTAATAGGGTTGCCTAACCGTAGGGGCCATTTCTTTAAAAATAATTTTCGTCGTTCTAGTTAGTTAGCTAGTGAGATTTTAAGGGGCAGAACAGCGAGGTCATCTGCGCCAAATTTCCTTGGTCTAACGAGTTGTATAGTACGAGAGAAGACATAATCGGTGTTCCACCCCTTTGGAGTGGTATTATTATTCTTACCATTATTATTATTCTTTTTTCTTCGTTTAGGCCAGCTATGGACCTCGTCATTTCAACTGCTTACGTCTTTGGGCCTTGATCTTAGCCCAGTGTTCACGCATTCACTGCCTGTGGGACTCCTTTCCTTCATCAGACCACTTCTTGCCGGTTTTTAATTTCGCTTTTTCTTGGAATTGGTGGTGTGCTACAAGCTCTTCCTTGAAAAGATCACGTTCCATAATGACTGCGTGGGTGATCCCCACTTCTTGCAAATCCATGTCTACCTCACAAAACCAGGGGCCCTTGGTATTTTTGTTAAGAAAATAGGTAAATATCTGATTGGCGATTCTCTCGGGTTTCATACGAGTTAAGTGGCCATAGAAAGACCTCTTCCGAATTACTTGAGATATCCTTTCTATGTGATGGTACAGCTCATTGTTATGCCTTCTCCTGTATTCAGCATCGTATCTCGACGGCCGTAAGATCTTCCTCAGGATCTTCCTTTCCTTGGCTTCCAATTTCTCAACCAGACCCTTCCTATTCATTGCCAGGCATTCTACTGCGTACAGCGCCTCAGGTCGGATAACTGTACGATAGTGTCTTAGTTTGGCATTGCGGGACACTGTTCGCTTGTTGTACACTCCTCTCGTTAGCTGGTAGGCCACTTCCATCTTGTTCATTCTTGATGTGAAGGCTTCCTTCTCTGTATATTGGGCTCGATACACTCCCCTAGGTACTTAAACTTTTTTGCCTGACGGATCTTTCCAAGTTCAACATTTAATTCTTTGACTGCAGGGCTAATAATAGTTATAAACTCAGTCTTCTCAAAAGAAATTGTAAGCCTGCCTTTGCCGCTTGTATTCTGAGTTGGTTGACTTGTTTTGAGGCTGTGTCTAGTGATTCAGAATTAGAATAATAATAATAATAATAATAATAATAATAATAATAATCAACTGAAGATGTGACCCGTGTGGTTAAGGAGACCCAAAATTGGAAAGCGGTAGGACCAGACAACCTCCACAACTTTTGGATCAAACGTTTCACTTGTACTCATGAGCATCTTGCCCGCTGCTACACAGATTTCATCCAAAATCCACAGCTTATCCCCTCTTACTTGATGCGAGGTAAAACATACCTTCTGCCAAAAGGTGATAGAACCAATGATCCTTCCAAATATCGACCTATCACCTGTCTGTGCACCCTGTATAAGATATTTACATCTTGCATAGCACGTAAGATTTGTAAACACATAAATCTTCATAATATCCTTGCTGAAGAGCAGAAGGGGTGCATGAAGAAGTCTCAAGGTTGCAAAGAGCAACTTGTAATCGATGCAGTTACTATGGAACAAGCAGGGAAGATGATGCGTAACCTCTACATGTCCTTTATTGATTACAAGAAAGCTTTTGGTTCAGTGCCATATTCCTGGTTAATCCAAACCCTGAAGATACATAAAGTTGATCCTGCCATCATTATAAGTCTGCAACATATGATGTCCCATTGGGGGACCAATTTATTAATGTCTAATGGAGACACATGTATGGAATCGGGATTTATTCAAATCATAAGAGGTATCTTTCTGGGTGACAGCTTGAGCCCTCTATGGTTCTGTTTGGCGCTCAATCCGCTATCATCATTGCTGAACAATTCAAAGTGTGGTTTTCCAATTAAGCACCATGGTATAGTCAAATACAACATTTCTCATTTGATGTATATGGATGACCTTAAACTATATGCATCCTCTGAGAAACACATCGACAATCTAATTGCAATAACTGCTTCATTTTCTTCCGATATTGGGATGTCCTTCGGATTAGATAAGTGTCGCACCCTCACCATTCGGCGTGGGAAATTAGAGGCCCGAGCATTTCAACTTGATGACGGTTGTTTCATAAAGCCTGTGGAAGGTAATGGGCCCTACAAATATCTTGGTCTCCTGCAATCTAATCGAATTGATCATAAAGGTATTAAAGATAGAACCGTAGCTATCTACAATCAACGCCTTAACAAGATTTTAAAATCAAAGTTGAATGGAAAGAACACCTTTAAGGCTATTAATACCTATGCTATTCCTGCTCTGACATATACTTTCGGTATTACCAAATGGACGCAGACTGACTTGGAGAACATCCTAATTAGGACACGTACCATCTTAACAAAACACAGATGTCTCCACCCTAAGTCAGCTGTTGAGTGATTGACAATCCCGCGTCAAAGAGGTGGACGAGGGCTCACGGACATTATCCAATTGCATGCAAGGCAAATGAGGAACCTTCAGAGATATTTTCTGGACAGACATGACTCTCCCATACATCAAGCCGCTGTGAAGGCAGATGACAAGTGCACACCGCTGGATCTTCTTCACGTAATGGATATACAGTTAGCCACTGATGAGGAATGTTCAGCCATCAAGCTTCAGCAGAGGACGCAGAAAGCTCTGCACGGTCGTCATCCGTATGATCCCAACCAGAAACATGTCGACATTGATGCGTCCAACAGCTGGTTGACTCATGCGGACCTATTCACTGAGACTGAAGGATTCATGATTGCAATCCAGGATCAAGTTGTGGCTACCAAAAACTATCTTAAATATATAGTGTGCCCAATTAGACACGGCTGACTGGCATCGAACTGGGGTCTTTATCAAAGAAGACCAGGCCCATGATTCTGCACAGAATCGAATCATTGATGTCTGAGGGGGAACAGCCACAGTGAACCCGAAGAACAATGAATTATATCTGCATATAATTATAATAGCAGTATTTCACGGCTAGAACGGGAATATCATAACTTTTAAGGTGTATTATTGCAGAAAATACCAGCCTATGTACGTTTTAGAGGCCAGAACGCAAGAAAGCGAGCTAGTTTGACATTTTGACAAAGCGGAGTTGAATGTGGGAGGAGAAGACATGGCGCCAAGGTCCTACTTTCGGCGTGGCTGGAAGTTGAAGGGCATGATTAACGACCGAGAAAATCCCCTTTCGACAAGGCGAAACAAGGGAGTGGGGGCGGTCGCCCACAGAAATTAATTAATTACAGCCAAATGGAGCAATGAATTGAGATGAAACTTACACCCAGATGCATGTATTCTAGGAAAGATAATTTAGGAGTGTTCTCACGCCTAAATTAAAGCCTGCATCTATAAAGGAACCTCTGCGCAGACATCATCCGCTACAGAGTAAGAATTTGTGAAGGAACCGAGAGGAATTACCGGAGTAGCGTCATGACGCCATGGAAGAAAGCAATTAATTATAATTAATTGGCCGAAGTGATTGCTTGCACGCGAGTGATTTTGGGACCTCCACGCATAGACAAACAAGGATCATACTTCACTTTGTGTGGAAATGTATTATATCAAGAAGAGAGTCGGTCCTGGAAGTCCAGTGAACTACTTTTCATAAGGAAGCTTTATATAGGAGAAGCTTAGCAGCGAAGTCAGTTCGTCTTGACTCAACCCGTGAGCTAACACGCTGCCGGATCACGCAAGGAAGTGCGCGGAATTTATAAAGTATCGACGCTCAAATGTACTAGCGGTGAACAATGAAGAGCGCGTCAGGCAGCTTAATAACAGTAATTATGCATCATATAAGAATTAGTCTACAGCAGACGTATAAGCAATAGCATACGCGAGTATAGGTTCAGTACAGCGTAGAGATAAGTTAGGATGATGCTATAGACAATGAACATAACCAGGAAGTGTTATCATGGGTAAAATAACATATTATGGTAATGATCACTACAGTTACGGAAGTCTGGGAGGCGTCACAAGTAGTCGCGACCTAGGATTGAACAAATTTGCATTAGAAGAGATATAAACTGTAGGTGACGGGAGTCGAACACACACACGCAAGATAGACTTTCAAGGAGACCAGCGGTTGTCAGGAGTTAGCTGCATCGCATCTCTGAGGTAAGGCGATAGTGGGAATCCAATCCAGGATCCATGTGTGAAAATAGTGCGAGAATTGTGTATAAAATTATATTACAGTGATTTTTAAAAGTGTTTATGTTTATAGGGTAAAAGAATGTGTATTGTGTCAAAGTGAAAATGCCAATAGTGAAAAAAATAACTACCATATGTAAAGTTTATACAATGGTTCGTGTGAATAATATCATTAATATCGTATGGCCTCGGGTGCCTGGTGCAAGCTTAGTTAATTGACACCCAGAGGGTAGCTTGCATGTCAAATTTCGTCGTTCCTTTGAACGCTATGAAAGTCAAGGAGGTTAGATAATCTAAACTCCTTGACACTACAGCGCATTCAAGTAGAGAATGGAGGAACTTAGTGTTGGCGGAAAATCCCGAGATTAATTTTGCCATTGAACACGGCCTACTGAATTCAAATGGGTTCTTTAACATGCCAACAACGTATGACATGAGTGACGTGATTTTTGTCGCCTTTCAAAAATCACTTACCATGGTCAGGAGCGAACCTGCAATCTTGGGGTTGGTAGTCCGACACTATAACCACTCACCCACCGTGGCAAGCAATAATATCATGATGGCTTAAAATAAGCACAGCTTTCCCACTACCACACTATTAAGCATCATGGCAGATAAGTCGCTGGCATGCTGGACCAACCCAGCAAAAATGAAAGTGAGTACAAATTTAATATGTTGATATGATTTAATAGCTCACCATACAACGAAGCATCACTCTAAGATTAAGAATTAACAGTCATTTATATACGAGATCACATCCCTCGTATTATGGTAAAATTTGGTTCGGAGGATGATTTGTTTACTGCCATTCAGGCGTAAGACACTGATGAAAGTAAAGGTAACGTTAAATAATAATAATAATAATAATAATAATAATCTGGGGTCGGTAACAATAATGAATAAATAATCGGCATGTCATGGCTTATAATACGTGCAAAGTGTGTCATGTCTAGCGTAAGAATACTGTGTTATTGTAAACAGTAAGAAAGAAACGTAAATAGCGAGATAAAGAGAGCTTTTCAGTGTCATGGAATTGTTGAATAAATGTGTATTATGGTATATTCTACAGGGTTGTATTTGAGAGCCATTAAGTTAGTTAATGTAAGTCAGTTGTGCAAGATGGCTGACGAGGATAGTCAACAAATTGGAGTCGTGCTGAATGAATTGATTAGTGTGACGGAAAAAGTAAAAATCTGCGTCACGATCTGAAGACATGTATTGCAGAGTCTGTAAGTAAGATTAGGAACATATTTGTTGAAATGAAAAATACTATTGAACAGACCAAAGATGATAAATTGAAACTCTTGGATGAGGTTAGAAAGCTCAAAGCTGACTTGCAAGCTAGATGTTGCACTCCAGTAACAGGACTGGTGGCACCATCTGTTGGTATACAGCAGTCGTTACTATTAACGAATGCGCAACAAACTTCCCAGTCTGGTGGCGACTTTCGGAACTTGTACTCGGAACTAGTGAAGGGAGTTACAGAGAAGAAATATAAATTGTTCGTGAAATCCAAGGCCACCGAAACTGCTGAGCAAATTAAAACTCGCATTAAAAGTAAGATAAACCCAACTGAAATGAAAGTAGGGATTGGTTGGTTGGTTGGTTCCTTAGTTTAGGGGCTGCGACAACGCGGTCATGTAGCCCCGTGTACTTTGGGTGTGTGTAGAATCTGTCTGATAACCGGTGTTAATTGTGATGACTGTATTAGTGTGTGTATCTGTTTTTTAATTCAAGTAGAGACTGCAACTTTGAATTTTCAAATAGTTCCTACTTTTGCCGCCAAACGCCACCGTCAACGACTACTAGGCCTAGTTCAGAACTAGCTACTAGACGCCACCGCAGTCGGCTCTTGGCAACGAACGTAGCAACCTAAGAGCGTTGTTTACATTCTTAACCTATCCAATTTAGTTTCACACAGGTGTAATTAGTGGAAAGATCTTTAACATGCCATAAATCTATGACATGGGACCGCCGGCTTTACTTCCCCTCCGAAGGAAGGCATACTGAGGGATTTTTAACGCTCTTAAAAAATCCGACGGCTTCGGCCGGGTTTGAACCCGCTATCTTGGGCATAGAAGCTCAGCATGCTACCAACTACGCCACCGAAGCCGCCTAAAGTAGGGATTAATGCAATGAAAACACTTAGGGATGGTAGAGTTTTACTGGAAACTGGTAGCAAACGAGAAATTGATGTTTTAAACGAGGCAATTAACACAGAATGCGGTCAACACGTTGATGTACAGGTACATAAATTACGGAAACCTCGAATGATTGTATATGATATACCGGATAATATTACGGTGGAAAATGCTTCTGAGACAATCAGAACACAAAATCCTGAATTAAATTTAAAAGAAGATGATATTGTTTCCAAGTTCAGTTTCAAGACACGAAAAAATATTAGTAATTTAATCATAGAAGTAGGTCCACAAACTCGAAGACAATTACTTCATACGAAATTGAAGGTTGGATGGGTAATTTGTAATGTGGCAGATTATCTAGTTGCTAATAGATGCTACAAATGCAGCAGGTACAATCACCGGTATCAAGCATGTGATGGCGATGAAACCTGCCCTTTATGTGCAGGTAATCATAAAATGAAAGATTGTACAGCTCCTGAAAATGAACATCGTTGTATTAACTGCATCAATTATAATAAGTATAATAAGAAAGAAAATATATGTGTGAAGCATTCTTCTTTACACAAAAGTTGCCCTAGTTTGCGTGCTGTTTTAACAAGGTACATGATGAATATAGACTATTAATGTTTATTCTACAATATCAACATACATGACATCAAATCGAGGAACTTGCATAAATTGTATTCAGATAAATCTACAGCATTCAAGGGCTGCAACAGCCAACTTAATGAAGATCATTGAGATAAATTCATCGGACATAATATTTATTCAGGAACCATATACGTACAACAACCAACCTGCAGGTATTTCTAAAAGATATCGTACATTTACTTCTGGTAATGAAAAGAGTAGAGCTGGCATAGTAATTACAAATAGGGGAATAGACGCTTTACTTATTGAACAGTTATCAGATGAAGATATTGTTGTCATGCAAATAATATACGGGAAATTTCAGTTCTTCACAGCAAGTGTATATTTAGATTATAGTCTTCCATTAGAAGAAGAATTAAAGAAAATAGATCAGCTTTTAAAATTTACTAACGGAGCCGGGGTCAATATAGCTATGGACAGTAATGCCAGATCAACAACATGGCACGATGTGCTAACGAATTCAAGAGGTAGAATACTAGAAGAATATATTGCTAGTAAATCACTTCATATAATTAATGAAGATAGTGAAAGAACTACTTTTCAAAGCAGCAGAGGTTCTAGCAATAATGATCTTACTATAGTTAATGATCAACTTCTGGCAGTAATGCAGGCATGGAATATTAGCGAAGACGAGAGTTGTTCAGATCATAACATTATAAAATTTGAAATCAGGACTGAAATACCGATACGTAACAAGCAAGAGTGTAGTTTTCAAGGTGTAAGGTTCAAAGTGCAAGGCGATAAATATAAAGAATTTGATAATAACCTCGCCAAAAATCTTTCTAGAAATTTTAACAAGGCTAATTATATTGGAGACATGAAGGAATTAGATCAGTTTCTGTCCCAGAGTGTGGAAAGAGAAGTAGAATTAGAATCTATTGTTAACAAATTTGCTGAGATATTTCAGTCAACTTGTTGGCAAACATTTATAACACTTTAGGGACCAAATATGTCAGAAAGGAAGAAATCAGTTCCGTGGTGGACTGACGCCCTTACCATACCTAGGAAAAGAACGGCAGCCTTAAGACGGAGATTCCAAAAAACCAAAAATAATGACGAACTCAGAGAGATCCGTAAGCAAGCGTATTTTGTTGAGAAGAGGAAGTACCAAGCAGCTATCAGAAAAGAAAAAATTGACTCCTGGAAACAATACTGTAACACAACATCATCTGTAAATCCGTGGAATGAAGTGTATAAACTGGCTTCAGGAAAAATAAGGAACAACATTCTCATGAAAACTCTTCAGAAACCTGACGGAACGACAACATTAAATATGGAAGACACTATAGAATATATTATGGATTATCTTATTCCGGAAGATAGAGAAGAAGAAGATACAGATCACCATAAAAACATAAGGAGGTTAATTAATGAATGAATTAATACTTGCGATGATAGATATTTCACCGAGGAGGAGATTCGTCAAACCATTAGTAGCTTCAATCCAAAGAAAGCATCAGGCGAAGATGGAATAACTATGGAAATATTCCTACGAACTTTCAATAATTTTAACGTCAATATATAATGAATGTCTCAAAAGAGGATGCTTCCCTTAAATTTGGAAGAGAGCAAAAATAATTCTCATACTTAAACCAGGAATAGAAAAGAGTACAGATCCATCGAAATTTAGACCAATTAGCTTGTTGAATCTAGCGGGCAAGGTACTGGAGAAGTTATTGATTAGTAGAATAATGCATCATATGTACAAAAATAAATTAATGAATAATAATCAATTTGGATTTACACCACAGAAGAGCACAACCGACGCAGCAATGGAAGTGAAGCAATTTATAGAACCGGAATTAGAAAAAGGGAACGTAATAATTATGACCAGCTTGGACGTTAAAGGTCCTTTTGACGCCGCTTGGTGGCCTGCTATTCTAAAAGGACTAAAAGATATGGAATGCCCTAGAAATCTATACAAACTCTCTGAAGACTATTTCCAAGGAAGAACAGCTTTCATGTCCATTAATAGCAACAACACTGAGAGAAGACTTACTAAAGGTTGTCCGCAAGGTTCATGCTGTGGTCCTGGTTTTTGGAATATACAATATAATTCTCTTCTTGCATTGCAGTATACAAATCGCACGAAGGCAGTTGCATTTGCAGATGACGTATTACTGCTTGTTAAAGCAACATCTATTAAAGACGCAGAAAATTATACTAATATTTAAATGGACAAAATTTCAATTTGGGCTAAATTCAATAAGATCAGATTTAATGAACAGAAATCAAAAGTTATGGTCTTGTCGAGAAGAAAAAGAAAAGAAGAAAAAGAGATTAAAATTTATCTTAATTACAAAAGCTTGGATCAGGTGGACACCGTTAAATATCTTGGAATTATTTTCGACCACAAACTTACATTTAGAGAGCACATTAACTATATGACTGAAAAATGTAGGAAACTGATATTTAGTCTCTCAAGATTTGCAAAGCTAAACAGGGGTTTAAAGCATACAGCTCTGAAGGTAATATACAAAGGTGGAATCTTACCTCTCATTTTGTATGGAACACCGGTATGGAGAAAGGTTATAGAGAAAACTTGCTATAGAGTAAAATTGATAAGAGTCCAAAGGCTGATAAATATCAGAATAGCTAAAGCTTATCGCACTGTATCTAATGAAGCTCTCTGTGTGATAACAGGATTAATTCCAATTAATATTCAAATTGAGGAGACGGTAACATACTACGATCTTATTTAAGTTAATAGTAAAGAAGATCGCTCAATTGACATGGACATGGAAGTAAATCAATGGTCTCACCCTGCTGACATTGTTAAAATTATTGACGAAAATTATGAACAGATACATTCTTTCAATGTTTACACTGATGGGAGTAAAAGTGAGGTTGGAGTAGGATCTGGAATTGCCATATACAATGGAAACGAGTTCATTCAACAGCTGCAATATAAACTAGACAAACGATGTTCTAATAATCAAGCAGAACAGCTAGCTATCGTCAAGGCATTGCAACATCTAGAATCCATGGACACGGAGCAGAGAACCGCACTCATTTTCACAGACAGCCAAATTACAATAGATGCACTTAATAAACTACAAAAACCATACATTTCTCATAGAGGAAATTAGAAGGAAAGCAATTGAAATGGAGAAACAGAATTGGGTGATTGTCTTCAGTTGGGTTAAGGCGCATAACGCAAATGAGGGAAATGAATTAGCGGACCAGCTGGCTAATGAAGCAGCACAAAGCGGTTTAAGTGAGTGCTATAATAGAATTCCTAAAAGTAATATGCTAAAAGAATTAAGTGTGTTTAGTTTGAGAAAGTGGCAGAATGAATGGGACAATACATCCAAGGGCGAAATTACAAAATCATTTTTCCCCAGTGTACAGGACAGACTAAAATTGAAAATGAACATAACGCCCAATTTTACAGATATGACAACAGGACACGGCAATATTAAATCATACTTATACAGATTTAAAATTATAGATAGTCCAACATGTATATGCAATAACGGTCACCAGACTGTAGATCACTTACTATTTGAGTGTAAGTTATTAGGGAAAGAAGGAGATATATTAATAGCACATGTTTTAAGATCAGGCAACTGGCCTATAAAGAAAGATGAACTTGTTAGAAACTACCTTAGGGAATTCTTTACTTTTGCCAACTCTATCTCATTTGAAATACTAAATAGATAATTGTTATTTATATTTTCTTAACTGTTTATCATTTTAGTGACACAAATTTCATTTAACAGGCCATAGATATAAAATATTTATAATATAAATTGTATAGTTTTAATCTGAAATGATTAATAAGTAATAATTAAGCATGTAGTATTACTACATTGTAATGGGACATGCTGTAAATAAAATAAATTAAAAAAAAGCCAGTAAATTTATACTTGTTTTGGAGTTACGTAGAACTTTGGCTTATGTGTATTGCATAGAGGACGTGAGTGCTTTAAGAATTGAGTCATCTGTAAGAAAGATTGTTTGAGCCGCGTTCAGCGAGCATGTAACGTAGAATCAAGAGATTTACGTCAATAAGTTGCGGGGATCATCCGAAAGTAGCTTGCGCGTTGGCGAATCTAGTCGGCTAATCTTCGAATCTACGATTTTATTCGCAACAGAGTTGGGACAGAGTCTGTCTGTATCCACTGTTCGCAGAGTTTTTGCCACCAGGGATAACTGTTAGAGACCCTAGGTGAGCCCATATATTAATTGATCTGCCCTTAGAGGTAAGACTAATGGTTCTTCGTATAGGAAACGTCGATTTCCTCTTGTTATATGCATGCTGCACCAGTGAGAGAACTTTGATACTCACTTGAGGTGCGCGCAAAAGCCACTGATGTCGACCACAGAACGGCAAAGCTATTTCGTGATCCATCCCTTGCCATGAATATTAATTAGGAGGCGAGATGAGCCCATTGTATACTCTAAATGTAGGTATTAAATAAGTAGATTGACTCAATTTGTAAGGACACGACCCACTCAGGGTACCTCTAGCATTGCTGCACCAGTAAATGAACTTGACCCTGCGGGAAGTCAGATGGGGTGGCAGGTAGTCCACTAAACCGGCGGCCATCTTGCCGATGCCAGCCGTGACCAATTCATTGTTCGCACGGAAAGGAAGTCAATAGACCTGATCCTTTTATTTTAAAAGTGTAGTGGGACACTGAAGAATCTCGATATTTCGAAAAGTAATTAAGATATGCTTGATGTGATGGTATCAATTGAATTAAATGCACTATTTCCATACTCATGCAATGTTGGAATGTTGTAATCGGATACTATTTGGCCCAGTTATTCACTGAGGAAGAATTAACTGCACCAAATAAATAGAAGCATTTTTGTAAGATGTATTTGCCCAGTTCACACTAATTTATTCATACGGGTAGCGTAATTTGAATGACATGGCACGTTTGTAACGATAATGTTTTGACCAGACCCAGAAAATCGTTGTATGGTGAAGCAATAAAAATATCTATGTCTATGTGTATTTTGGAAGGGAAAGTGTACCACTTCAGCGTTTGAAATTGATGGAAAAGAATACGATTCGCACGACACAACACTTATTAAACAAGGCATAATCTAATGAATTAATGTTATTTAAAGTATAATTCCCGTGTAAAACGGATAAATGTTTAATACTTGCAGATTTAATGTCATTTAAATATAATTTGTGTTTATTGTGTTGTGATATTCCAGTTTGTGTTAAATTGTGCCACGTGAAGAACACTATGGACACCCGCAAATGTCGAAGAGTATCAATAATAGGATGTTTTGGATAGACTTGAGTGCGACGTAGCACTAATTTTGAGGAGAAGAGACTCACAGATAATTTTGATTTCTGTTGTGGGAAATAAATGTAAAGTATTTTTTTGTGTTTTATGTTGTATGGCCATGATTTACTATCATTAAATGTTATACTTAGGAATATGTTGTTTCTTTCAAGTAGAGTAGTCACCTGACAGACTCAAATCCAGAATATGTGATCGTATAGTGGGTTGAACGCCCCATACCTCGAAAGACCGTGAGTTAGCTGGGATACGAACACATGTTCCATATGATGACGATTGGGTACAATAGTTAAGGCAAATATTCAGGATGATAAATGCAGAAGATGCCAACTAGAACCGGAAACAATTCAACATATCACAGGAGGCTGTCAAGCAATCTCCTGTACTGATTACATGAAAAGGCACAACCAAGTGGCTAAAATAATGCACCTACACCTTGCTCAAAAGCATTTATTATCTGATAATATTTTGCCTTACTATCAGTATGTTCCTGACGCCGTTTTGGAAAATCCCAGTCACAAGTTGTTATGGGACCGATCAGTTATTACTGATAACACCATACCAGCAAACTGGCCAGATATCGTTCTTGTGGACAAGGTGCAGAAGAGAACCTTCCTAATTGATATTGCAGTGCCCAATTCCCATAATCTGCAACAAACCTGCTGTGATAAGATTACCAAATATCTGCCTTTGGCTGAGGAAATACGGCAAATGTGGAGACAGGAAAGTGTAGTGGTTCTGCCCATAGTAATTTCTTCAACCGGCATCATACCCAAATCATTGTCTTGCAATCTACAAATATTGGGAATACATCCTGGCCTACATATCACCATGTAGAAGGCCGTCATCTTGGAGACCTGTTCCATCGTTCGCTCGTTCCTCAATGTGCCACCTTAAGAGAATTAGCCTTACCATCTTGCAAACAAGCCGACGATATGTTGATATGTCCCAGTTATGTGGTGAAATGAATGTAGAAATAATAATAATATTAATAATAATCTGCGAGCTGACCATTTAGGATCAAAGCTATATTTTGTCCTGTATATGTAGTATTCCAGTGTTGCCAGTACTCCTTCATACGTACGATGAACTGCAACCGTTGTTGTTCCTCTGACCTACTTATTCCTGTCTTCGTGTCTCGTCATTCGTCTTATAAACCCTTCCAAATCATATATTCTGCCCCGGTGCGAATCTCTTTCTAACATTTAGTCCTCTGGGAGGTTGTATCTTTCAAGGTCTTTCCATGTCATAGTGGTCCTTTTGTTTCAGAGGTAGTCAAATATTTGTTTGGTTCGTTTGTTTTTGTCCAATCTGTACACGTATCCAGGAGACGTCAGCCTTCTTTACCTCGTGGTCACCAAGTCTTTCTCTATATTCTGGTAGATTGCTTTGTTACTCCAAAGTTTCCATCTGGTTTCAGTCTGGGGTGTGCCCTTGATTGTCTGGTAGGATTATCTTTTCCGGGACATCCAACTTCTCTAGCTTGTAGGTTATCGAAAGGCATTTGCTGATGGAGAGGCAGTCTGATTAGCCCGCAGTGTTTAATGTCGTATTTTGCCTTCCAGGGTACTCCCCTTTTCTGTTTATATTTTTCGTAAGTCCATATTATGCCCTCTCCATTTTGCAGATCCGATCGCCAACTGCAACTTTTTCTAATAATTTCCCCTGTGTTGTCTCTCCGAGGTATTTCTACTTCTTTAACAACTCAATCCAGCTGGGTTTTTCGTTTCAAGAAATTTCAGTTTATACATGTCATTTGTCATTAATTTGCTATTTATCTATCGAAATTCCGGGCCTCGTGTTGCTGGCGATCCTCTCTAGGAGGTTGATTTGGATAGGTGCTTCCTTTGGGCTTTCAGAGAATATCGCAAAGTTGTCCGAAAATACCAGACAGTTCAGTTTAATCCTTCATGATTATCTTCCTAAGCAGATCGGACTTGATTGATTTTCAAGTTCTTAGTTCCAAGTTCTTACAATCTTTTCTAGGACGCAGTTGAATATAATCGGTGATAGTGCATCACCCTGTCTCACATTTGGTTGCTGCGTGGCTTAGCAGTAACGTTCTCGCTTGCTGTTCCCAAGGTTGCAGGATCGAATCCTGGTGCAGTCAGCATACATTTGAGGGTGCGCAAATGCGAGGGAGTAGATTTACTGGCACGTTAAAGATCTCTTTCGGGGCAAAATTCCGGCACCCTGGTGTCTCTAATAGCCGCAATAGTTAAATGAATTAAATTAATTAAATTAATGTCTCACGTTTGACTTGATTTCAAACGGTTGCGACAGTTCACCTATGAAATTCAGCTTGGATGTTGCGCCGATTAAGGTCTTTTTGATTATGTTCGCCTACTTGGTTTTGACCTCACATTCTCTGATGAGTCTGTCCACCTAATCGAAAATCTTTTATAAGGTTATGAAAGTCACCACAATTTTCATGAAACTCAGCACTCTTAGACAGATTATTGATTTAGGCCTCTATAGTTATAGTTTAATAATAATAATAATAAAGATAATGTTAATACATAATAATAATAATACTAATTAAGGATTTAACATCACATTTAATTGCTATGATATTGTAAGTGCTGGTGTGCCGAGGTGTCCCTACAGGATTATTTATCGTGCCAGAAAATGTACTGACACGGCTCCCTCGTATTTGCGCAACCTGTAATGCCAACTGACTCTGGCAAGATTCGATCCCACACCGCTGCACCACGCAGCCATTCAAACTTGAGTTTAAGACTGGTTTCCATTGAAGTATTCTCGGAGTTTCAAACTATTTCACGTGGGTCGTGTGAGGACATTCATTGGACACACGAGATCAATTTTGAAAAGAACTAATTAATGTAATGTGTTATACACATATGCTGCGTATGCGTTCACTCGTAGGCTAATGACCAGCATGCTGAATAACTTTCAAGCACTCCCTAGTCGAAACCTTTGACTCCTCTTCCCTCCCAGCCCGCAGTAGTTATGGGGAGTGAAGCATGTATTGGCAACAGTAGCAACCTTGAAGTATTTTACTTTTTAACAGGCACAGTATTGTAGTTCAACCTTAGGTAATTTATGCCCGGACGTAGGATGTGTACAAAATGTCTTTGATATTGCAGGAGGTACGAAAAAGCATAGCTAAGAATATATTTTTCGTGGAGAAATTGAGTGAAGACATTTTAAATAGTCCAGTTAAGGACGGAAATATAGCCTATATAAAGTATTATATGGCGGCTTCAGTTGCGTAGTTGGTAGCATGCTGAGCTTCAATGCCCAAGATCGCCGGATCAAACCTGGCTGAAGTCGTCGGATTTCTTAAGAGCGTTAAAAATCCCTCAGTATGCTTTCCTTCAGAGGGGAAGTAAAGCTGGTGGCCCCATGTCATAGATGTCATGTAAATGAACCTTCCACTAACTACAATTTTGTAAAGCTAAATTTGTAGGTAAGATTTGATTAACTCTCTTTAAGTTCCTACATTCAACGCCAGGTGCCGGTTGTGGTGGAATTTAGTAGCCAAGTTCACAGCTAGGTGTTGTTGATGGTAGCATTTGGTACCAAACGTAGGAACTACTTGAAATTGATCGTCTGTAGTCCTTACCTGAATTACAGACTAATACAGCCATCACAATTAACACCGGCTATCAGATAGATTCTACACACCCAAAGTACACGGAGCTACATGACCACGTTGTCGCAGCCCCTAAACTGAGGAACCAACCAATCAAACTATTATATACTCTGAAAGGGAAAGTCATGGAGAAGTTTACTACACGAAAAACGAAACTTCATCATTTGAAAAAAAAAAGGCATGTGTCGTTAACTGTCAGGGACGTAGTACTAACCTACTGGACCTGTTCAATTTACTGTACGTAAGGTGATATCATGCCACGGTGTTTGCATAGTATTCCTCACACCTGTCTCGCGGTTACTAGCGCAGCGCACAACTTACTTTACTTTCCGTGTCCGGGAGACACACTAAATTCTTCCTTTCCAGAAATCTGCAGCTCTTATCCCTCGGTCTGTGGCCAACATAAGGTCTTCCTGGCTGCAAGTGTCATTAGGATCTTTGCACGTGAGCAGGTGTTGTGGAGTCTGGATTTCTCCACAGGCACATCGTGGATCTTCTGCATAACCCCACTTCACAAGGTTGCTACGACACTTAGGCACTCCTGTTCTCATCCGGTTTAAGGACCTCCAGGTGGTATAAGGCAAATTACTACCACTGCTCAGTTCTTCTTTAGGGGTAAACCCCTCTGGTACTATTTGTTTCCAGAGTGACACACGCTGGACGTCTGGCTTGGTATGGAGGGGTACCGTTCTCTTAATAAAACTCTTCCTGGATCTTAGGCGAGGAGTGGTCACCTTGTGGTTGAACATTGAATGTCTGGGATCTGTTTCAAGCTTTTGTCTCTCTTTCTCTGCTGCCTCCTCGCGTCGAATAACTGGAGGTGCAATGCCAGCAAGAGGGTAGATCTTCTGCACTGGAGTAGGTCTCAGACATCCAGTGACAATACGTGTGGACTCGTTAAGAGCTATGTCCACTTGCTTGGTATGGGCAGATGCTCCCCACACTGATGATCCGTACCCTCCTGCTGCGAAGCAAAGTCCCAAAGCTGTTGAACGTAGAACCTGAGGGTTCGCTCCCCATGTTGAACCTATCAACTTCCACATTATGCTATTCCTTGAGCTGATCTTACGTTTTCGACCAGCGCACATGTTGACATGGTACATTCTTCACGCATTGTGCAGTGCGCCTCTTTGTCTAAAGAAAGTGAGTTAATTAAGTGATAAATAATTCATGTAATATTTCTTTACGGTTTGTACTCCAAGTCTAATATAATTGGACACACTCGTGTTGACCGATAATAATAATAATAATAATAATAATAATAATAATAATAATAATAATAATAATAATAATAATAATAATAATAATAATAATAATAATAATAATAATAACAGAACAGAGAGAAGGTGCAGGGATGGGCTGGAAAAGAACTTCATGGCAGATTCTACAACCAGTGCAATGACAAGAATAATGACAAACAACTTTCGAACACATGGTTGTCAAGGAGAGAGCTGTTTCCAGAAACTGAGGGATTTAACCAGGCGATACAAGACAAAGTTATCACCACATAACGTTATAGGAAACACATCCTGAAAGATCAGACTGTTATAGATGACGAATGCAGGAAGTGAAATACCGGCCCAGAAACCATAGAGCATATTACCAGCAGCTGCAGAATTCTAGCGCCAACATCTTACACTGAGAGACATAACGATGTTGCCAAAGTCATTCATCAAGAACTCGTCCTAACCCGATCTCTCATACACGACAGGACACCTTATTACAAATACTCTCCAGAAAGTGTGCTGGAAAACGAAGATTATAAGCTGTATTGGGATCGCACTATTCAAACAGACAAAACAACTCCTCATAATAGACCAGACATAATTTTAACTGATAAGAAGAATCATCACACGTACTTGATTGACATATCTGTTCCGAATGACCATAATATCCACCATAAATACAGAGAGAAGATTGAAAAATATACTCCTCTAGCTATGGAGGTTGCTAGAATCTGGAGACAAAAAAATGTGACGATTCTTCCTTTCCTCCTTTCTACCACTGGCCTGACACCTAAATCCTTTTCAGTAAATCTAGCCACACTAAATCTTTCCATATTCACCCATACTATTGCACAAAAGGCTGCAATTCTGAAAACCTGCAGCATCGTTAGAGGGTTTTTGAATACACATTAGGATTTTTTTGGACCCTCTTGAGAAAAGGAGACGTGGAAGATAAGAAGAGAAAAGAAAATTAACTGTCAAACGTCTATGTCATACCGTATAGTTTGAAAATGTATGCTATAGGCTTAAGTAATACTTGACTCATTTTCTTGTACGCAATGTACCGATATCAGTCATGTTACCGACTGTAAGTTGAGTAAATAAAGATGATAATAATAATAATATCGTATAGCCTCGGGTGCCAGGTGCAAGCTTTGTTATTTGTTGCCCAGAGGGAAGCTTACATGTTGAATTTTGTCGTTCCTTGGAACGCTTTGAAAGTCAAGGAGTTTATATATCTAAGCTATATGACACTTAGCGCATTCTAGTAGAGAAAGGAGAAACTTTGTGTTGGCAGAAAATCCCGAGATTGATTTTGCCACTATGAACACGGCCTACTGAATTCGAATGGGTCCTTTAACATGCCAACAATGTATGACATGCGTGTCGTGATTTATGTCGTCTTTTACCACGGCCACGAGCAGACCTGCTAGCTTGGGGTTTGTAGTCCGACATGATAAAAACTCACACACTGTGGCAAGCCGTGTTGACAGGTTGAAAAGCATTCTATAATAGATTACTAGGTAACACTGAAAAATGGCTTCTAATACTTTAATTATGTAAATGTACAGTTCTGAAGCCATACTTCCAGTGTTGCCAGTTGTAACTCTTCAGTCGGTCAACAGCAATTTGCCCACAGACTGGGCGGAGTACAAGTTGTATAGTATATGAATAATAAGTAATAAACACTCCTGGAAAGAATTAGATGTATTAGTTATGATGTCAAAAGTCCTAGAATTGCTCCATCATAATAGTAATCGTAACTATTACATATCGGCTTCGTTGGTGTATTTGATAACATAACTGCTGTTCCCAAGAGAGCGGGTTCGAAGCTGGTCGAAGTCGTCGGATTTTTTAAGAGCGTTAAAATCCTTCAGTATGCCTTCCTTCGGAGTGGAAGTAAAGGCGGCGGTCCCATGTCATAGATTTATGGCATGTAAAAGATCCTTCCACAGACAAAACTTGTGTGAAGCTAAATTTCTAGGTTAGATTTCGTTTGAACGCTTTATCAAAATTCCAACGTTCACCACTAGTTACCAGTGACATCTGGTAGCAAAAGTTGTAACTACTTGAAATTGAACGGAACTTGTAGTTCACCCTATGGGGGTCCGCTTGAAGCAGCTACAGCTTCTGGCGAGCCGAACATGTCCTCGGACACTCCCGGCACTAAACGCCATACGATAAATAAATAATAAATAACTATTACATTTATTTTTCTCCAAGGAGTGTTATTTTCTTATTAATCACATATACCCACAAGGACATCCGCCCGGCGTTCCTGGATACCATAAAGATTCAGAATATAAAGGTAACATGTTTGCTCTACAGTACATACAGTATACATTTACGATACACCATATAAAAGGTTATGTAGCATGAAGATCAAAGCTATCAATATGCAAATGCAGACACTCTCAGGATCATTATCGATGATGCTAAGCTCTTTGAAGATATTCACGACGATCTTGGAGATCCGAAAAGGAGGCCATGCAATTAAGATAGGTTATATCTGTCAATCAGGTGAGGTATGCGTGGTCGGTAAATAACCTCTTTCTCCTCGTTGGCTTGATTAACGTCCAGTTCCATTCGTACCGTGGGATCCAGGATCAAACCTTTCCCCTTATTCCAGTCAATGGCAATAATACCCGCCCAGTCTTTCAGCAAATTCGCGTTGACCAACTCAAGAGTTACAACTAACATATTTCAATTATTGAGATTATTTTCTAACCTGTGTAGTACAGGAATTTGTTCACGCCAATTATGTACGTCATCATATCGATCATTTTTTGTAACACTGACATAACCGTATTTAAAGATTTAAAGGTTTTTACCAAACTGTGGATTATTTCAATAGTGTTAAGGGATTGGGATTTAGTACTTTGTTTCAGAGGAGTGTTCTTGCAGTATTTTCGGAAACAGGAACAACAGATTATGAAGTCTCACGCTACCATCTTAACTAAATAAGAACGTCTTGCATTATTTTCCATGAACACTACTAATGAAAACCAACGCATACATTAACATATGTCAAAATCAACCATAGATTACAACACAAGAGTTATTAGTCAAGGACCAGCAACATTTTCCATATCGCATCAAAAATTTTCATTGGAGCAGAGGATAATTAGTACAATGAACATTCCAACCTATGTTCCACTCTGCAAAGAGTTTTTCATTTAATAGAAAGACCTTATCAAGATTTCTTAAAGAACACATTTTAGTCTATTTGTGGGAATACAAACACACAACAATTTTAGATATTTGTCATATTTCAGAAAATATTACTTTATATTATCAAATTAAAGCCCACATTTGTGACAGATCTGTTTTTTAATATATTTTTATAAATAGAAATAATAGGAGACACCAAGTTTATATATTGTTTCAAAAGCTTTGCTCGCAGTTATCCATTAGTTTTTTCTTCTTTTCTTTTAGAAACTGAAGAAAGCGATAGTGTGGACGAAACTGGTATTAAGTTAATAAATACTAGCTGTACCCGGCATGCGTTGCAAATGCCAATCAAAGAAAGTGTTGGCGTTGTAACTTTGTTTGTTGAAGTGCTTTTGGATTCCCAATTTTTTTTCTTTTTCCGTTAACCACCTCTAAACTATTGTAAAATTGATTTACTATCTAAAAAAAACATCCTGGGAGCGTGCTCAACAACTCTCCAAAGTTTCATCGCAATGAAATGAATGGCATATGAACGCATATGGGACTTTGTTGAAACGATTCAAGCGCCGTCACCCATTGGCTGAATATACTTGTACGCTACCTATTGTAAAATGGATTTACTAATTCGAAAACCTTCCCTGGCGTGTACACAACAACTCATCAAAGTTTCATCACAATCGAATGAATGGCATATGAACGCATACGAGATTTTGTACAAACGATTCGCCCGCCGTTACTAATTTGTTGAATCTACTTGTGCGCCACCCATTGAAAAACGGATTTACTAATTCATACACCTTCGCAGGACTGTACTCAACTCACCAAAGTTTTATCACAATCGGATGAATGGTATATGAGCGCATATGAGACTTGGTTGAAACGATTCGCGCGCTGTCGCTCATTAGTTGAATCTACTCGTGCGCTACCATATTGTAAAATGGATTTACAAAATCAGAAATCTTCGCGGGAGTGGAAACATCATTTCACCAAAATTCATTGCAATCGCATGAATGGTATATGAACGCATACGGAACTTTTTTTAAACGATACGCGCGCCGTTACTCATTTGTTGAATCTACTCGTGCGCTACCTATTGTAAAAAGGATTTACTAAGTCAGAAACCTTTCCTGGAGGGTGCACAACAATTCACCAAAGTTTCATAGCAATCGGATGAATGGTATATGAACGGATACGGGACTTTGTATAAACGATTCGCGTGCCGTCGCTCATTTGTTGAATCTACTTGTGCGATACCTATTGTAAAGTGGATTTACTAAGCCAGAAACCTTCCCTGAAGTGTACACAACAGCTCACCTAAGTTTAGTCGCTATCGGACGAATGGTATATGAACGCATACTGGACTATGTTGAAACACTTCGCACGTCGTCGCTCATTTGTTTAATCTACTTGTGCGATACCTATTGTAAAGTGGATTTAGTAAGACAGAAACCTTCCCTGAAGTGTACACAACATCTTACCCAAGTTGCATCGCTATCAGACGAATAGTATATGAACATATACGGGACTTTGTTGAAACGCTTCGCGCGTTGTCGCTCATTTGTTGAATCTATTCGTGCGCTACGAATTATAACATGGATTTACTATGCCAGAAACCTTGCCTGTAGTATACACAACCACTCACCCAAGTTTCATCCCAATCGGACGAATGGTATGTGAACGCATACAGGACTTTGTTGAAACGCTTCGCCCGTCGTCGCTCATTTGTTGAATCTACTCGTGCGCTATCAATTGTTAAGTGGATTTCCTCAGCCAGAAACCTTACCTGAAGTGTACATAACGTCTCACCCGAGTTTCATCGCAATGGGATGAATGGTATATGAACGCATGTGGGACTTTCTTGAAACAAACGCACGCCATTATGTTGAAGCTACTCGCGCCATCTATTGTAAATTGGATTTACTGCCCCTATACAAATTACGTTGAATAACTAACGGGATTTCATGTTAAGAGCCTCATTTTCTATACCGGTAGTGGAGAGTGCTACTCGCATCCAGTCGGCCGTGTCTCGTCAAGAGCTACTGTTGCCTGGAAACGACTTGCCTTAGCTGTCATTTGCGTTACGTTTTATAGTGACTTATATTCTCTTTGACGTTTTATGTCACGTGACGGGATAAAAAGTATCCTATGTCCGTCTCCTGGTTCTAAGCTACCTCCAATCCAATTTTCTGCCAAATCGGTTCAGCCGTTCTTGAGTTATAAATAGTGTAACTAACACGACTTTCTTTTATATATATAGATTAATTTAAAAATGTTATTGACTAAAGTGTAATCGATTTATTAAATAACTGTGGTTATTTCTTTATAGATTAAATGCCAATGAGAAGGATTTAAAAATATGTTTTAGTTCATATCATTAAGTCTTACATTGCCAAGAAAAATGATAGAGCAGTGTCGATTTAAGAAATTGATAAAGAATATTTTCTAGCAAAATACTCAAATTAAAACTGAAAATGTACAGATTTCTAGTTATGCCACAATTGCAGCAAATGAGCGTTATTATTCAGTGGAATGCCAACTTCTAAGCACATTTCATTGCCTTTAACTCACATTTGTAAAACATGTGAATCATCAACTTTATTCTGGAGAGTTGTTGAATCATTTTGCCCTGTGTCAGGTGTGGTTGGGAATATTGAAACACCTGCCAAAATAATTATACTGTGGGGTTGAGAGGGAATTTATTTTTGTTAGAAATTTACTAACATTAGGTCGTTAACTCTGAGTTGTTTTTACTTTCATTCAACCATATAATAATTTGTACACTGTAGTCCTTTTCCAACAAGGTTTCTTCATTCATATTTCCAGAAGAGGTCGCGTCATTAGCAGCTTCCCTTACATGACGTCACAAGGCGTTCATTAAGCGCGGCGAGTCAGCATTGAGTGTTCAGGTCGCGTACAGCACACGTCGCACCAGGTACGAGTACGTGTGGGAACTGGAAGGTAATTATATTGTGTGTACACAGTACACACGGTGAGCAATCACAGCATCCTCTCTTATTAGAGCGTCTATATTAAAAATGAACTGTCAGTTGACGCGTCATATTTACTATTCTCGTTGTATACAAATCCTCGTTTTACACGACAGGAGATGTTTGGAGTTTTGTTCGGACATTAAGTTTAACGTCTACCTCTGCTCCTATAGCTGAGTTCGTTAACCCTCCGCTAATAGTGGAAATCTACTTCCTGATGTAGCTAGCTAGCATTCTTGGCAGTCGCCCTGGACGTCCAGGTTCAATTCCAGGCTCTGCTAAGAAATTTAATTATGGTCTGAGTGCTGGAACGGGGTCCACTCAGCCTCGTGAGTCAAAACTGAGGAGAGGGGGTTAGGTTTCCACCTCAGCCATCTTGGATGTGGTTTTCCGTGTTTCTCACCTTCACTCTAGGCAAATGTCGGGATGGTTTCTAACTTAAGGCCAAGGCCGTTTCCTTCCCAATCCTCACATGAATTACAAATACACACAACAACAGACATCACGATAACACAGGTTACCAGACACACTCACACCATAGCACGTAGTGCTGAATAACCCCGATGACCACCCCCCCCTCCTCCAATGGAACACCAACAACAGCAATAATGCACACATCAAAAACAGTTTTTCATATACTAGCGGTGGTGGTACAAAACTTCCTCCTGGAGTATGCCATTGTACGAATGGAATGGCCTGTGATGTCGTCGGACATGAACAGTATCGAATATGTATGGGATATGCTGAAGCGTGCTATTGCTCAGCGTGCACGTCCTCCCGCAACCCGCCAAGAGATCATGGAGGCCGTTGTCGAAGAGTGGGATCGCCTGCCTCAAGAGGATCTGGACAACTTGATCTGTGGTATACCATGGCGAGTAAGAGCCCTACTGGACGCCCGTGGTGGCCATGTTCCTTATTGGAACGTCACATGATGAGAAGATTACAACACACATCAGTCCCTGTTTAACCCTTTATGGGATAGTGGTCTCTATATTAGGACAGTTTCTGCTTTCAAAGATGCCGATAGTTGAATATTTAAGCCAAATTCCGGAGAAAGTGATAGCATTTAAAACAAGAAGTTCCGTGACGATCTAAAGAGCCTACTTTTCTTAAAATTTAAGATCTATGCCAATGATTAATCTATATGGATCTATCTAGAATAATGCCGAAATTAAGTTGGTAATATCGAAATTTCTAATTAGTTCGAAATACTGTATACCTGGCATAATGTAGCCTAATAGAGAACTACAGTTGGCAGCCCTGGTGACTGAATATATACTTAGTTCCATCTCTTAAGGTACAGAATACAAAATTTGGTTGAAGTCCAAATAGATAGCATGGATGTTACATGCAGTTAACTATTGGATCTAACAGCGCGCGTAAAATCATGTTGGCAACAATGATATACATGTATTGGTCAGAAATAATCTGAAATAATATAGTCTATTGTTGTGTCAATTTTGAATGAAATCCGTTAGATAGTATAGAAGTTAAATGCATTTTAAAATTGGATCTATCAGCAGGCTTAGAATCATGTTGGCAACACTGACGAATATTAGTTACCCCAAATTAATCTAGAATGCCAGGTACTATACGTGTGCAAAGTTTAGAGCTATTGGCTTGCATACTTTCTGATATATTGATATTAGGGTAACAAAAATAGAGACAGTATTTATAAACAGTTGGCAGCCCTGGTTACTCTTAAGAATCAGCATATACATATCTGTTATGGTACACATAGCACTCACGAAATTTGGTTGAAATCCAAATGATAGTATAGAAGTTACATGTATTTAAAGTTGGACCTTTCAGCAGGCTTAGACTCATGTTGGTAGCACTGACGTATATAAGTTACTCCAAATTAATATAGAATGTCAGGTACTATACGTGTGCATAGTTTAAAGCTGTCGGCTTGCATACTTTCTGATATATTGGTATTTGGATAAAATAAATTGAGAGTATTTATTAACAGTTGGCAGCCCTGGTGGATCTTAAGAATACGTTCGGTCATATCTGTTTATGTACACATAGCACATACGAAATTTGGTTGAAATCCAATTGATAGTGTAGAAGTTATATGCATTTAAAATTTGGACCTATCAGCAGGCGTATATTCATTTTGGCAACACTGCGATGTATGGCCTCCTGGAAATTAAACTGCAATATTATTATCTATACGTGTGCCAATTTGGAAATAGCTCCTATTCATACCTTCCAAGATAACCAACATGGAGCTCAAATTTCAATTGCGATTTTTCAGCAGTTGGTAGCACTGACATCACTTTCAAATATGGGCGTGAGATATTCAGGTATAGATCTTTACTACTAGCAAATTTTGTTTCGTTTTCTGCAGCCATTTAGGAGTTGATAGGGGTGGGGGTGGGGGGGACACACACACAGCCAGACAGACAGACAGACAGAAGGACAGACATACACACATTTGCCCGATCTCATAAGTCTACTTTTTCCTCAATTTTGCAAAATGTGAAAAGTAGGCTAAAAAATCAAATATACCTAGGTATCTACAGTACTTGTCGTAATGTGTTGGATAAAGTTAAAAAATAAATTAACAAAAACATTGCCAATTAAAGTGTAAAAATAAAATATAAATATGGAGATAAAAATCATAAAAATAAAATCACAATAATAAAAGTAATATAATAATTAAAATAGTGAACATAACTATAAAAAATTATGAAAATAATTTTAGAAATCAATTCGAAATTAGTTAATTAATTCAATAAAAATATCGAAATTAAATCTATAAGAACGTAAATTGACAATTAACAAGAAGTTCCGTGAAGACCTATACAGCCTACTTTTCATGCCAATGATTATTCTACAGAATATGAACCTATCTAGAATAATGACGAAATTAAGTAGGTAATATCGAAATATCTAATTAGTTCAAAATATACCTGGTATAATGTAGCCTAATAGAGCACTACAGTTGGCAGCCCTGGTGACTGAATATATTCTTAGTTCCATCTCTTAAGGTACAGAATATAAAATTTGGTTGAAGTCCAATGGACGTTACATGCAGTTAGACACTGGATCTATCAGCACGCGTAAAAGCATGTTGCCAACAATGTCATGCGTGTGCTGGTCAGAAATAATCTGAAATATTATGATATCTTGTTGTGCCAATTTTGGATGAAATCCATTTGTTAGTATAGAAGTTACATGTATTTTAAAATTGGACATATCAGCAGGCATAGAATCATGTTGGCAGCACTGCCTTGTATTAATTACTCCAAATTAATCTAGAATGTCAGGTGCTATACGTGTGAAAGGTATAGAGCTGTTGGCTTGCATACTTTCTGATATATTGATATTAGGGTTAAAAAAAATATAGACAGCACTTATTAACAGTTGGCAGCCCTGATTGGTCTTAACAATACTTATAGTCATATCTGTTATGGTACACATAGCACATACGAAATTTGGTTGAAATCCAACTGATAGTATAGAAGTTACATGTATTTAAAAATTGGTACTATCAGCAGGCTTATAATCATGTTGGTAGAACTGACGTATATAAGTTACTCCAAATTAATCTAAAATGTCAGAATATACGTGTGCATAGTTTAAAGCTGTTGGCTTGCTTACTTTCTGATATATTCGTATTTGGATAAAAAAATAGAGAGAACAATTATTAACAGTTGGCAGCCCTGGTGGCTCTTAAGAATACGCTCAGTCATATCTGTTTATGTACAGATATTACATACAAAATTTGGTTGAAATCCAATTGATAGTGTAGAAGTTATATGCATTTAAACATTGGACCTATCAGAAGGCTTAACATTATTTTGGCAACACTGTCATGGATGGCCTCCCGGAAATTGAACTGAAATAGTCTTATCTACATGTGTGCCAAATTTGGAATAGCTCCCATGCATACCTTGCAAGATATCCAACATGGAGCTCAAATTTCTAGTGCGTTTTTTCAGCAGTTGGTAACACTGACATCATTTTCAAATATGGACGTGAGATATTCCGGTGCACATCTTTACTCATACTAAATTTGGTTTTGATTGTTGCAGCCGTTTAGGTGTTGATAGGGGGGGACACACACACAGCCAGACAGACAGACACACATTTTCCCGGATCGATCTCATAAGTCTACTTTTTCCTAATTTTTGCAAAATGTGAAAAGTAGGCTAAAAATACATATATAAATATGAAAACAAGAGATACAAAAAATAACATTATTATAAAAGATAAAATAAATTAAAATGTAAAAACAGAAGATAATTTATATTTAGTTTTGCCCTATAAAGGGTTAACAGGCCAAATGTCATCCTGTCTGTAATTTTCTTTTCACACATGAATAAAGTCTGCAGGATATGAATGCCGTCTCTTTTGTAACAACCTCGCCCACAATTCCACATACGCTCTGCATCACGGCAAACAAGTGTTATGCAATACTTTCTTTGATGTGTGTATATTAATTACTGTTGCTAACTCGTCGGTAGTAATTACAACATTATTTACAAACAGCAGTGGCTTGCCGTTGCTACTCTGCAAGTAGGTTGTTATTATTGTGACATGGTTTAGTTATATGCATTCTGAATTAGATTCGGGAAACAAATCTCTTATATATTTCTTCACTAAGTATTGCAACGGAATGATAATTCAATAGAAGTACCAGGATACAAGGCGTTTTGCAAAAAAAATTCATAACTTCACGTATTATTCGAACTGACATGAAGCAGCAGTTTAGCGAAGTTTCACTTTCATCCACCTATTGGGCTCCAGCTATCAAATGGCCATATTCATACTTTCCTAAACGGTGGATATACCCACCTTGTTTAGCAAACCAACTATATTATCACGTCAAACATTGGGGAGTAGTTTAGGTCGCATTACACTACAAAATAACTTCCCCTAGACAAAATGTGGTGGCATCCATGACTTGATGGACGACACTGTAGGTTTAAAGGATGCATTCAACTTACATTCTATGTGCTAATAAGATTTTACATACACACACTAAGCTAACCAGACGCTTAAGGCCCAGATCCCCTTGCTTGTAGTACAAGCAATAATTTTCGTCCTGACAGTCGTCTAACCTAGTAGTGCCCAAAGGCTTTGTCTCACCACCGCTTTAGAAGCGCATAGTGCAACATTTTAATTAAACTTTCGTAACCGACCAGTACACCTCGCACTTGAACAAATGTGACTACATTGGCATGTAATGACGAACGGTTCGAAAACTCATAGAGGTGGCCAATATGGCAGAAATGCAAGACACAACATCAAACAAACGAACATCAACGTCCACACGTCATTCATGACGTCATCGACTGCACTGAAGAATTTCCCTAGACACGCACACGTATCATGGTATATAATTGAACCGAACATTGTATGCACTTAATTCTGAAAAACATGCTTGAGTCTCAAACTATCTATGTATAGACCCATAAATAGGTCTTGCTTTGTGATAAATTTCAATTAAATATGTTTGCATTAACAACATGCCCTGTTTATTTTCTTATGAGATTACTGTTCACGTTTGATTGCTCTTACGATAAAGTGCGAAGATCTTGCATGGGCTTACTAGTATCAATATGTGGCTTTGGTAGCGTAGTCAGTAGCATGCCCAAGATCGCGGTTCAAACCCGGCCGAAGTCGTCGGATTTTTAGGAGCGTTAAAATCCTTCGGTATGCCTTCCTTCGGAGGGAAAGTAAAGCCGGCGGGCCCATGATACAGATTTTTGGCATAAAAAAGAACCACCACAATTTGAAGGTTAAATTTGGCTGGTTAGAAATGCTCTATCAAGTTCCAACGTAAGGTGTGAGTGGCATCTGTTAGCCAAAGTTGGAACTACGTCAAATTGAATTTGCAGGGAGCCTACGGGCGTTCAATTGAAATACCCTGCTATGTTCATTGGTTGCATTTCATATATAAATAATAAAGCAATGAAAGCAATAACAATGATAGTGAAGATTGAAAAAAAAAGTATTTACTTACGTTAGTAACATTTGCTCGTCTCTTTACATCACATCTCCTCATTATCCATACTCCCGTGTCACTGCTTCCATCTGATTATCCTGGCAATCATTTGGACTACTATAGCTATGAATCTATAACTATGCATCTATCGAGCTTTCTCGTCCCTACAGTCAAATCGTCTGGATACTCAGATATGTAGGTATAGTTCCGTCAGGGTACTATGTTTCTTCTGGCAGAATACAATTTATCGCAACTGACAACTCACGGCGTTGGCTCTTTACATCTCGACTCTCCTTCACTGTAGCCTATTACTATCAACCTGAAAGAATACTCATCCTAAGTACCTGAATTGGTCTGCATAATCCAATTCAATGCCTCATACGATCGTACATTTTGCATCTCAACATCATATTATTGATATGCTGGTTTTCATACGATGCTGATTACATTTCTGTTCAAGTTTCATTACGTTACATTATGTTAAATTGTGAAATTTATACAATCATAAAAAAAGACTAACTTTATTAAATTACTTACATGATTGTTACCGAACTCAGTCTTTGTATTTAATTAATTATTTCATAATATTTGCTTGATTATTTATTTGTTTATTTAATTAATTATTTTTAGCCTATTTTCAATTTTGAAAAAATAGGCTTATGAGATCACCTTTTGTCCGTGTGTGTGTGCGTGTGCGTGTGTGATTCGTGTGTGTGTCCCCCCCTAATAAAATCTAAACGGCAGGAGCGATTTCAATGAAACTCGGAAAGTTCATAGCACTATTCCCGGCGACCTCGACCGTGCCCTTCAAATTTTGTTACGACTCACCAATCCAACATGGCGGCTGTGCGAAATATTTCACCAGCATTCAATATCTCCGAAACTATTGCCGATATTACCCTGACATTTTCTATGGTGATAGAGGGAACTACTATAAGTTCACTTATGTGACTTTTGAAAACCTGGTAACTACAAAACCAACATGGAGGCCAAGCGAATTCGCGACTTTTAAATAGACGTTTCTCGCGATTTGACCAACCAAACGCAATGAAACTTGGTACAGTATATGCTTATATACATTTTAATGCACCGACATCTAACTTCGTTCAATTGTTTACATAATCACAAGATGGCGGATGTGCGAAATATTTCACCGGCATTCTATATCTCTGGAACTATTAGCGGTATCTCCCTAAAATTTTGTACGGAGATAAAGGGAACTACTGGAAGTCCATCTATAAGACTTTCAAAAACCGGTTAACTACAAAACGAACATGGCGGCCAAGCGAATTAGAAAATTTTAAATAGACCTTTCTCGCGATTTAATGTTCCAAGCTCACTGAAACCTGGTACAGGAAATATTTATACACATTGTAATCCACTGGTATCTAATTTAGTTCAATTGTTTACATAACCTCAAGATGGCGGCAGTGCGAATTTTAAAATTAAGTTTTTATTTCTTGTGATGTAGTCATGCGATCGAAGTGAAAGTTTGAATAATGAACCTACGCAATAATTTTCCTTTAATGGTACATGACTCTATGGCCTATACATTTAACAATCCAACATGGCGACCATCCGAAATATTTAGACGATACTGAATATCTACGAATCTATTTTAGCAATCAAACTGCATTTTTTAATGTTCATAGGGGCTATGAACTTAAGTTCACCTATAGGACTTTAAATAACCTGGTGATCTCAAATCCAACATGGCGGTGACGCGAATTATAAATATTCACATGGACGTTTCTCGCAATTTAACCATCCGAGTGCAGTGAAACTTGGTACAGTAAATCCTTATACGAATGTTAATCCACTGGCATCTAATTTATTTCAATTGTTTCCATAACCTCAAGATGGCAGCTGTGAAAAATTTTAAAATCTCCTTGTTTTTTCTTGTGTCCTAATTATGCGATTGAAGTTTGAATACTACACGTTCACAATAATCAGTATGTAACAGTACATAACTCTAGGACCTACATATATAAAATCCAACATGGCGACCATCCGAAATATTTAGTCGGTTCTTAATATCTACGAATCTATTACAGCAATCAAACAGAAATTGTGTATGTTGATAGTGGCAATTAACATAAGTAGGATATATGAAAATAGGCTCTATAGTTCTTCACGGAACTACTTGTTTATTTATTTAATTTTATTTATTTATTTATTCACATACTGTATGTATTAATTCATTTATTTATTAGAGACATTTTGGGCATCATATTCGTGTAGTTGAGTGTGTGTTGAATGGGGCTGATAACCTGTATTCATGTGGTGACTGTAATAGTGTGTGAAGCTGTAGCCCATTAGGGACATGAAAGTTAGCCCAAGTTAGGGAAGTCCCAATTTCATCCGCATATTGCGCACATTTTGGACTTGAAGTAAGGTACTATACCTGCACACAGAACAGCCGCTAATAACGCCGGGATTCAAACCTACGATCACCAAACTTGCTTCAGATGCCCGCACAGTCGTGGTGCACCGAAATGAAATCATGAAATTGAAAAACAGTACAGTACGATGGATGTATAATGTCTCACAGTAGATTGCAATCCTTCGAGTAACTAAAACCGCGGTCTAGATAACACAGAATGCCTGATGATTGAATTCGGGATAAACGGGACTCCTGTATATTGCTATAAGAATTACGGCCTATCATCGGACAAACATTGGTTAGAGAGGCTGGTGAAGAGCGAAACGAAGTGATCCATAAGGTGTACCGACCGGGGGCAATCCTCGGTGATTGATGCTCGGTGCGAGGTCGGCATGCTAACGGTCTTCAAGTGAAGCACAGAGGAAATGGAAAGTGCTGAGAAGAGGACATCCCCCACCCGAGGTCGATAGACCACTTGGTGTCCCGTCCCTAAGGTGTCACGCTACACGCCAACATCGTTTCCTACACAGAGCAGCATTCAATTTCTGGAACTTATACTTACCAGTGAGGGTCGGTGCCAAAAAACAACTGGCGTAAGGGATTAATCTACGAGAATCTAAATGAATTCTTTCTCTCGTCGTGACCTAGATATGAAAAAAGGAAGCTTCTAGTTTAACGTTGTTAGTGACAATAGATAATAATAATAATAATAATAATAATAATAATCCGTATGATCTCAGTCAAGAATATGTCGACATACATGTGTCGAACAGCTGGCTGACCCATGCGGATCTATTTCCTGAGACTGAGGGGCTCATGATCGCGATACAAGATCAAGTAGTGGCAACATAGAACTACCGAAAATACATAATTAAGGCAGACATGCCAGATGACAAATGTAGGAGATGCCATCGCGAATCGGAGACCATCCAGCATATCACACGGAGCTGTACAAATATTTCATCTACGTACTACTTGAAGAGGCATGACCAAGTAGCCAAGATAATCCACCTGAACCTGGCAAGGAAGCACTCTTTAAGTAATAATGTTCTGCCTTACTAGACTATCAATACATTCCTAATGCTGTTCTGGAGGATGATACACACAAGCTACTCTGGTACAGGTCAGTGATCAGTAGGGCCCGGATGTTGATGACATGTCATCTTTTTACTGAGCTGTCTAAAACAATGCTGAAGTACATAGAAACTCCGGACGGGCCACCGCGTCTTCAAATATGTCAGCTTTATTTTGCATCATTTTGCATGTTTTGCTATTTTTCCATTTTAAGAGCATATAAGTTTGGTAAATTTTTTGGGTCATATTTTAGAGAAATCGGCCTTTTAAGGTAATTTTTGTTTTCAATTTAGTCATGTCACAGCTTTATGTGAGGGAGTTACAACTCTCAGAGTTAGCAGCAAACGACCTTCCTCACTTCAAGTACGCTCCGATCTCATCAGTTGATGATGAACGCAGCTTTTCGAGATATAAAAACTTGTAGGCTGAAACCGCAAATCATTTACAATTGACAACATCAGAATGACATTCGTAGTGCAGTGCAACTCAGACTAAAGTGAACATAAACATTTTGTTTAGTGCTAGACATCTATTTTGATTGACTTTTCAGTTTGAGTTTAAGATGTCATTTTTAGCCTACTTTCGATTTTTGCAAAAAATGAAAGTAGACTTATAAGATCAACACAGGGTGAAAAATTCTGTGTATGTCTATGTGTGTGTGTGCGTGTGTGTACCCTGAATGTCTGCCCCCCCACCCTATCAATTCGAAAACGGTGAAACCGAATTGAACTAAATTTGATACATAGGTAGCACTAGCAAAGGGCACCTCAGTGTCATGTTTTATATCGCCGCCATCTTGACGGAAACGTAATGGCGGCCACCCAAATGTAAAAAGCTTAAATCAAATTATGACCAACCTAATCATCTGATCTCTACCATTTTTGCAACTTTATACGTTTATGCATGAAAAATCATTTGACCAAACTACAAGGTCATCAGCCTAATAATTTGAGGATAGCGGCCATGTTTGTGTGCAAATCGATTCCCACTATCTATTCAAACATGGAGAAACCGAATTGAACGAAATTTGGTACAGAGGTAGCATTAGCAAAAGGCACCTCAGTGTCATGTTTTATATTGCCGCCATCTTGACGAAAACGTAATGGCGGCCACCCAAATATTAAAAGCTTAAGTCAAATTACGACCAACCTAATCATCTGATCTCTACCAATTTTTGCAACGTTATACCTTTATGTATGAAGAAATTTTGACCAAACTACAATAATTTGAGGATGGCGGCCATGTTTGTGTGCAAATCGATTCCCCCTATCTATTCAAACACGGTGAAACCGAATTGAATGAAATTTTGTACAGAGGTAGCACTAGCAACAAGCTACTACAACCAACATTCAATTATACTCTTTGAAAAGGACAAAGAGTTATAACAATACCCAGCATTTAGGTGAAAGTAGGCTATATGTTCTTTACTGAGCATCTTGTTGAATTATTAGTGAGTTTATTATTATAAGATCATTTTCTCCATTTTATAGTGCATTTTTTTAAAAAAATTAGGTCATTTATTACAGTCATTTATGAAAATTTTAAGTGCATTTTGTATACTTTTTACGGCATCAACATCCTGGCCCTAGTTATCAGAGATAGACCTAGATCAGCAAACAGGCCAGACATTATTCTTATTGATAAAGTGCAGAAGAGAACTCTTCTAAGATATCACAGTCCTTAACCCGCATAATATCCAGCACAGTTATGCTGAGAAGGTGACGAAATACATGCCTCCGACAGTTGTGGCGACACGAATTAGTCACTGTATTGCCTATCATAATCTCTTCCACAGGTATCATACCGAAGTCGCAGAAGGCCATCCTCGATAAACTGGGGCTCCACCATAATCTGCATACCAGTATGCAGAAAGTAGTTATTTTAGAGACCTGTTCCATAGTTCGTTCGTTCGTTCCTCAACCTACCAGTACAGAGAACTCCACTCCATCGTGCAACAAATGCCGAATTGTACCCAACGATATGGTGAACATATGGGTTATAATAATAATAATAATATTCAAAATCATAATAATAATAGAAAATAAAAGTAGAGGTGTTAGAAAAGAAAGAACGAAGAATTCTAAGGAAAATATGGGGTTCAGAAAAAAAGAGCAGACTTCTAATAGAGGACAAGGAGGATTAGTTTCATGCACAGCCAGGTGGAGAAACTTACGGACACAATACGTAAGAGAAGGATGACATTTTATGGACTCCTCACAAGGATGAACTAAAGTAGGTTGACCAAAAGGATATTCATTTACATTCCAAGTTGAAGTCCACCACAAAATGGCGCAAAGGAACAGGAAATGATCTCCAAGAATTTGGAATTAATCCAGGAGATAGGCTATAGGCATACTAAGCAGAACAGAGTTTCGAGGGCAGGTTGATAAACCCAAAGGATTTCAGGGAAAACATAGCTCAAAAACCAAGGTCATATCTCACTCTCACTCGCATACCGCAAGGTCGGCCTAAATACTCTCCTAAGCAATGAGAGTTTCTTCGCTATCATATTAATAAAGAGTGTTTATTTGTCATTTTCGGATCTTGTTTTAACCTTAGCCTAGTTCACTATTGCATCTATTTTCCACAGGGGCTCACAGCTAGTGGGACGCCACCACGGGACCCCAGGTGAGTCCGGCATTGCTTCCACTTACTTATGCCGGGCTCCTTTGTGATACCTTTACTGTCCATCTTCATTGGTCAATTCTTGCTATCTTCCGACCCCGACGGTATTAGGGTATACAAGGCCTAGGGAGATTTTTCCTTTCCCGCCTTAATTGCCGCTTGACTCATCTTTCCTGACACCCTCATTCATCGAGGGGTCAGACCTCTTCTTTTCTCTTCATGGTATATCCAGCCTCAAGGCCCTAAAAGGGGCATGGTGTGTAGCCCCACCTAGGATAACGCTACACCCTCAAGGGCTCACAGCTGGTGAGCTCGGGAGATGGTGACCCCGAGGGAATCTTGAGCTTCTTCCATTGACTTTGGGGTGGACCCTCTTCTCCTTCTGTTTCCTATCTGCCTTTCATGGCTCTCAATCTGAAGTGGTTATAAGTGATTGATATAACATTTTAGGAGCTGCTCTCCTTACATCGACGTATTGCCTGTAAAAGCAAGATGACGAAAGGTGTTTAGTAGTGGAATGGTTGACATCTTTAGGGTGCAGTGCCGGGCTGATTAGGACATGAGACCGGACGAGGGTACAATGTGTGTCACCACGTGAAAGCGAGAAGGCGCATCAGGATTCCAAGCGCCTGTGCCTGCCACTCAATAAACAAGTACATTAAGTTAGCGGCACGAGACTTGCATTCACCAGGCTCTCATCACACCGAGAAGACTTGGATGTAACTTTCAAACAGGAATATTGCAAGGTTTAATTAACAAGCGTTAGATTCCCCACTGCAGGGACTCTGGTTGGATTACTGGTGGCTCTTGCAGGAGCATAGGTGTATTGGCTGGATTTCTTTCATTAGCCAATATCCTCTTGGTTGAGTTGTTCTCCTCACCACCTTGCCTCCAAGTTCTATACTGGAGGTTAAAATAAAGTGTAGGTCATAACTCTTCTCTTCACACAACCTCCAATGTCCATCAGGACAGAAGTGGGTGGTTTACTTTGTATTTCTGAATCTAAATACACTCAATAACAAATAGTAATTGGACATCGTGGTCATTGAGCCTCATGTACTCGGGTTTCTGTGTGTGTCTAGAATTCGTATAATAACCTGTGTCTGTAATAATGTGTGTATTTGCAATTCAGGAGAGGATTGGGAGGGAGGTGACCGTAGTCTTAAGTTGAGAACCGTCCAGAAGTGGGAAACCATGGAAGGCTACTTCCAGGATAGCTGGGATGGAAATTGAATCCATCTCTTCTCAGGTTTGCTCCACGAGGTTGAGTGTACACCGTTCCAGACCTCAAACCAGAATTAAGTTTCTCATCAGAGCTAGGCATCGAACTCGGACCTCAAAGGTGATAGCATTTACAAAAAGGGAAACGTACCAACAAGAATATTTTGCTGCTCACTTAAGAACTTTCAACAGGGATTTCCCAGCAGAATAATGCCCAAATTCACACGCCAAAGATTTCTAAGGACTGCATCAGCCTGAACTGTCACCAACACATTCCATTTTAATGTAAGTGATTACACTATTATAGGGGAACGATGATGATTGTGGGGTGCACACCACAGGTGAGCCTAGTACCCACGCCTAGACTGGGTAAAGACGAGATGTACTTGACAATGGAGGCATTCATTGACCGTATGTTATCCTGCGGCTCCTTATTCCAAATATATTGTGCCTGGGCCTCAAGATGGACATGAGAAAAGGAGGCCCTTGGCTGGTGACGCAAGTCTCGCACTGTGACGTCACAAGGTCGTCTTGAGACAAGACTACCTCGGCCCTTGCATGAGCTTGAATATTAACTGAAAAGGCTGAACGTTACAGCGTAGTACCAAGAAGGGACCGACAGCAGTGGCTACGCTGGCTAAAGCGCAGCGTTAGGTCATGGGGACTAGCTCTCTGCTGATTCGGTAAACGCGTGGGTTTGATCCCCACCGTCGGCCGTCCTTGAAATGGTTTTCCGTGGTTTCCCATTTACAACACCAGGCAAATGCTGGGACGGTACCTTCTGACAGGCCACGGCTGCTTCCTTCTACATCCTTTCCCAGTTTCATTCATCTTTATCCATTCCATCTCTCATCCCGACGCGCAGGTCGCCCACGGGCGTCGACTAGAAAGACCTGCACTCAGCCTCTCAGGAGGTCACACGACAAAAAAGAAGAAGAAGAAGAAGAAGAGAAATTTATTTTGAGAAGATACTGAGTGATGCCAGTTGTAATTAATTGTGGTTAGTTGTAGCAACGAACAAAATTAAATATAATCATCATCATCATCATTTATTGATCTTATAGCCCATTAAGGCCTACAGCAGAAGAACAAATGAAAGAAAAAGAAAAAAAAGTTATAACAAACAAATCACTCACAAAGGGGGAGGTATCTACTGCAGATAAATTAAATATAATAAATAAATAAATAAATAAATAAATAAATAAATAAATAAATAAATAAATAAATAAACAGACAATAGCACGATCTTTAATTACATTTCCAAGCTAAAGGCAACTACAATGTGGTTAGAAGAAACGAGAAAAGACATGAAGGAACTTGGCGTACATCCAAAAGACATCTGGAATAGGGCTGTGTTTCGAGCTAAAATTGATAACTTCAAGGGGTTCAAGGAACGACCCAGTAGAACCACCAAGAACACCTGGTCAGAGGAAAGGAGGGACACCACAGCGAAAGGATGAAGAAATTCTGGGTGAAGAAAAAGGAACTAACCAGCAAAAAATTGTTTCCCGTGGTCCACAGTAGGCCAAATTCGAAGAAAGAAGAATAATAATAGCACGATATATTATACAAAATAGTAAACCCATTTAAACTATATTACACGAATTATTGTCTAGTGAAAAACCATATTATGCTGGCATGAGGTTCCAGAGCTTCCTTTTAGCCCGCGACACTTGCGTCGTGTAGAGGCCACCCGCAGAACTGATCATGCAGTTCAGGTTGCCTATTTCAGAAGAGAAAGGAGAGGAAAGCACGAGCCTACCTCAAGATCCAGTACTTCCGAAGGTTGTCCAATGTGTTAAACTGTCCGAGACATTCCTGATAGGTCCTTAGTCGTGCTGAGTCAAGCATAATCCTGCTGGAAAATGGCAGCTGCGATATTTCACTAGTGCCCCCCCACATAACACTGTGCTCTGAGTGTCCCTCCGATCACGGCTAGAGGTGACCACCTGTGAGTCACTTCACAGCAACGGATTGATAGCAGCGTTGACTACGAGGTCACTAGGCTCGAACACAACCGTTTACATCGCGTCCCCCTTCACTAAAGACGTTACGGCTCCAGCACCCAATAGTGTTCCCGTCAATACTGCAAACAATGGTGATGATGGCTCCCTGCCAATGACAAAACAGACAATAGACACAGTGACACCAGATTTGAATCCTTTCCGGGTCCTATAGCCCTTCAACTTAAAGCGCAATTGAGAAATTTTGTAAACCTTCATAGGGTGGTTAAGGCTGCTGGAGCTTTTAGCTCTCTCAGGAAAGAGGCACAGGTGCCCTTCATAAATAGGCACGTAGAGCGCAGTTTGTACTCCTGTGGCGATTCGAGCACGGGCACCAAGAGCCCGCTGATGAGCCAGTTTGGTGTTCCTAGGCAAAACCCCACACAAGACACGGCATAATCCTAGAAACATTGCTGAGTTTTACAGAAATGTAACTTGAACGACCCTTTTTATAAGGTTGCATGAGCAATTTTATTCATTCTGGTGGCAACATTTTAAGAGTGCAATGATATTCAACTGTTTGAAGAAACTAAAGTTGTTAGTAAAATTGAAACAAATGATAGCACAAGAGTTGTGTTGCATCCACATTTTAACTTGTGCTTGTCTGCTTACTTAGCCTACATTGTCATGGTGACTGTGTTTTAGAGCATAATCTACTAGTTTGCACAAGGCAAGGTATGGGACATGGATCGCTCCAACTAAGGTGAAAGTTAACAGCTCCTCAATCAGACCCATTCTACTAGATCAAGTGCTATTCACTAGATACATTAGTTTGAAATAATAAAAAATCTCCATATTTGAGATCAACATCAAAATATTATGAAACTCTTTAGTACGTTGAGCTTTGGCAGAACACTTCTCTAAGCAATCAGAAATAACAATGAAAGTAGAGGAGTTCGGGTGTAAACCATGCTAAGTAACATTGCCTTCCTTCGGAGGGGAAGTAAAGCCGGCGGGCGCATGTCATAGATTTATGGCATGAGAAAGAACCTTCCACTAACTACACTTGAGTGAAGCTAAATTTGTAGGTTAGATTTGATAAACCCTCTGAGGTTCCAACGTTCGTCACCATGTGCTGGCTGCGATAGCATCTAGTTGTCAAGTGGTCGTGGACGGTAGCATTTGGTAGCAAAAGTTGGAACTACTTGAAAAATGTATTGTCTGCAGTCTGAATCATAGATAACACACACTAATACAGCCATCTCAATTAACACCGCTTATCAGACATATTCTACACACACCCAATGTACACGGGGTACATGACCGCGTTGTCGCGGCCCCTAAACTGAGGAACCAACCAACCAACATTTTGATTCATATCGATATATTGCATGTATAGTATGGTAAGTGATGTTCCGAACAATTTAGTGTATTACAGCTTAAGAACAATTTGGTGCTTGAGCTCATCCCATAAGAAGCTGAAGAAACGTTCAACATTTCTCTTCTGGTCTCTTGTTGAATTATTCTGCTTCTTTCTTCATAATATAATTAACATTGAGAACAATCTCTCACGTTTATTCTCCTTTTATAGTAAGCATAAGTTTAGAATGAACAGGCGACATCGCTCACTTTGTGTATGCACTGGCAATGAACCGATTTGTTTTAAGCTACTGACGGTACCTCTCGGTCCACTCTACCACAATAAGCACTCGCATTCCACTAGTATTGTAGCTATCAATCAAATTGAGGTAGGCGCACTGGCAAGCCTTGCTTTCTATCTTAACCTTGCACTGGTCGCGCACCCTGAAGGAACATTTCCAGTCGCGCTGAGTCGGAAAGGCTCTCTTCTTTATTTTGTAAAAAAATCTTCTAAATTTATTGCCAACTATATACGTATCTTTACATTACATTGTGTGAACTGGCCAAAACTAAGGACCACGCAAATATCATTTCATTTCCTTCTCATAGTTCTTTCTTCCTTTCTCTTCCTCCACACTTCCTTCATTATTTCAGAGTGTTGCACATTTCTCTCTGCTGCCCATCTTCCTCTCCTGCGTTCTCTCTTCTCTCCCACAAGAACCTTTATTTTCGAAAGTATTTCCCTGAATTGTATTCTGTCTCAACAGTCGTCATCTGTAATTCCTAGCCTTCGGTTTTCTTCCTTCATCTGCTTGGTGTAACCCCCTGGGCTCTTCAGATTATATATTTTATCAAAAATTTGTTTATTTATTCTTCTTGGATCCATTCTAACCATATGTCCATAGAAACGTAAACGTCTTTTCCTAATTGTTGATTCCAGGTCTTCCACCCTTTCATATATCTCCTTGTTTGATCTTAGTCTGTAGGTTGCCTGTACAACTTTTGGGCCGTAAATCCTCTTAAATATCCTCCTTTCAATCTTCAGAAGCTTTTCCAGGTTCATCAAATTTGCCGTCTCCACACCATAAAAGATCACTGGTATTACCACAGCATTGTAGTGTTGTAGTTTGGCATTAAGGGAGAGGATCGTTTTTTGGTATATATTCTTAGTGGAGAAGTTGAGTTTTTCTAGTTAAAGTCTTGTGTTTTCCATTGACTCTTTGTCTAGTCCATTGTTGCTAATGATCCCTCCGAGGTATTTAAACTGTTTCGTGACATTTACCCTCCCATATTTCGTCTTATCTGTTTTCTCAATGTAGTTCTTGTTGTTGCCAATCAACATACGTAACTTTATTATTTTGATATTTGATCCCTTATTAAAATAATCGTGTGTATTTTTATGGTTTTATTTAAGACATTTATGCTTTTCAGTCGGTCAACACGATTGTACCTAATTATATTGGGTATTATGCCCTAACCCTGAAAAATATTATATGGGATTAATAGATTCATGTAATTTGTTTCAGAGTTAGGGCATAACTCCCAGTATAATTGGGTACAATCGTGTTGTCCGACTGAAAAGCATAAATTTCGTATATTAGGGCAACACTGGAAATGGCTTCCAACACGATAATGGTTAAATTCACATCTTATTAAGTTCAGCAAACATTTGTTTAGTAAATACTCTCTTATTCATCAAAAGTAATAAGACAAATAAAATACATGGAATTAATATATTTATAGGAAAACTAGCTGACCCGGCAGACGTTGTCCTACCAATCAAAGAAAGTGTTGTAACTTTGTATCATGAAGTGCTTTTGGATACACAATAGTTTTTTTCAATTTCTGTTAGCTGCCTCTAAACTATCGTGAAATGAATTAACTAATCTAGAAACATTTGTGGGAGCGTGCACAACAACTCTCCAAAGTTTCATCGCAATCGGATAAATGGCATATAACACATACGGGATTTTGTTTAAATGCTTCGTGCGCTGTCACTCATTTCTTGAATCTACTCGTGCTCTACCAACTGTGAAATGGATTTACTAAGTTAGAAAGCTTCACGTAAGTGTACACAACAACTCATCAAAGTTTCACCGCAATCGATGAATAGTATATGAACGCATACAGGATTTTGTTGGAACGCTTCGCACGACGTCACTCATTTGTTACATCTACTCGTGCGCTACCAATATTGAAAAATGGATTTACCAAGTTGAACACCTTCCCTGGCGTGTACACAACAACTCATCAATGATTCATCGGAATCGGATGAATGACATATGAACGCATATGGGATTTTCTTTAAACGATTCGCATGCCGTCACACATTTGTTGAATCTACTCATGCGCTATCTATTGTAAAATAGATTTACTAAGCCTGAAACCTTCTCTGGAGTGTACTCAATGATTCACCAAGGTTTCATCGCAATCGGATGAATGATATATGACCGAATAAGGGACATTGTGGAAACGATTCGCACGCCGTCGCTCATTTGTTGAATCGACTCGTGCGCTACTTATTGAAAACTGGATTTACTAAGCCAGAAACCTTTCCTGGAGTTTACACAACAATTTACCAAAGTTTCATCGCAATCGGATAAATGGTATATGAACACATACAGGACTTCGTTGAAACGATTCTCTCGCCATCGCACATTTGTTGAATCTACTCGTGCGCTACCTATTGTAAAATGAATTTACTAAGCCTGAAACCTTTACTGAAATGAACACAACAATTCACCAAAGTTCCATCGCAATCGGATAAATGGTATATGGACGCATACGGTACTTTGTTGAAATGATTCGCGTGCCGTCACTCATTTGTTGAATCTACTCGTGCGCTACCTATTTTAAAATTGATTTATTGAGCAAGAAACCTTCCGTAGGGTGTACACAACGTCTCACCCAAGTTTCATCGTAATCGGACGAATGATATTTGAACGCATACGGGACCTTATTGAAACGCTTCGCGCGTCGTCGCTCATTTGTTGAATGTACTCGTGCGCAACCTCCTGTGAAATGGATTTACTAAGTTAGAAACCCTCACGTAAGTGTACACAATATCTCACCCTAGTTTCATTGCAATCGGATGAATGGTAATGAACGCATACGGGATTTTGTTTAAACGTTCGCGCGTCGTCGCCCATTTGTTGAATCTACTTGTGCGCTACCTATTGTAAAATGGATTTACTAATCCAGAAGCCTCCCCCTGCAGTGTACACAATATCTCACCCAAGTTTCATCGTGATCGGACGAATGGTATTTGAACGCATACGGGACCTTGTTGAAACGCTTCGCACGTCGTCGCTCATTTGTTGAATCTACTCGTGCGCAATCTCCTGTGAAATGGATTTACTAAGTTAGGAACCTTCACGTAAGTGTACACAACAACTCATCAAAGTTTCATCTCAATCGATGAATGGTATATAAACTTATACGGGATTTTGTTGAAACGCTTCGCGCGTCGTCGCTCATTTGTTGAATCTAGTCGTGCGCTATCTATCATAAAATGGATTTACAAAGCCAAACACCTTCCCTGGAGTACACTCAACATCTCACCCAAGTTTCATCGCAATGGGATGAATGATATATGAACGCATATGGGACTTTGAAACGCTCTAACGTGCAGAGACAAAGAGTAGAATTCGACATCCCTGCCACCTTTGGCATAAAACACACCTTTCCGCCACGGGCAGAGTGTATGTTATGGCGGTAGTTACACAGGTTGCGACCAGATGGCTCTAACGTGCAGAGACACACCGTCGAAAGACATCAGCTTTCACAAAGGCCAAGGCTAGTGGTTTCCATGACGACTGTTTTTAGGTAGATTTCATTAGAAAGCTAACTATTGCAATGGGTACCATGTTTCGACTTCCGGAAAATTTCGACATATCTTCGCGTTTCACATCCCCCAGACCCCAAAACCACCGTCAGTTCAAAAGTTTATATATAATTTATGTATATATGTATCTATATATATATATATATATATATATCAGTTTCTTGTGGACACGATAACTGCCGTAATTGTGCACCAATCACTTTGAATTTTTTACATAACATGTATCCCTATACAATCTCGGTCGAGTTCGTTAATGGGCAAAATCGGTCGAAGGGGGTGAAAATGGGGGGCTTTTTTCGAAAAAGTGAAATTTCGCTATAACTCTCTTAATACGTGAAATATCGAATCCATTCAAAGTTCATAATATGTGTCGTATAAGTGCCAAAAATTTATGTCAAATAAGTTTTTTGATAGCACCAACCATTGACCAAAGGGGTGGAAAAAAGTGGGTTTTTCGGGAAACATTAATCATATCTCTCTTAATAGGCACAATATCAAAACCGTACAAAATGGACAATATTCCTCCAATAATTACCTAAAACTTTTGTCTGAAAGAATTTTCGATATGACCCACCATTACGCCACGGAGTGAGCAAAATGATTTAAATTATAAGAAAATTCCAAGTGCCAAGAGTGGTTGCCATGACAACTTTACTTTTAATTGATACGGGTTGAGCCATCAGCAGTTGCTATGACAACGCCACTGCACGAGATCACATTCTGTTTTCATATGTCTGTGGGAAGCGACTTCGGTATCGGAACTGGTAGCATGCTGAACTTCTATGCCCAAGGTCGCGGGTTCAAACCCGGCTGAAGTCGTCGGATTTACTAAGAGCGCCAAAAAAACCTGAGTATGCTTTCCTTCGGAGGGGAAGTTGCAACGTTCGTTGCGAGTTGATGGTTCCGGTGGCATCTAGTAGCCAAGTTCACAGCTAGGTGTCGTTGATGGTAGTATTTTAAATTATGTAGCCTATTTTAAGTATATTTCATCAGAAAGCTAACTATTGCAATGGGTGCCATGTTTCGACTTCCGGAAAATTTCGACATATCTTCGTGTTTCACATCCCCCAAACCACCGTCAGTTCAAAAGTTTATATATATGTGTGTGTATATATATGCATATATATCAGTTTGTTGTGGACACGATAACTGCCGTAATTTTGCACCAATCACTTTAATGTTTTACATAATATGTAACCCCTTAAAAAATCGGTCGAGTTCGTTAATGGGCAAAATCGGTTAAAGGGGGTGAAAATGGGGGGGGGGGGCTTTTTTTTTTCTTTTTTTTTTTTTCGAAAAAGTGAAATGTCGCTATAACTCTCTTAATACGTGAAATATCGAATCAATTCAAAGTTCATAATATTTGTCGGATAAGTGCCAAAAATTTATGTCAAATAGGTTTTTTGATAGCACCAACCATTGACCAAAGGGGTGGAAAAAAGTTTTTTTTTTCGGGAAACATTAATCATATCTCTCTTAATAGGCACAATATCAAACCCGTACATAATGGAAAATATTCCCCTAATAATTACCTAAAACTTTGCCTGAAAGAATTTTTGATCTGACCTACCATTACGCCAAGGGATGAGAAAAATGATTTCGGAATTAAAGAACATGCCAAGTGCCATCAGAGGTTACCGTGACAACGCTTCTAAATTGATGAGGGATGAGCTATCAGAGGTTGCCAAGACAACGCCATTGCACGAGATCACATTCATTTTTCCATCTGACTGTGGGAAGTGGCTAACTGGTAGCATGCTGAACTTATATGCCCAAGGTCGCTGGTTCAAAGCCGGCCAAAGTCGTCGGATTTTCTAAGAGCGCTAAAAAACCCTCGATTCCCGGTCAATGCATGTGAGATTTTCGAAGTGAAATGCCATGTCCTGTGGTTCGGATTCCACGTAAAAAGGAGGTCCCGTGGCTCATGATCTCAAGATTAACGGTCACGTTAAACTACAAGCTTCCTTTCCTTTCCTTCCTAAAAAACCCTCAGCATTCTTTCCTTTGGAGGAGAAGTTCCAACGTTCGTTGCAAGTTGCTGGTTGCGGTGGCATCTAGTAGCCAAGTTCACAGCTAGGTGTCGTTCACGTTAGGATATGGTACAAAATTAGGAACTACTACTTAAAATTGACCGTCTGCAGACCTTACCTGAATTACACACTAAAACAGTCATCAAAATTAACACCGTTTATCAGATTCTACACACCCGGGGTTACATGACCACGTTGTCGCAGCCCCTAAACTGAGGAACCAACAAAAATCTCTGCGGGAGATAAAATTTTGCGAGAAGAAGTAACAGACTGTCAGATAGTTACACATCAGTTCCAAACCTTGCATAAGGACAGTGTGATCAGAAGTATAAAAATGAACCCCGAATGACAAGAAGGTTACCATCCCCATAGACAATAAAATGATAAAAATATGCATACAAAAACGAAAAAAAGTTGATTTTTAACCTCCAAATGTAAAATACTTTCTTGCAATCAATGAGGTCTGATCCTCCTACGAAAACCTGCATTTTGCCTATTATAGCCAATCCCCTAGTTTGCCCGGTGAAATCTACCTCCGCCTTCCGGCGTGCCGAGAGGATTTTTTTTGACTGTATATTGTGGTTCTAAAATTGTGGTTCTAAAATTGTGTTCATTCCACCAACGGGGTCAGATTGTGAATCTAAACCATACATGGACCCACCCTAATGTACATACCAAATTTCATCAAAATCGGTCCAGTCGTTTAGGAGGAGTTCAGTGACACACACGTGTCGAGGAATTATATATATATATAAATATAAAAAAGTTGTATTTCCTTTTATTAGATGCCATTACTGAACAATGAGTCATCAAAATGCAATAAATGTATGACACATTTCTACAAAATTGTGAAGTAGCCCATTGAAGTTGCAATATTGATAACTGAGGCAAAAATAATTATAAAACAAAACAATAATGAAACCTAACTTACCTGAGTTACAATATAGGTCGCGCCGAGTCTCACAGGCGCACAGTAAAATTAACTCGGCTTGTTGATGTGTTTGGGAAGGGGGGATAGGAAAGTACTGGCACTCTGCGAGTTCCTGGAAAAACCATTTCCTTGTGAACAAAGGAAAAACAAAGCATTGGGCCAGGTAGGCTCAGCGCGACAAATAGATTTTCGGCAGTTATAAGCAGTACCCAAAATTGTCAAAGACAGCAGCTCGTAGAATGTATGTATCTGTGCTAACTAAACCTTATGGTGTGTAAGAAAGAAGACGACAAAGCCAAAATTAGTGATTGGTTACTTACCATGGTCTACACCCGAACCTCTCAATCATTTTAAACGAGTTATGCCTTTGGGGTTGGTGACCAAAACACGGTAACGAATAAAATGAAATAGCGTTGTGACTTACGATGTTTTGCACAGCCACTGAGCACTCCTGTGAGCAGTCTATCTGTGATTAAATCGCTTTTGATATACGCTGGGGGAAGCAGTAGTAAGAGTGCGATTACGATATTATAACTCAGCGCGTACACCCACCTGGGCTGCTCTAAATATCTCGTCCGTATTCAAACGAGTACAATTTCGTCCTCTGTATGAATTGATTAAATTAACTCCGGAATTAAATATGTGTTTGCCATCTGACCAATACGTATGCACATTTTCTGTGTAATAGGGAGAATCACGTTCACCATGTTACCTTGTGAGTGGAGCAATTGTTTTATCGTTGTTCTTCAGGAACGGTTCGATCCCGACTTCGTACAGTGGCGTTTAAGAGTGTCTAGTTGTAACTACATCTTATCGCTGGATTTACCGGCATAGTAAAGAACCTGTCCAGGATAAATTTCAGGTACCCCTGCTACCTAAAATAACAGATCAACTTCCTGGTGTAGCGGCTAGCATTCTTGACTGTTGCCCTGGAAGTTCGAGTTCGATTCCCGGTTTTGTAAATAAATGTAATTCTCGTCTGAGGGCTGGAATGGGGAGAGGGGGTACACTGAGAAGAGGAGAGTTTGATTCCCATCACAGCCAACCTTCAATCAGTTTTTCGTGGTTTCTCCACTTCTACTACAGGCAAATGCAGGGATGGTTCCTAACGTACGGTCACGGTAGGTACTCGGGGATGAATGATCACGATGTACAAACCTCTCAAACGAAACAACAACTACCAACAACATCAGTCAAAAGTAAATATGACAAACCGAGGTTCATGAGATCAATACACAGGTCTAGCTCTTCAGGGAAGCAACTCAATGTTGAAAACATCCGTTAATGTCATGGGCTCGAACACGGTTCATAACTGAATCCTATTGTTGGTGCATTTGTAATTCCTTTTCGTTGTTGTTTTCTCCACTTTTACGAACGTAAAACGTTTCTTACCGTGTGCTAACATGATGACACGTGGAAACTCAACCATATCCGGGCGATTAGCTTAGCAGTTGGCCTTGACTACTACTACTACGAGCGCTAGTGTGAGTTAATGAAACGCAACCATATCCGGTTGATTTGAATTGCAGCTTGCCTTTTCTACCACTACGAGCGCTAGTGTGAGGCAATGCAGAGTTCCACTTAAGCCCTAATAACTACTTCCAGTGTGAAGAATTTTCTAAAAATCCAAAAATGCCTGAGAGTATTGAGCCAAGGAACACGTAATGAAAGAATTAGATAAATGAGTTAATTTGGCTAGGATTTGAATCAAAAAGAAAATGGGTGGCTTCGGTAGCGTAGTTGGTATATTCTGCGCTTCTATGCCAACATCGCCGGTTCAAACCCCGCCGATTTTTCAAGGGCGTAAAAAATACCTCAGTATGTCTTCCTTCGGAGGGGAAGAAAGGCCAGTGGGCCCATGACATGGATTTATAGCATGTAAAACAACCTTCCACTAACTACAATTGTGTAAAGCTAAATTTGTAGGTTAGATTTCGTTAAAGCTCTATTGAGTTCCAACGGTCGTTGCCAGGTGCCGGTTGTGGAGGCATCTAGTAGCCAAGTTCGTGGCTAGGTGTCGTTGATGGTAGCGCTTGATAGCAAAAGTAGGAACTACTTGAAATTGATCGTCTGCATTCCTTACCTGAATTAGAGATAACACACTCTAATACAGTCATCACAATCAACACCGGTTAACAGATACATTCTACACACACCCAAAGTACATGGAGCTACATGACCACGTTGTCACAGCCCCTAAACTGAGGAACCAACCAAAAATGAAACGAGTAAAGAAACAAGCGATTTTAGGCTATATTTTTCGGAATTGCATTTAGACTGGAAGGGATTTTGTAAATTTTTAGCCTACTCTTCACATTTTGCAAAAATGAGGAAAAAGTAGACTTATGAGATCGATGCGGGAAAATGTGTGTGTGTCTGTCTGTCTGTCCTTCTGTCTGTCCTTCTGTCTGTCTGTCTGTCTGTGTGTGTGACCCCCCTATCAACTCCTAAACGGCTGTAGCAATCGAAACCAAATTTAGTATGAGTAAAGATGTATACCGGAATATATCAGGCCCATATTTGAAAATGATGTCAGTGCTACCAACTGCTGAAAAAACGCAATTGAAATTTAAGCTCCATGTTGGATATCCTGGAAGGTATGCGTGGGAGCTATTCCAAAATTGGCACACATGTAGATAATACTATTTCAGTATAATTTCCAGGAGGCCATACATGACGGTGTTGCCAAAATAATTTTAAGCCTTCTGATAAGTCCAATTTTTTAATGCATATACCTTGTACACTATCAATTGGATTTCAACCAAATTTTGTATGTAATATGTCTACATAAACACATATGACTGAGCTTATTCCTAAGAGCCACCAGGGCTGCCAACTGTTAATAATTGCGCTCTCTATTTTTATCCAAATACAAATATATCAGGTAGTATGCAAGCCGACAACTTTAAACTATGCACACGTATAGTACCTGACATTTTAGATTAATTTGGAGTAATTCATATAAGTCAGTGCTGCCAACATGATTCTATGCCTGCTGATATGTCCAATTTTAAAATACATGTAACTTCTATACTGACAAATGGATTTCATCCAAAATTGGCACATCAAGATATCATATTATTTCAGATTATTTCTGACCAGCACACGCATGACATTGTTGCCAACATGCTTTTACGCGTGCTGATAGATCCAATGTCTAACTACATGTAACGTCCATTGGACTTCAACCAAATTCTGTATTCTGTACGTTACGAAATGGAACTAAGAATATATTCAGTCACCAGGGCTGCCAACTGTAGTGATCTATTAGGCTACCGGTACATTATACCAGGTATATTTCTAACTAATGAAACATTTCGAAATTACCAACTTAATTTCGTCATTATTCTAGATAGGTTCATATACTGTAGATTAATCATTGGCATGAATATAAATTTTAAGAAAAGTAGGCTGTTTAGTTCGTCACGGAACTTCTTGTTATTTTGATAGAACTCTCCAAGACTCACAATTTGGAACCGATCCGGGCCCTATAGTCCTTCAACGTTTGGCACAATTGAATAAATTGCTTAATTGTACGATTTTGTTAGAATGGGGACCCCTACTTTGCCTGCTAGGAAATTTTTCCAACAGTAAAAATAAACCAATAACAACAACTCATTCTTTCAGAGTATGAACACTGTGACTTACTGTATGTTGCTCTTACATGCTCCTAGCACAGTATTTTGAATTGTGAGACAGAGACGGTATGTTTTAACTCGATTAGCGCAAAGACAGCAATCGATAAATGGAGCACTCCACAGCCTCTCGAGGTGAGATATTGAGCAATGTTGCTTTTATGCAAATGCAGCTTGACTGAAGATAATAAAATTGCATGAAGTATTGCTCGATAGGTGTGCATAGAACACATGCGATCAAGATGTTGATACTGCTCGAGTCCAAGCTCTGTGAACCTGAGAGGAATGTGGATCACGGACGATGAGGAGTGATGTGGGTGGTTCCCGGTCCGTGCGTAGTAACATTACCAAATACATTGGTCACTCACTCACCTACTCAATCGCAACACCATAGTGGTTTAGACAACGGCCCTATGTTGGCAGTATTGGAATAGACAGGAATTCCAGATTACACAGCGGACTGTTGACAGGCCCTTCTCCTCCTGCCTCCCACGTCACCTCTCCCCTTAAGTTCATAGAGCTTGGAACCTAGCTGTACTTGAGAAGTAGCTTAGAGAAAAATAAAGCTGCGCCTCTTCAGCCCATTGAGGACCTTGCCAAACCAAGCGACCGCTGTACAGCCATACGGCCTGTTGATAGCGGGGTGACCCATGGCCAACGCGACGTGTCGCCTCGGCCGATTAACTTGGCTTTCTTGACCCGAGTCACTACCTCTCGTATCAGACAGCTACTCGATTGTCTTCATGAGGCTGAGTGCATCCCGCTACAGTCCTCAAGCCAATTTTTAAATACATAACTGAGACGTCAATCAAACCCCAGATCTCTTAGGTAAGAGACAAGCATCCTCCTCCTACCCCAAGCTCATCTTACGGGTATTATTATATAATCATAGATACTGATAGTTTAAAACAGGTTAACAGTGTTTAATAAAATCTTAATACTGCTCTTTCCAGGCGTGCCTGGTGGTCTCGGCTAACTGGTGTAGAACTTCTGTAGTTGTTGCTTATTTTAGGGTCTGCGACATCGTGGTCATATGGCCCCGTGTATTTGGGAGTGCGTAGAATTTATGTGATAACCTGTGATTTTGTGATAGCTGATTTAGTGTGTGTATTTGTAAATTGGGGATAGGATTTGGAAGAAGCCGGCCGTGGCCTTAACTTAGGAACCATCCCAGCATATGCCTGTAGTAGAAGTGAGGAAACCACATGGAAAACCACTATCAGGATGGCTGAGATGGAAATCGTACCCTCCACTTCTCACTTTTGCCTCACAAGGCTGAGTGTACCCAGCTCCAGTCCTCACACCAGAATTAAAATTTCTTGACAGAGCCAGGAATCGAACTCGGACTTCCTGGCCGACAGCCAAGAATATAGGTGATATACTATATATTTTTCGCTCACACTGCCTACTAGCAGCCTCCTATCACCAAGTTAAAAGAAAAGCGTCGTTCACGGTGACGATTGGGCGTATTCATAAGACTTTTATAATTAACTAACTCATGATATAAAAGAACAATTAATTTAGTGAGAGAGGAGTAGGGCCTACCATACAAATGATCTCGGTACCATTATTTGTAATTTAATCACACTGAATATAGCGCACAACGGCCATCTTGAAATTATAGAATATATAAACAAATAACTCTATATATATTTTACAGATACAGTCTCAAATTAGCATTAATGCAGAATCTTATACGGTATATGCTTTGTATGCCAAAGGTAAAAGAACGCCCGCCATATATTCAAGATGCTGACTGAGCGTAGGCCTACTATTAAAACTTCAAAATTAATAACTCGAGACCCAATTGTGGAATTAATACCAAACTTTGTAAGAGGAGAGAAGCAGATAAGCTACCATGCTGTCATACTGCATATAGCACGCTTCTACGATCTTGAATATATAAGACATTAATATGGACAATTCAGTTACAATGACGAAACGCAGGAAATATGCATTCTCACGTAAGAGGCTTCCTCTGCAGAAGGCGCATGATAAACGATTCCATACATTCGAGATGGTAGATGGGCGTACTTTTCTAATGTTCCAATAAAATTCTCGGAAAAAAGCGGAATTACAATGAAACTTAGTAAACGGCAAGTCTTATGTAGGGTACAACACTTAACGTTCATCATAAGAACATTCAATTATACTGCTTGATAAGAACAAATATTTATAAGTTTACACATATATTAAGGAGAAAGTAGGTTATATGTCCTTTATTGAACATCATGTTAAATTTTGAGATAAGTCGTCTGGCTTAGGATTACGTTAAATATGATATAGTCCCAATAAAATTTAAGTTCCTGGACATACTATCACTTGAAACAATGTTCTTTATGTAGGAGATTATAATTGGTGATACAAACCAGGAAGTTTGATGTTGCATTTAGTAACTTTAGTAATCTATTATTAAAGATCAAAGGTTTAGTATCTACATCAACCATCGTAACGCACTTTGGTTAATGATGGAGCGTTTCCCGCAGTAACGGTATCTATAAATTCCTAAAATAACTACTCCACACAGCTCGCTATTCTACCCTCGTGGCATAAATACTGACAATAAAAGAACTGTAGCACAGCTGAGACCAGCAGTGCTCAGGTATCTTTATTGATGTGTGTTGGAGGATGTGATGAAGTACATTTTAACTCTTGTGCACTAAGAGATCTTGTCCACTTGGTGGAAAAGCGGCAACTATTAATACTAACAGGTATAAATTTCGTAAATGTTAGTAATTAAAATGCGTAATTTAAAACTGTTCACTAAATCAATGCGTCCAAATTTGAGGTCGATATGGACCACTACTAACGATAAACAACAAACAAGATGTTCAGTAAAGAACATATAGCCTACTTTCTCCTAAATGAATGGGTATTGTTATAACTCTTTGTCCTTTTCAAGGAGTATGATTGAATGTTGGTTGTAGTAGCTTGTTGAAATACAACGTGCTATAGGGATATTAAACATGGATATGAGGTGCCCTTTGCTAGTGCTACCTCTGTACCAAATTGCGTTCAATTCGGTTTCACCGTGTTTGAATTGATAGGGGGAATCGATTTGCACACATACTTGGCCACCATCTGCAAACTATTGGGCTGATGTTCTTGCAGTTTGGTCTGAATATGTTTCCCACGTAAAGATATGGTGTTGCAAAATTTGGTAGAGACTAGATTATTAGGTTGGTCGTAATTACATTTTAGCTTTTAACATTTGGGTGGCCGCGATTACGTTTCCGTCAAGATAGCGGTGATATAAAACATGACACTGAGGTGCCCTTTGCTAGTGCTACCTCTGTACCAAATTTCGTTCCATTCGGTTGCACCGTGTTCGAATTAATAGGGGGAATCAATTTTGACACAAAGATGGCCGCCATCCGCAAACTATTAAGCTAATGGCCTATTAGATTGGTCAAAGGATGCTCCCTCCATAAAGGTATGTTGTTGCAAATTTTGGTAGAGATCGGATGGTTATGTTAGTCGTAATTTGATTTAAGCTTTAAACATTTGTGTGGCCGCCATTATGTTTCTGTCAATATGGCGGCGATATAAATCATGACACTGAGATGCCCTTTGCTAGTGCTATCTCTGTACCAAATTTCGTTCCATTCGGTTTCACCGTGTTTGAATTAATAGGGGGAATATATTTTGACACAAAGATGGCCGCCATCCGCAAACTATTAGGCGAATGACCTATTAGATTGGTCAAAGGATGCTCCCTCTATAAAGGTATGTAGTTGCAAAATTTGGTAGAGATCGGATGATTAGGTTAATCGTAATTTGATTTAAGCTTTGAACATTCGTGTGGCCGCCATTACGTTCCAGTCAAGATGGCGGCGATATAAAACATGACACTGAGGTGCCCTTTGCTAGTGCTACCTCTGTACCAAATTTTGTTCCATTCGGTTCCACCGTGTTCGAATTAATAGGGGGAATCAATTTTGACATAAAGATGGCCGCCTCCCGCAAACTATTAGGCTAATAACCTATTAGATTGGTCAAAGGATGCTCCCTCCTTAAAGGAATATTGTTGAAAAGTTTGGTAGAGATCGGATGGTTATGTTAGTCGTAATTTCACTTAAGCTTTGAACATTTGTGTGGCCGCCATTACGTTTCTGTCAATATGGCGGCGATATAAAACATGATACTGAGATGCCCTTTGCTAGTGCTACCTCTGTACCAAATTTCGTTCCATTCGGTTTCACCGTGTTTGAATTAATAGGGGGAATTGATTTTCACACAAAGATGGCCGCCATCCGCAAACTATTAGGCTAATGACCTAGTCATTTGGTCAAAGGAAGCTTCCTCTATAAAGGTATGATGTTGCAAACTTTGGTAGAGATCGGATGATTAGGCTAATCGTAATTTGATTTAAGCTTTGAACATTTGTGTGGCCGCCATTACGTTTCCGTCAAGATGGCGGCGATATAAAACATGACACTGAGGTGCCTTTTGATAGTACTACCTCTGTACCAAATTTCGTTCCATTCGGTTGCACCGTGTTCGAATTAATAGGGGGAATCTATTTTCACACAAAGATGGCCGCCATCCGCAAACTATTACGCTGATGACCTAATAGTTTGGTCAAAGGATGCTCCCCCCATAAAGGTATGTTGTTGCAAAATTTGGTAGAGATCGGATGATTAGGTTAGTCGTAATTTGATTTAAGCTTTGAACATTTGTGTGGCCGCCATTACGTTTCCGTCAAGATGGCGGCGATATAAAACATGAAACTGAGGTGCCTTTTGTTAGTACTACCTCTGTACCAAATTTCGTTCCATTCGCTTGCACCGTGTTCGAATTAATAGGGGGAATCGATTTTCACACAAAGATGGCCGCCATCCGCAAACTATTACGCAGATGGCCTATTGGTTTGGTCAAAGGATGCTCCCCCCATTAAGGTATGTTGTTGCAAAATTTGGTAGAGATCGGATGATTAGGTTAGTCGTAATTTGATTTAAGCTTTGAACATTTGTGTGGCCGCCATTACGTTTCCGTCAAGATGGCGGCGATATAAAACATGACACTGAGGTGTCCTTTGCTAGTGCTACCTTTGTACCAAATTTCGTTCAATTCGCATTCACCGTGTTCGAATTGATAGGGGGGGACAGACATTCAGAGTACACACACTCACACACACACAGACACACACACACACACACACAGACTCACACACACACATACACGCACACACACACACAGACTCACACACACACATACACACAGACAGACAGACACACTTTTTTCGCCCTGTGTTGATCTCATAAGTCTACTTTCATTTTTTTTAAACCGTGTATTAAAATCTTGGTAAGATTTCATAAATAGGCAAAATGGAATAATTAAAGTTTTGACATTTACAGGAGTACAAGCAGTGTACTTATATGAAACCTCTGAAAGAACATTCTAACGAGAATAACAACTTCGAAGATAACAAAATGGAAAACATAAGGAATAAAAAGGAAGTTCCTACAACTTCTTATATTTAAACAGAATTACTTTGTGAGATTTATACAAAGAGAGCAGGTCACTTACTGTGAACCTGAAAAGTTAATCAGAAGGAAGGTTCTAGACCTTTTATACTTTGAATAAGACTCGCCAGTCAAATGAGGCAGTTTTCATTTAGCGAGACCAAAAAATAACTCACTCAGGAGTTGAGAGAATTGTTTTCCCTGCTTTTGAAGGGAGGAACAATGTAAATTTAAAACTTGTATCACACAAGAAATTATGCAGAATTTAATTAATGTTAAACTAGCAAAGTTGGAAGGGCACTTCGTAAGTAACACCTTATAGAAAGTTACATTTTTATAAATAATGGTTGTTAGTAGAAAGTTAAGGAAAGATCATTGGGATATAGGAACAATGTTCATGGCCGTATTTAATATAACCGGACGATCGCGACGCGGTAGAAAAGTGGAGCAAGCACTGATTAACACTATAGTCTGTAAAGATGGATGCAAAGTTCACTAGAGAAACACTGAAGTTTATGAGAAAAAAAGTTATTGCAATTATGGAGATAACTGATTGCACTATGTAGGTGAAAGTCTATTTCTTGAAAAAGCTGTAATTTACAATCAAATGCGCCGTAGAATTTTCCAGAGGTTCCAGCGGAGGACGAAAATTCACTATTGTAGTAATTTAGTTTTAAACAGGATTCTCCCAAGTACGTGAGAAATACATGATGGCAGGACTCGCAGATAGAGAACAAGTTCTAGAAGGTTCCAGAACGACTTTAGCAGAAAATGGGGTTTGAAAAAATCCAACGGAGGAAATAGTTTCAAAATTATAGGCAGCGGGTATTAGATAATATCCCACGTAGCGAGAGGATTTCTCGTTTGAATCGCTTAAGAAAAGCTCTTTTATAGTAAGGTTGGCTTATACAAGTAAAAGCTCAACATGGCAAAACCCACGAAGAATGATTATTGCCCCAAGTAAATAATTTCACACTGCCTATAATTAAAAGCATTTGGAAGTTAAAACCATGAAGATGAGGTTAAAACTTTTTAAAAAATGGTACTTATCTCGATTTCATGTTGAAGTCGGAGTTCCTTATGAAGACTATCTAGCCAACATGGCGTAGGAGAGTGTGTGCCTCTTAGTTTGAGGCTAGCTCGAGAGGAGCTTTGACTGATCGAGTCAACTGCAGACGGAGAAGTGAGTGCTGCTCAACAGAGCACGGAGAGACCACGGAAGGGGAAAGAGTGGGGGTAGGAAACAAAAGGAGAACATATAAACATTGCCAACTTTACAGAAAGAAAATAATCTTCTTTTGCTGAGCTGGTCTTCAAAGAGTTGACAACAGTATCTGGTAGCCAAATGGATGTGGAATTCCTCTTGCGCGAGGAAGAGTTGAAGAGCTTCAGAGATTTGTTGTTATATGACGCTAGGTGGGTCACAGAATATATATCTGGAACAGACTCACACAAAATATAAGAGACCCGAACTCCTAAGAGAGAACAGAAGATCACTGTTGGTGTCTGACAAAAAGGAAGGAAAGAACGTGCAAAAGCATTCAAAATTATAATCTCAGGTACCGTGCATTCCAAGAATGCACCACCTGTATCTCTGTACCTCCTCCATGTCCGAACAACATCGCTTTGGTTCACTCTGAGACGCCTGGAAACTTCCCTTGTTGAGAGCCCTTCTTGACACAAAGTAACAATGCGGACGCGATCGAACTGCGGTATTGACCTTCTAGGCATGGTAGAACTACAGACAACATGAGCAGCGTACCTTCGTCCTGGTGGAATGACTGGAACTGATCGGCTGGCGTACCCCCTCCGTCTAATAGGCCCTGCTCATGCATGGTTGTTTACATCTTTGAGCAGTTTTAGTGACATCTATGAACAGTCAAAGGGACTGTATCTTTGATACAATATACACAGTCAACGTCTATATGCCGGAGATCTGGGAACCGAGGTGATGCAAAACTTTTTTTGATGTGTGTATTTAGGTATGAGGAATTCATTTTTGAACGACTCTAGAGGGTGGCACTGTGTCGAAGTGGAACTTGAACTGTTGGCGCAGCAGAAAAGAGGAGAATTGAAATGTAGTGTTACAGGAGAATGATGAAGATCAAATGAGTAGATAGTGTAATAAATGTTGAGGTATTAAGATGAGTGGGAGAAGAGAGATACAGGCCGGACGTTTGTTTTAGACGATTGCTCTTGACCTTGAAGCCTGCGGGTGAGCCTGAACACACTCACTCTCTCACCCTATCGCTTCACACTTGTCACCACCGATCTGATGTAATGGAATTCCAGACTTGAGCAGACAGTACAGTCCACGTCGAAGTATTGTGAGACGCGGAAGTACACGTTACGTAGTTACGAACACAACGTCATTATATTTGCCAATGACTGTACTCCTAGCAGTAGTGTGAAACAGCTTTGTCAATCATTGGACCGCTTGGGGCAGCTGATAACAACACAGGTACTGTAGCAACTCGCCTCCAGGCTTCCATTAAGATTTTTCACTCGTCTGCGTAGCAATCCCATGGCCGATCCGGAGTCGACAGAGTACCACAGCTTTCTTCCGGAGAGATCGGAAGGAAGATTTCCACACCTTCGTTGTCCCCTTACTGCTGAACAGGAGATAGGTTGGTACGACACCAATGAGACATCCAGGAATAGCAAGATTTGTTATAAAAGGAAGGGTTGAGGACAATAACTGTAGGGATAGACCAAGGTTAAGAATCTGTTAAACAGATTACCTCGGATGTAGGGTGTGGTAGTTATGTAGAGATGAAACGATTAGCTTAGGACAGGGAAGTATGGAGTGCTGCATTAAACCAGTCAAAAAACTTACGACTCAAACAACAGGGAATGTGTTCAGCACAGAGCTACATTTAAGTCGCCTGTCAGCATATGCCACCTAACTTACTGCATCATACGTAGCTCTAACACCCGATAATTGACCACATTATTAATGGATGTCACATCGAATAGGCTATTACGTGTAGCTACTAATCACTACAAACCCCCTGAACGTTATTAAAGAACTAAAATGAACGATGTACAAATGACGCGTAAGTGAGGAAGTTATTTTTGCCATGAAAGCATTCATTCATTTCTGTGGGAATGTCATGCAAGATGAGCTGGCTACTACTATCAATTCCAGTGACAATCGTGATGATAAATAGTAGAGGAGACAATATCGCGACGAATTATTTATGCTTTGGAGGCTTCATATCCAGTTGGAACGGAGACAATGTGACGCTTTGTGTTGGTGACGGCTGTGAGTGGACGCTCTGTGTGGGCTCTGGTCATTGTGCGCCTGGTGCCAACAAAACACGGCGCTAAGCCACCGGATGGGCTCACTTCGTGACCTCAAACTTACCTCCAACGCATCAAATCTAAAATTGAATGCCAACTGACATCAAGATTGTGCGGCATGAGAAATGGTTCAAATGTAGCGTGTTTCAGCTGGGTGGTAGAAACTCTTACCAAACCTGGCAACTCTATAGCAGAGCGAGTTAATCCACGCTCCATGAACCGATTTGGGGAACAGAAGGCTGTGTGATGCTAGAATCCCGGCGTGGCAGGGGCCATCCCTTAGTGCTTTTCCGTGGGTTGATTCTCCTTACCATTAGTGTTATACATACTATATGAGGCGTTCTTCTGTATTTCTTCGCCAGGGGACGCTTTATCAATGCGTAAAACATCCAGATATGATATTGTATCTTTTCAGTTGGTCGACAAAATATAATCCCAATAACTGGGACATGCAGAAAAAAGAATGACCCAAAAAATTCACACACACACACACACACACATATATATATATATATATATATATATAGTGTATATATGTGAGCCTCCGTGGCTTAGGCGGCAGCGCGCTGGCCTCTCACCGCTGGGTCCGTGGTTCAAATCCCGGTCACTCCATGTGAGATCTGTGCTGGACAAAACGGAGGCAGACAGGTTTTTCTCCGGGTACTCCGGTTTTCCCTGTCATCATTTCATTCCAGCAACACTCTCCACTATCATTTCATCTGTCATTCATTTAATCATTGCTCCAGAGGAGTGCATCAGGCCTCGGCAGCCGGCACAGTTCATATCCTCGCCGCTAGATGGGGGCTTCATTCATTCCATTCCTGACCCGGTCGGAGACTGGAAGCAGGCTGTGGATTTTCATTTCATATAGTGTATATGTATATCCAGGTGAATCAGCTGCCCCTAATAATATTGTTTTATGCAGCCCAACTAGCGTTGTTATCAGGAAGGTCGATATTTCTCTGCTTGCATTCCGTATGGTACTCATGTACTGCAAACGATACTGAACTCTATAATTTTTTACTCGATGTGACTACCGACTAATAGGCGGGGAGAATAATAGGGTTCAGTATCGTTTAAAGGATATGCTTGTAGTGCATTAGTACCATAATACAAGATGCAAGTAGAGAACCACCGACCTTCCTGACAACACGCGTTAGTTGAGCTGCATAGAACAATATTATTAGGAGCGGCAGATTCACCTGGTATATCTATATGTAAAATGTATCTGTTATCGACTACAGAAGAGGGAGAAAATTATAGGGCGACATGTTCGTCGTCGTCACCGTCGTCGTCACCACCACCACCATCATCATCTTCATGCATGCCACGGTGGGTGTGGGGTTATCTTGTCGGACTGCCAACCCCAAACTTGCAGGTTTGCTCTTGGCCGATTTTTAAAGGCGATGAAAATCTCGTCACGCATGTCATACGTTGTTGGCATGTTAAAGAACCCATTTGAATTCAGTAGGTCGTGTTCATAATGTCAAAATTAATCTAGGGATTTTCCGCCAACACAAAGTTCCTCCTTTCTCCACTAGAGCGCTATAGTGTCAAGGAATTTGGATATCTAACCTCCTTGACTTTTATAGCGCTCCAAGGGATTACAAAATTTCGAAATGCAACTTGACCTCTGGGCGTCAAATAACAAAGCTTGCACCCGGCACAGAGGCCATGCATATTATTATATTATTATCATCATCATCATCTTCATCATATAGCCTTTATTATTTCAGTAGTATAGATCCCTCCTGCGGCGCTCACAAGCGACCGATCGTGACAAATGAGCATTCAAATGAAAAGGAATAGACATTACCAGTGACGAATTACACTATAATTTTATAGATATCTATAATTTCTTTAAAACATTAATTTAAAAAAATTGTACGAAGTGTGCGATTTGCAAATACTGTTGATGTATGAAACTACTCTCCATAATTGCTGTCCACTTCACATTTTGGCCGCTGTGACGCCTGTTTCATGTCATTTTAACATTCCGTGGTCTTTCCTTTAGCCTATCATTTTGCGTGGATTTCAGATCAGTAAATCAAAGGAATGAGTACTCAAATCGCATAATTTCATAAATATCGAATAACCGGTGAGTGTTACTGCAACCTTTCTCTTTAAGGCTCCCATTATAAACCTATTGGGGAAAGTGTGGTTTATGAACAAGCGAGATTTCTCGCACGGGTCCTCTAGTCAACATTTATTGCATTGGCGGGCCGTTAAGATCAACAACAGAACAAAAGAAAAGAGATCCACATTAAGAACTATAAAAGAACACATTATACAAACCAAAAACAATTAAAACAAAAAGGGAAATATGAAGTCACAGAACACTGGATATATCTACTGCAGATGAGAGCCCATCTCTGCCGGTCTCTACCGTCATTTTCTACCGCTGTCGGCTCCGCTTGCTTAAGGATTGTCAGAACTCGATCCTTCCATCATGTCCTTAGGCGATAAACGGAAAGAATTCAAATATCGTTTTTGTCAGGGAGTTTGAATGTAAGTAAATTTATGATCTGCTTTTAATTATATAATTTTACGAAGTGTTACACAGGTTTATTAAATTGATGATGATGATGATAATTGTTTTTTTAAGGGGCCTAACATCGAGGCTATCGGCCCCTGATGGTTTGGGTGATCGTGAAGATGAAAATGAAATGCAAACTTAAAACTAAAACTAACTACCAACCTACATACTAGAAGAAGAAATGGAAAACTAAAGGAGAATAAGGCAAATAAAGGACAGGAGGAAAAGAAATGTCCTCAACCCTCGAAGAATGCGGATTGAGGGACTTGGAAGGAAGGAGAGCCATGAAAGGCAGATAGGAAAGTGAAAGAGGAGAGGGTCCGCCCCGAAGGTAAGGGACAAAAGGGGAAAACGGACCCAGCTCAGGAGTCCCTCGGGGTCGCCAACTCCCGAACTCACCAGCCGTGAGCCCCTGAGGGTGTAGCATTATCTAGGGTGCACCAAAAGTGGTGGGGCTACATAAACCCTGCCTCCTTGAGGGCCTTGAGCAGAAGGCAGGAGAGAACATGAAAAGAAAAAGAAGGCTGACCCCTCGCAGAAAGAGGGAATCAGAAAAGATGAGACAAGGGCCAATTAAGGCGGGAAAGGAAGAGACTCCCTAGGCCTCGGATACCCTAACACCGTCGGGGTCGGAAGAGAACAAGAGTTGACCAAGTGAGGTCGACAGGAAAGAAGACAGAGAGGAGCCCGGCACAAGTAAGTGGAAGCAATGCCGGACTCAGCTGGGGCCCCGTGGCCGCCAACCCACTTCCCACTAGATGTGAGCCCCTGGGGGTGTTTATTAAATTCAATAAATCTGTAGTTTACATTTACTACATTATTCATAATTAAATTACATAACTTTGTACATACAAGCCTGGATAACTTATGCACAGTGAAAGCGTAACATTTTAAATTATAGTCTATTATTGTACGTTTTACTTCGTCACATTCCTTGGAGATAAACCCAAGGTACAATTTAGAAAGCTAATTGTCTAAATGGCACCACTGACATGTGCTGTAAAAATGCTGATTTACACTAAAAGAATATGAGACCCTATTAAACTATTTATTGTTTTGAATATAAAGATAAATGTTCGGGGTATATGTCAATGTACTGTAGTTATTAGTCAGTTATTGTTGTTGTTGTTTTAAGGGGCTGAACAGCGTGGTCATCTGCCCTAATCTGTCTACGTAAATGATGATTCTCTTTTTAGGGGCTTAGCGACATCGTGGTAATGTAGCCCCGTGTACTTTGATGGGTGAAGAATTTGTGTTATAGTGATTGTTATGTCGGTACAAGTGTGTGTATTTGTAATTGAGGTAGGAAGCGGCCATAGCCTAAAGTTAGGTACCATCCCGGCATTTGCATGTAGAAGTGGGAAACCACGGAAAACCCCTTCCAGGATGGTTGAGGTAGAAATCTAACGCGCTTCTTCTCAGGTTTGTCTCACGAGGCTGAGTGAATCCCGTTCAGCCCTCAGACGAGAATACAATTTCTTGGCAGAGCCAGTAATCGAACCCGGGCCTCCGTGGTGGCAGCCAAGAACGCTAGCAACTACGCAACGAGGCAGACCCTATTTAAATAATTGTACAGATAAATCACTGTATTAATTGATAAAAATTGAAAATATTTGTGTAGTACGAAATAGGAAACTCTCCCAAGAATCGATCATAAATTAGCTGATGTGTTCTCACGTTCCTATTCCAGTGAAGGCTCTTGATGTTTCAATTTCTGCGAGCTTCCTCCCTTCCCTCTGCCTTCATGCTGCCTCCTGTGTGTTCCATTAATGGAGTTTGGAAGACTGCATTCACTTCAAATATCAACCCCACAAACTTGTGATTTGATCTCCAAAACGAGAGAGGAAGTAAAACACATAATTCATGCTTAGGGCCAATGTGCCAATCAGGCATGAATTAAAAGGACTGCATCATTTGTTCTGTCAATTAATATCGCTCGCGCCTCGACATCATTAGAGATTCCATTTCAGATATTGAGTGCCAGAGAATGGGCTGTGGGAATTGCAGCCCCACATGCTCCAGACAACTACCAGCGCGTTCTTTTGTACCTTCAGTTCATATCGAGAGAAACGCGGCAGGAAGTGATGCGAATGAAGTTTTTGCCCATGACGCGATGAAATTCCACATAATACGAAAACAAATATTTGAGCGCTTTAATCAAAATGGTATTTTGTTTTGAATTATTGTTGATGCATCATTCACGACATTGTGGTCATGTATTCCCGTGCTGTCTCATAACCTGTGTTATAGTGATGGCTGTACTACAGTGTGTATTTGTAATTAAGGTTGGGATATGGAAGAAAGTGCACGAAAGTTAGGATAAGATGTGAATACAGGTAAAACTAATGAAGATGGGAGACTCCAGAGAGGCAAGAAGGGAGCGTATATTAAATTAAATTGGAAAGAATATCAAAGAGTACAAGAATTCAAATATTTGGGCTCAATAATAACGGAGCATAACTGAACATCAAAGCCTCCGTGGCTTAGGCGGCAGCACGCCGGCCTCTCACCGCTGGGCCCGTGGTTCAAATCCCGGTCACTCCATGTGAGATCTGTGCTGGACAAAACGGAGGCAGACAGGTTTTTTCTCCGGGTACTCCGGTTTTCCCTGTCAAAATTTCATTCCAGCAACACTCTCCACTATCATTTCATTTCATCAGTCATTCATTTAATCATTGCCCCAGAGGAGAGCGTCAGGCCTCGGCAGCACAGTGCGCCGATAAAGGTCTAGTAATAATAATAATAATGCGCGTCAGAGTAGCAGTGGAAGAATAAAATCAACAAGGTCGCAAAATGGACAGGGGAAAAGACGTCTTGCTCGACCCGGTGCTGGGCCCAAGGTTTTCGGAGCGAGCAAAAGATGATTTCCAAAAAACCAAATGCAAACAAATAATTGCTTAATGCAACAATCAAAAGTGCAAAAATGAGATTCCCATAAAATTAATTAAACAAATCCCAGAGGCGTGTTAATCGTGCCTTTGTTACGTCACAAAGACAAGATTGACGAAATCGAGGTAAGGATAAGGATAAGGAAGGGGAACTTAAATATAAGAAATGAAAAGACAAGGGAGCTATATTACTTAAAATATAAAAATGTATTGAGGATAAAAGAAAGAGCGTGTACACGAAATAAACAAATTATTTAAAACAAAGAAAAAAGGCAAGCTAAGACAAGATCAATAATACAAAAGAAACCCAATACCAAGAATAAAGAATTCAAAAACTTAAAAAAAACTGAAAAGCACGACAGAACCTGAGTACCGCTCAACAACATGAATCTAACGAAAAGATACAAACTTGAAAGAAAATAAAACGAAACTTACAAAAGTTAGAGAGAAACGACAAACTTGCAAAAAGTCAAACTTCGAACTGCTAAGACGCGAAGCTTTTCATGATGTTATGTAAACATACCGGAGGGAAGGGGGAGGAGTGAGGGGAGTAAAACAAAGGGGAGAGAGATCTCACGGAGATAGGAGGAAGGAGAAGACAAGGGGAATTATAATTAAGTTATGTAATACGGCGAAAATCGAAAGAGAAAAACAAAACAAAAGGAAAATGAGATATACGGAGATACATTACATTACAATTGACTTGGGACGAAAGAGACCGGTAAAAATCGAAAGCACGCTATAATAAAATAGGCTTATATTCCAACATAATGCCGCACCAACGCGACATATAAAAAAAAAGAATAATATGACATCGGAGCTGGAGAAAATCCCAGTTAACCACCGTCACATATATTCTATAAACAAAAGGGACACGTATTAGTGGGACGTTGGACATCAGTCCCGTTACCTCACACATACTGTCCACAAACAAAGGTCCAATTGCTACCAATCAAATGAAACATTTGTGGTACAAAGAGACACCGACGCAAAAGACGAGCACTAAGGCCCGACAGGAAATATATATAAGCCAAGACGCAGAAACGCAATACTTTCGAATCTTACAGGTATTAACCAAAATAATAAAACTGTGAGAAGGGCACATAACAAAAGCAACAAAAAGAACTCCGCCGTATGACATTACGCAAGGTCCCGGAGATCTGGTTCAAGGATTAAAATACTAACAATAACATCTTGAAAAGGAAAGAGAATTAAGCAAAAGAAGGAACGTTTAACAAAAACAATTACATTGCGTTAGATAGAAATACATTGAGCCGTACTCACATTCCGCTGCGCCATGAGGGTGGGCCTCTGCCCGAATACACACGTTCGCCTTACATCTCGGCGCGTCTAAGACTGACTTAGCTTCTGTCCCCCCAGAGGGGAGAGAAGCCTCTCAGAAAAATCAAATGCGTAGTTTGGGAGTGGCCCCAAACTCGCGTCAAATATTGTCAGAGCCAATGGCAGAACGAATTGCACAACAAAATGCAAGGTAGCAACAACACTAGCCAATACGAGAGAACAAGGCAGTATGTAGCCAGGGGTTGCACAACGTTAGACAGAGAGATACATACAGACAAACTGCGCACTTTTAAACTCTCGAGGCGTAATATAGAGATGTCACAACACATGACAATAATAATAATAATAATCATGATGATAATAATAATAATTACAATAAATTCTGAAAAGTGGTTCAAATTCCACCGCTTTCTCCAAAAAAAATTCTTTTACATAACAAAGGCATAAAAGAATTTTTTCTTTTTCATAACAAAATTATATAAAATAACATTCTTCGATTAGATACATTTGAACAGGGTGAAGGAAAGAAGATTACATCATGTACACCAGATACACACATGAAAAATTAAGACATAATAAAATGTTCTCACATTTCTCTTATTCATAAGACGCAGCTTAATTAAAAGTTCTTTGAACGTCATAACTTCCATAAAAGGCTTGACGAAACGCAAGTCTCTTTTCTCAAACACACATATATTTTCATACACACGTATTCACGAAGATGTTCACTGGTGAGGAAATTTTTTTCTTTTTTGGTACGAAAGAAAAAAAAACTTTAAGATGAAATTAAAACAACAAAAATTCAAATCATATAAAGGATCAGTACAGGCGTGAAATAAAGGCGGATCCTACCTCTACTGCACGTCAATACGTCACACATATAAAAAATGGATGTACCAAAAAGAAAATAATGATAATAAAACGGTCAATCTTGAGCTAGACTCTGCCAGATGACGTGGAGAAAGCGAAGTCTTCTTAATGGCGACCTTCTGGAAATCAGCCAATTTTCTAATAATAAAAGAAAGAGAAAGGTTAAATCATGATCACAAAAAAATATAAAGGGGAGCACCCTGTATACAAAATAAGGCTTGCGTCGGGGAAATATTTGGGGTTACATAAGCTGCGTAAGGGGGAAAGTGGATTCATTCTGCCAGCTGGAAAGTAAAAGTATGAATAGGCAGGGTCGTCAGACCAAATGAAAGAAGAGAAAACGAGCCGTGAACAGGGTCTAAAGGATACACCGGCCACTTCTCAGGTACTTGGAGACTAGCTATCGCTACCGGAAACACTCTCCAAATATATGACAGATACAGGAAAATAATACACATTATCTTAGAGAAAACATATTAGATTGAAATGATTTATAAAAACATGATTTCACAAAAACGTAAAACAGAAGTTACGATAAATAGTAAACAACTATATCAATAGACAAATCACTGTCACTACAAGAAAAGAATGTAAGTCAACAGACCATCTCAGGCACTGCCGAACAATAGCAAGTCGTGTCTGCAGCTCGGACAATGGGTCGGGCCGGCTCCTTACAACAAAAGCAGGCAGGTACTGGAAATTGCCTTAGGTAGAAGTATAGTTCAACACATCTTTCGAAATCCTCCGTGTAACTCAGGCGGCCACGGGTGTCTCCTGCCTAACTAGATACATAGCAGGAGTAAAGGGGAAAAATGTACTAATAACCTTCGTCAAATGACATTAGGTACTAACAAATAAAAAGGAATAATAACTCAAAGAAGCTGTCAAAATAAAAAATGCCATCCCGGACAGAGAACGAAAATCCAAATAATTACGTTACAAAATACCTTCCAAATAAAAGGAACAGACTGGAACCTCGCATAAAACCAATCAAGACCAGACATACAATCAATCAAACTCGAAACCCAATAATAAATATTACCAACCCACAAAAATAAAATGGTTACAGCGTCAATATACGGGCCGTAGACCTCAGAGGTACCGCATTAAAAAAAAAAAAGACACAGAGGGTATGGCCTATCCCATACAAATATAAGAAAATTGGGTAATGCACGCCAGAGTAGTTCACACGAACATCAATGTCCCATAACACGGAAGCCGTAGACCTAAAATGGTTGGTATCTCTGAGTAATACTTATCGTATATTTGGTTTGCCAATAAAAACGAATAAATAGTTCGTACGTAATATATATATATATATATAGTTTAAATTGAATAGGGTATAAAATCAAAATTGAACTAAATTTGAAACCACCCACAAATAACTGTTGATAAAAATTCATTAAACTCATTGACACACACATTCATCTCAAAATACAACCAACAACAACAACACTACATACATACTCCTTCCCATAAACAAATCAAAATTTCCCCATTACATCAGAATGCTAATATGAGTCGTTGGAACACCATGGAAACTCAAATAACGGACTACAGGTCATCGTGACAAACTTCATCCCATACTAAAGATTGACGAATCGTGTAGAATCTATGTACATCCTAAGTGGGCGTCGAAGCCGTGGGACAGGTCCCATACCCTAATCCCGACGAAGACCTCACCTAGCAGGTTTCCCAACGAAATACACACTGCCATACTGAACATATAGTAACATCAAGCTTACCGTATATAAACAATTTTAAATGAAAACCTACATTGAAATCCCCTGACAAAAATAAAACAATCACCCTCCCTAATTATGAAACAAACTTAACTCCCAATCATAACACACATAATAGCTCAACAGACCATTCGTTCATAACTGAAACAACAAACACTATACTAACATCAAACGTTAGTATAATTACGCGAGGCTCAAGGTGGGTCGGGGCGACCGTAGGATTTAAAGAGACGGTTCCCATAAGTGGGCCCACCTTCATTGGGGAAAACTTCGGAGAAAGAGGGGCGGGGGGTTTTAGGCTGTACGGTAATGACAAGGAACCTGTCAGCAGCTGTTCCAGACTGAGACGTATGAAGGGGTGAGGCGAGTTCTGAGAAATATCACAGTTAACAAAGCGACTATTTACAACAAAGGTAAGGACTCAAACCCTTGAGAGAAATGCATTTTCTACTTCACAGAAAGTAAAATAAAAACGTCCACAACACTGACGAAATGAAAAGGAAGAGAAAGCAAACAAAATTTCCTGTCGCCTTAAAATCACCGTTAACTAAACAAATGTCTACTAGAGGAAGCAAATACATAAAAGTAGGTTACAATACCGTGACGTGTCGTGTTCCAGCGATGCGATGTACTCACTGATATGTTGCCACTGTTCACCTCGAAGCTGGGTCTTTTGGATGTCTTGTTTACTTGAGGGACTAAACCACCTTTCCTTGGAGATGGGTTTCCTGGATGCCCGTAGTTCACACAGAAAGTAACTTCACCCTTTCTTCAGGGGTGGGGAAAAACAATTCACTGAATTCCTTAAACTCAAAGAAAAACAAATTTTAATACAATGTAAATGAAGAGAAAAATAATAAAAGGTTAATAACTTGAGAGAGGTGAGGAGGGAACGATTTCGCACGCAACCACGCTCTGCTACCATTGCGCCGATAAAGGTCTAGTAATAATAATAATAATGCGCGTCAGAGTAGCAGTGGAAGAATAAAATCAACAAGGTCGCAAAATGGACAGGGGAAAAGACGTCTTGCTCGACCCGGTGCTGGGCCCAAGGTTTTCGGAGCGAGCAAAAGATGATTTCCAAAAAACCAAATGCAAACAAATAATTGCTTAATGCAACAATCAAAAGTGCAAAAATGAGATTCCCATAAAATTAATTAAACAAATCCCAGAGGCGTGTTAATCGTGCCTTTGTTACGTCACAAAGACAAGATTGACGAAATCGAGGTAAGGATAAGGATAAGGAAGGGGAACTTAAATATAAGAAATGAAAAGACAAGGGAGCTATATTACTTAAAATATAAAAATGTATTGAGGATAAAAGAAAGAGCGTGTACACGAAATAAACAAATTATTTAAAACAAAGAAAAAAGGCAAGCTAAGACAAGATCAATAATACAAAAGAAACCCAATACCAAGAATAAAGAATTCAAAAACTTAAAAAAAACTGAAAAGCACGACAGAACCTGAGTACCGCTCAACAACATGAATCTAACGAAAAGATACAAACTTGAAAGAAAATAAAACGAAACTTACAAAAGTTAGAGAGAAACGACAAACTTGCAAAAAGTCAAACTTCGAACTGCTAAGACGCGAAGCTTTTCATGATGTTATGTAAACATACCGGAGGGAAGGGGGAGGAGTGAGGGGAGTAAAACAAAGGGGAGAGAGATCTCACGGAGATAGGAGGAAGGAGAAGACAAGGGGAATTATAATTAAGTTATGTAATACGGCGAAAATCGAAAGAGAAAAACAAAACAAAAGGAAAATGAGATATACGGAGATACATTACATTACAATTGACTTGGGACGAAAGAGACCGGTAAAAATCGAAAGCACGCTATAATAAAATAGGCTTATATTCCAACATAATGCCGCACCAACGCGACATATAAAAAAAAGAATAATATGACATCGGAGCTGGAGAAAATCCCAGTTAACCACCGTCACATATATTCTATAAACAAAAGGGACACGTATTAGTGGGACGTTGGACATCAGTCCCGTTACCTCACACATACTGTCCACAAACAAAGGTCCAATTGCTACCAATCAAATGAAACATTTGTGGTACAAAGAGACACCGACGCAAAAGACGAGCACTAAGGCCCGACAGGAAATATATATAAGCCAAGACGCAGAAACGCAATACTTTCGAATCTTACAGGTATTAACCAAAATAATAAAACTGTGAGAAGGGCACATAACAAAAGCAACAAAAAGAACTCCGCCGTATGACATTACGCAAGGTCCCGGAGATCTGGTTCAAGGATTAAAATACTAACAATAACATCTTGAAAAGGAAAGAGAATTAAGCAAAAGAAGGAACGTTTAACAAAAACAATTACATTGCGTTAGATAGAAATACATTGAGCCGTACTCACATTCCGCTGCGCCATGAGGGTGGGCCTCTGCCCGAATACACACGTTCGCCTTACATCTCGGCGCGTCTAAGACTGACTTAGCTTCTGTCCCCCCAGAGGGGAGAGAAGCCTCTCAGAAAAATCAAATGCGTAGTTTGGGAGTGGCCCCAAACTCGCGTCAAATATTGTCAGAGCCAATGGCAGAACGAATTGCACAACAAAATGCAAGGTAGCAACAACACTAGCCAATACGAGAGAACAAGGCAGTATGTAGCCAGGGGTTGCACAACGTTAGACAGAGAGATACATACAGACAAACTGCGCACTTTTAAACTCTCGAGGCGTAATATAGAGATGTCACAACATATGACAATAATAATAATAATAATCATGATGATAATAATAATAATTACAATAAATTCTGAAAAGTGGTTCAACAGTCCATATCCTCGCCGCTAGATGGGGGCTTCATTCATTCCATTCCTGACCCGGTCGGAGACTGGAAGCAGGCTGTCGATTTTTTTTTTCAACTGAACATCAGTTGATATACAAGAAAGAATAAAAAGTGGAAAATAGATGCTATTACGCTCTGCAAAGCATGTTTAAATCCAGAAATGTTAGTAGGAATACTAAAGTAAAAATTTACATTACAATACTGAGACCTGTGGTTATGTATGGATCGGAAAGTACGGTTTTGAATAGAAGAGAAGAAAACTGGCTGCGAAGATGGGAAAGGAAGATCTTGAGGAAAATATACGGGCGAGTGAGAGAGGAGGAAGGTTGGAGAATAAGGATAAATGTGGAACTACAGGAACTCTTCGGACAGGCAGATATTGTGGTCAAAATTAAGCAGGGGGGATAAGATGGGCTGGACACGTACCTACTGTAGAATGCCAGAATCGCGTAGTGTCAGGCAGGTGTTTATACAATGACCGTACGGAAGACCCAGGAGACGGTGGATAGATGACGTGGAAGACGACCTTAGGAGTCTGGGAATCAGGAACTGGAGAAGGAAAGCGGAAGATAGAGATGAATGGAGGCAGGTGATAAAGGAGGCCAAGGTAGCGCCGACCAGTAAGTAAGTAAGAATTGGATATGGGTAGGAGGCAGGCGTGGCATTAATTTAGATACCATCCCGGCATTCGCTTAGAGTAGAAGCGGGTAAAAACGGGAAACCACTTCTAGGAAAGCTGAGTAGGAATCGAACCCACCTCTTCTTAGTTTTGCCTCACGAGGCTGAGTGAACCTCGTTCCAACCCTCAAAAGAGAATTAAAATGCTTGTTGTTTCATTTGGGGGGCTTGAACGCCATGGTCATTCAGCCCTGTATACTTGGGTGTGTGTATGTGTCAGTTAACTGTATTATTGTAATAGCTGTATGTCTTTGTAATTGTGTTTATGATCTGGGAAGGAGGTGGCGATGGCCTTAATTTTGGTTCAATCCCAGCATTCGCTTAAAGTTAAAGTGTGGAAACCATGGAAAACTACTTCTAGGTTGGGCAAGGTAGGAATCGAACACACTTCTCCCTAGTTCTGACGCACGAGTAAACCTCGATCCAGCCCTTAGACCAATATTACATTTCTTGGCAGAGCCGGGAATCAAACCTGTACCTCCACAGTGACGGATAGGAAAGCTAGTCACTACACCAAATGGGGGAGTAAACACATGTGAATTCACTTATCAATTATCTCTCTTTTGTCATGGTTTAAGTAGAACATAGTTTTGATAATTTTTCACAGGGTGAGCGAACCTCACCGACACTCAAATGAAATTATCAGCTGCTAGATAATAGTGCACAGGCAAGGTAATGCGGTGTTTTTGTGTCATAGCGAATGCTAGGGAATGCAATCTCTCATCGAGTACATTCAATACGCAGTTGTCACTTTTTAAAGTGTGTGGTGTTTTGTGAGGTGAGGCCAGAGGACAGTATGGTTAAAATAGCTTAAGCGTTAAAAAATAGTATATAGGATCTATTAGATAACATTTTTAGCCTATTTTCAATTTTGAAAAAAAAAAATAGGCTTATGAGATCACCTTTTGTCCGTGTGTGTGTGCGTGTGTGTGTGTGTGTGTGTGAGGTGTGTGTGTGTGTGTGTGTGTGTGTCCCTAATAAAATCTAAACGGCTGGAGCGATTTCAATGAAACTCGGTAAGTTCATAGCACAATTCCCGGCGACCTCGACCGTGCCCTTCAAATTTTGTTACGTCTCACGAATCCAACATGGCGGCTGTGCGAAATATTTCACTAGCATTCAATATCTCCGAAACTATTACCGATATCGCCCTGAAATTGTGTACGGTGATAAAGGGTACTACTAGAAGTTCACCTATGAGACTTTCGAAAACCTTGTGACTACAAAACCAACATGGCGGTCAAGCGAATTTGAGACTTTTAAATGGACTTTTCTCACGATTTAACTATCCAAACGTAATGAAACTTGGTACAGCAAATGTTTATACACATTGTAATGCACTAGAATCTAATTTAGTTCAATTGTTTACATAACCTAAAAATGGCGGCTGTGCGAAATATTTCACTGACATTCTATATCTCCGAAACTATTGCCGATATCACCCTGCAATTTTGTACGATGATAAAGGGTACTGATACAAGTTTACCTATGTATATTTCATAAACCTGTAAAGTACAAAACGAACATGGCGACCAAGCGAATTTGAAATATTTTAATAGACTTCTCTCGTGATTTAACTCTCTGAGCGCAGTGAAATGTGGTACAGTAAATGATTTTGCAGATTGTAATGCACTGCCATCTAATTTAATTCAATTGTTTACATAACCTCAAGATGGCGACTGTGCGAAATTTTAAAATTAAGTTTTTATTTCTTGTGTCGTAATCATGCGATCGAAGTGAAAGTTTGAATAATGAACCTAGGCAATAATTGTCCTTGAATGGTACATAACTCTTTGGCCTATACATATAAAGATCCTAAATGGCGAGCTTCCGAAATATTTAGACGGTTCTCAATATCTATGAATCTTTTACAGCAACCAAACTGATTTTTTTAATGTTCATAGAGACTATGAACATATGTTCACCTATAGGACTTCAGCAACCTGGTGAGCACAAATCCAACATGGTGGCGACGCGAAGTATAAATATTTAAATGGACGTTTCTCGCGAATTAACTATCCGAGTGTCGTGAAACGTTGCACGTTAAATGCTTATACAAATGTTGATCCACTGGCATCTAATTTATTTCAATTGTTTGCATAATCACAAGATGGCTGCTGTGCGTAATTTTAAAATCTCGTTTTTACTTCTTGTGTTCTAATCATGCGATTGAAGTTTGAATACCACACGTACACAATAATATTAATGTAATAGTACAAAAATAAAAATCCAACCTGGCGACAATCTGAAATATTTAGACGGTTCTCAATATCTACGAATCTGTTACAGCAATTAAACTGAAATTTTGTATGTTGATAGTGGCAATTAACATGAGTAGGATATATGAAAATAGGCTGTATAGTTCTTCACGGAACTACTTGTTATAAATCTCGTCATACTTGCAATTAGAATACCCACTGTTCTGAATGACGGATTGCCAGAGATTAGGCCAAAGTATTGTTTATTGCAACCAACACCTGTTACTTGTGATTAATAGTTACAGTAATACGTGGAAAACCTGACTCAAATTTCATACTGAGTAAAATTTAAAAGGGTAAACAACAACAACAACAACAACAACAACAACAACAACAACAACACCAACAATAATAATAATAATAATAACAATAATACTGAAAATGAAAATCCACAGCCTGTTTCAGTCGGCCGACCGGGTCAGAGAATGGAATGAATGAAACCCCCCACATCTAGCGGCGAGGATATGAACTGTGCCGGCTGCCGGAGCCTGTCGCACTCCTCAGGGGCAATGATTAAATGAATGACAAATGAAATGAAATTATAGTGGAGAATGTTGCTGGAATGAAAGTTTGACGGGGAAAACCGGAGTACCCGGAGATAAACCTGTCTGCCTCCGTTTTGTCCAGCACAGATCTCACATGGAGTGACCGGGATTTGAACCACGGACCCAGCGGTGAGAGGCCGGCGTGCTGCCGCCTAAGCCACGGAGGCGTCAATAATAATAATAATAATAATACGTGTCACGTAGTAAGGCTGTTCTTGGGCAATCAGGCCTGAAGGGTGAGAGAAAAGTATAAAGCTACTACTCAATGCAGTACGACGCGCAGGTCGCCCACGGGCGTCAACTAGAAAGATCTGCAATCGGCCTCTCCGGAGGCCACACGATCATTTCACTCAATGAAGTCACCAAGAATTTGCTCCTTAGATATATAGCCTACGGTATTTAGGATGGTAAATGTTTTTTTTTTCCAGCAAATATGCTGAGAATGTGTAAGCGCATGCGCAAAATAAATAATAATAATAATAATAATGACCATAATAACAAATCACAACTGAAATTTAAAAAATAAGAAAGGGAAACTACAGTATAAATAATAATTTCACTTGTATTAGAATGTACTTAACATTTAGGACTTTGGTGATTGATACAAGTCAGTGTCACATGTCGAATAGCTCAAATTCAACTTGGTCCAGTATTTGCATTACGAAAGGAAAATGAACTTTCATTTTAAGGGGATACCCCGCATAGAATCCTTTACAATGAGTGGTGCCGTGGTAAACTATACCAATACCAGGAATGAAGCCTGTGATGGATACCGATATCACTGCCAATTTTCACATTGATTTTCTGAGGCGTTACTATGTTACAAACTTGCAAACAGAGAGAGAAACAGTCAGAGAACTATCTTAGTTTCCCGCCAAGTCATCATCAACCAATCTGAAATAAGATAAAATATGTTTTTTTTTTATTTTTTTTTTTAGCGTATGGCTTTTAGTGCCGGGAGTGTCCGAGGACATGTTCGGCTCGCCAGTTTTGTAGCTGCTTCGAGACGGACACCCAATGGATGAGCTACAAGTACCGTTGGTGAGGGAAGGAGGGAAGTTGGAATGTAAGGACGAGGAGTTGGAAGGTAGCGGCTGTGGCCTATAGTTAGGGACCAACCCCGGCATTTGCCTGGAAGGAAGATGGGAAACCACAGAAGACCATCTTCAAGGTTGCCGGCGGGGGGATTCGAACCTCCTCGCCTCCCGGATGTGAGCGACTGCCATCAGTCATGCCGTAACCACCACGGCTAACTCACCATGAAATATGTAAACCTCCGTGAAAATGTGCAGAAAGCCGAGAAACTGATTCTTATGCATATGATGGATTGTGTTAAACTATAAGCCCCATAACCTGCAGTGTGAAGCTCTAGTAAGGTAGTTGAGTGTGGAGGAAGGAATGGAAGGGTTGGCTGTGTCTCCGCACGTGATAATTAACTGTAGAAAAACCCCCGAGAGTAATAAATTACAAAGCAGCGCGATAAAAAATGGAAATTTCAACTCAGCTAAGAGGAGTTAAGATAACTTGGCTCCGCTGTGCAGAGATAAATTGGTATTGTTTTGGCTGAAGAATGAATCTCTCATTGTGAATACCTTCCACTTCTTGTATTCACTTTTATATAACCACAGATAGCTTATTGTCCAGAATCTATCAAACAATAATGTGGCATTCACATTTTAATTTATTCTAACAGTGGTCGTTCCCCCTCTGCACCTCTACTTCATACATCCTGGACACATTTCATAGAGCAGTGATCGTAACTTATGAATAGGGCCCGGATGTTGATGATATGTCATATTTTTACTGAGCTGTCTAAACCAATGCCGAAGTACATAGAAACTCCGGACGGGCCACCGCGTCTTCAAACATGTCATTTTTATTTTGCATCTTTTTGCATTTTTTGCTATATTTCCATTTTAAGAGTTTTTTTCAAGTTTGGTAGATTTTTTTGGCCACATTTTAGAGAAATCAGCCTTTTAAGGTCATTTTTTTTCCAATTTAGTCATGTCACAGCTTCATGTGAGGGAGTTACATCTATCAGAGTTAAGGAGAAGCTAGTAGCTATGAACATAAACCTTTTGTTAAGTGCTAGAAATCTATTTTGATTGACTTTTCAGTTTGAGCTTCAGATGTCATTTTTGAAATATTGGTGAGTTTATTATTATAAGATCATTTTCTCCATTTTATAGTGCATTTTTCGATTTTAGGTCATTTATTACAGTTATTTTTGAAAATTTTAAGTGCATTTTTTAAACTTTTTTTTACTGCATCAACATCCGGGCCCTACTTATGAATCTTGTAAATCTATTTATTATAAGCCACCAAAATATACCAGGACTTTACAAATTCTACATAAGCATCCATTTCCAGTTTATATGAAATGAATTTTAATAAAACTGTATAAGTTATAAAAAATGGAATTGAGAGTGAATTGTACATAAGAACAAAATTTGAAGTGTACCGGTAGTATAGTATAGTTGGTAATAAATTACAAATGTTTGACAGATTTGTCATCAGCAAATGTATGATATTATACATATGAAAGACAGAACGAACATGACCTCATGCTCACACAATCAAGGAGTAATAAGGAGACGCCCTGACGGCCAGAGAGTGATGCCAGCGGGCACGCCCACTGAGATGCTCAATACATTGCTGGCAAGTGTTAGGAATGGGACTGTTATCCAACCAAAACTTGCCTACCATTGATTCACGAGGTGTTGTAAGTTCATGCCTAAAGCTCTTAATTCACAATGTATGACTTGTATTTAATTTTTAAGTCCTTTAGCCTAATCAAGCTGAAACTTCTAGAAATGCATGCATGTTCATTGTGAACCCCCCATGGGCATTGCACGCCTTTAATTACTGTTCATTATTTCTCAGTAGGCTACTGAAACATGCAAGTATAGTATAACGGATATGATGGAATATTTACAGTGGAAATTCACCCTCATGTAAGTAAATGATCACGGATATTGCTTGTTCAGTCTATCATCCACGGGAATGCATCATTTTAATAAACCCTATCTGTACATTAAGCATTACAATATCACAAGCACATCGTAGTATTTGCTATTGCAGACAGAGGTACGAGCAGCTTGAGCCTCTACGGGGGCGTGGACACGGTACCTCCTTGTTACTCCTTGCAAACAACCAACTATGAGACTGACAGTTACAGTTGCGCGGGAATATGCAAGCAGCTGTTTCTATGAGTCATACAGTATGTCAGAGCTCAGTGAAGCAACTCCAAGTTAGCCAACCTGACCGTGATCGCGATCTACTGAAAATTACCCGGCGAGCTACTACTGCCACCATGGAGGAAAGAATAAGAGGAGATGCCCTGAGCTCGTTTGAGTGAAGCCAAGCGCTGCGTCCAAAGTGGGCGTAACCTTAACTTTTACTGTGTTAACTTGTGTTCCGTGACTTGCATATGGGTGTACGAATTGAATAAGTGCTCTGTTTATTAATTTTAAGGTTCGCATTCTTGAATATCAAAATGTGTAAGTGTAAGTGGCTGGGCTCGAAATTAGGCCTAAAAACGGATGAGTGCCTCATCACCAATAAGAACTTACAAATCAATTTGGTGTAAATACCGTGATTAATTCGGCAAGATGTTCCTTCTTTGGTATAACTCGCTCCTTCAGACACCTGTATTCAATTTAATCAGTGTTTCAGCGTATTATTACGTTTTCCCGCGTCTTTCTTACAAAAGTAGCCTTGCAAAGATGCTCTCATATTTCTATTTAAATTGGCTTTTAAAATGCAGCTTATTTATGCCAAGTACCGTGATGTAGGCCTACAGAGTGTATTCTGCTTATACGAGAAAAAATCTGGTCTTGTCATTGCAGTTTTATGTCACTAAAAGCCAAGACTAGTTGGAGTGGTTTACGGCTTTAAGCATAGGAACAGCCATATTCTTGCTACAGAAAGGGGGCGTGCCGTTTGGCTTCAGCAGCTTGCACTAGTCAGCGCAGCGAAGGCATCTCCTTCCGGTCTTTCCTCCATGACTTCCACTCATAAATACCAACCTACTGTAGTGGGATTTGATCCCACAACCTTACCCATGCACGACACAGTTTTCATTATTGTGGTAGTGGTGATACTGCTATTGCTTCACCGATATCGGCTCTCTTGCTAATGAGTTCTGAGTGTTACAGGCTGCCTAATTACACAGCGCCAGGAATGTTTACCATGAATGTAATGGAAGTGAACATTCTGGAGCACGAGAGATGAAAAATGATCTCCTTTGTTTTTAAATGAGCAGAACGATAACACTAGAACTGGATTCTTTAATTATTCTGCAAAGCTCACTGGGAATCAAGAGCATTGTTGTTGTTAATAACAAGAATACAGGTATTGCATTTGCAATTAGTCTATTAATTGAGCGGCTTCGGTGGCGTAGTAGGTAGCATGCTGAGCGTCTATGCCCAAGATCGCGGGTTCAAACCCGGCTGAAGTCGTCGGATTTTTAAGAGCGTTAAAATCCCTCAGTATGCCTTCCTTCCGGCGGTCCCATGTCATAGATTTATGGCACGAAAAAGAACCTTCCACTAACTACAAATGTGGAAGCTAAAATTTGTAGGTTAGTTTGATAACGCTATATTAGTTCCAACGTTCGCAGCCAGGTGCTGAATGCGATGGCATTTAGTAGCCACGCCCGCAGCTAGGTGTCGTGGACGGTAGCATTTGGCAGCAAAAGTAGGAACTACTTGAAAAAATTAATCGTCTGTAGTTCTTCTACCTTAATCACAGATAAAACACATTAATACAGCCGTCACAATTAACACAGGTTATCAGACAAATTCTACACACACCCAAAGTACACGGGGCTACATGACCACGTTGTCGCAGCCCCTAAACTAAGGAACCAACCAAGACTATTAATTGCACAGATTACAAGAAAGGGGGGATTGTTGTAAAATATTGTCTGTAGTCCTGAGCAGTTGAACACTACACCGTACTTACCAGTTAATTGCCAATCCAGTTAGTAACAATGAATCCCGTGGCATAGACCTGCTCGTTAAATCGTGCACCTCGGCCACGAGGGCAGCTGCAACAAGTCTGGAGATCGTAGTTTAGAAGCCCGGCGCTGACAGTGGATATCCAGAGTGTGTTTTTTCCCTGGGTCTTCCCACACTCCCTCCAGGCAAATCTCGGGATAGTACCTTATTTCAAGTCACTATAAATACAGGTTATCAGACAAATTCAACATACACGCAACGACACGGGGCTGATGACAAAGATATCGCAAGCCCCTAAAAAGAATTAACAACAGTCATTGTTATATGAAAGATAGGCGAATTGACTGAACTCCTGTGGAAATTTAACTTTTGCCAACAACGTCATCCTCGTCAAATAAATATCATCCATGTTTTGACTCATGCAATTTTGTTTCTTTGGAAATGAGGATACATTGATAGACTAAAGTTGGAGAATGGCTTCATGCGATCAAATCCTGAATTAATACTCAGAGTTTTCGCTCACTCATTCTCTGCTTTTGTCACTGACACCAATTTTCCTACTTGTTCACTTGTTGACATAGGGGCAGATGACCTCGCTGTTCCGCCTCTTAAAGCAACAGTAACTAAGTAACTATCGCAATCTACCCCAAATCAAGTAGTGTGAGACAGATAGGCTGTCTAATGTCTATCAATTCTTTTCATTCTTAACGTGCTATTGAACCAAATTGGATCAATCATCATTGGAGACATCATATTATTGGAGATACGGCACATCATACAGACATAATAATAATAATAATAATAATAATAATAATAATAATAATAATAATAATGTTATTGGTTTTACGTCCCTCTTAACGACTGTGGCTTTTAGGGACGCCGGGGTTCCGTAATTTTGCCTCGAAGGGGATATTTAACATGCCAGTTAATCTACTGACACAGATCCCTCGCATTTGCGCACCCTCCAATGCCAACTGACTGCGCCGGGACTCGATCCTGCAACCTTTGGAACAGCAGACGAGAACGTTACCGCTGAGCCATGCAACCAATATCATTATTATCAAGTTGAGATAAATAAGAACAATACATTTTATTACTAGGCCCGGTTTTTGAGGTCCTGTTAGCCTCCGTTTATGGTTATCTATACCCTCAAAATAGGCTTTTTCAGGTTTTCTTTGTGGATCATTATTACCAACACCAATAATTTTTATTTTCTTATGTAAGCCATACGCCTATGATTTAGATTTCAATACGCTGAAAATACACTTGTATGAATAAAAGGCAACTCCAATACGTTTTCTATTGTATTTTATTTATTTAAATATTTATTCATTATTTGTTTATTTACTTCAATATTTATTTATTTATTTATTTATCTATTTACGTATTTCTTTAAGAATTTATTTATTTGTCTGGCTGCGTTGCTCAGCGGTAACGTCCTCGCCTGCTGTTCCCAAGGATGCAGGATCGAATCCTGGCGCAGTCAGCTGGCATTTGAGGGTGCGCAAATGCGACGGTACCAGGTCAGTAGATATACTGCCACGTTAATGATCCCCTTCCGGGCAAAATTCCACCACTTTGGCGTCTCTAAAAGCCGCAGTAGATAAATGGGACGTAAATCAATAACAGTATTATTTATTTATAGTCTAATTTTACTAAAGTACACCGTTAAACTCCAGGAAACAAAATATATTTTACTATTTCTTTTTTTTTCTAATTTGTTAACAACGCAGTATATAACTAAAACCATGTCCAAATAATTGTCTACCGTGAATGAATTGCTATTAGCTTTCTGTTTTTCTTATTTTATTAATATTTATTTTTTAAAGTTATATATTTTCAAAGAAATCGCCTAATCAAGAATCACTCACAAGAAAACACTCACAGAATTGATTTCACTGTTTCTCTTGTTATTTATTTACATTGCAGTAGATAACTAGGTTCAGTGACATTTCGTCCAGGTGCCATTTCGTCCAGCAACAAATTTCCTTGAAAAACGTGCCATTTCGTCCAGCTCGGTTTTACAAATTATTACTCAATTTAATGAGTGCCATCTCGTCCAGACGAAATGTTGACAAGGGTTGAGGCAGTGCAGGTAGTCGGAGGTCAATGACCCCTGTGGTTACGTGCACAACCACAGGTTGTGTTTTGTGTTTTTAATCAAACCTTTGTAGTAATGTAAAAATTGGCTGAACGTGACTTCATAGCAATCTCGAGGAACGCAGTTAATAGTGAATATATTATCTTATATTTAATTCCGTTAGGAATGCTTTGTCCAGTGAAATACTTTTTTATTACAAGTCCGATTTTGATGATTGAGGTGTCAAATTAAAGGGAACTTGTGATAAAATATCAGGTGAAAATATTTGTTTCTATTCTCACTATGTTGTTTACTTTATAAGCATTTTCATTGTAGAATATAGTTGACTGGTGGCAAACGAGCGGAGAGAGTAACGTCCATTATTACAAACATCAAAAAAATACTTATTTCTAACAAGAAACGCAATGAAATGAAACAGTTATTGTAGACCTGCCAAACTGTCAATCATAGGTGTCTGGACGAAATAGCACTACTGGGCCGGTAGAGAGTCAACCCACCGGCCTCTGTTCGTGGAATTTGGACGAAATGGCACCTGGACGAAATGGCACGACACCGATAACTACACACATATCCAAAATATGTTGTCTATACGGATACATAATTATTTATCATAATGAAAAAGTGAAAACAGCGATTTGGGACATTTTAGGACGAAACCCCTCAATTAGGCATTTTTAGGTCCTATGAAAGTAATAGGCCTATATTTAGCCCAAGGAAGTGTGAGACCTGTACAGTATTTGTATCTTCAAAATTGTTCATTAAATGACACGGAAAAGTATAAGTTAAAACCTAAGAACCCAGGCTCAAATTATTACAGACAATATTAGGCTACTGGCATACTTTGATTCCATTCGTCAATCTCTTAATTTCAGCAAGCCATTGTCGCGAAGCAAAACAACGGAACGCAAAAGACATCAGTGCAGTATTATTGACAACATAGCCGGGTTTACCATAACAACAGCCCATTCTCGAGTAGGATTAATCGACTAGTCCGGCCTGGTGGCTAATTGGTTAGAGCGCTAGGCTTTGGCCCAAATGTGTTTCTGAGGTCTTCATAGCAAAAAAGAACGAAATACCGAAAATAACCAGAAAAAAATCAGACGAGAAAAGAAAGGTTAAAAATAGTAAAGGGAAAGTAAAATAAAAAACAACTATTTAGCAACAGTGGCGCTTCATCGCAGAACCCTTCTCTTGTTGGAACTTGTATAATGTACTAATTATTAGGGGCTTTGCTACATCATGGTTTCGTAGCCCCATTTACTTGGGTGTGAGTAGAAGTTGTATGATAACATATGTCACTGTGATGTCTGTAGTAATGTGTGTATTTGTAATTGAGTAGTTTTTGTAACTACTTCCAGGATGGTTGAGGTAGGAATCAAACTCACCACTCCTCAGTTTGCCTCACGAGGCTGAGTGTACTCCGTACCAGCGCTCAGACCAGAATTAAATCTCGGCAGAGCCAGGAATCGAAGCCGGGCCTCCGCAGTAACAGCCAAGAATGCTAGCAGCGAGGGTGGACTAGTATAATGCACTGTCAGTCACCTGAAGCACAATAGTTTATTTTATGAAGCGACATGTATTTCTCACTGTGTCTCTTTCAAACCGGCCGCCTTGGCAGAGAGCGCTAACGCGCTCGTTGGTATCGGGGGAGCATGGGTTCGAACCCCACCTCGGCCGCACTGAAATATATTTTCCAGCGTTTCCCATTATCACCCCCATGCGGATGCCGGGATGGTCCTTTCAACAGGTCCACGACCGACTTCCTTGACCCTGACCTTTACTTAGATAATTAGACCCAAATTAGCGGTCACCTGGGTGATCGGCCGGTCACCATCCCTAGTTGTATCTGCTTACAAAGTGAGTTCAGCTCCCAGACACTCTTCTTGTGGTGGTAGAGGAATGATACCTGGCAAAGACCGTGTGTAAAGCCAAGTTTGGAGAATAAGCGATTTAGAAGAAAGTCTCACTTCAGGAAGAATACCTAAAGTCACTGTTAGGTGACCGTTGTTGATAAATAATCAATATTATATGCTTAACACTTTCAGTAGGCTTACCACGTGGTATTACTTTTAATAGCGCAACAGCGAGGTCATCTGCTCATTGAGCCGCATGTGTACACAGCAGATTTCTGTTGAATTTTGGCCATCTGTATTGGTTCATTAATTCTTAAGTCATGCTATTATACTAGGTAAATTTTCTCACATTTATTTAAAAGGAATATACATGGATGTAGTACACTACACGCAATATTATCTACATTGAAGAAGAAAATATATTATTTTTGTTTATGCGTACAATATTCGTACACGCCGCCCTTGTAAAAGTGCAATTACATTGGACCACCTGTTTCGAAAGCACCTCCGATATACCGTGCAAATTTATTTCAGTATTATTGTGAAGACGACCAATCAAGGAACTAAGTGTAGATTACAGCTGAGCTTAGTATGCATTAACACAACGTTTCCACTTGACCCAGCCAACCACAAACCAACCAACTTTAGTGCAGCCACGTTCAGAGGCACTGGTATTTCAAACAAGTAATTACTTGAAAGAAGGGTTCGGGCCCGTCGAAAAATGTTGCCCGAAACAAGCTTCAAGTATTAGAATACTTACCTGATATTATTCCGGCTGGTTTTTGATTAAAGTTGCTGCACTTTCAGCAGAACAGGTTACAGGTAGATATCTACAACAATATGAGAACATGCAGTCTCTGAACAGGGAAATGAGAATATTTCCCTTTGTATTCGCTTGCAGATTCACACCTGGTTCCTGAATCAATGAGATACTTCTACAATCATTTCACATGATCATCAATATGCATACAATTTGTAACAGTATTAAATTGTGTATGTGAGTATTGTGGAACTACAGTAGCGTAATAAATAATGTACCATGTAACATATTAAACAGATGTATATTTTCAAAATATCCAGTTACATAGTGGTGCTGGTTGGGAACAGAGATATAGAGACATGGATGATGTGATAATGAAGCAGCCTGGGTCCCATAGAGAATGATAATTACTGCCTACTGCTCCCGAATATTCACTCATTCACTGCTATAGCTGGGCAACGACTAGAATATATGAGTGACTTCGTACAGGATATCTTTGACGGGAATACCATGTATCAGTTATATGATAGTAGGAACATGTCCTAAGAATAAGTCATGGCGAGAACTATCCTTCGTTCGTGAAAGACACAGAACATATTAGACCCTGGATTTAATATTACGATTGTGGTCGCTCATAAGTTACTCGTGTGGTCTGCTTTAAAATAGTACATTATGCAACGAGCCTATTATGGCAATAATTAAGACACGAGTATGTTTATAAAACGAGCGTATGCGAGTTTTATAATTTCCATACGAGTGTCTTAATTACCATTATAGGCGAGTTGCTTACGACTGTTTATGTTCGACGATAATTATTATAACTATTTTATGTTCGAACATAAATATTCATAAATATCTGTCGAGATTTCGCCAGTTTTATGTACTGAACAGAGCGCATGAGACGCAGAGAATGCCTTGTATTTGACCACGGCCTCCTCGATTACCCTACTATGATAGTAGGCCACGCAGTGAAATTTAAATTAGAAGACCGTGGAACTCAACGCAGGTGCGAGGCTATCGTTATCTAATTGGTCAAACAACTGTTTCTTGAACTCTGATTGGTGGGAGAAACTGTTTCATAATGAAAAATAGTGTTACAATGAGCCTCATTATAGTACAGTTTTCTGACATATAATAGTCAGGGTCGAACATAAATGTCATTTATTAAACGGATACGTACTCCCATTATACCTATAAACAATCATATACTGTGATTAATTGTGGGTTTCATTGAGTGGTAGCCTAGCAGCTTGCATATCATCAAACCATATGAAATTTTCGAATTGGTAAATGCTTCATGATTATTTGATAGGAAGTGGTCGAGAGGAATGGAAAAGGCTTATCAACTAAGAAGGATACATACAACAAAAAATGTCTAACCTTTGGGGCTAAATTCCGACACTCATATACAATTGTCAGACCTGAATGTCTGTAAGCAGCTGGAACACTAGACATGATGGGGAAGGGTGGCCTCGAAGACATCCGGAAGAGAGAAAGACACATGCTCCGAAAAATACTAGGCCCAAATATCAAGATGGAGAGAGGAGACTCAAACCTAACAAAGAACTATACCTGAAGACAGAAGGAGTCGTAGCCCTAATATGAAGGATGAACAGTACCAGATTGACGAACAGGAATTTTGAATTCATCAGAAAGAGGAAGATAGAGCCGAAATAGTTTCGGGAAGTGAGATGGGACTTGAATCAGATGGGGGTGAAAGAAGATGGCATAATGGACAGAGTGTGATTTAGACCACTAGAAGTTAGAAATAAGAAATAAGAAATAAGAAATAAGAAATAAGAAATAAGAAATAAGAAATAAGAAATAAGAAATAAGAAATAAGAAATAAGAAATAGGAAATAGGAAATAGGAAATAGGAAATAGGAAATAAGAAATTAGAAATTAGATATAAGAATTAAGAATTAAGAATTAAGAAATAAGAAATAAGAAATAAGAAATAAGAAATAAGAAATAAGAAATAAGAAATAAGAAATAAGAACATAGAATTTAGAAGTTAGAAATAAGAAATAAGATATAGCCTAAGTAGTTAGGTGTTAGAAGTTAGAAATTAGAAGTTAGAAATTAGAAATAAGATATGAGAAGTTAAAAGTATAAGTTCGAAATTAGAAATAATTAATAAGATATAAGAAGTTCGAAGTTAGGAGTTAGTAATTAGAAATTAGTACTAAGAAATAAGAAATAAATTATAAGATGCTAGAAGTTAGAAGATATAAATTAGAAATTAGAAATAAGATATGTGAAGTTAAAAGTATAAGTTAGAAATTAGAAATAATTAATAAGAAAGAAGTTCGAAGTTAGGAGTTAGTGATTAGAAATTAGTATTAAGAAATAAGATATAAGAAGTTAGAAGTTAGAAATTAGAAATAAGATAGAAGAAGTTGGAAGTGAGAAGTTAGCAATTAGAAATTGGAAATAAGCTAATAAGAAGTTAGAAGATAGAAGTTACACATTAGAAATAAGAAAAAAAAATAGATACAGAAAAAAGAAAATAAATAAATAATAAAATTATAAAGGGTCCCAGGAATCAACCTGGGAGGAGTCCTTACGGCTCTGGGCTAATGGGAGTGAAATGCGTTGTTGCATGTCAGCTGCGACTTAAACATATTGGATTCAGCAAGAGAATCCAACTTAGCCTCTTTCACTCCAACTCCAGCATGTAACCTACAAGAGGTGCCCCCTGTTAAGCCGAGCAACCCAGTGGAAGGTTGGGTAACCAATCCCAGCGGGAAGCTGGGTCGGCGAGCCGATCAGTGCTGGGGACTCCAAGGCTCACAACCTTGGCAGTACATTGGTCAGTGTGCAATATCACTGGCCCCCTATCTACAGTTTTTTCAACTGTGAAAAGCATGGAGGAAACGTCTGCTGAAGCAACTACCCCAGGTGGTAACCAATCCACCGTCGTCTTGCACGACGCATGCAGGCCTTCGGACTCTGGGGAGCCTGCAACGACATGCTTGGAGGTATCGGAGACTCCTACAAACAAGATCAGACACAAACGACGCAACTTCTTCGCAACATTCAACGTGAACTCCCTTATGAAGGTCGGTAAATTGAAACAACTGATTGACACCCTACAACATCATCAAATCCTGATCGCAGCAATTCAGGAAACAAGGTTTGTTGATACAGAAGCTTTTGACTCCCAGGGGTATAGAATCTTCAAAGGTAAAGTCGGAAAACGTGTAGTAAAATCCATCCCCCACCTTGGCACAGGATTTGTGGTCAGTAAGAAGATTTTAGAGTCCATCACCAACTTCACGTCCCCCAACAGTCGAGTCTCGATCCTTTCGTTTCGGAGCACAAATAAAATCTACACCATGGTGAACGTCCATGCCCCAATTAATCAAGCTAATAGAATCGATCCACAAGGGACGGAAATATTCTGGGAAGAGCTTGAAGATATTCTATCCAAGATTCCCAAGGAACACATCATCGTCCTTCTTGGGGACTTCAATGCTCAGCTCGGTAAGGAAAATAAATTCAAGAATATTATCAGAGAATACCCGGCCCCCAGAAGAACAAACCGCAATGGAGAAAGGTTAGTGGAGTTGTGCAAGGCGTTCAACCTAGTGATGAAGTCAACCGCTTTCAAACGACTTCCTGCAAAACAGAAAACATGGACATCCCCAAATCCCCATCTCGGCGAATTCCAAATTGACCACGTTGCTATTTCTCGTAAATCTCGTAGAGAAATCCAGAATGTAAAAGTCTTAAGAAGCGCGAATCTTGACTCTGATCACTATCTTTCAAAGATAAAATTAAAACTTCTTCCAAGATCCACCAAGAGATTTCAGGGAAGAAAGATCAACAGGTTTGATGTGGAAAAACTGAAAACACAAAGCGAATTCAGTCAGAAACTTGAAACACTTGAGCCACAGAATTGGGAACAACTCAAAGAAGCAATTCTTGAAACGGCACAGGAAACCATCCCACTGACAAAGTTGAGGCAGCATCCTTGGTGGACTAATGAATGTGACGATGCCATTCACCAAAGGCGGCTTGCCTGGTTGCGATGGAACAAACAGAAGAATGAAAAAAACAGAGAGAGATTCCTGGTCGTGAGAAAGCAGGCTGATAAAACCATACGCGGGATAAAACGAGCATTCCAAAAAAATCAGTTGGCACAGATAGACCAAGATTTCAAAAAGAACAACACCCGTGATTTCTATAAAACCTTCAAGCAAAATATCAGTAAATACACACCACCCAGTCTTCACTTTAGGAATCCCGATGGGGAAGTTGCTTACAATGACAAAGACAACTGCCAGATCCTGGCGAAATACTTTGAGTCCCTTCTCAATTGTGAGGCTCCAACATCGAAATTTTCCTTTTACAGTAATGTGCTCGTCAATCCAGACTCAAGTCCACCAACTAGGGAAGAAATCAAGCAGATCATTCACTCACTTAAGAACAATAAAGCACCAGGTGAGGATTCAATAGTTGCCGAACTCTGGAAATACGCAGGTGAAAAACCAGTCGACAAGCTAACGGATATCATCCGGGAGATTTGGGAAACAGAGAAACTGCCCAGTGATTGGACAGCAGCCCTAATTCATCCCCTGCACAAGAAAGGTGATAAAGCGGACGTTAACAACTATCGTGGCATATCACTCCTCTCGATAACATACAAGATTCTCGCGAAAGCGCTGCAAACGAGAGCGGAAGCACAGCTCGATCAACACCTGGGCGAATACCAAGGTGGATTTCGAAAGGGGCGCTCTTGTGTTGAGCAAATCATGAATCTAAAATCAATTCTATCGTACATGAATCTGAGAAGTAAGAAATTTGTTGTGACTTTTGTTGATTTCAAGAAGGCTTACGACTCGCTGGATCGAAGTACCCTGATCCAGGTTTTAAGAGAATTTGGTTTAGATAATAAGACAAGAGCAATCATTCACCAATCCCTATTGGATACGGCTTCCAAAGTGAAATTCAGGGGAGAGATTTCTGAATCCTTCGCAATACGGACAGGGGTGAGACAGGGAGATGGGCTCTCGCCTCTTTTATTCAACTGTGTTCTTGAGAAAGTTATTCGAGAATGGCGTAAAGAATTGTGTAAGGATGGTATAGAGAATGGGGTCAGACTAGGTAGTAAGAACAAAAACCTGACAATCGACTGTTTAGCTTTCGCAGATGATGTTGCAATTTTCTCTAATTCCTTGACACAGCCACACAACAAATCAATCAATTACAGGTGCAAGCAGCAAAGGCAGGTCTTCAGATTTCGTTTGAGAAAACGCAGTTTATAACGAACATCAAGTCGGAACCCAGAGAACTTACGGTGAATGGAGGACAAATAAAACAGGTAGAGAAATTCAAATACCTGGGTGAATGGATTGAGCCCAACATTCGTGAAAAAGAAGCCTTCGTGGCACGGATTAACAAAATGGAAATGGCTTACCATTTAACCAAAGACATTTACAAATCACGATCAATGTCCTTCAAGGCCAAACTGAGGCACTTCGTTACCGTTATTCGCCCGGAGTCGTTATATGCATCAGAATGCCTGGCGATGAATAAGAAAGGCCTGGCAGAACAACTCGAAGCCAAAGAGAGGAAGATTCTGAGAAAGATCTTGGGCCCGGTCAAGGAACGAGGAGAGTATAGAAGACGACACAACGACGAACTCTATCTACATGTGGAGAAAATAACGGACACCATTCGCAAAAGAAGACTCTCCTTTTATGGCCATTTAACACGAATGAACTCCGGAAGATTGTCCAATCGAATCTGTGCCTACTTTGTGGGAAAGAAAACCAAAGGGATCTGGTTTACAGAGGTGGAAAAAGACCTACAAGAACTGGGGATATCACATGAGGACATCTTGGAACGTGACTCTTTGAAGAAGAAACTTGGGGAGATACGGAGTTTTCAGCCAAAACCTATATTGAAAACTGGCAAGAAGTGGACCGAAGAACGAAGGGAAGCTCACCGAAGAAGAATGCGCGAATACTGGGCCAATGTGAAAGAACGAGGGAAAAGGCAGTTGAAATAACGTGGTCCATAGACGACCGAAACGATTTAAAAAAAAATATAAAGAATATAAACAGAAACAGAAACAGGAACGAAATTAATATAAAATAAAATAAAATGAAGTAATGCTTATATAAATTTAATAAATAGCCTAACTTAAGAAATATGAGCTGGATTTCTGACTTAAGCAGGAACGGAGACACAATTGAAGTTTTGAATACGATGCCAGAGCGACCTGCCTGTCCAACGGGAGCGGGGGGAATACAAGCAGTTGATGTGATGTAGCCATTGTTGGGAGCAGAGTTAGAACGAGGATGTATTTTCAAGCTAATTAGCTAGAATTGCAGGAGGCTGAATGAACACACATGTAACAGATTTGAGCACTATGGCTGAAGAGACGTTACAACAAAATTAATGATGCTGCTTGGCTTATGAATCGTATACCTCACAAGTCCGACGAATTGCATGATACCGGTTACTTGATTTTCATGGATTCGTTAATGAAAAATCCGGGGAAATGTATGGCGGGTTTAATCTTTAGTATAATTTGGTGTCCTGAGAGACCTGGTGCAGGTAATGAGGACAGCAGGAATAATGATATCGTTACAAACACCCAGTCTCCAAACCGGAGGAATAACCATACCAAGTGGATCCCACGATACGACCGAGAATACAATCCATGGTCCTATACACTTAGCAACGAAGCTAGGCGCGTGGCGGTTCTTGTTTCATTTGAGGGACTTGGACATCGTAGTCATTCAGTCACGTGTGTGTGTGTATGTGGAATTTTTTGTCTGAAACCTGTATTTTGGTGATGAATGTAGTAGCGTGTGTATTTGTTATTCAGGTGATGATTGGCGGCCATGGACTTAAGTTAGGAACCATCCCGACAGTTCCCTAGAGTAGAAGTGGGAAAACCACTTCCAAGATAGCTAAGGTGGAAATCGAACCACCACTTCTCAGTTTTGACTCACAAGGTTGAATGTACCCCGTTCCAGCCCTCAGACCACAATTAAATTTCTTGGCAGAGCCAGTAATCGAACCAGTATCTCTAGATAAATAAGGAGAGCAAGAACAGTAAAAGATACGATGGGACAACTTATCACAAATTGGAAGAACCAGGAAGGCAACATTGCCACTAAAATTCACCCAGCCGTGTATTGCAGGATCCGTCAACAGTAAGTGAAAATCTTGTATATTCACAAATAGCACTATTTCTTCAGTTCTGTCTTGGCGCGATTGTATCAAAGGAGAATATACGACCCTACGTGTCCCAGAATATCGACACGTTTTCTTTTCACCTTGACTATGGAGAACCTCTTCCACTTCTTTGCTTTTACTAATTCTATTGATTTGCGTTTCACGAGAAGCAACTTTATATTGGAAATGAAATAAATTTTCCCATTCTGGAGACAATCAATGAAGTAGAACTGTGTTAGCACAATGAAAAGTTCTTATCTTGTTATCACATGGAGATCACTATACAGTGAGCTCTTTAGATGCATGGCACTTGTTTACACAGTCCTACTTGTTGAAACACTCACCCTATGGGACCCAGGCGAACAATTGCATGATCAATAATAACAACAGCTGCTTGCATCATACTGTCCCCAGCAGTGTGTCTACTGCTTCTCCACAGAGGGTCAGATGCCCGTCTACTGCTCATTGCCTGTGAATTAAATTTGAAGGTAAATAGCTAACACAAATCAAACGATGCTAATCTTGAACACCAATGGTTATTACGTACATAATTCCAGAAACACTTACTTTCACATACAGTGCTATATACCATTTTCACAAGCCTTGAACGTCATTTAACAATAATTCAACTATATTTATACAATCATATAATACTGATCCTTCGTCTAACACTATTGTATAATGCTTTTCATTGTATAAATGTGATTGGTCTTCCGATTACTCACAGTGATTTACATCGTTGCAATTAATCGAGAAGATAATATACATCTCTTATCTTAAATGTGGTAGGCTAGAGCTACCCAGTTCGTATACCAGTTCAAGATAACTTATTTGAATAAGAAAATCTAAATCACAGAAAATTATTAATATTATCAAACACTTTCACAGTATACCTCATTTGAATATATTTTATCTCATGTAGTTCACCCTGGGAAACCTAGTTTTAATCCTGGCTTTAGAGAATGGTGGAGTTATAAAATGAGAGAGTTGAACAAGAAACCGTTTGAGAATTACGTAACATAATTTAAGTGTTGTAAGGTGTGGTCGTCCATTATTGAGATGTATTCATCAATGCGGGAAAATTCACGACGCTACAAGTCACATCAATTACAATTAGCGGAGATGTTTTAATACATTCCAATTAGTCTGACAATTTAGCAACCTGAAATGGGGTTTTGAATGGATTTTCAAAAAATAGTAAATGAGTGGTTCAAGGTAAATACTTGTTTATTTTCCAGCATAAATTTAAGGGACGAAAGTAATGTGTCTCGCAATTCCTGAACAATGAGGCAAATGTTAGTTGATCACTTTTAGAGGGAACCCATCAAAGGAAACCATAAAGTGAAGAGTTCAGTAGAATAACACGCGTGTCAACTCCACTGAATACTGAGAATGTACTCATACTGAATTTTACGTTGTAACAAAGGTGTAGACCGTAGGTGGGCAATGGGAGAGCTCGCTTAATGAGCTAATGGCATGGGCGTCCAAAGAGTTGCGAGCAGCTGACTTCTAATAGTGTGTGTAGATGGTGACAAGTGGAGTGAAGCCGCAATCAAGCCACGGCCATGTACCTGGCTGAGTATATAATGCTTTCACGATACAATCATACAGTACGTGGTGTAGTCTATCTAAGCTGGCTGATATGGAGCCCTACACTTCCGAGCGAGGCGGGCCATGACGCGTGATGGAGCCTATCTTGGCAACGCTGTACAGCTTTCACCGGAGCGGCTAACTGGTGAACCATATCTTAATTCCCCGTACAAATACAAACCGATATAAAATAAGTGAATTAATTTACGTATTTCACAGTCATACAGCGTAACCTTTTGATGTATTAGGATTACAACGCAACCAAGAACTACATTTTCCAACGACCCCGAGCCGAGAAAAAGTTACCTTACAAAAATGATAACAACTTTCGTTCTTGAACACACAAAATTTTGAAATTAATAAACCAGTTATACAACATTCCAATGCATATTGTGTTAAAATTTGGATTGGATCTCATGACGGGTTTGTGAGATAATAAATCTTAAATGTGAGGCATGGTTGAAACACGCTTAAAAACGGGCACGTTTTGTGTTTCAACTTCGATAAAAAATATTAAAATATAAATTAAAAACTCCAAACCCACATGAACTAATGTAAAATAGAATGACGAAAATGATGATGTTATTGCATTTTATGTAGGTCTATTTGTTACTTCACAATCAACCTTCAAACTCGAGTGCACATAATATTTTGGTCGACAGTAGTTGCATTATTTTTACTAATACAGCAACTAAATAAGTGTAGCTTACATATTGTAAATACTTTCAGCCACACTTTTATACGTAGATTTAATATCCAAAGTGTAATGGATCTGATGATGATCGCTTGACGATCGAACTGGTCAACCAAGTGTATTTATTAACCTCATGTAGGATTAGGGAATAACCCATCAAAATTGCGTACAATCGTGTTGACGGACTGAAAAACATCACATTTCGATTAGTAAGGCAACACTGAAAAGGCTTCCTACGCATAACCTAATGAAATTAATATAATCGTATTTACTTAGTACATGCCATTTGTATAAACAAAATTATTTATTTTATTTCGATAATCCAGTGCCCTGAGTAGAGCGATACATTCGGAAAAATGTAATCATTAAAAGTTTGACGTAATCGGTTTAGATACGCGCCCATTCCCCTGCAACTACGAGCCGAGTAAGCAGGAGGTAGTCTGTACTCTGCTCCTATATCCTGCATGAGTTGGAGCGCAGCTCATTGAACCCGCCTTTTGTGTAAATTATCAATCTTTTATTTTGGAATTCAGAAAACGACGTGGGAAGTCTATGAAGAAGTTCATTGTCTGGCGGAGGATGGTAGCACTAGATGAGCGGTTATTGTAGCTCATATTCGATTCGATTCGAAAAGCACGTTCAGCAAGCTATCTAAGTTGACGACGAGAAGAGGGCTATCTCCCATAGTAGTAAGCGTTTACTTCCCTTTGGATATTGCATCATCATGACCAGAAATTGCGTAATCCTGATGACGTCATGGGTCCTTAGAGCGACCACGTGGTCCAGGAGCGGGGCATGTGCACTGCACGTGTTAGCGTGGGAAGGGGTTGACCTTTTGGCTTGTTTATGTGATTGTGATAAAAAGTTAATGGGTGTTGACGGCATGGGGGTTGTTTATTAGGATGGTAACTCGAAATTCAGACTCCTCTTCCACTCCTACAGGGGAGTTTCTTGGTTCGATTCTGTGTTTTGTTATTTAATTCCCGGGGCAGCCTGTGTATCATGGTTATTAAGTATTGATTGATTATTGAATTATATTTTGGTAATTTCCCAAGGAAGTGTAGAGAGTCTTGTGTGTCATAACTTTTGAATGAGAGTGTACGGTGAGGCACTCGACATAGCCGGATCGCTACCAGACATGTGGTGTGCAGCTGTTCCGTTTTTGCTCGCGCCGTGCGGCAAGCCATGAGAGTAGCCAGCGCATGTAGTGCATGGTTGTCGTTAAAGTTTTTGCTCGCGCAAGCTAAATAAGTAATCAGATGTTGTAATGCGACACTCTGTTTAAGTACGACATATATTACCACAGCGTGGGAGTGGAGTTGTGTTACTCCTTCTCGCTATGTTATGTCTGTTTAATTTAAATGATGTTAACATTTTTTGTGTTCTGGCTTGCTTCATGATCTCAATCTGGTTAAAGTGTTTTATATGACATGTATAACTTTGAGTGTGTGAAATGAATTTCGATCTGTTTGTTTTTAGATTCCCAGATGTCATTAGTCAAGTCTGTAATTTTTAATGCGAGAACGAGATTGGATGTCGGTTCTCAGAGCTCCATGTGAAAATGTTTAAAATAGCTTTTTGCAGTTTGATATTCGCAATATATAAGAGCACATAGCTATGAAGTAACACTTAGTTTCAAAGCAACTCAGTTAACAATCAACATGACCATGTATGGAAATCTTTTAGTTAAGCTCCAGCAGCTCTATGAGATAAAATCTCTGAGAGAACAATCAGAGAGGCTGGGGCTAAACTTCGCAGTGAGCGCGTTCAAAGTGGAAGAGGACGTTTGGTTCAACGGGCTTAGCAATCTTCAGCAGGACATGTATAATTGCGAGTTATTGGAAATAATTCGAGACCGCCAGCATTGTAGAGAGTTGACGGCGGATGGCGTAACCCCCCACATATTAGGGGTGATCATTCAGCGGCTGGAATCAATCGACTCCGACAGTATCGAGCTGCTCGATTTTCCACCGCTGGAGGAAGAGAGTGTGGGGGGTGAAGATCGTATGGATGCCGAAGAAGGTGGAGAAGAAGAAGAAGAAGAAGAAGTCCAAATGATTAATTAAATGGACGTTGGACAGTGGGTGTTTAAAAAAAAAATAATAATAATAATAATAATAATAATAATAATAATTTGTGTGGTGTAAATCTTTTTTAAAAATATATTTATTTGATCATTTGTGGTTTACATTAATTATATAATATGAATTAGTGAAAAATGATATGATCTTCGTTCTTAAAGTGGTAAGTAGTTCTTTTTCCAACAAGCGGCAGAGAGAATTGAAGATGCTGTGTTGTTTGCAGAGTGGAATATGCTGGTCTTGTGCACGGGGTAAGTACAATCATTCTTTTCTTTCTTGCGTGTGTTGGTTTTAGTGAGCTGAAAAATATATATATATATAGAGACACATTAATAATAATAATAATAATAATAATAATAATAATAATAATAATAATAATAATAATAATAATAATAATAGAATCCTTAGCTGTTGACCCTACTACATGTAAGCTATAGCAATGCCCACCTATAAGCTATCATGTTAGAAAAAGAAATGTATGGGTTGTTTTAAACGGAGAATGATTGTGTTTACTGTAAAACACAAATCTGAATTTAAAAATAGTTTATGTCCTACATGATGTTTGAACTCTCTTTTTATTTATTCTGAATTTAAAAATAGTTTATGTCCTACATGATGTTTGAACTCTCTTTTTATTTATACTTTAGACAAACGCTAACATAGTTGTAATTCAGAAGCCATGGCTGCCTCCTTTCCAATCCTACACCGTACACTGAAGTTAAAGTTAATAATGATCACGTTACAGGCAGCCAGTTTCAAAGCCATGAGAAATAAGTGAACAAAGTATACAATTCTTGACCCAGCCGGGGAAATCAACATGGTGTTGTTTCAAACAAAAGACAAGCGTTCTATAAACTTGACCACCAAGCTGTCCTATCGACCCCTAATTGTTTGGCTGATGGTGAAAATAAAATTAAATGTAAACTATAACTAAAACTAACTACACACTTATAACTAGAAAAATGAAATGTAAGACAAAAGGATAACAGGACAAATAAAGGACAGAAGGAATAAATAATGCCCCTCAACCCTCAAGAATGTGGATTGATGAACTTGAAAGGAAGGAGAGCCATAAAAGGTAGATATGAAAGTAAAAGAGGAGAGAGTCCCGCTCCAGAGGTAATCGATAAAAGGAGGAAAACTGGGCCCAGCTCAGGAATCCCTTGTGGTCGCAAACTTCCAAACGCATCAGCCGTAAGCCCCTGAGGGTGTAGGCATATCCAGGGTGCACCACAAGTGGTGGGGCTACATACACCCTACCTTTAGTGTGGCTTGTGCAATAGGCAGGAAATAACATAAAAATAAAAAGAAGGCTGCCTCCTCACACAAGGAGGGTATCAGAAAAATAAACAAGGGTCAATTAAGTCGGAAAATAAAGAGACTCCCTAAGCCTTGGATAGCCTAATAATGTCGGAGTCGGTAGAGAACAAGAGTTGACCAAGTGTGGTCGACAGGAAAGAAGACAGACAGGAGCCTAGCACAAGTCAGTGGGAACAATGACGGATTCAGCTGGGGCTCCATGGTCGTCGACCTACATTACACTAGATGAAAGCCCTTGTTTGGGGGTGGTGGAAAATAAACACCTCTTTTGTTTTAAATCACTGGCTTTAAGGACGGTAACAAATGGCATGCCATTATAATGCGATACTGGTCCTAGGGATATGCAAAATTGTATTAGATACTCAGCTAATAATAGTGTACATGACCCCTTATTATTTTCCCTAATTACAGTACATGGGAATGATGACCATGATTTCCAAGCCCCTAAGTAAGACAAAAACATATTATTTCCATTCCCAAACAGTTGGGGCGAGGTGAGGCGAGTTTTCTAAACGTCAAACACATGTGGTTTTCCACTTTTACTCCAGGTAAATGCCATGTTTGCCCACAGACAAGTGCAAAGAAAATCGAAACATGTTATGTTTGGATCAATTCCTTACCTACATGACAACATGTACTTGAAATAACAAGTAATGAGCATTCTATGTTAACAATAGTGAGATGCTTGCAAACTGCCAATGCTTAGACCTCATTAGCGGCTTCTAAGGGAGGCAAGGAGTACACTTACTTGAAAAACTAACAAGAGGAGTGTTCGATTTTCCCACAACACCCAATCTGAAAGTAAATATAAATGACTATGCACTTAAGTCCATAACCACCTCCTTACCATTCCTACCCTTCATAGTCAAAGGCACACATTAATACAGCCATCACAGTGACAGAGGTTATTTGTAAAATATCTAAATATCTGAGATTTATCTTGAAATTGACCAGAATTTTGTAAAATCCACAAAATTTACCGCAAATTTAGCAAATTCCACCAAATTTCAGCAAAATCCAACAAATCACTACCAGATTTATTGAAATGCCATTGAATTATTAAAGAATGGTTTGAACTAGCTCAAATTTATATAAAATTACCCGAATATTGATGAAAATTCACCAAATTCTACCAAATTTAGCCAAGAGGTCTACAAACCATGAAATTTAACCATTTTTTTTTTAAATTCACAACATATACTCGAAAATTCCATAATATTCCCTTTGCGTGTATATTTTTTTAGTTGTTGTTTCGTTTCCCACACTCCCTGCAGACAAATACCTGAACATGGCTTTATTCTAGACTAGGAGCTCCACATTCGACATGATAGCTGAGTTTCATCTCCCATAAACTCGTCTCTGAGGTGGGTGCCAGAAAAGGCGTCCAGCTGTAAAAACCACACCCTCACATAGACTTTCATAACTTCTTACGTTGAGGTTCATAACACTACGTTGATTGATTTATCGGTTTCCTTTTCACAATTCCTGTCTATACATTCCTCTTGAAGGTTGCAAGATGCGTGCAAGGTTCCTAAAATGCAATTCAATTTAATAAATACCTTAAGATGGTTTGATTTGTTTAATGATATGGTGTTAATACTATTTTTAGGTCTTGACTGGCTTTGCAATAAGAATTGACTAACCAAACATGAGTTACCTATCAGGGAAACATTTTGGCCACTATGTTGGCTATTGACCAATGAGTTTAGCTGTTTATCATTTTTTTCATCATAAACAACAGAGGCTTAAACGTATAGATAAACCGTGTGACCATGTTTGTTAAACAAGACATTATACCAGAGACAATTAGGATACTTATGTAGAGTTTACCAAAAATAATTTTGTGTAACAGTAAATGCTAGTCAACAGTTATACACTTCTAAAAAAAATCATCATACAATACCTGAGAGCTCTTCTAAAATTATTGATGTGTAACATGTTTCCACTAACTTGCTATGTATTTTTTGGCTTGGGGGTGATTTTCAAGAAATGCAAATGGAACTGAAATGCAATACAAACAATGAGCGCGCCTGGTGGCTGAGATTGATACCATGACGTACTGTCGGTTATGTAGCTATGTGGAATGTATATCAAATATGGTTTACTTCAAGGTCTGGAGATCCCTACAATTCCTACAATAAATGATCTTGAAATGGTCATCCTATGGTGTGAAAATATTTATTAGGTATATATATATATATATTTACTGAAAAACAATTATGATTTATTAAATGTTTATATGTTTACAGTATTGTTATTTAATGTAAGCACTTGAGGCACTACCGACCAAAATACAGCACTATCTGCAATATGTATTGCATACTTGAAGGTTTGGTGGTCCCATTAAAGGTATTCCTACAATAAATGATTTTCAAGTTGTCATTCTATGACGTGAAAATATTTAATATATGATATTTGCTAACAGAATATGCCACTGGAATTATTTTACAAGTAGTTATTTTAATGACAACAGAGTTCACTGTTAATAACAGAGAGCCCTATGTGGAATGTAGGATAACATGTAACATAATATACGTGATATGTCACAACTGTAAGGCTTGTGATTTTTTTAAGATGCCTTTATACCTATATTAATCACTCAGTTTACAAGACTGATAACTGTAATGCTACGGAAAAATCATAACAAATCAAAAATGTGCATTGGAAAACCAAAAAGTGGTTGAGCAAATATACGTCAACATGCAAAAAAACAAGAAATATATACAAATTGTGTTAATTAATTTAATTCAAATATATATATTTTTACAATAGGTATACACACACACACACACACACACACACACACACACACACACACACACACACACACACATACAGAATACAGCTCTTTTTTGTTCATGTTTGCCTGCTACAGTTTTTAAATATAACACTTGCTGAACATTATTTTAGGGGTGGGGGTGTTGCTACGTTGACCAATTACACAATAATACCAGCTTTACGAAGTTCATCTTCTATTTTTAACAGCTCTTCCTCATAACCAATATGACCAGCCTGTTTACAGGCATGCAAGAGCTGTAGACGTTCGACTAATATATTAGGATCGTTCCATTTGCTATTTTTTATGAATGGTTTCAAATACTCGGGAAGCAGTCCATCATTTTCACCATCAACATCATTATCATCCTCATCATTATAATCATCTTCATAATGATCATCATCATCCTCGTCATCTTTACCATCATAATTTCCACATGTGTCCACAGTCTGTTCAATGGTTTGAGTTCCCTTTGATAGTGTTGAAAGCTTCTTTTTAGATGTACTAGAGTGCTTTAACAATATGTTATTATTATCACCATCTTCATCCTTTTCATCTTCCCCAACCAACTTCTTGATGGGGTATGTTGTCTCTGATAGAGTTGAGGGCTTTTGAGATGTGTGTGTGTGTGTCTGATCATTGGTTTTACTGGAGGTCTTAAAGGTTTCTCATTAAATAACTCGCTAACAGCATGAGTGCGTTGTAGTGCCCCATATTAATGCCAACTCTTATAATTATAAGCAGCAGCAGGGTAGGTTAGGTTATGTTAGGATTGGTGAAGTTAGGTTAGGTGAGGTTGGGGCAGGTTAGGTTAGGTTAGGTTATGACTAAGTTTGTTATGGTTAGTTGTTTTAGAAAAACACTACATTGGCTCTCATATTTGCTTCCATATTTTCTTTGCACTTTCAATTGTCTTGAATTGTGTATTTACTTTTGCCGGCATATTTGTTGACATATTTGTTAGCATATTTGCTCCCACTTTTTATATTTGCTTTGCTCCCACATTTCATCCCATATATGCTCCCACTTTTTGCTTCCCAATTTTTGCTCACAGTTTTTGCTCCCACATTCATCCCATATATGCTCCCACTTTTTGCTTCCCAATTTTTGCTCACAGTTTTTGCTCCCACATTTGCTCCCACTTTCGCTGACACTTTTTACCCCCACTTTTGCTCCCTCTTTTTGCATCTATATATGCTCCCACATTAATCTATTGTTGTTATTTCCAAGTTGTCTTTACTAGAAATTAGTTTATGCTTGACAGTTGATATGGAAGTATCAGTGACTAGGTATGGTAAGCCTTATGCATACTATAAAGGTTATTCATATATTGTGAAACGAAGCAATAAAAATGGAACTGTTATTTGGCGCTGTTCAAAGCAACGATCGAAACAGTGTCGAGGAATGCTTAAGACAAGAGAATTGGACATACTTTCTTCAAACAGTCATGATTGTAAACTTAATAATCATGCTAGTGTAAATGTAAGGAAAACTCAAACCGAAGCAAAAAACCAAGTCCAAGAAAAAAATAGTGCTGCTCAAGATAATATTAACCTCGGGTTTAATACACTACAACGCACTCATGCTGTTAGGGAGTTGTTTAATGAGAAACCTTTAAGACCTCCAGTAAAACCCATGATCAGACACACACACACATCTCAAAAGCCCTCAACTCTATCAGAGACAACATACCCCATCAAGAAGTTGGTTGGGGAAGATGAAAAGGATGATGATGGTGATAATAATAACATATTGTTAAAGCACTCTAGTACATCTAAAAAGAAGCTTTCAACACTATCAAATAGTACATCTAAAAAGAAGCTTTCAACACTATCAAAGGGAACTCAAACCATTGAACAGACTGTGGACACATGTGGAAATTATGATGGTAAAGATGACGAGGATGATGATGATCATTATGAAGATGATTATAATGATGAGGATGATAATGATGTTGATGGTGAAAATGATGGACTGCTTCCCGAGTATTTGAAACCATTCATAAAAAATAGCAAATGGAACGATCCTAATATATTAGTCGAACGTCTACAGCTCTTGCATGCCTGTAAACAGGCTGGTCATATTGGTTATGAGGAAGAGCTGTTAAAAATAGAAGATGAACTTCGTAAAGCTGGTATTATTGTGTAATTGGTCAACGTAGCAACACCCCCACCCCTAAAATAATGTTCAGCAAGTGTTATATTTAAAAACTGTAGCAGGCAAACATGAACAAAAAAGAGCTGTATTCTGTATGTGTGTGTGTGTGTGTGTGTGTGTGTGTGTGTGTGTGTATACCTATTGTAAAAATATATATATTTGAATTAAATTAATTAACACAATTTGTATATATTTCTTGTTTTTTTGCATGTTGACTGTATATTTGCTCAACCACTTTTTGGTTTTCCAATGCACATTTTTGATTTGTTATGATTTTTCCGTAGCATTACAGTTATCAGTCTTGTAAACTGAGTGATTAATATAGGTATAAAGGCATCTTAAAAAAATCACAAGCCTTACAGTTGTGACATATCACGTATATTATGTTACATGTTATCCTACATTCCACATAGGGCTCTCTGTTATTAACAGTGAACTCTGTTGTCATTAAAATAACTACTTGTAAAATAATTCCAGTGGCATATTCTGTTAGCAAATATCATATATTAAATATTTTCACGTCATAGAATGACAACTTGAAAATCATTTATTGTAGGAATACCTTTAATGGGACCACCAAACCTTCAAGTATGCAATACATATTGCAGATAGTGCTGTATTTTGGTCGGTAGTGCCTCAAGTGCTTACATTAAATAACAATACTGTAAACATATAAACATTTAATAAATCATAATTGTTTTTCAGTAAATATATATATATATATACCTAATAAATATTTTCACACCATAGGATGACCATTTCAAGATCATTTATTGTAGGAATTGTAGGGATCTCCAGACCTTGAAGTAAACCATATTTGATATACATTCCACATAGCTACATAACCGACAGTACGTCATGGTATCAATCTCAGCCACCAGGCGCGCTCATTGTTTGTATTGCATTTCAGTTCCATTTGCATTTCTTGAAAATCACCCCCAAGCCAAAAAATACATAGCAAGTTAGTGGAAACATGTTACACATCAATAATTTTAGAAGAGCTCTCAGGTATTGTATGATGATTTTTTTTAGAAGTGTATAACTGTTGACTAGCATTTACTGTTACACAAAATTATTTTTGGTAAACTCTACATAAGTATCCTAATTGTCTCTGGTATAATGTCTTGTTTAACAAACATGGTCACACGGTTTATCTATACGTTTAAGCCTCTGTTGTTTATGATGAAAAAAATGATAAACAGCTAAACTCATTGGTCAATAGCCAACATAGTGGCCAAAATGTTTCCCTGATAGGTAACTCATGTTTGGTTAGTCAATTCTTATTGCAAAGCCAGTCAAGACCTAAAAATAGTATTAACACCATATCATTAAACAAATCAAACCATCTTAAGGTATTTATTAAATTGAATTGCATTTTAGGAACCTTGCACGCATCTTGCAACCTTCAAGAGGAATGTATAGACAGGAATTGTGAAAAGGAAACCGATAAATCAATCAACGTAGTGTTATGAACCTCAACGTAAGAAGTTATGAAAGTCTATGTGAGGGTGTGGTTTTTACAGCTGGACGCCTTTTCTGGCACCCACCTCAGAGACGAGTTTATGGGAGATGAAACTCAGCTATCATGTCGAATGTGGAGCTCCTAGTCTAGAATAAAGCCATGTTCAGGTATTTGTCTGCAGGGAGTGTGGGAAACGAAACAACAACTAAAAAAATATACACGCAAAGGGAATATTATGGAATTTTCGAGTATATGTTGTGAATTTAAAAAAAAAATGGTTAAATTTCATGGTTTGTAGACCTCTTGGCTAAATTTGGTAGAATTTGGTGAATTTTCATCAATATTCGGGTAATTTTATATAAATTTGAGCTAGTTCAAACCATTCTTTAATAATTCAATGGCATTTCAATAAATCTGGTAGTGATTTGTTGGATTTTGCTGAAATTTGGTGGAATTTGCTAAATTTGCGGTAAATTTTGTGGATTTTACAAAATTCTGGTCAATTTCAAGATAAATCTCAGATATTTAGATATTTTACAAATAACCTCTGTCACTGTGATGGCTGTATTAATGTGTGCCTTTGACTATGAAGGGTAGGAATGGTAAGGAGGTGGTTATGGACTTAAGTGCATAGTCATTTATATTTACTTTCAGATTGGGTGTTGTGGGAAAATCGAACACTCCTCTTGTTAGTTTTTCAAGTAAGTGTACTCCTTGCCTCCCTTAGAAGCCGCTAATGAGGTCTAAGCATTGGCAGTTTGCAAGCATCTCACTATTGTTAACATAGAATGCTCATTACTTGTTATTTCAAGTACATGTTGTCATGTAGGTAAGGAATTGATCCAAACATAACATGTTTCGATTTTCTTTGCACTTGTCTGTGGGCAAACATGGCATTTACCTGGAGTAAAAGTGGAAAACCACATGTGTTTGACGTTTAGAAAACTCGCCTCACCTCGCCCCAACTGTTTGGGAATGGAAATAATATGTTTTTGTCTTACTTAGGGGCTTGGAAATCATGGTCATCATTCCCATGTACTGTAATTAGGGAAAATAATAAGGGGTCATGTACACTATTATTAGCTGAGTATCTAATACAATTTTGCATATCCCTAGGACCAGTATCGCATTATAATGGCATGCCATTTGTTACCGTCCTTAAAGCCAGTGATTTAAAACAAAAGAGGTGTTTATTTTCCACCACCCCCAAACAAGGGCTTTCATCTAGTGTAATGTAGGTCGACGACCATGGAGCCCCAGCTGAATCCGTCATTGTTCCCACTGACTTGTGCTAGGCTCCTGTCTGTCTTCTTTCCTGTCGACCACACTTGGTCAACTCTTGTTCTCTACCGACTCCGACATTATTAAGCTATCCAAGGCTTAGGGAGTCTCTTTATTTTCCGACTTAATTGACCCTTGTTTATTTTTCTGATACCCTCCTTGTGTGAGGAGGCAGCCTTCTTTTTATTTTTATGTTATTTCCTGCCTATTGCACAAGCCACACTAAAGGTAGGGTGTATGTAGCCCCACCACTTGTGGTGCACCCTGGATATGCCTACACCCTCAGGGGCTTACGGCTGATGAGTTTGGAAGTTTGCGACCACAAGGGATTCCTGAGCTGGGCCCAGTTTTCCTCCTTTTATCGATTACCTCTGGAGCGGGACTCTCTCCTCTTTTACTTTCATATCTACCTTTTATGGCTCTCCTTCCTTTCAAGTTCATCAATCCACATTCTTGAGGGTTGAGGGGCATTATTTATTCCTTCTGTCCTTTATTTGTCCTGTTATCCTTTTGTCTTACATTTCATTTTTCTAGTTATAAGTGTGTAGTTAGTTTTAGTTATAGTTTACATTTAATTTTATTTTCACCATCAGCCAAACAATTAGGGGTCGATAGGACAGCTTGGTGGTCAAGTTTATAGAACGCTTGTCTTTTGTTTGAAACAACACCATGTTGATTTCCCCGGCTGGGTCAAGAATTGTATACTTTGTTCACTTATTTCTCATGGCTTTGAAACTGGCTGCCTGTAACGTGATCATTATTAACTTTAACTTCAGTGTACGGTGTAGGATTGGAAAGGAGGCAGCCATGGCTTCTGAATTACAACTATGTTAGCGTTTGTCTAAAGTATAAATAAAAAGAGAGTTCAAACATCATGTAGGACATAAACTATTTTTAAATTCAGAATAAATAAAAAGAGAGTTCAAACATCATGTAGGACATAAACTATTTTTAAATTCAGATTTGTGTTTCACAGTAAACACAATCATTCTCCGTTTAAAACAACCCATACATTTCTTTTTCTAACATGATAGCTTATAGGTGGGCATTGCTATAGCTTACATGTAGTAGGGTCAACAGCTAAGGATTCTATTATTATTATTATTATTATTATTATTATTATTATTATTATTATTATTATTATTATTATTATTATTATTATTATTATTAATGTGTCTCTATATATATATATTTTTCAGCTCACTAAAACCAACACACGCAAGAAAGAAAAGAATGATTGTACTTACCCCGTGCACAAGACCAGCATATTCCACTCTGCAAACAACACAGCATCTTCAATTCTCTCTGCCGCTTGTTGGAAAAAGAACTACTTACCACTTTAAGAACGAAGATCATATCATTTTTCACTAATTCATATTATATAATTAATGTAAACCACAAATGATCAAATAAATATATTTTTAAAAAAGATTTACACCACACAAATTATTATTATTATTATTATTATTTTTTTTTTTTTAATTTTTTTTTTTTAAACACCCACTGTCCAACGTCCATTTAATTAATCATTTGGACTTCTTCTTCTTCTTCTTCTTCTTCTTCTTCTTCTCCACCTTCTTCGGCATCCATACGATCTTCACCCCCCACACTCTCTTCCTCCAGCGGTGGAAAATCGAGCAGCTCGATACTGTCGGAGTCGATTGATTCCAGCCGCTGAATGATCACCCCTAATATGTGGGGGGTTACGCCATCCGCCGTCAACTCTCTACAATGCTGGCGGTCTCGAATTATTTCCAATAACTCGCAATTATACATGTCCTGCTGAAGATTGCTAAGCCCGTTGAACCAAACGTCCTCTTCCACTTTGAACGCGCTCACTGCGAAGTTTAGCCCCAGCCTCTCTGATTGTTCTCTCAGAGATTTTATCTCATAGAGCTGCTGGAGCTTAACTAAAAGATTTCCATACATGGTCATGTTGATTGTTAACTGAGTTGCTTTGAAACTAAGTGTTACTTCATAGCTATGTGCTCTTATATATTGCGAATATCAAACTGCAAAAAGCTATTTTAAACATTTTCACATGGAGCTCTGAGAACCGACATCCAATCTCGTTCTCGCATTAAAAATTACAGACTTGACTAATGACATCTGGGAATCTAAAAACAAACAGATCGAAATTCATTTCACACACTCAAAGTTATACATGTCATATAAAACACTTTAACCAGATTGAGATCATGAAGCAAGCCAGAACACAAAAAATGTTAACATCATTTAAATTAAACAGACATAACATAGCGAGAAGGAGTAACACAACTCCACTCCCACGCTGTGGTAATATATGTCGTACTTAAACAGAGTGTCGCATTACAACATCTGATTACTTATTTAGCTTGCGCGAGCAAAAACTTGAACGACAACCATGCACTACATGCGCTGGCTACTCTCATGGCTTGCCGCACGGCGCGAGCAAAAACGGAACAGCTGCACACCACATGTCTGGTAGCGATCCGGCTATGTCGAGTGCCTCACCGTACACTCTCATTCAAAAGTTATGACACACAAGACTCTCTACACTTCCTTGGGAAATTACCAAAATATAATTCAATAATCAATCAATACTTAATAACCATGATACACAGGCTGCCCCGGGAATTAAATAACAAAACACAGAATCGAACCAAGAAACTCCCCTGTAGGAGTGGAAGAGGAGTCTGAATTTCGAGTTACCATCCTAATAAACAACCCCCATGCCGTCAACACCCATTAACTTTTTATCACAATCACATAAACAAGCCAAAAGGTCAACCCCTTCCCACGCTAACACGTGCAGTGCACATGCCCCGCTCCTGGACCACGTGGTCGCTCTAAGGACCCATGACGTCATCAGGATTACGCAATTTCTGGTCATGATGATGCAATATCCAAAGGGAAGTAAACGCTTACTACTTCCCATGTATCCCTCACTTAAGTGGGAGTTATAATGCAGCTGATTATACATGCGGGTGAGAGGTCTCCTCATCGGTGCCCGTGTGACATTGTTTCTTCTTTATACTAAGAAGTTATACTGGTTTGAGTGCCCAGCAGTACACGGAGATACTACGGGGAATTCTGAAGGATTCTATTCTTATTTTCAATAACCATCTCCATAACTACATGCTGTGCCCATGGTTGCAAGATTGAATCCTGGCGCAGTCAGCTGGCTTTTGAGGGTCCGCGCAAATGCGAGGGAGCAGTGCTAGTAGATTTACTGGCACGTTAAAGATCCCCTTCGGTGCAAAATTCTAGCACTCCAGCGTCTCTAAAAGCCACAATAGTTAAAGGAGACGTAAAACCAATAACATTATTATTATTATTATTATTATTATTATTATTATTATTATTATTCTGTAACAACATGTGAATTTTCCCAGCCGTGTTATATATCTATATTCTGTATCGCTGTAACGTTTATCCTGGTTATATAATCCTGGACCTCCATGGTCCCCTTAGGTGTAAGGCAGGTGCAGATTTTGGAAAAATAATAAAATACAAGGTCAGAGTCGAATCTTAACACGGACACTTTGATTTTTAAAGGTATTTCACTGTGAAAGACTCGTATGAATTTATTTACGTGCGTGCTAAAAGTCCCCCTCTGGTGCACAATCCCAGGAAACCGATGTCTTAAAAAATCCATCAGTTAACATGGACATCCTCACATTAATTATCTCGTTCAAAATGGGGACGTAGTGAGATACTCAGAGTCCTACTCAAGTGATGATGATGAAGATGATGATTATAGTCAGTGCTTTATTTCTAAACAAAATTAAGGAGTAGCTACTCTCAGTTGTACAGTAGTCGACAAAACATCACGATTTTGCAATTTTCGGTAATTTGAGAGTTTGGTCATTGCTTGTGTTCGAATCATTAACTTTCAGCTTTTTCGATGCCTGGGTGGATGTTAAATAGTTCGTTATTTTCTTCATCCTTCAAAACTAACCACACGCACAAAATAACAACCTAGCCCGCCTCCAAACACTAGCCTGCGTGCTTATAAGAACGGAGTGCCGAGTTGCCGACCAAAAGAAACTGATTCGATAGATCGATTTAAATCAAGGATACCTCGAAATCTCCTCCAGTTGTTGTGAACAGCGTGTTGACGCCAGCTGAGCTATGAATTTTCAAGTCGGAAGTTATATTTGCCGGACTAGATATAAAATGTACCAATATTTTTCTTATTAAAAAAAATGAGTACGCGTACCCCCGCGTTCCCCCTGAAAAAGCACTGATTATAGCGATGGTTATCTATACAGTACCTCGAAGGAGACCCGAAAAATAATGCTTGACTTGGACTTAGTGTTGGCTCTCACTGGACCTGTATGCTCCCTTCTTCCTCATTCACTAAACACTTCAAACGATTCCCATTATTTACTGAATGTGTTTTGTTCCATAAAATTTAGCGATAACCATCCAACTCGAAGTTTCTCCTGTCCCTGCTACAAACACTATAACGATCCGTCGTAACTTCAACGTCTCAAGATGTATGTTACGTAATAATTAAACAGTTCCCAGTAGTCTTCACATCATCTCATATTCTTGTCTAAAGCACTCATATACCGTACTTCAAACATGACAACTTGTCTCAGTAGGCCACAAGTTGTAGCAATCCTTTAAAGTTACAAGGTTGACATATAAACAAAGGAACACGATGTCCCACCCTCTTCATAGGATCTATATGCTTTGTCCATTCAAGTATATACACAAACAGTGAGGTCTACGTTCAACTATACAGAATAAAATGGAAGGCAGTCCGTTGTTGATGCTTCCACACAGTGCAAGTATTATGTTTCTCTTTGGATATTCAGAAATAAATGTAATTGATTACCTTCTTTTTAATATAATATCTGAACAAATCAAAGTAGAAAATTTCCAACATTTCTCAAAACAAACACCATAGTATTTCAAGACACAATAGAAGACTGAATGTTCACCATTTATAGTATAAGGTGCCACCAACTCCTCACTTCCAATATTTAGCAGACTTACTTCGTGGTTTGCAGCGTAGCATTGAGCACCAGAGTACCAGTAATAGCATACGGGATATGATATTTGTAAAGACGTTGCACACGAGAGAACCTCGCAGCACATCTTCAGTGCATATTTTTACGATGCATTTTGTGAACATCACACAACGCATGCAATAACTTCAATTGACCACAATATTACTATAACTCCCTGTCCTCACACATTGAGCAGTATCTTATATTTCTTGGAATATGCACTGTATGATATTTATAGAACATTAGCAGATTATACTTCAATAACACACTGATATTTTACACACTAAACGGCGTTCCTTCACTTAATTGACGGTAGAGTGTATTTCTTGAACAATATTACAGTATGTAAATTTTCTGGACGCATCATATTGCAGCTTGACGCAACTTCTATCTCTTTAGTTAAACATACCACCACTGAACACAAATAAGTGAAGACTGCTCTTTTAATACGCCTCCATTTCACCTTCACAATCCTTCAGTCCAATTAATATCAACCTATTACTAAGAGAGTAACCATTACAACCCTCATCTAGACGATAACAAAGTAAGAAGAACTATTAATAATTCCAATAGTAGAAATTGCCTCCAGTTTTCTGCCGAATGAGGTTTTAAGCTTGATACTCCCGAATCTGATGATCCTTTGGATGCCTCAAGGTTTCCTCTGGTCACTTGCTCTTGACACCGACCGATGGAATCCAAATCTAATGTGCTCATGGGCCTTCCATTGACTTCCAATGGAGAAATGCAGAAATTCTTGGCACGAAAATCAACTCCCGTGGTGCTGTTAGCAAGTGGACTTTCAAGAAGAGTGTGAATGTGGCAGTCGCAAGGGAAGTGGTTGCCAACAACGCTTAGCGTCTCCACTCCTTGGATTACTACAGCACCAGGGAGGGGTGTTTCCAACAAGTGGTTTCCATGGAGACGCAGAATCCTCACTCTGTTCACATTTTTTATGGCCAACTCTTGAACAGCATCAATCTTATTGTTGAGTAGGTTAAGACTACCCACCTGCGACATTCCCTCAAAAGCACCAGTGCGAATAATACCCAAGTCAGATTCTTGTATAGCTAATACATGGACATGAGTTAATCCACGAAATGTAAATGGTTTCAATGACGTTAGGTCCATAAAGGCTAGTTTCAACAAACCAACAGTATCAAGTCCACTGAATGCATCAGCTTCTACTGACCGGATACCAGAAGGAAATATAAGATGTTCCACATTTGTAAGTCCCGAGAAAGCAGAGCTCTCTACTTTCTGTATGGGGTTATTGTTAAGCAGCAAGAGGCGTACGTTGGAGGTTCCAGCGAACGCGTACCCCTCCACACGTTGGATACGGTTATGTCCAAGGAAGATGGCGGTGATGTTTTGAAGGCCAGCGAAGGCGAACTGTGCTACTGTAGTGAGGGGTGTGTGCTGAATTGACAGCTCTCTGAGACGTGGTAACCCACGGAATGCAAATGGCTTGATGATTGAAATGTTGTTTCCATCCAAGGAGAGCTTCTTCAACCCCCGAAGTCCCGCAAAGGCGTCACTCTTGATGATGGGAAAATGGTTCTTGGTCAGCGACAGATGTTCACATGTTGGTGGAAGTAGTTTGATGGGTATCTCCGTTAGTCCACCCGTGTTACACAGCACCTGAAACAATTAATATTACAATGATTTCTTGAGATAAAGAACTTAACATGATACGCATAATATTAAATATTAAAACCATCACTTCCACACTCAATCCTCTGTCGTTGGTTAACAAAGAGCATCTGCTGCCAAAACTAAAGTGTAAGAGCGAACCACTAGTCCAATGCAAGTAATAGAAATTGACATCACCTCACAAGTGGCCCCAAATCCCGAGAGCCTGGCCAAAATACGAAGGTGTGACTTAAATTTCACAAAACTTTGTATATACCGTACAGTTTTTCAAGGTTGCTGATTACGCACCCAATGTCAGATTAAGAAAAATCAAAATGGTGGACAAAAATATCAAAAAAATAGTATCGATATAAAATAGGTTTTCGGGGTCACTGATTACGAATTCGAGGTCATATTTTAGAAAACTAAATGGCGCCTTCAAAATGGTGGATATAATTTGAAAAAATGTTGATTTCAATTATTCACAAAACATTACTTCATGCAAGAATAGTAATATTTATTACATACAGTATAACTTGGTTATACAGGGTGTAACTAAATATGTGGGAATGCTCCGAGGATTCGATAGATGATCTGACAACAAGCAAAACATGTCCTGTAAACATATGGTGTATTTGCTTTTGTTTCCGTGTTACAAGCATTTTTTGTGGTGTGATTAACACAGACGGCGGCACGATGCTAGTAAGTCATTTGTGGAGGGCACACAGGCCACTTGTTCGTTTCGTCGCTATTCAAGTCTGTGTGCATTGGTTTTGCATTCAAAGTCACGTGATGTCAGGTGCTTAGCAAACACGTAAACACTTCCACACAGGTCATAAGCTAGAGTAGAGTGGAGTAGACCGATACGTGTTGTCAATTGTTATTGAGTGGACGGACATTACATGTGATACAATGGGGTACTCGAATCCGGAAACTGCAGACATGAATCTTCTGTATGACGGGCGCAGTGTAACGCAAATGGAGCAGGGCGTTTGTATGCGGAACACCTACCAAGACGTTCCAAAGAATACATGCGCGTCTTTGCGAAACAGGCTCGTGTAGCAAACGTGTTGCTGATAATGGATAACCTAGGAGCACAAGAACACCTGACACGGAGGAACGAGTTCTCAACCATATTGAGGAAAATAACATGAGCAGCACCAGGGAAATAGCGGCAATTGTAGATGTGAGTCATATTACTGTGTCGAGAGTTCTACGAGGACAGCTCCTTTATCCATATCACCTTCAAAGGGTGCAAAGTCTTAGTGCAGCTGACTTTCCACCCAGAGCAGCATTTTGTACCTGATTACGACAGGCGTGTGTTCAGGAGCAACAGTTCCTCGCTGCTATTCTATTTACCGATGAAGCGAGGTTTACTCCAGATGGAGTGCAGAGCTTTCACAATACGCATGTCTGGGCTGACTCAAATCCCAGAGAAGTTGTGCAAACCAGACATCAGTATTAATGTGTGGGCTGGAATAATCAGTGGCACATTAATTGGTCCTTTCATTTTACCAGGAGCATTGACAAAAGCATTATACTGCGCCTTTTTAACGAATGATTTAACTGGTTTGTTGCAAGACATTCCACTGGATTTTATTCAGCGCATGTGGTTCATGCATGATGGAGCACCACCTCATTTTGCTCTTGCTGCTAGAGTAATTTTACATCAGCGATTCTCAAACAAAGGGAATAGGGCGTTAGGGACCAACACCGTGGCCTGCTCGTTCTCCTGATCTCAACCCATTAATCTTCTACGTATGGGGTCATTTAAAGGCCATTGTATATACCACACCGACATTCAACGTCAGCGAATAGAGCAAGGATGTCAGCAGATACGACAGACGCCGGGAATATCGGAGCGTGTCAGACAGTTAATGATGCGGCGCATAGATGCCTGCATTACAGCTCGTGGTAGCCATTTTGAGCACCTTCTGTAGAGAACTGTTAAGTAGTAACTTACACTTTATCAACACAAATGACCAACCTGCATCGTGAAGCGGTCTGTGTTATGAACAGAACAAACAATACTTGTAACTCGGAAACAAAAGCAAATGCATCATATGTTTACAGGACATGTTTTGCTCGTTGTCAGGTCCTCTATCAAATCCTCTGAGCTTTCCCACATATTTAGTTACACCCTATATATTTATAATGGTACTAATGCAGCCAATGGCCATCTGTTTTCTCCTCAGGATGGGTCAGGGAAGAAATTTATGGATGGAAATATTCCGTGGATCTACTGAAATGAACCGTCCTGGCATTTGCCTGGTGGTAAAAATGGAAAACCACGAAAGCCATTTTCAGGACAACTGAGGTCGGATTCGACCCACTCTCTCCTGATGCCAGCAAGGCACGAGGTAGCCCATTAGCGCTATCGGCCGCTGTGGTTGATTAATATTAATTTTATCATAATTAATTTTCTTTTTATTAATTATCACCATCATAATGAACTTGTATGTATTGTATTTCATGAATTTGTTTCATTTGTACCATATTGCGAGTTTAAGTGTGAGAGAGGGCCATGATCCTTAACTCCACCACTGCCAAAAACATAAATAAATACATAAATAAATAAATAAATAAAGAAGTAAATAAATGAATAAATAAATAAATAAATGAAAAAGATACGAGCCTTACAGTAGTCGCATATGTTGTGTAACATCTGACATGTTATCCTGCTCGTATACTACACAACTTGGACATTCCTAAAATGTTAATTTACACTCCATTTTCATACTGGTACTATGATGAATGTATAGATTGAATTGGAGATATGCTACTGTAACATTTGTGGCGCAGCGGTCAAGCTGTTAGTCTCTCACCAAGGTAGACCGGGTTTGATTCCCGGTCAATACATGTGAGATTTTCGAATTGAAATGCCATGTCCTGTGGTACTCATTCCACGTAAAAGGGAGATTAACGGACACGCAAAACTACAAGCTTCCTTCCTTCCTTTTACATTAATAATTCATAATAACAAAGTGAAGCACAACGTCGACAGTACTCTCAAATACTGTGAGCACATTCCTCTGTAACTATAATAATCATTATTCTCAAGGCTCTCATTAAGTTCGTCGTAAACAATCTAAACATGGCTTCCTAAATCATGAAATGACCTAGTCTCACATATGATGAAAATACAGCCTTTATTCCATTCATATAACAACATTCTGTTATGCATTTAATATTTGACTACTCACCCTCAGCTTGACAATAATGTCGCTTACTTAAATGTCATTTGTCGTCTTTGTCCTACCCCATGTGATATTCAACCTTGAACGTGAAGCTTCATAAACTACTCAATGAAAAATGAAAGTCGGTGAAACATTTGCCACTGTGCTCGTCAAACCAGTGCCTGTTAAATGCACTGCCTACTGTATTGCCATAACATTCTCGCACTACAGAGCACACACTGCCTTTCCAATACACACATTTTCAAATGTACATCCAGCTGGCAGTGCGTCTTCACTTCCGTCTGATCCACTTCCGTTCGATCCACTTCCGCCCGATTCACGTCCGTCCCATTTTTCTGGCAGTGCGTCTTCACTTCCGTCCCCAATTTTTAAAATCACTCCCACAAAACTATCCAGCAACCGAGCTGAAAGATGTTACACATCAATAAATATACAAATAAATAAATAAATAAACAAATAAATAAATAAATAATACATATATAAATAAAGTAAATAAACAAATAAATAAATACATAAATAATAAATAAACACATAAATAAATACATAAATAAATAAAGTAAATAAGTTAATAAATAAGTAAATAAATAACTACACGATGCGTAACAGGAGGATTACATGTTATGGCTACTTCACACGAATGAGCAACAATAGGTTAACCAAAAGGATATTCATCTACATTAGCAATTTAAAGTCCACCACAAAATGGGTTGAGGAAACAGGAACTGATTTCAAATAAGTTGGCTTCACTCGAGAAGATATTCTCAAAAATTATTATTTCGCAGGGAGGTTGATAAAATTAAAGGATTTCATGAAAGACCTAACTGAAGAACCAAGGTCATCTGGTCTGAAGAAAGAAGGAGACTCAGCAAACGCGTAAAGATATGCTGGGAGGAGAAGAGGAGATTGGCAAGTTGGCCGATTGTTCACCACGGTCCACAGTAGGCCAAAATCGACAGAAGAATAAATAAATAAATAAATAAATAAATAAATAAGGTCTACGTTTTAAAGTTTTTCGGTGCTATCTGACCTACCTATGTTGTAGGCTGCCTAGTAATACCATACCCACCCTGTATATCCCATCTATATATTTAGGGTCTTAAGGAAACGACTGGCAGATGAAACAGTGCCGCACAGTGGATCCTGTAGGATCAGAGACAAAAATTCTCTGATACAAGATTATAATAAATACGAAGAATATTACTGTAATGATTTCAGGACAAATATGTTTTGTCCCACTAAGGTGGTAGAGTATATTATCAAGTGCAGAAATCTTGATCTCAAGCTGTCAGCGTAGATGCTTACGTTAAAACTTCGTTTCAAACTTGGATGAATTTAATGACCTGCTAGAGCGTGAAGAGGAGTGACGGGAAGCATAATTACGAGGAGCAATTATGGTAAATATGACGTTCAAGTGTAATGTGCACTTATAGGCGGTAAATATACAATGTGTGTTTAAATCCTGACCTACGTTATAAGACAAAGCCTAGAAATCAGGCGCCAGACAACATTTCGAGTAATGGTTCTAACTCGTTCGGCATATTGCCGCTAGGTTCGCTTTCCGGTGCTCTTTATCGTATCGTTTGCATTACGTACAATGTGATTTGTATCTCTGTATTTGGCGGTAAATACGGCTTCTTAATGAGTGAGGAAGCCTAAGTGAGTTTAAAATTGACTGGTGAAGCGTGTCATGTTAGAAATATACTTTTTTTTTTAGCGTATGGCTTTCAGTGCCGGGAGTGTCCGAGGACATGTTCGGCTCGCCAGTTTTGTAGCTGCTTCGAGACGGACACCCAATGGGTGAGCTACAAGTACTGTTGGGGAGGGAAGGCGGGAAGTTGTAATGTAAGGACGAGGAGTTGGGAGGTAGCGGCTGTGGCCTATAGTTAGGGACCAACCCCGGCATTTACCTGGAAGGAAGATGGGAAACCACAGAAGACCATCTTCAAGGTTGCCGGCGGGAGGATTCGAACCTCCTCGCCTCCCGGATGTGAGCGACTGCCATCAGTCATGCCGTAACCACCACGGCTAACTCACCCGGTTATACTTTTGTTAAGGGCAGTAGACTGCTGTTTGACTGATATTGAGATGGATGCTAAGTGGACTTAATGAGCAAGACGTAGTGAAAAGCAAGTTTTATTCCAGTGAACTAGCGTAAATCTGCATGCATATGAGGTAAACACTTTAGATATAATTCGCAGAATAATTATTGTATAGTAACATGTGTAGATAATAGTGTTATGATTGTGTTTGTCACAAATGGTGTACTGTAACGTGCCGTATTGTACATCTCGTCAAGTTAAAAGCAAAGGACTTTCGTTTCATAAATTTCCAACGAACGATGACATACGGAGACAATGGGTTCTATCTGATTCACGTAAGGAAAAAGAACAGGGTATTTGTGCACACCCAAACATCCTTCTAAAATTTGAGGCAAGCACTTCAAGGATACTGATTTTATAGATTATACGTTCTGTACTACAAAGAGAACGCATTTCCGACGGTTTTGGGGTCTACCCCGAACATAAACAAGTACAAATAAATAGCCATATACGCAAAAGAGCATGCGTTGATAAAGACAACAACATAAGAAAATGTTCAGGTAATTTAAATATTACGGAAGACTGTTATGTTGAACGAACTGAGGAAAGCTATGATTCGCCACTTATTAGTGTAGGTACGCAATGTTCTACAACCAAGTCAACTCATAGGAAGTCAACATAAACAATTAAAATTAAGGAGGGCACTAAGGAAAAGAAGCAGTATACAGAGCTACAAATAAGTAATTGAATCGGAAGATACTTTCATTAAAACAAAATTTAAATTCACTGAAACGACAAACGACAAACTCGTTGTTCAAATATCGAAACTCGAGAGTGAAGCGGATTGTAGGGACTTGAAAGTTAATTTCTTACTTGAAGAAATTCGAGGTTTCACGAAACGGAAGTGTAAATGTAATGAAACAACAATCAAAATATGTGTATTGCCTCTAATAAATCACCGTCCGCTTACTGAGAGATAAACGTATTTTACAACTTCTTCATCCACGAACACTGAAAACTTACATTGGGTATATGAACGGAGAGACAGGTGTCACGCCACTTGTTAAACTAGGTTGACAGCTGAAGAAAAGTCACAGACTCATGATAATGAGAAGGTTGGTTCAATTAGCGAAATGGCCATGAAGTCTAGACTACTGTATGCCAAGAATTTATGATGCTCGTGAGACCATGCCTGCTTGCCAACCAATCAACACTTCACACTGGTATTACCGCTTCTTCTAGAAGTGGAAATGTGAACCTGAGGGAAGATGCAGTCGCAACAAGCGCCTTGATCAAGTTTCTGAAGCCTAAGGGTTCGCGAAAGATGCAAAAACCTAGCCACTGTTACAGAAACATCCCAGCTTCTGACACATTTCTTGAAGATTCTCAAAAGCCCTATTCAAGGTAAGAATACGGGGCATATATCATGTAAAAACGTTTTGATTTACATTAACCGTATTTTAGTACTGAAATCTCTTTGTTGTCAGAAACTCCGACGTCTCTATCTTCCATTTCAATTGCAAATGTAGCGGCGTTTCTTGAATGAGTGGCAGAAGAGAGAACAGCATGTGAAGGTTGCTTAGAGAAAATATCAGCTCCAGCAAGTTCAAACCCGTCATTAAGATTAATACATTTACAATACAGAGGGGAATTAAGATATTCCAATGCTACTTTTAAATTTCTATTGGAAACAATTTCTAACTTTGTCACAACAGCCATAAATTTCGTGTCTCGAAAATATTTAGTGTCAAATTTCCCAAATATTTTAAGTGACGTTTTCAGAGTACACAAAATGTATTGTCAATTCACTTTTCATCTGCAAAATGTATTAAGGCCATTTTTTTTTAAATATTGTTGTGTACACACGAGCAGTAGTGCTACGTTTCTTCATCTAGGAAGTAAGCCACTTGACAGAAAGATTCTTAAACTCAAGTGAAATACAGCCAAGAGTGAGCCGTATTATTCACTTGAGGGAAATTGGAGAAAAACAGGTAAATCCTAAGAAACATGTGTATTTGAGTTGCATGTAATGCAGTCAACAGCAGATAACTAGGGCGACAAACCACGATCCTAGTGGCGTAAAGAGAAACTACCAGTTCGGCGCTCCAAGTCTCTGCTCTATTTCCAGGCCTTGAGTACAATCGTAGGCCATGGTATAAATACGGTTATTGTGTTCAACTGGGAGGAGAACATCGTTTCGAGCAGCACTGATTCAAACATTTGAATGGTTCCAAGATAATCATAATAATCATTAAAGATCGATGTGTTTAGCACAGGTTTCCGATAGCATACGTCGGATTCAGAATCTATTCTCTAGGCTTTCAGGACGGAGCCGCGTCCTGTGTCTGAGATTGTTTCCCGGCGTTTCAGCTGTCAAGAAAAACTAAGAAAGACCCCATCACAAAGCCTTTCTGCCGTACGTGCAGTGGGTGACAGATAGAATCGCCAGGTTACTAAGAAAACACAACGTCACAACGATTATGCAACCAAAAAATTCAATTTTGAATGTTACAGTCAATATGTCAGACCATCGTAAGCACTAGGCCTTGAAAACGCAAAAACACAATATTCTTAAACCAGAGATGCGCTGTTGTCTGCCGAGCAAGTGAAGTGTTTTTTGGCAGTGTCAACAGGATGAGCTGGGCTTGAGGCGTTTGCAAGACAGTGTTACTGATATAGGCATCAATGGTGTCAATATGGACGTCAACACTGAATATGTTATGCAAAATCCACAACCCCTCGTGCTTGGTGTAGCGAGTCTGAGCGTCAGTGGGGTCGATATAAAACCACAGGAATCACAAACACTGCAAGTGCATCCATATTCTTGATTGTCGAACGATATGATGAACACATTTTTCAGTCTGGGACATGAGTCGATAAATGAACTAATGGAATTGGTGATATACTGGCTGATACGGACGATACCGAACCATCCGACACTTGCAGTGAAGTGCACTTTAGGAAGTGTTTCACGCGTTAGGCGTCATTTGACGCCTACATGATACCTGCAATTGCAACTTACAACAGAATTCACCACCCATCCAAGCGGATCAACTTACTGCTACTGAGCTCAATAACTACGTAGTTCTATGATAGTGGTGCCCAAATCACATACCACCAAATTCGATGGGGCACTCAGTAAGACAGGGCATCGCTATAGATGTATAACTTCAGCGGTCAAAGGGCAAAGCAAGCGACTTAAGTGGAACGTGGAAGGAGATGTGGTACAGTAGTAGCACTGGTAGAAGACACCTCAATCCCATGTTTTATATTACGAGGTTAAAATGGTGGCCTCAATTCCTAAATCAAATATCGACTAAACTAATCATCAGTACTGTACTAAATTTTTCAAAAACAAATCATGTAATGGAAAGCATTAGGAAAAACAAAGTACAAGATCATTAGCTGTATATTCAATAGATGGTGACATTATTGAAGGCAGCGCTTATAATCAAGTGTACCATGCACGTTGAGGATTGAGATACTTTGCTGTTGCTTTCTTCACTGAACCACTGTATCAGTACTGATCGTATGAATAGCACCATCCACATCTCCTACAGACAATGATTGTGTCCCATATGCCATTATTCAGTACCACCTATAGCTCTGCATTTCCTATATAATCACAGCCATGAATGTTAATGAGACATCGGTGAGACACCCATATTTTACTCTAGCATGTCCCAACGGACTAAAGCAAAAATACTGATTCACTAAGAGATGGCAGAGAGAACTGCACGGGTGTATTTGCCGCGTGCTCATTGTTTTTGACGGGCTGTACACAGGACCCAGACAGGAGGCAAGTGACACTCTGCATATCAGAAATTAAGTTGTGCGGTCTTGTCCCGGGAGACTGGGTCTCACAGATAAGCTGTTCTTGCAGGGGACATGTTTATCTCGCTCATACTTGGACCTAGTTCCCTCAGGATGCCACACTCAGCACTACACGCGCTTACTTTACATTGGTAGAAATTATTCTTTCGATCAGATAATGAACACAGGACGGTACTGTCTTCTCAAGACCTTGTCTCAGTCAAGTATAGATGTTGTTATTGTTGATTTATTTAGGGGCTTCGCGATATCATGGTCATAGAGCCCCGAGTACTTGGGCGTGTGTGGAATTTGTCTGATAATCTGAGTTAATGTGATGACTGTATTAGAGTGTGTATTTCTAATGGAGATGAGGATTGGGAAGGAGGCGTCCGTGGCACTAATTTATTTATTTATTTATGTCTTTTGCAGTGGCGAAGTTAGGGCTCGTGGCCCTCTTCTTATACTTAACCATCCCGGCATTTGCCTGGGGTGGAAGTGGGAAACCACCGAAAACCACTTCCAGGATGGCTGAGTTGGGAATCGAACCCACCTCTTGTCCGTTTTTGCCTCACGAGGCAGAGTGGACTCCGTTCCACCGCTCAGACCAGAATTGAATTTCTTGGCATAGCCGGGAGGCGAACACGTGCCTCTGCAGAGACAGTCAAAAATGCCAGCCACTACGCAACTAGGCGGTCAAGTATAAATGTAGTCTACCCAGAAAAGCTGCAGAGAGTTATTGTTTGAGGGTCATGGACATCGTGGTCATTTACCCCGTGTACTTGGGTGTATGTGTATAAAATGTTTATATTTTACTGCGGTGTCTGTAATGGTGTGGGTATTAGTCATTCAGATGTGATAGGTGAAGGAGGTCGCATTGGCCTTAAATTAGGAATCATTCCGATATTTGCTTGGAGTAGAAGTAGAAACTACTGAAAACCATTTGCAGGATGGCTGAGTTGGACATCGAACCCACCTCATCTCAGTTTTGCCTCACTAGGTTGAGTGTACCCCGTTCCATCCCTCAGACTGGAATTAAATTTCGTGGCAGAGCCGGCAATCGAATCTAGCCGCTACACCAGTAAGTAGCCAGCTGCAGAGAGAGGCAATGTGGGTGCGAAAGAGCGTAGGCCTCCCCTTTAGCGATCGGTACTTCAAAGACTAGATATATCAATCACCTTTCATTTTTTAACCCGCGAGGGCTGGCACAAGGGTATTTTTAACCCGAGATTTAAATAATGTTCTATATTTTCGTTTTGGTCAGCCCTAATTTCCTGTCGCCTACATTAACTTATTTCCTAGCCTTGAACTTCACCCTGCAAAAGAAACATGCCCATAGATTTTGGAACACTCAAGTTATTTCTATATTATTTTCGGTCGGGTCAGCTTTACCCATGGCGCCAGTCCTCGCGAGACAATGTTGAGCTTACGTTACTCGGAACAATTTAAACATTTTTTTATTTAGTCAATTTACCCTCTAGGTTGGTGGTTCCCACGGACTCAGCGAGGGAACTCACCACTACTGCCTCTATGGGCAGTGTCCTGGAGCTTGGAACATCTGGTCGGGATGGATACAACTGGGGAGATGTGATCAGCACTTCGCCCAGGCGGCCTCACCTGCAAAGCGAACAGGGGCCTCATGAGGGATGGGAAGGGATGGAAGAGTGGGATGGATAGGCTAGGAAGAGGGAAGGAGGCGGCCGTGGCCTTACAGTAGGTACCATCCTGGCATTTGCCCGAAGACGAAGTGGGAAACCACGGGAATCCACTTCGAGGATGGCTGAGATGGGAATCGAACCCCCTCTACTCATTTAAACCACCCGAGGCTGAGTAGACCCCGTTCCAGTCCTCATACCACTTTTCAAATTTGGTGGCAGAGCCGGGAATCGAACCCAGGACCTCTGGGGCGGCAGCTAACCATGCTGACCGCTACGCTGCGGAGGCGACATTTTCGTTTTGTTCAGCTCTAATTTCCTGTCATCTACAGTACCTTCCTTCCTAGCCTTCAACGTCACCCTGCAAAAGAAACATGTCCATAGCTTTTGGAACACTCAAGTTAATCTATATTATTTACGGTCGGGTCAGATTTACCCATGGCGCCAGTCCTCGCGTGACAATGTTCGGCTTACGTTAGTCGGTACAATCTGTAAAAAAATAAGGCGTAGAATCCACCTGTTTTGGCGCAGCACAATCACATAGCTCACGTTCTTGTTGATCCATGTTTAGGGTCTAGGACACCTTGGTCATCAGCTCCTTTGTTCAAAAAAATTGAGATGACTGCTTTGCCGCCACTTTCAAGGTCAATTATACTGTTACGAAAATCACTGTCATTTTTCTGCATGTTAAATTTGAAAAATATAAATAAACATCATTTTATATTGGGAATAGTTTATAGGAAGACACAGGGTGTAAAATTACTTCATTAAATTACGTACGACTACAACAAAATGGGAGTGACACACTATGGGTCAAAATGACCCGGCGCCAGCCTTCGTGTTATATTTTTCACACCAGTTCTCAAGGGTTAAGGATACACTCGTAACATTCATTGCATAAACCTAGAGCCATATTCACGTTGGAACAAATGCTGAAGCAAAATACTAGCTGGCACTTTCTGAGCGGATGCGTGCCTCTCCTTTCTACGACACAGCTCAGCCCGGATGAAATGACGTTAGTGGAACGCAATGTTGCGGATTATTTTAATATATAGATGTCAGAATCAAGTAAGTTAGCGTTCAGCGAAATAAACTAAGCTGTAGCGTAATTTAATGCTTGTCATGTAAGCAGGGAACAAATTTTATCAATTTTTTGAATCACTTGTTCTCTCAGCTCGGTGACACCCACAGACTCAGCGGGGAATCATTCCTCTGCCGTGGCAAGGACAGTGCCTGGGAGATGAACACACTTTAACAAAAGATACAACTGGGGATGGTAATAGGCCTATCATTCAGGTGACCGCAAATTTGGGTCCGGGTTCGATTCCCGGAGCAAAGTTTACTCATCCTCGTGAGGCAGAACTGAGAAGAGGAGAGTTCGATTCCTGCCTCATCTATCTTAGAAATAGTTCTCCGTATCTTGGATTCAAGATGTTCAATTAACATGCTCGGGTGAGTAGAGTGCTTTAATACTGTTCACAACGTATACAGTGTCTGGCCTCATGGCAAGTTGATAAGCGCGCTAGGTCTTGACCCAAAAGGTCCCGGGTTGGATTCCCTGTCAGAACATCGGGGATTGGAGTTTATTCACCCGGCCCAGAGACTGGGTGCATGTGACGTCTTCATCATCACTTCATCCTCATTAGGACACGTAGGTCGCTCACGGGCGTCTACTAAAGAGACGTGCACCTCGGCCTCTCAGGGGGCTACACAACATTCTTCTTTGTTTCTTTCTTTTTACAAAGAACTCGAACACCAAAAGGATGGGTGCTTTTGTGCTCCATTTCACTGATCTATTAACAAGCTTACGTTGGTAACGCATGTCCCCGTTCTGTTGTGGGCAATAAACATCAACATAGATCGCATGTTTCTGAATACGTTAAAGACATGGCAATGGTGGTTAGACTTAAAATACAATATATCCCCACGAGAATTTAAATATATATTCCAGATTATTCGGTCATTATAAATTCGACTTGTATTTTAAAATCGTCCAATTAAGTTGCCCTCTAAATTCGTCACTGGGAAAATTATTGATAATATTTTTTTTTTTTTTTTTTTTTTAGCGTATGGCTTTTAGTGCCGGGAGTGTCCGAGGACATGTTCGGCTCGCCAGTTTTGTAGCTGCTTCGAGACGGACACCCAATGGGTGAGCTACAAGTACCGTTGGGGAGGGAAGGAGGGAAGTTGGAATGTAAGGACGAGGAGTTGGAAGGTAGCGGCTGTGGCCTATAGTTAGGGACCAACCCCGGCATTTGCCTGGAAGGAAGATGGGAAACCACAGAAGACCATCTTCAAGGTTGCCGGCGGGGGGATTCGAACCTCCTCGCCTCCCGGATGTGAGCGACTGCCATCAGTCATGCCGTAACCACCACGGCTAACTCACCCGGTATTGATAATATTGAAAAACACTTATTACATTGGACTATCACTGTTTACGGTAGTGATCGAACGAACAATGGTATATATAATATATTTGGCTTGGACTTTGGTTGCCAGAAATACTGTGACGGTGACATTTGAGTCAAAGGAGAATACCAGGAGGGCATGTTAGAAAGTTAGAAATGTAGCGAGTGAGAGAGAACCTTTCAGAAAGGTGAACAATTCCCTGGAAGGTCAGAGGAGACGGCGACTACGAGACACTTCATCTCTTTATGGCTCATCCCCTGGGGGATAGACAGCCCACAGTACTGCTGTTCCCCAGCAGACACGAAACACTCTACTTACAGGAACATCTCTCGCTTCATCCAATAACAGGCCTACCACATGAGAATCAAACAAGAAACAAATTTATCCAATGGCTTCCATGTAGCCTGACAATCCCCTTATCAAACTTCTTGGTGCCTCTTGGTCTTACAGCGAACTTCACCTGTGTGTCCACTAGTTGCCTCTGGCACGTTGTTGTTGTTGATTCTTTACGGGGCTTTGCAACATCGTGGTCATGTAGGGGTCATGTACTTGGATGTGTGCATTTATTTATTTATTTATTTATTTATTTATTTATTTATCGTATGGTTTTTAGTGCCGGGAGTGTCTGAGGACATGTTCGGCTCGCCTGAGTCTGTAGCTGCTTCCAGCGGACACCCTTAAGGTGAGCTACAAGTTCCGTTCAATTGCAAGTAGTTCCAACTTTTGCTACAGATATCAATGATACCTAGTGGTGAACGTTGGAACTTGGATAGCGCGTTCCAACGAAATTTAACCAAACAATTTAGTTTCACACAAGTTTTGTCTGTGGAAGGACCTTTTACATGCCATAAATCTATGACATGGGACCGCTGGCTTTACTTCCCCTCCGAAGGAAGGCATACTGAAGTATTTTAACGCTCTTAAAAATCCGACGACTTGCGTCGGGTTTGAACCCGCTATCGTGGGAACAGCAGTTCAGCATGCTACCGACTACGACACCGAAGCCGCTTGGGTGTGTGCAGAATTTGTTTGATAGTCTGTCTCACTGTGATGTCTGTAGTAATGTGTGTATTTGTGATTGAGGTAGGATTTAGGTATGAAACGGCCGAGGCCTTGAGTTAGGTACCATCCCGGAACATTTGCCTGGAGTAGAAGTGGGAAGCCACAGAAAACCACTTCTGAGATTGCTGAGGTAAGAATCGAACCTGCCTCTTCTCAGGTTTGCCTCACGAGGTAGAGTGCATACCGTTCCAGTCATCAGACCTGAATTAAGTTTCTTGGCTGAGCCAAAACTTGAACCTGGGCCTCCGGGGTGACTTCCAGGAATATTATTGACAACACCACGAAGATGGTAAAAGAAACTAGGTATGTGTGGTATCATTAATTGTGATGTCGGTGTAATTGTAACTGGGACTAGCAGGGACGTATTCATAGTGCGGGGGTTGATGGAGTTACAGCTCCCTACGAAATTCTCCAGAAATTCCATGAATATTGATTGATTCCTTAGTTTGAGGGCTGCAACAACGCGGTGATGTAGCCCCATGTACTCTACGTGTGTGTAGAATTTGTATGATAACCGGTGTTAATTGTGGTGGCTGTATTAGTGTGTGTTATCTGTGATTCAGTTAGGACTGCAGACGATTAATTTTTTCAAGTAGTTCCTACTTTTGCTACCAAATGCTACCGTCCACGACACCTAGCTGCGGACTTGGCTACTAGATGCCATCGCATCCCGCACCTGGCAGCGAACGTTGGAATTAATATAGCATTATCAAACTAAGCTAGTAGGGTAGCTAGTGGAGACTCCTAATGGATAGCTCCACTCAGGGAGTGGCGCCCCTGCCCAAGCAGCCCCAGGTCCCTCTGGCCCGGAGGGTAGTCCCTGGCAAGGGTGGGGTAGACAGGGCTCCTTAGCCACAGTGAAGGCAACCTGTCTAGGGGTGACAACCCCGAATAATAAGCCTCTCAAGCTAACAACTTGAGCAGTACCTTGGACAGTGACTCGTCGCTGCCCCATGAAGAATGATCTTCAACTGAGCATGGAGGAAAATTTCGCTAAATGCACTACCCCAGGTGGTAACCAATCCACCGTTGCCCATGGCAACGTTAGCGGACCTTCGGATTCTGGGGAGTCCGCACTAACATGCTTTAAGGATGAGTCGGAGCATCCTGAAATTCCTGGACGTAAACTCAGATCAAGACGGCAAAGTTTCTTCGCAACATTTAACGCCAATTCACTGCTCAAAGTGGGTAAACTGAAACATCTGACAGACTCACTAACACGACATAACATAGTACTGACAGCAGTACAGGAAACCAGATTCGCTGATGACCATGCCCTTGAATCCCAAGGGTACAGAATCCTCAAAGGAAAAGTCGGTCAGCGAGTAATGAAGAACGTACCCCACTTAGGTACAGGATTTATAATCAGCCATAAGATACTGGATTCAGTCATCGACTTTAGTTCTCCAAGCAGTCGTGTATCTATCCTCTCTCTCAAATGTGCTAACAAGGGCTACACTTTAGTCAATGTACACGCCCCAACCAACCAGGACAACAAGCGCAACCCAGACAGAACTGACAAATTCTGGGAAGACCTAGAAGATATTCTCTCTAAAATCCCAGACCGACATACCACCATACTGCTTGGTGACTTCAATGCCCAGTCAGGAAGGGAGAAAAAATACAGAATCATAGTGGGCAACTATCCAGCGCATAAACGAACTAATCGCAATGGAGAACGATTGGTGGAACTGTGCACGGCTTTCGACTTGGTTATGAAGTCTACAGCATTTAAACATCTGCCAAGAAAGCAAAAGACTTGGATCTCTCCTAACATCAACCTGGGTGAATTCCAGATAGATCATGTGGCCATCTCAAGAAAATCCCAAAAGGAAATACAAAACGTGAAGGTATTAAGAAGCGCCAATCTGGACTCAGACCACTACCTCTCAAAGATCAAACTGCGACTCCAACCTAGAAACAATAGATTACACAGAACCTCCAAGATGGTCAGATTTGATATAGAGCGACTTAAGAACAATCAAGAAGTCAGTCGAAGACTGAACAGTGCAGATCTTAACAACTGGGACCAACTGAAAGAAGCTCTTGTCAAGACGGCTAGTGAACTTGCTCCCCTCACTAGAAGAAAGAAACATCCGTGGTGGACTGAAGACTGTGACAACACAATAGCTCAAAGACAGACAGCCTGGATGAAATGGAACTCTAAAAAGACTAAGGAAAATTGGGAGAACTACTTGGAACAAAGGAAGCTTACAACCAAGATAATCCGAGGAACCAAACGGGCCTTCACACGCAACCAACTAACCCAAATCGAAGAGAACTTCGCTAAAAATAACACCAGAGACTTTTACAAAACATTCAAGCAGTCACTCGGAAAATACACTCCACCAAGTCTCCACTTCAAAGACTCACAGGGCAAACTGACTTTTAACGACAAGGACAACTGTCGCCTCTTAGCTCAGTACTTTAAGAACTTGCTCAACTGTGATCCACCCAGCGAAGACTTTGACTACATACAAACAACACCAAACCCGGACTCGCTGCCTCCTTCACTGGAAGAAGTTCGTGAAATCATTCAACTTCTTAAGAACAACAAGGCAGCTGGAGAGGACTCCATTGTTGGTGAACTCTGGAAATGTGCTGGAAGCAATGCTGTGTGCAAACTCACCGAGTTCATACAGAACATCTGGGAAACAGAGAAATTACCACCTGACTGGACCTCAGCTCTGATCCATCCCCTCCACAAGAAAGGAGATTTTACTGACCTAAACAACTACCGTGGGATTTCTCTCGTCCCGGTAACATACAAGATTTTCTCCAAGGCATTACTAACACGGGCAGAAAGTCAACTGGACAGTCAACTCGGAGAATATCAGGGAGGCTTCAGGAAGGGCCGATCCTGTGCTGAACAGATCCTCAACCTGAAAACTGTACTTGCATACTCCAAATTGAGAAACCGCAAGGTGGTTGTCACCTTTGTTGATTTTAGGAAGGCCTACGACTCTGTTGATAGGGAAACACTTAATAGAATTCTCCAAGAACTAGGGTTAGACAACAAAACCCGCAAACTCATTCTAGAAACCTTGACCAATACCCATTCCAAGGTTAAATTTAGAGGCGAGGTCTCAGCAAGCTTCGAGATAAAAACAGGGGTGAGACAAGGGGATGGACTTTCTCCACTTCTTTTCAACTGTGTCCTTGAAAAGGTTGTGAGAGAATGGCGCAAGGAACTGACCAATATGGGTGTCCAGAGTGGGATATACCTGGGGCGTAGGAAGGAAGGACTGGTTGTAGATTGCCTGGCCTTTGCTGACGACATGGCACTTATTGCCGATTCTCTGGATACAGCAACAATGCAGGTCAATTGCCTCAGAAGACAGGCAGCCAAAGTGGGTCTTCAAGTGTCGCTGGAAAAAACAGAATTCTTCACCAACATCAAAGAAGCTAACAGAGAGATGCTACTAGAACAGGGAAAAATCAAGAGGATTGAGAAATTTAAGTATCTCGGCGAATGGATTGAACCCAACTTATCAGAAAGAGCATCATTATCCATGAGAGTCAACAAGCTGGAACTGGATTATCGACTGACAAAGAACATCTACAACAAGAAATGCCTGTCACGCAACCTGAAACTGAAGCACTACACCTCAGTCATACGACCAGAAGCCCTGTATGCCATGGAGTGTCTCTCATTGAACCGAAGTGGTCTGATGGAGAAAATGGAAGTCAGAGAGAGGAGAATTCTCAGGAAGATCCTAGGTCCGGTAAAGGAAGATGAGGAATACCGTAGGCGGCACAATTCCGAGCTCTACGAACATATAGAAAGGCTCTCTGACTGTGCTAGGAAAAGGAGAGTAGCATTCTATGGTCATGTGGCAAGATTGCCTCCCAAAAGACTGACCAATAGGCTGTTCACTTTCTGGCAGAACAAGAAGGTTCGTACCACTTGGCTGACAGAAACTGAGAAAGACATTAATGAACTGGGAATATCAGATCTTCAAGACAGGCAATCTGTGAGACATGCCCTGAAGGAAGTCCATGGATTTCAGGAAAAACCTCGGAAGAAAGGTACCCCTTGGACATATGAAAGGAAGGAGTTACACCGGCAGAAAATGCGACAACACTGGGCAAAGATCAAAGCTCAACAGTTGAACAAGCGTGGTCCAAAGTAGGCCCATTCGAAACAAGAAGAAGAAGAAACTAACCTACAGATTTTAGCTTCCACAAGTGTAGTTAGTGGAAGGTTCTTTTTCATGCAATAAATCTATGACATGGGTTCGCCGGCTTTACTTCTCCTCCAGAGGAAGGCATACTAAGGTATTTTTAACATTTAAAAAATCGGACGACTTCGGCCGGGTTTGAACCCGTGTTCTTGGGCATAGAAGTTCAGCATGCTACCAACTACGCCACCGAAGCCGCGTCCTAGGATATTGATGCTTAAATATACTGATAGTTATTGGTGCAATTTCAATATAATTTTATCTCAACCTTTGATTGTATCATAGCAAATGTCGCTAAGTATATTAGTAAATCTACTAACGTAGCTGAGTTGTCTACACATGTGCTCCACGGCTGGACTGGATGGATCCATCTTGAGTGCGGTTTCTTCCGAGGTTTCTCTTACACTGCAGGCACCTACCTCAGTTCTATAATCAATAGACCATTTTATCCATTTTAGATGGAGTTCTACACGACTGAAACCATGACAATCAGAGCCTGGACTGAAGATAACCAGGATCTCCATCATTTCGTAAACTCCATGGCTGTACATGGCTACCACCACAAGTTGTGTAGGACGAAAGGTCACCATGACCCCAACCTGAGGTGCGACTTGCGAATAATAATGTGACAGATATCATTGTGCTTACTGCAAAGAAACGTCGGAAATCAATTATAGACGTTTGCACAAATTGAAGAATAGACATGTTCCTGTATCCTTTATTGTATCGTTATAATTTGCACAAATTATTTGTGCGCGTTTATAATTAATAAAGTTAACCATGTCATCAGACATATTCCGTGCTAAAAGATGGAATATTGGCTTTCACGATCAAGCAACTAAACTCCAGTGTCTTGACAACAGACAGAGCAAAAGCCTACACGAGATTTCCAAATTACAGTATATATTCTCTTATTCTTCTCGTTGTTGTGCAATATCCTCAATGGATGTTGACAGTCACCAGGGAGATGTATTGCTTATATGTAACCAGTGATGGACGAAGCAAAGAGGATGTAATAAGTAGGTTGGCTCATTTCTACAGAAAAGGAATCTGTTGACATCGAATATAGATTTAGTTATTAGGAAGTCATTCTTGAATGGCTTTGTCAGGAGCGTTGCACTCTATGGAAGTGAAACTTGGACTATTGGTGCAGCAGAAAAGAGGGAATTGAAGCGTTTGAAATGTGGTGTTACAGGATAATGATGAAGATCAGATGGTATGGTTACAAATGAAGAGGTATTAAGCCGAATAGGAGAGGACAGAAGTTTCTAGCGACTACTAATTAAGAGAAGAGATAGGTTGGTAGGAGACATCCTAAGACACCCAGGAATAGCAAGCTTAGTTATGGAAGGAAGGGTTGAGGACAAAAACTGTAGGGGTAGACCAAGGTTAGAATATTGTAAACAGATTGCCTCGGATGTAGGGTGTGGTAACTATGTAGAGATGAAACGATTAACTCAGGACATGGAGACCTGGAGAGGTGGTTCAAACCAGTCAATATACTGAAGACGCAAACAACAACATTTAACGACTCGGAATAATGCAGAAGTGTTGATTCCATACCATTGACATAGGTTCTTGAGCCAAGATACTCTACTCCTTCTTCGGCCTTTACTACTTTAATTTTTTTCTTCAATGATGATCTATAATAATGTTATTACTTTTACGTCCTTTTTAACTACTGTGGCATTTAGAGACTCCAGGGTGCCTGAATGTTGCCAGTAAATCTCCAGACACGGCCCCATCACATTTCCGTACCGTCGTATGCCAACTGACTGCACCGGGATTCGATCCTGCAGTCTTGCGTACAGCAGGCGTGAATATTACAGCTGCTGTACGCAGCCAGTCTTCAATGATGATCTAAAGGTCTTATGTTGATCATGGCGATTGATATGGCCAAAGTATTCAAGTTTTGTCTTTTTAATGTTATGAAAGACCTCCAGTACATTAAGCCGGCATTCGAGCACTTCACTGTTACATACTCTATCGATCCGTGATATACTGAGTAGTAGTCTGTAGCACCAGGTCTCGAAGGCTTGCCATATTTGCTGGTGTTCTCTGTAAGAGTCCAGGCTTCAGCAGCATCCAGAAGGAGGGGAAAAGTGTAATATTGCAGTAAATGGAGACGAAGATAAATCTTAAAGTCTCTGTTGCATAGTAATTTATTCACTTTCTTGAATGCAGCTCTTGCCTGTTCAATGCGAGATCTAATTTCGATAGCATTGTTCCAATTATGATCAAGTATACATCCAAGGTATTTTACATGTTGAACTTGCTCCGGTGTTGTCCCAGCTACAGTCATGTTTGCTCTCAACCATTAATTTAGTTTTTATCCTCTAAATTAATTAATATGCTAGCTGGATTTTGTTGTTTTAAGGGGCCTAAAAGCGTGGTCATCTGCCCCTAATTAATAGGTCTATGCTCTTCAGGTTTGTGGAAACAAATTTCTCAACATTTTATTTTATTTTTATTTAAGCGAAACTTCCCCTACAGGAGAGCGATTGAACTTGATAAGATGATGTCATTTGGAGGCGTGTCTCCTCCGCTCCTCCCAAAATCTCTTCATTCTCACGGAATGCTCCCTCTTCCTCTCATCCGTCCACTTTTCCAGGTTGTCGTAATAATCTTGGTTCAAACTTAACATTGGCGATTTTCGTCTGGCACTCAGTTCGGTCTTCGAAATTTTCTATATTGATTACTTGTAAGTCCCTCTGAACCTCTTTAATCCAATCTGTGCCCAATTTACTCTGTGTTATGACACCAAGTAGTTTCTTTGGCAATCTGGAGGTGGCCATCCTGTGTATGTGAGTGTAAAATTTTGCTCTGCGTTTTCTAATTTCGTCTGTTATCGTATTGGTCTTTTGATAGATTTCTGTACTAGGTCTCTTCATCGAAATGCCGTTTCTGTTGATTGCTCCGTAGGTCTTCCGGAGAATTTTTCATTCCTGTTTTTCCAGTTCCCTAATCATGGAATGACCATCGATTACTATTGTTTCAGCGGCATATGTTGCTTCTGGTAGAATAACTGTTTTATAATGTCGTAATTTGGCATTCGTCAAAATGCATTTATTTTTGTAATGGGCCCACGTTAGCCTGTAGGCCTTCTGGAGCTTAGTGATTCTGTCTTCATTGGCGATTCGATTAAGTCCTGAGGGCTGTATAATTTCACCAAGGTATTTAAAAGTGCAGACTTGGGCGATTTTTCCGTAGACTATTTGGTGTTTAAAGGGGATTTATTTTCTGGCCTTCTCTCCTTATATTTGGTCTTGTCGTAAGAGATATGTAATCTGGTCTTTTGTGCAATCTCATGGAGCTTTTCCACTGCGTAAGTCGCTTTTGATCTGTTGTCTGCGACAATTGCAATATTATTATTATTATTATTATTATAGTTTATTGTTTGACAACATTATCACGGCAAATACCGGCTACATTTTCTTTTACAGCCTGGTTCGGCCTTAGCAAGGCACCATCTGTACTGAGATAATTACGGTTACACTGTTCAGAGACCTCACATCCATGTCGTGCCCGCATTCTTCACGAGTCTCCTTCATTTGTAGGATGAGCTAAATTCCCATCTGGATCATCGATCTTTGCTGAGTATTCGGCCAGGGCATTGTCACCAAGGAACTTCCTAACAATATGGCATGTGTTTAACAGAACTGCCTTCTGAAGTTCAATATATATCTGCGGGTGCAGATTCAATATTGATAGACTACTATGGAGAGTTTTCGGTATAACACCAGTACACGATACAATTATTGGGATGGTAGTCACCGAATCAAGTTTCCACATCTGCTTTATCTCAATTGCCAGCTCAGTGTACTTAGATATTTTAGTAGCAGCTGTTGTTTGGATGTTTTGATTGTTGGGACATGCGACATCTATCAGTAATGCCTCTTTGTGTACTTTATTGATGACAATGATATCTGGTCGGTTGTTACTGACTGCGACATCTGTCACAACTCCTCTGTCCCAATAGAGCTTGTGTGTGGCATTTTCGAGTACTGCAGATGGTGTGTATTTCCAATAGGGGACGGAGCTTTGAAGAAGTTTGTACTTCAATGCCAGTTTCTGGTGGATAATGTTGGCAACTTGATCGTGTCGATGTTTGTAGTCAGTGTTGGCAAGGTGGGAACAACCTGACATGACGTGTTGAATGGTCTCACTACATTTGCCACAGCGGCGACATTTCTCACTCTCTGTTGCTGGATCTTTTATGATAAATTTCCGATAGCTTCGAGTAGCAACAACTTGGTCTTGGATAGCTACAACAAATCCCTCTGTTTCCGGAAAGAGGACCGAGTGGGTCAGCCATGCGTGCGACGCTAACTTGTCGATGTGAGGCTGGTCCAACTCATGTGGAAACTTCCCATGAAGCGCCTTCTGTTTCCAATTCCCGATCTTGTATTCAGTAGTTTTCATTTCTTTTACTGGTGGATCTAAAGATGACAGATGGAGCGGTGTGTAATTATCATCAGCTGAAGATACAGTGTGATGGAGAGGGGATGTTTCTCCTTTGTTGTGGAAAAATGCACGCAGAGTTGTCACTTGTTTTGTATGAAGGTTCATGATGTCTATCAGTCCTCTACCACCTTCAGACCGAGGTAGAGTCAGGCGCTCTGTTGCTGATTTCGGATGGTGCATACGATGGCGTGATAAAAGCACCGATGTTTTTCGTTGCAAATCGTGCAGTTCAGTTTGAGTCCACCTGATTATACCAAAGGAGTATGTAACTACGGGCATTGCAAATGTGTTAACTGCCTTAATGATATGTTTAGCGCTAAGTTTTGAAAAGAGAACACTGCGAAGTCGTGAAGTAAACTGCTCAGTTATGTTCTTCTTGATATCACCATGTCTTAGACGGGTACTCTGGGCGAACCCAAGATATTTGTACAATGCGCCTTCCTCCAACGGCTGAATACTTCTTTGTCCCTCTCCAACATGTATTCCTTGTGCAGAGTGCGAGCCTCTAATAACAGTCTGTGTTCTGCACTTATCAAAACCAAACTGCATATGGATATCTGAAGAAAAGCTCTGAGTGATAGAGATGAGATATTGTAGGTGCACTTTAGTTGATGCATACAGTTTAATGTCATCCATGTAAAGAAGGTGGTTCATCTTGTACGCTTCACCATGATTACCCTTAATACTAAATCCGTAGTTGCTACTGTTCAGGATTTGCGAGAGAGGATTCAATGCCAGACAAAACCAGAGTGGGCTTAGCGAGTCTCCTTGAAAAATTCCTCGGCGAATCGGTATTAATGAAGATGTTAAACGAGTGCCACCCACTGTAAGTTGGAGATCAGTGCTCCATGAAACCATTGCGCACTTCAGGAAGTTCACTATAATAGGGTTGACCTTGTAAATCTCCAAGCTCTGTATAAGCCATGTATGAGGCACGGAATCGAAAGCTTTTTGGTAATCAATAAAGCAGGCATAAAGATTTCGTGATCTACGACAGGCCTGCTCTAATGCCACGGCATCAATAGTGAGCTGTTCCTTACATCCTTGAGAATTCCTTCTGCAACCCTTTTGCTCCTCTGCGAGAATGGCGTTTTCCTCACTATGCGCACGAATTCGATTTGCAGTAATGGATGTAATGATCTTATAAAAGTTTGGCAAGCAGGTGATGGGGCGATATTTAGATGGATTTGTGATTTTAGAGTCCTTTGGCTTGAGATAGGTTAACCCCCTGGCTAGGAAAACTGGAAATGCAGCAGGATTTTTCAGAAAACACTGTATGTGAATAGCCAGTAAACGGTGGGTACATGTGAGCCTTTTATAGTAGTAATTATGGATCCGGTCAATTCCAGGTGCTTTCCAATTCTGTAGGCTGCTGGTGACCTGGCGTAGTTCCTCAACATCAACGTCTGTATGTGCCATTTGATTTATTCGTCTGGTAGCATTCTCTATTTCCTTAAACCACGGAGCTTCATTGTTGTGTTCTTCCGGCTTAGACCATATTGATGACCAGTAGTCGGTAACACTCTCCGCACTGGGTCCTTCTGGAGAATCATTCTGAACTTGAGGTGTCTTTTTCAGGTCTTCATAGAACTTTCTCTCATTTCTCTTGAAGTCATTGTTCTGTTTCTTCCGTTCGGTAGTGTTCTGGTATCTCTTAAGACGCTTAGAGAGGGCTGCAAGTTTTTGTTTTTAAGTATCAAGTACTTCTATTATTATTATTATTATTATTATTATTAATATTATTCATATGTTCACCATGTCATTGGGTACAATTCACGATTCCATCGGCATTTGTTGCAAGATGGATTGGAGTTATCTATTTTGGTAGGTTGAGGAAGGAACGAACTATGGAGCAGATCTCAAAAATAGCTGGATGGTCTCCGATTCGTGATGGCATCTCCTACATTTGTCATCTGGCATGTCTGCCTTAATAAATTATGTATTTATGGTAGTTCTTTGTTGCCACTACTTGATCTTATATCGCGACTATGAACCCCTCAGTCTCAGGAAATAGATCCGCATGGCCCAGCCAGCTGTTCGACGCATGTATGTCAACATATTCTTGACTAAGATCATCCGGTTGACGGCCGTGCAGCGCTTTCTGAGTCCACTGTTGAAGCTTGTTGGTTATGTGCTCTTCTGACGTAGCTAGCTGCACGTCTCTGGCATGGAGAAGGTCCAATGGCGTGTAATTGTCATCCACCTTAATAACAGTCTGATACAGGGGAGAGTTTGTCTTGCTCAAAACGTAGGCCTGAAGATTCTTCACCTGCTTGGCATGTACTGTAGGTGTATAATATCAGTAAGCGCGCGACCACCTCTCTGGTGTGGGAAATTCAGTCGTTCAACTGTTAACTTCGGGTGTAGACATCTGTGTTTCGTTAAGGTGGTGCGTGTCTTAATAAGAATATTTTCCAGGTCTTTCTGTGTCCATTTTACTATACCAAAGGTGTAAGGCAGTACTGGAATGGCACATGTATTGATGGCCTTGAAGATGTTCCTTCCATTCAACTTGGATTTCAGAATCTTGTTGAGATGTTGAATGTACATCGCTACTGTTTGATCCTTAATGAACTTGTGATCAATTAACTTTGACTGTGGGAAACCAAGATACTCGTAACTCTCAGTTTCTTCCATAGACTGAATGAGACATCGATTTTCGATTAAAAATCCTCGGCTTCTAACTTTCCCTACTGGAGAGTAAAAGTACGACATTTATCCAACCCAAAACATACCGATGTCTGTAGAAAATGAACCTGTGATAACAATCAGAGTATCTACTGTATATGCTTTTCAGAGGGTGCGTATAGTTGTATGTCATCCATATACATCAAATGGGAGAGATGATGGATTACTGTGCGAGAGCGTCTAATCGGAAAGCCACTTCGTGTCGCATTCAATAGCGATGGGAACGGGTTCAACGCAAGGCAGAAACACAAAGGACTCAGACTGTCTCCTTGAAAAATGCTTCGCTTGATTGGAATGAATCTTGACTCAATCGAAGTACCACAATGTTGTATATACAAATTGGTTCCCCAAAATGTCACCATTGTTTGCAATGCTGTAATTAATACTGGATGAACTTGATAGATCATGAGGACTCAGAGTAACCAGGAATGTGCAACTGAATCAAATGCTTTCGCGTAATCAATGTAGGTCATATATAGATTTCGCATCATCTTGTATCCTTGCTCCGTAATCACGGCGTCGATTACCAGCTGTTCTTTGCATCCTTGAGACTTTTTCACACATCTCTTCTGCTCCTCAGCCAAGATGTTATTATACTTCACGTGCGTGTAGACATTATGTGCAATACATGATGTAAATAGTTTATAGAGATTGCATAGGCCAGTAACTGGCTATACTTTGCAGGGTCTACAGTTCTTTTACCTTTCGGCAGTAGGTATGACTTCCTTCGCATTAAGTAGAAGGGTATCAGTTGTGGATTTGCAAGGAATTTACTGTAGTGGCGGGCAAGATGTTGGTATGTGCAGGTGAATCGTTTCATCCAGAAGTTATGGATATTGTCTGGTCCAGTGGCTCTCCAATTTTGTCTCATTAGCAGCGCGTGTAACATCATCTGTGGATATAGACGAGTCTTGCATTGTATCAACTTCTGACATTCTTTGCTCCTCCCCAGTAAGCCATGGGGCGCTACTGTTGTAATCTCCTGCATCTCGCATTGGTATGACATTTCCATGGAATCATACATTATCATATATTATAACTGTAGTTACATAGATAGAATGAATTTTGTTTTAAATATACATGGTCCTTGTAATACAAGGCATCAGGCTGTGAATCCCTAGCCATCAACTGTTGTATAGTATCCTATCAGAGTTAATGGAACCGTCTCTCAATTATGTTGCAGGTAATGAGGTATTCCCGCCATAAGCTGGCAGAATGTACATTGGCACGGCCCCTATACACTACAACGTGAGTACTGTATTACTCGAGTTAAAAATATGGGACTTGGCTACAGTCATTTGTACAATGTTCCAATTTGTACACAGCCTTTTGTGTTTTATAAATTTAATCCAGTCAAATAACTCGGTGAAAATTCGTCTCTGTTTGAAATATACAACAGTGGCTGGCAGTAGCTATTTAATTGGATGCTAACGGTTATAACGAAAGGGGCGTTGTGCATGAAATATACAAAGGTGTCTGCCAGTAGATATTTTAAATAGATGCTAACGGTTATAACGAAAGAGGCGTTGTGCATGAAATATACAAAGGTGTCTGCCAGTAGATATTTAATTGGAAGCTAATGGTTATAACGAAAGGGGCGTTGTGCATGAAATATACAAAGGTGTCTGCCAGTAGATATTTTAAATAGATGCTAACGGTTATAACGAAATGGGCGTTGTGCACGAAATATACAACGGTGGCTGACAGTTTCTATTTAATCGGAAGCTAACGGTTATAACGAAAGCCGCGTCGTGCATGAAATATACAAAGGTGTCTGCCAGTAGATATTTTAAATAGATGCTAACGGTTATAACGAGAGGGGCGTTGTGCATGGAACATACAAAGGTTTCTGCCAGTGGCTATTTTAAATTGATGCTAATGGATGTAATGAAATGGGCGTTGTGCATGAGATATACAAAGGAGCAGTTATTGTGTCTTATGATGAATATATGAGGAGGATGGATTCTTGGTGAAATTGGGATTCACAGCAGGTACTGTATTTTCACACAAGATATCCCGAAAACAATTTACACACAGGGCATCCCAAGAGCTGAAGGTTCCGTTTAGGACGTACTAAAGATGAAATACAGAAAAAGGTAAGCATGAAATGAAGTGTTGACGAATAGGAAAATTCTGAGTACAGTTCTGGAGCCTTCTAATGAGGTAGGTTTTTAAAGAAAAGATTTCTCAAGAGGTTCTAGCACAAATTGCATTTTCTATCCATCACACACCTTTTTCTCAGGTCCTTTAAGGTTAGAGGGATGATATTCAAAACACTGAGTCTCAGTAGTACACTAAAGGTTTCAAGAGGAGCAAATGTTAAACAAATTTTGTATCTGAGATGAAACTAGTGAAAAAGAATACTGAAATTATTAAAATATTTTGAGGCATGTCAAAATAAATATTACAACATTTTTTTAAATCTAATCAATATCTTTAATTTCCTTCTCGAGGGATAATTTGCATATCTCTTAAAATCCCTGACTGTATATGTTAGACGATGATTATAACTTTATTTTATGTTGGAACATAAATATTCATGAATATCTGTCGAGATCCCGTCAGTTTTAATTACTGAACAGAGCGCATGTGCTCGGTTCCCAGTTCCGGATCAAAGACCTTGACAATGTCATATGAAGATTTGAAACATTGTTTATCGTACAATAGGGATATCTTGAACTAGCGCCAACAAATAGCGCACAGGTAGTCTACTATGTGGAATCATTTTGTTCTGTATTTCAAATAACAATCGCAAATTACAAACAAAAGGCTGTTACAAACGCTTTAGAATGAAAATTTATCGTATTATCAACTTGTCATTCTTCCAAAAATTCGATGCGTGAAAAATGCCAACTAAAGGCAAATCATTATTGAGTCCCACAGTCAAATCATCTAGCGGAAAAGTTTCGCATAAGATAACCCTATTTTTGAAGTGAATTTGCGGGAATGTGCCGGGTGGTTGTGGAATATTGGAAGTAGAAGATGGATTGTTGTTAATATGTGTGTTTTGTTTTCCTACTGAGTTTAATATTGTGTTGGAGACTACAATTTTATTTTGGATTTATTCTTCGGTCACAGTAATGGATTTTCGGCCTCCATGACGTTTTACCACCAGCATTCACTAAAATATTGTCGCCAAACTCCTACAAAGCAACGCCCTGTGTACAATTTACAAATTGGCTTTGGGGAGATTAAGGTAAAGTGTTATTTCTTTTCCTATATTCCCCACTTTATTTTTGCCAACATTTTGGACGGTGCACTTCCCAGGTCGGCAATTTATAAAGGATGTATAGAGTGTAGCAAACTTCTGGACTTTGATTCATAATTTTCTTGCATATATCATAGTATTTTCTTGTTACCGTAATGGTTCGTGCTGATTTTATGTTTGTGTGTTGGGATTGTAACAACAATGGTTGATCCGATATCCTTTACATTGTCAACTTTCAATTCATGACCGACACGTTTGATTTTGGATGCGTTGAGAGCAGGTTAATTGGTCAAACAGCTGTATCGTAATGAAAATCTTGAGCTCTGATTGATGGAGAACCTGTATCATAAGGAAACTTGAACTATAATGAGTCACATTAAGATGCAGTTTTCTGGCTTATAATATTTATATTTCAACATGGTCGAACGTAGATAACTTTAATCATTTTCCTAATTTGCTTAATTCTTTCAGCTAAATCTACATATTTATTGATCTTTTGGGCATAGGTTACGGACATATTTTCATTGAGGGAAACTGCAATGCCAATCGATCTACTACTTTATGAGGGCAATGTTTGATTATTATTATTATTATTCTTTATTTCTTTCTTTCTTTCTTTATTTCTTTCTTTCTTTCTTTCTATCTATCTATCTATCTTTCTTTCTTTCTTTCTTTCCTTCTTTCTTTCTTACTTACTTTCTTTCTTTCTTTCTTTCCTTCTTTCTTACTTACTTTCTTTCTTTCTTACTTACTTTCTTTCTTTCTTTCTTACTTTATTTCTTTCCTTCTTTCTTTCTTTCTTTCTTTCTTTCTATCTTTCCTTCTTTCTTTCCTTCTTTCTTACTTACTTCCTTTCTTTCTTTCTTTCTTTCTTTCCTTCTTTCTTACTTTCTTTCTTTCTTTCTATCTTTCTTTACTTTCTTTCTTTCTTTCTAACTTTCTTTCTTTCTTTCTGTTTTTCTTTCTTTCTTTCCTTCTTTCTTTCTTTCTTACTTTATTTCTTTCCTTCTTTCTTTCCTTCTTTCCTTCTTTCTTACTTTCTTTCTTTCTATCTTTCTTTACTTTCTTTCTTTCTTTCTAACTTTCTTTCTTTCTTTCTTTCTTTCTTTCTTTCTTTCTTTCTTACTTTCCTTCTTTCTTACTTTCTGTTTATCTTTATTTCTTTCTTTCCTTCTTTCTTACTTTATTTCTTTCCTTCTTTCTTTCCTTCTTTCTTACTTTCTTTCTTTCTTTCTTTCTTTCTTTACTTTATTTCTTTCTTTCTTTCTTTCCTTCTTTCTTTCTTTCCTTTTTTCTTGCTTTCATTCTTTCATTCATCCTTTCCTTCTTTTTTTCTTTCTTACTTTCTTTCTATCCTTCTTTCTTACTTTTTTCTTTCTTTCTTACTTTCTTTCTATCCTTCTTTCTTACTTTATTTCTTACTTTCCTTCTTTCTTACTTTCTTTCTTTCTTTCTTTCTTTCTTTCTTTCTTTCTTCGTCATGCCCGACTAGGGAGCTGATGACATTGCCTTTTTCGTCTCCCAAAATCTTCATCTTCTCGCTGTGGCTTCTCTTGCGATCTTCTGACCAGGTATTGTTGGTAATAGTGCTTGGATGGTCTGCAAAGCAGTGATTATCGACTAATTCACTGAACTTAGCTCTGTCTATACAATGCCAACTGCGATGCCTATTTCCTGAAGATATTTTCCAACTTCAAGCAGCCAGGTGTTTTAACTTACATTGACAGGGCAAGGTTAAGAATTGTTTTGGTCAGTCTCTGATTGCCCATCCTGAGGATATGCCCGTAATATTTCAATCGCCTTTTCCTAAATGTGTCTGAGATTTTCTCCGAGTGCTGGTATAAGCCTTGGGATTTTCTTTTCACCCAGATTTCCCCTGTCCAGACTGGTCCAAAAATGTTTCTTAGAATTTTCCTTTCTTGCTTTTCCACACCTTTAATTAATGATCTGCCCCCAATAATCAACGTTTCAGAAGCATATAGTGCTTCAGGCTTGATTACAGTGTTGTAATGCCGTAATTTTGCATTTCTGGATATTGTTTTTATTATCATATTATTATTAATTATTTTTATTATTATTATTAACCCCCAGCAACCAATACATACTGATGTAGCGAAAGCAGGTCATCAACGGTTGATGTCAAGAAAACCACCTTGGCGCTCTGCAGTACTTCTTGAAGACTCTTCATTTAACATCTTAGAAGCAAGGAAAACTATGTGGGAAGAATCATCAGTATTCAATGCACATCTGATTGAAACACCTTCCAACCGGATAGAAGGTTTCAAACTCCCCAGACGCCAATGGAGAATCATTAACCGGATCCGTACAGAACAAGGCAAATGTGGATTCCTGCTTCACAAATGGGTTGGGTTACTTCTGCTAACTGCGATTGTGGAGCTACCCTGCAAACCATCGAACATATTGTTGGTGAATGTCCGCAACGAGAGTTCCAAGGATCAGTATGTGACGTTCATCTTGCATCTTCTGAGGCACTTCAGTGGATTGATGGGCTGGATTTAGAAGTTTAAAGCAAGAATTCGTGTTTATGACTATGTATATAACTTTATATGTAGTGTATGTAACTTTTATTTTAACTTTGTATCGTCATACGATAAATAAATAATAATAATTATTATTATTATTTACTTACGAATAAAAATGATGGTATGGAACATTGCCCATTTCTAGCATTGCTTTCCCTAGTAAGAAAGGACGTGAGCATTTGTATTCTGTTCCTGTTGAAGCTGAAACACTTGTTATGATGGAGAAGAGACGGGCGCGCAGAGGACAATGGTGATCCAAGGCCTTCGCACAAATATCAAAGCTTCCGTTGTCGGAAGTATTTTTTCTTAGGAAAGAATAAAGTTTTCATTATTTGGATTGGCTGGGACGTGACGCTAATACGTCATAGTACTTAGACTAATTGGAATTCAAATTCAAATTGTTCACCCTTTCTTCTTTAGCCTTTCGCGTGTTTCAAAGTTTGCCGCGCGCCGCTGCAAGAAGGAACAATGACTTGAATAAGGCAGGCATTAGAGGGGAAACAGATTCTAACATAAACAATTTTACGATTTAATGTTATTTGTTTCGGCCGCTTTATTTCAGCTTAGAATTAAAATCTAGTGCCAGGTTGATTGGTGCTATCAACGATTGTATGGTGAGAGTGAAACTGGATTCCGTTACTATATGATTATTCCTGTTATTCATGCATGTTAATGAAATTTAGGGGGGACGCAGTTAAACAATCTCTGCCACTATTGCGACTCAGTGTGAGTGACTCTCCGGAATTACAGTATTTAGGCATATGAAATTTTGTTAAGATTTAAATTAGCAAACAAAAGTTTGGTGCTTTTCAGTCGGTCAACACAATTTTACCCAAATCAGATGGGTTATTCCCTAATCCTGAAAAAATTACATGGGATTAATAAATACACTAGGATGACCCGTTTCGATCGTCAAGCGATCATCATCAGATCCACTTTACTTTGGCTATAAAATCTATGTCTGAAAGTACGGGTGAAAATATTTACAATATGTACACTTATTTAGTAGCAGTATTAGTTGAGATAATGCAACTCGTCACCCATGCTTTCAGACAGATTTTATAGCCTAAGTGTAATGGATCTGATGATGATCGCTTGACGATCGTAACTGGTCATCCTACTAGTGTATTTATTAATCGTATGCAAGTTTTTTCAGGATTAGGGAATTACCCAGCTAATTTGGGTAAAATCGTGTGGGCCGACTGAAAAGCACCAAACTTTTGTTTACTAAGGCTACACTGAAAAATGGCTTCAAGCACCGTAATAAGATTTCAATTAGGTCTGGTACTTTTAAACGATTAATTTCAGTTTTGGAATAATCGATTAATGGAAGCAGAAAAATCGATCAATTGCAACAAGGCAATGGACCGAGGAGAGTGGGTTGCAGGTGGCTTCGGTGGCGTAGTTGGTAGCATGCTGAGCTTCTATGCCCAAGATCGCGGGTTCAAGCCGGCCGAAGTCGTCGGATTTTTAAGAGCGTTAAATATCCCTCAGTATGCCTTCCTTCGGATGGGAAGTAAAGCCGGTGGGTCCATGTCATAGAGTTAAGGTATATAAAAGAACCTTCCAATAACTACACTTCTGTAAAGTGAAATGTGTAGGTTAGATTTGTAAACGCTCTATAAGTTCCAACGTTTGTCACCAGATGCCAGTTGCGGTGGCATCTAGAAATCAGGTCCACAATTAGATGTCGTTGACGGTAGCATTTAGTAGCAAAAGTAGGATCTACTTAAATATTGATCGTCTGTAGTCCTTACCTGTATTACAAATAACACACACTAATACAGCCATGACAATTATTAACACTGGTTATCAGACAGATTCTACACACACCCAAAGCGCATGGGGCGTTGTCACAGCCCCTAAACTTAGGAACCAACCAACCAAGAATGGGTTGCAACTGTATGAGAGGTCAAGACCCTTCACGGGCTGTAGTGCCAAGGAGTAAGTAACATCATCATCATCATAACTACAAATATATCCATACCGTAGCCCACTTCAGTTCACTATACGACTACTTGCTCCATCTCTCATAGTTGTTACAAAAGTCCAATAACAGGTAAGTAAACACCGCCAATCCGGAGTGCATTGTCAATAGTCTCTTTAAGAGACTTAAAAAGCTTCGTTCCACTCTTACAAGTAAACAAACCGTCGCGTCGTCTGCCTTTGTTTTCACCAGAGCTCATAAGTTTGTTCTTGTTCTATACTTTTCAATTTATTCCGTCCGTCTCTATAATTAAGAGATTATTATTGAGCATCTTGTTCAATGTCATTGTATCTAATTATTCCTTTAGGCAGACAAATGAAGTTTGAAAACTACTTTTCAGTGTACTGACCTAGTCATCATCCATTGGGTGTGTGGTGAATACATAAATCATTATACCATGGCATGCAATTCACTGATAATGACAAAAACTGGTAGGAAGTTTTAATCTGACAACAGACTTACTCTGATGAAAGCACAGGTTCATGGAATTCATTTATGCGAAATGTTTGACGTATGTACAATTCGAGCATAAAAATTACTTAGAAGTTTTGATGGAAGCGGCTTCGGTGGCGTAGTTGGTAGCATGCTGAGCTTCTATGCTCAAGGTCGTGGGTTCAAACGAAGCTGAAGTCGTCGGATTTTTAAGAGGGTTAAAATTCCTCATTATGCCTTCCTTCGGAGGAGAAGTAAAGCCGGCGGTCCCATGCCATAGATCTATGGCAAGATAAAGAACCTTCCACTAATTACAGTTATGAAGTATTAGTATGCGTGGAGCTAATTCATACACAACCTTTATTCCCAAGGAAGTTTACATATACAACAATCATATAGCTTCCATCGAAGCTCCGGCAGATGGCTCGCGTTCCTCCACAACCTCCCCACCCTGGTCTTCCCCGATCTCCAGAGGGATGACCAGCTGGATAGGTCGAATAATCTGCGTGCCGCAGGTGGTCCTCAGGAGTACGGTCCTCGTCACGCCGTCTCTGCCAGGTCAAAGTTCTTCTATTTGCGCCAACTTCCACATATGGCGTTGCACATGGTCCTCCTGCAGAAGTACAACGTCGCCTACCTTGAGCGCTGTTGACTTGCTGCGGGTGTTTCGGACGTGGTGGAAAGATCTCAATTCTAAAAGGTAGTCCTTTGTCCAACGTCTCCAAAAATCGTCTGCAATTCTTTGTTTCAGTCTGTACATCTTGTTTAAGTTAACGTCTGTTGTTGGTTGTCCGGATGGTATTGCTGTTAGTTTTTTTCCCATTCAAGAAGTGGGCGGGAGTTAGTACTACTTGATCATCTACCTTGGTGAGTGGTCTCGAGTTAAGGGCGGCTTCAATACTGATGAGCAGGGTATTGGTTTGCTCTTCGTCAATTAGCAGTTTTCCTAGAGTCTTCCGTATACAGCGCTTGACAGAGCCCACCATCCTCTGCCACCATCCTCCCCACCAAGCCGCTCTTGGTGGGATGAACTTTCACCTGATGTTGTTATGCGCGAGATACTGGTGAGTCTGGGAATCTGTCAGCACGGTAGTGACATTTTGTAGTTCTTTGTTGGCTCCATGGAAAGTTTGAGCATTATCTGAGCATATGGTATGAGGCAGTCCCCTCCGTCCGACAAACCGTTGGAGTCCCATTAGGAAACGGTCAGTGGATAAGTCCGTAGTAAGTTCAAGGTGAAGTGCTCGAGTGGTTGAACAAGTGAATAGAAGAATGTAAGCCATCTTGGTAGTAGCGTGAGATTTAATGTAGAGGGGCCCGGCGAAGTCGATCCCAGTGATTGCGAAAGGCTTAGTGGGTTGCACTCGTTCAGCTGGAAGTGGTGCTTCGATAGCTTCTGCGTGTCTGTTGTGAGCTATTTTGCATGGTAGGCAATTATGGAGAACTTTCTTTATGGCTTGGCATGCTTTCAGAATCAAAATTCTCCTCTGAGCTCCATCAGAACAACATGAACTCCAAGATGATGCAGTTTGATATGGGTGTGCATGATTAGCAGTTTTGTAAAATGATGAGAGCCATCTAACAATATGGGGTGTTTTTCATCTGAAGTCAAGTTGGAAAAATGTAATCTACCACCTAGGCGAATTAAGCCATTTGCCAAGTAGGGGTGGTAACAAGCAATTCTGGATGTTATCGGTAAACATTTCTCTTTCTGAAGACATGTTAATTCCTCAGCGAAACATTGTGATTGGACGGCTCTAATCCAATACTTACGGGCGTCGTGTAATTCGGAAGCTTTGAGATTTGCCGGTGGTCGTTTCTGGGTCTTCAAAATGTAAACGAACCTCTGGACGAATACGGTGATATGTAAAACCTTCCAGTAGGAGGAATATTTTGAAACCTGAAGGAGTGGCTCAAACACAGTGACAAGCAGTGTTTGTTTTATCAATTTCTTTGCTTCCGGAGGTGTTAGGTTAAGGAAGCCAGTATCGTTAGGCCAACAAGTCGGGGGCTGTGTAAGCCAAACAGGTCCCTTCCACCACGTATCAAATGAAACGAGTTCGTCGGCGGGAAGTCCTCGGGAAAGACAGTCTGCTGGGTTGTTTGCTCCTGGGCAGTGTCGCCATTGGCCTGGACTAGTGTAGGTCTGGATTTCGGTTACTCTATTGCAGACAAAGGTTTTGAAGTTATTTGGGTTTCCTCTTATCCATCCTAATGTTACCATAGAATCACTCCATAAAACAGCATCCGCAATTGGGTAGGCTGTCGCCTTACAGAAATAGTCAAGCAGCCTAGCACCTATAAGCGCTGCGAGGAGTTCCAAGCGTGGCAGTGTAACTCTTTTGACCGGAGCGAGACGATTCTTGCTACACATAATTTGTACTAAAGCGTGGTGGTCTGTGGGATTCCTAACGTAAAGTACTGCTCCATATGCCCGTTCAGAGGCATCACAAAACATATGAACCTGCGACCCTCCTTTATGGGTAGTGCTGACCCAACGAGGAGTTTGAATGTGCGATATTGAATAAAGTGTAGATATCCAATGATTACAACGTAGGCCAACATCATGTGGAAGAAGTTCATCCCATCCAACCCCCCTGATCCAAGTATCCTGGAAAATGATTTTGGCTACAATGGCGGTTGGAGATATTAGACCCAATGGATCGTATAGTTTAGCATTGGCTTGCAGTAGTTGCCTTTTGGTAACTGGAATGGCTGTTATTTTATCTGTAACGTCTCGATGATCAAAGTGGAAGGTATCATGTTCTGTGTCCCAATTAATACCCAGAACTTGCGTTTGTTGTTTCACCTCTTGGCCTTCAGCCTTCCAAATCTTTTTCATTTGCCATGAGTTAGTTGCCCATTTCGACATGGGCATGTGTATTTTCTTCACGAGAGATAAAAGTTGGTAGTAGACGGAGATTACTTCATTTTCACTCTGTACGGATGCAGCAAAGTCGTCCATGAACATATGTTGATCCATGCGAGCGGCAACCTCAGGAAATTCCTTTTCGTGGGTGATAGCCAACTCTCAGAGTGTAGCGGAGAGAAGGAATGGACTGCAGGTGAGCCCAAATGGTAATTTCGTGAAACGGTATGCTACAATATCCTTCGTCACAGTGTAGTTCCCATCGGAGCTCTGGATGCAGTGAAACCAGAGAAAACGTGTTAGGTTTCTGTCCTTTGTATGGAGAGCTAGTTGTAGAAATGCTTGGCTTATATCTCCTACAATGGCCCAGGGGTGCTGTCGGAATTTTAGCATCATAGAAAGAATGTCTGGAAGGAGATTGGGACCTACTTCTAAGGTGTCGTTAAGAGAATATGTTCCCTTCTCGTGAGCTCCTCCGTCAAGAACGACACGCCATTTGGAGTTTCCACGTTTCTCTTTCCTGACTAAGTGGTGGGGTAAGTAGAAAGTCTCTTCTATTCCATCAGTAGGCGGCGCTATTTCTACTTGTTTCTGTCTAATGTAGTTTAGCATTTGCTCGTGGTAAACGTCGCGTAGCGTTTGGTCCTTTTCAAGTCTCTTTACGAGTAAATGAAATCGTTGCTTAGCATTTTCATATTTGCTAGATAGAGTGACGTACTCCTTTCTGGGAAGAGATACCACTCTTCGTCCATCTTCAAGTTCGTGTGAAGCGTGAAACTGAGAAAGTAGTGAAGAATCCTTTTCAGTCACGGTTCGTGATTGTTCAACTGAGATCCCTACTGTTTCTAAATCCCAGAAGTGGCGAAAGTCGTTGTCTACAAGAGAGACTGTCTGATCAAGATTGATGTAGTTGACACTCATGGAATTTGTCTTTATTCCTGAGCGGTTTCCACTAAGAATCCATCCCAGATGTGATGGCAGTAGTACTACTGATTGAGAAAGTCGTATGGGCGAAGTGTCTTTGACAATACGCCAGTATTGATCAGCACCAATCAGTAGTTCAATAGGGAGATCAACGCAGCTGTCCTTGGGATCCACCAGTAATAGTTTGCGCATTTTCCCTAGCATGTAAATATCATGAGGAACAGTTGGATGCGGGTAAAACGAGTGATTACTTTCGAGTGCAGTGATAGGTATAATGGAATTGGCCCAAATCCCTTTCATGTTTAGCTGAATCAATCTGCGTTGGGCAGAGGAAGAAGATGTGGTTTCGAAAGAACTTACAGATAGGGAACTATTGCCGATTACCTCTAAGCGTAGTTCATCAATTAGGGTCATAGTCACAAAGGAGGACTGGCTACCTCCGTCTAGGACACATCTAGTAAGTTTGCTAATCCCTGTAGGTCCAGTAATCCACACCCGCGCCGTCTGCAAATATGTGAAATCTGTGGATGATACATCTATATTACCGACTGATGTTGCTGAGGTGCGTGGGTTTGTTAATGGCGAATTACCAATGGTGTGGCAAATTGATTTGTGATGGTTCCCTTTACAGATAGAACATTGTGCCTTTTCTTTCTTATTGCATGCCATGGAGCTGTGGCCACGATTAAGGCAAAGGAAACAGCGGTCTGCAGCCTTCAGTTTGGCAATACGGCTATTTACATCTGTTATAGTCCTGCAGTCCTGAGCCCAGTGGTTTTGACCCTCGCAGTAGACACAAAATGGTCCTGTACGTCTCTTCTCTCGCGCAGGCTTCCTCCGGTTAGAATGGCCATGAAGCAATGCAGCGATAGGAGTAAAGTCGGAGCTGGCTATTGTTGCACCGCGAATCTTCTGCGCCGTTAGAACTCCTTCTACTTCTTCATTTAAGAACGCCATCAGTGCGGAGATGTCGCTCTCAGGTGTATTTGTCCTTTTGGAGTGGATAAGCCAGCGTCTGCAGATATCTTCGGGGAAGGCTCGTAGGATTTTCGGAGTTAGTACCCGACCATAGGCGTTTACGTTTTCACCTAACGATATCAACGCCTGGACCCGCCGGCGACATTCAACATATGTCACGTTCAGTGACTCAGGGCTATCGTTGAGAGTTGGTTTAAGGTCCTCGAAGTAGTCCAAATGGGCCTGAATGATTCGATTTTTAGCTTTGTCTGTTCGTAGGTATTACCATTCACGGCTATTCCGTCGACGAGTCGCTTAGGTTCACCTTTTAGGTACCCCCGTAGGAAGACGTGCTTGTCCACAGTAGAAAGGGTAGTGTCCTGATCAATTGACATCTCGAACTGCTCCCAGAACCGGGACCAGCACTCAACATCCCCTCAAAACGGCTCAAGTTTGATGGGAGGTAGTTTGACGGAATGAAGAGGAGTGTGGGCTGAGGGATTCAGCACATTAGTCATGCTGTTTGTGTTGGCAGCAAGTCTCTTTTCAAGTTCCCGCGTAGCGTTATGAATTTCCCGTTTAGCCTTGTCAATATATTCTTCACAGGCTACCATGTCGTCGTCGTATTCCGTCTCGGATAGAAGGTCATGAATAGCGTCATCTAGTGACATTAGACGATCCAGAGTTTCCTGAAGACGATTTGTAGAATATTCGTAGTCTTCCACGGAAGATTCCTCTGTAAATCCATTTATTTCTGAAGAAAATCGTGTAACATTAGTCCTCTCTCGCTTTCGTTTCTTCTTCAAATTGGATAACGTCGCCAGTCGGGCTTCACTCATCTTGATATAATACGTGCTGTCTGTAAGTCTAAGAGACTCTAAGTACAAGTTTGAAGCGTGATATGATCCGTTACTACTCTGTGACTTCGTGTATGGTCTAGGCAAACGTGACGTGAAAAATGGCGTTTATTCAGTGATAGTCGAGAGTTGATTTTGTTTACTTCAGGTGGCTGGGAAAAATGACAGTTCCGAAATGTCGAGTAGGCCGTGAAATTCCCATAGCCCACCTCGAGTCTCTGTGGAATAAGGAAGTTGAGGTTCTGGTCAGTAGAGATCGCTAGTAGTTACGATGAGCGTGTTGGAAACTCTTATGAAGTAGTATAATTATAACCTAATTATTCAAGCTAGAACCATGCGAGATCTTATTGGACATAAAATAACATGTGTTCAACTCCTAAATCCCGTATTGTATAAGATCTTAGTTCAGAATATTAGATACGGTACTCATCTGCGTGTTGGAGGCTATAGTTGGAGACGCTCGTACAATTAAGTTACGTTCACTTTACACTGATTTGCACTTGAGAATTCTTCCTTCAAACTCTTTGTCTCGTTTTAAGGTAGTTCCCTTACATTTACGTTTCACCGGATTTTTCGGCACCAATATATGAAGTATTAGTATGCGTGGAGCTAATTCATACACAACCTTTATTCCCAAGGAAGTTTACATATACAACAATCATATAGCTTCGGTCGAAGCTCCGGCAGATGGCTCGCGTTCCTCCACAACACTTGTGTGAAGTTAAATCATAGGTTATATTTGACTAACGCTCTTAGGTTCCAACGTTCATCGCCAAGATCTCTCCCACTAGTATTAATACCTCTTCGTTTGTAACCTTATCTACCCATCTGATCTTTATCATTCTCCTGTAACACCACATTTCAAACGCTGCAATGCTCCTCTTTTCTGCTGCACCAATAGTCCAAGTTTCACTTCCATAGAGCGCCACGCTCCAGACAAAGGCATTCAAAATTTACTTCCTCATTTCTAATTCTATATTCGATGTCAACAGATTCCTCTCCTGTAGAAATGCTTTCCTTGTCTGAGCCAACCAACTTTTTATATCCTCTTTGCTTCGTCCATCACTGGTTATTTTGCTTCCTAAGTAACAGAAGTCTCCTACTTCCTTTAGTTTCTCACCTGCCAATTTGATGTCCATAGAGGTTTCTGATTTATTACGGCTGCATTCCAATATTTGTGTTTTACATTTATTAATTTTCATCATGAATTATTTCCTCAATACGGAGTCCATACCATTCAAAAACTCATTCAAATCCTCAGGCGTGTCGGCCAAGATGACGATGTCATCAGCATACTGCATACTTTAGAGTCAATGTATGTGATTTTTTCCAAGTGAAATATCGCATCCTGCAGTTAGATTTCCACATAAAAATGGAGGTCGCGTGGCTAGTGATCGCGAGATTAACGGTCACGTAAAACTACAAGCTTCCTTCCTTCTGTTAGCCTATTTTCATTTTAGGAAAGATAGCCTTATGAAATCACCTTTTGGCGTCCGTGTGAGTGTAAACATCCCCCACCCCCCTAATAACATTCAAACGGCTAAATCAAGTTCACTGAATCTCGGTAAGGTCATAGTACTATTATGGCCGACCCCGACCGTGTCCTTCAAATCTTATTACGTATCACCAATCCAACATGGTAGTTGTGCGAAATATTTCACCGGCATTCTATATCTTCTAAACTATTACAGATATTACCCTGGAATTTTAAATGGTGATATAGGGTACTACTAGCAGTTCACATATGTGACTTTCAAAAACCTGTTAACTATAAAACGAACATGACGGCCAAACGAATTTGAAACATTTAAATAGACATTTCTCGCGTTTTAACCATCCGACCACAGTGAAATTTGGTACAGCAAAGTTTACACAAATTGCAATGCAATGACACCCAATTTAGTCCAATTGTTTACATAACCCCAGGATGTAGGGTGTACGAATTTTTTAAAAAGTTTTTATTCATTGTGTCCTAATCATGTGATCGAAATGAACGTTTGAATAACGAATTTACGCAATAAAGCTCACCTAATAGTACATAACTACAATGACTACATATATTAAAATCGAACATGCGACCATCCGAAATATTTAGACGGTTCTCAATATCTATTAATCTATGACATCAATCAAACTGGAATTTTGTATATTGATAGAGGCTATAAACATTAGTTCATCTATAGGACTTTCAATAACCAGGTGAGCACAAATCCAACATGGCGGCGACGCGAAATTAAAATATTTAAATGGACGTTTCTCGTGATTTAACCATCCGAGCGCAGTGAAACTAGGTACGGTATAAGCTTATGCAAATTTTAAGCCACTGGCATCATATTTATTTCAATTGTTTTCATAACAATGGCGGCTGTGCGAAATTTTAAAATCTCGTTTTTACTATTTCTTGTGTCCTAATCATGCGATGGAAATTTGAATAATACACCTACACAATAATCTTTATGTAATAGTACATGACTGTAAGGCCTGCATATATAAAAATCCAACATGTCGACCATCCGAAATATGTAGACATTTCTCAATATCTACGAATCTACTATAGCAATCAAACTGAAATTTTGTATGTGGATAGATGCAATTAACATAAGTAGGATATATTAAAATAAGCTATATCGTTCACGGAACTACTTGTCTTACTAAGAAACAGAAGTTGTGTGGGTTTGATTTAAGGAGAAGGAAGTAGGCAATTTAGTTCTATTTTGGAAATACAGTACTTATTAAAATAAATTGCACTTACTTGTGAACTATCATAACATAATATGTAAATATCTTTATGGCTTTGTTTGGACCCTATCATGCTACAATTATTGTTACCAAAAAGTTTGAAAGAAATAAAATCAGTATATTTTAGGGCTGAAATTTTGTGATAAATGTAATAAATGAATAAAAGTACATAATGTATCAGTACAATTAGGACTAAAAATTGGTAAAATAACACAACTAATGGGATATGTTTCATCTACAAAGCCTAGTCTTCGTCAACCAAAATATATAATGGTCCATATGCACTTATCTGATGAGGTTGGTGCAATGAAAGGCAGCCGGCCTTAAAAGCCATTCACCATAGAGAGTCTCATCTTACTTCATAACTTCATAATACTGGCAATATTAGGAGGTGGGGTAAAAATACATTTATTTATTTATTTATTTATTTATTTATTTATTTATTTATTTATTTATTTTGATTACTGCCTTGTTTGGTCTGATTATGTCGCTACATTGAGCAACATTAGAGGAATGCTGACTGAACGAAGCAGCACACACTGGGTAGTGTTATTGATAATTTCCGGCAGATCCAAGGCCCTCATTATGCATTCACCTCTGCCTTATTCTCTGCAAAGCCCAGTTTAGCCTTGTTCAAATCGCTACACAATTGGTGGCGGTGAGCTGGAGTGTTGAGGATGTGGATTACCACTGACTGCCTGCCTCTCTGAATGCTTTTATTGCCTAGTGGTGAATGTCTGCAGGTGCTATTGACAGCCTGTTTGAATATTTGATGGTGTTTCTGGCCGATTGACTGCTGGTTAGCTTGAAGAGCAGACAGCGCGGGTGTGGTTTACACCTCCACATTACCCAGCTTTGCATACAGGATTACCATTAAAGCTTAGTAAATATTGCATACATGGAATGAGGTATTGTGTTGAGAGTTCCCAGCTTACCGCACTTAGGTGGTCACATATTCAACTTACCTCTGTAATCTCATAGCAGGATTATCTAACTCCAAGAATGGTGCGGGAGATTCAGTTATGCAGGATTATGTTTACTTTATGAATGTACTATTACTTGGTACAGCTACTCCATACAAATATTGTAATATTAAATGGGTTGATGTTTTAGTAGTGGCAACTACTTTCCTTCTTGAAAAATAGCTGCATCAAACTATTCAAAAGACTGAAGACTCAAACCCACAGCGTGCTTACATGGCCCTACGTTTTACAGGACTTCCATATAACCACCAGCGTTACGAATAAGGCGATCGACAGTGCTAGGGTGCTTCCAGCTGGGGCTGTGTCTAAATAACTGCCCAATCGTTGGGGTTGGAAAGTGCTCTACCACACCCTTACATTCCTGATTTAGATCCCTGCTATTTCAATGCAATTATGAAGGAATCATTTTACACTTAGGGAAATTCATCCAGCAACTGATCCCTCTAATCGCACCATCAATTCTGAAATCCAACGGCTTCCACATAGCTGGAAAACGTTGTACGCAATTTTGGTGGTTACAAAGAAGATTTGTAATACTTAGAATAGTTTAAGTACGCTACGTATGGAGAACATCGAATAGTTTCCACTACTTTCAAGTCATGTTAATTCCCCAGTGAGGTTTTGTAGCATGTAGGTGGTGTGTTGTACAAAAAGTACATGTTATCAAGATGATAACTTAAGAGTATTCAAATGGTGTGAGTAATACAATATTTAGCACTATATTACTTTATAAATATTGTCCTTATACCTGAGAATGCTTTTTAACCCGGGATAGACAAGGGAACTCTTCCCCCCCCCCCTCCCCCACCGTTCCCCCGAACTGATTGTAATTGGTAGAGGATACTCTTGGAAGGTCACTCTCTAGAGTCTATAAGATAGTAGGAAACAATCGGTTCAGATTAACATTACGCTTAGATTTAAAGCGATTGAAAAGACGCGGAACAGGGGTCAGCATACCTGGTCGCTTCGACAAGGCAGCTTGCGGACGGCGCCGGTGAGGTCACGTGATATGCCGAGCAGCTCCGAAATTGTTATATTTCTAGGAAAGGCTTCACTCACGAGACAGTTCGTGACGTTGTCATCATCGCTCAATAGCTTTGTGTTAAGCCAGAAGATGCTGAAGAGGACGCTAGAAGGTGTAAAAGGACCTGCGAAGCAAGGGTCGGGAGTTCACTTGAGAGTTAAGTCAAGAGCAGATTCGGCAGTTGTGTTGAGTTCACTTGGGTGTTGCCAGTCCAGTTGAGTGTAGTAAACGGGGCTACATGACCACGTTGTCACAAAGCCCATAAAGAATCAATTTACCGACCAAAGTATGGATATCATTGAACAGTGGGTGAGCGTAGAATTTGTCTGATGACATGTGGCACTAAGATGTCTGTAGTAGTGTGTGTATTTGTAATTGAGGTGGGATTTGGGTAGGAAGTAGCCGTGGCCTTTTCATTTTAGCTGAAGCACTGTGGGAGATATTGAGAATGAGGAACATTGTCCCTCAGAAGCTGAAATTTGTTGACACCATCTTGATTCCTGTGTATTCTGTACCCGTTAACATTGCACATCGAAATGTAATATATTGGAAAGTCTCCGGTATTTGACGCCCATATTATTAATAATATTATTGTAACATGCCACCCCTAGTGGCAAGCTCGTTAACTGGATTACGGTGGGTGAAAGCACAACACAATGGTCCTTTTAAAGAAATAATAGTTTTATTACAGGTCTACAAACATACACCGTTCACACACATACACACTGAGTCTAACTTCAGAAAACACTACTAGTCACTATTAGTTTCCACATTTACAATCTACCACTGTCCTCGCTATTTATGTTCTCTCTGTCCGTGAGGCGTTACAGTGTTCCAGCTTACACTCACACGTACAGTCTACACAGGTTCTCTACAGCCTTGTCCCTGCCATTTCACTTACTTCCAGAGTCCTCTTGCTGCTCCTTGTGCGCTCTTGCCCGTCCCGGACGATCCCACGACCACGTCTTCCACGAAGCACCGCGACACCTCCAAGCACTCACAGTCCTGACTCAAAGTTGCACCCTGGCAGCCAGGCTTCCACTCTGTTACCGAAGACGTCCAGTAATAATCGTTGTACTGCTCCGCACTCACTCACTCGACAACACTTCAATACACACTAGCACTGACCAATACTGTCCAATACACTGCCCTCCTCGCCGCGGCTCGCTGGTATATATGGAACCAGTCCCTGGCCTGGAAAGTTCTAAATGTCACAACCTATTGCCGCATTGAGTCTGTTCTGGTTGGTTCCACATCCAAACCATTCGCGCATTATCCGGCCGGCCCACGATGACTCACAGGTGCTTGGTCATTGTGACTGCCGGTGGGAGGGGCCGAGGGGGTGTGGAAACTCTCTCCCGCTGCTGGGTCTGTCCAAGACCTTGGTCTGTCACACTGCCCCTCCCTGCGAGGGCCTCCAGCCGGCCTACGGCGACACGCATTATTATTACTATTATTGCCCTCTCGAACCCAGCACCTTTGTCATTCAAGGTTTTCAGCATCCCCATCTTCAGCAGTAGAACTGATAACTCATTCATCCGATGTGACAGACTATTATTGTGTGTCCACTTCCTGGTGCAGCGGCTACCATACATAGCTGCCAACATGTAGGTTCTGGTTCGATTCCTGATTCTGCCAAAAAGAGTAATTCTGGTTTGTTGGCTGGAACGGGGTACACTTAGCCTCGTATGGCAAAACTGAGAAGAGGTGGGTTCGATTCCCACCTTTGACATCCTGGAAGTGGTTTTCCGTGGTTTCCCATTTCGACTCCAGGCAAATGCCGGTATAGTTCCTAACTTAAAGGCGCGGTCTCCTCCTTCCCAACCCTCACCTGAATAACAAATACACACACTAATACAGTCTTCAAATCACACAGATTATCAGACAATAATTGCATGCACGCACAAGTTCGTGAGGATAAATGGCCACGATGCCCAAGACCCTCGAATGAAACAACAACAACAACACTATGGAGAGCGATGTAAGGTCAGTTACGGCTCTTGTATCGACTGGTGACAGGCACTGACAGCTGTGAGCAATGGTGATAGTGTGTGCTGTAGAGTAAGTTAGTGCGCTCGTGCAAGTGAGTGTTGTGCCATGGAGCGTTGTGTGTTCAGGAGCGAGTGGACAGTGCTGAAGGACCTCAATTTGACGTGACGTGTTGTACGACGCGGGCTATAGACGGGGCAATAGTGGAAGCTGCAAAGCGGTGCATCACCGAGCAGTGACTGTGGACTGTGGACTTGACAGCCTGCTGCGTGAGAACTGTGTAAATATATTGTACAGTTGGCATAATAAAACTTAGTGGTTAATATCGCATGTTACCAGGTTTCTTTTATCATTTCAAATGATCTTGTCGACTTCGTCGTTATGCTTGGGTCTAACGATATGCGTTACGGTTACGGCGTGTATGACGTCATCATGTTCTTCAGTGCATATGCACCGAGTCTGAGTTTACTCCTGGGAGACGGCGAGTGCGTAACGTCAGACAGGGAATCAGGGTGACTCCTAAAGAGGTGTGCAAGATGTCAGACGGGAATACAGCGTGACTCCTAAAGGGATGTACACGATGTCAGATAAGAATACAGGGTGACCCTTAACGAGGTGTACAAGATGTCAGACAAGAATACAGGGTGACTCCTAAAGAGATATACAAGACGTCAGATAAGATTACAGGGTGACTCCTAAAGAGGTGTACACGATGTCAGACAGGAATACATGGTGTCTCCTAAAGAGGTGTGCAGGATGTCAGAGCAAAATACAGGGTGACAACGAGGTGTATAGTATGTTAGATTCAATTCAAATACAGGGCGACTTTTAAAGAGGTTTGCAAGATATCAGATTCAAATAATGGGTGACCCTTAAAGAGTTGTAAAAGATGTCAGACTCAAATACAGGGTGAACCTTAAAGAGGTGCCCGCGAGGGAAGCCTAAGTTAATGGGTAATGGAGTCTGTTGAAAGCCGTTTTAACATGTGTAGCATTTGTAGCATGCGTCATTTGAAATGATATAAAGTATTGTCTCTCAGACTGACTGAATCTTTTTATTTTGTAAGTGAACCCTGGTTACTTTTGCAGATTTTTCTGTTTATTTTAGAGAGCAACTTATGGCTATATTTCATGCCATACTGACACGTTCCCAAACTAAATGTGCCGTATCATAGGTATTGATCTTGCTGAACGAGGTTATAAGGGGTAAGTTAACAGGTGGATTTGAGCCCTTCAAGGAGCGGGGATGTAGGGGGTTGGACCTTGGCTATCGCATTTGATGTAGCATGTTAACAGTTGCCAGAACTGGCCATCACGACCGCCACGCCACACCGCACCGTCACCAGTCGATACAAGAGCCGTAACTGGCCTTACATCGCTCTCCATAGTGTTGTTGTTGTTGTTTCATTCGAGGGTCTTGGGCATCGTGGCCATTTATCCTCACGTACTTGTGCGTGTATGCAATGATTGCCTGATAATCTGTGTGATTGTGAAGACTGTATTAGTGCGTGTATTTGTTATTCAGGTGAGGGTTGGGAAGGAGGAGACCGTGCCTTTAAGTTAGGAACTATACCGGCATTTGCCTGGAGTCGAAATGGTAAACCACGGAAAACAACTTCCAGGTTGTCAAAGGTGGGAATCGAATCCACCTCTTCTCAGTTTTGCCATACGAGGCTAAGTGTACCCCGTTCCAGCCAACAAACCAGAATTACTCTTTTTGGCAGAACCAGGAATCGAACCAGAACCTACATGTTGGCAGCTATGTATGGTAGCCGCTGCACCAGGAAGTGGACACACAATAATAGTCTGTCACATCGGATGAATGAGTTATCAGTTCTACTGCTGAAGATGGTGATGCTGAAAACCTTGAATGACAAAGGTGCTGGGTTAGAGAGGGCAATACTACTACTACTACTACTACTACTACTACTACTACTACTACTACTACTAATAATAATAATAATAATAATAATATGGGTGTCAATTACTGGAGACTTTCCAACATATTGCATTTCGATGTGCAATGTTAACGGGTACAGAATACACAGGAAAGCAAGATGGTGTAGCGAATCCACGACCTACTAGCCGGGCTGTGCCACGCTGACACTCGATTCACCTTTCTGTGGCTTCCAAGCCACATGGGAATTGTGGAAAATGAGTTAGCGGATCAAGCTGCAAAAGAGGCGGTATCACTACCACCTCGACCAATGGAGGTACCAGCTAGAGATATTCGCTCTCAGTTACGCCTACAAGTTCTGGCCTTTTGGGAGAGTCAGTGGCTAGCTGACCCACTGCCCAGTAAACTGAGAGCGATCAAGGGAACTACGAGTACTCGCGTGTGGCGGAGCTCTTTCCGTCATTTTGTGTAGGCTAAGGATAGGTCATACAAGATCCACCCACTCGTATCTGATGAGAAGGGAAGACCCTCCACTTTGTACCTAAGGAGCCGTTTTCACCGTGGCCCACATTTTAACCGAGAGTGTGGATCTTGCGGACTTACGAAGAAGCCTTGGTTTGCAGATGACACTCAAACTTATATTAGCCGATGACGCGGTGGCTGCTGATCGCGTTATGCGCTTTATAAGTGAGAGTGGGTTAGGGCCAGCAATCTAAATTCTCCAGTGAACATTGACTCAACGACTTGTTCGTTTTTGAATGATAATTTGTTGTTTTTCCGTAATTTTTATTAATTTTTATATTTATTATTTTTATTTATTTTTTTGTTTGATTAATTTTAGGTCTTTTCAAATTTAGGCGTCCACCTCTAAATTTGAAATTCAATTCCGAATTTGTATTCTTTAATCTGTGTTAAGAGGGGCAGATGTCCTCGTAGTTCCACCCCTTAAAACAACAATAACTAACTAAAATCTTGCCAAAAGAGCTATTCAACAAATTTCAGCTTCTGAGGGACAATGTTCCTCATCTCAACATCTCCCACAGTGCTTCAGCTAAAATGGAAAGGCCACGGCTACCTACTCAAATCCCACCTCAATTACAAATACACACACTACTACAGACATCATAGTGACACAGGTCATCAGACAAATTCTACGCACACCCACGTATACGGGGCTACATGACCACGTTGTGTCAAACCCCATAAAGAATCAATTTACCGACCAAAGTATGTACCATTCAGCATGTTGCCTTCGAGTGTCCAAGGAGGAGTTTTGAAGAAACTACTCAAGACCTACGCAGTGCCATCAAAGATGCTGTGAGCTGGTTGAATACCCTGGACATGCGCTATAAATGCCTATACTATTACGGAACCTGCAATCTATATTGTAAATATTTTATTTATTTTAACCTTTTTGTCCTCTGTTTGTTTTTAATTCTTTGCCGCAATGTATCCTCATTTAGCCATGCGAAATAACTGAATAAAAAGTAGTTCCGTGAAGAACTAAAGCCTATTATCATATATCCTACGTATGTTAATTGCCTCTATTGTCCCCGTTAACTGGCATCGAATCGGATGACCCGGCGAAAACATCGCAATTCATTCCGATAACACAAGACATATATCAGATAAAGAATGAAAAAAATGATTGAGGTCTGGGTTCGAATATCAAAAAAAAACAAGAAGTTCCGTGAAGAACTATACAGCCTACTTTTCATGCCAATGATTAGGCCTCTACAGAATATGAACCTATCTAGAATAATGACGAATTTAAGTTGCTAATATCGAAATTTCCAATTAGTTCGAAATACTGTATACCTGGCATAATGTATCCTAATAGAGCACTACAGTTGGCAGCCCTGATGACTGAATATATTCTTAGTTCCGTCTCTTAAGGTACAAAATACAAAATTTGGTTGAAGTCCAATGAATAGCATGGACGTTACATGTAGTTAAACATTGGATCTAACTGCGCGCGTAAAATCATGTTGGCAACAATGTCATGCATGTATTGGTCAGAAATAATCTGAAATAATATGATCTATTGTTGTACCAATTTTGAATGAAATCCATTAGTTAGTATAGAAGTTACATGCATTTTAAAATTGGACCTATCAGCAGGCTTAGAATCTTGTTGGCAGCACTGACGTATATTAGTTACTTCAAATTCGTCTAGAATGCCAGGTACTATACGTGTGCAAAGTTTAGAGCTATTGGCTTACATACTTTCTGATATATTGATATTAGGGTAACAAAAATAGGGACAGCACATATTAACAGTTGGCAGCACTGGTTGCTCCTTAGAATACGCATAGTCATATATGTTATGGTACACATAGCACATACGAAATTTGGTTGAAATCCAAATGATAGTATGGAAGTTACATGTATTTAAAGTTGGACCTGTCAGCAGGCTTAGAATCATGTTGGTAGCACTGACGTATATAAGTTACTCCAAATTAATATAGAATGTCAGGTACTATACGTGTGCATAGTTTAAAGCTGTCGGCTTGCATACTTTCTGATATATTGGTATTTGGATTTAAAAAAATAGGAGCATTTATTAACAGTTGGCAGCCATGTTAGGTCTTAAGAATACGCTCAGTCATATCTGGTTATGTACACATACAACATACGAAATTTGGTTGAATTCCAATTGATAGTATAGATGTTATATGCATTTAAAAATTGGACCTATCAGGAGGCTTATAATCATTTCGGCAACACTGCCATGTTTAGCCTCCTGGAAATTAAACTGAAATATTATGATCTGTACGTGTGCCAATTTTGAAATCGCTCCCATTCATACTTTCCAAGATATCCAACATGGAGCTCAAATTTCAATTGAGTTTTTTTAGCAGTTGGTAGCACTGACATCATTTTCAAATATGGCCGTGAGATATTCAGGTATAGATCTTTACTCCTACCAAATTTTGTTTCGATTGCTGCAGCCGTTTAGGAGTTGATAGGGGGGGACACACACACAGCCAGCCAGACAGACAGAAGGACAGACAGACAGACAGACAGACAGACAGACAGACACACATTTGCCCGATCTCATAAGTCTACTTTTTCCTCATTTTTGCAAAATGTGAAAAGTAGGCTAAAAATACGCCGGTGGGTACGAGAACTCAAGTAGTCTCAGGGGTGGTTAACAGGATGTAGGTGTAACAGGTTAAATCAACCCACTCCCAAACCTAAATCAAAGCAATAGCACAACAGAAATCAGAAGACAAGCACAATTAAAAAGATAAAAATAGGCATCCATTTATTGGCAACTCATTGACCAATACAAATATAGGAAACCCCCAAAAAGCCTATCTTGCCTCGGAGATTCGATCTAAATGAAAGCTTGATGTGGACCGAAGAAAAAGAAACATATTTAGAGTCCAAATAAACATAATTAAGTTTAAAAGGGTCAACGAATCTCCTTGGTCCTATCCTTAAGACACAAATAAAATTAGGAGATATTCGAAGACAATTAAATAAAATATAAAAAAATAGATTCAGTCACATTTGACTATCAACATCAACTAATCACACTAAATGTCCATCAGGTAGTGTCCTAGATTAGTAATATTGTCACTCACTTGAGTTTATAATGAAAGGAAGTTAAATAAATAGCTGGCCTGAAAAAATAATTGTATTGATCTCCGTTCTAACTAATGAGAGGAAAACAAATCTTATATCCACCAATTATTAATTAAAATAATTGCTGCAACAATATAGGTCCTACTTGACCACTCAATTAAAGTTGCAATCAGTATTTATATTTATCGTACAACGTTATTTCAGAGTCTCATTACTCAAAATATTTCAAGCAAACGTGCACCCATTATCCTACATTTATGCAAAGTTCAAAGTCATGGCTGATCATTATATCACAACTAAAAGTTCCCATCTTTCCCAATTAGATGGTATGATTGCAATGTATTTCACTCCATCAATTACATAGTGATTAGATTATCGCCTGCCTACTCCTGTGAATACTTAATTCACCACCATCTGACTGCATTTTGCATAGTCATGCTTATTTAGAAAGATATTACACTACTAATTATTATTACATTATTATTTTTTTATTCACAAAGGGATTCTTCATGATTAATTCTCAGAAAATTTGCCATAAGACGTTCACAGAATAAGTGAACTATCATCCTAAATTTATTTTATTACATTCCATTCAATTCTCCCCTCTTTTTTTATAAACAACTACACCAATCAATCTTTTTTTTGGTAGATAAACTCATTATCTTTTAATTATCATGACCTTTCATTTCATCACATGACTAGTGTGCGTAAATTATCTAATTCAGGCATGACCTGTAGCAATGTCAAATGGGTAGGTGTCGAAGCATAATGACGAGCATGCTTTTAATAATTAAATTCTGAATGTGGACGAAGAAAAAAATGGAAATATTTAAAGTTATAATCCTTCAGAGTTCACATAATTAGATTCACCAAACGCTGAAGTCAAAATCGAAGATTTTTTTTTTCAAAACATGAACTCCACCCTAGATCTCGACAGCTAGTCTACCACCTTCATTTATTCCATCATGCATTCAGTTCAGTATCCGCGTCGTATTTCCAATCTTATCATCGTAGAAAAATATCATATCTTCCAAAGTAATGATGGATTTACAAAAATTCCCAAAAGAAAATATTAACTGGATCATGGTGCCAAGCTTGGTGGATAGTTCCTTGCCACGTGTGACAACCCTAGAATGTGAATCAATTCCTCATATAATTACTTAATAGACGAAGGAAAAAAATGTGGCCATTAATATTAATAATAATAATAAAATGATTGATCAACAAATAAATAATAATTAGTTCAACTCCATGGCATCTAGTACTACTGAGTAGTACAAACTACTCACAACTACAAATTGAAGTAATGTTTTAGCTCACCAACTGGCCGAAATAAGAAAATATGGTACAAGCCTAGCATGCTCATAGAATGCAGAACCTCTGGAACCATTCTTCATTCAGGACCATCTCCTTTCCATTCCAGAACCGGCAGGATTCCATCTTCCACCATCTTCTTCTTCGTCTCCTCCAGGAATCGAAACTGAGACCTTCACGTTTCATGGTGGCTGCGTCCTCCGACTCCCACGGTGTGGTTATATCATGGCAACATCATGGCCTCATCTTGATGTAAATGACACTCCGTCCAGTCCCCTCACGTATAAGCTTAGTGGCACATATTTTCACTGACTAGTTCCATTTCAAAATTCTTCATTGACTCTTCAACAGCACAGGTTATAAAATGTCCTCGTTCCATTCTGGAAATTATAAGTTCCTGCGCCTCGAACAATGTAGACACAATTCTTCCTCTCAGCAAATTGCCACCGGCTTTACGAAAGCAGTAATTCAATAGCATTCACAGCTGTTCAGTTGCATCTACAAGTCCTCCATCGATAATAAGAGCCTCGTCTATTCTCGAATGTTCACTGCACAAACTATTCCGTATTGTAACTCACGTCCAAAGCTAGTCGCAAAGGGCTAGTTCTCTCGTTATCAAGCCAACATGCGCCTGCACGACCGGGATTATACACGCTGGACTCGGCCGTCTGATATAGCAATCGCGCCCGGCATAACAGCGGTGATTCGTAATTATATGGTCTCTCAGGACCCCGATAAAATCACACCCGATAAACAGCGACACTTAGACCTGTGGTGGCATAGCACACACGGCCCTCCACGATCAAAATCGAATGTAAAAATCACTCTTGCCGCACAACGGAGTACTGTCCAGTCCGCGCTCAAAACGCATGTGTCTGCGCCTCTCAATGTGACCAGTTGCCGAAAACCAGAGCTGAGCACGTGGTCCCAGACAGCGCGCTCTGCCGGAGATAGTGGTCGGGCCTTGGATTATAACATGTGGTGTTTTGGGCCGTGATTTACGCAGGGTTGCCAATCTGTGCTAAAACTGGAGTACTATGTTGGGCACACTATCAGCATACAAAATTTCAGTTTGATTGTAATAGATTCTTAGATATTGAGAACCGTGTAATATTTCGCATGGTCGCTATGTTGGATTTTTAGCCTACTTTTCACATTTTGCAAAAATGAGGAAAAAGTAGACTTATGAGATCGGGCAAATGTGTGCCTGTCTGTCTATCTGTCTATCTGTCTGTCTTTCTGTCTGTCTGTCTGTCTGTCCTTCTGTCTGTCTGGCTGTGTGTGTCCCCCCCTATCAACTCCTAAACGGCTGCAGCAATCGAAACAAAAACTGGTAGGAGTAAAGATCTATACCTGAATATCTCACGGCCATATTTGAAAATGATGTCAGTGCTACCAACTGCTGAAAAATCGCAATTAAAATTTGAGCTCCATGTTGGATATCTTGGAAGGTATGAATGGGAGCTATTTCAAAATTGGCACACGTATAGATAATAATATTGCAGTTTAATTTCCAGGAGGCCATACATGGCAGTGTTGCCAAAATAATTATAAGCCTGCTGATAGGTCCGAATTTGAAATGCATATAACTTCTACACTATCAATTGGATTTCAACCAAATGTCGTATGTGCTATATGTACATAAACAGATATGACTGAGCGTATTCTTAAGAACCACCAGGGCTGCCAACTGTTAATAAATGCTCTCAATATTTTTATCCAAATACCCATATATCAGAAAGTATGCAAGCCGACAGCTTTAAACTATGCACACGTATAGTACCTGACATTCTATATTAATTTGGAGTAACTTATATACGTCAGTGCTACCAACATGATTCTAAGCCTGCTGAGAGGTCCAATTGTAAAATGTATGTAACTTCTATACTAACTAATGGATTTCATTCAAAATTGGCACAACAGAATTTCAGAATTTTTCTGACCAATACAGGTATGTCATTGCTGCCAACATGATTTTACGCGCGCTGTTAGATCCAATGTTTAACTGCTTGTAATGTCCATGCTATCCATTGGACGTCAACCAAATTTTGTAGTCTGTACCTTAAGAGATGGAACTAAGAATATATTTAGTCACCAGGGCTGCCAAATGTAGTTCTCTATTAGGCTACATTATGCCAGGTATACAGTATTTCGAACTAATTAGAAATTTCGATATTACCAACTTAATTTCGTCATTATTCTAGATAGATCCATATAGATTAATCATTGGCATGAATCTTAAATTTTAAGAAAAGTAGGCTCTTTAGTTCGTCACGGAACTTTTTGTTATATACACTATGTAGGTCTTACAGTTATGTACTGTTACATGAAGATTATTGTGTACGTGTAGTATTCGAATTTCAATCGCATGATTAGTACACAAGAAGTAAAAACGAGATTTTGAAATTTCGCACAGCTGCCATCTTCTGGTTATGAAAACAATGGAAATAAATTATATGCCAGTGGATTAACATTTGTATAGGCTAAGCATTTACCGTACCGAGTTTCACTGCACTCGGATGGTTAAATCGCGAGAAACATCCATTTAAATATTTATATTTCGCGTAGCTGCTATGTTGGATTAGTGCTCACCAGGTTATTAAAGTCCTATGCGTGAACTTATGTCCATAGTCTCTATGAACATAAGGAATTTCAGTTTGATTGCTGTAAAAGATTCGTAGATACAGTATTGAGAACCATCTAAATATTTCGGATGGTCGCCATGTTGGATTGTTATATGTATAAGCCGTGTCCCTTTAAACATGATAAGTCTAGTAGGGTACAATTCGCTCTTTCACAACCGACTGAAGCGTCGAGGAGGAGGAGTAGCTTTATTCTATAAAAACAATTTGGCGGCAAAGATTATAAAAACATCGAACCTATCTACTGACCCCTTGACCGAATATATGTTTGTTGAGCTCACTGTTGACGTGACTAAAGTGCTTATTGGTGTAGTATATAAACCACCTAAAGAAGGGAACTTCATGGATTTTGAAGAAACTCTACCAAGACTGTTACCTACCTACGAACACGTACTTATATTTGGTGACTTTAACACAAACATATTAATAGACTCCACTGACGCAAATCGTTAACGGAATATGTTTACCTCTTGTAACATGACAATATTACCACTCGGTCCTACTCACCACGTACACCCCCCCCCCCCCCCAAGGATCTTCACGCACTCTAATTGATTTAATTATCACAAATAACCCACATAAAATACTAAAACACGGACAGATTTCAGTACCTGGCATATCTTTACACGACCTGATTTATTTAGCTTATTCTCTAAAAACTCCAAAATCTGCACCTAAATACATAACATATAGAGACATGAAAAGATTGAACCTTCAAGAACTAACACAAGACGCAATTCTCTGTCCATGGAACGATATACTACACTTGACTGACGTTGATGAAAAGGTGAGCAGATTTAACAAAATACTGCTGGTACTATATGACAAACATGCACCTAAACGAACAGCAAAAGTCACTCGTAAAGCTGCCCCCTGGCTATCAAGTGACATTAAATCCGCAATGGCCGAACGTGACGCATTTCACAGACGTTATAAGCAGACCTTATCAAGTGACGATTTTGAAAAATATCGTGTGCTTAGAAATCGAGTTAAACAAATGATTCGAAATAAAAAGTATGCCTACTTCCAACAGCTAGCCGGCAACTTGAGTGCTAGGAGCACCTGGCAGCAACTCAGGTCGGTAGGTATTGGGAGGCGCACTAAAAACACCAATAAGCAGGATATTAATCCCAATGAATTAAATACTCACTTTGCTCGAGAAATAATTAGTACTGATCCCCAAATAATACTAACAACAATAAATACACTGCAATGTGTCCCACTACCTCACCGAACGTTATTCAAGTTTCGTAAAATAGATGATACTGTCGTAAGAAAAAAAAATAATATCTATCAAATCACAAGCAGTCGGAATAGATGACATCCCAATTTCCTTTATCGTTAACCTGATAGAAGTATTACTGCCAATTATTACGCACATTTGTAACACATGTCTTTTAGAAGGTTTCTTCCCAACAATATGGAAATATGCTTTAGTTATTCCAGTTCCGAAACATTCTCTTGCAAATTCTCCATATGACTATCGACCTGTAAGCATACTTTCCTCAATTTCCAAAATACTAGAAAAACGTATGCATGAACAACTTCTTCAGTACTTGACGCAATACTCACTACTTGATCCGTTACAATCTGGATTTAAGAAAGGACACAGCACATCTACTGCACTCATTAAGATCACTGATGACGTAAGACGAGCAATGGATGAGCGTAAAGTGACTATACTCATTCTTCTAGACTTCAGCAGTGCATTCGACACCATTAACACGGACATACTTATGGCTAAATTGCAATCCTTCCATCTTAGCCCCGTTGCTCTCAAATTATTCGCCTCCTATCTTATTAACCGAAGACAACGTGTACTCCTTAATGAAAACAGAACTGAGTGGAAGTTCAAAATAAATGGAGTACCTCAGGGTTCAATTCTCGGCCCCCTTATATTCATTCTATATCTGAACGACATCTCTTCGAAACTGGAAAACTGCAACTACCAACTATATGCTGATGACCTTCAGATATAGTGCCACACAAAAGTAAACGACATAGATGCGGCAATTGAAAATATGAATCTAAATCTAAAGAGGATCAGCCGCTATGCAACTGAAAATTCTCTTGCCATCAACCCAATTAAAACACAAGCTATCGTAATAGGGAAGACTAAATTGCTTTTCCATTTACACAGTAGACCGCTTTCTTTAATTCAACTAAATGGTGTTGCTATCCCGTTCTCTAAATCGGTAAAAAGTCTTGGAGTCACACTAAATGAAACTTTGAATTGGGATGGGCACGTTACTAATACATGCAGGAAAGTTTATTCGTCACTTCATCCACTTAAGATTCACCAGTCCGTTCTACCCCGTAACTTGAAAATAAAACTCGTCCAAACCTTGATACTCCCTATATTTAACTACTGTGATGTTGTATTAGTAGATGCTACCGGTGAACAAAACAAGAAACTTCAGAGAGCTTTAAATTCCTGCATTAGGTTTATTTTCTACTTGAAATTTTCCTGACACGTGTCTCCTTTTTATGGTCTACTTTCCTGGCTAAAAGTAGAACAACAAAGGAACCTGCACATATGTACCTTCATCTATCGACTTCTCAATGAAAGTACTCCTCACTATCTCTCTTGTAATTTTCGTTTTCTTTCTTCCTTTCATGATCGTCACACGCGATCTGGATCTATAATTGCAATTCCTCTACATCATTCTTCTGCCTTCAGTAACTCTTTCCTCGTGTCAGGAACTAGAATTTGGAATAATTGTCCTCGTGACGTCAGAAATTGTACATCCCTTACAACTTTCAAACGTGCATGTAAAGATTTCCTCTTGAATTCGTAGGCCAACTAGAACAATTTGTGTATGAATGTGTGAGTGAATGAGTCATTTAAATTGTATAGCTTAGTTAATATCACGCAGTCGCCAATTTAATTTAATTTAATTTTAATTTATTTTATTTTATTCTAGTATTTAAGGTTTTCCTTGTATTTAAGTTTGGTAGGTTAAGAATAACATATGTGAGTATTCATGTAAGTTGCACTGTGTGTGGTTAAGTGTAAGAGAGGGCCTAGAGCCCTAACTTCGCCACAATAAAGGCACCAATAAATAAATAAATAAATAAATAAATAAATAAATAGAGTTATGTACCATTAAAGGAAAATCATTGCGTAGGTTCATTATTCAAACTTTCACTTCCATCGCATGTTTATAACACAAGAAATAAAAACTTAATTTTAAAATTTCGCACAGCCGCCATCTTGAGGTTATGTAAACAATTGAACTAAATTAGATGCCAGTGCATTAAAATATGTATAAACATTTAATGTACCATATTTCATACCGCTCAGATGGGTAAATCGCGAGAAAAGTCTATTAAAATGTTTCAACTTTGCTTGGCCGCTATATTCGTTTTGTACTCTAAGGTTTTTAAAACGTACAAATATAAACTTGTAGTAGTGCCCTGAATCACCGTACAAAATTTCAGGGTGAAATCAGAAATAGTTTTGGAGATATAGAATGCCGGTAAAATATTTTGCACAGCCGCCATCTTTAGGTTGTGTAAACAATTGAACTAAATTTGATATCTGTGCATTATAATGTGTATAAAATTTTGCTGTACCAGGTTTCATTGCGATTGGATAGTTAAATCACGAGAAAAGTCTATTTAAAAGCCTCAAATTCGCCTGGCCGCCATGTTGGTTTTGTAGTTACCAGGATTTCGAAATTGTCATAGATGAACTTGAAGTAGTGCCCTTTATCACCGTAAAAAAATCAGGGTGATATCAGTGAAAGTTTTGGAGATATTGAATGCTGGTGAAATATTTTGCACAGCCGCCATGTTTGATTGGTGAGACGTAATAAAATTTGAAGGCCACCGTCGAGGTCGGCCAAAATGTAGCTATGATCTTACCGGGTTTCATTGAAATCGCCCTAGCCGTTTAAAAGTTATTAGGGTGGGGGCACACAGACAGATACACACACAGACTGACACGCACATACACACGGACAAAAGGTGATCTCATAAGCCTATTTCTTTCATAAAACGAAAATAGGCTAAAAATAAAAAATATATATAAAGAAATACATTTCAATAGATTTCAATGAAACTCGGTAAGTTCATAGTACTATTTTGGCCGACCCCGACCGTGCCCTTCAAATTTTGTTACGTATCACCAATCCAACATGGCGGCTGTGCGAAATATTTCACCGACATTCTATATCCCCGAAACTATTACTCATATCACCCTGAAATTTTGTACGTTGATAAAAGGCACTACTAACCGTTGACCGATGTGACTTTCAACAAGATGTTCAGTGAAGAACATATAGCCCACTTTCTCTTAATGTATGAGTATAGTTATAACTCTTTGTTTTTATCAAAGAGTATAATAGAATCATTTCTTGGTTGAAGACCATAGAAACTATTTACCTCTACCAAACACCACAACCTCGAAAAAAAAACTACCACCATCATTGAAGAAAGAAACAAACAAAGAAAGAAAGAAACAAAGAAAGATAAGAAGTATCTAAAGAATGTTATGGATCTGGAGACATAATCGACCGGACTATCTGCGTGGCTCAGCGGTAACGTTCTCGCTTGCTGGGTCCTAGGTTGCCGGTTCGTATCCTGGTGCAGTCAGCTGGCATTTGAGGTTCGCAAATGCGAGGGAGCGGTGTCAGTAGATTTACTGGCACGTTAAAGATCCCCTTCGGGGAAAAATTCCGTCACCCCGGCGTCACTAAAAGCCATAGTATTTAAAAGGGACGTAAAACCAATAACATTATTATTACATAATCGACCGGACGTGGGCAACGTCCAACTTTGAGTTGAGGCATGTGTTTACATGTCTGGCTGTGCATGGCATTCACCACCTTGATTGTATTAACAAATCTTTCCATGACCCTACAGTGACGTGTGTTTACCAACTACGTGGATAAGCTTGTGAATGCTACCACTTAGAGTACTGTAGTAAAAGAAAACAATCAATCAAAGTCTATGCAATTCAAATCCCCAGAGTGCAGTTTTAGCGTACATGTTCATTCTTTATTTTCGATTGCTATTTGGCTGGAATAAATGTATTAATTAATATCCTGAACTAGCACCAACTGCTAGAGTTCAGGTACAATATGAGATAGTTTTGTTCTTTAGTTCAAATATTATTTTCAAATAACGCACAATAGTCTGTTACAAACCATTTAAAATAACAAATAAAAGTGCATCGTATTATCAACTTGTCATTCTTCAAGTTCGATGCGTATAGAATGCCAATAGTATGCTAATCCAAGACCGACTACAATAGATTGTACTCGGTCTGGGCTAATCAATGGAGTTCCACGTACACCAGTCGTGACAACTAGTGGAGAAGTATCGAACAAGATAATCCTAATAGGGCGAGTGCATTCTAGCGGCCATAAGAAGAAACTTTTCAATTAAATCTGTAAGTTAATCTGTAGGCCGGCGTGTATTCCGCAGACAGTTGGCCATGATAATTCACTTTTTTGCTGTTAGATGTCTCGTGCAAATCCGCTGGCGAATTTTTTAAAAATTAAATATACATTTTCCATTGTAATATGCACAATATAATGCTTAATTTTTAAACGTCTGAGTCATTACAAAACAATAAATATAAAAAATTGAAGCAAGGAACCCAACCCCGATAGGGTTTGAACCTTAGCCATAAGAGTGATAGGCCAACGCTTTACCACGCAGCCAAACGTGCCAACAAACATTGTCCGATATCAAATGAGTTACATACAACGTGTTAGCAAATAATGATTTAGACTAAACGATTTCTCCAGTGGAGTATATTATTTATATATAAAGCATTTCATACTAAGTTTATATATTTTGTATCAGTAAGCTACCTAGGTATATTGCATGCAATACTCAAACAAGTGAAATATAAGTCAGGCACAAGATATCAGCTTCCATCTTGCCTTGTAACTGAGACGGCTCAGCTTTTCAAAATCACTTCTAAACTATAGTATTACAATATACAGTCTTAATTTCGAACGTGTCTCTTCCTTTAGAACAGTTAAAAGATCCTCGGTTCGATAATCGGAACTGGTGGGTCCCATGATATGAATTATAAAGTTTGCATAATTTACTCGGCCGCCATCCTGAAATACTACGGTGGATGACCTTGTAGTTTGGACACAAGACGGGTCTTATATGAAGGTATGTTGCTACCAAATTTGGTAGAGATCGGATGATTTGTTTAGTCGTTATTTGGTTTTACGTTTTGAACGTTTTGAGTGGCCGCCATTCAGTTTTGGTAAAGATGGCGGCGATATAAAACAGGACACTGAGGTGCCCTTTGCTAGTGCTACCTCTGTACCAAATTTCGTTCAATTAGGTTTCACCATGTTTGAATTGATAGGGGGGGGGGGGGAGTGAGGGGCAGACATTCAGAGTACACACACTCACACACACACAGACTCACACACACACACAGACATACACACATCTTTTGGCCCGGTGTAGATCTCATAAGTCTACTTTCATTTTTTGCAAAAATTGAAAGTCGGCTAAAAACTTGTTAACTACAAAATGAACATGGTGACCCAGCAAAGTTGAAACATTTAAATAGACTTTTCTCAAGATTTAACCATCCGAACGCAGTGAAACTTGGTGCAGCAAATGACTATACAAATTTCAATGCATTGGCATCTAATTTAGTTCTATTTTTTACATAACCTCAAGATGGCGGCTGGGCGAAATATTTAAATTAAGTTTTTATTTCTTGTGTTCTAATCATGCGTTTGAAGTTTGAATAAAACACCTACACAATAATCGTCATGTAATAGTAAGTTACAGAACTCTAAGGCCTATGATGATGATGATTAGGTGCCATCAAGTCGGCGTCGACTCCTAGCGACTGCATGGATGGACTGTCTCCATATGATTCGGTCTTCAGCCATATACTTCAGATCCTTCACTGACATATTCATGTTGGATTTGATGGAGTCGATCCATCTCAATGCTGGCCGCCCTGGTCTCCGAGACCCTTCCACCTTTCCAAACATAATTGTCTTTTCCAACGAATCAGAACGCCTCATAATGTGTCCAAAATATGACAGCTGTAATCGTGTTATTAATGCTTCAAGAGACAGATATGGTTTGATTTTTTGAATCACCCATACATTCGTCTTCTTGGCTGTCCAAGGAATACGCAGTATCCTTCTCCAACACCAGAGCTCAAAAGCATCAATATACTTCCTATCTCGCCTCCTTATGGTCCAGCTTTCGCAACCATATGTAGCTATGGGAAAGACTAGTGCCTTAACCATTCTAATTTTAGTAGACAAAGAAACATCGGAACACTTGAAGATCTTATCCAGGCCCTTAAAAGCTGCTATTCCTAGTGCAAGTCTCCGGCGAATCTCTTGACTGCTTGACCCACTGCTACTAATGGTTGATCCCAACAAACAGAAACTATTTACCTATGTGATTATCTTATTATCTATCATAATGTTTGATCGTAAACCTGTTGTCATTACTTTTGTCTTGGCTATACAGTATATAAAAATCCAACATGGTGACCATACGAAATATTTAGACGGTTCTCAATATCTACGAATCTATTACAGCAATCAACCTGAACATTTGTACGTTGATAGGGGCAATTAATACAAGTAGGATATATGAAAATAGGCTATATATTACTTCACGGAACTATTTAGTATTTAAGTTTATTTGTCAATTCATGGATTTATTAGAAAATGACCGCACGTTTACAGTAGCTATGTACGGTACTGTCTGCTCAGTGACCAGCTCGCATGCCTGCACTCAGATGTTTGAAACACCAGTTCCGATGCTCTTTTTATTCACTGGCCCATACAAGCATGCGGGGAATTCTGAGCAGCGTTGGCAGTACGTCACACAGACACACAGACACACATTTACATTGCGTGGCACGGCCCGCACCAATAAACACAAGGTAGCAACACATAGTGTTTCACTTCCCGTGCATCACATCTGGGGATGATCAGCAATGAATATTGATTTTGCTTCGAACATTTTGGTCATCAGCTCCGTGTACTTGGCTGTGAATTAAGTAGGTTTTATAACTTGTGTTTTTGTGATAACTGTAGTAACATGCGTAGTTGTATACGCTAGTGTCTTGGCCTGGGTTGATAAAATAATAATCAGCCACTCCGGAAGTGGTTTTCTGTGGTTTCCTACTTCTCCAAGCAAATGTCGGGTTGGTACCTAACGTAAGACCACGGCCGCTTCCTACCCAAATCATACTTCAATTACAAATAGACCCACTAGTACAGACATCACAGTGACACAGGTTACCAGGGAAATTCTACACACACCCAAATTCACGGTGCTACATGACCACGATGTCTCAAAGCCCCTATAGAATCAAAAACATCAACAACTATACACACCATGGCGTAGCTTTGCGTGTTAATCGCGCACCACGACCGTGATGAAGAGTCCAGTGAGTCCCGAGATCGGCAGTTCTAATTCGAGCACTGATATCGGTTGTCCTGAGTATCGTTCTTCTCCAGGATAATGCAGATACCGGGTGATTCATAAGCCCCTTCCAATATCGTTTGCTGCAACCCAACTAACGCGTGTTGGCAGAAAGATTTCTCTGCCCGCGTCCCATTTGCACTGCAGGCATATCCCGCAAACGATACTGAGCACTGTTATTTCCCCCTCATATTAGTCTGTAATCACATCGAGGGAATACTAATTGGGTTCGGTATCGTTTGCAGGATATGCTCTCAGTGCATTGGTACCGTATGGGATGCAAGCAGAGAAATATCGACCCTCCTGTCAACACGAGTTAGTTGGGTTGCAACAAACGATATTGGAAGGGGCTGCTGAATCATGCGGTATAGTACTGTGTTTCAAGTCTTAGGACACCTAAAACATCCCTGACCATAATACAGCTACGTATACTACTATCGTAATCACAGAAACATGGACAAGTTCACCTCACATGCAAGTGGACGAGGCTGATGGCCAAGATGCCTGAAGCACCTAATATGAATTAACGACAGTAATCAACTGATGCAACAAACACACAAGAACGGGCAAGGAGACTGGTGGTGTTAGAGTATCCATATTTGACTGGCCGGCTCACTTGAAAGAAAAGCAATGAAAGTCCATAAGAGACATGCCGAAGGAACACCATTTTGAATTCTAAGGAAATGAGAAGGGGGTAGTATACACAAGAACTTCAATGGGAGCACCAACAGCAAAGGCTTTAATCACCAAAGACATTGAGCCTTGACGGATTTCCCTGAAGTCGTCTTTCCAATAGCGTTCGCATATAAAAGAAAAATGTACCTTTGTATTTTAAGAAAATAAGAGAGTATTCTTTGAAAGTGTGGAAAAAGATGGAACTCTGACAGAGTAGCAGGAGGAGCAAACCGAACTCTATGAACAACTTGATAACAACGACTGAAGCATCCGAGAAAATATTAACGCAAAATAACCTCATGGAAATTACACTTGATGATTATTTTCAGTAATCACCACTAAATTCTTACTTCTACAAATTGTAAATTTAACATTCTGACAATTATTTAAAACAAATAGATTTTTAGTGTTTACTTTTCAGATATAAAACCAGCATAACACTAAACATCAATATTCAGATAATTGCTTTAAAAAGATTGAACTCCTGTGATAGCGTGAATCTACAAAACTATATGAAACAAAGTTCAGTATTGGAGCAATGTCTGTATTATATAAATATCATTCTTGCAACACAAACAGCTATAGCTTAGCCACGTAGTAATAATAACAACTACTACTACTACTACTACAATTTTTGTATTTATCTCCAGGGAAATCGGACACCGTTGCTGAGAACGCTAACACGTTAGCTCATGTCTACAAGGACAAAGTGTATTACACATCAGACAAATCACATTATATTTTTGAAATGCATACTCAGACTTATATTCTATGTTCTTAATAGTCATAAACTCTACTAACAGCAAGCCAGTAGGAGTAATACGCATTCATTTTTCAAACAAACAAACTAATAAATAAATAAATAAATAAGTAAATAAATAAATAAATAAATAAATAAATTAATTAATAAATAATTTAATTAATTAATCAATTAATTAATTAAATAATACATTCATTAGGTATTAAATCAATTAAGTAATTAATTAATTCACTAATTATTTTAAGTTCAAATTATTGTGCAAATTAATTACTTGAATAAATTAAAGGGGCATAACCCTGTAAGACCCGTACAAAATTCAATGATCATAGCTGTCACCATGCTTGTGTTTATGAAGTGTTGTTGTTGTTGTTGATTCATTTATTGGCCTTGCGTTATCGTGGTCATGTAGCCCTGTGTACTTGTGTGTGTGGAATTTGTCTGATAACGTGTGTTATTGTGATGGCTGTATTAGTGTGTGTATATGTAATTCATGTGAGGATTGGGAAGGAGGCATCTGTGACCTTAGAAATCATTCCAGCATTCACCTGGAGTAAAAGTAGGTTACCACTGAAAACCACTTCTAGGATAGCTGAGGTGGGAATCAAAACCGCCTCTTCTCAGGTTGACCTCACGAGGCGCTGTGTACCCCTTTCCAGCCCTCAGAGCAGTATTGAATTTCTTGTCAGAGCCAGAAATCGAACTCAGGCCTCCGCAGTGACAGCCAAGAGAGCTAGCCACTACGCAACGAGGCGGACATGATGAAGTGCCTTGGACCTAATGATCTGATTTGAAGTCACGTTTATTTTTCATCAATGGATTGGATCGTGAATGATTGATCATAATGTTTCAAACTACAATAACGAAGACTTGCGTGAAATCAAAAGTGAATTATCTTTCGCGGCACTCTTCAGTTAGATCTTTAATTATAGAATTGATTATACAGGGTGGTTTTAATTAAACTGACGCTACTTCCAGGGGGCCCCGGACAAACGAGTGATCGTAGGACAATGAAACGGTGTGGAAACCTTTTTCAGGACATGCGGAATAGACATAACGAATAAACCATTGAAGTCAACACATTTTAATTTCCTTATGAGCGTGTAACAGGTGTTAATGGTGTACCATGTTGACTGTCAAGGTTACAAACGATGCTCAATGTGACGACCATTTGCATCCACGACAGCCTGGAATCGCACTAGCGAGTACTCCACCACTGCCTGCAACATCTCAGGTGGAATGTTGCCTACCTCCCTCGCGATGCTCACCTTCAAACGCCAACATGTGTCAGTGCCCCATTGATCCACCCTGTCCATAAGGTAACCCCACAGCCAGAAATCACACTAGTTCAAATCTGGGGATCTTGGTGGTCACGCAGTGGGGAACGATCGGCCAATGATGTGGTTCCATGCTATCGTGGATGCAGATGCTCGTCACATTGTGCATAGTTTGTAACCTGGACTGTCAACATGGTAGACCATTAACACCTGTTACCCACTCATGTGGAAATTAAAATGTGTTCCTTTGAATGGTGTATTCGCTCTCTTCCACATGTCCTGACAAAGGTTTCCACACCGTTTCATTGTCCTACGATCTTTTGTTTGTCCGGGGGGCCCTCGCAGGTAGCGCAAGTTTAAATATAACCACCCTGTAACTATGGTCAAAGCGTTAAAAATCCCTCAGTATTCCTTCCTTCGGAGGGGAAGTAAAGCCGGCGGTCCAATGTCATAGATTAATGGCATGATAAAGAACGTTCCACTAATTACACCTGTGTGAAGCTAAATTATAGGTTATCGTTGACGAACGCTCTTAGGTTCCAACGTTCATCGCCAGGAACCGATTGCTCTGGCATCTAGTAACAAAGTTCAGAACTAGTTGGTCGGTGACGGTGGCGTTTGGTAGCAAAAGTTGGAACTACTTGAAAAAACGAATGTGTGCAGTCCTTACTTGGATTAAAACCAGATAACACAACCATCAAAATTAACACCGGTTACCAGACAGATTCTACACACACCCAAATTACACGGGGCTACATTACCGCATTGTCGCAGCCCCTAAACTGAGGAATCAACCAACCACTATGGTCAAATAACTAAGGCTGAATCCGGAGTTATCGATTTGTGTTCAATTGGTATAAGCTCTGCATTCTTGAGTGACATGCATTTTTGGCGTGACTTCTTATAGGGCAACGGAAGGCACCTTTGAGGCTATCTGATGGCAGGACCTTCAGTTCCATCAATGCATCTCTAATCAGTTACAAGTCTGTTTCAAGATCCGTTTACCCCTGAATGCGATACTTTCGCTGTCAATGGGTATATAAACCTTTATAAACCTTGTGTATGTGAGAGAGAACCAGTCTGTTCAGCAGGCCCAGCTGTTCCCAGCTCCGCTCAATATAAGACACTTGCCACTAGCAGCACAATGCCCACATGTGGCTACACATTGCATATCCCTTTGGAGATGAGCCACGATTAGTGCCGCAGCAAGTGATATGCCAGAGTGTCTGCTTGTATAATACGCTAAAATATATCATTAAGGCAAGGATCGGTGCTGGCGCAAAACATCCGCAATATAACGAGAGTTAACTGAATATAAATCTTGCTATGTATCAGTAGTGTTTTAAATTTAATATCGTATGGCCTCGAGTGCCAGGTGCAAGCTTTGTTATTTGCGCCCAGAGGGCAGCTTGCATGTCTCATTTTGTTGTTCTGTGGAGCGCTTTAGAAGTCAAGGAGGTTAGATATCAAAGCTCCTTGACATTATAGCGCTTTCTAGTAGAGAAAGAAGGAACTTTTGTGTAGGCGGAAAATCCAGAAATGAATTTTCCATTATGAACATGGTCTACAGAATTCAAATGGGTTCTTTAACATGCCAACAACGTATGACATGTATGACGTGATTTTTGTCGCCTTTCAAAAATCACTTACCATGGCCCGGAGCGAACCTGCAAGCATGGGGGTTGGTAATGCGACACGATAACCACTCACCCACCGTGGCAAACTATTAGTAGTGTTAAAACTACCGAGAATATGTACAGTTGTCACAACTGGAACAACCCGGACGTAGCTGTAAGTTCCTTCGCACACAATTTGATTGCAGTTGCTGTTAATTCATATTAGGGGCTTGGGACAGCTTGGTCGTCAGCCCCATTTAGTGTAGCTGTATTTGATACAGGGAGGGATTATGTGCCCCGAGATTTGTAATAAGGTACTATCCCGGCATTTGCCTGGAGGGGCGAGGAAAAACCACGGGTGTGGAGGAACGCGAGCCATCTGCCGGAGCTTCCACCGAAGCTATATGATTGTTGTATATGTAAACTTCCTTGTGAATAAAAGTTGTGTATGAATTAGCTCCATGCATATCAATACTGTACTTCAAATATTGGTGCCGAAAAATCCGGTGAAACGTAAATGTAAGGGAACTACCTTAAAACAAGACGAAGAGTTTGAAGGAAGAATTCACAAGTGCAAATCAGTGTAAACTGAACGTAACTTAATTGTACGAGCGTCTCCACCTATAGCCTCCACACGCAGATGAGTACCGTATCTAACTTTCTAAACTATGATGTTATACTATACGGCAGTTAGGAGTTGAACACATGTTATTTTATGTCCAATACGATCTCGCATGGTTCTAGCTTGAATAATTAGGTTATAATTATACTACTTCATAAGAGTTTCCAACACGCTCATCGTGACTACCAGCGATCTCTACTGACCAGAACCTCAACTTCCTTATTCCATAGAAACTCGAGGTGGGCTACGGGAATTTCACGGCCTACTCGACATTTCGGAACTGTCATTTTTCCCAGCCACCTGATGTAAACTAAATCAACTCTCGACTATCACTGAATAAACGCCATTTTTCACGTCACGTTTGCCTAGACCATACACGAAGTCACAGAGTAGTTACGGATCATATCACGCTTCAAACTTGTACTTAGAGTCTCTTAGACTTACAGACAGCACGTATTATATCAAGATGAGTGAAGCCCGACTGGCGACGTTATCCAATTTGAAGAAGAAACTAAAGCGAGAGAGGACTAATGTTACACGATTTTCTTCAGAAATAAATGGATTTACAGAGGAATCTTCCGTGGAAGACTACGAATATTCTACAAATCGTCTTAAGGAAACTCTGGATCGTCTAATGTCACTAGATGACGCTATTCATGACCTTCTATCCGAGACGGAATACGACGACGACATGGTAACCTGTGAAGAATATATTGACAAGGCTAAACGGGAAATTCATAACGCTACGCGGGAACTTGAAAAGAGACTTGCTGCCAACACAAACAGCATGACTAATGTGCCGAATCCCTCAGCCCACACTCCTCTTCATTCCGTCAAACTACCTCCCATCAAACTTGAGCCGTTTTCAGGGGATGTTGAGTGCTGGTCCCGGTTCTGGGAGCAGTTCGAGATGTCAATTGATCAGGACACTACCCTTTCTACTGTGGACAAGCACGTCTTCCTACGGGGGTACCTAAAAGGTGAACCTAATCGACTCGTCGACGGAATAGCCGTGAATGGTAATACCTACGAACAGACTAAGCTAAAAATCGAATCATTCAGGCCCATTTGGACTACTTAGAGGACCTTAAACCAACTCTCAACGATAGCCCTGAGTCACTGAACGTGACATATGTTGAATGTCACCGGCGGGTCCAGGCGTTGATATCGTTAGGTGAAAACGTAAACGCCTATGGTCGGGTACTAACTCCGAAAATCCTACGAGCCTTCCCTGAAGATATCTGCAGACACTGGCTTATCCACTCCAAAAGGACAAATACACCTGAGAGCGACATCTCCGCACTGATGGCGTTCTTAAATGAAGAAGTAGAAGGAGCTCTAACGGCGCAGAAGATCCGCGGTGCTACAATAGCCAGCTCCGACTTTACTCCTACCGCTGCAATGCTTCATGTCCATTCTAACCGGAGAAAGCCTGCGCGAGAGAAGAGACGTACAGGACCATTTTGTGTCTTCTGCGAGGGTCAAAACCACTGGGCTCAGGACTGCAGGACTATAACAGATGTAAATAGCCGTATTGCCAAACTGAAGGCTGCAGACCGCTGTTTCCTTTGCCTTAATCGTGGCCACAGCTCCAAGGCATGCAATAAGAAAGAAAAGGCACAATGTTCTATCTGTAAAGGGAACCATCACAAATCAATTTGCCACACCATTGGCAATTCACCATTACCAAACCCACGCACCATGTATCATCCACAGATTTCACATATTTGCAGACGGAGCGGGTGTGGATTACTGGACCTACAGGGATTAGCAAACTTACTAGATGTGTCCTAGACGGAGGTAACCAGTCCTCCTTTGTGACTATGACCCTAATTGATGAACTACGCTTAGAGGTAATCGGCAATAGTTCCCTATCTGTAAGTTCTTTCGAAACCACATCTTCTTCCTCTGCCCAACGCAGATTGATTCAGCTAAACATGAAAGGGATTTGGGCCAATTCCATTATACCTATCACTGCACTCGAAAGTAATCACTCGTTTTCCCCGCATCCAACTGTTCCTCATGATATTTACATGCTAGGGAAAATGCGCAAACTATTACTGGCGGATCCCAAGGACAGCTGCGTTGATCTCCCTATTGAACTCCTGATTGGTGCTGATCAATACTGGCGTATTGTCAAAGACACTTCACCCATACGACTTTCTCAATCAGTAGTACTACTGCCATCACATCTGGGATGGATTCTTAGTGGAAACCGCTCAGGAATAAAGACAAATTCCTTGAGTGTCAACTACATCAATCTTGATCAGACAGTCTCTCTTGTAGACAACGACTTTCGCTACTTCTGGGATTTAGAAACAATAGGGATCTCAGTTGAACAATCACGAACCGTGACTGAAAAGGATTCTTCACTACTTTCTCAGTTTCCCGCTTCACACGAACTTGAAGATGGACGAAGAGTGGTATCTCTTCCCAGAAAGGAGTACGTCACTCTATCTAGCAAATATGAAAATGCTAAGCAACGATTTCATTTACTCGTAAAGAGACTTGAAAAGGACCAAACGCTACGCGACGTTTACCACGAGCAAATGCTAAACTACATTAGACAGAAACAAGTAGAAATAGCGCCGCCTACTGATGGAATAGAAGAGACTTTCTACTTACCCCACCACTTAGTCAGGAAAGAGAAACGTGGAAACTCCAAATGGCGTGTCGTTCTTGACGGAGGAGCTCACGAGAAGGGAACATATTCTCTTAACGACACCTTAGAAGTAGGTCCCAATCTCCTTCCAGACATTCTTTCTATGATGCTAAAATTCCGACAGCACCCCTGGGCCATTGTAGGAGATATAAGCCAAGCATTTCTACAACTAGCTCTCCATACAAAGGACAGAAACCTAACACGTTTTCTCTGGTTTCACTGTATCCAGAGCTCCGATGGGAACTACACTGTGACGAATGATATTGTAGCATACCGTTTCACGAAATTACCACTTGGGCTCACCTGCAGTCCATTCCTTCTCTCCACTACACTGAGAGAGTTAGCTATCACCCACGAAAAGGAATTTCCTGAGGTTGCCGCTCTCATAGATCAACATATGTTCATGGACGACTTTGCTGCATCCGTACAGAGAGAAAATAAAGTAATCTCCCTCTACTACCAACTTTTAACTCTGATGAAGAAAATACACATGCCCATGTCGAAATGGGCAACTAACTCATGGCAAATGAAAAAGATTTGGAAGGCTGAAGGCCAAGAGGTGAAACAACAAACGCAAGTTCTGGGTATTAATTGGGACACAGAACATGATACCTTCCACTTTGATCATCGAGACGTTACAGATAAAATAACAGCCAATCCAGTTACCAAAAGGCAACTACTGCAAGCCACTGCTAAACTATACGATCCATTGGGTCTAATATCTTCAACCACCATTGTAGCCAAAATCATTTTCCAGGATACTTGGATCAGGGGGGTTGGATGGGATGAACTTCTTCCACATGATGTTGGCCTACGTTGGAATCATTGGATATCTACACTTTATTCAATATCGCACATTCAAACTCCTCGTTGGGTCAGCACTACCCATAAAGAAGGGTCGCAGGTTCATGTGTTTTGTGATGCCTCTGAACGGGCATATGGAGCAGTACTTTACGTTAGGAATCCCACAGACCACCACGCTTTAGTACAAATTATGTGTAGCAAGAATCGTCTTGCTCCGGTCAAAAGAGTTACACTGCCACGCTTAGAACTCCTCGCAGCGCTTATAGGTGCTAGGCTGCTTGACTATTTCTGTAAGGCGACAGCCTACCCAATTGCGGATGCTGTTTTATGGAGTGATTCTATGGTAACTTTAGGATGGATAAGAGGAAACCCAAATAACTTCAAAACCTTTGTCTGCAATAGAGTAACCGAAATCCAGACCTACACTAGTCCAGGCCAATGGCGACACTGCCCAGGAGCAAACAACCCAGCAGACTGTCTTTCCCGAGGACTTCCCGCCGATGAACTCGTTTCATTTGATACGTGGTGGAAGGGACCTGTTTGGCTTACACAGCCTCCGACTTGTTGGCCTAACGATACTGGCTTCCTTAACCTAACACTTCCGGAAGCAAAGAAATTGATAAAACAAACACTGCTTGTCACTGTGTTTGAGCCACTCCTTCAGATTTCAAAATATTCCTCCTACTGGAAGGTTTTACATATCACCGTATTCGTCCAGAGGTTCGTTTACATTTTGAAGACGCAGAAACGACCACCGGCAAATCTCACAGCTTCCGAATTACACGACGCCCGTATGTATTGGATTAGAGCCGTCCAATCACAATGTTTCGCTGAGGAATTAACATGTCTTCAGAAAGAGAATTGTTTACCGATAACATCCAGAATTGCTTGTTACCACCCCTACTTGGCAAATGGCTTAATTCGCCTAGGTGGTAGATTACATTTTTCCAACTTGACTTCATATGAAAAACACCCCAAATTGTTAGATGGCTCTCATCATTTTACAAAACTGCTAATCATGCACACCCATATCAAGCTGCATCATCTTGGAGTTCATGTTGTTCTGATGGAGCTCAGAGGAGAATTTTGGATTCTGAAAGCACGCCAAGCCATAAAGAAAGTTCTCAATCATTGCCTACCGTGCAAAATAGCTCACAACAGACACGCAGAAGCTATCGAAGCACCACTTCCAGCTGACCGAGTTCAACCCACTAAGCCTTTCGCAATCACTGGCATCGACTTCGCCAGGCCCCTCTACATTAAATCTCACGCTACTACCAAGAAGGCTTACATTCTTCTATTCACTTGTTCAACCACTCGAGCACTTCACCTTGAACTTACTACGGACTTATCCACTGACCGTTTCCTAATGGGACTCCAACGGTTTGTCGGACGGAGGGGACTGCCTCATACCATATGCTCAGATAATGCTCAAACTTTCCATGGAGCCAACAAAGAACTACAAAATGTCACTACCGTGCTGACAGATTCCCAGACTCACCAGTATCTCGCGCATAACAACATCAGGTGGAAGTTCATCCCACCAAGAGCGGCTTGGTGGGGAGGATGGTGGGAGAGGATGGTGGGCTCTGTCAAGCGCTGTATACGGAAGACTCTAGGAAAACTGCTAATTGACGAAGAGCAAACCAATACCCTGCTCATCAGTATTGAAGCCGCCCTTAACTCGAGACCACTCACCAAGGTAGATGATCAAGTAGTACTAACTCCCGCCCACTTCTTGAATGGGAAAAAAACTAACAGCAATACCATCCGGACAACCAACAACAGACGTTAACTTAACCAAGATGTACAGACTGAAACAAAGAATTGCAGACGATTTTTGGAGACGTTGGACAAAGGACTACCTTTTAGAATTGAGATCTTTCCACCACGTCCGAAACACCCGCAGCAAGTCAACAGCGCTCAAGGTAGGCGACGTTGTACTTCTGCAGGAGGACCATGTGCAACGACATATGTGGAAGTTGGCGCAAATAGAAGAACTTTGACCTGGCAGAGACGGCGTGACGAGGACCGTACTCCTGAGGACCACCTGCGGCACGCAGATTATTCGACCTATCCAGCTGGTCATCCCTCTGGAGATCGGGGAAGACCAGGGTGGGGAGGTTGTGGAGGAACGCGAGCCATCTGCCGGAGCCTCCACCGATGCTATATGATTGTTGTATATGTAAACTTCCTTGGGAATAAAAGTTGTGTATGAATTAGCTCCACGCATATCAATACTGTACTTCAAAACGGGTATACCACACTCAGAATAGCCAGTGTCAATGCCGGGATTCAACATACGATATCCGGAATTGTTACAGCTGCCCGCGCGGTCGTGGTGCACGATTTAAACGAGCATGGCTACATCACAGGACATAACGGTTGATCAAAACTGGGTATGCACTTGTATAGAAATCTTAAAAGCCATTCTTCTGTGTTGCCGGTATATTCTATTAACAGACTAACTTTTCAGCCTGTTAAGTTTGCCACTTGTATTGACCGGCTGAAAAGCAATAATTATGTATCCCAAGTATCAAGTTGGTACCTCCTATTATTCACCGTTGCCAGCAATTGAATCATCCGAAACTTCATAAATCGGATGCTAACTAAGACGACATTGTTCGTACAAAATCTTGTCCTAACGCCGTCCAGTTAATACGATGCTCGTTAAATCGTGCACCACGGCCACGAGGGCAGCTTCAGCTAGTCCGGAGATCATAGGTTCGAATCCCAGCGCTGACAGCAGCTATCGTCCGTGTGTTTCTTCCCGGAATTTTTCACACTCTCCCCCCCCCCCCGAGGCAAATGCAGGGCTAGTACCCTTCTTGTTCCAGTTGTAATAACTGTATTTATTTTCAGTAATATTTTGCGTATTCTGTTTCTATACAATGCCATTTGAGTATCATCTGATTAAAAATAATATGAGGTTAAGTGGAGCGAGTGTGATATTCTTCAGAAAATAATAGCATAAAATCAAACAAAATACTTTCTGGCTCACAAGCATTGTGCAAAACATGAAATTCATAAATGAACTGTGAACTACACAACCAACAGTGACCACAAAGAAAATATCTAAAAGGGAATTAAATTCTTCATCAAGCCTGCATATATAATAATAACCCCTGGCACCACTGCCCATGAAAGGCCTAGGCCTACCATCGATCACTGCCCAGCCGTTTGGCTGCAGATTATGGGGTGACGCGTGGTCGTTAATTTTGGTTTCCGTAACCGGGGCGCTGTCACATTGTCAGACAGCTACTCAATTGTCCTCACGAGACTGAGTGCACACCGTTCCAGCTCTCACGTCAGTTTCTAAAATCTCTGACGGAAACGGGAATCTAACCCAGGGCCTCCGGGTGAGAGGCAAAGCCTGTAATCTCTATATATATAAGAATTAAAGTTTGTCTGTTTTTTCTGAATTTCTACGGAAATGTGCGTTATTTACGCGTTTTAGACTGTTTTATGACGGATTTTTGTCTGTCTGTCTGTCTGTCTGTCTGTGGACAATTTTTTGTGTCCTTATAACTCGAGAACGGCTGAGTAGATCAACGTAAAATTTGATACAGATATCCTTCAGAGGCACGACACCAATCATTGATGTAACTCTTCTCTGTAGCTCTCATAAAAGGGGGCCTACCCCTTTAAAATTCTTGCTGAAATAGGCGAAGAAGAGCGAGACAAAGCTCATTTTCAGCCCCTCAATGTGAGAAACGAAACTCGGGGGCCCTAAAGGGACCCCAAAAACCACATTTTAAGGCCCTAAAGACAACAGTTTTTGAGATATTCCCAGAAAATTAATTTCATTTAATACAATAATGGAAGGAAGCTAGCCGGTAACCATGGCAACAAAAATTCACAGGTCCATCTATTGCTGTAATATAAGACGCAATACAATTCCATTTATTAGCCTACTTTCGATTTTTGCAAAAAATGAAAGTAGACTTATGAGATCAACACAGGGCGAAAAAAGTGTGTCTGTCTGTGTGTGTGTATGTGTGTGTGTGAGTCTGTGTGTGTGTGTGTCTGTGTGTGTGTGTGTGTGTGTGTGTGAGTGTGTGTACTCTGAATGTCTGTCCCCCCCTATCAATTCGAACACGGTGAATGCGAATTGAACGAAATTTGGTACAAAGGTAGCACTAGCAAAGACACCTCAGTGTAATGTTTTATATCGCCGCCATCTTGACGCAAACGTAATGGCGGCCACACAAATGTTCAAAGCTTAAATCAAATTACGACTAACCTAATCATCCGATCTCTACCAAATTTTGCAATAACATACCTTTATGGGGGGAGCATCCTTTGACCAAACTAATAAGTCATCAGCGTAATAGTTTGCGGATGGCGGCCATCTTTGTGTGAAAATCGATTGCCCCTATTAATTCGAACACGGTGCAACCGAATGGAACGAAATTTGGTACAGATGTAGTACTAACAAAAGGCACCTCAGTGTCATGTTTTATATTGCCGCCATCTTGACGGAAACGTAATGGCGGCCACACAAATGTTCAAAGCTTAAATAAAATTACGATTAACCTAATCATCCGATCTCTACCAAATTTTGCAACAACATACCTTTATAGAGGAAGCATCCTTTGACCAAATAACTAGGTCATTAGCCTAATAGTTTGCGGATGGCGGCCATCTTTGTGTGAAAATCAATTCCCCCTATTAATTCAAACACGGTGAAATCAAATGGAACGAAATTTAGTACAGAGGTAGCACTAGCTAAGGGCACCTCAGTGTCATGTTTTATATCGCCGCCATCTTGACACAAACGTAATGGCGGCCACACGAATGTTCAAAGCTTAAATCAAATTACGATTAACCTAATCATCCGATCTCTACCAAATTTTGCAACTACATACCTTTATGGAGGGAGCATCCTTTGACCAATCTAATAGGTCATTAGCCTAATAGTTTGCGGGCGGCGGCCATCTTTATGTCAAAATTGATTCCCCCTATTAATTCGAACACGGTGGAACCGAATGGAACGAAATTTGGTACAGAGGTAGCACTAGCAAAGGGCACCTCAGTGTCATGTTTTATATCGCCACCATCTTGACTGAAACGTAATGGCGGCCACACGAATGTTCAAAGCTTAAATCAAATTACGATTAACCTAATCATCCGATCTCTACCAAATTTTGCAACTACATACCTTTATGGAGGGAGCATCCTTTGACCAATCTAATAGGTCATTCGCTTAATAGTTTGCGGATGGCGGCCATCTTTGTGTCAAAATCGATTCTCCCTATTAATTCAAACACGGTGAAACCGAATGGAACGAAATTTGGTACAGAGATAGCACTAGCAAAGGGCATCTCAGTGTCATGATTTATATCGCCGCCATCTTGACAGAAACGTAATGGCGGCCACACAAATGTTCAAAGCTTAAATCAAATTACGATTAGCCTAATCATCCGATCTCTAGCAAATTTAGCAACAACATACCTTTATGGAGGGAGCATCCTTTGACCAAACTAATAGGTCATCAGCCTAATATTTTGCGGATGGCGGCTATCTTTGTGTGAAAATCGATTCCCCTTATCAATTCGAACACGGTGAAACCGAATGGAACGAAATTTGGTACAGAGGTAGCACTAGCAAAGGGCACCTCAGTGTCATGTTTTATATCACCGCTATCTTGACGGAAACGTAATTGCGGCCACCCAAATGTTAAAAGCTAAAATGTAATTACGACCAACCTAATAATATGGTCTCTACCAAATTTTGCAACACCATATCTTTATGTGGGAAACATATTCAGACCAAACTGCAAGAACATCAGCCCAATAGTTTGCAGATGGTGGCCAAGTATGTGTGCAAATCGATTCCCCCTATCAATTCAAACACGGTGAAACCGAATTGAACGAAATTTGGTACAGAGGTAGCACTAGCAAAGGGTACCTCATATTCATGTTTAATATCCCTATAGCACGTTGTATTTCAACAAGCTACTACAACCAACATTCAATCATACTCCTTGAAAAGGACAAAAATACCCATGCATTTAGGAGAAAGTAGGCTATTTGTTCTTTACTGAACATCTTGTTACATTACTGAGATAGTTTGCAAACGGCCAGAAGGTTATAACGGAACCAAACTAAGCTGTAAAATTCTTCAATACATATAATGCGCTTAAGGTCAAGGGGTACTCTAGAATTTTTTCACGCGATTTATACGTGCTGGTGTGCTACGGAAGGTCAATTATATCCCTATCCCTATATTGTTATATTATTATTATTAAAATAATAATTATTATTATTACACTACGGAAAGGAAGACCCCAGAGGACTGGAAAAAGGGAATAATTGTCCCGATCTTCAAGAAAGGTAGTAGAACAGAATGCAGAAACTATCTGGGAATAAAACTGATGAGTCATTGTGCAAAGATGTTTGAGAAAGTTTTGGAAAGGAGAATTAGGACAAGGATAGAAGGAGGGACGAGGGAAGAACAACATGGCTTCAGAGCAGGAAGGTCCACAGTGGATTTGATTTTTGCTGTAAGGCAGTTACAAGAACAGCACTGTGAGTATGGAACAGATCTACTGATGGCCTTCCTGGACATTGAGAAAGCATATGACAGTGTATGCAGAAAAAAAGTATGGAAGTCCCTGGAGGATAGAGGAGTAGAAAATGGACTATAAGGAGGATAAAGGAGATGTACAAGGGAAGTTTGAGCTGTGTGAAAGTGGGAGGAGAGAGATCGGACTGGGTGGAACAGAGAAACGGCCTGAAACAAGGAAGTGCACTGGCACCGTTACTATTTCATTGTGGTGATGGATGACATAATGACCCGAGTGGCACAAGTAATTGGGGAAGGAAAGATGAAAGCAATGGTGTTAGCGGATGATTTGATGATTTGGGGAAACAAGGATGAGGAGGTACAGGAACAGTTGGACGTGTAGGAAGGAATAATACAAGGATATGGGATGAAATTTAGCATAAACAAGAGTGAGATGGTGATCACAACAAGGAAGAAGGAAAGAACCACAACGGGAATAACAATTGGTGGGGAACAGCTGAAGAAAGTGGAGAGTTTCAAGTATCTGGGAAGCCTGATACAAGATAATGGAAGAAACTATAGAGAACAAGTAGTTCCTTGAAGAACTATACAGCCTATTTTCATATATCCTACTTATGTTAATTGCCACTATCAACATACACAATTTCTGTTTGATTGCTGTAATAGATTCGTAGATATTAAGAACCGTCTAAATATTTCGGATGGTCGCCATGTTGGATTTTAAATATGTAGGTCCTAGAGTTATGTACTGTCACATGCAGATTATTGTGAAAGTGTAGTATTCAAACTTCAATCGCATAATTAGGACACAAGGAATAACAAGGAGATTTTAAAATTTTTCACAGCTGCCATCTTGAGGTTATGGAAACAACTGAAATAAATTAGATGCCAGTGGATTAACATTCGTATAAGGATTTACTGTACCAAGTTTCACTGCACTCGGATGGTTAAATTGCGAGAAACGTCCATGTGAATATTTACAATTCGCGTCACCGCCATGTTGGATTTGTGATCACCAGGTTATTGAAAGTCCTATAGGTGAACTTAAGTTCATAGCCCCTATGAACATTAAAAAATGCAGTTTGATTGCTAAAATAGATTCGTAGATATTCAGTATCGTCTAAATATTTCGGATGGTCGCCATGTTGGATTGTTAAATGTATAGGCCATAGAGTCATGTAGCATTAAAGGAAAATTATTGCGTAGGTTCATTATTCAAACTTTCACTTCGATCGCATGAATACATCACAAGAAATAAAAACTTAATTTTAAAATTCGCACTGCCGCCATCTTGAGGTTATGTAAACAATTGAACTAAATTAGATACCAGTGGATTACAATGTGTATAAATATTTCCTGTACCAGGTTTCAGTGCGCTTGGAACATTAAATCGCGAGAAAGGTCTATTTAAAATTTTCAAATTCGCTTGGCCGCCATGTTCGTTTTGTAATTAACCGGTTTTTGAAAGTCTTATAGATGGACTTCCAGTAGTGCCCTTTATCTCCGTACAAAATTTTAGGGAGATACCGCTAATAGTTTCAGATATATAGAATACCGGAGAAATATTTCGCACATCCGCCATCTTGTGATTATGTAAACAATTGAACGAAGTTAGATGTCGGTGCATTACAATGTATATAAACATATACTGTACCAAGTTTCATTGCGTTTGGTTGGTCAAATCACGAGAAACGTCCATTTAAAAGTCGAAAATTCGCTTGGCCTCCATGTTGGTTTTGTAGTTACCAGGTTTTCAAAAGTCACATAAGTGAACTTATAGTAGTTCCCTCTATCACCATAGAAAATGTCAGGGTAATATCGGTAATAGTTTCGGAGATATTGAATGCTGGTGAAATATTTCGCACAGCCGCCATGTTGGATTGGTGAGACGTAACAAAATTTGAAGGGCACGGTCGAGGTCGCCGGGAATAGTGCTATGAACTTTCCGAGTTTCATTGAAATCGCTCCTGTCGTTTAGATTTTATTAGGGGGGGACACACACACGAATCACACACACACACACACACACACACGCACACACACGGACAAAAGGTGATCTCATAAGCCTATTTTTTCAAAATTGAAAATAGGCTAAAAAATGAGCGGGTGAGACAGGCAGAAGCTTTCCGGAGGAGTGTGAGAAGCATGTTATGGAGCAAGGATGTCCCTCAGAACAGAAAAAAGATCATATATCGGACGTACTATGCCCCTATCCTGACGTATGCCTCGGAGACCTGGGCTATGAAAGGAAGGGAGAAGAGCAAAATACAGGCCAGTGAGATGAGGTTCTTGAGAAGCAGTATTGGAGCTACAAAGATGGACAGAATAAGAAATGAGAGGACCAGAGAATTAATAAAGGAGGAACCATTGCGGGATGGTATAGAGAAATCTAGACTTAGATGGCATGGACATGTAAAACGAATGGAGGATAAGAGGATACCCAGGAGGATACACGAGACGAAGTGGGAAGGAAAGAGACCGAGAGGAAGACCGAGAGACAGGTGGCTGAAAGGGATGGAAGAAAGCGTGACGAAGAGAGGAGAAGACTGGACAGGGGTGGAAGCTGAGAGATGGTAGGAAGACAGAAGGCGTTGGAGTGGCCTATGTTCCAAACAGACCCGGCCAACGGCTAGAAATTGTGCAAGAGGATGATGATGATGATACTACGGCCTACTACGACGAGACAAAGCTCATTTTCAGCCCCTTGGTGTCAGAAAAATACCTCGGGGCCCCTAAACAGTCGTAAAGGGTCCCCGAAAACTACATTTTAATGCTCTAAAACCAAGAGTTTCTGAGATATTCCCAGAAAACTAATTTCATTTAATAAAATAATTTAGGAATGCAAGCCAGTAACCATGACAACAGTGTCTCAAAAAGGTACATCCAACTTTCCATCTATTTCTGCAAGAAGTAATGCCACTCCAATTATAAAATTTATGTGAAAGTTTGCAAATGGCTATAAGGTTGTCACGGAACCAACAAAAACTGTAAGATTCATCAATGCGCTTAAGGGGGTCAAGAGGTACCCTCGATTTTTTCACAAGACTTAAACGTGCGATGTGTCGTACAGAAGGTCTATTATATCTTCAAACAGCAACATTATTTTCAAAAAATCCTGAATTGAAATAGTTTTTTATTTTGCTTTTAGGAATTTGGGCCATTGGAGGCTAAAAAACCTGAATTTTCATGTACCACAAGCCTTTATAATTTATTAAAGGGGTCTTCCTCTGGATGCGCACTTGACACAACAGTGAGGGTCAGTTTTTATGTGACGTGAATTGCATTTCGTCTACGAGGTTTTCAATTTTATTTTCACGTCAGGAAGTACACGTTAGGTAAATTAGTTTCAGAGCATATTTCAACTAATCATTTATCTTTGTCGACAAACAGGTTCCAAGCCCCTAACCATTGCAACAGTAGCTCAATTGATTACGTCTGGTTATTAATACCGACGACCGTTCGAAGAATGGGTACTTCTGCTAGTTAGATAATAAATCTAATAATAATATAATGCCGGTAATAGTAATAATAATAATAATATTTTTATTTATAATTTTATTTTAATTTCAATATTAATTTATATTTTTATTCTCACTTAATATTTTTATTTATTTATTTATTTATTTATTTATTTAACAAATGTATCCAGCACCGTAGTTCAAGGGTAAACAGAATTAGTGTTGTTGTTGATTCTTTGCAACATTGTGGTAATCTAGACCCATGGACTTGGGTGTGTAGAGGATTTGTCTGATAACCTGAGACACTGTGGTATCTTTACTAGAAGTGTGTGTATTCGTATTGAGGTAGGATTGGGGTGGGTAGCGCCAGTGACCTTAATTCAAGAACCATCCCGATATTTGCCTGGAAACGATGGAAAACCATTTCCAGGTTGGCTGAGGTTGGAATCAAACCTGCCTCTTCTGAGTTTTGCCCCACCCCGTTCAAGCCCTCATACCGGAATTTAATTTCTTGGCAGATCCGGGAATCAAACTCGGGCTTCCACGGTATTTTGTTTTCACAAATATTAATACTTCTACAGGAAAAATCCTAAAGAGGCTGAATGTTTCAACCATCAACACATTTGAATTGTCCTTACGATAGGTGGTTGGTTTACAGACCACTATCAATTAAAGAGTTTAGTATACGTACTGATAACTCCTAAACGAAGCAGCTGCATCAATCTTGATACCAGAGAATTTATAGATAATATGCTCTCCAACCGGCCTATGTGCAGCCAGTCCATCTAAAGATGAAGTATATTACTTCAGTGTTATCATGTTCTTGTTTTGCAGTTCTCCAAGTCGTTTTTCCAGACCACACTTGCCACAGCGAGCGTCGCCACGAACACAGACGCTATATTAATGACGCGGGTGCTTTTTTGCGCGACGTCTTGCGGTCCAAGGCACGTCCTTCCCAGCTTCACGTATTCATGATGCTTGTTGCTCAAGAGTAGCTATAAACTTAAGGGGCTTATTCCATGCGGTTTGGTGTGTCACACCAGTCCTGTGAAATATTGTCTAAGGCCCATATTCAGTCAAAGGCGTTGCAATCTGTTACATCAGACTACCAATGATCGCAAATGTTAGTTTTTAATGAAGCTAACGGGTGCGTTAACTTCGCCAAAGAGACCAATCCTGGGCTGGCTCAGAGGTAACTTATGTGAAGTTTTGAAGCCTTTTTTCAGTGTTTCTTACACAAACTATCAGTTGCAACTCTTCAGTCGGTCCACGCACACTTGCCCAATATGACAGGGTGGGGTTACAATATATACCAGGTGATTCGGCAGCCCCTTCGAATATCGTTTGCTGCAACCCAAGTAACGCGTGGGACGTGGTGCCGCAGGGGTCAAACTGTTGTCCTCTCACCAAGGTGGACTGGGTTCGATTCCCAGTCCATGCATATAAGATTTTCGAAGTGAAATGCCATGTCCTTTGGTTCGGATTCCAAGTAAAAAAGAGGTTCCGTGGCTCATGATCGCCTCATTAACGGTCACGTAAAACTGAAAGCCTCCTTCCTTCAACTAACGCGTGTTGGCAGGAAGTTCGATACTCTCAGACTAATACGAGGGTAAAATAATAGTGTTCAGTATCGTTTGCAGCATATGCTTGCAGTGCATTAGTACCATACTGGATGCAGGCAGAGAAATGTCGAAATCTCTATTAATATGCGTTAGTTGTGCTGCATAAAACCATATTATTAGGGGCCGCTGAATCGCCCGGTATAGGCCTACTCGGTGTATTATGAAATAGCGCAAATTGAAACAGCTGTAACTCCCCGATACTAGAAGCAAAAAAGTCTCAGTTAACAAATTGATACATTCTATTTACTCACAAGAGGGCCTATTCATAAGGCATTTTAAACTCAATTTCACGCAGGAACATTATCGAAACAAGCAAAATATAAATGAAACTTAAATTGAAACAGCTGTAACTCCCCGATACTAGAAGCAAAAAAGTCTCAGTAAACATGGGTCCGCAAACGAGCCGTTGACGAGATAAAAAAAATTACGACCTTACAGTAGTCGCATATGATGTGTAACATCTGACATAGAAGAAACCTCACGTGAAATTGTTGATACACCGGTATTTTATACTATTATTGGCACAAATATTAATCTATTGTAAAAGGGAGTGCTTTTCAGGTATTGTAGTTTATAATACGGAACTCATTTTATAGATGATTTGTAGCTTCCACCAGCACTAGCCTAAATAAAGAATACGATATGGATCAACTAGATTAATAGACGCGACACCGCTCATAACCTTAAATTCCTTATAAACAGGACCTCTTGATTCACAGACCAACACGTAATTTCATATGGATTCTGTTAAAATGAGTCATATTGATATGATAAATATCGTTTAAAATGATAATCTGGTAGCAAAAATATCTACCCTGTCCGGCATTCGAATCCAAGATCTCTAAATTCACAATTATAGGCTCTGTTGTGCACAAGATGGTGACTCATTTCCACGTTCCAATAATACTGCATTACGGAATTAAGTTTCATTTATATTTTGCTTGTTTCGATAATGTTCCCGCGTGAAATTGAGTTTAAAATGCCTTATGAATAGGCCCTCTTGTGAGTAAAGAGAATGTATCAATTTCCGACACCGCGCGCTCATTGTTTCTCTTACCACTGCCAGCTGGGTCTTACCACTGCCCGCTGGATAGATCGATCGAGTTGGCAGTGCATCTTATACTTCCATTCGATCCACCACTGCCAGCTAGTACACTACCGTTCGATCGATCCAGTGGGCAGTGCATCCTATACTTCCGTCCCATCCACCACTGCCAGTTCGACCGTTCCGATCCACTTCCGTTCCCAATTATCAAAATCACTCCCACAAAACTATCCAGCAACCGAGCGGACAGATGTTACACATCAATAAAAAATTGGTGGTTACCAGCCACCACTGACTTGAATATGTGTAAATGTCATCTTAGTGAGGAAAAGGTACCGAGACAACGAGATGAAACGTTATTAGATACTTGGGTAGAAGTGCAGTTGTTTGTAATGAACGAGAACAAAGTCTTGTATGGTGCAGTAACATGTTACAATGATTGCACAATGTATTAACTCGTAGGTGAAGGAAGTGTTCAACGTGTCGTGCTTGTACATTGAGTTGGTTTTGGTAAAATGTAAGGCCCAATAAGACGATCATCTAGAAGTGATCATTGGTGGATGGTCACCACAATTCGTAAGTTATCTCGTAAACGGCACGTTTGCGGATCCATGTTTACTGAGACATTTTAGATTCTAATATAGTTTACTTACATTCGTTGTATTTTGCGCTATTAATTATGATACACCCTGTATATATTATAAACGAATAAACACTCCTGAAAAACAAAAATACATGTATTGGTTGTAATAACTATTAAATAATGGGTGATTTAACATTACGCATTTCAACCGTCAGGCGGTCATCATCAGATCCTACCAATTTATGCATGTACGTTCGCGCAAGTTCGAGCGCTTCCGTCTACAAGCGATCCGTATAGTGTATGGCAAACATGAGCGATAAGAGAGCCCACTCCTTGAATTAACGAAATGTGCGCGGAACAAGCAGAGAACAGTCGACTACTAATAGTTTGCGCTGGAAAGATTAGATGGCGACACATGCAGTCGAGGTGCTTGTGAGGCAAGCAAAGATACAGCAATGTACCTATACTCTGAATTACCAATAATGATCGCTGACAGCTGTCAAGGCTAGCACGTGGGGAAATGCTGCGTTGCCACTGAGGCAGGTCATGACTCATAACATTCCAAGAGGCTTGCAGGAAGACACAAATACTGGGGAAGTTAGCCCCCCTGCCTGGCGGTCTAATGACCGTGACGAGTGAAGACACACTGAGTCAAACTATGTGCTTACTGCTGTGTCGGCATACATTGCAACATTGCTTGTTGTTGCCATGGAGACCGTTACCCCTCTCGTCTCCACTCCTCACCTCACCCATCAAGCGGATGACAGCTTTCACCGAGCGTCTTTTGTAAATCAGAGTATAGCGGAGTATACTAGAGGATGATGGCATCCTGTATGGTACAGTATGTGGTGTATTGAAGATGGCTAATCAAAGCTCCATTCTAATTTACACATTTTATGAAGATAAATGAGTCTCCCCAAAGCCCGACCTAATAGATGCACATGTCACTCCCAATCTTCGAATTGCTAGAGTCAGATCGGCTGCAGCAGACAAATGTGGTTACCTGTTCTCCGTCTTGAGAGTGACAGTTTTCCTTAAAACATGAATAATAATAATAACACTCAACCAATTCGCATTTCAATAAATTACCTGAGATTTACTTATTTATCGTATGGCTTTTAGTGCCGAGAGTGTCCGAGATCATGTTCGGCTCGCCAGAGGCTGTAGCTGCTTCTAGCGGACACCCATAGGGTGAGCTAAACGTTCCGTTCAATTTCAAGTAGTTCCAACTTTCGCTAGCAGATGTCAATGATATCTAGTGGTATCTTTGGAACTTTGATAGAGCGTTCCAACGAAATCTAACCTAGAAATTTAGCTTCACACAAGTTTAGTCTGTGGATGGATCTTTTACAGGCCATAAATCTATGACATGGGACCGCGGTCTTTACTTCCCCTCCGGAGGAAACATACTGAAGGATTTTAACGCTCTTAAACATCCGACGACTTCGGCCGAGTTTGAATCCGCGATCTTGGGAACAGCAGTTCAGCATGCTACCAACTACGCCACCGAAGCCGCTATTACGTGAGAGATGCATAGAGAGTAATCTTAACGGTCAATTTATTAGTCTCCAGGGGCTTTGAGGTGCTCGGTAATTTCTAAAGCGGCTCTTTCCTACTTCACATCAACAACTAGTCCACTGATGGTGCGACCTGCCATTTGTCGCTCCATAGTAATATTGCTGCATAAAAAACTCGATGATATCAATGAATATTAAATGAACCTAATTAGCATGACAAAATAACACAGAATTAATTTGTTTTACAAATTGAGATTCAATAGAAAATAGGGCTTACCATTCATTTAAATATTAACTCACTAAAGTCTACGTAAACACAGAGTTTATACGATATCAATAGCGTTCGACGGGTGTTTGAAACAGTCTGATCGAACTCAAATGATGGTCTTTAAAATGAAATTTAAAAAATCCATGGCCTGTACGGAGTTGGCTTAACCATCTTTTCTGTACACACAAAAACACAGATTTAAGCATCTCATTCTGTTAACAGCAGTCTTTCAACACTTAAGGTAAGAAAGACCCGTCCAGGGGCGAAAAAATGGAAAAATTATCTTTTAGGCGTTTTAGTTATACACAATGTAGAGAACAGAAATGAGTCAAAATAGTCGAAAAAATATGAAAAATGGTCATTTTATAAGATATAAATGACTATGCTGTACCATGAACGACAATGCCCCCTATTACAGAGATTTATGTTTATGCGTATGACTTCTGAACTATTATAGATACATTTATGATCTCACTTCCTGTCTGCACTGTTGAGCGCTGACTTTGTGTTGGTACCAATGAGAACTTCCTGCATTGTTTATGTTACTAGTGGTTACTGAACATCATCATCACTGTGATTTTTCACTGACCTATTGATGAAATATTGTTTAAGGGGCGGAACAGCGAGGTAATCTGCCCCAATTATCAATAATTGAATCGTTGTTTTGAAGAGGAAACAAGTCCACTTATTTGCAAACAGATAAGTTGAAATACGCATTTCTTTATTTTTTTATATATTTATATTGTTTTTATTTACTTATTTATGTGTTAATTAATTAATTAATTGAAAAGCTACAGGAAGTAGGCGAAGCAAAACAACCAGTGATGGACGAAATGATGCAAGTTATGGGGCAGGAATGTTCTAAGATTTGTCAGAGGTAACAAAATGTAATGAAAAACTTCAACCTCATTTTTCTCCATTTAACATTTTTCACTACTTTGGTACCATTTGTTAGAAAACTAATAAAGATAGGTCCATAATTTTTTTAATGTATCAACATCATCTTAATGAACAGTTATGTAATATACAAAAATAAATATATTTTTTTCGACATAATTTTGGATTAAAATTAAACAAAAATTCATATTGGCTAAAGTATTTCGTTTTGTCAATAATCCTTCTTATTGTAGCAAATAATGATCCAAACAGTAACCCCTAAAAATTTCAATTGGCTAACCCAAACAGATTTTGAGTACCACAAATTTGAAGATTTAACATGGGCGAGATAGGCAGGTCTTTCTTACCTTAATGCCTATGCCAGGTGAATCAGCTGCCCCTAATAATATTGTCTTATGCAGCCCAACTAGCGTTGTTGTCATGAAGGTGGATATTTCTCTGCTTGCATCCCGTACGGTACTAATGCATTGCAGGCATATCCTGTGCTGAAGGGGAACCGGGAAACAAACTGTTTTTTAACATATGCTCTTTTATATTCTGGAGAGACATCTACACCGTACAACACATTTACAATAATTCTGTCGATTATTGTGATAGCAAAACATACAAATCTTCCTGTTAGGTAGATTTCTTTAGAAAGCTAACTATTGCAATGGGTCCCATGTTTCGACTTCCGGAAAATTTCGACATATCTTCGCGTTTCACATCCCCCAGACCCCAAAACCACCGTCAGTTCAAAAGTTTATATATAATTTATGTATATATGTATCTATATATATATATATATATATATATATATATATATCAGTTTCTTGTGGACACGATAACTGCCGTAATTTTGCACCAATCACTTTGAATTTTTTACATAATGTGTATCCCTATAAAATCTCGGTCGAGTTCGTTAATGGGCAAAATCGGTCAAATGGGGTAAAAATGGGGGGCTTTTTTCGAAACAGTGAAATATCGCTATAACTCTCTTAATACATGAAATATCGAATCCCTTCAAAGTTCATAATATGTGTCGGATAAGTGCCAAAAATTTATGTCAAATAAGTTTTTTGATAGCACCAACCATTGACCAAAGGGGTGGGAAAAAGTGGGTTTTTCGGGAAACATTAATCATATCTCTGTTAATAGGCACAATATCAAAACCGCACAAAATGGACAATATTCCTCCAATAATTACCTAAAACTTTTGTCTGAAAGAATTTTTGATATGACTCACCATTACACCACGGGGTGAACAAAATGATTTAAATTATAAGAAAATGCCAAGTGCCAAGAGAGGTTGCCATGACAACTTTACTTTTAATTGATAAGGGATGACCATCAGCAGTTGCTATGACAACGCCACTGCACGAGATCACATTCAGTTTTCATATGTCAGTGGGAAGCGACTTCGGTATCGGAACTGGTAGCATGCTGTACTTCTATGCCCAAGGTCGCGGGTTCAAACCCGGCTGAAGTCGTCGGATTTACTAAGAGCGCTAAAAAACCTGAGTTTGCTTTCCTTCGGAGGGGAAGTTCCAACGTTCGTTGCGAGTTTCTGATTGAGGTGGCATCTAGTAGCCAAGTTCACAGCTAGGTGTCGTTGACGGCAGTATTTTAGGTAGATTTCATTAGAAAGCTAACTATTGCAATGGGTACCATGTTTCGATTTCCGGAAAATTTCGACATATCTTCGCGTTTCACATCCCCCAGACCCCAAAACCACCGTCAGTTCAAAAGTTTATATATAATTTATGTAATATATGTATATATGTATATCAGTTTCTTGTGGACACGATAACTGCCGTAATTTTGCACCAATCACTTTGAATTTTTTACCGAATATGTATACCCATAAAATCTCGGACGAGTTCGTTACTGGGCTAAATCGGTCGAAGGGGATGAAAATGGGGGACTTTTTTTTCTCGAAAAAATGAAATATTGCTATAACTCTCTTAATATGTGAAATATCGAATCCGTTCAAAGTTCATACTATGTGTCGGATAAAGCTCAGACATTTATGTTTGAAACGTTTTTTGATAGCACCAACCATTGACCAAAGGGGTGGGAAAAAGTGTTTTTTTCGGGAAACATTAATCATATCTCTGTTAATAGGCACAATATCAAAACCGTACAAAATGGACAATATTCCCCTAATAATTACCTAAAACGTTTGTCTGAAAGAATTTTTGATATGAGCCACCATTGCGCCAAGGGATGAGAAAAATGATTTCGGAATTATAAGAAAATGCCAAGAGCTATCAGTGGTTGACATGGCAACACTACTAAATTGATGAGGGATGAGCCATCAGACGTTGCCATGACAACGCACTTGCGCGAGATCAGATTCAGATTTCCATCTGACTAAGTGTGAAGCGGCTTCGGTGACGTAACTGGTAGCATGCTGAACTTCTATGCCCAAGGTCGCGGGTTCAAAGCCGGCCAAAGTCGTCGGATTTTCTAAGAGCGCTAAAAATCCCTCAGTAAGCTTTCCTTTGGAGGGGAAGTTCCAACGTTCGTTGCGAGTTGCTGATTGAGGTGGCATCTAGTAGCCAAGTTCACAGCTGGGTGGCGTTGACGTTAGTATCTGGTAGCAACATTAGGAACTACTGCTTGAAATTTAGCGTCTGCATTCCTTACCTGAATTACAGACTAATACAGCCATCACAATTCACACCGTTTATCAGACAGATTCTACACTCACCCAAAGTACACGGGGTTATATGACCGCGTTGTCGCAGCCCCTAAACTGAGGAACCAACCAACATCTCTGCGGGAGATATAATTTTGCGTGAAGAAGTAACAGACCGTTACATAGTTACACATCAGTGTCGAAACCTTGCATAAGGACAGTGTGACCACAAGTATAACAAGTAGTTCCGTGAAGATCTGTACAGCCTATTTTCATATATCCTGCTCATGTTAATTGCCTCTATCAACATACAAAATTTCAGTTTAATTGCTGTAACAGATTCGTAGATATTGAGAACCGTCTAAATATTTCAGATGGTCGCCAGGTTGGATTTTTATTTTTGTACTATTATATTAAGATTATTGTGTAAGTGTGGTATTCAAACTTCAATCGCATGATTAGAACACAAGAAGTAAAAACGAGATTTTAAAATTACGCACAGCAGCCATCTTGTGATTATGCAAACAATTGAAATAAATTAGATGCCAGTGGATCAACATTTGTGTAAGCATTTAAAACGTGCAACGTTTCACGGCACTCGGATAGTTAATTCGCGAGAAACGTCCATTTAAATATTTATACTTCGCGTCGCCGCCATGTTGGATTCGTGCTCACCAGGTTACTGAAAGTCCTACAGGTGAACATATGTTCAAAGTCTCTATGAACATAAACATTTCAGTTTGGTTGCTGTAAAAGATTCATATATATTGAGAACCGTCTAAATATTACGGAAGCTTGCCATTTAGGATTGTTATATGTATAGGCCATAGAGTTATGTACCATTCAAGGTCACTTATTGCCTAGGTTCATTATTCAAACTTTCACTTCGATCGCATGTTTACGACACAAGAAATAAAAACTTAATTTTAAAATTTCGCACAGCCGCCATCTTGAGGTTATGTAAACAATTGAATTAAATTAGATGGCAGTACATTACAATCTGCAAAATCATTTACTGTACCACATTTCACTGCGCTCAGAGAGTTAATAATAATAATAATGTTATTGGTTTTACGTCCCTTTTAACTACACTGGCTTTTAGAGACGCCGGGGTGCCGGAATTTTGCCCCGAAGGGGATCTTTAACGTGCCAGTAAATCTACTGACACGGCTCCCTCGCATTTGCGCACCCTCAAATGCCAGCTGACTGCGCCAGGTTTCGAACCTGCAACCTTGGGCTCAGGCTCAGAGAGTTAACTCACGAGAAAAGTCTATTAAAATATTTCAAATTCGCTTGGTCACCATGTTCGTTTTGTACTTTACAGGTTTATGAATTATACATAGGTAAACTTGTATCAGTACCCTTTATCACCGTACAAAATTGCAGGGTGATATCTGTAATAGTTTCGGGGATATGAATGTCAGTGAAATATTTCGCACAGCCGCCATTTTGAGGTTTTGTAAACAACTGAACTAAATTAGACTCCAGTGCATTGTAATGTGTATAAATATTTGCTGTACCAAGTTTCATTACGTTTGGATAGTTAAATCGCGAGAAAAGTCTATTTAAAATTCTCCACTTCGCTTGGCCGCCATGTTGGTTATGTAGTAACCAGGTTTTTGAAAGTTTCATAGGTGAACTACTAGTAGTGCCCTCTATCACCGTACACAATTTCAGGGCGATATCCGTTATAGTTTCGGAGATACTGAATGCTAGTGAAATATTTCGCACAGCCGCCATGTTGGATTGGTGAGACGTAACAAAATTCTATGGGCACGGTCGAGGTCGCCGGGAATAGTGCTATGAACTTACCGAGTTTCACTGAAAACGCTCCAGCCGTTTAGATTTTATTAGGAACACACGCACACACACCTCACACACACACACACACACACACACGCACGCACAAACACACGGACAAAAGGTGATCTCATAAGCCTATTTTTTCAAAATTGAAAATAGGCTAAAAATGGACTCCAAATGACAAGAAAGTTACCGTCCCCGTAAGACAATAAAATGTTTAAAATATGTTTAAAATGAAGAAAAACAAAGTTAATTAATCTCCAATTATAAAATACTTTCACGCGATAAATGAGGTCTGATCCTTCAACGAAAACCTGCATATTCTGCCTATTTTCGCCTATCTCCAAGTTTGTCCGGTGAAATCTACCTCCGCCTTCCGGCGTGCCGAGAGGACTTTTTTGAAATTAGGTGTGGTCATTTCAATTTTTAAAACCGTACTTCCTTGCTTTAGGGCTCTAATACTTTCAATGGTGTAGCCTACTTAGCACGGACTCCATCAACAAATAAAAATGGATGAACGTTTTGAAATATTTAGAAGCACTTCCATCACTCTACATATTGATCACGGTATTACTTTTGGGTATCAGGACATGCAATCAGGGACTATTGATCACGCACAAATATGGAATGTACTGTACCTGGTTGGGATAAAGAGTTGGTGACCTGTCATTAGCTGAACTTTAGAAATGATTGCTATATACCATAGGCCGACATCGGATGGAATCATTGTTAGCAGCAAAACTTTAAACAAATAATAACTCAAAATATTACTCACACTTCCAAGGCGATAAAGTCCAAGGACACCATGTCAGTTTAGGCTAATATGCTTCATAACTAGTTTCCCTTCAAATTGACTTCTTAATCAAGTTACCGTGTGCCAATAAGCTCTCAAAAAGAAATAAAATTTATAATAATAATAATTGTTACGTGCAAAAGCCCGTCCCAACGTTTTTAAAATGCATCTCCCCTATATATAAGTATCCCGACCTTTAAAGCGCTCGCCTGATGGCTTGGTTGGGCTTATGAATTCGAGGTGGCAGCATCTATCACTCCTCTTGCCGGAGTTGTAGCCTCTAGCCGAGTTGTATCATCGACCGCTAGAGTGTGTTTGTGGTTTCTTCTGATCTCATCCTAATCGAGACATATTTGAAGGATATTGTATTCTACGTCATTGAACAAAAGACTATTTATGCATCATGCCGCCAAAACATTTTAATGGTGTCGTGTGAATATTATTTGGTTAAGCTCATTGTCGTAATATGTGGCTAAATTTAATTTGTCCAATTTAAATAATCCTGGTGCATGGTGGGTGGCCTCCTTCATTTTTGTCCTCCAACTTGTGGATATTGACTTGTGACTGATCTCTGGGTGAAAAAAGACGCATATTGGGAGTCTCGTCTAGGGGCGAGGGCTTTTGCCCTCGTCCCCGCTAACTTGGGGATTTATCCCAGTATTTGATGATACATGAAGAATTAGTGTGCAACTATCATCTGTGATAATCGTGAAAATATTTTCTTGGGCCTTAATATGGAAATGCGATGCTTGGTGTGCTTCTCTTCGACGGCGTTTGGCAGCCATCTCATATTTTATTTTATTTTTGGTGATATAAATCCTTTAGGGATACCTAAGTAGTGTTGTAAAAATTAGTGTCTCCCCAAAAGGACTTATTAAGGTATGTGTTGGCCTTTTATTTATTTTAAATTTTTGGAGCTCCATATTTTTCATTGTGTACTGAACCCGCTGAGCTATGGTTCATGTGATATTTTTTAATGACAGAGCATTTATGATGGGATGTTGTACTTTTGAACACACCCAGGAAGCCACGTGAAGCTGAGAGATCACGCGATACTTTGAAGTAGCGGTGAATCGCACTTTTGACTTTGGTGTAAACTGCTAATTATTATCTGAGGTCTTATTAATTATTTTTATCTTTCCTACGAGACTCAGAATATTCCATTTCGTCATGCTGCATTATTAAAACATTTTGGAGAATGTTTATTTTTACTTTAGGTAAGGTAATACCCTTGCAGATACGCAAAAAGGAACGTAAGTAGTCGCTCAACGTTTACGTTTTGACGACCTACTTTCTAGAGACACCCAGTACCGGAGCACTGCGTCTTGAGAATCCGCCTTGTGTAGGCGTGGAATTACATTTGTCCTACGAGACGTAGAAGAATATCCGCTGTTTAGCGTTAAAAGTGATTATAAGGTGCCATCGAGCAAGCAAATACTAATATCCACTGTCGATGAAGTCCAGTGAATTAAATAAGAAGCTTGGAAAATAATTATTGGCAAGTATAGTGTATTGCACAACATTGCTGTGACATCACATATTACCCACGCGTATGTGGAGGGCAGATGCCTAGTGGAAATATACAGGTAATAGTGTTACAATTATCCTGAATAAGTGTGATTATAATTGTATGAGATATTTAAATTGCCAAAGTGGAAATTTCATCTTTGAAACGTCGTATAATTCACGGATGCTGCGTGATACAAAAGTAGCGTCACTAGCACGTGCAGCATTATAAAATAGTGTTAGCTCACATGCTAATCCACATCTGCAAGATTAAGGCTGTGTCGTATTTTATAATTGAAGCCTATAATAGTCACGACGGACATTATAATTTTGGAAGTGAGAGGATGAATAATCACGCAACTTATTTCGTTACCCACGTGATTGGACTTTTATTCACCATGGTTGAAGCAGTCACCATGGGCTAATACCATCCCAGTATGGGGGGGTGACGTTTCTACAGGGACCCGCATGATGGTGGAACTTCCAGAACGATGAACGAGAGGGAAGGAGCCAAAAATGCCATTTCCAGGCATATCCACGAAGATGTCGACAGGGACAAATCGAACCCTGGTCTTTGGGGGAGTCCAGATGGGAATCCTGATGAGGAGGATACCGATCCAGAGAGCCAGAGAGGTTTATGTACAACCCTTGTTGTGGAATAGAGAGCTGAGTGAGAGCTCCTCCATTTCGTGAGTTTTTGTCACACCCCTTCTTTGTTCTAGTTTCTGGTGGTATAATAGTTTTAATGTAGCTTGTGAATCAATCACACTCAGTGTCAGCCATTTTTCTAGGTAGGGATGTAACTAGATTAGTTAGATGTCATTTATTTCAGTTTAGAGTGAGACACCCTTGGGGTCAGACATTTTGGTCAGCCCTGGTGCAGCTTGGTGAACGTCGTGGAACGTCAATGCCTACCTTTTTGCTGAACCTGATCGTAGTCATTTTGAGGCTATTTTGTTCAACCCTACTTGGGGTAATTTTCAAGTCTTTGCTGACTGTAGTTATGGCAATCAGATGCCTTGGTTATTAATTGACTGCATTCTTCGCAGCCATCCTTTGTTACACCCCTGACTGTCGTTAGAACGGTCGTATCATTTAGGTAGTCGACAGTAACTACCAGTTTGTAAATGCATTATATTTCATTTTGAATAAGCTCAGAAGCTATTCTTGGTCATGTTTGAACCTAACAACTAGAAGGAATGTTTCGTTGCCTAGCATCGAACGCGGTTCCCAACGTATCATTAAGCAGATCTAGTGTGAATCTGTGCCACATTTATCATTTTTCTTGTGTCGTGTGAGACACGTTTTTATTTGATGTTCTAGCAACTACTGAGTTGCATTTTTAAAGCAAAGAGCTTCAGTTATTGTAAGTTTACTTTCATTTAGACGTCTTTGGTAGAAAGACGGAAGTGTATTACTATACTCAGATTTATAGCGTGCGTTTGATACACGGACTCTGTAGAGATCCGTAACCTATGGTAAAGCTTTTTATGAACCGGCCAAGTGCAGGTTTTGTATTGATTAAATCGCCGGCCTTGAATAAACTGGTTATGTAACCCAGTGACCTAGAGCACGCCTGCTTCATTGTGAGACAAAACTACTATAGACGAGGACAGAGTACAATTTGTATTCGCTTTTCCTTTCATTGCTATTTTGCTTATGGAAATCAGTTTCCACTCTTGTATTTGATCACTTGTTTTATGGATCGGTTTTTGTTAGTTTAACGCTCTGTTGCGTGTATTGTCGTATGACAGGTACAGTTATGTAAGGTTTTCTATAGGATGGTGAAGTCTACCCTGTTATAGCAGGATGTTATTGTATGCTTTGTCCGGGGATGATCCCGTTGACCAGACGTTATTGGAAGGTAACTGTTGTACAGGCCTATCCCAGAGTTATTGAACGCGAGCTTAGCGCCGCTGGTAACCCGTGTTATTGTGTGTCCGAGTTGTTATACTCGTTGATTATATTCCGACTGTTAAGTCGAGGCTTTTTGGTGGAGAATGATCTCAGTTGGAGACACTCCGTGCCCAGGCTATTGTCAATGTTATTCGCCATAAACCTACGATAAACCTATAAACCGACATTCTAATAATAAAATGCATAATTGTTGTAAAACAAGCCTAACTAACGATTCTTTCTGTCTAACTTTGTTCTTTGCATTCTGGAACTGTTGACATAGCCATGCAGTTGAAGATAATTTCCTTGTGAGGAAATGACTAGGACAGTTGACATTTTTGTAGCGACCTGAAGCATGTGCGAACCTAGAGTTCGTAGCTTGTGGAGCTCAGGCCATGCGATGTCAGACGTGGTCTCAACTGCGCATTCGTTACCGTAACTATACACATTAGATGACTATGGTTTACAAAGAGTAAACCAAGGTGTAGGCAGGAATTTTTAATAAAACTACTGTGTCTATTTCGTTATTAATTTATGATGTCAAGTGTATTAAACCCTACATGTTACTTTATTGTGTGCTGTTAGCACATAGTTATTAAGCATAATTAAATTGTTTGTTTTTCATGGCTGTACACTTAGCTTTTGGATGTAATTGTTTTCTTTTACGGACGTCATCGCCGTAAATTTTGTTAATTGATAGGACTTAGCTAGTTGAATTAATGTTAAATTTAAATGTCGAAATGGTACCATCCTAACCTAGATTTGTTTTGCTACCCTGTTAAATGTAAATTCAGATATTAGCTTGATCTTGTAACTTGAACTAGGGACTTGCGTCGTACCATATTCCTAGCGTTGCTGTTGTTGCTTTATCATTGTGAGTTAGATCTTTCGCGAGGGTTTTCAGTAACTTCTCAGGTAGGGGACCTGTTCTTTATCTTTGTTTATTTATTAATTTGCGGACTAGCCGATTATAACCCTCCGAACTAGGCTAGGGGCTTGTGAATTTTAATAAATTTTCACGGTGTTTTACATGAGTCTGGATGTTTATTTTCTCAGTCTAGTTTTAAGGTGAACCTTTCCTTAGGCGGTCTATAACCATCGTCACCATGTACCACGATCCCTGTGGACTACGGACTCTCGTGCCGCTTTAGCCTTTATGGAAGGTCACCTGATCCTCACGGTACTTTTTATTTGATTTATGTGTCGTTGGTTGAGTCATCGTGGTTGTTGACATCAACTAAACGGACGTCATAAAATGGCGCACAACGTTGTGGGCTTGACTTGGACGTCATAAAATGGCGCCCAACTCATGTGCCGACGTTAACGTGGTGACCCTCAGTACCATGTTATTTTTTTGAGGATCCTAATGATGATTAATGGTAAATTGACAGGACTGGGACGAACTTAGAAAGTCGTACTGCAGATCAATTGACCGCATGGCATTCATGTTTGATAGAAGTCCATGGGGTGAGGCTTTAGTGTTGGATAAATGAAGGATAGGATTTTCTTTGATGATGCCTCATCCTAAGTAAATGTAATACTTTGCTTTGCTCATCGTTGTCTTTGTAAATGTAGAAGCACTTAGTTTGCATACTCCAGCTGTACTCGTGATATTTATATAAATGAAGCAAGCTTTATACCACCAAGTAACTAATCATAGCTGTAAGTTCCAGTAGAAATTGATCCCTCACTTTCTCATATATTTCTTATCTATGGATGAGGAAACTATTCGTCGTGTGTTTGGAGAGATGATGGCAGGTGTGAATGCCAATCTTCAACAGATTACTGCTGACTTAGGTCAGTATACTCAGGCTGTAAATACTGTAAGTGGTCATGTGGACCAGGTTAGACAGGAAGTCAACAATGTCAGTGGTCATGTGGACCAGGTTAGACAGGACTTAGAGATTAACACTCACTCTGTAAACAATGTTAGGGCTGATTTAACTCAAGTCAGGGCAGACATGGACACATATAGGATCGAAGCGAGAAATGATCTGACGACAGGTTTAGCAGCTGTTAGGGTTGATGTCATACGACACCATCAGGAGGCTAACCAGCGCGTAGATTGCTTAACCGACCAGATGAATAGAGCTAGGGAGGAGGTGCAAAACCGATTGGAGGAGCACACAGCTTAAATTCAGACAACCTTGAATAAAGTCCAGATAGACATGAGAGCAGATCTGGAACATACCAGGGAAGAATTCGGGACTCGACTAGATCACGTCGAGGGATTTATCGGAAATGTGAAGAAGGACATGGCAACCATGAACGTTGGTTTAATCTTGATGAGAGGAGCTGCCAATGCCGTTAATAACAACGTGAAGACTATCGTTGATGGCATGATGGAGATTAAAGAGGAACTTAACACCAACAGGAGAAACATTTCTGAATTGACGGAAACCGTAGCCAGTCTACGTGAGACAGTTGATGTTCATCATGAGGAACACAAAATTGACCTCATGTTATTGAGAGCTGACCTCAACGAACACGAAGCTACCGTCAAGGCTAAGGTAGCCGAGGTTAGAGACGATGTGGGTAAAATCCAAGAAAATATGTCCAGAGTTGAAGGAGATATCGATTCCTTACAAAAGAGATTTGAGGAAGTCGCGGTGACCGAGAGGTTAGACCTCAGTTATAACCTTAGGACGGCCATACGCGAGGTAGACACAAACCTCAAGGGAAAGGTTGACAGGATCGAGCTGCAATTGAACGACTTAGGCAACAAAGTCGCAGCCAGAACCATCCCAGGTCTTGAAGTAATAGAAAGACGCTTGGACAGACTCGAGACGACTCCAAGAGAGAGACACGTACACCCACAGATGGGAGAATCTCAGGAAACGCCTACATCTCAATCAGGAGGAATGATGCCTACCCATTTCCAACCCAGCGCGCCTATGGAATCGCAACCGTCACAATTCACTAATTTAGCGCAAGGTCAGACCTTGAACTTTGACGCTCACCCGTTTCAACCAGCATCTAATCGAATTAGTCATGAGACTAACACTTCTACGCAGAGTTACATGCAAAATACTTTCAGACCCGCGAATACGCAGGGAAATGTCACCATAATTCGTTCAAGAGAGGAGCAACCAGCTCGCTTCTCGTGAACTGGGAGCGGTGTTACTCCAGTGGAATTCCTAGCAAATGTCGAAAGCTACTTACGTGATACTATGGTAACTCCAGAGAGGGAACTAAGAGTTATAGAGCGACTGCTTGAGGGACAAGCCGGTACCTGGTTCAGAGCATTCCGATACTCATTCACAGGCTACCAAGACTTTAAGGAAGCGTTATTAAGAACATATTGGTCGAGCGACATCCAGCAGAGTATCCGAGCTGAGATGTACACTCGAAGGTACAGTTCCAATACACCTACTCGTTATGCGAATTACTTCGCAATACAGCTCGCGAAGCTCCGTTGTCTTCAGCCTCCGTTGTCCGAACAAGATTTGGTGAACACAATTGTTTGGCAGTACCCTGCGGATGTACAACGTGTGTTAATCGCTGCAGGGGCATCCACTTTCCAGCAGTGTGACCAGATACTGCGAAGGTTGGACGCTAACACAGAACAGTTTCCTACACACCGTCAGCAGAAGGCTGATAGGCGCGAGGATAGACATATGAATCTGACGACTGTTGATAAAGTGAGCCAGACGCCACAACAAACACAAACCACAGAGGATTCTGGGCGACGTAATAACAATTACAGTTATAACAGGAGAGAATGGAACAACACTCCGTATACTCGAAATCAACATGATGACCGGCGAAGTCATTGGGACCGGCGATTCGACCGAAGGACGGACGACAACCGACGTCATGAAAACAACCGCCGAGGGAATGAAGGAAGAAATCAGCAACACGGACGTATCCGTAGAGACTATCGATATAGTGGGGGTTACGACAGAAATCGAGACCCTAGATACCAGCCAGACAGGGATTGGAAAGGAAGAGCGCGGGAGAGCCGTGAGTACCTCCAACAATTGAGAGAATTGCAGATCCAAGAAGAGGGAGAACGGAACCCTACTTCGAGAGAAAATAGACATTCGGCGCAGGAGACGGAGCAGAACCAGCCCAGTACTTCTCGCCATGACAGAAAAAAAAACTCCGAAAAATCAATAGATTCTTGTTTGGTTGAGCACCGAGTAACTGCCTCTATATTACTCTGGGAGCCAATCCAAGAAGACTTGTTGGACGAACGACGAACGACGAACCACAATTATGAATTAACACGTCTACCCAAGATTGTAGCCACCTTGAATGAAGTCAGTGTAGTCATACTCATCGATACTGGAGCGATGATTAGTGTAATTTCCGCCGATTGCCATGCCAGACTTAGAGCAAACTCTGAGGTGACGGAGTTGCCCATTTCAGCTATAAGAGTCAGAGGTGTCATACCTGACCGCGTTGTAACGTGCAAAATCCAGATTTTGTGTACTGTGAAGATTTCGAGCCACGTGTACTTGCACGAATTTCTCGTAATGAAGGGCCTGCATCATGATGCCATTTTAGGCGCAGACTTCATTAGAAAATATGATGGAATCATTGACATGGGACGGAATACGGTAGAGTTCAAGCCGAACGAACCCATTCAGATGAGCCTAATTGAAGAAGAACCGGAATTCCTATCCGAAGTAGACGTAGTCGAAGCATTAAAGGGCAAGGAAATTGAGGCGACACTAGATGCCGACGAAGAGGCAGAATCGTTATCAGCACCCACACATGAGGATCTTGACGCAATACTGAACGAATACAGAGATATATTCGACACCACACCTGGTGAGATATTAGACTACGAGTATGATCTTGTATTACTGGACGATTCCCCATTCCAGAAAAGGATCTATCCGATTGCCGAGAAACATCTCGAAGAAGCTGCTAAGAAGATCCATGAGATGGAAGCAGCAGGTACAATCAAGAAATCACCGACTCCTTTCTTGAAACCCATAATACCTGTGGTTAAGGTAGATGGAAGCTTGAGACTTTGTCTTGATGCCCGAGCCTTGAATGAACGCCTAGCTCCTGAGCACGACAGACCGCCCAAGATTAGGGACATTCTCAGGAAGTTCAAAGGAAAAAGGATATTTTCATCATTAGACTTGGTTCAGTCTTATTACCATATCAGATTATCTGAGCATACTCAGAAATATACTGGATTCTTGTTTGATCAGACTACTTATGTATTCCAAAAACTACCATTTGGATTGAAAAATGCCGGAGCCGCATTAATCAGAGCACTTGATGCCAAGCTGACTCATGAAGTGAAGCAGGAAGTAATATGTTATGTGGATGACATAATCATAGCTTCGGGAACAGAAGAAGAGCATTTAAAGACATTGTGCCTTGTTTTTGAGAATCTCCGACAGGCAAATTTTAAGGTCAAGTTTGACAAGTGTCGATTTTTTCAGGAAGAAGTGAAATTCGTAGGACACATAATCAATGGAGAAGGATATAGACCGAATCCGGCAAAGATTAGAACTGTTGCTGCATTTCCAACACCAACCCGTGTGAAACACGTGAGACAATTCTTAGGAATTCTCCAATTCTTTGCTGCTCATTGTGAGAAGTATTCCGAAACTGTTGCACCACTGCAAGGATTATTGAAAAAGAACTGCAGGTGGAACTGGAATGATGAATGCGAGATAGCTTTCAGGAGAGCTAAACAGATGCTTGTGGACTCAATTCATTTAGAATATCCAGATTACTCTCGGAACTTTATTCTAGAAACTGATGCATCTGCCATTGGTATAGAAGCCATTTTACTGCAGGAAGATGATGAGAAGAAACGTCATTACATTGCTTTCTTAAGCCGACGTTTAAGAGCACATGAATCTCACTACTTCACGACCGAGATAGAAGCACTTGCAATTGTTTACGCACTTGAATACTGGCAGAAACTTCTGTTAGGTCAGAGGATTATTGTGAGAACCGATCATCATGCGTTGACCTTCATCTTGAGAACAAGACTGGCAAGCGACAGGATCACACGTTGGACGCTGTTTCTCCAACAGTTCGATTTGGAAATAGTTTATCGACCAGGCAGAGAGAATGTGTTGGCCGACATCCTCAGCCGGAATCCTGAAGCTACTGTTAATGCCATAGACATCGAGGGAGAATGCGAGGAACACCTTCGCCGATTTCGTCATTTACCTGAAGGACAGCGACGTGAGGAGGAACTCAGACATATTATCCGTTTCCTAGAACGAAGAATGGATCCACAGGATGATCATTATGCAAGGATTGCTGCTGTTGCAGATGATTATTTGATTTATCATCGTGTCTTATACAAGTTTGTAGACGAGGACCACACTCAACTGCGTGCAGTTATTCCTAGGAGATACCAAGAATCTGTTATTCTTATGGTACATTTATCCATTGGACATGGTGGAACAGACAAAACCATTGCAACTATCAAGGAGTCTTTCACATGGAAAGGGTTAGGAGCCACCGTTAGACAGTGTTTACGTGCTTGCGACGCATGCCAGCGGAACAAGTACACGTCACACTTGCTGAAGGAACAACCTAGACCAATACTACCAACTCAACCTAGAGAGTTGTATGCACAGGACCTGTATGGCCCAATACCTAAGGCTCGTCGTGGGAATCGATACATCGTTGTAACGGTGGATGTGTTCACGAAATATACGATGCTTCATCCGATTCAAAAAGCTACTGCACATCAGATTATTCAGAGGATTAGACGTCAAGTGATACCGGAGGCAGGAAAGCCACAATTCTTGTTGACTGATCACGGATCACAGTACACCTCAGCAGAATTTGCCAATGCCATGAATGAACTTGAAATAGGTCATGTTTTATCATCTATTCGACATCCAGAGAGCAACCCAGCAGAATGCGTGATGTCTATTATCGCAAAATTCTGTCGATTATATTGTCAAGAAGAACACTGGCGATGGACTGTCCTTGTTATTATGGCAAAATGTATTAATTCAACAGTACATGAAAGCACTGGTCAAATACCTATGGTCTTGCATTTGAACCAGATGCCGCTGAGAATATGGGATCGTGTGATTGTAAATCCACCTTGTTTACAACCATCACATGCCAGCAGACTTTTAGCTGCGAGAGAGACTATGGACAGACAAGCTGCCAAGCGCTTGAGAAGAACTAGACGCCAGAGGTTTAGAGAACCACTAGTAGAAGGAGACCTTATCCTTATAAGGAGACCCGGAATTTCTAGTCCTATAGACCGCATATATGGGAAATTTCTATCCTTGTATTATGGCCCTAGTCGTATCCGACAGCCTTTAAACAATGGAAGTTATGTGATAGAAGACATTAGGACAGGAGAGCGCATTGGAACCTTTAATGCAGCCAATCTAAAAAAATATCACTCTTGAATGAATTTCAAAGCAAATAAAAATGTCATCCCAACATTTTATTTGAAATGACAGAGAGGCAGATGAACCCGCTGAGCTATGGTTCATGTGATATTTTTTAATGACAGAGCATTTATGATGGGATGTTGTACTTTTGAACACACCCAGGAAGCCACGTGAAGCTGAGAGATCACGCGATACTTTGAAGTAGCGGTGAATCGCACTTTTGACTTTGGTGTAAACTGCTAATTATTATCTGAGGTCTTATTAATTATTTTTATCTTTCCTACGAGACTCAGAATATTCCATTTCGTCATGCTGCATTATTAAAACATTTTGGAGAATGTTTATTTTTACTTTAGGTAAGGTAATACCCTTGCAGATACGCAAAAAGGAACGTAAGTAGTCGCTCAACGTTTTCGTTTTGACGACCTACTTTCTAGAGACACCCAGTACCGGAGCACTGCGTCTTGAGAATCCGCCTTGTGTAGGCGTGGAATTACATTTGTCCTACGAGACGTAGAAGAATATCCGCTGTTTAGCGTTAAAAGTGATTATAAGGTGCCATCGAGCAAGCAAATACTAATATCCACTGTCGATGAAGTCCAGTGAATTAAATAAGAAGCTTGGAAAATAATTATTGGCAAGTATAGTGTATTGCACAACATTGCTGTGACATCACATATTACCCACGCGTATGTGGAGGGCAGATGCCTAGTGGAAATATACAGGTAATAGTGTTACAATTATCCTGAATAAGTGTGATTATAATTGTATGAGATATTTAAATTGCCAAAGTGGAAATATCATCTTTGAAACGTCGTATAATTCACGGATGCTGCGTGATACAAAAGTAGCGTCACTAGCACGTGCAGCATTATAAAATAGTGTTAGCTCACATGCTAATCCACATCTGCAAGATTAAGGCTGTGTCGTATTTTATAATTGAAGCCTATAATAGTCACGACGGACATTATAATTTTGGAAGTGAGAGGATGAATAATCACGCAACTTATTTCGTTACCCACGTGATTGGACTTTTATTCACCATGGTTGAAGCAGTCACCATGGGCTAATACCATCCCAGTATGGGGGGGTGACGTTTCTACAGGGACCCGCATGATGGTGGAACTTCCAGAACGATGAACGAGAGGGAAGGAGCCAAAAATGCCATTTCCAGGCATATCCACGAAGATGTCGACAGGGACAAATCGAACCCTGGTCTTTGGGGGAGTCCAGATGGGAATCCTGATGAGGAGGATGCCGATCCAGAGAGCCAGAGAGGTTTATGTACAACCCTTGTTGTGGAATAGAGAGCTGAGTGAGAGCTCCTCCATTTCGTGAGTTTTTGTCACAGCCCTTCTTTGTTCTAGTTTCTGGTGGTATAGTAGTTTTAATGTAGCTTGTGAATCAACCACACTCAGTGTCAGCCATTTTTCTAGGTAGGGATGTAACTAGATTAGTTAGATGTCATTTATTTCAGTTTAGAGTGAGACACCCTTGGGGTCAGACATTTTGGTCAGCCCTGGTGCAGCTTGGTGAACGTCGTGGAACGTCAATGCCTACCTTTTTGCTGAACCTGATCGTAGTCATTTTGAGGCTATTTTGTTCAACCCTACTTGGGGTAATTTTCAAGTCTTTGCTGACTGTAGTTATGGCAATCAGATGCCTTGGTTATTAATTGACTGCATTCTTCGCAGCCATCCTTTGTTACACACCTGACTGTCGTTAGAACGGTCGTATCATTTAGGTAGTCGACAGTAACTACCAGTTTGTAAATGCATTATATTTCATTTTGAATAAGCTCAGAAGCTATTCTTGGTCATGTTTGAACCTAACAACTAGAAGGAATGTTTCGTTGCCTAGCATCGAACGCGGTTCCCAACGTATCATTAAGCAGATCTAGTGTGAATCTGTGCCACATTTATCATTTTTCTTGTGTCGTGTGAGACACGTTTTTATTTGATGTTCTAGCAACTACTGAGTTGCATTTTTAAAGCAAAGAGCTTCAGTTATTGTAAGTTTACTTTCATTTAGACGCCTTTGGTAGAAAGACGGAAGTGTATTACTATACTCAGATTTACAGCGTGCGTTTGATACACGGACTCTGTAGAGATCCGTAACCTATGGTAAAGTTTTTTATGAACCGGCCATGTGCAGGTTTTGTATTGATTAAATCGCCGGCCTTGAATAAACTGGTTGTGTAACCCAGTGACCTAGAGCACGCCTGCTTCATTGTGAGACAAAACTACTATAGACGAGGACAGAGTACAATTTGTATTCGCTTTTCCTTTCATTGCTATTTTGCTTATGGAAATCAGTTTCCACTCTTGTATTTGATCACTTGTTTTATGGATCGGTTTTTGTTAGTTTAACGCTCTGTTGCGTGTATTGTCGTATGACAGGTACAGTTATGTAAGGTTTTCTATAGGATGGTGAAGTCTACCCTGTTATAGCAGGATGTTATTGTATGCTTTGTCCGGGGATGATCCCGTTGACCAGACGTTATTGGAAGGTAACTGTTGTACAGGCCTATCCCAGAGTTATTGAACGCGAGCTTAGCGCCACTGGTAACCCGTGTTATTGTGTGTCCGAGTTGTTATACTCGTTGATTATATTCCGACTGTTAAGTCGAGGCTTTTTGGTGGAGAATGATCTCAGTTGGAGACACTCCGTGCCCAGGCTATTGTCAATGTTATTCGCCATAAACCTACGATAAACCTATAAACCGACATTCTAATAATAAAATGCATAATTGTTGTAAAACAAGCCTAACTAACGATTCTTTCTGTCTAACTTTGTTCTTTGCATTCTGGAACTGTTGACATAGCCGTGCAGTTGAAGATAATTTCCTTGTGAGGAAATGACTAGGACAGTTGACATTTTTGTAGCGACCTGAAGCATGTGCGAACCTAGAGTTCGTAGCTTGTGGAGCTCAGGCCATGCGATGTCAGACGTGGTCTCAACTGCGCATTCGTCACCGTAACTATACACATTAGATGACTATGGTTTACAAAGAGTAAACCAAGGTGTAGGCAGGAATTTTTAATAAAACTACTGTGTCTATTTCGTTATTAATTTATGATGTCAAGTGTATTAAACCCTACATGTTACTTTATTGTGTGCTGTTAGCACATAGTTATTAAGCATAATTAAATTGTTTGTTTTTCATGGCTGTACACTTAGCTGTTGGATGTAATTGTTTTCTTTTACGGACGTCATCGCCGTAAATTTTGTTAATTGATAGGACTTAGCTAGTTGAATTAATGTTAAATTTAAATGTCGAAATGGTACCATCCTAACCTAGATTTGTTTTGCTACCCTGTTAAATGTAAATTCAGATATTAGCTTGATCTTGTAACTTGAACTAGGGACTTGCGTCGTACCATATTCCTAGCGTTGCTGTTGTTGCTTTATCATTGTGAGTTAGATCTTTCGCGAGGGTTTTCAGTAACTTCTCAGGTAGGGGACCTGTTCTTTATCTTTGTTTATTTATTAATTTGCGGACTAGCCGATTATAACCCTCCGAACTAGGCTAGGGGCTTGTGAATTTTAATAAATTTTCACGGTGTTTTACATGAGTCTGGATGTTTATTTTCTCAGTCTAGTTTTAAGGTGAACCTTTCCTTAGGCGGTCTATAACCATCGTCACCATGTACCACGATCCCTGTGGACTACGGACTCTCGTGCCGCTTTAGCCTTTATGGAAGGTCACCTGATCCTCACGGTACTTTTTATTTGATTTATGTGTCGTTGGTTGAGTCATCGTGGTTGTTGACATCAACTAAACGGTCTCAGTACTGAGTGTTTTGTTCTGAAGGTTGACTTTGGCCTAGATTGGTCACCCCTGAATACGTAAAAATTTTGTTAAACAATATTACTCCGGGGAACACTTCTGTTTTTCTTCTAATTTTACTATTTGGCGTCTGGCTAAGGCATTTTCTTTTTATTATATTCTTGTACTGACCAGACGAATCTATTAACACTAGGCCTAATTTTGATCATTAGTCCGTCGGTTTTTAGTTTTGATGCGTTGCCTTTAAAAACTATTTGATCTCGTAATGTCTTGAGTTTGTTTATATCTTCTGTTTTCTCACTGGAGAAGTTTTTCTTAAAATGTAAAATTAGGCGTTTGACTTAAATACGTGCTGATATACCTTCAACTGTTCTTGGTCGCCTTGGTAACTTGTTGACAGAAGTGCATTCTGGGTTTTTGTTTCTGGCGTGGTTTTCAAGTGCACGTTCAGGGGTCATGGTGATGTTGTTTAACTTATTTTGGTTTTAAATTATCCTTTGGTTTTCCTTTTTTTGAGTTTTCTTTTTGTTCTCCTGCGTTATTCTTTCGGTACCTTGTTTATGGTAAAATTTTGCACTATTTACCTTTTTTGATTCTCCATGGTCCTCATGGTTCAGTTGGGAGTATGTCAAGTGCTTATTAAGTGTTTATTTGGTTTGTAGCTTTTCTTTCTCTTACCTCAGGTAATTGTTGATTGATACCGACCTTTAATTTTTTTTTCTACAGTGAGAATTCTAGCTGAGGTTTTATTTTATTTTTGTAATTTAATGCTGGCTGATGCATGTTCTGTTCTTTGGTGGAGGTGTTACTTTAAATTTAACATTAAATTTTCTTTTAAATATTGAGCAACTGTTGTGGCATCATTTCGTCGGTGACAGTTCTAATAGTTATCGGGTGTGTCTGTAGACCAGCCTGTGCGTTTCCCCCTTCTCCACCTTCTTTCCACCTTTAGGTGTTCTTCTGTTGGGGCTTGTCATCTGGCGGTGATTTTGCAGAAAGTGACGCGGACCTCTCAACAAGGTAAGTAGGCCCATTCCCATTCCAGGTGGTCCAGTGGTAGCAGAGCATGGTTGTGTAGCGCTTCTGCAGCCATCCCCTCCTCCATACCCCTTAGGCTCGTTTTATGGACCCTTCTGATGCTGATGGAGCGGTTGCTGATGGGATGTGTCATGTCAGTGCACTTAATGTTATTTAATGCTAATCCTTGTCATTTGTTCGGTTTCATGTTTGCCTCTGACTATCCATGTGGCGATATGTAAGTGACCTGTTCCAAGCGAGGTTTGTGTGCTGAATTTTATCCTTTTTGTGATGCAACATTCCCGGTGAAAAAAGAAGCTTGGTAAGTGACTGGCATATGTTCTTGGCATGGGAAATGTGGGTTTCTTGATTTTCTGATAGCCTACATGCTACAAGTGAAGGCATCGAGGAGCCCTGTCTGAAGCTGTTCGCCATGTGGTTTGTGGCTATTTTTGTTATTATTTAGCTTCCTGTTCTCGAGCCAAGCTAGCGATGACTTCTGCAGTCCTGAGCAGCATTGTGCATGATTTTGTTTGTCGAAATTTCAGTTGTCGAGGCAGTGTCGGTGTTTAAGAAGACTGTTGTGTTCCTGTATGCTTCTTTTACATGAAATTCTGTTGTGATATGCTGTCCTCGTGATATATTTATTATGCAACTATCACGCCTATTGGTGTTATTGAGAAGTGTAGTCCGATTAAAAGGGCTAAACTATTGAAATCTGCCCTCCCTATGTCCCTATTGTAGTGCCAAAAGGCACATTTAACGTGCATGTCACTATTATTTGGCTAGAAATTCTTCCTAAACTTATTAAAGGTAAGTGTTTGTTTTGAGATGTTTTTATCGCAGTGTGCGATTTGTAATTTTTGTTCATACACTTACATTATACTGCAATCGTTCTGGGATAAGTGTGTATGTTGTGCAAATAGTGTGTATGTATGTGTTAACGTTAGATTTTGATTTAGATTTGTAGGGTGGGGTAATTAAGGGTTTGTTTTGTTTGCAAAAGTAAGTCTAGGATCGTATTTTTATTAGTTGCTTTACTTGTAATTTTGAACTAAAATAATATGTAGGTCTGTTTTACGTGGAGATATCTACTGTCTGGGGTTAGCTAGGTTAGAAGTATGGGATTCTTTCTTGGTTTGATCCCTGGGCAGGTTGTATATAGGACTTGCACGATCCGAACTGGCTTGGTATGGGACTGGTCTGTTCGATGACATGCAAGTATGTGTCATGCAATGTAATTGTAAGGGTATTGTGTTTTTAATTGTATTTGTTTGTGTTATGATATCTCTACGATTACATAACTTGCATATTTGAGTATTAATGGGAATTATTTTTGTGGGTGGAAAAATTATGTATCGCTGTTATTGGAGTATGTTGTGCAATGAATATGTTGTTGTGAATATGAGGTCTCAGTTCGTGAACAGTCATAATGTAATGTGCTTTTCTAGTTAACTAATTTATATAGGGTCTTCTAAATTTACTGGGGTTAAATTTCTGCTGAAAATTGTGGTCATCAGCCACTGTAATTTGAGTAAAATTTTCTGCTTTTGACTGGTAATTCTATTTTTTCTGCTTAAATCGTTTGGTATGGTGCGTTAGTGTTCCCTGTTAGCCTCGTCTTTCGACAAGAGCGGCTTGTTTCTCATCTAACCGTATTTTCGGGCCATATTAGGCATCCCTTGGTTGTACGTGTTCGTGTCTTAAACCTGAACGAGGAAACCTCATTGTACCTCGTGTACTGTTGAACTTAATTCTTTTTATGTTGGATCTTTCTCACCCAGGCAGATTTCGGCTGTATAGTCATCTGGTGTCGAACCTCAATTTCGTTCCTTGTGTTAGTGTATTGGTGTTTGGTTTTCTGCGCTGCCATTTCCCCTTTTTTGTCGTTTCGGTAACTGCGTTTTTATTCCTCATTGTCCCCATGCCAAGCAGTGCGTGCGATCACGAACCAACAAATGTTGATGCATACTTGTCCGCTTAATTAATTTTCTGCTTCAAAGGCCCCTGTTATGTAGAGGCATTCCTGACTCCCGTTACTCTTCTTATTCGAAACCCTAAGGCCAACAAAATATCCAGAGTGCATCTGTCGCACATAAAACGAGGTGGAGAGATTTGTAATGAGGAAATGCTACCATAAAATTTGTAAACTGATTGTTGTATAATGTACAGTATCCCTAACCTTCATTGAAGCCTTCAGGCATCTGTTCCTTCTGGAATTTTGAATTGGGTTTGCAAACTCTACTGGGATACAGCTTGTAACTGTTGGGTAATTCCCATTTAATGGCAAATTGTCAAATTGAAACTAATTTTGATGTTCTCATAGAAGATGCTAGCATGTAAGTTGGACTCGGTGGGAGACCTAACTCATGGTGATCTTATATACCTTTTTCCTTGGGAATTTGAGTGGTCATTCCTCTACCGTAGTTCCTTCTAAATGTATGATCGTTCTACGCGTGTATTATGGAAAAGTACTACTAGTCTGTAAAAAGGTAACCTTGTTAATGAAATATTGTAAGCACGGATCTACGGCATGGTCAGGATTTTCTTTTTCATATAAATTCAACCTTGTTTCTCATTTGTAAAATGTATTAAGAATTAGTAATTTCTGTAAATTTTATTTTTGAAATTAGATTAACTCCTGTTTTATAAATGGTTGCCCACTCGTCGCATGATATCTGGCACATTGCTTCCTCCTACTTCGTCTAAAGCTAACAACATTGGACTTTTTGAAAATTTACCTAACGTGTCTCGGACTCTGAAAGCACTGCAGGTGCTGGTGTTCTGCGTTTCTGAGGACTTATGGACACAGTGAAGCTGTTAACTAAGTGGTTTGCGAGGTGATCAATTATCCCTTCACTGATAATCTGACCCTGCACTCTTCCTAACCAAAACGATGTGGTTTTTATCCATCAATTGGAGTTAACTGGTGAACATTATCTTCTGGAAACATGCTTGGTGAATTGACTAGTTATGGAGTACTGCCTATGCCTAGGCATATTCGTGAACTGTGTTCATGCTTAAGGGAGGGAGACTGTTACGTTCAAAAGCCCGTCCCATCGTTTTTAAAATGCATCTCCCCTATATATATGTATCCCGACCTTTAAAGCGCTCGCCTGATGGCTTGGTTGGGCTTATGAACTCGAGGTGGCAGCATCTATCGACTCCTCTTGCTGGAGTTGAAGCCTCTAGCCGAGTTGTATCTTCGACCGCTAGAGTGTGTTTGTGGTGTCTTCTGATCTCATCCTAATCGAGACATATTTGAAGGATATTGTATTCTACGTCATTGAACAAAAGACTATTTATGCATCATGCCGCCAAAACATTTTAATGGTGTCGTGTGAATATTATTTGGTTAAGCTCATTGTCGTAATATGTGGCTAAATTTAATTTGTCCAATTTAAATAATCCTGGTGCATGGTGGGTGGCCTCCTTCATTTTTGTCCTCCAACTTGTGGATATTGACTTGTGACTGATCTCTGGGTGAAAAAAGCCGGATATTGGGAGTCTCGTCTAGGGGCGAGGGCTTTTGCCCTCGTCCCCGCTAACTTGGGGATTTATCCCAGTATTTGATGATACATGAAGAATTAGTGTGCAACTATCATCTGTGATAATCGTGAAAATATTTTCTTGGGCCTTAATATGGAAATGCGATGCTTGGTGTGCTTCTCTTCGACGGCGTTTGGCAGCCATCTCATATTTTATTTTATTTTTGGTGATATAAATCCTTGGATACCTAAGTAGTGTTGTAAAAATTAGTGTCTCCCCAAAAGGACTTATTAAGGTATGTGTTGGCCTTTTATTTATTTTAAATTTTTGGAGCTCCATATTTTTCATTGTGTACTGAGTGTTTTGTTTTGTTCTGAAGGTTGACTTTGGCCTAGATTGGTCACCTCTGAATACGTAAAAATGTTGTTAAACAATATTAGTCCGGGGAACACTACTGTTTTTCTTCTAATTTTATTATTTGGCGTCTGGCTAAGGCATTTTCTTTTTATTATATTCTTTTACTGACCAGACGAATCTATTAACACTAGGCCTAATTTTGATCATTAGTCCGTCGGTTTTTAGTTTTGATGCGTTGCCTTTAAAAACTATTTGATCTCGTAATGTCTTGAGTTTGTTTATATCTTCTGTTTTCTCACTGGAGGAGTTTTTCTTAAAATGTAAAATTAGGCGTTTGACTTAAATACGTGCTGATATACCTTCAACTGTTCTTGGTCGCCTTGGTAACTTGTTGACAGAAGTGCATTGTGGGTTTTTGTTTCTGGCGTGGTTTTCAAGTGCACGTTCATGGGTCATAGTGATGTTGTTTAACTTATTTTGGTTTTAAATTACCCTTTGGTTTTCCTTTTTTGGAGTTTTCTTTTTGTTCTCCTGCGTTTTTCTTTCGGTACCTTGTTTATGGTAAAATTTTGCACTATTTACCTTTTTTGATTCTCCAAGGTCCTCATGGTTCAGTTGGGAGTATGTCAAGTGCTTATTAAGTGTTTATTTGGTTTGTAGCTTTTCTTTCTCTTACCTCAGGTAATTGTTAATTGATATCGACCTTTATTTTTTTTTATTCTACAGTGAGAATTCTAGCCGAGGTTTTATTTTATTTTTTGTAATTTAATGCTGGCTGATGCATGTTCTGTTCTTTGGTGGAGGTGTTCCTTTAAATTTAACATTAAATTTTCTTTTAAATATTGAGCAACTGTTGTGGCATCATTTCGTCGGTGACAGTTCTATTAGTTATCGGGTTTGTCTGTAGACCAGCCTGTGCGTTTCCCCCTTCTCCACCTTCCTTCCACCTTTAGGTGTTCTTCTGTTGGGGCATGTCATCTGGCGGTGATTTTGCAGAAAGTGACGCGGACCTCTCAACAAGGTAAGTAGGCCCATTCCCTTCCAGGTGGTCGCAATAATAATAATAATGATAATATTGTACATCAAGAACTTGCCATAACAGGATGACTGCTGGAAACGACCATGGAGTATTACACCTATCAGCCGGCCAACGTACTTGGAAACGACGTGTACGGACTGTACTGGGACAGACGTATCCCAACGGACCTGAAAATCTTGGCAAATCGACCAGGTATTGCCTACTTTAACAAAACAAGCCAAAAGGTGCATTTGATAGACATCGCGGTAGCACCAGGCCAAAACCTCAAGACCACTCAGGCACAAAAAACAACAATTGGTAGAAGAAATGAGGAAGATGTTGCAAGTAAACTCTATAACATTTTACAACTGGTAATTTCAGCAACAGGAGTGGTTCCTAAGGCTCTGGCAACAAGCCAGGAGGAGCTAAAAGTGAAACATCTGATAGCCAGAATGCAGAAGGCAGTGTTGTTAGATAAGCTATATGTGACATATTCAATTATTTTCATTCCAGTAATAATTATAAGGTACTCGATTCTAAAGTTCGAATCTTGTGTGTTGACATTCACGATATCCATTAGGAAATAAAAAGATAATAATAATAATAATAATAACGATAACATTATCGGAAAGCTTAGTTTTAAGCGGGTTGAACATTTCAAATTATCAGGAGTCATGATAGATGAACAGAATCATAGAGAAGAGAAAATTAATTTAGAATACAGAATGCTATCAAAGTGTACTACTCTCTGCAGGTTTTATTGGGTTCCAAATTTTTGACGAGAAAAACAAAATTGAAAATTTACAATACCATCATTAGTCCAGTTCTAACTTATGGTGCAGAATCATGGAGTTTAACAAAACAGTAAGAACACCAGTTGCAGGTTTACAAAAATAAAGTGTATAGGAAAAAGTTAGAATCATTTTTTGACCCCGCATCTCAAAGCTGGAAAAAAGACCAAATAAAGACATACCCTCACTATCACAGCAAGCACCAATACTCAACATCAACTCCAGAAGACCTCAATGGGCTGGTCATGTACTAAGGATGGGAGATGATTGGATGGTCTTAGAAATCTTTAAAGGCGAACTAATAGGAAAAAGGTCAGTAGGAAGACCACAAAGTTCCTGGAAAAATGAAATTTCCAAACTTTGTAGACAGCTGAATGTGGACAACTGGGAAGAACAGAGTTCAGTGGAGGCATTTTGTGAGATGGGCGCGGGATCTTCGTGTCCTATACAAGTCGTCTGAGTGAGTGAGTGAGTGAGTGAGTGTGATAACATTATTTATGTTCGACCCTCACTATTATGTGTGAGAAAACTGTATCATAATGATGGTCATTATAACACTGTTTTTCATTACGATACAGTTTCTCCAGCCAATCAGAGCTCGTTCATTGACCAATTAGGTAACGATACCTTCGCGCATGCGATCAAAATCCAACATGTCGGGCATAAACACAACATCGAACTATAATAAAATTACCGACATGGAATACGCACCGTCCACATGTTCGCGTAAATAAACTGGTGAATATGAGACAAGAAATAGCACTGTACCTTAATATCACCAATCCTAATTTCTACACGGCGCATTGCCTTCAAACGACTCCGGTGACAATATTACTGAGGGACGGCAGATGTAAACATATGGCCTGCGTAATATGGCATTGCAAGCACTCAGAGCGCATGCGTCGGTCGTTCAGAGATCTTGAACGACAGATATATCTATCATACCTAGCGCTCGCTCCCCGATCACAAAATTCAAGTGGCTGACTCTCAACAGATATTTATGAATATTTATGTTAAAACATATAATAAAGTTATAATTATCGTCAAACATAAACAGTCGTATGCAACTCGCCTATAATGGTAATTAAGACACTCGTATGGAAATTATAAAACTCGCCTACGCTCGTTTTATAAAAATACTCGTGTCTTAATTATAGCCATTATAGGCTCGTTGCATAATGTACTATTATGTTCGACCCTGACTATTATATGTCAGAAAACTGTACTATAATGAGGCTCATTATAACACTATTTTTCGTTATGAAACAGTTTCTCCCACCAATCAGAGCTCAAGAAACAGTTGTTTGACCAAATAGATAATTATATGCGCTGAGTTCCATGGCCTTCTAATTTAAATTTCACTGCCTGGCCTAGTGTCATAGTGGGTAATCGAGGAGGCCAATGTCAAATACAAGGTATTGTCTCCTTTTCATGCGCTCTGTTCAGTACATAAAGCTGGCGAAATCTCGAGAGATATTTATGAATATTTATGTTCGAATATAAAATAGTTATAATAATTATCGTCGAACATTATGGTGCCAACAAGCGTAGCTCCATCATGTGAAGCTGTGGAACTAAGCGTTGCGTATTCTTTTGGTTTGAGTTCAGACTCGGCCATGTTTGAACATTTATAACAAGCTTAACATTTTATGAGCTTAAGTTCCTTATTAAAGCAACATAGTTACGGTATATCTGCAAAAGTGAATGCATACAAACAAGTGATCTGTTAAACATTTAATCCAAAAATGTATTACATAATAGTACATTATGTAACGAGCCTATAATGGCAATAATTGAGGCAGGAGTAACTTATATTTATAAAACGAGCGACTGTTTATGTTCGACGATAATTATAACTATTTTATGTTCGAACATAAATATTCATAAATATCTGTCGAGATTTCACCAGTTTTATGTACTGAACAGAGCGCATGGGACGCAGAGAATTCGACCATGGCCTCCTAAAATACCCCACTATGACACTGGAAGCCACGCAGTGAAATTTAAAATAGAAGGCCGTGGAAGTCAGCGCAGATGCGATGCTATCCTTACCTAATTGTTCACACAACTGTTTTTTGAGCTCTGATTGGTGGGAGAAACTGTTTCATAATGAAAAATAGTTTTATAATGACCCTCATTATGATACAGTTTGCTGACATATAATATTTACGTTTCGACATCGTCAAAAGTAATTAAGATCTAATCCGGTTGCAAGTCATGTCCGATAAATGTATGTATCGTATCACAATGCCATCCTTCTAATATGAACAAAGATTACGATTATTATTAACAGACGTGCAAAGGCCTATTCTGAGACGTGCTGGTGCAAAACACCAATTTATTACAACAGCAAATGACATCCGTGGGAATGTACCACGGTTCCCATAAAATGCTGTTGAGCAATACTGTGACATTACAACCATGAGATGGAGCCAGTTCAGTCTTTTCGATGAAGCTGTTACATGACAGTGAAACTAAAGTCTCTTCGCCGAGTCGAGACAGTACCCCTGACTACCTGGACAGGGAAACACGCCCAGTTCACGTCATCGGCTCTGCCGGACAGGGGTAGCCAAGAAGCTCCGAGATCATTAGTCATGCCGTAGCCCTAGAAAAGACAAGACTTGCTGCACTGTATACTGTTGCCTGTTATAAGCAGTTGAGGACTTATTGAAACATCCACAGCCTGCTTCCAGTCGACTGACCGGGTCAGGGAATGGAATGAATGAAGTCCCATCTAGCGGCGAGGATATGAACTGTGCTGGCTGCCGAAGCCTGTCACACTCCCCTGGGGCAATGATTAAATGAATGACAGATGAAATGAAATGATGGGGAGAGTGTTGCTGGAATGAAATTGAGACAGGGAAAACTGGATTACCCGGAGGAAAACCTGTCTGCCTCCACTTTGTCCAGCACAAATCTCACATGGAGTGACCGGGATTTGAACCATGGACCCAGCGGTGAGAGGCCGGCGTGCTGCCGCCTAAGCCACAGAAGCTTTGTTAAGAACTTATTAATTAATTAAATAAATATATTAACGAACAATAAATAAACCGCGCTGTATCATGTAACCGATAATCAGCCCGCTTCACTTGTAGGCTATACACAGCACTGAAGTTGGCGTACGTTCAACAGGTACAGCTCTATGCACCCCTTGTGGGCAGCCCTGTGTACAACTGTGTTTACTTCCACTATCTAGACTCGGCGAACAAGCTATAGTCTTTATGCTTGGTAGAACACAGGAATACTATATCAGAACTATTTTAGCACAATATTTTGCCCAATGTAGATGGTGTGCGTGAATTTTAAAGAGAAACGAATTGATATAACTCGTAACCAAAGTCATTAAAACTAAGTATAGCGAATCGGTGTTTTAAGTTAAATATTCCAATGGATATTTCCCAAGTGTAATTGTCTAAATTTATAGGTGGTATGCATTCTCATCATCATCATCATGTTTTTCAGTCAAGTAACCGGTCTGCCCCTACAATGAGTCTTTTCCACGTTGTTCGGTCTTGTTCTGTCCTTTTGACCACTTCGTAACTTCGTAGGTCAGAGGTATCTAGGTAATATCTCATGCATTCTAATATTTGAAATTAATGGAGTTTTTGCGTACCCCTGTCGATTCCTAAACTCCTAAATGCATTATATTCAAACTTAGTAGGTATACAGCCCGCCAATCGGGCACATGTGGGGCATATTTCACACTTTCTTATCAGAACTGTCAGGTGTTGGCATTCAGGTAGATATGTTGCTGCAATATGGCCACAGAATCAGCAATGATCTTTTCAGCAAGAGTGATCAGGTGATTCTTTTCTAAGCCGAGCTACTGGAACAGATCCATGACTTCTCAATAGATAGTGCCCCGCGCACCAAAAATCATTCCTCGCACATTGAAAATGTAATTCCTGAATCTATCTTTGTATTTTTCCCGAAAGTACGGAACGCAATCTTCATACATGGTCTTGTTCTCCTGATCAAACTCAACAATATACACTTTTAATTTTCCATTGCAAAATGCACAATATGTTATCAATCGATTAAGATACAACATCTTAGGAAATAAAAATTATGATTTATTACGGTCAGGATCTTCTCAAACCAAATGGTTGAATCGAGAATATAGGCTTCATTAGATGTTATTTGATGTGTAACATCATTCCACTCGGTATCTGGATATTGTTGTGGCTCTCGGTAGCTGGACATTTTTGTGGGAGTGATTTTGGAAAATGGACGGAAGTAGATGGGACGGAAATGGATGGGACGGAAGTGCATGGGACGGAAACAATGAGCACGCGTGGTGGCGGAGATTGGTACAACGACATACTGTAGGCCATGTAGCTATGGGGAATATCTATCGCATACAGTTTAGTTCAAGGTTTGGAGACCCCATTTAAGATATTCCTACAATAAATCATCTGCAAGTTGTCGTTCTTTGGTGTGAAAATATTCATTATATCATATTTGCTGAAAGCAATTACGTAATGTAAGCACTCGATGTACTGTCGGTCATGTGGCTATGTGGAATCCATATCGCATCAACAAACACTCCAAACATCGTAGGAATTCAGTATATTAACACCGACTACTTACAATATTTGAAACTTAGTTGGTCTGAACGTATCACTGGGAGAAACACATTCAATATACCTTCTGCCCACCTAATTTTTAATCGAGCCTATACTTGGCAGTGCGCTCTATCAGCAAAAAGAGGCCATTTTCAATAACATCACTGGCATGGGTTCACTAACTGGCCGGTATAGAGCGCAGCTTGCATCAAGTAGGCAGTGGATTTCTTTAGCCGTGCTCCTGCATACCGTAGTTCAACTAGTTGAAGGTAGATGTCACTACTGCAGATCCATTGTAGAACTTTGTTTTAATTAAATATATATTTTCCATTGCAAAATGCACTACCTAACGCTCAATTGTATAACGCCTCAGTACTTTAAAAAATATTAAAAAATCAAGCAAACAAATACAACTCTGTTAGGAATTGAACCCTAGCCGGCCTGTTGAGAGACCAACGCTGTAATCACAGACCTAATTATGTCCTCCCAAAATGAATGTTATCAATCGATTAAGAGAGAACGTCTTGGCCAATAATGACTTTGACTAAACGATTTCTTCACTGGAGTATATTTCAAACAAAGTTCATTTCATACAAAGTTTCTATTATTTTTATATCTATTGCATGCAACATACACAAATTAGTGAAATATGGTTCAGAACGAGAGATCAGCTGCCATCTTGTCTGCAACCGAGACGGCTCAGCTTTTTAAAGCCACTTCTGCACTATAATACAAGGCGCGTTCAAAAATTAACGAGCTGGAGGCATAATTACAGAAACCAGTACCTGTATGTTAGAAGTATTGGCCCTGGCTGTTGAGGCACTTGTCCCACTGTGACACGAGGCGGTGACTGGCTGTCTCATAAAATTCCCTGGGCTGCGATGTGAACCAGTTCCACACGTACAGCTGGACGTCGGGGTCCGAGGTGAATCGTTGGCCCCGCAGAGCCCTTTTCAGTGGACCAAACATAGGCGTAATCACAGGGAGAGAGGACTGGACTGTATAGAGGGTGGCCGAGAACCTTCCATTTGAATTTCTGCAGGAGTGCCGCGACTGTGTAGGCCGTATGAGGTCGTGCATTGCCGTGGAGCGACCACGGCGGCTATGGCGTTCACTGTCACTCGGCGGTCCTGGGTATTGAGTGCATCAACCAGCTGGACGTTGTCATCGGTAATGCAGGGGGGGTGCCCCAGACCGCGCGTCATCGGCTAACGACACCCGTCCTTCCCTGAAGCGCTTGTGCCACGCCTTGACCCTTGCAAGGGACATGCAGTGTTCGCCGTACACTTGTGACATTCGGCGATGAATGTCCGTTCCCCCTACTCCTTCCGCTGTCAGAAACCGAACAACACCTCTTTGCTCTTCGGTTGACGCCTCCATGTCACTGTTTGCAATGCGACTGGCAACGTTGGACGATTGATGCATGCTGCTGCTCACTTTGTATCGTCACTTGACGTGCACGCGGGCCCTCTAGCGACGGGCTGTGACCTTCCAAGCTCTGGTCGGAACCACACCTCGTTACACACGCCACGATTAGCCGATTTGCCGGTTTGCGCATTCCAGCCTCTGGTCCATTACTTTTTGAACGCACCTTATATTACAATATACAATTTTAATTTTCCATTGCAAAATGCGCAATATGTTATCAATCGATTAAGATACAACGTCTCAGCAAATAACAATTATGATTTATTACGGTCAGGATATGGCACTGGAGTTTTACAAGTAGTTATTTCAATGACCAACAGAGTTCACTGTTAACAAGGGATTTGCGCTCCCGGGACACACATAGTAGGATAACATGTCACATGTTACACATCATATGCGACTACTGTAAGGCTCGTATAATTTTTTATTTTAAATGCAACTATGTCAGCAAAATGGTTCCTCTCTTGAGAATCGAGTGCATGTACTTCCTCGTAGCATTCAAATCCCTTCTTGCTCAGCATGTGTGTTTAACTGTGTTATGTCTTCGGTTAATAAGCAGAGAATTGAAAGGGCAATTTCCAAGTACAAAACTTGGTGTTTCAGTCTCCTTTGCACATCTTCTACCAAGGGAATTGCCCGCATATCCTTCGTTATTACCAGGGAGTCCTCTGAGATTCGCGTAATTTACATTTAATCTTAAGATAAGTGTATAGGCAACTTTTTGGACCATTTTTTGACCCCGCATCCTAAAGCTGGAGAAAAAGTTAAAATAAAGACATACACTCACTATCACAGCAAGCACCAATACTCAACATCATTAACTCGAGAAGACTTCAATGGGATTGTCGTGTACTAAGGATTCTGAAGCTGTTTAATTCGTAGACCAAATATGAGGTGGACGAACCAAATAAATCTGCAAACGGAACAAGCCTGATGGCCTAAACAATGCGGTATATGATGATGAGGATGAACAACTCTGATTGGTCCACGCTCAGTGAACACACTAGCGGGGGTACTGACACGCACAAACATTATAACAGTGCTATATAAGTGTTTATTCACAAGAACCTAGTACAACCAATGGTGTTACTTTTTACTGATGCGCACTCATGTTACATCTCATGGTTAATATGTTCTTTTTCACCTCATTTCATCCATTCACTCATCATTTTATGTACTTATATGATATCTTTAATTATGCTGGATTTTACATCTTAAGTTATGGCTGAAGAAGGGACCAGTACTAGAGGCCCCGAAACATGTACCATATAATAACAAGTTTATAACTTGTTTTAAATAAATGTATTGACTAGGCGGAACAGTTTCTCTTTTGTTATATAGTGAATCTGTCAATACGTAATATGAACTTCTTTCAGAGAACAATTTACTGACAGTAAGACAAAAGAAAGGGTCTCACGCAGTGGGTCAAATCTCATTGCTGATATATTATTTTATTGAGTGATAATGACATGATCACAACTATTGTCCGAAGCGCAGAGTGCATCTAACAAGGAAAGTCTCAGGTAAGACAGGTCGAAACCTAACTTGAAACTTTGTGCACGCAATCGTTGTGCTATAAGAGGACAACGTGCGGAAAATCAGCCGCCAGATTGAACTGCAAGGCTCCGAAATCATACCTGACATCCTGGTACGCAGGCATGATGGCTGGAGGAGTTGGACATCCCTGTGGCACTCCTAGTAGTAGTGAGGTCACACAGTCGAGAACAAAAGATCAAATAAAGACATACACTCACTATCACAGCAACTGCTGACTGGAACGTGCAGCTCCTTCCCACCGGTCTTGAGTGCTTGGGCGGTTAGGGCTGTCCATTCCCACATGTACGGTACTCGCTACTTCCCATTGATTTATATGAGAGGTTCGCTACATGATTTCGGAGCCTTGCAGTTCAATCTGGCAGCTGATTTTCCGCACGTTGTTCTCTTATAGTACAACGATTGCGTCCACAAAGTTTCAAGATAGGTGTCGACCTGTCCTAACTGATACTTCCCTTGTAAGATCGCGGGTTCAAACCCAGCCGAAGCCGTCGGATTTTTAAGAGCGTTAAAATCCCTCAGTAAAGCCGACTGTCCCATGCCATAGATTTATGGCATGTTAAAGAACCTTCCACTAATTACACCTGTGTGAAGCTAAATTGTATAGGTTAGGAATGTAAACAACGCTCTTAGGTTTCTACGTTCGTTGCCGAGAGCAGACTGCGGTGGCGTCTAGTAGTCTAGTTCTGAACTAGGCCTAGTAATCGTTCACGTTGGCGTTTGGCGACAAAAGTAGGAACGATTTGAAAAATTCAAAGTTGCAGTCCTTACTTGAATTTAAAAACAAATACACACACTCATACAGCCATCATATTTAACACCGGTTATCTCACAGATTCTACACACACCCAAAGTACACGGGGCTACATGACCGCGTTGTCGCAGCCCCTAAACTAAGGAACCAACCAACCTTCCCTTGTAAGGTCAGTCTACGTTCATATAGCAATGTGACTATTATTTTCTCGGTAACTTTCTTATTTAAACTCCCCCCTCCAAGTCGTTAATCAGAAGTACAGTATCATACTCATGATCTCAATATCGTGGATTCGATTTCTGGCTGAGAAAATCTAATGTTTCAGGGCCCTCTTTAAATTTGACTCCAACTCTATACATTTTACTAGGATTCAACGTCGGAATGTACTTTAATACATAGCAATCGTCCCACTATGGACCAAGACAAAGTTTCCTCGAGAGCACAGCTCAACAACGTGTGTGGCGAACATCATCGTGCGTGAAAGCTGAACCAATGGACGTTGGCATTGCACAGGAAAGTTGGATCAATCAAAATTGGTCTTCTAGTAGTAGCATTGAGTGAGTGTGGAACAACCGGCGAAAACTATGCTTATTATGTCTACTAGGATTAAAATCTGGGGTACGAGCTCATTACTGTAAAAATTTCAATACTTATGAAATTTCAGGGATTTTTGCTTAGCAAAACAAAGACAAAAAGCACAAAAGTAAAGACCGATGACAAATCTGGGGAAACAAGAATTAATTTGATGTAAACATATAAAATTATTCCAGTAGGACTTTTGTTGTTGTTTTTGTTGTTGTTGTTGTTGTTGTTGTTGTTGATTCATATAAGGGCTTGGGTCATCGAGATCATTTAGCCCCGTAAACTAGGCTGTGGACAGCATTGGTCTGATGAATTGTCTCATTGTGTTGTTTGTTGCTGTGTGTTTACAATTGAAACTAGGATTGAAAAATAAGCGGCTGGAGTGTGGCTCAACCCACGTCTACTTAGTTCCTAGGGACGCATAATTTCTAGCCGTGTTGCTCTTGCGTTGGAAATTTTCCAGTGGTTTAAAACAGACTCTTAAATAAGCATTCACTGTGGTCTTGGGGTTTTGGTGGCGACGTGGCACAAAATGTGTACTAAATTGCTTCAAGAACCTTAGCAAGTCAGGATGGCCATATGCTATTAAAGACAGATCCACAACTATAAGGTATCTTTTCCTGTTTTAAGCACCATTATGGGAATAGCTGCGTACATTTCCGAATGCCATTACTTAAGCTATGAACTCATTAGTTGTGATGTCTTATCTAAGCTAATGACAAGGGATCATACGTGTATGATACCAAATCGGAAATTAATTCTGATTGTAATTTCCAGTCGAATTTTGAACACTTGTTATTATTTAGTGATATGATGTACATATTTGATAGTGGCCCCACCACTTTGCCCCGTGATTGATGAATGAAATATTTACCGCAGCTCACTGATCTAATTAAATATTATTTACAATACAACATATATCATTGCATAACTCTCGTCAGAACGTATATCATCGCAAAACCACAGGCACCATATTGTGTTATTATTTTGGGAATTATCATGGTCCCGATTAATGTGAAGCAGGAAACAAATGAACTGATATCACTCCCCAGCGATGTCAAAACGCAGTTTACACTCGCGACCGTAGAGCACATATATTCGCATTAAGAGGGATATCTATTGAGTATCCGTTTTGAAAATCGTGATTCAAGTTAATGAATATTTGACCTATTGCAATAACTCAATTAGTCTGATGATGGTTTATTTGAGAAGCCTACTAGGAGTAGCTCGTGGTGTACTAGCCAGAATTGTTGGTTATTACTTCTGAAGTTTGAATTCGATTCCCGGCTCTGCCAATAATTTTAATTCAAGTCTGAGGGTTGTTGAAACACAATGTCAATTGAACGCATCATTCTCACATACATCATCTCAATCTCAGTAACTGCTGCTGAATTTCGACGAGTTGTATCCCACGCAAGCGAAGAAAATGGATGATTACATGTTGAACAGCCCAGGCAACGAAGCGAAAAAATAATAAATTCGAAAGTTTTTAAATTTGGTGAATATGTTTGTTAGGGCTTACTCTTGAACCTGTCAAAAGTCCTGACCAATTAAAGGTCCGCAATCGCCGCCATCTTAGAAAAAGGGTGCACTTTTATGGGTTTTGGACTGTAACTCTTTATTTATTAACTTTATCGAAAAAAAATGCAGTGATCAAAATTTGAGGACATTCAATTCTCTAAAAAAAGGTTCAATTTATTTTTTCATAAAACTAATATTTTCCGTGTGAATGGATGACAAACTTGATGCAGATCGGCTTCAGCAGCAAAATATGAATTTAATGGCATATAACGGTCCATATAAATCTCTGTGGAAATTCTGCACACAGAAATTTATATTCTTTACGTAAAATTCAATCATTGTTATTATTTTTTCATTTTCCACATTTTTTAATTTACTCACTTTATTACTACGTAAGAGTGCGTCGCTTTTTGCAGTCTGACTGGTACAGGGGCTATTATCATCGACTACATCAGCATGATCCGATAAATCAATGCTCCCTGCATAGCAAGATCGTCTCGAGGTTTTGGTTGACACTGCCCTTTCTTCATTCGCGTTATCGACCTCGTCTCCGTCTTCATTTTCTTCATCGACTATTTCCGATCCATTGAAGCTGTCTCCATGACAATTATTTCAAACCGTTGTACAATCAATCCCTGTTTTTCTACACCCACACAACCCTGCACAGCCAGTTGTACATTTGCAAACAATCCGATTTAATAATGCCTCGGGTGTAATGGAGTCCATTGTTGTAATCGGACTGAAGTATCCTTGGACTCGTTTCCAACCCCATAATTCAGGGGGCAATTCATTTCCCAGCCATTTTTGCACTTGATTGTACACTCGAAAAGAATGTTGCCTGGATGCTCCTTCTGTTGGTGGTAGTGAGGCAATGTCGGGCTTTATTTTCGTCACAGATTTCGTGAAACAATGATATCGATGTTTATTCAAAGAATTGTCTGTAGAACGTGCACCGTAGTTTGCAAGGAAAAAACGTTCTCCAATTTCAGCGATAACGTCGTGTGAAGAATCACGGTTGTTGAAACTTTCAGCGATATCATGTAACTCTTTACTTTTGTTAAATAACTTTACGCACCTAACTTTTCCTGTATTGAAAATCGCTGAAATAGTGTCGCAGCCACTAAAGGCATGTAAGAAAAGAATGTTATTCGCAAGTCCTGATGAGTGTGACTGCTGTGATGAATACACTCTTCTCGCGATTTTTCCCTTTGCCGGTTTGACAAAAATGATATTTTTTCCGATGGAGCCAATGCAACCAGCAAAACTAAAAGATCAATAATGGCCACGTTACTTTTTGCTGAAGATAATTGGATTGCAGTGTTCACGATCAAAAAATCTGCATCATCTCTGCTCTGTCGACATCCTATTCCCTGATCGCTTAGCTTGATTGATAGCATGTCAATTAGCCTGCTTTTGTTTTTGTCGTTTGAAAGAAATTGATCTTGCCGAACGGTGATACTCCTACTTTCTTCAAAATAGATGTCCATAGACGTTTTAGCAGCAGATCGGCGATTTTGCACCGTTTTCTTTGTACTGTCATTCGTATTGGAATAACCATCGAATACTACTGTGCAATTTTTACCGTAATGTCTCTGAATATAAGTAATGTAGCTTGCGCAAATGGTTGAATAAGTTGAATTTGGTTTCCAAATGACTCGATGTAAGAGGAATCCGCCGTCAACAATGTTAACACAGTCTTGCAGGGTAATGTCTTCGTTTGATAATGGAAAGATTTCATACATCGCGGATTTTTTGTTTTTCGCATGCCAGCTTCATTAAAAAGCGACAATGGGTATGGAGCTAACTCGTATTCCAAATGGTCTTCTAGTTCTTCGTCTTTTTTTTTTTTTGAAATGGCCATTCTTTGAAAAATCATTAGGGGGTCAATTGGTACAATATCTCCATGAATTTTCACTGCAGAATTTACAGTAATAAGAGACAGAACTTTGTCTTTCCAGGATAACTTCACTTCGAAAATATTGTTTCCAATCATCTTTTCCATTGCTATCTTACCAACTTCAATAGCCTTGTAACAGTTTACAGTTGTACCGCCAATTAGTCCGGTTGCTAATGACATAATATCTTTGAGAGCTGGGAATGGAGGATGATTCGAGAACCAATCGGAAATCTTTTTGGTATCCTTCGCGTTACTTTGTATCCTTGATTGTTGAAAATCAATGTGCCAGAGCTATCCGTTATGTACTTTACAAAAACATACGACTATACTCTCGACTGGCTGTAACAGTAGTATACCTGACCCAAAACTATCGATATTTACACAGGACACACTGTTATGATTCTTAAGCTGTGCGTAGATTGGTTGTTTGGATCAATTCTCCGATCTGCTTCAAGTTCGTCGTCCATTTACTCGGTATAAATGTTGGTTTTATGAAACAACTGAATTGAACCTTTTTTGTAGAGAATTAAATGTTCTCAAACTTTGATCACTACAACTTTTTCTATAAAGTTAATAAATAAAGAGTTATAGACTAAAAACCATAAAAGGGCACCCTTTTTCCAAGATGGCGGCGATAGCGGACCTTTAATTGGTCAGGACTTTTGACAGGTTCAATAGTAAGCCCTAATAAACATTTTCACAAAATTTCAAAACTTTCGTATTTATTATTTTTATTTGCTGAAATTCGGCCTTCGTTGCCTGGGCTAGTTTATGGACATCGCTCGGTGCTGCCATCTCTGTCACGTATTTACAAAGAATGCCTCGTTCTATGAGCAGAGCTAAGAGTGCATGTTGCTATTTGCTCCCAATATCGAGTAGAAAGAAATAGGAGACCTTAGATCTTGAATGTACAACGATATGCATTATCTTAGTTTTAAACTCTTGCAGTTTCCTATTTAGCCTACTTTTCACTTCTGTAAAAATGAGGAAAAAGTAGACATGATATCAATCCGGGCAAATGTGTGTCTGTCTGTGTGCCCCCCCCCCCCCCCCCTCCTTCGTCCTAACAACTGCAAAATGGCTGCAGCTATCAAAACAAGATGTCCAGTTAAGAACATATAGCCTACTTTCTCCTATATGCATGGGTATTGTTATAACTCTTTGTCCTTTTCAAGGAGAATAATTGAATGTTAGTTGTAGTAGCTTGTTGAAATACAACGTGCTATAGGGATATTAAACATGAATATGAGGTGCCCTTTGCTAGTGCTACCTCTGTAAAAAATTTCATTCAATTCGGTTTCACCGTGTTTGAATTGATATGGGGAATGGATTTGCACACATACATGGCCGCTATTTGCAATCTATTGGGCTGATGACCTTGTAGTTTGTTCAAGAGATTCGTCATAAATAAAGGTATAATATTGCAAAATTTGGTAGAGATCAGATTGGTCGTAATTTGATTTAAGCTTTTAACATTTGGGTGGCCGCCATTACGTTTTCGTCAAGATGGTGACGATATAAAACATGACACTGCGGTGTCCTCTGCTAGTGCTACCTCTGTACCAAATTTCGTTCAATTCGGTTTCATCATGTTCGAAAATATAGGGGGAATCGATTTTCACACAAAGATGGCCGCCATCCGCCAAATATTAGGCTAATGGCCTATTAGTTTGGTCAAAGGATGTTCCCTCCATAAAGGTATGTTGATGCAAAATTTGGTAGAGATCGGATGATTATGTTAGTCGTAATTTGATTTAAGCTTTGAACATTTGTGTGGCCGCCATTACGTTTCTGTCAAGATGGCGGCGATATAAAACATGACACTGAGGTGCCCTTTGCTAGTGCTACCTCTGTACCAAATTTCGTTCCATTCGGTTTCACAGTGTTTGAATTAATAGGGGGAATCGATTTTGACACAAAGATGGCCGCCATCAGCAAACTATTAGGCTGATGACCTACTAGTTTGGTCAAAGGATGCTCCCCCATACAGGTATGTTGTTGCAAAATTTGGTAGAGATCGGATGATTAGGTTAGTCGTAATTTGATTTAAGCTTTGAACATTTGTGTGGCCGCCATTACGTTCCCGTCAAGATGTCGGCGATATAAAACATGACAATGAGGTGTCCTTTGCTAGTGCTACCTTTGTACCAAATTTCGTTCAATTCGCGTTCACCGTCTTCGGACAGACATTCAGAGTACACACACTCACACACACAGACTCACACACACACACACAGACAGACACACTTTTTTCGACCTGTGTTGATCTCATAAGTCTACTTTCATTTTTTTCAAAAATCGAAAGTAGGCTAACCAGATTTGGTATGAGTAAAGATCTATACCTGAATATATCATGGCTATATTTGAAAATGACGTCAGTGCTACCAACTGATGAAAATTCACAGTTGAAATCTGAGCACTATGTTGGATATCTCAGACGTTATGCATGCCAACTGTTACAAAATTGGCACACACATAGATAATAACATATTAGATTAATTTTCAGGAGCCCATGCATGACAGTGTTGCCAACATGATTCTAAGCATGACGACAGGTCCAATTTTTAAATGCATGTAACTTATATAGTCTATTATGAATTGGATTTCCTAGAGCTGGGAACATCGAATCGGAAGGGATACAACTGGTGAGGTGGGATTGGCACCTCGCCCAGGCGGCCACACCTGCAAAGCGAACAGGGGCCTCATGAGGGAAGGTAAGGGATGGGCAGGATGGATAGGCAAGGAAGAGGGAAGGAGGTGGCCGTGGCCTTGAAGAACATACCATCCCGGCATTTGCCCGAAGACGAAGTGGGAAACCACGGAAGACCACTTCGAGGATGGCTGAGGGGGAATCGAACCCCCTCTACTCATTTGGGTCACCCGAGGCTGAGTAGACCCCGTTCCAGTCCTCGTACCACTTTTCAAATTTCGTGGCAGAGCCGGGAATCGAACCCAGGACCTCCGGGGCGGCAGCTAACCATGCTGACCGCTACGCTACGGAGGCGACTTGGTTTTAAAATGCTATTTAAAATTATTGAAAATTTCCATAGTTTATAGAAACGTTTTCTTCTATCGTCAGCTAACCAAGGATGAAATGAATAGACAAGGGATGATACATTCTCAATAGGGCAAGTATTGACATGTCAATTACCTCTTAATTCATCATTAAAGTTTATTTAACTTTGTACGAGCATTTCATCAAACAGAAACGCTCGTTAACTTACCACTGAAGGGCAGATGCCCTCGTAGTTCCGCCCTAACTTCACCACTACCGAATACATAAAATTAAAATAAATAAATAAATAACTTATTACTAACAAGGAATTACGCTAAATGGCCAAATCAGACTACTTAACTCTCTCAAGCATCGTTAAAGTGGAGTGAAACATCTGAACTCTACCTCGGGATCACTCAAGGGCGGTTTGTTTCCGAGTTTCACACGAACTTTCATCTTCCCTCTGTTCTTTCCCTTACAATATAATTCTTGGATGCGTTGAAAGTTTATCTTATCCAATGTGCAATGCTGACGGTATGTTACGAACATCTGATAACACGGATAGCCCGTAAGTTTTGTAAAATGTCTCTGTTTCATAAACCGTCTCTTAGAGACTTGTAACACTACTGTATGAAATATGCTACGTACCTGAGTTTGAGACAGGCAGATGCACTCTGGAGGACAGGACGTCACACCGACGCCATGGACGGGGACCGCGACAGCCGCCATCACCAACAGACATGGCCACATGGTTCCCCGCCCAGCATCTGCAATGGACAACACATAGCACTGAGACATTGCCCAACGGGTAAACCGTCAACTCAAAATGCTCAAACAACATCAACACGAACATGAGGCCAAGGAGGAAGGGAATTCGGTTTACGTGACCGTGAATCTTGTGATTATGAGCCACAGGAAGGCCAAGGAGGACCGTACTTGCATGCCAAGGGTCATCACCGGATACGAGGTTCGGGTTTACGACTGCTACTACGAGACAAGGCAGCATTCATCCAAATATTAGAGGCAATGATCTCCAAGGCCTAAGAGAGCAATGCAAGTCAAATTCAAGTAAAATCATGATGATTTTATTTCCCGACATGAAGGTACAGGGTATTTCACTCAAAGAGGGGCCGGCCCAGCACTCCAGGTAGAACGTGGAGCTAAAGGTCAGACGACCATATCGCAGCGCGCTGCAGTGACAGCAAATGATATAAGATAAGAAAAGAAGTGCTGTTGGATTGATGAAATTAATGCTTCAATGCAGCAAGGGACTTCGCGGTGCTGGGAGAGTTGCGACGCAGTGTTTGCCGAGTAAAGTTGACTTTGTTATTTTGTTTATAGCCTATTTTAAGTTATAAGTGTTATAAGTTTATAACGTGTGTACGTGTTAGTGGATATTGTTTAATTGTTATTGTAGCTTGCCACGCTGGGCGAGTGGATAGCGTGTCGGTCTACTAACCCTAAGATTGCAGGTTCGCTCCCGGCCGTGGTAAGTGATTTTTGAAAGGCGGCAAAAATACGACACGCATCTCATACGATGTTGGCATGTCAAAGAACCCTTTTGAATTCAGTAGGCCGTGTTCTTAATGGCAAAATTAATCTCGGGAGTTTCCGCCAACACAAAGTTCCTCATTTCTCTACTAGAAAGCGCTATAGTGTTCAAGGAGCTTAGATATCTAACCTCCTTGACTTTCATAGTGATTCAAGGAACAACGAAATTCGACATGCAAGCTACCCTCTGGGTGTCAAAATACAAAGCTTGCACCCGGCAGCCGAGGCCATACGATATTATTATTATTAATTGTTATTGTGTTTCAAAATTTTATAACATGTTATTGCTAAGTGTTAAAGTCTATTGGTTCAATAATGCCTCAAATTGCGTACACATAAGCACAAAATATCACGAGAGAGATTGAGGCTATCTCGGTAGATAAGCGTGTGAATGGAAATTTCCTTAGAAGATTCCAGAAATGTGTTGATGGAGGTGGAGGACATTTTCAACATCTTCTGTGACAAGGTAAGTAATTATTTTACTCTGATTACGTGTTATTTTGTGATCTCGTTATTTACATGCGATTCGTACGGGCGCTCTCTTGATACCAAGCTCAGCGAGTTGCCATGTGCTCGTCCGACCTCCACGCGCCACGCTGCCGGGCACCACTTGGAATGGAAGACCCTGTAGTTGTGCATCAGGTACAGTACTTGTTCTTCGTAAAAAAAAAACAGCAACTTTGGTATCACAGAACTGTCTCCTGCACCACTGCAACATTCTCGTTCACACGGCTTACAAATCAGGTGATTTGTTTGCTAAAAATAACATGACGGCATCGTGTACCATCCTGTTTGCCAGAGATAGTGATATATTTCCTGAATTAAAGGTCAATGGGTGGCGTTTTGAAATTATAGAAGAGATTGGACCGAACGTCAAGAGGCGCTTTGAAATGATTGAAAGCATTTGCGGCTTTGTACAAACGGTGAGGTTGATGTATCAATGCTGCTAGTGACAACTTCAAGGATGATAGTGAGACTTAAATTGTTAAGTGCTACAATGCATACAGGTCGAATACGGTTACAATTTGACAACTCCTATTTTATACGCCACATGGTTTTTTCACTGGACGCACTAAGATACTTAAATACATACGTCTATCTATGAGGACTCACAAAATTAATATATTCGTTTTCAATGGTACATCCCCGTCACTATCAATAAATTAGGCTACATATTGCACTTATCTGCATTACGGTAGAGAACAAAATGACTACCTCATTGGCTGTCTGTTAGGTAGTCAAAAGTACCGCCAAAGGTTAGGTCGGTAGATACCCACGAAACCTCAAAGCATCACTATAATGATGCGTACTAAGCAGGATGAGGAGTGAGGTAGTTGGTCATTACTTTCCTCACTGAGTTAGAACATTAGCATCGACCCTATGAGTAGAACATTTTCCGGTATATACAAGCACTAGCTGTGCCTAGAAGACCATTACTCAGCACCACTCATACCTCAGTAGCTTCCATATAATCACAGCCGTGAATGAGGCTGAGACATCGGTAGAAAATCACATTTTACTCTGCCCTGTGCCAACAGACAAATGCAAATGTACTGCATTCATCAAAAGATGGTAAACAGGCAATATTATAGGGAATGTCACAAATTATTTTGAGTCTGAGGAATCTCATAACTTTGAGTGGCATTTACTCGGACTATCACACTTTTAATACGAAATTACTATTAGTAATAAGATCCTCAAAAATATTAACATTTTCAATCATAATGTGATATCGCATAGCAACATATGGATACCGTATATTTACACGTAAGCTTCAGATATAACGATTGAATTACTTTACAAATTATACGAAACATTGAAGTATATAAATGAACCTAGAACAAATGGTCTGAAAACGTATAAAAATGGCAAAATTAGGAATCACATTCATGATATGACTTATACCCGAGATTGCTCGAATCCATTTTAGGTCCGTATTCACAAATTAACTTTTTTTTTATCTTTTATTTAGTTGATTTACCCTCTAGGTTGGTGGTTCCCACGGACTCAGCGAGGGAACACACCACTACCGCCTCTACAGGCAGTGTCCAGGAGCTTGGAATATCTGGTCAGGATGGATACAACTGGGGATGTGTGATCAGCACGTCGCCCAGGCGGCCTCACCTGCAAAGCGAACAGGGGCCTTATGAGGGGAGGGATTGGAAGGTTAGGATGGATAGGCAAGGAAGAGGGAAGGTGGCGGCCGTGGCCTTGCAGTAGGTACTGAGACCGAAAGGCTCATGACCCCATGACCATTTCCGGCTCATCGAAAATTGATTGCCGAGAAAAAAAAATCCCTAAGAAGCAACCACACGTCCAACCATGGAACACCAACCTACCAGGGGAAGTCGCAAGATGAAGTGACATATTTATTTAATAGTGAGATTATGAACCACAGGACAATTCGGACAACAAGGGCACTCCAATGATTTTTTTTCTATAATTTTCGAGAGTGCTGGTTGTGTAAATGATATGATGGGTTATAAACGGTTAATTTACATAGTCAGGAAACGACTCACGCGGTGCCCGGCCATGAAGAGGAAGAAGCACTAGTCGCCATAACCTAGACAGTACTGTGTCATGCCGTGTGAGAGTGAAAAACGCTGCAACTGGATTTCGGGTAATGAACAGGGTAAGGACGAGTAGTCCATTAATATTACTATTATCGAACAGACTTTTATATTTGGAAAGTGCATTGAAACTGTTATTCGTGACTAGTCGAACTGTAAATTGTCAACATTTTGAAGTGCTATTATCAAACTCGTGTAATTGTGGAGTGAGAAAAGTTGTAAAGTCTGTGTAATATGATGCAAATGCGTCAATAAAGTCAGTGGCGGAAATAGAAAGGCAATTTTGAATATCCGCACAGTTTAGAATCAGTGGAAATTTTACAACTATTGTTCCGATAAAATCAGTGATTCAGGCTTTTACAACGTGTAATACTACTACCATCATGGGGGCCTATAACTACACGGAAGCTACCGCCATCCTTATGGCAGGAGAAATGTCCGAGTAAACCATTCAACCATGGGAAGAGCCGATGCCAAATAATACCATGAGGAGAAAGAAACGATGCTTAAGGTCGGTGAGTGAACCGAGGACCAGGTTCAAACCGAGAGCCATCCATCTCATACAACCAACCATGAACGAGTAAGTCAAATAAAACCATTTATGTACGGTAGAATTGTGGTGGATAATTAGCATAAGATATTGGCCGCACGTATTCACACAGTTGGTTATAGGCAGGATTTGTTTTTTTGGTAGTTATGTGATTAACTATTATTCCCTGTCGGTCTATTTCTACATGGCAATTTGTAAATATAATGGTTAAGAAAGGCATTGGGAGCACTATGCATTAATTGAAGAAGAACGCCGCAATTGTAACTTCATGTACTCAAGTAAGGTGGAAGTGTGTTATTCTCGAACTCACGATCCTTGGGAAGGTATGGCAGTCGATAGACACGACGGAATGACTGCAGTATAATTTATTTAAGCATTTTTTAATACCTCCTACGTATCATTTTAATATATTCAAGTCACTGCAAAAGAGTGACATATAGTATCTATATCTTTGGTCTACCTGGAATACAACATTATTCTTTTGTTATGCCAGAAGTGTGGCGTTATTACAATCGTACATCTGAATGTGTGGATTTAGAACTGGTTATAAAGCAAGCGATGAGCGTCTGAGCTCGATTGTTCGTCAGCGGGAGAGTGTATTGGGACCTTGAAAGCTGTGGTGGACACTCGAAGATACCGGCCGCAAGCAAATGCGTCATTCACATGTCACATTATACAACAACTAAAGGCACACACAAACTCAATACTACACTTAGCGTAGAACTGCACAGCAGTATTTTCTCAATGAATTTACACTCCCATAAGGTTAATAAATTTGTTAAGTAAAATGTAACTTGTATTAGATTGAAACCATTATTTAAGGGCTGTAACAGCTGTTCTGGGCAGCCATTAACTTAATTTTGTACAGACCGAAGATGTACCAGACCAGGGCAACGTGTTAGATTGTGATTGGGTAATTTGTTCCACATGAAGACGATGCATTATCGCTCATGGTGATGTTAATTAGGTGACAGGTGATGTTGATACCACTGTCGACCGTTCTATAAGGTGTGTGTTGGGTGACCACACGTATTGGTATTTGTAAACACGAGTCCAGCTGTGACTGGCGTGTATTGAAGTTGAGCGGTGATGCTCATATGAAGATGTTAGATGATGCTGTAGAATCGAGATGACTGATGCTTCTCGAAGGGAGAGTTTATTAATGGGTCTGATTCTGTTCTTCGTGTCTAATGACAATGTTAAAAGCTTAAATCAAATTACGACCAACCTAATTATTTGACCTCTACAAAATTTCGCAACAACATACCTTTTTGTGGGAAGTATCTTTTGACTGAACTACAAGGTCATCAGCCCAATAGATTGCAATAGCGGCCATGTATGTGTGCAAATCGATTAACCATATCATTTCAAACACGGTGAAACTGAATTGGTTGAAATTTTGTACGGAGGTAGCACTAGCAAAGGTCACCTTATATTCATGTTTAATATCCTTATAACACGTTGTATTTCAACAAGCTACTTCAACGAACATTCAATTATACTCCTTCAAAAGGACAAAGAGTTATGACAATACCCATACATTTAGGAGAAAGTAGGCTATATGTTCTTTACTGAACATCTTGTTCTTTTTCTAAATCAACCTGATTTGCCTGCTGGATGGAGTTTTCGAACTGGTCAGTTGGGACTAACATATGGGTCACACGCAACGTTTGGTTTACTGTATTGACACAATGTATATTCTTCGTTTGGAACCATAGGATATCATGCAGTGAACGCCCTCTAATTGAGAACCTCGCGGCGTAGCCTACGCGTCAAATCGCTTACCTCGACCGCGATGGGGAGTTCCAGCAAGTCCGGAGATCGGACTTTCGAATCCCAATATTTTCAGCGGCTATCTCGAGTGAAGTTTGACCCCGGGTTTTTCCACTCTCCCTCCAGGCAAACACCAGGATAGTACCTTATTTCAAATCCCGGGGCACCTGCCCCATTTCCGACCCTAATAATTACAGCTCGGAGGTTCGGGTTCGATTCGCGGCTCTGCCAGCTAATTCAATTCTGATTTATGGGCTGAAACAGGATACACTCATCCTTCTGAGGAAATATTAAAAAGAGATGGGTTTGATTCACACCTGAGCCATTTTAGAAGTAGTGTTCACAGGTTTTCCATTTTTACTCCAGGCAAATGGCGGCCAGGGCCACGGCCGCCTCCATCCCATCCCGAATCCACACACTAATACAGACACCTCATTATCATAGATTATCAGACAATTTTTAGCCTACTTTTCTCATTTTGCAAAAAAAGAGGAAAAAGTAAACTTAAGAGATCGATCCGGGAAAATGTATGTCTGTCTGTGTCTGTCTGTCTGTCTGTCTGTCTGTGTGTCCCCCCCCCCCCCCCCCATCAACTCCTAAACGGCTGCAGCTATCGGAACCAAATTTGGTAAACGTAAAGATCTATACCTGAATATCTCACGACCATATTTGAAATTGACGTCAGTGTTACCAACTGCTGAAAAATTGTAATTGAAATTTGAGCTCTATGTTGGATATCTCAGAAGTTATGCATGCGAACTATCCCAAAATTGGCATACATATAGCTCATAACAATTCCTGATTAATTTTCAAGGGTCCATACATGTCAGTGTTGCCAACATGATTCTAAGCCTGCCGATAGGTCCAATTTCTAAATGCATGTAACTTCTATACTATCGATTGAATTTCAACCAAATTTCGTATGTACTATGTGTACTACAACATATGACTGTGCGTATTCTAAGGAGCCACCAGGGCTGCCAATGATAATAAATGCTCTCTCTATGTTTTAACATAAATATCAATATATCAGACAATATGCAAGCTAACAGCTCTAAACTTTGCACACGTATAGTACCTGACATTCTACCTTAGTTTGGTGTAACATATATATCAGTCCTGCCAACAAGATTATAAGCCTGCTGATAAGTCCAGTATTTAAATGCATATAACTTCTATACCAACAATTAGATTTCAACCAAATTTCTTATGTGCTTTGTGTACTATAACAGTTATGACTATACGTATTCATAAGAACCAGTAGGGCTGAGAACTGTTAATAAAAGCTCTTTCTATTTGTTTAATCCTAATATCAATATATCAGAAAGTATCCAAGCCATCAGCTCTAAACTTTGCACACGTATAGTATCTGACATTCTAGATTACTTTGGAGTAACCAATTTACCTCAGTGCTGCCAACTTGATTCTAAGCTTCTTTATAGTTTCCATTTTTAATTACATGTAAGTTCTATATTAAAAATGGATTTTATCCAAAATTGGCACTATAATAAATCGTAATACTTCAGATTAATTTTGAGCATCACATGCATGACATTGTTCTCAACATGATTTTACGCGCACTGATAAATTCAATATCAAACAGCATGTAATGTCTATATTATCCATCAGATTTCAACCAAATATTTTATGTGTATTCTATACATTAAGTGATGGAACTAAGAATATATTTAGGGTCACCAGGACTGCCAACTGTAGTAAGTTACTCTATTAGGCTACAGTATTTCAGGTGTACTTCAAACTGCTGTACTTAGAAATGTTAGTATTACCAACTTGATTTCGTGATCATTCTAGATATATCTATATAGATTCTTAAATTTTAAGAAAAGTAGGCTCTTCAGTTCGTCATGGAACTACTTGTTATGCATATAAACTGGTCCAAGAAAGTTTTGCAAGAATATGTATTTGTGGACCAAATGTAATACAGGTGTTTTATCCAATAACTGTTTTATTTATTTATGTAGCACATGGAATTACTCATGAAACACAATAATAATAATAATAATAATAACAAGTATATACAGGCACATATATCAACCTTATTACAGGTTGGATGGTGTAGCACTGAAAAAGCCGTTAGGGTCACCTAAGTACGCTCTTAGTTTGCAATTTTGGGCAATGTGGCTGATGGTCTGGTTCGACGTACCGCAATCACAGCAGGGGTTTGGCCGCTTCCCCCATTAGTGCAGGTTGTATGCACAAACTCCATGTCCGATATCAGTGTACGGTAGAAACAAACAAACAAACAAACAAACAACAAATAAACAAAAATGTTCTCTTAGAGTTAACACATGAGCCAATGTGCAAACATGAAATGTCGTCAGACAGCAATGACAATACATCATGCAATATGCAAGATTGCCATAGTGGGTGAGTAGATAGCGTGTCGGTCTACTAACCCCAAGATTGCAGGTTCGCTCCTGGCCGTGGTAAGTGATTTTTGAAAGGCGGCAGAAATACGACACGCATGTCATACGATGTTGGCATGTCAAAGAACCCATTTGAATTCAGTAGGTCGTGTTCATAATGGCAAAATTAATCTCGGGAGTTCCCGCCAACACAAAGTTCCTCACATCTCAACTAGAAAGCGCTATAGTGTTCAAGGAGCCTAGATATCTAACATCCTTGACTTTCATAGTGATTCAAGGAACAACGAAATTCGACATGCAAGCTACCCTCTGGGTGTCAAATTACAAAGCTTGCACCCGGCATCCGAGGCCATACGATATTATTATTATTATTATTATTATTATTATTAATAATGTAATATGCAAAACCTTTTTTGACCAATGTATGTACACTTATGTACACGTTGCTGAAATGACCTCGATGTCTATGCTCCTAAATGAAACAATGATAATAATTAGAGTTACGTACACAATTCAATAGACCTCACAGAAATACTGATTATCATACAAACTGAACACACACTCAAGTACACGGAGCTGATGACCAAGATATCCCAAGCCCTTAATTGTACATTATGCAACGAGCCTAAAATGGCAATAATTAAGACTTGTTTACCATTATAGGCGAGTTGCATACGACTGTTTATGTTCAACGATAATTATAACTACGGTATTTTATATTCGAACATAAATATTCATAAATATCTGTCGAGATTTCACCAGTTTTATGTACTGAACAGAGCACATGGGACGCAGAGAATGCCTTGTATTTGACCATGGCCTCCTGGAATACGTCACTGTTACAATAGCCAGGCAGTAAAATTTAAAATAGGGGGACATGGAAGTGAGCGCAGGTGCGATGCTATCCTCACCTAATTGGTCACACAACTGTTTCTTGAGCTCTGATTGGTGGGAGAAACTGTCTCATAATGAAAACTTGTACTATAATGAGCCTCATTATAGTAGACTACATTTTTCTGACATATAATATTTACATTTTGCCAGGGTCGAACATAAAGTGAATTAACAACAGCCATTGAGAGATTGGTAAATGTCCCCAGGCTGTGCAGGTGCGTAAGTGACTGAGTCTCCACCTTGCGTCAATAACGATTTATATGGCGGCTCCCAGAAGCGACATGTAACAAGATCTCTCGGTGAAGTGAACTGAACGCTCTACGCTCCGAGAACTCAAAGTCAACATATCAAACAGATATCGAGCCAGCTGCGTGCGTTCCCATATGTCGATAGCATTTTAATATTCTGAGGTAGCAATATTTGTGTTCTTTAAATGTCATCCATGGTGTGGAGTGTAAATTGCGTTAGAATATCATGGGAAGAGATTCTTGATCGCTGTAACAATGCCACACAATCCGCCTCCACCGGTTGCACACAAAACGTTTCTTATTTTCTTAAGAATGATTTTAACTTCGTATAATTTTAGTTTAGAGTCTATCGACTGTTTAGTCAAACTCATGTAGTGCTGCCGGTCGGCACACGCGTCCAGAATGCAAGGGATTCAGGTTCAAGTCTTGATGGCAGTATCAATTTAAATTATTTCAGCCCCGTTTGATTGGGTATGTGTATAGTAGTGGTTTTGTGGGGGTTCTAGCGCCACCTCCACCTCCCCACCTCACAAGATGGCGGCAGCCCGATATCTCTCGAACGCATGGTCGGATTTTGACAAATGAGGTGTCATTGAACTCGGGCTAACACCCCCTTTCCAATGGACAACATATTTCCACTCTAAAATAAAATCTACCCTACTAGGGGGTGAAATTGTAATTTTTTAGAGAATCTCTCTTTCCAATTGCAACATGTGAGAGTTTGAATGCCGATATGGATTTAAACGTTGTTCCTCAAACCAATAATTAAATAGGGGCATGTTAGGCCTTGAGGCGAGAGCCCCTGTCATTGTTGACGAGCCCCTGTTGTCGGGCCCCTGTAGATGGGTTATTGTTGACAGGTCCTTTTGGACGAGTCCTTGTGGACAGGTCATTGTTGACAAGTCCTTGTTGACGAGTCCCTGTGGACGAGTCCTTGTTGACGAGTCCTTGTGGATGAGTCCTTGTTGATGAGTCCCTTTGGACTGATCCCTTTGGACCGGTCCCTTTGGCCTGGTTCCTACGGACTAGCCCAGGAATTTATTTAAATTATGTCAAAGGGCCTAACTACATTTGTGTGTGTTGAATTGACGTTGTTCACTAATCCCCCACTACTATAATGGGATAACGATATGAAAGGAAAGTGACGAAATACATGTGAACACGTGTGAAATGACATTATTACCGTCCTCCTTGTGAAACAAGTCACATCCTGTTTTGCTTCATACGTGAGAAAATGTGAGTTCATGTGTAATATGATCTAACACACAGGTGTTCACCTGTACACGCGCACGATAAGAGCTAACAAGTCACAACCTGTTTTGACAGTGGTGGGAGGTGAAGGGGGGGGGGGTTAGTGTAAGAGAGAACACAGGTGCAGAGAGAAAGAAATATGTATTGCTCATAATACATGTATAGCTGAGGACTGTACATAGGACTGTAGGTTAAGTACAACATGAGTAAATAAATAAATACAAGACACACAGGTTCACACAACATGTAATTTATTAATCCAAGAATTAAAGGCTGAGCTAAATCCCAACCAGTTTACATATAGTTTATTCCCTTTTTGTTTCAACACTTTTCCACAAGGTAATGTTCAGGAAACGCTGTCTTTTGAAGTTCTTGAGGATAAAACCTGCCTTTTATGGGTTGATGGTTGAGGTCCTCGAGTAAATAGGTGACTGGACTGTTCAGGTTGACTTGACGAATTCGAAATAGTTCAGTCCTCCAATTTGGTGTGTAGCCCTTGTCGAAGACGGACTTGAATTTGCTCACACGAACATGGTCCCCAATGTTAAGGCGATGACGTTTAGGGTCTGCTGTTTTTATGGGGTTAAACAGTTTATTCAGTTGTGGAATATTTTTAGTTACAAGTCGTGGCTTGGTCCCAATGGTTCTGTGTTTGGTGTCGTTGTAACGTGACACTAACTCAGGTAACAAGTCCAACCAGCGATAAGTGCCCTGAGCGGTAAACGCTTTCCACATATGGGTTTTCAATGTTCGGTTGAACCGCTCGACCACGCTGGCTTTGAGATTGCTGTACGTGGTGTAATGGTGAATATCCTTAGATTTGAGAAAACTGGAGAAATCCTTGTTGAAAAATTATTTTCCCTGGTCGGTTTGTAGCAGCTGAGGTTGACGTTTAGATTGTTGAATAATATGTTGAAAGGCTTTGGTGACTAGTGGACTAGACTTGCGACGCACAGGTTCAACAAACGCCATTTTGGAATAAACATCAATGACCGTCAACATATGGCGTACACCATCGTTAACGTTAGCATAGGGAATCATTTCAACCAAGTCTGCTTGCCAAAGTTCATCCACACCCTGTGAAATCACCTTGAGTCGCTGATAGTGACGTCTATCTGGACGATGCAACTCGTGAGCAATACCCATTTTAATGGGTGAGGGCTTAAACAATAATTTTGGCATTTCGAAGTTCTTCCTCAATTTCTTGAATTTCCCAATCGTGACCAGTATGGCCGGCTTGACGTGAAGCATGCAACAGCTGTAGTCGCCGGACGAGTTTATTTGGATTGTGCCAGTAGGTAACATCCACAAGGGGTTTTAATGGTTTAAATGTCACCCCTGAAGCGGACACTTTACGACGACCACTTTGACTAGTGGGGAACATTTTTGCAATGATGGTTTTATATTTTTGGGATATATTAGCATTCACTTGTTGAGTGGGATCATACTGTCTTTTGTGAGCATGGGTATCCAATAAAATGGATTTATATTTACTAAGGTCATCTGACGTATAATCTTGAGATGAGGGAGTCCGAGAGAATAGTAGCTTTAACAGTCCTGGTGTTAATTTATAGTTGATCTTTTTAATGACAGCTTTAGTACGACTAAATTTAATCGATGAATCACCAATTTTAAAACTATCATTCTCATAGCGAACGCCATATGTGGTATCTGTGTTTCCAACAAATAGATTGGTGAAATAGGGTTCCAGTGTTGATCCATAATATTTTATTAAAATGTTTTTCAGTTGAGCTTTATGTTGAGGGGTGGCCAAGAGTTGTGAAAATGGAGACGATCTGGAAGGGCAAGGGGTTTCGACCATGGTCAAGTATTTCCTTTTTCTTAAAAACTCTGCAAGGGGTGATGCCTTTTTTGAGGCGTAAACACTTGTTCCTCATCATCCTCAACTTCGCTAACACTAGTTAAATCTTCCTGTTCCTCTTCATCTTCCTCTTCCTCTTCCTCAGAGTCCTCGTGGTGCGTCTGACTGGCTTGTGAAACGGTAGGTAGCGTTTCAGATGGCTTGAAAGAGGGTTTCAACATAGCTTTTAGCGGAGGTGCTAAATGTTGTTGAACAAACAAAGCATGATCCGCACGCGATCGTTTCAATTGACGAAACTTTTGGCGAATAGTATTTTTTGCTCTAATAATATGCTTTTTCAATTGACTCTCTGCTAACGCCATGATGTCGTGACAAATGACTTGAGAGGGAATGATACAGTGCCTTAAATAGCAATAAAATGATCAAACCCTAAGCGATACCGCCCTTGGTTGAGTTCACTTTGTTTGTCAATCACTAAACAGGCATGACGTTGTGTGTTCCAGCACTTGCCACACAATTCTGTAAACATTTGAAAGGTCATATCCGGATTCACATGTTCATTATAAATGTAACGACCGTTCCTCTCGTCCTGGCGAAATAAAACAATGACATTGGCATTGTCACGAATCAACTGTTTGGACATTTTAGAATACGTTGGTCCAAGATAGAAGCAATCGATATGTTTGTGTCGACCCATGCTGAAATAGCTTTGAATGATACCTTGTCGTTCAGTGGATACATCATCGAAAATCATGATTGAATCAGGCTTTACCTCATCCGGTGAAATAACATTTTATTGCGTGGAAAATGTAAAATACCCCATATTCTCATTTTTTAATCCAGACATGACTTGATCCAGAAACACGTAGAGGGGTTGGTAGAGAGATTTTGCGAAAATATAAATATTTTGAAAACACAGACCATTGGGCGCTGTAATAAGTGTCAGCAAAAGATTGGTCTTTCCACAGCCGGAAGGTCCCACAATGATGCAGCGAATGGAAGATGGAAACAGTGAACCATGGCGTTGTTCACGTGATGTGGGCAGAGATGGGAAACCATGTCCCTCACGGGGAATGACTCTTGCTGCTTAATTAGCTTCATTTCAACTAAGGCTTAGAGAGGCTAGCAGGCTGTCTATATACAGGACACCGAGCCTTGTCATAGAAACAGTAGACTCATACTACAGGTTGACGATGGATGTCATTGGACGTGCGTTGATGGTCAAAGCTAGGTCTGTTCCTATACATGATCCTAAACAAGAAACAGATCCTGCTAATAAACACTATGTGGATAGGTCAGTAGTGCCACGCATAAAAAAGGAGATTATAACTTTAAAGGAAAGCGGTTAACTCATGTAAAACATCCGCAAGTGTCTACAGACGTTACTACAAAAAAGTATGTGGATAACAAGGTGTATGAGTTTTATGATAAAGTGCCTCAGCTTACGGTGGATGGCTATAGCGCTAATCATCACCGCATTATTCACGTGGAAGACCCACAAGAAGATGATGATGATGTCTGTACCAAGCGATACGTGACCTATGAAATGAAAAGGCTTCATAAATTTATCCTATCTGAATTTTTGTGCATCTGACAAATGTAAAACCTGTGAATGAGAGAAACCATATACCGCTAGTTCATGACCAGCACTTGACCTATGTGCTTGCTTCGGGTTTAAGCCACTATCGACTACACTATAATGGAACCATTCACATCAAATATGCCATACCTGATGAGAACCATTTACAAATAGAGATAAATGGTCATAGGATGTTGGTCCATAACCATGAAATGGTCAATGCAGGAGACGAATTATCCTTTCATCTCCTGTTGACATGGAATGAAAAGCAAGCTGGAAAAACCATAAATGATTTCCCACTTTATGTAGAATTGGAATATACAGCCATGAAATAACAATCTAATGTTAGTTGTGACTTAAACTTTCTTGTGAAAGGTTGTTGGTCATCATCATCATGGTGAAACAAAGATATGTGGTGAGAAAGTCTAAAAATATGAGCCTGTCCTTGGCAAAGCCTGGGCTTATGACATTCGTGGACAAGTCCTTGCGAAAGAAAAAAAGAAAAAATAATGTGTTGACCATAAGGAAAGCTCTTCGAGTAGCACAGAGACATGTTATTCCAAAACGTCAGCGACAGGGTTCAAAACAAGGGCGAGTGATCCCCGTCCCCAAACGAGCGGGATTTTTACCTGCATTATTCGCTGGTCTGGCTGCTCTAGGTTCACTTTTAGGCGGCGCCAGTGCAGTGGCAAAAACCATTAAAGCCTTGCAACAGGGCAAGCAACAACTCAATGAAAGTCAGCGACACAATGAAACAATGGAGGCCATTGCTATGGGGGCTAGAAATGTCAATTTGAAGCCAGCCTTTTATCAACAAGGATTTGGAATTTCACCTCTTCGAAATAAAATAAAACATCTTTAACCTCAGCCATAGCAAGACATGCCCTGACGCATCAGCAAGTGGAAAGCTATGCTAAACAACTGAAGCTTTCTCATTTTCGAGGTGTGTTTATGCGAAACCAATTACCCTCACAACCCGGGAAACATGAATGTGCTGTTGTCAATTTGGATGATCACCGAGGACCTGGAACACATTATGTAGCTTATGTCAAAGAGGGATCTACTCTATGGTACTTTGACAGTTTTGGGAATTTGCCCCCGCCCATGGAACTACTGGCTTATTTTGGAAACAGGATCAAGATATATTATAATGTGAAACGTGAGCAAACGTTTAACAGCCAACAGTGTGGACGTTTGTGTTTAATTTTTTTATATAAGACGCAACATAAGCAAAAACGTCAACAGTATGTCGGTGGAAACTAAGACGTTTACACTGCATGGACGTGGACCTGAAGTGAGTCTAGACTTTTACCCACTTATTGAATTGAGTGAAAAACCTTATGGTTTAGGACTTGTTTCTCTTGAAACGTACAATCGAATATACAACATACGTGAAAAAGTGAACAACAAGTTTTACTACGATGATTCTGTGCTCACCCTGAACTCTGGTGGATACACGATAGATGACATTTATGAACACATTTATGTGGTGTTGATCAATGAATATGGTTTAAAGCCATTTCCCGATGGAACGCGCAAGTTTGAACTTGTAGGAAATACCAACACTCATCGCTGCAGTATTTTTTCTACATTTAAAATTGACTTTAAAACTCACCCCGATTCCATTGGTCCATTACTAGGATTTAAACCACGTGTGTTAGAGCCCAACAAAAAACATGAATCAGACCATGAAGTGAAATTCATTGAGGACCATCATGTGTCGGTGACGTGTAATATTATTAGTCAAGTGTACACCAATCAAGAACCATCGCATTCGCTTTATGACTTTATTGTGACATCGCCCAATGGGTGTATTATTCGTGAAAACCCTCCAGTGGTGCTTTTTCATTCTGTGGCTGTCGATGGTATTAGTAATATAACATTAAGACTGATCAATAGAGAGCAACAACTCATTGATCTAGATTCTACCACACCAGTGACTTACAAGTTGGTGCTAAAACCACTATGAAGTTTGTATATAAAGCAACAACACCGTCTAGGAATGGTGTTAGTTGTTTACCACGTGAATACACGTTAACATCTCAGAACAAGCAGATTTTACTGCATTTGGGTTACCACATTAACCCCCGCGATGAATTCTATTCTAGAGGTAGCGAACCACATCGAGAAGCAACCAGGAGTGGTAAGAATTGATCTGCATTCTTATCAAGCTCAAACACCTGGACTCAATAACAATGATGAAATTCAATTTGTTATCAACAACCAAGATATTTACACTCTACCGCATGAAAGTGTTATTCAGATTGAAGGTCGGCTCACCAAAGCCGATGGTTCTACACCCACTACATCCAAGTTAGCCAACCATGCTTTCGCCTTCATGTTTTCTGAAGTACGTTATGTCATTAACGATATCGTGGTGGATAGCACTCGAAATGTGGGTATTTCCAGTGTCATGAAACTATATCCCTCTTATAGTGAGGAAGAAGCTAAAACACTTTACATGGCGGGTTGGTGCCCTGACTCGACCAATGACTGGATGGTTCACACCGATGGCACCTTCACTGGATATTTACCTCTTAAACTTATTTTAGGCTTTGCTGAAAATCACCAGCGCATTGTGGTCAACGCAAGGCAAGTGCTTTATCTGGTGAGGGACAGGAGTGATAATAATGCACTCAAGGGAGTCGACAATGCCCCCATTGATTCAAAAATTCAACTACAACGCTTGCTATGGAAAGTGCCTCATGTGACCCTTAACGATAGCAAAAAACTGGACATACTCAAAATGGTAAAGAGAGATATACCTCTACCCATGGAATTTAGAAGCTGGGCACTCCATGAGTACCCGTTATTGCCCACCACCAACACACACAGTTGGTCTATAAAAACAGCCCGCTATACAGAGAGACCTCTCTACATGATTGTGGGTTTTCAAACGAATCGCAAGTATCAACAAACCAAAGATGTCACGCAATTTGATCACCTGCAATTGAGAAATGCACGTCTTTTCCTCAACGGTGCTGTGTTTCCCTATGAAGGGCTGGATTTAGATTTTTCAAAAAATAAGTTTGCCCCCCTGTACGACTTGTTTTCTAAATTTAGATGGTCGTATTATCAAAAAGAGAATTGTTCAATGTTGTCACCCCAAGCTTTTAAGACAAGGGCGATTGTCTTTGACTGTTCCTACTTGGAAGAGTCTGTCAAACCATCCAATATTGACATTCGACTAGATTTTGAAACGCATGACAATGTTCCAGCCAATACCACGGCCTACTGTTTGATTATTCATCACAAACAAGTCAACTATTATCCACTATCCAACCAAGTGACAAGTGTATAAATAGCAGGTCAACACACATCAAACCACTCAGTCATGTCTTGCTTTCAAGCCTCAAGAGAAGTTACATCCATGAATTTAAAATCTGAGGAACAACGTTTCAAGACCTTTGCGACGTGGCCGGTGCCTTTTATAAACCCTCAAGCCTTAGCAGCCGCTGGATTCTACTATTTAAAAAGAAGAGATGAAGTGAAATGTGTGTTTTGTCCCATCATCTTAGACCAATGGCAAGAGAGCGATGAACCCATGCAGGAACATCAGCGCTGGTCACCTGCCTGTCCCAACCTATGCAGAATGGAGGTGGGTAATATACCCTGTCATTCAAGTTACCCCTCACTCATGCCTCTGAGTGATGAAAAAAGTTATGATACGTGTGGACTTTATGGTGTCAACAGTGCTTCAGTGAGCAGCTCACAGTTAAAAACATCCAGTTTAGAGACATTAGAATATCATCGGTGTTATGGACACTATAAACACAAAAGACTTTTTTGTTGTATGAGATGGTACCGCCTCTATCCTAGAATGAAAAAAGAATGTAAAACTTGCTATGCTAATAAAATAATGTAATTAAAATTGGTTGTTGTTGTTATATTATTATTTCTTATGCCCCCCCCCCCCCCCTGTCATATCCTAACCCCTATAGTGACTACTCGATGTTTTTCTTTTCTTTTTACTAGAATGGAATGTAAGTAAATGACATGGGTACACTTTACTTAACAATTGTCAGTCTGTGGTCAGTTGGACTTGATCCAGACAAGAGTGAACATGTTGCGTACACTGATTGTCGACTGTCAAGGGTTTAAAATTGGAGATAACAAATTTATATTTAAAGAAGTAGCCATCATCGATTGTTCCACTTTTTGGATATCACAAGCTACTCATTTGATGTTTAAACCACCTTATGCGTTTGATTTGTTGTGTGATAAAGACCGTAAACAAACCCAGTGGATTGAAACTCATATGCAACTAGACTGGAAGCAAGGAACCATTTCATATAAGCACCTGGACATGGTCATGAAAGCCCACTTGTCTTCTGCCCATGTAATATTTGTGAAAGGTAGTGAAAAACGTCAATGGCTACAACCATTTTTAGCGTCTTACTGTCAATGTATCGATTTAATGGACATGGGCTGTCCATCGCTGCAAACACTCATGGATCGCTGCCCCTGTGACAATATTACCCATAAATCCTTGGCACAGGTGTGGCAATTGTTTCATTGGCTATCCACCAATGCCTGCTGGGAGTTGTTAAATAAAATTAAAACTTAAGGTTTACCTGAGGATGACACCAGTGAGATTTCTACAAGCGACGTGTAAACATCAACGTGATACCATGGAGAAAGGGGATGCTACCAATAAAGCGATTGGAAAGTTCTTTGTATGTAAAAAGAAACTAGACAGTTTTACCAAAGAAGAATTATTGGCTCTTCCAAAATCATTCATTTATTATGTCGCAGCAAATGCAGTGAAAGAAATCTGGCAACATGTACCAAAATCATGGACTCAAGACCCTGTGTTAAGTGAATTGCAACCATGTACGGATTATGATCACCATAAACAAGTGGCTATGGCAAAAATACCCTCTATGCGGCAGTGTGCTACTTGTCAGCTGGTCAAACTGTATCATGGTCATAAAAGTCCATGTAAAGACCTTGTTTCTTCATTCCACGGGTGTGATGGAGAAAAAAAGCAGCAACAACAAACATCATCCACAGAGGAGGAGGAAGATCAAACCTTTTCTCCACTTATGGAAAAGGATATGCCAGACCTGTACTGGCAATGGCGTCATTAACAAAGTAATTCAATACTTGACTTTCGAAATCTACCTACCTGGTTATTATTTGTGTGGTCCTGGAACTTGTCTTGAAGAACCTTTTGCAGCGTGGTGATATACCTATTAATCCTTTGGATCGAGTATGCACCTTTCTTATCACCACAGTCATCCTGCATTAAGACGTGTAGCGGATAAAGTATCGTTGAAAAGCTAAACAACTTTTGACATCCTGTGATGTCTCAGTGGGAGAGAGGTTGGCAGCCCTCATTGTGATTAGTGCTATATTAGGAAAGTTAATAATGAGTGGACATGAATATTGAAAAGGATTGAGGAATTGGTATTTCTTTGTATTCTATTTTTGTAAAGCTCTCTTTGTTGTGAAATAAAAACAAGGTTTACAAGATCACAATGTTTTTTAATGTTTAAAAATGGTGATAGCCATTTCTTCATTTTCATTTTTTCTTACATGAATATTTACATTTTCCACTTTCCCTTTTTTACATTCCCCTTGTTTAGTTCACACATTCTGTACATTTTTTTTGTTGTGAAATAAAAATAAGGTTCACTAGATCACTATACTTTTTAATTCTAAAAAAATGGTGATAGCCATTTCTTCATTTTAATTTTTTCACACATGAATATTTACAATTTCCACTTTACATTTTTTACATTCCCCTTGTTTAGTTCACACATTCTGTAATAAATAAGGTTCACAAAATCACTACATCTTTTAATTTTTAAAATGGTGATAGCCATTTCATTTTTTTCACACATGAATATTTACAATTTCCACTTTTCATTTTTTACATTTCCCTCGTTTAGTTTACACATTCTGTATATTTTTGTTGTTGTGAAATAAAAAAACAAGGTTTACCAGATCACAATGTCTTTTTTAATATAAAAATGGTGATAGCCATTTCACTTTTCTCATACATGGATATTTACAATTTCCACTTTACATTTTTTATATTCCCCTTGTTTAGTTCACACATTCTGTAAATTTTTTAGGTAGATTTCTTTAGAAAGCTAACTATTGCAATGGGTCCCATGTTTCGACTTCCGGAAAATTTCGACATATCTTCGCGTTTCACATCCCCCAGACCCCAAAACCACCGTCAGTTCAAAAGTTTATATATAATTTATGTAGCCTATATATGTATATATATATATATATCAGTTTCTTGTGGACACGATAACTGCCGTAATTTTGCACCGATCACTTTGAATTTTTTACATAATATGTATCCCTATAAAATCTCGGTCGAGTTCGTTAATGGGCAAAATCGGTCAAAGGGGATAAAAATGGGGGGCTTTTTTCGAAAAAGTGAAATATCGCTATAACTCTCTTAATACATGAAATATCGAATCCCTTCAAAGTTCATAATATGTGTCGGATAAGTGCCAAAAATTTATGTCAAATACGTTTTTTGATAGCACCAACCATTGACCAAAGGGGTGGGAAAAAGTGGGTTTTTCGGGAAACATTAATCATATCTCTGTTAATAGGCACAATATCAAAACCGCACAAAATGGACAATATTCCTCCAATAATTACCTAAAATTTTTGTCTGAAAGAATTTTCGATATGACCCACCATTACGCCACGGGGTGAACAAAATGATTTAAATTATAAGAAAATGCCAAGTGCCAAGAGAGGTTGCCATGACAACTTTACTTTTAATTGATAAGGGATGACCATCAGCAGTTGCTATGACAACGCCACTGCACGAGATCACATTCAGTTTTCATATGTCAGTGGGAAGCGACTTCGGTATCGGAACTGGTAGCATGCTGAACTTCTATGCCCAAGGTCGCGGGTTCAAACCCGGCTGAAGTCGTCGGATTTACTAAGAGCGCTAAAAAACCTGAGTTTGCTTTCCTTCGGAGGGGAAGTTCCAACGTTCGTTGCGAGTTGCTGATTGAGGTGGCATCTAGTAGCCAAGTTCACAGCTAGGTGTCGTTGACGGCAGTATTATAGGTAGATTTCATTAGAAAGCTAACTATTGCAATGGGTACCGTGTTTCGATTTCCGGAAAATTTCGACATATCTTCGCGTTTCACATCCCCCAGACCCCAAAACCACCGTCAGTTCAAAAGTTTATATAGTATAATTTATGTAATATATGTATATATATGTATATCAGTTTCTTGTGGACACGATAACAGCCGTAATTTTGCACCAATCACTTTGAATTTTTTACCGAATATGTATACCCATAAAATCTCGGACGAGTTCGTTACTGGGCTAAATCGGTCGAAGGGGATGAAAATGGGGGACTTTTTTTTTTCGAAAAAATGAAATATTGCTATAACTCTCTTAATATGTGAAATATCGAATCCGTTCAAAGTTCATACTATGTGTCGGATAAAGCTCAGAAATTTATGTTTGAAACGTTTTTTTGATAGCACCAACCATTGACCAAAGGGGTGGGAAAAAGTGGTTTTTTCGGGAAACATTAATAATATCTCTGTTAATAGGCACAATATCAAAACCGTACAAAATGGAAAATATTCCCCTAATAATTACCTAAAACGTTTGTCTGAAAGAATTTTTGATATGAGCCACCATTGCGCCAAGGGATGAGAAAAATGATTTCGGAATTATAAGAAAATGCCAAGAGCTATCAGTGGTTGACATGGCAACACTACTAAATTGATGAGGGATGAGCCATCAGACGTTGCCATGACAACGCACTTGCGCGAGATCAGATTCAGATTTCCATCTGACTAAGTGTGAAGCGGCTTCGGTGACGTAACTGGTAGCATGCTGAAATTCTATGCCCAAGGTCGCGGGTTCAAAGCCGGCCAAAGTCGTCGGATTTTCTAAGAGCGCTAAAAATCCCTCAGTAAGCTTTCCTTTGGAGGGGAAGTTCCAACGTGCGTTGCGAGTTGCTGATTGAGGTGGCATCTAGTAGCCAAGTTCACAGCTGGGTGGCGTTGACGTTAGTATCTGGTAGCAACATTAGGAACTACTGCTTGAAATTTAGCGTCTGCATTCCTTACCTGAATTACAGACTAATACCGCCATCACAATTCACACCGTTTATCAGACAGATTCTACACTCACCCAAAGTATACGGGGTTATATGACCGCGTTGTCGCAGCCCCTAAACTGAGGAACCAACCAACATCTCTGCGGGAGATATAATTTTGCGTGAAGAAGTAACAGACCGTTACATAGTTACACATCAGTGTCGAAACCTTGCATAAGGACAGTGTGACCACAAGTATAACAAGTAGTTCCGTGAAGAACTGTACAGCCTATTTTCATATATCCTGCTCATGTTAATTGCCTCTATCAACATACAGAATTTCAGTTTAATTGCTGTATCAGATTCGTAGATATTGAGAACCGTCTAAATATTTCAGATGGTCGCCAGGTTGGATTTTTATGTTTGTACTATTATATTAAGATTATTGTGTAAGTGTGGTATTCAAACTTCAATCGCATGATTAGAACACAAGAAGTAAAAACGAGATTTTAAAATTACGCACAGCAGCCATCTTGTGATTATGCAAACAATTGAAATAAATTAGATGCCAGTGGATCAACATTTGTGTAAGCATTTAAAACGTGCAACGTTTCACGGCACTCGGATAGTTAATTCGCGAGAAACGTCCATTTAAATATTTATACTTCGCGTCGCCGCCATGTTGGATTCGTGCTCACCAGGTTACTGAAAGTCCTATAGGTGAACATATGTTCATAGTCTCTATGAACATAAAAATTTTTGTTGGATTGCTGTAAAAGATTCATATATCTTTTTGACTCTGAGAGCCGCACATTTTTTCCGTATTGACTGAAATATACTAAGAACAAAGTTCCAACTGGTTCCGCCTCGTCAATACTGTTTATTAAAATGTCGTGATACAATCACCTGTCTTTTAACACATCACATGGTACATGTTTCAACGTCAACACGTATTGACGTCTTCATCAGCCTAAATAATTGTGCAGCACTTAAAACATTCCCTTTATCTACTGGGTGTAGTTAAAAATTGTACATAAAAACACACATGGATCACTGTAACACAATAAAAGTTGTTAAAACATTTTCTTATGTTAAAAGCTTAATAAAAATCCGCAGCCGGGCTTGGCAGTCTTTCTTGGCTTATATCTAATGTTGGCTTCCAAAAGCCCAAGCAGTATTGACGAGGCGGAACCAGTTGGAACTTTGTTCTTAGTAGATTCATATATATTGAGAACCGTCTAAATATTACGGAAGCTTGCCATTTAGGATTGTTATATGTATAGGCCATAGAGTTATGTACCATTCAAGGTCACTTATTGCCTAGGTTCATTATTCAAACTTTCACTTCGATCGCATGATTACGACACAAGAAATAAAAACTTAATTTTAAAATTTCGCACAGCCGCCATTTTGAGGTTATGTAAACAATTGAATTAAATTAGATGGCAGTACCTTACAATCTGCAAAATCATTTACTGTACCACATTTCACTGCGCTCAGAGAGTTAACTCACGAGAAAAGTCTATTAAAATATTTCAAATTCGCTTGGTCGCCATGTTCGTTTTGTACTTTACAGGCTTATGAATTATACATAGGTAAACTTGTATCAGTACCCTTTATCACCGTACAAAATTGCAGGGTGATATCTGTAATAGTTTCGGGGATATAGAATGTCAGTGAAATATTTCGCACAGCCGCCATTTTGAGGTTATGTAAACAATTGAACTAAATTAGACTCCAGTGCATTGCAATGTGTATAAATATTTTCTGTACCATGTTTCATTACGTTTGGATAGTTAAATCGCGAGAAAAGTCTATTTAAAAGTCTCCAATTCGCTTGGCCGCCATGTTGGTTATGTAGTAACCAGGTTTTTGAAAGTTTCATAGGTGAACTTCTAGTAGTACCCTTTATCACCGTACACAATTTCAGGGCGATATCCGTTATAGTTTCGGAGATACTGAATGCTAGTGAAATATTTCGCACAGCCGCCATGTTGGATTGGTGAGACGTAACAAAATTCGATGGGCACGGTCGACGTCGCCGGGAATAGTGCTATGAACTTACAGAGTTTCACTGAAATCGCTCCAGCCGTTTAGATTTTATTAGGGGAGGACACACACACACCTCACACACACACACACACACGGACAAAAGGTGATCTCGTAAGCCTATTTTTTCAATATTGAAAATAGGCTAAAAATGGACTCCAAATGACAAGAAGGTTACCGTCCCCGTAAGACAATAAAATGTTTAAAATATGTTTAAAATGAAGAAAAACAAAGTTAATTAATCTCCAATTATAAAATACTTTCACGCGATAAATGAGGTCTGATCCTTCTACGAAAACCTGCATATTCTGCCTATTTTCGCCTATCTCCAAGTTTGTCCGGTGAAATCTACCTCCGCCTTCCGGCGTGCCGAGAGGACTTTTTAAAATATTTTTCGTAATATACAAAAGCAAACATTTTACACTAAAATGTATTACTTATCTTATTTTTACTAATCTACAGTAGCCTATCATTATACATTCTATTTACAGTTTTCACAAAAAAAAAATACAATATAAAACACACTACAAATATTACAATATAGTGATCATTAGACTCAAGTAAAGTAATAGTCGTCAATGCGACTGTTTCCCCAAGCAAGGGTATCAAACGTGTTGGGTATAATGAATCGTTTGTTATCTTCATTACTTAAAGCAACTTTGTTCAACAAATTGGTATGTAGCTGATGATTTTTACTTCTAAATACACACATTTTCTTATATAATACAGGTGGGTTACTAATTATACAGTTGTTATAATCACTTATATCTAACTCTTTACTAACAACATTCTTTTTCACTCCTTTTAATTTTTTTACTACTAATTCATCAATTGTCATATAGCTGTACGATTTAGATTTTGTGCCTACAAAGGTGTCTATAATAACACCAGCACATTCATCCTTAAATTTCCCAAGAACCTTTTTGTTTACTAGAGGTAAATGGTAAATATTATCCTTGAGGTAGTCACTTGTATCAAACCTATTTAGCTCAGTTTTGATATCCTCATAAAAATCATCAGTTTTAAACTCATAAATAAAAGAATCTGTGTCTGTGTAGAGTAATTTAGCATTATCAAGATAGTTTTTCTTTACATAATCATAGTGAAATTCATACATAAGTGTTTTTGATAATTCCAGAATGGTGTAACCCACATATATGGGTTTGTTGTAAGTTACTTTAAGACGATTCATTTGTATTACAACTAAATCCTCATGAATAATTGAACAGCTATGAAAGTTAGGCTTGCTTATTAAGTTGCTCGCACCATACCTTTTACCATCATTCTCCCACTTTGTTATCAGCTTTACATCAACTCGTTTATCAACATTCTCCATAGTCTTTCCAAAAACACTATTATTCATGAGTTTATAAAAATCTTTTTCAAACGCGTTTGTTGACTGCGTTTTTAAATTATTGTTTAGATCAATATACGGTTTGAGCCATGCTGACTGATGAAATTGCAATACGCGATGAATTTTAGTTAATTTCAATCCATGCTGTAGACACTGTTTCAAGTTTTGATAATGTATTACATATTTACATTTATCATTTACATTAGCAATTAACATTTTGTTTCGTGATGTGATATATGGAGATTTCATATTCTCAGGACAAAATGGTAAATCATTATGATCATCATGTAACTCTTTAGGGTACTCAAGATTTACCTCTAAAATATATCCTTTATCATCGTTATCATTAAGAGTGTCAACATATAAGACATCAATTTCAGGTTGTGTCAGCCAGCGAAAATCTTTCAGTGGTAGATATTGACTCATAGCCCAACCATATTGGTTATTTGCATCGAGGTAGACAATATACTTTGACTCTTCACAAGGGTTGTAGCTAGGCATGTATTTATTATTCGCTTTAGAGTACCGTCCACTACATTGGCTTAATCCACCTCGAATTGATGATTTTATAAAATTCATCATGTCTATATCAGTCATTAATTCTAAATTTACTTTCGTTTTTTTCAACATTGAACTGAAACTTAACCCAGGAGCAGTGAAATACTGACAAGGATCAAGGTCATAAGTTTTCATACAAACATTTCGACATTTTTCAAAAACATCTGCTAATAATAACACATCTGTCTTCAAATATATGTCTGAAAATTCTCCTAAAGTTTGAATGTCGAACTGGGTCCATACACGTTGTGCATATAAATATTCCTGATCACTGATATGACTTGTGTTTAAGGAACTGTAAAATGCATCTTTCGACGGTAAAGAACACTCCTCAAGACGTTCCACACAGTTAATATATTCATAAGGGAATATACCCTTTTGACGAATCAAATTAAAATCATCTTCTTTAGGAAAGACACTTTGAATTTCTTGAAACTGATCTGATTTTAAATTACTAGCCAGCTTATCAAGACTACTCGACATAAAGCGGAATGAATCTAAAAATCGCAGTTTAATGTTTTTTTATTGCTAGTTTTGATGTATTTTGTGAACGATATGTATTGTTCCTTATTATTTGCAATCACATCAATTTTCATATCTGAAGCTCCAAATTCTTTAACGATAAAGTGGTTATCGTATTTGCTCCCGTTATGTAGAACGACCGGAATGAATTTACTTACTCTATAATTTAAATTACATTCTTGGTGAGCAGCACCACGATATTTTCCTGTCTGTATATAAACATTCACCACATATAAAACAATTAGTTTCAGTTTCAAAATTCATTTGCTCTGATGAAGTTAGTGGCTCCATTGGAATGATCGTATTAAAAATAGAGGATATACGAATGGCATCTTTTTCAAGTCTTTCCATAAAAACTTTAGGTGCATCAGGTCCTCTATAGAGCTCAAACTTATTTAAAGAGTCATCGTAACTACATTTAATATAATATGCAAAGCTAAAAGGTTCATGAACGTGAGTAGTGTTGGTAAAAGGTTGGGCTGGATTCGATGAACATATATTAAAAGGTTTTAGCAAAGCCTCGAAGTCAGCATATATAACAAATGGTACTCGAAGCTGTTTCTCATAATCCTTAAATTTTAGAATGTTATTTTTAGGAGTAGGTAATACCGTACTAACATGATTACACCCCCATTTTTGATGTTGAGTTAGATGATCCTCTTTCTGGAAATGTAGCAAACAACCATCACACAACCACTTTTTAGATTTATGTTTTGATACTTGACTACCAACAAGTCTACTTAAATGTTTTATCCAACAATGGTGAGCATTTTCACCTTTGGTTATGTATAGTAAATTTACATGAGCATCCTTTTTTTCCTGAGTATAATATAGAGGACCAACTATACTCTTATTTTCAATTCCATAAACATTAATACTTACATTGTTCAGCTCTTCAAAACGTTGAATGTCTTTTATCGCCATAGGAAATTCTATTTCTTTTAAATCTAACACTGAAGAATAGTGAGGATAGGATGATGTTCTCTCCACATCCCTTACTGCTGGATGGAGAGCTGAGGTTACAGCCCACGCAAAACATGCATGGTCACTATTCATAACATTTACACAAGCTTTCTTTCGTTTGATCCAAACTGGTAAATCAATGTATGATGATGCTCTAAGGGGGTTATATTTATTCAGGTTGGTTTCCAAATAAAGTACTTCAACCAACGCCCAGCCGGACTCCCTTTCCTGGAACTCTTCACTCTTCACAATGATAGCACTTGAAATATTTTGGTATATATCACTAATATTATTTGATTCGCTAACAATTATGTTTTTTGTATTAAAAGATTTGATATCCGTAATTTCACCTTCGCTCCCAGTTTTTACATAGAGTCCAAAAAGTTCAAAATTCATTTTAATTGTTTTATGCTCTACTAAATCATTTTCTACCAAGCCAAACACAGTAGGTTGAACATTTTTTAAAAATGATTCAATACTTTGAGTTTTTTCTTTACTATAAAGTCTATAACTAGCAATTCGACTTTTAAATGCTCTACCAATTTGTTGAACATTTCCAGAATTTCTTTCATGGCAAGCGTTATTTTTATGATGAATACTTCGTAAATGTCCATGAATGATTGAAGAAGGTATATCAATATTACAAACATCACAATGTGTTATCGAAGGTTCACCATTCTTCTTTCTTTTTGTTGCACAACTATTTTCACAATCTTGAGAACGTTTACGCTTTTGAGCATCACATTTGTTTAAAGGTTCCGTGCTAGTTGTTGGCTTTACAGATTTCAATTCTTGTTGTTCACCATGCACTTTAACCATGTGGGATTAATATCGCTTTACAGCAGAAAAACCAAGTTCACAAACTGAACATGAAAATGGTGCTGAACTAACATGCATTAAATTTACATGACGTGCAAAATTATCTTGTCTGTTAAATGTGGTAGCACAATGACTGCACACAAATATTTTAATGTCATGTTTAACATTTGCGTGTCGTTGAAGGCTGTCAGGTCTTGAGAACTGTTTCTTACAGTCACCACACTTGAACATGATGATCCCTTTCGAAATTACCTATAAAAGAAAGAAATCACAAATGTTAATAAATGATAAAACAAAAGTACTATATAAATAGTTTAATTACATTCAAGTCAATGGTTATAGCAGTGTATTTAAATCGATCATCTGTGAACTCCTAGCAAGTCTAACTTCATGCAGTTCTAACTGGGGGTTACTATATACCACTGTCACTGACACCTAGCGGTGAACATTGGAACTTAAAAGAGTGGTAGAAACCAGTGGTTGCCAGTTAAGTGAGCTAGGTGTGACGTCATAACCAGTCTTAAAGCAAGTCTAAACTTGTAGAACATGTCACGTGATAGAAACCAGCGATCGCCAGTTAAGTGAGCTATGTGTGACGTCATAGCCAGTCTTAAAAACAAGTCTAAACTTGTAGAACATGTCACGTGATAGAAACCAGCGATCGTCAGTTAAGTGAGCTAAGTGTGACGTCATAGCCAGTCTTAAAACAAGTCTAAACTTGTAGAACATGTCACGTGATAGAAACCAGCAGCCACCAGTTAAGTGAGCTAAGTGTGACGTCATAGTCAGTCATAAAGCAAGTCTAAACTTGTAAAACATGTCACGTGACAAGGTTAAGTTAGGTAAAGTTAGGTTATGTTAGGTGAACTGAGTTTAAGTCTTTAAATATTCCCTATGTCACTGACACCTAGCAATGAACATTCAGACTTAATACAGTGGTAATCAAAATCTAACCACTGTTTAAAAGTTATTAGAGGGGCACTTACCCTTTTATAATTTATCAACTGCTGCCACTGAATGAACAGATTGTAGGAATCTGGTAACCTACAGGTACCCAATTATCTGTAAACAAATCAATCAATCAATCAATCAATCAATCAATAAATACATTCCAATCAATAACTTCAACATCAATTAGTAATAAAAGACTACAATCCATTAATAATAAGTACTTACCTTGCAAAATAATGTAATGATTTTCTACCAAAAAGGCTTTTTTTTACAACTCTTGAGCAGTAATAGAGCACTGTTCACTCAAAGCGCGTAATAAAGACTGACAGTAGGGAAATATATGACACCTCTCTTATATAAACTCTCATCGCTCGTGTCAGCAGTTTTTTGTAGATCATTGCAATTCCTTTCCCAATACAGCTGAGAGTCCAAAGTACACTAGGAACACCTGTGTGGTATCCAATGACTGCTGACTTTGCATGATCATCACCCGTTGTCTCGATCAACACCTGGGGTTTCAAATTACTGCAGCGTCAGTCATAGCAACAGCAGTGTGCGCTCTCTGCCATGTCAGCATCATGACACCGGAAGGAACACCTGTGTAATATCCAATAACTGCTAACATTGCATGATCATCACCCATTGTCTTCATGAACACTTGCGGTTTCAAATTACTGCAGCATTAGTCTTAGCAACAGATCTGCGCGCTCTCTGCCATGTCTGTAATATGACACAGGAAATAGCAAGACGTCTTACTGCACGTTCCATCTCCCCAGTTTTAACATCTTAAGAACATGTATTATTCTCTTTCAACTACAAATGACTCGTTAGAACACATCCGTCCACCAAGTTAGATCCCTTGTATGTTCACATGTATATCGTCACTTTCCTTTCATATCGTTATCCCATTATAGTAGTGGGGGACTAGTGAACAACGTCAGTTCAACACACACAAAAGTAGTTAGGCCCTTTGACATAATTTAAATAAATTCCTGGGCTAGTCCGTAGGAACCAGGCCAAAGGGACCGGTCCAAAGGGATCAGTCCAAAGGGACTCATCAACAAGGACTCATCCACAAGGACTCGTCAACAAGGACTCGTCCACAGGGACTCGTCAACAAGAACTTGTCAACAATGACCTGTCAACAAGGACTTGTCCACAAGGACTCGTCCACAAGGACTCGTCCAAAAGGACCTGTCAACAATAACCCATCAACAGGGGCCCGACAGCAGGGGCTCGTCAACAATGACATGGGGCTCTCGCCTCAAGGCCTAACATGCCCCTATTTAATTATTGGTTTGCGGAACAACGTTTAAATCCATATCGGCATTCAAACTCTCACATGTTGCAATTGGAAAGAGAGATTCTCTAAAAAATTACAATTTCACCCCCTAGTAGGGTAATTTTATTTTAGAGTGGAAATATGTTGTCCATTGGAAAGGGGGTGTTAGCCCGAGTTCAATGACACCTCATTTGTCAAAATCCGACCATGCGTTCGAGAGATATTGGGCTGCCGCCATCTTGTGAGGTGGGGAGGTGGAGGTGGCGCTAGAACCCCCACAAAACCACTACTGTGTATATATAAGTTGCGTTCAAAAAGTAACGAGCCGGAGGCTGGAATGCGTAAACCGGTGACAACATTGGCTAATCGTAGCGTGTGTAACGAGGTGTGATTCCGACCAGAGCGTGTAAGGTCACAGCCCGTCGCTAGAGGGCACGCGTGCACGTCACGTGACGATACAAAGCGAGCAGCAGCATGCATCAATCGTCCAACGCTGCCAGTCGCATTGCAAACAGTGACATGGAGGCGTCAAACGAAGAGCAAAGAGGTGTTGTTCGGTAACTGACAGCGGAATGAGTAGGGAGAACGGACATTCATCGCCGAATGTCACAAGTGTACGGCGAACACTGCATGCCCCTTGCAAGGGTCAAGGCGTGGCACAAGCGCTTCAGGGAAGGACGGGTGTCGTTAGCCGATGATGCCCTGTCTGGGGCACTCTCCTGCATTACCGATGACAACGTCCAGCTGGTTGATGCACTCATTACCCAGGACCACCAAGTGACAGTGAACGCCATAGCCACCGTGGTCGGATTGAGCGTCGGAAGTGTGCACACCATCATGAAGGAACGACTGCACTTGTGCAAAGTGTGTGCTCAATGGGTGCCCCACAGTCTTCAACCACATCAGGAAGCATGTCGAATGGCCCACTGTCTTTGTTATCTGCAGCGCTATGTGAGGGAAGGGAATGGGTTCCTGGCACGAGTGGTGGCTGGATATGAGTCATGGTGTCATCACTTCGAACCAGTATCCAAACGACAAAGCCTCCAGTGGAAGCATCCAGGGTCACTACCACCCAAAAAAAAAAAAAAGGCAAGGCCATTCACACGAGTGCAGGAAAGGTAATGCTGACGTTCTTCTTTGAACAAGATGGCCCCCTTCTTATACACTTCATGCCGCACGGGACAACAGTGAATGCCCAGCGTTACTAGCAAACCTTGACTACCCTTCGCCAAGCGATCAAAACAAAACGACCAGGCAATCTCACCCGTGGGGTCATTCTGCTCCACGACAATGCACGACCTCATACGGCCTACCCAGTCGCGGCACTCTTGCAGAAATTCAAATGGGAGGTTCTCGGCCACCCTCCATACAGTTCACGCCTCTCTCCCTGTGATTACGCCATGTTTGGTCCCCTGAAAAGGGGTCTGCGGGACCAACGATCACCTCGGACGTCGATGTCCAGCTGTACGTGCGGAACTGGTTCACATCGCAGCCCAGGAAATTTTATGAGACAGCCAATCACCGCCTCGTTCACAGTGGGACAAGTGCCTCAACAGCCAGGGCCAATATTTCTGACATACAGGTACTGGTTTCTGTAATTATGCCTCCGGCTCGTTACTTTTTGAACGCATCTTATATATAGAATAGTATTTGTCTGATAACCTGTGTTATTGTGGTATCTGTATTCGTAGGTATATTTGTAATAGAGACAAGGATTGGGATGGAGACGGCCGTTACCCCAAGTTATAACCATTATCAAAATTAACATTAACAAAATATTTGCCTGGAGTAGAAATGGGAAAGCACGGAAACACTTCTAGGAAGGCTGAGGTGAGAATTGAACACACTTTTTTCTCAGTTTTGCCTCACGAGGCTGAGTGTACCCCATTGCAACCCTCAGACCAGATAAAATCCTTGGCAGAGTCGGGAATTGAACCTGAAACTCCGAGGCGACAGCCAAGAAGCTACAGCATGATGTGGGCGATGAGTAAAGAACCTCTGGTAACTGCGATAACTAATTTCATGATTTTTTCGTGGAGAAACTGCACTGGACCACAGAATGTGTTCTGTAGCAAACTTCCTGTCCTTGCAGCCTACGCTCATGCGTTATTTGAGATGTATTGTGAATCGTTGCCTTACACAGCCATATCGTAACAGGTCACCTCATTTCATTTCTCAGAATTATTCCTTGTAAGTCTTCTCTTCCGAATGTCATTCGTTTGAGTATATTTTCCAGCTGGATGAAGCCAAAGATATATTCTCCTTGCCAACGTGTTCCGAAAGCGATGTCACAGCATTTTAACGATCACAACAGGAAATCCAATTTCACCCACTTACTCCTAACCCAACAAACTTCTGTGAAGACAATTTGATGATCACGCTTCCTAATTGGAAACTGAACACAATAAAGCCCCTTACAGGAAAAAATTAAAGTGAAATTCTGTTTAAAGTTCAACAGGAAGACGTACTCTGAATTATAAGTTTTCTTTATGTCGTATCATTCTCTCCCTTTCGGATCAGGGGCTTAAAGTTCTTTAATCCAGCAGACTTTTGCAACGATTAACAGTTTAGCTACTTCAGCGACCAGATTACGTACACCCGTCAAATGCCAAGATGGACCTTATATTAGGTCAATACTGATTCTTCCCAACTCGCTGACCAACTGCATTCATACATTCATAGACTCGCTGCAAGACTCACCGATAACGTTCTCGCCTGCTGTGACCAAGGTAGCAGAATCAAATCCTGGCGCAGTTAGCTGGCATTTAAGGGTGCGCAAATGAGAGGGAGCCGTGTTAGTAGATTGATTACTGGTATGATAATGACCCCCTTCGAGACAAAATTCCGGCACCCCGGCGTCTCAAAAGCGCCAGTAGTTAAAAAGGACGTAAAACCGATACACTATTATTATTATTATTATTATTATTATTATTATTATTATTATCATTCATTTTCCAATTAATTGCAATTGCGGATTTTCCGCTGGTGGCAAACTGGGTATACTGTACATAACAAGTAAATAACGAGTAAATACAGGAGTAGTAGCATAGCGGTCAGCATGGTTAGCTGCCGCCCCGGAGGTCCTGGGTTCGATTCCCGGCTCTGCCACGAAATTTGAAAAGTGGTATGTGGACTGGAACGGGGTCTACTCAGCCTCAGGAGGTCCAAATGAGTAGAGGGGGTTCGATTCTCACCTCAGCCATCCTCGAAGTGGTTTTCCGTGATTTCCCACTTCGTCTTCGGGCAAATGCCGGGATGGTGCCTACCGTAAGGCCACAGCCGCCTCCTTCCCTTTTCCTTGTATATCCATCCCAATCTTCCCTTCCCTTCCCATCCCTCATGAGGCCCGTGTTCGCTTTGCAGGTTAGGCCACCTGGGTGAAGTGCTGATCACACCTCCCCAGTTGTATCCGATCCAACCAAGTGTTCCCAGCTCCAGGACACTGCCTGGAAATGCGTTAGTGGTGAGTTCCCTCGCTGAGTCCGTGGGAACCACCAACCTGGAGGGTAAAATTGACTAAAAAGAATAGAATACAGGAGTATTTACACAAAGTGTCAGCCTTTTAGGTAGATTTCATTAGAAAGCTAACTATTGCAATGGGTACCATGTTTTGACTTCCGGAAAATGTCGACATATCTTCGCGTTTCACATCCCCCAGACCCCAAAACCACCGTCAGTTCAAAATTTTATATATAATTTATGTATATATATATATATATATATATATATATATATCAGTTTCTTGTGGACACGATAACTGCCGTAATTTTGTGCCAATCACTTTGAATTTTTAACATAATATGTATCCCTATAAAATCTCATTCGAGTTCGTTAATGGGCAAAATCGGTCGAAGGGGGTGAAAATGGGGGGCTTTTTTTTTCGAAAAAGTGAAATTTCGCTATAACTCTCTTAATAACGTAAAATATCGAATCCATTCAAAGTTCATAATATGTGTCGGATAAGTGCCAAAAATTTATGTCAAATAAGTTTTTTGATAGCACCAACCATTGACCAAAGGGGTGGAAAAAAGTGGGTTTTTCGGGAAACATTAATCATATCTCTCTTAATAGGCACATTATCAAAACCGTACAAAATGGAAAATATTCCCCTAATAATTACCTAAAACTTTTGTCTGAAAGAATTTTTGATATGACCCACCATTACGCCAAGGGATGAGAAAAATGATTTCGGAATTTTAAAAAATGCCAAGTGCCATCAGAGGTTACCATAACAACGCTTTTAAATTGATAAGGGATGATCTATCTGAGGTTGCCAGGACAACGCCATTGACGAGATCACATTCTTTTTTAGCCTACTTTTCACACTTTTCAAAAATGAGGAAAAAGTAGACTTATAAGATATATCCGGGAAAATGTGTCTGTCCTTCTGTCTGTCTGTCTGTCCTTCTGTCTGTCTGGCTGTGTGTGTGTGTCCCCCTATCAACTCCTAAACGGCTGCAGCATTCGAAACAAAATTTAGTATGAGTAAAGATGTATACCGGGATATCTCAGGCCCATATTTGAAAAAGATGCCAGTGCTACCAACTGCTAAAAAAACGCACTAGAAATTTGAGCTCCATGTTGGATATCTTGGAAGGTATACATGGGAGCTATTCTAAAATTGGCACACATGTAGATAATACTATTTCAGTTTAATTTCCAGGTGGCCATACATGACAGCGTTGCCAAAATAATTTTAAGCCTTCTGATAAGTCCAATTTTTAAATGCATATACCTTCTACACTATCAATTGGATTTCAACCAAATTTTGTATGTAATATATGTACATAAGCATATATGACTGAGTGTATTCTTAAGAGCCACCAGGGCTGCCAACTGTTAATAATTGCTCTCTATTTTGTATCCAAATATATCAGAAAGTATGCAAGCCGACAGCTTTAAACTATACACACGTAAATTACCCGACATTTTACATTAATTTGGAGTAACTTATATACGTCAGTTCTACCAACATGATTCTAAGCCTGCTGATAGGACCAATTTTTAAATACATGTAACTTCTCTAGCAACAAATGGATTTCATCCAAAATTGGCACAAAAATATATAATATTTCAGAATATTTATGACCAGCACTCGCATGACATTGTTGCCAACATGCTTTTACGTGTACTAATAGATCCAATGTCTAAATCCATGTAACGTCCTTTGGACTTCAACCACATTTTGTATTCTGTACCTTAGGAGATGGAAGTAAGAATATATTCAGTCACCAGAGCTGCCAACTGTATTGCTCTATTAGGCTACATTATGCCTAGTATACCTTATTTCGAACTAATTAAGACATTTCGATATTACCCACTTAATTACGTCATTATTCTAGATAGGTTCATATACTGTAGATTAATCTATGGCATGAATCTTAATTTTAAGAAAAGTAGGCTCTTTAGTTCGTCACGGAACTTCTTGTTCCATCTGACTATGAGGGAAGCGGCTAACTGGTAGCATGCTGAACTTCTATGCCCAAGGTGCTGGTTCAAAGCCGGACAAAGTCGCCGGATTTTCTAAGAGCGCTAAAAATCCGTCCGCATGCTTTCCTTCGGAGGGGAAATTACAACGTTCGTTGCAAGTTGCTGGTTGCAGTGGCATCTAGCAGCCAAGTTCACAGCTAGGTGTCGTTGACGTTAGTATTTGGTACAAAATTAGGTACTACTACTTAAAATTGACCGTCTGCAGACCTTACCTGAATTACAGACTAATACAGTCATCACAAATAACACCATTTATCAGACAGATTCTACAGACACCCAATGTACACGGGGTTACATGACCACCTTGTCGCAGCCCCTAAACTGAGGAACCAACCAACATCTCTGCGGGAGATAAAATTTTGCGTGAAGAAGTAACAGAACGTTACATAGTTACACATTAGTTCCAAACCTTGCATAAGGATAGTGTGATCACAAGTATAAATAAAAATTAACCCCAAATGACAAGAAGGTTACCATCCCCATAAGACAGTAAAATGTTAAAAGTATGCATAGAAAGACGAAAAAATGTTAACTAACCTCCAATTGTAAAATACTTTCTCGCAATAAATGAGGTCTGATCCTCCTACGAAAACCTGCATATTTTGCCTATTATAGCCTATCCCCTAGTTTGCCCGGTGAAATCTACCTCTGCCTTCCGGCGTGCCGAGAGGATTTTTTTTAACACACCTAGGCCTAAATGTTTTGAGAAAGGTTCTAAGACTGCGGTAGGTAGAGAGTTCCAGTTATTAATGGTGCGGTTTTCGAAAGAATATTTACCATAATTTTGTACTCTTTGCGTATTCATCTTTCATGAGCTCATAGAGGTAGGTGTCAGGAGAAGCATATGATCGTAAAATATTATAGAAACGGTAATAAATGTTAATATTACATGAATTTACTGGTATCAACTGACAGCAGTAGCTACGTTCCAAAACGCGCAGCGATAGGCCATGAGGCCAACTCGATGTGAATTCTGTAGACGTGGGTTCGAACCCCATCGTCAGCCGTCCTTGAAATGGTATTCCGTGGTTTCCCCATTCTCAACTCCAAGAAAATGTTGGGATGATACCTTCTAATAGGCAAAGGCCACTTCCTTGCCCAGTTCATCTTCATTAATCTCAGCTCACATTAACTCCTCTCATGAGATTGGAGTTAGGAAAGGCATCCGGCCGTAAAATCAATCCGCCACATCGACTCTCATCGCATCTCATCCCCGAGCCTGTTGAAAAAAATAATTAATAAAGGGTAGACTAACAGATTTTGACAATTTTTTACTCCAAAATTTTGATAATTACATTAAAAAAAGTATTCGTCGCGTCCACTCATGTGGCCTACTCTTAAACTCGCAGCCCCTAAACTGAGGAACCTACTCTTACACTGTCCGTCACGCGCTTGCAACCAGCAGCGGCTTGTCCAAATGGGGATGGGGGTTCAACAAGACAGTGCTACTCCACAGGCAAGGCATTGTGAAATTGTTGTTTCTTATTTTAGCTTATTTTAGACTGCGACACCGCGGTCATATAGCCTCGTGTATTTTGTGTGTGTGTGTGTGTGTGCAATTTGTGTGATAACCTGTGTTACTGTGATGGCTGTATTAATGAGTGTATTTGAAATTCAGGTCACGAATAGGAAAGAGACGGTTATGGCCTTGAGTTAGGAACCATTCCAGCATTTTCCTGGAGTAGAAATGGGGAAACCACGGAAAACTACTTCCAGGTTGTGTGAGGTGGGATTTGAACAAACTTCTTCTCATGTTTGCATCACGGGGCTGAGTGTACCCCGTCGTAGCCCTCAGACCAGATTTTAATTTCTTGGTAGAGCTGGGAATCGAATCCGGACCTTGGGGGCGATGGCCAAGAATGCTACCCACTACACCAGGAGGTGGTATATTCAAGATGGCAGAAGTACTTAATATTCAATCGTCTTATGATTCTTGCATTTAATATCTCTCATAATAAACTCCTCCTTCACCATTCTTCGTGTTATTTGCTCACTGTCATCTTAATTTATCGATTCTAAAGATTTTAATAGTACGCGTGGCTCCCATCTTGAATGTATAAAGTTGAGACACTTGTGCCTTTGTCATATTAAATGTCTTATACAAATACAATACTATCTTTATGAAATGTATCGAGGTCCTAGGTTTAATGAATAGTGGATTCTCGATTTTAATTCTTTATGTAATCAAGACGGTAAATGCGCACAATTTTCGATTAATTGTTCCACAAATTTGTAATGGTGCTTGAGACTAGAATTTAGTTGGGATATGAGGATTGGTTCATCCAGTAGTCGATTCATTAATGGAAATTCTGGTGGATGCCATTTTGTTTTCCCTAATATGGTGGCACTACAGAAAATCCGTATGAGGAGGAAGGATTAACATCCTCCCAGTACTTTCGCATTAGTTCTCGGTGCTGTTGTTTCCGTTCTGCAGTCCACTTCTTGCCAGTTGGAAGCTTTGGCTTTTCTTGGAAACATCGGTGTGCTGTTAGTTTTTGTTTAAGTGTGGCACGTTCCCAAATATCGTTGCCTGTAATTCCCACTTCTTGTAAATCTTTGTCCACCTCAGTGAACCAAGCTCCCTTGGTTTTCTTTTTGAGGAAGTAAGTGAAAATTCTATTTGTCAATCGTGCTGGGTTCATTCTTGTTATATGACAGTAAAAGGCAATTCTTTGTTTCCTCATGGCATCGGTTATTTTTTCCACGTGGGTGTAAAGTTCGTGGTTGTGCCGTCTCCTATATTCCCCATTCTCTTTTACCGGACCCAAGATTTTTCTTAGAATTTTTCTTTCTTTCACTTCCAGCTTCTCTGTTAGTCCCTTGCGATGCATTTCAAGGCACTCTGCAGCATACAAAGCCTCTGGACGGATGACCTTTTGGTAGTGTCTTAACTTGGCAGTTGTTGATAAGGATGAGGAGGAAGGATTTATTAATGATTTAAACCTACTAAGGAGCGCTTATGACTAGTTCCTTTTGGATGCTCGCTTTCGTTCCCAATACCCGTTTAGCCTTGCCAATAGTTTTTCCTTCCTTTCCTGTGAAGGAGGTTGATGAGATCTAACAACTGTTGGTAGGGGCGACCACGACCTAACCATGTGACAAAATTTAGGACGGTCATAGACATCAGTATCAGCGGAAGCTAAGTCGTATTTTACTTCATTGAGCCACACGCTTCCAGTCTTGTAGCTTTCGACGAGTGAGAAGATTTTCTTTGTAAGACTGCCGTTGTCCATTCTCAGAAGGTGCCCGTAAAACTTCCGCCGCCTGCCTCGCATGCTAGTCTTAGCCGTTTCCAACTGTTGGTACAATTCAGAGTTTACCTTTAGTTGAAAGGTACCATCTGGAAGCACTCTTGGTCCATGAATGAGGAGGATGGATACTAAAGTATGTAGCAATTTATATTAAATTTAGTTCAGTTTAGTCATTTATGAATCGGTAGGTTAAATAGGCCTACATACACACACACACACACACACACACACACACAGGACAGACTGACATATACACAGACAAATACAGACCCATAACTGATTTCATAATTCTATCTCATTTCCCTGAAAGTATATAGAAATAACAACTGGGGTTTTGAGACAGGAGTCTCAATCCGTAGTCTGAGGCCACAGATGATTTATTGCAAAGTGCTACTGAAACATTTTCATTTCAAATAGGTTACACAACCTGCTTTATGGAGAGAAATACAACTAGTCAAGTATATATTAACTTATTTAATGCACGTAACTCCCGTGTTCTGGTAGGCCTATAAACTCTGTTCACCAATTCTTCCTCGTGAAATGGTGTTACTTTAAATACAGCGATCGCCCTTAGAAAGCACATAATATGTATCAAAAAGTGGTGTAACTCACACAATATAGCAAAAGTTAGTGGAATGGAGCCTCAGCGGAGTCGAGCCGGAAATCCGCGCGTTTCCGGGAACCGACGGGGCTCTTTCCCTTCGGGCAACGGGATAGGGGAACGGGAGGGACGTGCACATTCTGTCTCTGTCTACCTTCCCTCTATCTCACTCACTCTCCCAGGGGAACATGCCTTTAGAAGAGCACGCCGCGAACAGTGAGGGGTGCATCTCGCCACTGACCTAACTAACAGTTCGCAGATGTTGCTCTGCTCTGACCAACAACTTAAGCGGAAATGAATACAACTTTAGCCATGGGCATGTGCTATGCTTTAATCATCGAGTAAAGCTCGAATAAATTTTAAGCTATCGCTCTTTGAGAACGATGTTTTCACACCCCCAACTTATTATTCGCCAAATTTCAATGTTCTCAATATTACACACACAAACACACCAACTGATGATAGTTTAATGTAAATCTCTCCTAAGGTTTCACGACTTGTACTTATTTCATCTTTCCGATTATGACATCGTGACCATCAGCTCCTGTACTAAGGTGACTTTATGATAACCTGCAAGCTTAGTTATGGAAGGAAGGGTCGATGACAAGAACTGTATGGGTAGACCAAGGCTAGAATAATGTTAGACACATTGCCTCGGATGTAGGGTGTGGTAGCTATGTTGAAATTAAACGATTAGCTCAGGACAGGGAGACATGGAGGGCTGCATAAAACCAGTCAAATGACTGAAGACTCAAACAACAACATTTGTCATTGATATAGAAGCAACCGTGGCTCTAGATTATGTAATATCTTGCATTTTACTGGAATGGAAGTGAGAAACCACTATAAAAAGGCTGATGTGGGAGTCAAGCCAATCAGATTTTAGTTGTCCTCATGGTGCTGAGTGTACCCCGTTACAGTCGTCAGACCAGAAATACATTTCTTGACACATACGGGAATCAGATGTACGACGTTTTAGCATCAAGGAACAGTTCCAAACCCTTAATAAAAATGAGGGCCATTAATGGTAAGATGATGAGACTTCTCCATTTGCAGGGCTTGGTACTGTTCCTATTTATTTCTTTATAGTTATTCATGTTACGAGACGAAGATCATATCGCTTATTTTATGCAACAGTAGCATAATTCAAAATGTGATGTTTTTAGGAAACAATATTTAAATATTGTGAGGTTTGAAGCCATTTGTCAGTGTTGCCTAAGTAAACAAAAGTTTGGTGCTTTAAATATATCAACTGTGGATTATTTAAATAATATCAAGGGTTTGACGCAATATTGATTTGTGTATTTATTACTTTGCTACAGTTGAGTGTAACAGACACGAAATATCAGTGTTCTTGATGTTATTGCAATATTTTGGGAACCTGGTTATAAGAAAGTTGAAGGGGAATGTGTTATTATTTCTTATATAGAGGTTTTCGTTATATCCAGTTCGTCTTTTACCCAAGTTTATGAAGGCAACTTTCTTGTATGGAGGTTGTAAGAGGGTGTTACCACTTAGTAGACATTGTAATCATACCGTAGCACGTTTACTCGTAAAATCAGACTCAACTCTCACAATAGAAACAATTCAGTACAGTAAAATAGGTATGGATAATACAGTGAAGTGCAGTACGTAGTCTGATGCAGAGATAAACAGCGAAAACAACAGGATACAAGAGGGACCACTTTCTTATTGTATAGGTCATGAACCTACTTTCTTTCCTATACAGAGGTAAACGAGTTCAACACAACTTTATTATACAGAGGTACAAAAGTTTCTTATATAGAGTTCTCCACCGTAAAAATGATGGGACAAAGAAATTTCTTTCCAATACAGAGGCCACCAGGTCAGGGTTGCTGTTGTATCTAGTAGCCAATTTAGCAGCTACGTGTCGATGACGGTAGCATTTGGTAGCTAAAGTAGGAACTACTTGAAATTGATCGTCTGCATCCCTTACCTGAATTACAGTACAGATAAAAATTATTATATCGTATGGCTCGGGTGCCAGGGGCAAGCTTTGTTATTTGCGCCCAGAGGGCAGCTTACATGTCAATTTTTGTCGATCCTTGGAGCCCTATGAATGTCAAGGAGGTTAGTTATCTAAGCTCCTCGACACTATAGCGCTTTCTAGTAGAGAAAGGAGGAACTTCTTGTCGGCGGAAAATCCCTAGATTAATTTTGCCATTATGAACACGGCCTACTGAATTCAAATGGATTCCTTAACATGCCAACAACGTATGACATTCGTACCGTGATTTTTGTCGCCTTTCAAAAATCACTTACCACGGCCAGGAGTGAACCTGCAAGCTTGGGGTTGGTAGTCCGACACGATAACCACTCACCCACCGTCGCAAGCACAGTACAGTTAACACACACTAATACAGCCATCACAATTTAACACCGGTTATCAGACAGATTCGACAAACACCTAAAGTACACGGGGCTACATGACTGCGTTTTCGCAGCCTCTAAACTGAGGAACCATCCAATACAGAGGATTTTCTTATAGAGGATCGCTATAACCAGGTTCAACTGTATACAATTCCATTTTTTTTAATAACAAGAGTAGTGTGGATTTAGTCGGACGATAAAGATGACTTTTCAACTCTACACTGAGTTAAACAACTGAAAAAGTACAGATTTCTAGTTATGCCACTGTCGCAGCAAATGAGCGATGTTTTAATTCCACGGTGTAAAACAATAACCACCAGCCTATAGCAGGGTTTAAACCCGGCCGAAGTCGTCGGATTTCTTAAGAGCGTTAAAAATCCCTGAGTATGCCTTCCTTCGGAGGAGAAGTAAAGCCAGCGGTCCCATGTCATAGATTTATGGCATGTTAAAGAACCTTCCACTAATTAGTTATGTTAGTTATTGTTGTTTTAAGGGGCGGAACTACGAGGTAATCTGCCCCCTTCCACTAAGTACACCTGTGCGAAGCTACATTCTAGGTTAAACATTTGACAAACACTGTTAGGTTCCGACGTTCGTCTCCAGGAGCCGATTGCGGTGGCATCTGGTAACCAAGTTCTGAACTAGTAGTCGTTGACGGTGGCATTTGGCGGCAAAAGTAGGAACTACTTGAAAAAATTCAATATCTGCAGTCCTTACTTGAATTGAAAACAGGTAACTCACACTAATACAGTCATCACAATTAAAACCGGTTATCAGACAGATTCTACACACAACCAAAGTACACGGGGCTACATGACCGCGTTGTCGCAGCCCCTAAACTGAGGAACCAACCAACCAACCAATAGCTGGTTTTATTTTTCTTGCATATTATGGTCCAACGGATCCCATTTGAGAGTTATTTACCGTACGTTAGTTAGTTATTGAGGTTTTATGGGGCGGAAAAGCGATGTCATCTGTCCCGATTTGAGTAGGCTATTTTGCCACAGTTGCAGCAATTATTCCTCTACACTTGTCTGAAAAAGCGCACTGATTGTGACACTCACTTGCTGTGACCTGCAAAGTACGTCTTAATTCCAGCCCACTATCAGTAGCCGGACGCAGTGACGGTGCCCTGACAACTGACTGTGGGAAGGAGCAGGCCCCGCTATAACCGCAGGTAGTATAATCCCGACCTTCTCATATCGTATCAACCGTACACATTCCACACTTGGAGTTTCCCCAGTATAGTACGAGGGACGTCTAATGCACGTAAACACAAATCAAACGTAGGCAGTTATATAAAATTATAAACAAATGGGTGAATGAACAATAAATAAATAGTGGCAAGTCATATAGATGATAACTAAGGACTAATTTTTTGATTGCATACGTGAATAGGTATTTAAGTGAGAGAATAATTGTTGTTGCTTATTTTAGGGGCTGCGACATCATGATCATATAGCTCCGTGTATTTGCATGTGTGTGTGTTTGGAATTAGTGTGATAACATGTGTTATTGTGATGGCTGTATTTGTGTGTGTGTATTTGTAATTCAGGTGAGGATTGGGAAGAAGACGGCTGTGACTTTAAGTTAGAAATTATCAGTCATCCAGGAGTTTGCCTGGAGTATAAGTGGGGAACCACGGAAAATAAGACATTTTTGAATCCTCAAAACCAAACTAATACCCATATCAGGGTAATTTCATAGTAGTTTTTTTCATTTTGATTTTGGGAAGGAAGGAGAAGATAGATCAATCAATCAACTTCTAAAGGCAATGCCTAGTCTCCGCAACCATTGCTCTCTTCTTCAGCACCTCGTTTCTTCTCACAGTAGGAACCATGACGAAGAGTTAGTGTGATGTCTTGCAGGAAACATTTCCCCGGTCGACCTCGGCCTCTCTTCCCTGTGATCTTTCCTTCTAGGAGATTAGTTAGGAAAGCGTTATGTCGCAAGATGTGGCCTGTGAATTTAGCTTTTCTTTTATGGATAGTTGGTCTCAGTTCTCTTTTCCCTTGAATTTCTTGCAGGATGCTGATGTTAGTCCACCTTTCAATCCATTTAACCCGTAATATTTTCCGCCAGACACACATCTCAAACGCTTCAAGTCGCTTCCAATCGTACCTATGATCGTCCAAGATTCACATCCATACAGAAGCACACTCCACACAAAGGACATGACAACTTTCTTTTCAATTGCAATATCCAAATTTGCATTAATCAAAAGATGTTTCTTATTATTGAAAGCCTGCTTTGCGAGCACTATACGCCTTCTAATCTCTTTACTACACCCGTTGTAATTGGTGATTAGACTTCCCAAATAAGTGAAACTGGTGACTTGTTTCACTAACTTGTCCGTAAGATTAATGTTTGTGTGAATTCTCTCAGGATGTTTACTCACAACTAACACCTTGGTCTTCTTAGCATTAATGTTCAAACGTAACTTTGATGACGCTGATGACAATACAATTAACATTCTGGACAACATCTCGGAGTCCGCTACAATTGCTATGTCATCTGCAAATCTAATACATTGAATATGATGCTCATTTATGTTTACTTCTTTAGTATTTGCCTTAAACTTCTTTATGGCTTCCTCAATGAATAAGTTAAAGAGGTACGCTGAGAGAGAGAGCAGCCCTGTCTCACACCCTTTCTGATTTTTGCTGTCTGAATGCATCCTCCAATATCGACCATCGTGATCTGTCTCCCATAGAGTTTCAGTATCATCCTCCGGTCTTCCCAGTCCAACCCTGTAGTTTTAAGAATTTTGAATAATATGTCCCAACTAACGTTATCAGTATAACAGATACCTTCTGCATGAGCCAGCTTATATAAAACTGAGTTAATTGAACTTACAGTAGGCCTATAGTATGTGCACTATTTCTTTAATTAATTGCACCATCCGTGGTTCACTTGTTACACTTTGATCGTGTTAGCTCATTCTAGGAATGCAGAGACTTCATTCAAATTCTCAGTTACTTAAGAAATGCAAAATTTTATTTTAAAATTTTGCACAGCCGCCATCTTGAGGTTATGTAAACAATTGAACTAAATTAGATACCAGTGCATTACAATATGTACAAGTAGTTCCGTGAAGAACTATACAGCCTATTTTCATATATCCTACTTATGTTAACTGCCACAATCAACATACAAAATTTCAGTTTAATTGCTGTAACAGATTCGTAGATATTGAGAACCGTCTAAATATTTCAGATGGTCGCCAGGTTGGATTTTTATTTTTGTACTATTACATTAAGATTATTGTGTACGTGTGGTATTCAAACTTCAATCGCATGATTAGATAACAAGAAGTAAAAACGAGATTTTAAAATTACGCACAGCAGCCATCTTGTGATAATGCAAACCATTGAAATAAATTAGATGCCAGTGGATCAACATTTGTATAAGCATTTAACGTGCAACGTTTCACGGCACTCGGATAGTTAATTCGCGAGAAACGTCCATTTAAATATTTATACTTCGCGTCGCCGCCATGTTGGATTTGTGCTCACCAGGTTCCTGAAAGTCCTATAGGTGAACATATGTTCATAGTCTCTGTGAACATTAAAAAATTCAGTTTGGTTGCTGTAAAAGATTCATAGATATTGAGAACCGTCTAAATATGTCGGGAGCTCACCATTTAGGAGTGTTATGTGTATAGGCCATAGAGTTATGTACCATTCAAGGACAATTATTGCCTAGGCTCATTATTCAAACTTTCACTTCGATCGCATGATTACGACACAAGAAATTAAAACTTAATTTTAAAATTTCGCACAGCCGCCATCTTGAGGTTATGCAAGCAATTGAATTAAATTAGATGGCAGTGCATTACAATCTGCAAAATCAATTACTATACCACATTTCACTGCGCTCAGAGAGTTAAGTCACGAGAAAAGTCTATTAAAATATTTTAAATTCGCTTGGTCGCCATGTTCGTTTCGTACTTTACAGGTTTATGAAATATACATAGGTACACCTGTATCAGTACCCTTTATCACGGTACAAAATTGCAGGGTGATATCTGTAATAGTTTCGGAGATATAGAATGTCAGTGAAATATTTCGCACAGCCGCCATTTTGAGGTTATGTATACAATTGAACTAAATTAGACTCCAGTGCATTACAATGTCTATTAACATTTGCTGTACCAAGTTTCATTACATTTAGATAGTTAAATCGCGAGAAAAGTCTATTTAAATGTCTCAACTTCGCTTGGCCGCCATGTTGGTTTTGTAGTCACCAGGTTTTTGAAAGTCTCATAGGTAAACTTCTAGTTGTGCCCTTTATCACCGTACACAATTTCAGGGCGATATCGGTAATAGTTTCGGAGATATTGAATGCTAGTGAAATATTTCGCACAGCCGCCATGTTGGATTGGAGAGACGTAACAAAATTTGAAGGGCACGGTCGAGGTCACCGGGAATAGTGCTATGAACTTCCTGAGTTTCATTGAAATCGCTCCAGCCGTTTCGATTTTATTAGGGGGGGACACACACACGAATCACACACACCCACACACACACACACACACACACGCACGCACACACACACGGACAAAAGGTGATCTCATAAGCCTATTTTTTTTTCAAAATTGAAAATAGGCTAAAAATCATTTACTGTACCGCATTACACTGCACTCAGAGAGTTAAATCACGAGAAAAGTCTATTAAAATGTTTTAACTTCGCTTGGCCACCATGTTCGTTTTGTAGCTTACAGGTTTATGAACGTTACATAGATAAACTTGTATCAGTAACCTTTATCACTGTACCAAATTTCAGGGTGATATCTGTAATAGTTTCGGAGATATAGAATGTCAGTGAAATATTTCGCACAGCCGTCATTTTGAGGTTATGTAAACAATTGAACTAAATTAGACTCCAGTGCATTACAATATGCATAAACACTTTCTGTACCAAGTTTCATTACGTTTGGATGGTTAAATCGTGAGAAAAGTTTATTTAAAAGTCTCAACTTCGCTTGGCAGCCATGTTGGTTTTATAGTAACCAGGTTTTTGAAAGTCTCATAGGTGAACTTCTAGTAGTGCCTTTTATTACCGTACAAAATTTCAGGGTGATATCTGTAATAGTTTCGGAGATACTGAATGCTGGTGAAATATTTCGCACATCCACCATGTTGGATTGGTGAGACAATAACATTTGAAGGGCACGGTCGGGGTAGGCCACAAAGGTGCTGTGATCTTACCGAGTTTCATTGAAATCACTCCAGCCATTTAGAAGTTATTAGGGGGGGGGGCACACATACACACGAATCACACATGCACACACAGACACACGGACAAAAGGTTAACTCATAAGCCTATTTTTTCATAAAATGAATATATGCTAAAAATACAGTAATAAGAAAAAAAGTGACAATGTTCTCGCCTGCTGAACCCAAGATAGTGGAATCTAATTCCAGCGCAGTCAGTTGGCATTTGAGGGTGTTTAAATGTGAGGGCTATATCCGGCGTGGAAGAACAGCAAAATATCCACGAAGACCAAACTTCGTATCTTCCGGAGTAATGTCAGGTCCGTTCTGATATATGGGTCTGAGACTTGAAAGGTAACTAAAGAAATCACCTCCAGGCTGCAGACCTTTGTCAACCGCTGCTTAAGAAAGATCCTAAACATCTACTTGCCGGAAGTAATCTCCAACCAAGAACTTTGGAACTTGGAAACTGACATGTCCATACAAATAAAGCGACGGAAATGGAAATGGATCGGACATACCCTGATGAAAGGAAGTGAAGCGATTGAGAGAGAGGCACTGGATTGGAACCCACAGGGTACGAGGAAGAGAGGGAGACCCAAACAAACGTGGCGCAGATCTGTACACTATAGAGAGGAGGGTAAGACCTGGAGTGAGGTGAAGAGGATGCCTTATGTTCCACGAGGGACAATAGAAACTAAGTCATGAAAGTGAAATGTGAGGGAGCCGCGTCAGTAGATTTACTGGCACGTTAAAGATTCCCTTGGGGGCAAAATTTTGGCACCCCGGCGTCTCTAAAAGCCGCAGTAGTTTAAAGGGACGTAAAACCCATAACATTATTATTATTATTATTCTTTCGTTTCACCCTATAGGGGCCGATAACCTAGATGTTAGGCCCCTTAAAACAACAATTATCATCATCATCATCATCTTAGGGGTACGTTGAATCAATCATTCCACTCTGTGTTGTTTTTTCCTTAGTGCCCGGTATCTCTTCATTCTTTCTGAACTTCTTTTCCTCTCTTCTTCCGAGAAGATGGGTGTGGATTTTAGTGTAGGTTTGTCTTGGAACCTTATATTTTCGTCTTTAGTAATTATTTTACATTTTCGATTGAGTAGGGAATTTTCTGTTATTTGTAATTCTACTAGGTCTTCTTCAGTTTCTTTAACCCATGTGGGTTTTGTTTTGCGGTTACGGAAGAATATAATCAAATGTTCTCAAGAGAGAAACAAAATGAGTATTGTCCGTTGAGCCATTATAATTAACACAAAAAGTGATAAAAATGTCCAGCATAACTCAACACATTGCGAGCGTTTCGCCCCAGCGTGCCAATTGGGCTCTTCAGTTGGTAAAGGCACACCTACCAAGACGCGTAGCAAGGTTTATTGTTTTTGGAGTGGAGTTGTTGACTCCCGTGGTGCACTGGCATGCTCATGACGTGGCCACATATGTGGCGAGGCGTCTTGAATGGCCTTCTCGGTGTGTGCCTTCTACGCGTCTTGATAGGTGTGCCTTTACCAACTGAAGAGCCCAATTGGCACGCTGGGGCGAAACGCTAGCAATGTGTTGAGTTATGCTGGACATTTTTATCACTTTTTGTGTGAGTTACGGAAGAAATCAAAGATTTGTTTGGTTAATCTATTAGAGTTCATTCTGAAAACATGACCGTAAAAATATATCCTCCTTTTTTGCATAATATTTCAATTTTTTTTGTAGTGTGTCTCATTCTTGATGTACTGTATGATCTTATTATCCTGAAATGTTAGTCCTATGATTTTTATTAAAACTTTCCTTTTCTTTAATTCGAGTTTCTCCGTCTGGCCTTTGAAATTCCTGTTTAGGGTTTCTTCTGCGTACACTGCTTCTGGTTTAATTACTGTCTTATGGTGTTTAATTTTGGACCCCCATGAAAGGGATTTCTTGTTATATGTATTATTTATTAATTTCACACGTTACAGGCCTATTAGACCACGCAAAGCAATCATGATTATTTGTTATTCCTGTTTTTCCAGTACTCTTTCATTCGTGCACAAAATGCCCCCTTCCTTTCTTCGGTTCACTTTGATTTTGGGCTGTAAGTGCTGCTCTCTCTGACATCACTTGCCACTTGAATACCTTGTGTCGAAAGACGCTTTTGTCTATGACGTCTTCTGGGTCGACCTGTGCTTTTTCCTGATCAATTTTGACTTGCATCATCCAGGGTATTGTAATCATGAGCGGCTGTATGTATCTAAGAATTTTGTATGTACTATTATTGTAATATCTGCTCACTGAACATCGTGATTACGTCTGAAGCATGTTTCAATAGGATATGGAGAGTCGTTACAAATATGTATGGTATATCATTCTCATCTGTATTCATAACGTAGAAGTAGCGTTGAGTTTCCATCATTCGCAACACATCTAATAATCTCGACCTGTTAATTTAGCTAAGAGCTCACTCAATCTACTAATTACAGGTTGTGCGCATCTCTATTCACTCCAGATGCCGAAGAAAGGGTAAAAGAGTATCAGAAACTGCTGGAAGTTCTACCTGAATTACTGTGATGACGGACCCAGGGTAGAGACATACTTGCCCCCACACATAAATGAGCACTGTTCAAGGTAGCTGAATAATAAACACGTAGACTCAGTTAGGAAAGGAGGAGAAATGGTAAAAGTTTGCATTTAAAGGGATTTACAAAATAGTACAATTGCTATTCAGAGGTCAACATGACTGTACCCAATTAAATTGGGTGAATAATAACAATTCCTAGTCCCTGAAATAAAAACATGAATTACTGTATTTATACACTAAAAAACTCCTTTCATACCATGGGAGTTTAATTAGCCCCCTCCCCGGAAATTAATTGTTAATCCCAGACTAAATTTAATTAAGAACACAACTGTTGACCGACTAAAATATTGATTCTACTAATACAGTAGATTACCAGGCAACCACCGGGTGAGTTAGCCGTGGCCGTTACGGCGTGGCTGCAGGTAGTCGCTCACATCCGGGAGGCGAGGAGGTTCGATTCCCCCCCCCAGCTGGCAACCTTGAAGACGGTCATCTGTGGTTTCCCATCTTCCTTCCAGGCAAATGCCGGGGTTGGTCCCTAACTATAGGCCACAGCCGCTACCTTCCAATTCCTCGTCCTTACATTCTCACTTTCCTCCCCAGGCAACACTCCACACGTGACGGTATTTGTAGCTCACACCATGGGTATCCGCATAGAATCGGCTACAAACTCTGGCGAGCCGAACATGTCCTCTGACACTTGGCACTAAAAGCCTTACGGTACGCTAAAAAAAAAAACGTGGCAATCCTGGAAAAATCATTATAATATGAATTGCAGCTGAAAGGCTATAGCTAGGTATTTCTGATTGAACGCCCGAGGGCTCCTATCAAGTTCAATTTCAAGTAGTTCCAATTTTGGCTATCAGATGATACTGTCACTAACCCCTAGCGGCGAACGTTGGAACTTGATTGAGCATTTCTTAATAGACAAATATGACCTACAAATTTTTCTACTACCAATTGTAGTGGTAGGTTCATTTACGTGCCATAAATCTATGGCATGGGCCCGCCGGCTTTAATTCCCCTCCAAAGGAAGGTATACTAAAGGATTTTAACGCTCTTAAAAATGCAACGACTTAGGCTGGGTTTGAACACGTTATCTTCAGCATAGCAGTTCAGCATGCTACCAACTACGCCACCGAAGCCGCTCCCTAGAAAATGGCTTCTAATATTTTAAAATAGACGCTGTTAGCTGAAAGACAGGAGGACGCGCTCCCTCAACATTATCGAAGACTCAGACTGTAACCGGCCCAGATGGCTGAGACAACTAAGGCGCCAGCTTGTGCCTCGTTGGCATCGGCAGAGCGTTGGTTTGAATCCCACCTCGGCCGTCCTGAAAATGGATTTCATGGTTTGCCATTTTCACCACCAGACAAATGTCAGGACGGTTCCTTTTAACAGGTCTACGGCCGACTTCCTTCCAAAATCCTTCCCCTGACCCTTCCTTAACCCTGGAAAGGTGGCGCTCGTTGAAGCAACGTGAGAGGTGGCGTGGGGAACTTTCTGTCCCCTATGACGGAACTTGAATTTTGAATTTTTGAATTTGAATTTGAATTTATTGTTTCTCTTATACAGGCCACTGAGGCTACAAAGCCTCTTTATGCAGCTCTCTTCATTCAGAGGGCGGTTATATACAATAGAATAAATGAAGAAAGAAAAGAAAAACTTAACCTATACATACAGTTGACAATAGAAGTTCTTGTTATTACATCCGTTCACCTTGAACATGATAATTGTATAGCTGATAGATTACAATGAAGGGAGTGTTTTATCGCTCTGATAGGAAGTCCTGAATACTGGTGCAATTTATATTTATTCCAGAGAATACTAGCTGAAATACGGAATGAACCTTTGCATTTTTCGGTTCTGTGATGAGGTATCTGGAACTTGCTCTGATAACAAAATTACTAAGTTTTATGTATCATACATTGATGTATTGAGTTTATTAACTCAATTTCACGATATTTTACTGAAATTACAAGCATATTAATTTCACAGCATATATTACCAAACAATATACACTAATCCATGGATACCACACTAGCACAGGTTATGAAACACATTTAATAGACCCAATGAGTTCACGGAGTTAATTATTACGATGTGCCCAGTAGCTGAATGAAACACCAAGGAACCATCAAACCAATATTTACAAAACATTAGAAAAAGAAGGCTTTCAATAAATCAACTGTGGGGTTCTCTCACATGCACCGCTGGACAATAATCCCTCTTTCTCAGAATGAACACCTTTCATTTCAATGTTACTGAATGTGGCGAGAGGTACTGTATGTGGTAGCCAAAGTCTCTAAGTTTAGAAACAAGCACATTCTAACAAAATTAATTTGCGCCAGGTCACAAAAGACCCCGTGCCACCATTTCCGGGTTAATTAGACCCAAGATAGCGGTCGCCACCACCATCCCCAGTTGTATCTAGTGTGTTCACCTCCCAGACACTGTTCTTGTGACGGTAGAGGAATGATACAGTACCTTGCAGAGTCCGTGGGTGAGGCCGAGCTTGGAGGATAAGCGATAAGAAAAAAAAGGCCTACAATCCCAGACAACTTGTACTAGTTATGAACGCCGGCCGTGAAAGCTGCCATATTGTACCCTTGAGTACAATGAATATGAAAATCATAGTCCGCCAGCTCATTCAGACCTTTTCGGGCATAGAATGTTCTCCCACTGTATGATTTACACACTCCAGATCAAGCTTAGGATATACTCCAAAAACAAACATCAAAATCAAAATCTAAAATATATTTAATAAACTCAAAATTAGGCGCTACACATAAAACATAAAAACTGAAAAGACATCTTCACACTTGTCCTAATAAGAACAAGGAATCACTAAACAACTGTCTTACAAAAACACTAGTTTACGGTTCCATTGAACCTGACCAAAAATGTCATCTAGGTTCCACTTCCATATATCAATTACATAAACTTCTCAAGCGAGCTCAAAAATGGCTCGGTGTTTACTTTTACATATTATTTTCATAATTAAACACACACTATTTACTCCTTAATTGAGTATTAGTTATTACTGAGTTACAATTACAATGGTACTGACAATTACCATTTATTTGGGCTCTCATGATATTCAACTTTACCATCTCTCTCTTCAATTCTACCAAATTGCACTTGCGCAGGGATAACTCGTGTGTCTCGAGTTTTTTGGAAACTACTGATTGAATCAAATCAAGATAAACTCCCAGTTATCCCAAATGTATCCATTATAACTCGGGAACAATAGTACGGTCATGTAACAATAAAGAAGGGATTTTTATATTTGTCTTCATTGACAATTAAATCATTATGAAGCACGGATCTGAACTGTGCAAGCAAGAATAATTAACATGAATGGATCTCAGTCCAAATACTGGGTCATCTTAAAACATTATTATTTACTTCCGTCTACCATGGAAACCTACAATTCATACAAGACCTATCTCAACACGAGGGTCTGTTAATGTGTCAAAGCACTCAGGCAATATTTATGACTTTGAAGGGGAGCGCACGGCCTTCTCCCTCTTGACGGTACATTCAACGAGCCTGCAGGCAGCAGTTCTTCTTTAAAACTTGGGAAGGCAAGGCTATTAATTCATTCCAAAACAATACATTATGCAGTTCTTATAACCTATCCATCTGGCTCAGGGAAGAATATAAGTATGGAGTTTTAGCATCACCAGGTAAGATACTCAATAAAATCAACAATATATAAGGGGCTTTCGACGTCGCGGAACATGAGACGGTTCCTCGGCCAGCCTCTGGAATACATCCAAATTTTGAGGACTTAGGACCAACAGTAACAGGATCGATGGTATCAGACCAATCGTCCAACAATAGCGTCTTCTGGGCGACAATAATGCAAATCCCTGCGCTTATACTTCAATATAAATTCGCACCCTTGCGTACAGCAATACACACCAAATAATTACCGCGTCTAACTATTCCCCATAATTACTTTGCCTAGTATATTTTCACTGCGTTACTAGCGTGATCATTACAATACATGCGCAACAAGGCGCTAATTACTTCAATATTGCCAAGTTGCCTTCCGAAGCAAGATTATTTAATTCACATCACTTAATTTATCTTCGACCCAAAAATATAGCGTTTGCCTTTAATAAACAATTCTGACATAGTATTTAAGAACTCTAAATATTTCAATAATCCTTCTATCATTATTACAGGGAGCTCTACGGCTTCCATCATTAACATATGAAAATTAATTAAACAATTAATTTATAAAGTTATTATTATTATTATTTTCTTGCTTGTATAAATCATTACATTATTCTGCCATTTACTAGTATTCCTCTAAATACTTTTCACTGAGTATTAATTAACACATTTAATTAGTTACATTTATGATCAAATTATTTGTTCAGATCGCGGAATATATCGTTAAACACTGTTTTAAACATCCCTGTTTCAAATTTGAGAATTATATCTCCTTATTAATTGTTACACGAGCTCTCCCGGACACCACATATAATAAAATTTGGTACTCACAAGATTACTCAGATCAGCGACCTGGTCTCCAATGACGGTACATTTTGCCCACTCACTTGTGGTTACACCATATTAACACCCATATTCACACACGTTAATATTTCTTCCAATTTACACAAATTACATACACTGGTTATCTTAATTTTAAGAAATGCACACATGGTATTTATTACCATTTAAACATCACTAAAATATATTACACTTAAATTTTCACAAAAGATTATATTACACATAGAAATTTCACCTTTCGGCACTTTTTTTCCTTACACACGTGATCTCTTTCCTTTTCCGCCTCCAAGGGATGCAAGTATTTACGTCGACTTCCTACTCCTACTCGGGGTGATTGAAAGTCTCGATCACTTTTTCCCTCTACTGGTACGGCTGATTCTCCTATTCGGGCTATTTTAACTATCGGCACTCTTACAGTTACTGCACGATGTCGTATCTCGTTCAATGCGCAAATGTTCGCCTAGCAAATGTTTATAACGGACGTTCACTCCTTGATTCGTGGCGTCTGCTACTACTGCGATCTAGTACTTGCTTCTCTTATCGTTCTCGTCTGGACTTTTATTTCTGACGAATATAGGCTTTGCTTGTGGAATTTATTCCAATGTTTTACTGCCTTTACTTGGCAAATGATGCCTCGAATGTAAATTCCTAAAGATCTATCGTCACTTGCTCTAATCTCTTCAGTTTAGGAAAATTAGGTATTTATCCTACGTTTACCCTAATTCGGTTACTTAACGTACTGGATAAAAATTATGTAGAGTTGCCTACTCTATCGTTGTCTCGTGTTACTTGGAGATTTTGCGATGCCTCTTCTTCACTGATTTTATAAGGCTTAAATGCCTTCGCCGTCTAAAGTATTTTAGACTAAATTATACTACCTTGACTAAATCTGTAGACTAATTTATAAAGTTCGAAGCTTGACAGTACTTTTCCTTCTGACAAGGATTACGACGCTTCAATTGCACGGCGACACTGTTGAATAATTACTGGAGCAGCAACTCCCCTCAGGAATGCTATACGTCGATGACACTGTAACGTCCCACGGACTGATGAAGACTGCATGAATTTCCTGGCGCTCATAGAGTTTATATTTGATTCTGCTACAAAAATATCATTTCTGCTTCTTCTCCAGATCTAACTTCTAAAGTAATCGTCGCACGATTATAAAAAAAATTACCTCCTGACTGCTCACAGCTTAAATATCCAAAATATATCAACATTTCTAAAAACCGATCGTTGGAACATAATAATATTAATTAAATTGAGCTCCTGAATTGCGTAGGTGGTAGCCTACCTTCGTTTTTTCCACCACCACGATTTCCTGGCTTTGTGACTTCCCAACTGCGTAGTGCTGACATGACACTTCTATACGGTGCAATTATTATTAACTTTTCTTGCTCTCAAAATTCTATCTTCCAGGATAAACAACATTGGCGAAGTGATTCCTTCAGATTATTGCACGTAACTGGCTAATTTCAATTATTTCTCCAATTTCTTGGCCACACCTCCTCTACAGCTTTGGCATTTTATCGTTGACTAAGGGGTTTATCACAAAATTGTCTCTCCTTGTCTTGCGTGGAATATTCCGCTGGTCTATTTTAATCCGATGCGTAACTTGCTTCTCGCTGTGCTTGCAGATGATCTCATATCCAGCTGCCATCTCTGTCTCGAAGTTGCATCACCCTCCCATGTGTCATATACAGGCGAGTTCCGTCTTAACCCTTCAGCAACCTTAAAAACTGTTCAAAAATCTGTAATATTTCCTCTTTTCCTGAAGTAAAAGCGTATGGGTTCGGTACCTGTTTCCCAAGGGCACAAATCTCCCTTCCTTAGATAAATACATTTTCGAATCATGAAGAAATTAATTTAAATTATTTTCCAAAGAAAATTTCATTCAATCTCAGTATCGAATGCATCACATTATCTCACAGTATCTTCTGGTTTCATTCTTACATAGAATCCCACGATGATTCTGGTTTTCTAGTTTAGAGTCATATCCGGTAATTGCGTTGGACGGGGACGCTATGTCCCTACCCGTTCTTTTTTTTCTATTTCTTTCTGGACTAATCGTCCTCGGAATTGCTTAATTCCTTACGGGTTTGGTCTATCCCTACCCGTTTCCTTTCTTTTGCTAGCATTAGCTTGCCTTTTTCCAAAATTTCTTTTTCCTGCTCTTCCAGTTACAGAGCTCTCGACGGTTCTCTCCTTTCTTCTTTTTCCGTCCTTTCCATCCTACTGACGGTTCGCATACGGCGCACCCTTCTGTGTCCTTTCCTTTCTTTTAGATTCGCGTTGATCTTGCATTTCTTCAAAGGTATATTTTTCAGCTTGTTCGTGAAATTCTTCTTTGATTTCCTTCTTTATTTCCATACAGTCTTCCAGTCTGCTTACCGCTATCCTTTCGCTGTATCTTATTTTCTTTTTCCTTAATTTCCAGCAATAAACCGACTTTGGAATAGTTCTTTCCGCCAAGTTCGTAGCTATATTTTCCTTCATGCTCTGAGTTTCCATTTCCATTAAGTCTTCCTCGGACTCATAACTTCCCTCTGGAATTCTTCTGTTTTCATGAATGATTACATTTTGGGATTCAGCATCATTATCTGCTAATTCGTTTTCCCATTCCACTTCTTCCTTTACAAGCGTTTCATCAGGTTTCTCTTCATGCTTGGTATTTGCTTATAAATGGTCCTCTTCTATGTGAGACTCATTTTTAATTTCGGCTCTCTATCTGACATGGGATTATCATTTCCTCGGTAACATCCTTTTCTTGTGGCTCAAGAGTTCTATCTATTTCCAAAGGAATCACCTCAATTTCTACTTCTTTCTCTATTTCCACCAAATCAAGACAAATTTCGGGCTCCTCCTGCACCGTTATTTCCTTTTCCTCCATTACTACTACGTTACTTTCGACTTGGATTCCTATTTCATTAGACTTAAAATCCTGCGCTTGTATATCTCTCGTATACTTATTTTCCGCGACTGGGATGAACCTGTTACCTAACTTTTCAAGACTGTTCTTGAGTTTTATTAAGTTCTATTTCCCTTTTTAACTCTCCTTTGCTAGTTTGTAGCTCTACTTGCACTCCTAGGATTTGGCTTAGAAGTTCCTCTTTACAATCCTTTACATCTGGCTTACATTGTTCCTGCATCTCATCAAATTTGACTTTCATAAAATCAAATCTAGTATCCGTTTTATTTTCTATTCTCGTCTCCATGGCCTGTAATTTAGCTTTCATGATGTCACTTTTAAAATTATTATACTTTATCATCTTTTCCTGGAATGATCCTAAATTATTACCGTATCTAATTTATTTTCCAAGATAGTTAATTTATCTTCCAAGTCTTAGTTTGTTTTCAAAATTCTTGAGACTATCTACTTTAATGACATCAAACTCTCTCTTTATTCCTGCTTTATTTTCTGCAAGGATTTCAGTTTTAAACTCATCCATTTCATTGTTAAATTTAACATCCATGTTTTCAAAATTTTCCCCACATTCCTGTTGAGATTTTTTACTATCTCCCTGCAACATTCCAACCTCAATCTTCAGTTCCTCATTATTTTTCTTACTGTCGGCTTTGCCATCTTCGAATTGAGTTTCTATAGAGTCGAGCTTAGTATCCATATCATCGAATCTATCTTTGCTTTTCGCATCTATAGCGCCCACCAACCTCTGCATCTCCTCACTCAGAGCCATGTTACAATCTATATTCAGAGAATATAGTGGGCTACTCTGCCCCATCACTGGTTCATGCATGAGAGATGGTATTCTGAACTCACTTTTGTGTCCCATTTCAAAGTTCAAGTTCAGTACGGGTGTTTACTAAGCCGTACCCGTCTGGTATATTAACTCATTAAAACATCAAGTCTATTATAGAAGTGATTTCCCTAAAAATTCAAAATTTTGGGAAACCATAATTTCAAAAATGAAAATTATGACTTTTCCAAGAGAAACTTGGGATTTTCACGAAAAACTCAGCCCCAAAATTCATGGGCGCCATTTTAGTAGTAGGGGTTTATATATGGGGCTGCTCGAATGAGTTTTCATGGTCCCAGATGAGGTCAGGTAATTTTATGTTTCTAAGCTAGCCTATCATTATTTTTACTTTTTACTCTTAAGACCGAATTCAGTGCTCCCAATAGCTAGATACAGGTACAGTATTTATACAAGACCCCTGTACCCTTGAGTACAAAGAATATGCAAATCATAATCCACCAGCCCATCAGACCTTTTCGGGGCATAGAATGTTCTCCCACTGTATGATTTACACACTCCGGATCAAGCTTAGGATACACTCCAAAAATAAACATCAAAATCAAAATCTAAAATATATCGAATAAACTCAAAATTAGGCGCTACATATAAAACATAAAGACTGAAAAACATCTTCACACTTGTCCTTATAAGAACAAGGAATCACTAAATAACTATCTTACAAAAACACTTGTATAAGATTCGATTGAACCTGACCAAAAATGTCAACTAGGTTTCACTTTCATATATCAATTACATAAACTTCTCAAGCGAGCTCAAAAATGGCTCGGTGTTTACTTTTACATATTATTTTCATAATTAAACACACACTGTATACTCCTTAATTGAATATTACTTATTAGTTACTGAGTTAAGATTACAATGGTACTGAAAGTTACCATTTATTTGGGCTCTCATGATATTCAACTTTACCATCTCTCTCTTCAATACTACCAAATTGCACTTGTGCAGGGAGAACTCGTGTGTCTCGAGTTTATTTGGAAACTACTGATTGAATCAAATCAAGACAAACTCCCAGTTATCCCAAATGTATCCATTATAACTCGGGAACAATAGTACGGTCATGTAACATTAAAGAAGGGATTTTTAGCCTATTTTCAATTTTGAAAAAATAGGCTTATGAGATCACCTTTTGTCCGTGTGTGTGTGCGTGTGCGTGTGTGTGTGTGTGTGTGTGTGTGTGTGTGTGCGTGTGTGTATGATTCGTGTGTGTGTCCCCCCCTAATAAAATCGAAACGGCTGGAGCGATTTCAATGAAACTCAGGAAGTTCATAGCACTATTCCCGGTGACCTCGACCGTGCCCTTCAAATTTTGTTACGTCTCTCCAATCCAACATGGCGGCTGTGCGAAATATTTCACTAGCATTCAATATCTCCGAAACTATTACCGATATCGCCCTGAAATTGTGTACGGTGATAAAGGGCACAACTAGAAGTTTACCTATGAGACTTTCAAAAACCTGGTGACTACAAAACCAACATGGCGGCCAAGCGAAGTTGAGACATTTAAATAGACTTTTCTCGCGATTTAACTATCTAAATGTAATGAAACTTGGTACAGCAAATGTTAATAGACATTGTAATGCACTGGAGTCTAATTTAGTTCAATTGTATACATAACCTCAAAATGGCGGCTGTGCGAAATATTTCACTGACATTCTATATCTCCGAAACTATTACAGATATCACCCTGCAATTTTGTACCGTGATAAAGGGTACTGATACAGGTATACCTATGTATATTTCATAAACCTGTAAAGTACGAAACGAACATGGCGACCAAGCGAATTTAAAATATTTTAATAGACTTTTCTCGTGACTTAACTCTCTGAGCGCAGTGAAATGTGGTATAGTAATTGATTTTGCAGATTGTAATGCACTGCCATCTAATTTAATTCAATTGCTTACATAACCTCAAGATGGCGGCTGTGCGAAATTTTAAAATTAAGTTTTAATTTCTTGTGTCGTAATCATGCGATCGAAGTGAAAGTTTGAATAATGAGCCTAGGCAATAATTGTCCTTGAATGGTACATAACTCTATGGCCTATACACATAACACTCCTAAATGGTGAGCTCCCGACATATTTAGACGGTTCTCAATATCTATGAATCTTTTACAGCAACCAAACTGAATTTTTTAATGTTCACAGAGACTATGAACATATGTTCACCTATAGGACTTTCAGGAACCTGGTGAGCACAAATCCAACATGGCGGCGACGCGAAGTATAAATATTTAAATGGACGTTTCTCGCGAATTAACTATCCGAGTGCCGTGAAACGTTGCACGTTAAATGCTTATACAAATGTTGATCCACTGGCATCTAATTTATTTCAATGGTTTGCATTATCACAAGATGGCTGCTGTGCGTAATTTTAAAATCTCGTTTTTACTTCTTGTTATCTAATCATGCGATTGAAGTTTGAATACCACACGTACACAATAATCTTAATGTAATAGTACAAAAATAAAAATCCAACCTGGCGACCATCTGAAATATTTAGACGGTTCTCAATATCTACGAATCTGTTACAGCAATTAAACTGAAATTTTGTATGTTGATTGTGGCAGTTAACATAAGTAGGATATATGAAAATAGGCTGTAAAGTTCTTCACGGAACTACTTGTTTAGCCTATTTTCAATTTTGAAAAAATAGGCTTATGAGATCACCTTTTGTCCGTGTGTGTGTGCGTGTGTGTGTGTGTGTGTGTGATTCGTGTGTGTGTCCCCCCCTAATAAAATCGAAACGGCTGGAGCGATTTCAATGAAACTCGGAATGTTCATAGCACTATTCCCGGCGACCTCGACCGTGCCCTTCAAATTTTGTTACGTCTCTCCAATCCAACATGGCGGCTGTGCGAAATATTTCACTAGCATTCAATATCTCCTAAACTATTACCGATATTGCCCTGAAATTGTGTACGGTGATAAAGGGCACTGCTAGAAGTTCACCTATGAGACTTTCAAAAACCTGGTGACTACAAAACCAACATGGCGGCCAAGCGAATTTGAGACATTTAAATAGACTTTTCTCGCGATTTAACTATCTAAATGTAAAGAAACTTGGTACAGCAAATGTTTATACACATTGTAATGCACTGGAGTCTAATTTAGTTCAATTGTTTACATAACCTCAAAATGGCAGCTGTGCGAAATATTTCACTGACATTCTATATCTCCGAAACTATTACAGATATCAGCCTGCAATTTTGTACGGTGATAAAGGGTACTGATACAGGTATACCTACGTATATTTCATAAACCTGTAAAGTACGAAACGAACATGGCGACCAAGCGAATTTAAAATATTTTAATAGACTTTTCTCGTGATTTAACTCTCTGAGCGCAGTGAAATGTGGTACAGTAATTGATTTTGCAGATTGTAATGCACTGCCATCTAATTTAATTCAATTGCTTACATAACCTCAAGATGGCGGCTGTGCGAAATTTTAAAATTAAGTTCTAATTTCTTGTGTCGTAATCATGCGATCAAAGTGAAAGTTTGAATAATGAACCTAGGCAATATTTGTCCTTGAATGGTACTTTACTCTATGGCCTATACACATAACACTCCTAAATGGTGAGCTCCCGAAATATTTAGACGGTTCTCAATATCGATGAATCTTTTACAGCAACCAAACTGATTTTTTTTATGTTCATAGAGACTATGAACATATGTTCACCTATAGGACTTTCAGGAACCTGGTGAGCACAAATCCAACATGGCGGCGACGCGAATTATAAATATTTAAATAGACGTTTCTCGCGAATTAACTATCCGAGTGCCGTGAAACGTTGCACGTTAAATGCTTATACAAATGTTGATCCACTGGCATCTAATTTATTTCAATGGTTTGCATTATCACAAGATGGCTGCTGTGCGTAATTTTAAAATCTCGTTTTTACTTCTTGTTGTCTAATCATGGGATTGAAGTTTGAATACCACACGTACACAATAATCTTAATGTAATAGTACAAAAATAAAAATCCAACCTGGCGAACATCTGAAATATTTAGACGGTTCTCAATATCTACGAATCTGTTACAGCAATTAAACTGAAATTTTGTTTGTTGATTGTGGCAGTTAACATAAGTAGGATATATGAAAATAGGCTGTATAGTTCTTCACGGAACTACTTGTTATATTTGTCTTCATTGACAATTAAATCATTATGAAGCACGGATCTGAACTGTACAAGCATGGATAATTAAAATGAATGGATCTCAGTCCAACTACTGGGTCATCTTAAAACATTATTATTTACTTCCGTCTACCATGGAAACCTACAATTCATACAAGACCTATCTCAACACGAGGGTCTGTTAATGTGTCAAAGCACTCAGGCAATATTTATGACTTTGAAGGGGAGCGCACGGCCTTCTCCCTCTGGACGGTACATTCAACGAGCCTGCAGGCAGCAGTTCTTCTTTAAAACTTGGGAAGGCAAGGCTATTAATTCATTCCAAAACAATACATTATGCTGTTCTTATAACCTATCCATCTGGCTCAGGGAAGAATATAAGTATGGAGTTTTAGCATCACCAGGTAAGATACTCAATAAAATCAACAATTCATAAGGGGCTTTCGACGTCGCGTAACATGAGATGGTTCCTCGGCCAGCCTCTGGACCACATCCAAATTTTGAGGACTTAGGACCAACAGTAACAGGATCGATGGTATCAGACCAATCGTCCAACAATAGCGTCTTCTGGGCGACAATAATGCAAATCCCTGCGCTTATAATTCAATATAAATTCGCACCCTTGCGTTCAGCAAAACACACGAAATCAATTACCGCGTCCAACTATTCCCCATAATTACTTTACCTAGCATATTTTCACTGCGTTACTCGCGTGATCATTACAATACATGTGCATCAAGGCGCTAATTACTCCAATATTGCCAAGTTGCCTTCTGAAGCAAGATTATTTAATTCACATCACTAATTTATCTTCGTCCCAAAAATATAGCGTTTGCTTTTAATAAACGATTCTGACATAGTATTTAAGAACTCTAAATAGTTCAATAATCCTTTTATCATTATTACAGGGAGCTCTACGGCTTCCATCATTATCATATGAAAATTAATTAAACAATTAATTTATAAAGTTATTATTATTATTTTCTTGCTTGTATAAATCATTACATTATTCTGTCATTCACTAGTATTCCTCTAAATACTTTTCACTGAGTATTAATTAACACATTTAATTAGTTACATTTATGATCAAATTATTTGTTCAGATCGCGGAATATATCGTTAAACACTGTTTTAAACATCCCTGTTTCAAATTTGGGAATTATATCTCCATATTAATTGTTCCACGAGCTCTCCCGGAAACCACATATAATAAAATTTGGTACTCACATGATTGCTCTGATCAGCGAGCTGGTCTCCAATGACGGTACATTTTGCCCACTCACTGCTGTTTACACCATATTCACACACGGTAATATTTCCTCCAATTTACACAAATTGGATACACTGGTTATCTTAATTTTAAGAATTGCACTCATGTTATTTATTACCATTTAAAAATCACTAAAATATATTAAATTACTTAAATTTTCACAAAAGATTATATTACACATAGAAATTTCACTTTTCGGCACTTATATTTGCCTTACACACGTGATCTCTTTCCTTTTCCGCCTCCAAGGCGTGCAAGTATTTACGTCGACTTCCTACTCCTACTCGGGGTGATTGAAAGTCTCAATCGCTCTTTCCGTCTACTGTTACGGCTGATTCTCCTATTCGGGCTATTTCAACTATCGGCACTCTTACAGTTACTGCACGATGGCGTATCTCGTTCAATGCGCAAATGTTCGTCTAGCAAATGTTTATAACTGTCGTTCCTTCCTAGATTCGTGGCGTCTGCTACTACTGCGATCTAGTATTTGCTTCTCTTATGGTTCTCGTCTGGACTTTTATTTCTGACGAATATAGTCTTTGCTTGTGGAATTTATCCCTAAGTCTTACTGCATTTTTACTTGGCAAATGATGCCTCGAATGTAGATTCCTAATAATCTATCGTCACTTGCTCTAATCTCCTCAGTTCAGGAAAATTAGGCGTTTATCCTACGTTTACCCTAATTCGGTTACTTAACGTGCTGGATAAAAATTATGTAGAGTTGCCTACTCTATCGTTGTCTCGTGTTACTTGGAGATTTTGCGAAGCTTCTTCTTCACTGATTTTATAAGGCTTAAATGCCTTCGCCGGCTAAAGTACTTAAGGCCAAAGTATACTACCTCGCCTAAATCTGTAGACTTATTTATAATGTTCGAAGCTTGACAGTACTTTTCCTTCTGACAAGGATTACGACGCTCCAATTGCACGGCGACACTTTTGAATAATTACTGGAGCAGCAACTCCCCTCAGGAATGCTATACGTCGGCTACAGTATAACGTCCCACGGACTGATGAAGACTGCACGAATTTCCTGGCGCTCACAGGGTTTATATTTGATTCTGCTACAAAAATATCAGTTCTGCTTCTTCTCCAGATCTAACTTCTAAAGTAATCGTCGCACAATTATAAAAAAAAAATACCTTTTGAATGCTCACAGCTTATATGTCCAAAATATAACAAAATTTCAAAAATCCGATCGTAGGAACATAATAATATTAATTAAATTGAGCTCCTGAATTGCGTAGGTGGTAGCCTACCTTCGTATTTTCCACCACCACGAACTCCTGGCTTGTTGAATTCCCAATTGCGTAGTGCTGACATGACACTTCTATACGGTGCAATTATTATTAACTTTTCTTGCTCTCAAAATTCTATCTTCCAGGATGAACTACATTGGCGAAATGATTCCTTCAGATTATTGCACGTAACTGGCGAATTTCAATTATTTCCCCAATTTCTTGGCCACACCTCCTCTACAGCTTTGGCATTTTATCGTTGACTAAGGGGTTTATCACAGGATTTACTCTCCTTGTCTTGCGTGGAATATTCCGCTGGTCTATTTTAATCCGATGCGTAACTCGCTTCTCGCTGTGCTTGCAGATGATCTCTTATCCAGCTGCCAGCTCTGTCTCCAAGTTGCATCACCCTCCCATGCGTCATATACAGGCGAGTTTATCTTAACCCTTCAGCAACCTTAAAAACTGTTGTAAAATCTGTAATATTTCCTCTTTTCCTAAAGTAAAAGGGTATGGGTTCGGTACCTGTGCCTTTCCCAAGGGCACAATATCAGTATACGTTAATATCTGAAATTCCTAGGAATGCGCAAATACTGTGTATAACATGTTCATGAGCACCTCTGACGTATTGTTTAGCATTCTCAGAGGTCCGGTTTCAATTCAATTCTCAGCTCTACCAAGAACATTAATTCTGGTCTGAGAGCTTGAACGGGATACAATCAGGGGCCGCTTCGGAGGCGTATTTGGTAGCGTGCTGAGTTTCTATGCCCAAGGTCGTGGGTTCGAACCCGGCTGAAGACGTCGGATTTTTTTAAGAGCGTTAAGAATCCCTCAGAATGCCTTCCTTCGGAGGGGAAGTAAAGCAAGCGAGCCGATGTCATTAATTTATGGCATGCAAAATAACCTTCCACTTACTACAACTATGTGAAGCTAAACTTTGTTGGTTAGATTTGAGACACGTTCGTCGCCAGATTCTGGTTGCGTTGGCATCTAGTACCGGTATCGAAGTTCGTAACTAGGTGCCTTGGACGGTAGACTAGCGTTTGGTAGGAAAAGTGGAAACTACTTGAAAATTGATCGTCTGCAGTCCTTACCTGAATGACAATAACACTTACTAATACAGCCATCACAATTAACACCGGTTATCAGACAGATTCTACACACACCCAAAGTACTCGGTGCTACATGACCGCGTTGTCGCAGGCCCTAATCTAAGGAACCAACCAACCAACCAACCAACCAACCAACCAACCAACCAACCGGGATACACTCAGATCGTGAGGCAGAAATGCTTTCTACGAAGACTATACTCCAGGAAAATGCCAAGATAGTACCTAAATTAAAGCTACGGCCACCTTCTACTCAAATTATAGCCCAAATTACAAATATACACACCAGTAAAGCCGTGACCATGGCACAGGTTTTCAGACTCATTCCACACATGAAAATGAAAATTCACAGCCTGCTTCCAGGCGACCGACCGGGTCAGGGAATGGAATGAATGAAACCCCCATCTAGCGGCGAGGAAATGAAATGTGCCGGCTGACGAAGCCTGTCGCGCTCCCCTGGGGCAATGATTAAATGAATGACAGATGAAATGAAATGATAGTGGGGAGTGTTGCTGGACTGAAATTGTGACAGGGATATCCGGAGTACCCGGAGGAAAACCTGTCTGCCTCCGCTTTGTCCAGCACAAATCTCACATGGAGTGACCGGGATTTGAACTACGGACCCAGCGGTGAGAGGCCGGCGTGCTGCCGCCTAAGCCACGGAGGCTCTATTAATAATAATAATAATAATAATAATAATAATAATAATAATAATAATAATAATAATATAATTATCACTACTTAAATCAGTCAGAATAATAATCGTGATAAATACTGCATGTTCAAAGATTCGTCGTTTTCTAACTTAAGGTGGAATATCTCGGGAACTTCGTATTTTTTTTCTCAGGGACCCCTTATTGCCAAATTGACATACTCCATGGCATCGTGAACTATACACCTCTCACTAATTTTCAACATAGTCACCACCGACATTGAGACACTTGTCATAGCGTGCAACCAGTTTGAAGAAACCACTCTGGTAAAACTCGGTGCCCCACGATGAAGAGATTTGTCACCCAGCCTGCTCCAGGGTCAATCTTGCGGACACTTTTCGGTAACCCAAGACATCATGGAGCATGTGATGGTTCCGGCCACGACCGATACTCAGTGTGAACGCCACGTGTACCACCGTTATGCACCAGGCCACAAACACCATGTCCTGTAAGCTACTCGAGCAATGTCGTTTTCATTCGTGGATGTGGAGGGACGCCCACTGCAATCTTCATCCTCCACACTCTGCCGTCCTTCACTGAGCGTGCAACACCAGGGTGCGACCATTTGACGAGACATGACCGCTTATCCATACATGGTCTGTAGACGTTCATGGATGACTGACACTCTACAGTAGTCCCACGTGCCCATTCATACCGGATAACAGTACGCACTTCCTTTGGTGACCATTTTATCACTACACGTCTGTCTGCCATCGTGAGTTGTACTCGAATGATATCGGGCACACCGGTCTGCTGCTCCTCTCTTTTCGTCGGCACTCTGCGCATGCGTAATTCCCCTCCGCTTATGCTCCTTCCGTCGTTGAACCAACCACGGGTGTGGATTGTTATGGCGATTGCTTGTGACACCTGGTGGTACCATCTGTTCGTCCAATAAAATAACTAAACTTACTTTCGAAACTTCCCTCGTACAAGCCGTGAACTGGTGCCTTTCCATATGCATGCACACATTTATTACCCACTATCTCAAAGAAATGTGGGTGGACGGCCCCGTGGTGTTGGGGTAGCGCACCTGTCTCTCACCCGGAGGCCCCGGCTCGATTCCCGGCTCCGTCAGGGATTTTAGAAACTGACGTGAGGGCTGGAACAGGCTGCGCTCTGACTCGTGAGGAAACTTAAATAGCTGCCTGACAGTGAGGGAGCGCCCCAGTCACAAAAACAAGATTAACGGCCGAGGGAACCCGACCTGCTGACCACGCGTCACCCCAATTTCTGCAGGCCAAATGGCCGGGCAGCGGTTACTTGGTAGGCCTAGGCTTCAAAGCAATGTGGGCGTTGGTTAGGAATGTCTTGGACATAACAACCTATAAATTGAAGCCGTTCCATCTGAACGGGAGTCGGATGTGATAAAATGTTCCAGGACTCTTAACGTGTTGTGCCAGCTTCTGTAATTACTGACTTGTTGATCTGTCTTTAGAATCACATTCCCTGCGGACCTTGAAGAGTAGCCCGGATATTGCGCGAGACTGCTAGCTGGGCACTTCATTTCCCGAGCCTGGCATCTGTTGGTGGAGTGGACAACAGTAATGAAACTTGCGGACTGGGATATGATTTACATAATGTAATTAAACATGAAGTGTTGGAACAAAATAAATGGTTTTCAAGTATTTTTGCAGCAGCCGCTACACATAATGGTATTAGGGAAGAATCTGGCATAGTGCAGAATACTCAAGTTTACATACGCTCTGTGTCTGTCTGCTCATCACAATGCATCGTGTGTGATGATTTAACGCATTATCATCATAGTCTAATGCCACGTCATAGGTATCTGCCTTGATCTGTTCTCTCTAGGTCTGCATAACCATTTGAGTTCATCCTAGAAGAAACCATATTGGTTGTTTAATTTTATATTTTCGCATTGATTTACAATGATTTATTCAAACAAAAGTTTAATACTTTTCAGTAGGTCAACAAGATTGTACCCAATCCTGAAGAAAAATACATGAGATTAATAAATACACTTGGATGACCAGTTTCGATCGTCAAGCGATCATCATCAGATCCATTACACTTAGGCTCTAAAATCTATGTCAGAAAGTATGGGTGAAAATATTTACAATATATACATTTATTTAGTTGCAGTATTAGTTGGAGATAATGCAACTGGTCAATATGTGTTAGTTGTAGTCTATGTGATGTTTTGTTGAGATACTGGAAGTGGTGATTGACCTCCGGAATTTGCTTGTTTAGAGTGAATACGTGGTTGTTGTAAATGGTCAATTCAGATTGTATTGTACAGGCGACTTATCTGGTTGAGTCTTGCGCGGTCCTGTTGAGAACAGGTAACTTGGTCACTGTCTGCACTCGGACAGGAAACAGGAAAGAGGAAAATAAAAGTACTCGGAATGTGGCGTTACAGGAGATGGATGGTAAAAATCTAGAACTTCAGCATACAAATACAGTGTTTGTCTACGTGTTGCAAGATCTGATATGGAGACTTATCTGAAACTGCCGAATGTCTACAAGCTGCTCTATCATTGACGTTTCTGATGTAACATACAGTTTTTTCTTTTTGCAAACTTATAGAACATAATATGCCAGATTAATTTTGAGTAACCCAGACATAACAATGTTACCAGCATGATTCTACGCGTGCTGATAGGTACAATGCTTAACTGCAGGAATATACTAACGCATGGATTTCATCCTTATTTTGTGCGTGCAATGTATGCATTAGGACATACAGTATAATTGTGCTTAATATAAGAGTCAGCAGGTCTACCAACTGTGTATAATAATCTCAAGTCCTTTGGACTCTGGATACAATATCTCGGAATATGAGACCGGAACACACTTCAAATTAAGCAAAATGAAAGTCCAAGCTGTCTTAGACATATTTAGAGTAAATCGTCAAGTTAGTGCTGCCGACATAATTATTTGTTAGCATATAGGATGAATATTCAACTGCATGTAATTTCCATACGAACAGATTGATTTAAACCGAATTATTTTTATAGGTAACGTATCTCTCAAGAGATAAGTTAAAACTCGGCATAATTTTGAAGTCATCAGGGTTGCAAACTCTTGATAAATGTTCCCCATACTTTTGAACCTAATTCTCAATGAGGGCAATTCAAAATTTGACACATGTGTAATATTTTTTCAGATTCATTTCAAGCAAGCCATACGTGACAGTGTTGCCTACATAATTTTACACGAACTAATACGTTTAATGTTTAACTGCATCTAACTTCGGTAACATCAAATGGATAATTAAACAAGTAGCTCCGTGAAGAGCTATGCAGCCTATTTTCATATATCCTACTCATGTTAATTGCTTCTATCAACATACAAAATTTCAGTTTGATTGTTGTGATAGATTCGTTGATATTGCGAACCGCCTAAATATTTCAGATGGTCGCCAGGTTGGATTTTTATTGATATACTATTACATGAAGATTATTGTGCACGTGTGGTATCCAAACTTCAATCGCATGATTAGTACACAAGAAGTAGAAACGAGATTTTAAAATTTCGCACAGCTGCCATCTTGTGGTTATGAAAACAATTGAAATAAATTAGATGCCAGTGGATTAACATTTGTATAAGCATTTAACGTGCAAAGTTTCACTGCACTCGGATGGTTAAATCGCGAGAAACGTCTATTTAAATATTTATAATTCGCTTCACCGCCATATTGGATTTGTGCTCACCAGGTTACTGAAAGTCCTATAGGTGAACTTATGTTCATAGCCTCTATTGCTAAGATTGATTGCTGTAAAAGATTCGTAGATATTGAGAACCGTCAAATTATTTCTGATGCTCGCCATTTTGGATTGTTATATGTATAGTCCATAGAGTTATGTAGCCTACCATTAAAGGAACATTATTGCGTAGCTTCATTATTCAAACTTTCACTTCGATCGCATGATTACGACACAAGAAATAAGAACTTCATTTTAAATTTTCGCACAGCCTCCATCTTGAGGTTATGTAAACAATTGGACTAAATTAGATGCCAGTGCATTAAAATATGTATAATCATTTACTGTACCACATTCCACTGCGCTCAGATGGTTGAATCAAGATAAAAGCCTATTAAAATGTTTCAACTTCGCTTGACCGCCATGTTCGTTTTTTAGATTACAGGTTTCTGAAAGTTACATAGATAAACTTGTAGCAGTGCCCCTTATCACCGTACAAAATTTCAGGGCGATATCGTAAAAGTGTCGGAGATATAGAATGCCAGTGAAATATTCGCACAGCCGCCATTTTGAGGTTATGTAAACAATTTAACTAAATTAGACGCCAGTGCATTACAATGTGTATAAATATTTGCTCTACCAAGTTGCATTACGTTTGGATAGTTAATTCGCGAGAAAAGTCTATTTAAAAGTGTCAATTTCGCTTGGCCGCCATGTTGGTTTTGTAGCTACCAGATTTTTGAATTTCTCATAGGACAACGTCTAGTAGTGCTCTTTATCACCGTACAAAATGTCTGGGTGATAACTGTAATATTTGCGGAGATACTGAATGCTAGTGAAATAATTCGCACAGCCGACATGTTGGATTGGTGAGGCACAATAACATTTGATGGCCACGGTCGGGGTTGGCCCAATTGGTGCTATGATCTTACCGACTATCATCGAAATCACTCCAGCGTTTAGGAGTTATTAGCGACATACACACACACACCCGAATCACACACGCACACACAAGACACACAGACAAAAGGTGATTTCATAAGCCTATCTATATATATAACAAGAAGTTCCGTGACGAACTAAAGAGCCTACTTTTCTTAAAATTTAAGATTCATGCCAATGATTAATCTTTATGGACCTATCTAGAATAATGACGAAATGAATATGGTAATATCGAAATTTCTAATTAGTTCGAAATATACCTGGCATGATGTAGCCTGATAGAGCACTACAGATGGCAGCCCTGGTGACTGATTATATTCTTAGTTCCATCTCTTAAGGTACAGAATACAAAATTTGGTTGAAGTCCAATGGATAGCATGGACGTTACATGCAGCTAGACATTGGACCCATCAGCGCATGTAAAAACATGTTGGCAACAATGTCATGCGTGTGTTGGTCAGAAATAATTTGAAATATTACGATGTATTGTTGTGTCAATTTTGGATGAAATCCATTTGTTAGTATAGAAGTTACATGCATTTTAAAATTGGACCTATCAGCAGGCTTAGAATCATGTTGGTAGCACTGACATACATTAGTTGCTCCAAATTAATCTAGAATGTCAGGAACTATACGTGCGCAAAGTTTAGAGCAGTTGGCTTGCCTACTTTCTGATATATTGATATTAGGGTAAAATATATAAACACCATTTATTGACAGTTGGCAGCCCTGATTGCTCTAAAGAATATGCACAGTCTTATCTGTCATGGTACACATAGCACATACGAAATGTGGTTGAAATCCAATGGATAGGGTAGAAGTTATATGCATTTAAAATTTGGACCTATCAGCAGGCTTAGAATCATTTTGGCAACACTGCCATGTATAGCCTCCTGGAAATTAAACTGCAATATTATTATATATACGTGTGCCAATTTTGAAATAGCTCCCATTCATACCTTCCAAGATATCCAACATGGAGCTCAAATTTCAATTGCGATTTTTCAGCAGTTGGTAGCACTGACATCATTTTCAAATATCGCCGTGATATATTCAGGTATAGATCTTTACTCCTACCAAATTTTGTTTCGATTGCTCCACCCGTTTAGGAGTTGATAGGGGGGGGGGCACACATACAGACAGACAGACAGACACACATTTTCCCGATCTCATAAGTCTACTTTTTCCTCATTTTTGCAAAATGTGAAAAGTAGGCTAAAAATCAATGTTACGTGATAGTATGTATGTGGGTGTGTGGGTGTGTGGGTGTGTATGTCTTCTATGCGTTCATACAGCACCCATCCGATTGCGCTGAAACTTAGGTGAGATGTTGATTACTCTCCAAGGAAGGTTTCTGGCTTAGTAAATCCATTTTACAATAGGCAGCGCACGAGTAGATTCAACAAATGAGCGACGACGCGCGAAGCATTTCGACACAGTCCCGTATTTGTTCGTATGCCATTCACCCGATTGCGATGAAACTTGGGTGAGAAGTTGTATCCACTCCAGGGAAGGTTTCTAACTTAGTAAATACATTTCACAGTAGATAGCGCACGAGTAGATTCAACAAATAAGTGACGACACGCAATGCGTTTCAACAAAGCCCTGTATGCATTCATATACCATTCGTCCGATAGCTATGAAACTTCAGGGAAGGTTTCTGGCTTAGTAAATCTACTTTGCAATAAGCAGATTCAAAAATTGAGCTACGACGCACGAATCGTTTCAACAAAGTCACGTATGCGTTCATATACCATTAGTCCGATAGCGATGAAACTTGGGTGAGATGTTGTGTACACTCCAGGAAAGGTGTCTGGCTTAGTAAATCTACTTTACAATAGGAAGCGCACGATTAGATTCAACAAATGAGCTACGACGCGTGAAACGTTTCATCAAAGTCCCGTATGCGTTCATATACCATTCGTCCGATTGCGATTAAACTTGGGTGATATGTTGTGTACACTCGAGGAAAGGTGTCTGGCTTAGTAAATCTGCTTTACAATAGGCAGCGCACAATTAGATTCAACAAATGGGATACGACGCGCGAATCGTTTCAACAAAGTCCCGTATGCGTTCATATATCATTCGTCCGATAGCGATGGAACTTTGGTGAGATGTTGTGTACACTCCAGGGAAGGTTTCTGGCTTAGTAAATCCATTTAACAATTGATAGTGCACGAGTAGATTCAACAAATGAGCGACGACGCACGAAGCGTTTCAATAAAGTCCCGTATGCGTTCATATAACATTCGGCCGATAGCGATGAAACTTGGGTGAGATATTGAGTACATTCTTAGGAAGGATTCTGGCTTAGTATATCCACTTTACAATAGGTAGCGCACGAGTAGATGCAACAAATAAGCGTCGACGCGCGAAGCGTTTCAACACTGTCCCGTATGTGTTCATATACCATTCGTACGATAGCAATGAAACTTGGGTGAGATATTGTGTACACGTACGTGAAGGTTTCTTAGTAAATACATTTCACAGTAGATAGCGCACGAGTAGCTTCAACTAATGAGTGACGACACGCAAAGCGTTTCAAGAAAGTCCCGTATGCATTCATATACCATTCGTCCGATAGCTATGAAACTTGGGTTAGATGTTGTGTACACTTTTGGGAAGGTTTCTGGCTGAGTATATCCACTTTACAATAGGCAGCGCACGTGTTGATTCAACAAATGAGCTACGACGCGCGAAGCGTTTCAACAAAGTCACGTGTGCTTTCATATACCATTCGTCCGATAGCGATGAAACTTGGCTGAGATATTGAGTTCACTCTAAGGAAGGATTCTGGCTTAGCAAATATACTTTTCAATAGGTAGCGCACGAGTAGGTTCAACAAATGAGCGACGACGCGCGAAGCGTTTCAACAAAGCGCTTACGCGTTCATATAGGCCTACCATTCGTCCGATAGCGATGAAGCTTGGCTGAGATGTGTTGTACAGTCCAGGGAAGGTTTTTGACTTAGGAAATCCATTGCACAATAGGTAGCGCACGAGTAGATTCAACTAATGAGCGAAGGCACGCGAATCGCTTCAACAAAGTCCCGTATGCGTTCATATAGACCTACTATTCATCCAATTGCGATGAAACTTGGGTGAGTTGTTGTGCACACTGCAGGGAACGTTTCTAATTTACTAAGTCCATTGTATAATGGGTTGCGCACGAGTAGTTTCAACAAATGAGTGACGGCGCACAAACCGTTTCAACAAAGTTCCATCTGCGTTCATATACCATTCATCCGATTGTGATGAAACTAGGGTGAGTTTTTGTGCACACTGCAGGGAAGGTTTCTGACTTAGTACATATATTGTACAATAGGTAGCGCGCGAGTTGATTCAACAAATGAGTGACGGCGCGCGAATCATCTAAACAAATTCCCGTAAGCGTTCATATGCAATTCAACCGATTGCGATGAAACTTTGTTGATTTGTTGTGAATACGCCAGGGAAGGTTTTCGACTTAGTAAATCCATTTGACAATAGGTAGCGCACGAGTAGATGCAACAAATGAGTGACGATGCGTGAAGTGTTTCAGCAAAATTCCATCTGCGTTCATATACCATTCATCCGATTGCGATGAAACTTTGGTGAGTTGTTGCACACGCTCCCACAAATGTTTCAAAATTAGTAAATCCATTTTACGATAGCTTAGAGGCAGTTAACGGAAATTGAAGAAAAAATTGTGTATCCAAAAGCACTTCAAGAAACCAAATTACAATGCCAACACTTCCTTTGATTGGCATTGCAACGCATGCCGGGTACAGCTTGTTTTTTCATAAAATGAATATAGCCTAAAAATTATAGGTAGCGTATATATTGTCTGTTTGTCGTAAGGTATATATTTAAGCACATTTACAGAGGCAGCAGGACTACCAACATCTTAAAAACACTCTCTGAGTATTTGAGCCGTAGACTCTCAGTATCTCAGAATCCGTGGAAGGAAACTACAGTATTTCTAAATAAACTGTAGTGCTCTATCAGACTACAATTATTCAGGTACATTTAGAAAACATCATAACCAACCTAAAGTCGTCATTATTCTAGATAGGTCTATATAGTAGATCAATCATTCGTATGAATCATAAATGTTAAGAAAAGTAGCCTCTATATTTCGGCAGGGAACCACTTGCTTATGATTATATTTTTAGGTATTATTAATAATTAATATTAATATACTCCTGAATACCGACAATCTTTAAGATATTCTAAATTGCGGTAAGTTCTTTTCATCGTATTGGGCTACGGACTGGTAACTTTCTAACGGTAGATATGTTTAATGTATAGTTAATTCCTAAGGCTACTTTCCCTGTTAGTAAAGCCAGCAATTTAGATATTCTATATTTAGCCTATTTTCAATTTTGAAAAAATAGGCTTATGAGATCACCTTTTGTCCGTGTCTGTGTGCGTGTGAGTGTGTGTGTGTGAGAGAGGTGTGTGTGTGTGTGTGTGTGTGTGTGTGTGTGTGTGTGTGTGTGTCCCTATTAAAATCTAAACGGCTGGAGCGATTTCAATGAAACTCGGTAAATTCATAGCACTATTCCCGGCGACCTCGACCGTGCCCTTCAAATTTCGTTACGTCTCACCAATCCAACATGGCGGCTGTGCGAAATATTTCACTAGCATTCAATATCTCCGAAACTATTACCGATATCGCCCTGAAATTGTGTACGGTGATAAAGGGCACTACTAGAAGTTCACCTATGAGACTTTCAAAAACCTGGTGACTGCAAAACCAACATGGCGGTCAAGCGAAATTGAGACTTTTAAATAGACATTTCTCGCGATTTAGCTATCCAAACGTAATGAAACTTGGGACAGCAAATGTTTATACACATTGTAATGCACTGAAGTCTAATTTAGTTCAATTGTTTACATAACCTCAAAATGGCGGCTGTGCGAAATATTTCACTGACATTCTATATCTCCGAAACTATTACAGATATCATCATGCAATTTTTCACGGTGATAAAGGGTACTGATACAAGTTTACCTATGTATATTTCATAAACCTGTAAAGTATAAAACGAACATGGTGACCAAGCGAATTTGAAATATTTTAATAGACTTTTCACGTGATTTAACTCTCTGAGCGCAGTGAAATGTGGTACAGTAAATGATTTTGCAGATTGTAATGCACTGCCATCTAATTTAATTCAATTGTTTACATAACCTCAAGATGGCGGCTGTGCAAAATTTTAAAATTAAGGTTTTATTATTGTGTCGTAATCATGCGATCGAAGTGAAAGTTTGAATAATGAAGCTAGGCAATAATTGTCCTTGAATGGTACATAACTCTATGTCCTATACATATAACAATCCTAAATGGCGAGCTTCCGAAATATTTAGACGGTTCTCAATATCTATGAATCTTTTACAGCAACCAAACTGATTTTTTTATGTTCATAGAGACTATGAACATATGTTCACCTATAGGACTTTCAGTAACCTGGTGAGCACAAATCCAAAATGGCGGCGACGCAAAGTATAAATAATATAATGGAAGTTTCTCGCGAATTAACTATCCGAGTGCCGTGAAACGTTGCACGTTAAATGCTTATACAAATGTTGATCCACTGGCGTGTAATTTATTTCAATTGTTTGCATAATCACAAGATGGCTGGTGTGCGTACTTTTAAAATCTCGTTTTTACTTCTTGTGTTCTAATCATGCGATTGAAGTTTGAATACCACACGTACACAATAATCTTAATGTAATAGTACAAAAATAAAAATCCATCCTGGCGACCATATGAAATATTTAGACGGTTCTCAATATCTACGAATCTGTTACAGCAATTAAACTGAAATTTTGTATGTTGATAGAGACAATTAACATGAGCAGGACATATGAAAATAGGCTGTATAATTCTTCACGGAACTACTTGTTGTCTCTTTTGTTTCTCAAGATTTTTCTCTTGATTTTCTAATTTACGCTCATTTAAACAATAAATATTTTTAAATAATTTTAAAGAACTTAAAAAGTTCAAACGAGTCTGGAAGAACTCCAAAATGGACGCTATTTCTTTAAATAGAAGGAGAGAAATCCTACTGTATGTGCTCAAAACTAGAAAAAAAAATTCAGTTTCTCGTTAAAATGTATTACCTTTCTATCTGGAACTTTTCAACACACAAAGCTGAAATTCTCTGTTATGTGTGTTATATTTTAACACTGCCGTTTTTCTAAACATTTAAAAAATAACACGAGAAATCAAAAAATACTGTTATTTTAAAACACTTTTGTTAAAGTAAGCAGAACTCATTAACAAACATCCCTGAAAAATTGCGATTAGTTCATGTTAATTAGTTCTAACAACCAGCCTCCGTGGCTTAGGCGGCAGCACGCCGGCCTCTCACCGCTGGGTCCATGGTTCAAATCCCGGTCACTCCATGTGAGATCTGTGCTGGACAAAACGGAGGCAGACAGGTTTTTCTCCGGGTACTCCGGTTTTCCCTGTGAAAATTTAATTCCAGCAACACTCTCCTCTATCATTTCATGTAATCATTGCCCCAGAGGAGTGCGTCAGGCCTCGGCAGCCAGCACAGTTCATATCCTCGCCGATAGATGGGGGCTTCATTCATTCCATTCCTGACCCGGTCGGAGACTGGAAGCAGGCGGTGGATTTTCATTCATTCAATTAGTTCTAACAAAACTGGCAATAAAATTAACAATTAGCTTTGGAAGTATAGAACATTTCGTAGACCCTTAATATTCAGCTGTTTCTATATTTGGGCATCCGTCATTAAATTATATCTCTTATATTTTTTAATGTTGAAACCATTTTTTATGTTCGACCATGCCGAAATATAAATATTATATGCCAGAAAACTACATTTCAATGAGACTCATTATAGTTCAATTTTATAGTTATAATTGTGATACAGGTTCTGCACCAATCAGAGCTCAAGATCTTCATTTCGATACAGCTGTTTGACCAATTAGGTAAGAATAGCATCGCACATGCGCTCAACCCACTTGTTTCCACAAGCACACATGTCGGACACAAGCGACAACGTTGAACTAACCCCACCTTGTAAAGGGTATCGGATCGGATCAACGGTTGTAGTTAGAATCCCAAATACAAAGAAAAATCAGCATGAACCTTTATGGCAACAGGAAAATACTATAAAATATGCACAAAATGTATGAATCTACGTCCGTACGTTTGCAACACTCCATCTTTCTCTATAAATTACAGACATGAGAAGTGCACCGTCCAAAATGTTGGCATGAATAAACTGGGGAATATGGGAAAAGAAATTGCACTGTACCTTAATCTCCTCAACTCCAATTTGTACACAGGCCATTGCCTTCGCAGGAGTTCGTCGACAATTTTTGTGATTGATGGTGGTGATAATTATAACGACACTAGTACGTCATTGAGGCTGGTCTGTTGGTTCCTCAGTTTAGAGGCAGCGACGACGCGGTCATGTAGCCCCGTGTACATTGGGTGTGTACTGTAGACTATAAAATCTGTCTGATAACCGGTGTTAATTGAGATGGCTGAATTAGTGTGTAGTATCAGGTAAGGACTGCAGACGATCAATTTCAAGTAGTTCCTACTTTTTCTACCAAATGATACCGTCAACGAAACCTAGCTGTGAACATGGCTACTAGATGCCACCGCAACTGGCACCTGGTGACGAACGTTTGAACTTAATAGAGCGTTAATCAAATATAACCTAGAAATTTAGTTTAACACAATATTGCACAGTAATTAATGGAAGGTTTTTACATGCCATAAATCTATGACATGAGCTCGCTGGCTTTGCTTCCCCTCTCAAAAACTCCGACGACTTCGGTCGGGTTTGAACCCGCGATCTTGGGAATAGAAGCAACTACGCCACTGAAGCTGCCTGACATGAATGCTGAAAACATATGACATTGTCAAGGCCTTTGATCCACGCATGCGCTCTGTAAAGTAAATAACTGGGAAACCAGCGCATGCGCTCTGTTCAGTATTGCCAATAGACTATAGGCCTGTTGCATAATAAACTATTAAATGACACTAAGAGCACTCAGACTTTAGGGTTCAGTTTAGCAAACACGTAGCCTAATGCTAGTCTTTTGGACAATTGTGCCAAAAAATGAAAACCTTGAAGACTCGAAAAATGTCAAAATCTGCCTTTTGAAAAGCCTTATCATATTTTATTTTGAAAATTACTTCTGGCTTGTTTGATATTTTGACAAAACATACTAAAAGGCGCTTGTTTTTAAAATGGATACTGTTCCACAGATTTAAATGAAACAAAAGTTTGATTGTTGTAATCTATTCTCTTATTGTTTGCCGTTAATTTGTGTGAAGCACATTTTTGATTATCTCAAAACGGAAGTAGATATTTCTATTTTAATTTGACCATGTATGTATCGACACTAGTGCTCGTAGTGATAGATTTAGGCCACAAAGGATGTGGTCTAACCGTTGAGTGATTTTCTTGTCAGTCAAAACGGAAGTAAGTTAGATATTTCTATTTTGATTTTACCATGTATGGGTCGACACTAGCGCTCGTAGTGTTAGATTTAGGCCACAACGGATGTGGTCCAACTGGTGTGATTTTCTTGTCCGTTAAAACGTAAGTAGATATTTCGATTTTGATTTAACCATGAATGGGTCAACACTAGTGCTCGTAGTGATAGATTTAGTGAAATGCATATGACAAAGGGCGTGGTCTAACGCTTGGTGTCCATGACTTGTCAGTTTAGTGTAGTCATCAGGCCACCAACACAGAAAAGGCGTTTCATTAATACACAACATATTCAAAAGCGGAATAATACAAATAAAAAGCAGAAAGTAGTATGAATCAGCGATGAACCTGGAATGAGTCAGCGAACACTTGTTATTAAAATTGAACTTGTTTTTAGAGATTTAAATGAGAGTAAAGTTTGATTGGTTTAATCTATTCTTTGATTATCATCTGTTATCCTAAAATCTTGATTCCCAAGTCATGTTTTCAACATTAAGCACTGTGGCTTCTTTACTGTGTTAAGAGGGGCAGATGACCTCGCTGCTCCGCCCCTCAAAACCAGGGGCGTATATATAAATGGGGGAGCTGTGGGGTCTACAGCCACCCTACCCCCCCCCCCTTCCCGCCGAAAAAGCCAATAAAAATTAAGGAAGTGTTGCTTTGGGGAAAGCATAAAATAATTGTAAATTTGGGTGTACCCTAATCTTAACTTATTGGCTAAGTTATAAACAATATTAAGATTGAAATTAGACTACCTCATGGTATAGTGGCTATCATTCTTGGCTGCCGCCACGGAGGTCCGAATTCGATTCCCGGCTCTGCCAAGAAATTTTGATTCTAGTCTGAGGGCTGAAACGGGGTACACTCAGCCTTGTGAGGCAAAACTGAGAATTCCACTGTACGGTATTTTTGAGAAATAAATTATCAATTTGCGCAAAACAAATCTGTTTACCTTTCTGCTTAATAAATTGACAAATATTTAGATATTTGCCATTCACACTCCACAGGCCATAATAGAAAATGTATTGAGTATAACATTGTATTTGTGTGTTGTGTTGTATTTTACAACTTTTTTTGTATTGCCAGTAATTGTAGACTATATCTACTTAGAATTTTTAAAGTAACTCTCATCTAAAATACTTACACAAGGATATAATTATCCTCTAAGATATTGGTTGATATTTCTGGGTATTTTGCGGGGACAATTCCCTGAGAATACTCACAATTTTCCAGGATGTCAGCCCCTCCCAGAAAAAGAATTGTATATACGCCCCTGCTTAAAACAACAATAAATGACAAATGTTTGGAATGCCCCTGGAATAATTAGACAGTGATGTTTTAAAGGGTGGAATATGTACAGTATCTGCCCTTTCTGAGTGGTGTACGTAGCCCCTCCCGACATTAACTCGAGTTCAGGGTGCGCCTAATGATGCTGTGTAGTCGAATAATAACCGTGGATCAGGTAGGAGCGTGTGGTGAAATACACCAGTAGTTTGTACTCATAAATATCATGAGTCAACGCACACGTGGCCCATGAAATATGAGGCCCGGTCACTGCCGGAAAAATAAATCGGATTATCGTATTTACTCGGGTCACACGCAATGAAAGCAAATCTGCTCAATATTTTAAGTCTGCTCAGCCCTGAATGCCCAAGCGGATACGGATACAACTTAGTACCGGTACCTGCGTGTGAATTTGGTCTTACTTTATCACAACATGGGTTTATATTTAATATAGAATTAGTCTTCCTACTGATGTTTTCATGTATACAACATGGTTGACAATTCAAACGACGCACTAACTGGTTAGCACCTGAAACAATATTCTCATTCCAGATTTCGGAAGAAGATTAGTTTTACTCATGTCAGGCAACTCAGTTAACATATTTGTTGATATTCGGCACTTGTTTTTTCTAAATTATTTAATTTTCTAAATGAATTTTTGAATTTTGAATATAAAGTCCAATATTTTATTTACACTTACTATTACAAAATTTCTTGTTTTTCCATGTGTATTTTGAAAATTTAATGTGAAGCCCAATATTATATTTTATTCTATTTACAACTAATATTGAATTGTAAGGATATCTATTTTTATTATTTTACTAGCTCAAGTACCCGTGCTTCGATTCTGAAATTGAAATGTGAAGGTTGCAGTTAAAACAGGGGATAGGCGAGGTGCTGCGCGGAGGGAGAGTTAGGATGGAACATTTTGTCCAGCTACACCGCTTGGCTTTGACCGTGTCTTATAGCACAAAATTAGGTTTTACTCGCTAACAGTTGAAGATACTTGAAAAGTGATAAGGACCATTCTGATAGAAATTAAATTTTTAAACCTAGTATATGCCATCAAAAGTTTGCTATTTCTTAGCGTTCTATTTTTATTTGAAATTGAAATATGAATGTTTGAAACCAAAGGGTGTAGTGACGTCACTGAAATGGTCGCCATCTTTCAATAGTGCAAATCATTGAAATCAAAAGTAGCCCATATATTAACCAGGTAAATTATCTACTTTCCTGTAAAATTTCATGAAAATCGGACCAGTGGTTCTTTGGTGATCGAGTAATACACGGGCACATACCATCTCATTTTTATATATTAGTATAGATGTAGCTTTTTGATGTACGAAAAACGTACGATATTATTTACTTAGTAATTTGAAAGTACCCATGTTTAAGGAGCCTTGACATGGCTTCTAATGATTACTATGAGAATTACTAGTGACGTCAGTTATCTGTAGGTTTGCTACGGTACTGTATCTGTTGAGGGCAGTGAAGGACGTAATGTTCTGTACAAATCATTTACTCTTATAGTGATCTTTTTGACGTATTGAGTGTACAGGGAGCTGCCGTAGTACCTCTAAACTGAACCCAACGCCGTAAGTAGAAAAGAGGACGTGTTCATGGCGTGGTTAATCATTTAAGGTTACTGTTTCATTTTGGTTGCTACAAATTATTCTGGTTCTGTTAGTCTTAGTCAAGTCTTATCACAGTTACTGTATTCCCGATTTGTAATACAAAAGGTAGCCGGTACAGGTTAACACTGTCAACAATTAAAACAATGCAGCATAAAAATATTATGATTAATAAAACATAAACGCCAACATATTAGTAGTAGAACACACCTTAACGGAGAGTATAACACTACAATACAATATACATTCCGTCATAAGGTAAAGATTCAAAATCTCCCGTGACGCCAGCGGCATCGAGAATATGAAATTAGACCACGACCACGTGGATTAGCGGCTAACAATCTCGGCTGTCGCCTTGGAGATCTGAGTTTGAATCCGGCTCTGCCAAGAAATTTTAATTCTGGACTGGCAGCTGCGCCTCCCGTGGCAAAACTTGGAAGATGTTTTCTGTGGTTTCCCACTTCTACACGAAGCAAATACCGGGATAGTTTCTAACTGAAGGCAACAGCAACCTCGTTTTTAATCCTCACCAGAATTACAAATACACACACTACTACAGCCATCACAGTAACACAGGTTATCAGAAAAAATCATACACACTTAAGTTCATGGGGCTACATGGCCATAATGTCGCCAAGCCTCTAAATCAATAAACAATAACAGAATCATTTAAGCACATTTAATCTCAATACTAAGTTTCGTGATGATTATCTATAGCCGTTGTTACGTTAGGCCGCGTGCAGGGTTAGCCGATGTATTATCTATAGCCGTTGTTACGTTAGGCCGCGTGCAGGGTTAGCCGATGTATTATCTATAGCCGTTGTTACGTTAGGCCGCGTGCAGGGTTAGCCGATGTATTATCTATAGCCGTTGTTACGTTAGGCCGCGTGCAGGGTTAGCCGATGTATTATCTATAGCCGTTGTTACGTTAGGCCACGTGCAGGGTTAGCCGATGCATTTGCTTTTTTATTTTTATTTTAATTCTCTACATGGACCCCTGTTAATAAATTTAAAAAAACTACATATTCAGATTTTTATGGTGTTCAGATTCCTAATGTTCTTATCGTGGTTTGGATAGAAAATGGAGGCCCATGGCCTGGTGTTTACGTATTGGCTACTGTAGTCATGGAGAAAATGGAGTAGTATGACCCCTTGCAGAGACCGGTGGAAACCTGGTGATCACTTCTTGAGGTACTGTTGCTGTTGAGAAACTTGAGTGGCAAGGCCTCTTACCGAGATAGATGGAAACTCGGTGGACCCGTCTTGTGCTACTGTTGTCATCGAGATGGCCGGTCTTGCCATTACTTCATAAGTTAATTTTTTGACTTTATTAGCTTTTGCTCGATTGCAAATAGGCCGATATCACAAGAATGAGAAAGAGTATCGAAAATTCATGTAGCCAGCGGTTTCTTCTGGGTCCCAAACTATGTGTATGAAAAGTTTGGTTGAGATTGGTGGAACGGTGGAGATTTGTATACGGAACATACAGACTTTCACTTTTATATATTAGATTTCAATCTTTTAATTACAATTTATCACATAACATTTTTCATATCAAAGAAACATTAGACTTAAGTGCATCTCTGGTGTTTAATTTTATTCTTAATTGAGTTAAAGAAGACCTCAATGTCAGGTCGAACCATGAAGGCCTACAACATATAAGAGATATAATTTTGTAAGTATTTTTTGGCGTTTATTTTAAACTTGGAATTCAGTGGAAAACTAAACTTTCAGAATGAAATGGTAGAAGGTTTTCATAATTCCTCGTAAATTTACTCGTATTTACCTTAAACTGGGGTTAGAATAGTCTTGGTTCAAACGTGGGATATGACATGATTAATTGGAATGGTCAAGTAAGCATGTGTTTAACTAAAGGTGTTCCTATACACAGTGTTGACTACGATTAAGGCTGCCCATGATTAATGTTTTGACAAATGTGATGAGAATGTTTTTGTTTGTGTTTTTGTTGTTAGCCTACATTTCACATTTTGCAAAAATGAGGAAAAAGTAGTCTTATGAGATCGGGCAAATGTGTGTCTGTCTGTCTTTCTGTCTGTCTGTCTGTCTGTCTGTCTGTCCTTCTGTCTGTCTGGCTGGCTGTGTGTGTGTCCCCCCTATCAACTCCTAAACGGCTGGAGCAATCAAAACAAAATTTAGTAGGAGTAAAGGTCTATACCCGAATATCTCACGGCCATATTTGAAAATGATGTCAGTGCTACCAACTGCTAAAAAATCGCAATTGAAATTTGAGCTCCATGTTGGATATCTTGGAAGGTATGAATGGGAGCTATTTCAAAATTGGCATACGTATAGATAATAATATTGCAGTTTAATTTCCAGGAGGCCATACATCGCTGTGTTGCCAAAATGATTATAAGCCTGCTGATTGGTCCAATTTTTAAATGCACATAACTTCTACACTATCAATTGGAATTCAACCAAATTGCGTATGTTGTATGCATACATAACCAGATATGACTGAGCGTATTCTTAAGACCCACCAGGGCTGCCAACTGTTAATAAATGCTCCTAATTTATTTTATCCAAATACCAATATATCAGAAAGTATGCAAGCCAATAGCTCTAAACTTTGCACACGTATAGTACCTGGCATTCTAGATGCATTTGGACTAACTAATATACGTCAGTGCTGCCAACATGATTCTAAGCCTGCTGATAGTTCCAATTTTAAAATGCATGTAACTTCTATACTAACTAATGGATTTCATTCAAAATTGGCACAACAATAGATCATATTATTTCAGATTATTTCTGACCAATACATGCATGACATTGTTGCCAACATGATTTTACGCACGCTGTTAGATCCAATGTTTAACTGCATGTAACGTCCATGCTATTCATTGGACTTCAACCAAATTTTGTATTCTGTACCTTAAGAGATGGAACTAAGAATATATTCAGTCATCAGGGCTGCCAACTGTAGTGCTCTATTAGGCTACATTATGCAAGATATACAGTATTTCGAAATAATTAGAAATTTCGATATTAGCAACTTAATTTCTTCATTATTCTAGATAGGTTCATATACTGTAGAATAATCATTGGCATGAAAAGTAGGCTGTATAGTTCGTCACGGAACTTCTTGTTATGGTATGAGATAATAATTCTTGGAGAAATTGATCCGTACTGATATAATAATAAGTAACATTATTATGTTGGAAGGCATTTTTCAGTGTTGCCTTAGTAGGCTAAATGAAATTTGAATGCTTTTCTGTCTGTCAACACAATTGTACCCAAATTGCAAAGGGTGTTAATCCCCAAACCTGAAATAAATGGCATGAGATTAATGAGAATAATATATTAACTTATCTCATGTGATTCATTTACAGGTTTAGAGATAAACAAAGACCCATTACAATTTTTGGGAACAATCGTGTAGACCAACTGATAGGCCATGGGGCCATGCTCTCTGCGGACTTGGTAGACGAGGGTTCGAATCCCACCGTCGGCCGTACTTGAAATGGTTTTCTGTGGTTTCCCATTTTCAACTCCAGGCAAAATCCTAGGACGGTACCTTCTGACAGGCCACGGCCGCTTCCTTTCACATCCTTGCCCAGTTTTATTCATCTTTAATCATTTTATCTCTCATTAACTCCTCTCGTCTGGTTGGCGTCAGGAAGGTCATCCAGCCATAAAAACATCTGCCTAATAGAACTTCATCGCATCTCATCCCGAACCCCGTTGGAAACGGGAATAATTAGCTGTAGACATACATACGTGTTGACCAACTGAAAAGCATTTAAATGTTTTTTTAATAAGTATCAATTGAAATCACTGGTATTCCACCGGGTGAGTTAGCCGAGGTCGTTACGGCATGACTGCTGGCAGTCGCTCACAGCCGGGAGGCGAGGAGGTTCGAATCCCCCCGCCGGCAACCTTGAAGATGGTCTTCTGTGGTTTCCCATCTTCCTTCCAGGCAAATGCCGGGGTTGGTCCCTAACTATAGGCCACAGCCGCTACCTTCCAACTCCTCATCCTTACATTCCAACTTCCCTCCCCAACGGTACTTGTAGCTCACCCATTGGGTGTCCGTCTCGAAGCAGCTACAATGCTGGCGAGCCGAACATGTCCTCGGACACTCCCGGCACTAAAAGCCATACGCTAAAAAAAAACCTCCTCTCGTCTGGTTGGCGTCAGGAAGGTCATCCAGCCGTAAAAACATCTGCCTAATAGAACTTCATCGCATCTCATCCCCAACCCCGTTGGAAACGGGAATAATTAGCTGTAGACATACATACGTGTTGACCAACTGAAAAGTATTTAAATGTTTTTTTAATAAGTATCAATTGAAATCACTGGTATTCCACCTATCAATGTAACTATAAGAGAATACAATTTATTCGTACATGTTTCAGGTTATTTTGGTCCTTCCTCAGGGAATAAGTTGTTATTGATACTATAGGGGTTTTGCGATATCGACCCCAAATTAACCCAACCAACCCCAGAAAAGTTACAGAATCAACAACTGTTATTATTCTGTACTGTAGGGTTCTTAATACAGAGGGTGGATTTGCCACATTTGAGAAATCATGAATACCAAACTGCATAAAATTTATTCTAAGTGTCGTTGTGAGGGACTTAAAATATCTGTCGATTGGCTGCATCATAGCTTGTTCCACTGCGCACTGACATAACCACAGTAGGTTGCACACTGAAATGTTACGAGAAATATTTTGAGAGTTCTCATACAAGATTGAACTATTTCATGGCTGAAGGGAATTTCATTACAGTAGCATCAGCACTTTCCGCAAGCCGCGGAGAGTGTGAAGACGTCAAACTAGAGCTCCTTGTCGGCTCCCCGCAACATCTTCAGCAGTCAATAACGAGGGTGGTATATGTTATTGACACGCATACCCATCTCATCCTACAACATAGTCGTTCGCGTTCAGTCACACATGACGACTGCAATTGGGAGCTGTAAACGTTGAGGTGGGACCATTTGCGCTTCGTGTATGTTTTGAAGTCTTTGAAGGCTTTCTGAGAGCTTTCTCTCTGGTCGATGTGATTACTGGAATTATTACTGATTATGTCCGAGTATTGCTTCCATGCAGCTTTTATCTCTTCGAGCATGTTGACCAAACTTTGAAATCGTCTCGCCCAAGGTATCCATCAGATTATGGCTATTCAACTATTATTATTATTATTATTATTATTATTATTATTATTATTATTCTTTCTTCGATTCGGACAACTAGGGACCACGTCAGTTCAACTGTCTCTTCTTCCGAGCTTTAACTACCGCCCAGTGTTCCCGCATTCGTCTCCGGTGTTGTTCTTTTCTCTCTTGGGACCACACCTTCCCTGTCTTCAGCTTCGGCTTTTGCTGGAAACCTTTGTGCGTACGTAGTTTTTCCTGAAGTGGAACACGCTCCTATATATCTTTAGGGGAAATTTCCATTTCACCTAGATCTTTCTCAACTTCCGTGAACCATGCCCCTTTGGTTTTCTTATCCTGAAAGTACGTCAATATCCGTTTTGATATCCTGCCTGGGCTCATTCGTGTCACGTGGCTATAAAAGGCAATCCTTCTTTTTCGAATCGTGTCACTGATCTTCTCCACGTGCTTGTATAATTCGTGGTTGTGACGCCTTCTGTACTCGCTGTTTTCTATGATAGGACCCAGGATTTTCCTCAAAATCTTCCTTTCTTTCACCTCTAGTTTTTCCATAAGACCTTTCTTGTTCATTGTTAGAGTCTCTGCCGCATACAGAGCCTCTGGTCGAATAACAGTGCAGTAATGTCTAATTTTGGCGTTTAAGGATATCGATCTCTTATTGTAGATGTCTTTAGTCAGGTTGTATGCCATTTCCATTTTATTAATGCGTGACACGAAGGCTTCTTTCTCTGATAGGTTAGGCTCTATCCATTCACCGAGGTATTTAAACTTTTCTGCCTTCTGAACTTTTCCTAGTCCGACCTCCAGTTCCCTGGGCGCTGATTTTATGTTTGTCATGAATTGTGTCTTCTCAAAGGAGATTTGAAGCCCAGCCTTCAGTGCTTGATTTTTCAGTTGGTTAAGTTGTTCTTCTGCCGTATCAATGGAATCTGAAAAGATCACTAGATCATCTGCAAAGGCTAGACAGTCGATTGTAAGATTCATATACTTGTACCCTAGCCTTACCCCATTTTCTACGCTTGAATTTTTCATTTCTTTCCGCCATTCTCGGATGACCTTTTCTAAAACACAGTTGAAGAGTCGAGGTGAGAGTCCGTCTCCTTGCCTCACTCCTGTCCTGATTTCAAAGGCATCGGACAACTCTCCTCTGAACTTCACTTTGGAGGTGGTGTTGGTCAGGGTTTGCTGGATAATTGATTGTGTCTTGTTGTCTAAGCCAAACTCTTCAAGGATTTGCAATAGGGTGGTTCGATCAATTGAGTCGTACGCTTTTCTAAAATCAACAAAGGTCACCACGAATTCCCTGTTCCTGAGTTTCAGATATGAAAGGATGGACTTCAGATTCATAATCTGCTCAGCACATGACCGTCCCTTTCTGAAACCCCCTTGGTATTCCCCCAGTTGTGGATCGATTTGTTGTTCCGCCCTATTCTGTAGAGCTTTTGAGAGGATCTTGTAAGTTATTGACAGAAGAGAGATGCCACGGTAATTGTTCACATCTGTTTTCTCCCCTTTCTTATGTAGTGGATGAATTACGGCAGAGGTCCATCCACTTGGGAGTTTTTCGCTCTCCCAGATCTCTTGAATAATTGCAACAAGCTTGTCGATTGCCTTTTCCCCTGCATGTTTCCACAGTTCAGCCATTATCAAATCTTCACCCGGTGCCTTGTTGTCCTTCAGCTCTTGGATTATCTTCGTGATTTCAGCCTTTGTAGGTGGGGACGAATCGGGGTGGATGTTTGGATTTATTTCATAAACGAAAGGGGTCACTGGAGCCTCACAGTTGAGGAGGTTTTCAAAATAACTTGTTAGAATCTGACAATTATCTTTATCATTGTGAGCCAATTTCAGACTGTGCTTGAAGGTTTTATAGAAGTTACGTGTGTTATTTTTCTGGAAGTATTGCTCAATATGTACCAACTGTTCCCTATTAAACGTACGTTTCACGCCACGGATAGTTTTTGATGCAGATTTTCTCGCGTTTAGGAAGTTGACCCTATTCTCTTAATTTTTGTGGCAATCCCATTTCTGCCACGCAACCTGTCTTAGCTGAACTGCTGTATCACATTCATGATCCCACCAAGGATGCTTTCTTGATTTTGTGAGTGGGTAAGTCTCCTTTGCAGTTCTGGCTATAGCCTCTTGTAATTGTTCCCAATTCTCTGGATTTAAACTTTCCAACTTGTGGGTGAATTCTTGGTTGCTCCTTAGCGTGTCTCTGTCAAACTTATCAGTTTTTCTTGGAGTAATCTTCTTGTTATTTCTTGGAATTAGTCTAACTTTGATTTGCGAAAGGTAGTGGTCCGAGTCTAAGTTGCCACTTCTCAGAACCTTCACGTTCTGGATCTCTCGTTGCGCTTTCCGTGCAATGGCGACATGATCAATTTGGAATTCACCAAGGTTGGAGTTTGGAGAAATCCAGGTCTTCTGTTTTCTGGGTAGGTGTTTGAACGCCGTTGACTTTAGGACCAGATTGAATGCTCTGCATAACTCCACAAGCCTCTCTCCATTACGATTAGTTCTCCTGTGAGCTGGGTAGTTTCCAATAATCTTCTGATATTTTCGTTCTTTGCCCAGCTGGGCATTGAAATCCCCTAGGAGAATGATGGTATGTTTGTCAGGTACCTTTGAGAGGATATATTCTAGCTCCTCCCAGAATGCGTCTGTTCTTTCCGGGTCCTTCTTATTCGCCTGATTGATTGGCGCATGTACGTTCACCATTGTATAAACTCTATTTGTACACCGAAAAGAAAGAGTAGAGACTCAGCTGTTAGGGGTTGTGAAGTCCACAATCGAACCCAAAATCTTCCTGTTGACAATAAATCCTGTGCCTAAGTATGGGATGGTTTTTACTACACGTTTACCGGTCTTGCCTTTGAATATTCTATAACCTTGTGACTCGAAGCACTGTTCATCCGTGAATCTTGTTTCCTGAATTGCAGCGATTAATATCTGATATCGGGACAAGACATCAGTAACCTGTTTGAGTTTGCCGATCTTAAGAAGTGAGTTTGCGTTGAAAGTAGCAAAGAAATTCCGGCGTTTGTGACTGATCTTTCCTGGAGTCTCCGATACCTCCACGCATGTCTGCGCAGGCTCCCCAGAATCCCAAGGCCTGCATGCTTCACTCAAGGTGAAGGTGGATTGGTTACCACCTGGGGTAGTAGCTTCTGCTGAATTTTTCTCCATGCTTTGAACAGTTAAAAAACTGTAGATTGGGGTCAGTGATATTTCACACTGACCAAAATACTACCAAGGTTGTGAGCCTTGGAGGGCCTCATGATGTCTTCCGGCTAAGAGCAGGCATTTCCTCCTACTCGAAAAAGGTATGGTTTTCCCGCCAATACTCGGGTGGCTGATTGCAGTGGTCACCCACTGGGCGACGGGGTCGCCACATCCCTACGCCAAATTATTATTATTATTATTATTATTATTACGTGTAATATTTCTAATGTCAACTATTATTGCGTACTTGTTTGCTCGAAACTGAAGACATCCTATTTAAATGAAATACGAATGTTCGTCTCTAGTTGTTTCTTAGTCGCTCGTGATAACTGTACGAGTATTTTCTGCAGCAAAGCCTTTGCTTCACGTACGCATTTATAATTTATCAGCAAACAGTTGAGTTTTGCTGTAATAGATCGTATGCAAAGTACACCGTTCCTCTATTTTGGAATTGTAATTTAGCTGATAAATTTCCATGACATGTTACAAAACTGCACGGAATATATTTATGCCCGTTGAATTACGAGCATGATAAATTGGGTTGTATAATCATGTTTCAAATGCAATTTAAAGAATGCAGTCAAAACATGTCATCCGTATCATGCTTTATAGTTCTGTTATTTTAGGCTGAGCTTCTTACAATGTATTCGGACCCGTATTATTCTAATTTTTACATAATAGTGGATGTGAGAAACGTTTATAGGTAGTGGATGACTATTACAGTCGGACGCCCTTCCTAACGCCAACCTCAATAGGGGAATTAAAATAATAATAATAATAATAATAATATCGTACGGTGCCGGGTGCAAGATTTGTTATTCGACGCCCAGAGGGCAGCTTGCATGTCGAATATTTGTCGTTCTTTGGAGCGTCTGAAAGTCAAAGAGGTTAGATACATAAGCTCCTTGACACTATAGCGCTTTCTAGTAGAGAAAGGAGGAACTTGTGTTGAAGGAAAATCCCAAGATTAATTTTGCCATCATGAACACGGCCTACTGAATTCAAATGGGTTCTTTAACATGCCAACAACGTATGACATGAGTATCGTGATTTTTGTCGCCTTCAAAAATCACTTACCATGGCCAGGAGCGAACCTGCAATCTTGGGGTTGGTAGTCCGACGCGATAACCACTCACTCACCTTGGCAAGCAGGAATTAAAATAACTGTACATTAATGAAACTCTACAAGGATTTGGTCGCTGTGCCCTATCAGAATGTACAGTCCTGGCATTTGCCTCGAAGTGAAAATAGGAAAATAGGAATCCACGGAAAACTATTTTAAGGAAAGCAAACGGTGGGGTTCAAATACCAGGGCCACCTCCATGGCTAATGTTTTAACACGCTAGGGTTCAGCCCGAAGGGTATCGGATTTGACTTCAGGACGAGCCGACGGGCATTTGGTCACCTTTAGATGATTTCCCTGGCTCAGGCCCATGTGTTTGTGTAGTTTTCATGAACTAAATTGAGAAGCTAAAGTAAACAGAAAATAAAAAACAAAACAAAATGCAATGTAACTCAAGAGAAAAAAAAGAAAAAGAATTTAAGAAATAATTTTTAAATAAAAATCACTTTCATCTCCCGAGTCTGGGAATAGCCTGATCGTGCTGGTTAATGCACTGAACCACCTTTCATCTCCCGAGTCTGGGAATAGCCTGATCGTGCTGGTTAATGCACTGAACCACCTTTCATCTCCCGAGTCTGGGAATAGCCTGATCGTGCTGGTTAATGCACTGAACCACCTTTCATCTCCCGAGTCTGGGAATAGCCTGATCGTGCTGGTTAATGCACTGAACCACCTTTCATCTCCCGAGTCTGGGAATAGCCTGATCGTGCTGGTTAATGCACTGAACCACCTTTCATCTCCCGAGTCTGGGAATAGCCTGATCGTGCTGGTTAATGCACTGAACCACCTTTCATCTCCCGAGTCTGGGAATAGCCTGATCGTGCTGGTTAATGCACTGAACCACCTTTCATCTCCCGAGTCTGGGAATAGCCTGATCGTGCTGGTTAATGCACTGAACCACCTTTCATCTCCCGAGTCTGGGAATAGCCTGATCGTGCTGGTTAATGCACTGAACCACCTTTCATCTCCCGAGTCTGGGAATAGCCTGATCGTGCTGGTTAATGCACTGAACCACCTTTCATCTCCCGAGTCAGGGAATAGCCTGATCGTGCTGGTTAATGCACTGAACCACGCAATTGTAAGATTATTCCAATGATGCAAACCACGTGGTACCAACTTAACGATCTCCTTTGAATAATCCACTGAGAGTTGATCAAATGTTTCGCTTACTTGCAATTAGGTCTGTATTCACCACATTACCTGATTTGTCAAAATTACCGAGGTAAAAATGTTGGTGGTGGTGATGGTTCTTTGAAGGCGAGAATCACTTAGGCGAAGCCTCCGTGGCTTAGGCAGCAGCACGCCGGCCTCTCACCGCTGTGGTCCGTGGTTCAAATCCCGGTCACTCCATGTGAGATTTGTGCTGGACAAAGCGGAGACAGACAGGTATTTCTCCGGGTACTCCGGTTTTCCCTGTCACAATTTCATTCCAGCAACACTCTCCACTATCATTTCATTTCATCTGTCATACATTTCATCATTGCCCCAGGGGAGTGCGACAGTCAGCCGGCACAGTTCATATCCTTGCCGCTAGATGGGGTCTTCATTCATTCCATTCCCTGACCCGGTCGGTCGACTGGAAGCAGGCTGTGGATTGCATTCAATCACTTAGGTCATCTGTCCCTAATGATTTGTGTGAAAGTGAAAATAAATATGAATTGAAACCTACAACTAAAACCAACTACAGACTTATAACTAACGTACTTTGAAAATACTATTACAAAGGGGGCTGATACACCTGGAAATATGATTTTTTTTTCATTTTTTGTTTTTGATCTCGAATGAAAGAATAACCATTTCTTTATCAAAATCTGAAGTTTTATAGCGAAATTTCCAATTTTGACCGAGATATTACGATTTAAATCCATGCATATACGGAACTGTCAGCTGAGTGTTACGTGTAAGTGGAAATGTATATACAATATTTAGAGCCAATTTCCCAAAAGTTTAATTTTTTTACACAAAAACACAATAACTCAAGAACTAATGGTCCAAAATGCATGAAATTTGGAATTCCCCTTGTTGGAACTATGTTATAGGGGATGAACCTCAATTATTGAATTCCTTTGAGAATTATACTCAGTGTATCTAAAAAACCAGGTGAAATTCTTAATTTTTCTGAATATTCAAATTAAATACCTATAAAAGGGTAACTTATTCTTCCACCAAGTTCATATAGGTCTATCCTGGGTAATTTAGTGTTGTATTTAAGGAAAAAAAATGTTTATGCCAATCACATTGATAGTTTTCAAGAAATTATGTTTTTTGTAACATTCAAAAAATATTTTTTTAATATTTTAATATGCTAATTTTATTACACTTGTACATACTGAATTTAAAAACTTTATACATCAAATGAAAGCCCAGCATTTGTACTATAAGTGTACTAAGTTTAATTCCAATCCTGTTATGGTTCCATAGATATACAGTAGAGTAATTTACAAAATGCATGCATTCCAGGAGTATCAGCCCCAAGAGCTATAACGGGTATGAGCGACAGGGAAGCAAAATGCCCTCAACCCTCGAAGAAAGAAGATTGAGGGGAGGGGGTGGAAGGAAGTGCAGCCATGAAAGGCCCACAGGGAAGAGAAAAAGAAGAAAGTCGGTGCCAAGATCATTGTAAACAAGTAGTTCCGTGACGAACTAAAGGGCCTAATTTTCTTAAAATTTAAGATTCTGAAAATTATTCTAGAATATTATTGTCTATATGTGTGCCAATTTTTGAATAGTTCGCATGCATAACTTCTGAGATATCCAACATAGAGCAAAAATGTCAATTGCGATTTTTCAGCAGTTGGTAGCACTGACGTCTATTTCAAATATGGCGATGAGATGTTCAGGTATAGATCTTGACTCTTACCAAATTTGGTTTTGATAGCTGCAGCCATTTAGGAGTTTATATGGGGCACACACAGACAGACAGACAGACGGACAGACAAACAGACAGACTGACACACATTTTCCCGGATCGATCTCATAAGTCTACTCACTTTTGCAAAATGAGAAAAGTAGGCTAAAATGAAAAAGTGGAATCATTTGTAGTGGCTAACTCCTGGGCTCACAAGCCATGAACTCTTGAGGGTGTAGCAGTATCTAGGATGCACCCCTCATGTGTGGTGGGGCTACACATTTCCTGCCTCCATTTGGGAGGCTTTTCAGTCGGTCAACACGAGTGTGCCAAATTAGATTGGGCGGGGAGCTGTAATTAATTTCCTAGTGCCTGAAGTAAAACACATGAATTATTTATACACATAATAAAGCACATCTCACACAAATGAGTGGCTTAATTGGAGGACTAGTTTCCTTCATCAAGCGAACACCATCAGATGCTCTTCACTTAGGCTTGTAGGCTCAGCCTCGCGGGGTAAAACTGAAGAGAAGTGGGTTAGATTCCCACCTCAACCAGCTTGGAATTGCTTTTCCTCGGTTTCCCACTTCTACTCCAGGCAAGTGCTGGGATGGTTCCTAACTTTAGGCCACACACGCCTCCTTCCCAATCCTCTCCTGAATTACAAATACACACACTACTACAGCCATTACAGTGACACAGATTATCAGATAAAAATTACACACACACACCCAAGTACACAGGGGTAAATTACCTCGATGTCCAAGCCCCTCAAATGAAACAACAACAACATTACTTACGTTTGATTTTAATGACTAGGATAAATTTTGTAAAATAATTACGTGAAATAAAATAAAAAACTATTCGAAGACATACTGCTGTGTAGAATTATGAGATTATTTCTTCACTCCTTTATTAAACCTTATCTCTCATTTATGAGAGTACCTCTCACCAAGATGACCGGGTTCGATTTCTGTGAGATTTTTCGAGGTGAAAGTGACGAATATTGGTTCATATTCCTCATTAAAAAGAGGCACGAAGGACGAAAGCTAGTAGTTTTACGTGACCGTTAATCTCGCGATCATGAACCACGTGACCTTCATTTTTACGTGGAAACCAAACCACAGGACGTGATATTTCACTTCAAATGTCTCATATACATTGACCGGGAATCGAACCCTGTCCTCGTTGGTGAGAGTCAAGTAGCTTGACCACTACACCCTCTTGGTAGCCACGAAAACTACAAGCGTGCTTCAATTTGCGATTCCAGCTCGAAGCTCTCAGCGTGTCCTCCAAGTCATAACTCGTGGCAAATGGCGCACCACCTGCAAACTACGATCGCTGTTTAGTTCCATACTTATGAACATTTCCAGCCATTTACTTCGATAGTTTACAGTTTTATAAACGACTACTTGCTTTATGGGCCACTAATCATAGCTAGGTGATTTTAAAGACGATATACAGCAACCCAACATTAACGTAGATAGAATGAGACTGCAGCCCCGTTTCTAATATCCCAATAAGATCCATGGTTGAACTAAAACTGCATTCGTCAGGAAACACTTTGGTTAGCTTAAAATGACGGGTTTTCAGGACCGCCTCATCAGAGGTGCACACCAGCCTACAGGCTGACAATCCTTCTCCTTCCATATTATGGTAGTTTCTTTATAATGTGTTCTTAGACAATGGTAGGCGCCATGACACTTGAATTAATCTATCACATTGGTACTTGCCTGGAGCATGGAGTGAGTGTGGAAAATAACCAGGGAAGGACCATTCTCAGAAAGCAGTTGACAAGGCCGGGAATCAAACCCCGGATCTACGAAAGGTCCCATTAAAGTCTTCACACCCTCCGTGGCCTGCGGCCAGTGCTGCTGCTACTGTAATGAAATTCTCCTCAGCCATGAAATAGCTGAATATTGTTTGAGAACTTTCCAAATATTTCTCGTAACATTTCAGTGTGCAACCTACTGTGGTTATATCAGCGTGCAGTGGAACAAGCTATGATGCATCCAATCGACTGATATTTTAAATCCCTCACAACGACACTTAGAATAAATTTTATGCAGTTTGGCATTAATGATATTTTCAAATTTGGGGAGATAATCCACCCTCTCTATTAAGAACTCTACAGTTCAGAATAATAACAGTTGTTGTTGTTGATTCATTTAGGGAATTGGTCATCGTGGTCATCTCAGTATCGGGTACTTGGGTGTGTTTGGACTGCACTGGTGGATAAATAAAGCATTTTTAGTAAGGTACTAGATTGAGGGATCAGTATTCTTGCAATAGCATATATCGGCGGTGATTTGAGTGATTCTGATCTCAGGATATCATATAGATAAATAGCTTATAAAGATAATAGCGGAAACTCCGCTGTAAAAGCATGCGTTCGCCGGGGGACAGCGATCACAGTGCCATCTCTTGGTGTGAGTTCACAGCATCACTCACCTTGCCTTCACCAGCTAGTATTTTTCAATGCGCACCAACCAAACTTGCTTTGTGGTGTTAACATTTGTTATGGTATGCTATTTAGGCATTAAGTAATTTGAAGACCAGGGTTAGAGGAAACAAAATGTACTTGGTTTCGTACAGGTAATTTAGAATTATTCGAGAAAAATATAGCAGATTATCCATGACATTGTATCCATTAGTTATTATGTTACAGCATTCACAATCGCTGGAATCAAATGAAAAGTAGATTCCTTCGTAAATTATTGGTACGTAAAAATTGTAGAAATGAAAATGTATCAAAACATCAAACTACTGTAGTAACTAATACGAATATTGCCTGCCTACCTTTAGGTACCGGTATAAGATTATTCATATCATGAGCGTGGCCCACACTCTGTGTGAAGTTGGAGAGCACAGAGAAAGGAAAACGGAGTGGAATAATGAGACAGCAAGTTTTCTGAATACCACTCGTGGCTGGCATACCAATGACAACACGGAAGGGAAACTTTGGCATGACTCAATTTGCTTGCGTGCATCTTTCCACTTTCACAACTTCTGCACACAGATAGGAAACATGTAGATCCATTCATCCACTCTCTCACTTGCTCATGTCATCATCTCGTCTATTGACAGTGTTGTCTGTGCTTTCTATGTACAGCAAATAGCAACCCGCCCCGGCTTCGCCCGGGAACAGTTATGAATGCATTACGTGATAAGTGCTATTTTTTCTTTCGATGTCATTGAACTACGACCTATATCCGTTTTACTTCTCGGCATGATGGGCTAAAATCACTGAATGGACTAGTAATTATATTATCATGGAGATGCATGTGCAACGAATTCTTGTCAGACGTAATTTAAGAATGGCGAGATGCATGAAACACAAATCCCTCTTCCGTTCAATCTAAACTTGTCTGTGTATTTTGCGGAACGAAAAGTTCACAGACGAAATTAAGAAAATCTGAGTTGCACTTCCAGGGGAACTCCGAACACAACCATTATTCTCTGAAGTCTTAACTCAACACGACTCAACAGTTTGCTGCTGGCTGTATCTGGGGTAATAGGCTCGCCTGCTAGCTAGGCTGTAACTGGTGTGATAGGCTCGCTCATAGCCCCTAACTAGCACGTAAACTGTCACCTCAGTAATTGAATGGAGATTGTTGGAAGAAATGAAATCACTTATAGGTGGCAATGTATTGAACATAGAGATATGCTCTCACGGACCTTTATGTACAACTTTTCATGCTGGAAAATTCTTACACTCATAGTATATTGATATTTTTAACGGTTTTCCCAGCGTAAGCTTAAGAAGCGCTCGGATGCCAGGATTCTTTTTCGACTTTTTCACTGAAATCTTTACTGCTTGGCTTCCTTTAATCATAAATTAATTATTTTCTACAGAAACCTGCCACGAGATATCCTTTACATAATGGTGAAAACCGCATCAAAATCCATTCAGCGGATCTCGACATTACCCGTGACATCCAAGAATCGGGGACTTTGTTTTATACGAATATTAGCAACCAGACCCGGCTTCGCCCGGGAACAGTTATGAATGCATTACGTGATATGCGCTTTTTTTTTCAATGTCAATGAACGACGACCAATATCCGTTTTACGTCTCGGCATGATAGGTTAAAATCACTGACTGGACTATTAATTATATTATCATGGAGATGCATGTGCAACAAATTCTTGTCAGACGTAATTTAAGAATGGAGAGGTGCATGAAACACAAATCCCCCTTCCGTTCAATCTTAACTTGACTGTGAATTTTGCGGAACGAAAAGTTCACAGGCGAAATGAAGAACGAGTTGCACTTCCAGGGAAATACCAAACACAACCACTATTCTCTAAAATTTTTAACTCAACACGACTGGAGAGTTTGCTGCTGGCTGTATCTGGGGCAATAAGCTCGTCCGCTAGCTAAGCTGTAACTGGGGTGATATACTCGCCCCTAGCTAGCTCGTAAACTGTCGCCTCAGTTACTGAATGGAGATTGTTGAAAGAAATGAAAACGTAAAAACACTTATAGAAGGCAATGTATTGAATATAGAGATATGCTCTCCCGGGCTTTTTTGTAGAACTTTTCATGCTGAACAATTCTTACACTCATAGTATTTATAGCTTTTTTAACGGTTTGCCCAGCGTAAGCTTAAACAGCGCACGGATGCCAGTATTTTTTTCGACCTTCTCACTAAAATCGTTAGTGCTTGACTTCCTTTGGTAATAAATAAATCATTTGCTACAGAAACCTTCCTCGTGATATCCTTTACAGAATGGTGAAAACTGCATCAAAATCCATTCAGTGGTTCTGGAGATTACCCGTGACATCCAAGAATCGGGGACTTTGTTTTATACTAAGTAGAGAGTATACTCCAATCATTATAATTTAATATAATATAATCCCCCATCCGTCCAATCTTAAATTGACTGTGAATTTTGCGGAACGAAAAGTTCACAGGCGAAATGAGAGTTGCACTTCCAGGGAATGGCGAGGTGAATGAAACTCAAATCCCCCTTCCGTCCAATCTTAACTTGACTGTGTTTCACAGACGAAATGAAGAAAACCCGAGTTGCACTTCCAGGTAAACTCCAAACACAACCACCCTTCTCAGAAGTCTTAACTCAACACGACTCAACGGTTTGCTGCTGGCTGTATCTGGGACAATAGGTTCGCCCGCTAGCTAGGGATGATAGACTCGCCCTTAGCCAGCTCATAAACTGTCACCTCAGTAGTTGAATGGACATGGTTGGAAGAAATTAAAACGTAAAAACACTTACCATATAGTGGGCGATGTATTGACATATGCTCTCGCGGACTTTTTTGTAGAACTTTACTTGCTGAAGAATTCTTGCACTCATAGTATTTAGATATTTTTAACGGTTTGCCCAGCGTAAGCTTACAAAACGCTCGGACGCCAATTTTTCTTTTCGACTTTTCCACTGAAATTGTTACTGCTCGGCTTCCTTTGATCATAAATGCATTATTTTCTACATAAATCATCCTTTATATATCCTTTGCAGAGAAGAGAAGAGACTAAGTGGAAGTATGGTTATTATTAGCTCATCCGGGAAAGGGACTTCTTGGTCAACAGCCCCGTGGATATGGGACGAGTGCGTTTAATTTGTCTCATAACCTGTGTTTCTGCGGCGACTATTGTTGTGTGTTTAGGTGTAATTATAACTTTGTTGTTGTCGTTGATTCATTTAGGGGCCATGTAGCACCGTATACTTGTGTGTGTGGAATTCGTCTGATAGCTTGTGTTATAGTGATGGCTGTATTAGTGAGTGTAGTTGTGATTCAGATGAGGATTGAGAAGGAGGAGGCCGTGGCCTTAATTTTAGGAACCATTCCGGCCATCGCACCTGGACTAGAAGTGGGAAATCACGGAAAACCACTTCCAGAATGGCTAAGGTGGAAATCGAAGCCGCCTTTTCACAGTTTTGCCCCACGAGGTTAAGTGTACACCGTTCCAGCCCTCAGACCAGAATTAAATTTCTTGGCAGAGCCGGGAATTGAACTAGGGTCTCCGCGGTGGTATAATAGTCTTGTCTGTGCTTTCTGTAGTCTATAATATGCGTGTTGTTAGTTCTATTCGTGGGCTTGAGACATCTTGGTCAGTGGCGTCACTATGGTTTACTTCTGGAGGGAGATGATCTGAGTCAAAATTACGTTGGAGGCTGAGGGTTCGGACATAGTGAGATATAATCAATAATAGCAAAACCGGGTGAGTTAGCCGTGGTGGTTACGGCATGACTGATGGCAGTCGCTCACATCCGGGAGGCGAGGAGGTTCGAATCCCCCCGCCGGCAACCTTGAAGATGGTCTTCTGTGGTTTCCCATCTTCCTTCCAGGCAAATGCCGGGGTTGGTCCCTAACTATAGGCCACAGCCGCTACCTTCCAACTCCTCGTCCTTACATTCCAACTTCCCTCCTTCCTTCCCCAACGGTACTTGTAGCTCACCCATTGGGTGTCCGTCTCGAAGCAGCTACAAGACTGGCGAGCCGAACATGTCCTCGGACACTCCCGGCACTAAAAAGCCATACGCTAAAAAAAAAAAAAAAAATAATAGCAAATATACGACCCAGAAGTTTCAAAAACAATTTTCGGGTTTGATTTTATTAGTATTTGCTACGGCGATTTTGCACTTGTCAATGAGCAAATGTTCGAAAATTAACAGTTTTGTTGATATTAAATTATAAAGTCCAGTTTTCTTCGCGAAATCATATGGCCCTTTGTATTGACCGACATTGTATAAATATTAATTAATAACGGTTTCCAACTAAAGTTTAACTTAAAACAGCGATACAACGTATAATAATAATAATAATAATAATAATAATAATAATAATAATAATAATAATAATAATATCGTATGGCCTCGGGTGCCGGGTGCAAGCTTTGTAATTTGACACCCAAAGGGTAGCTTGCACGTCGAATTTCGTTGTTCCTTGAAGCAGTATGAAAGTCAAGGAGGTTAGATATCTAAGCTCCTTGAACACTATCGCGCTTTCTAGTAGAGAAATGAGGAACTTTGTGTTGGCGGAAACTGTCGTGATTAATTTTGCCATTATGAACACGGCCTACTGAATTCAAATGGGTTCTTTGACATGCCAACATCGTATGACATGGTGTCGTAATTTTTTTCGCCTTTCAAAAATCAGTTACCACGGCCAGGAGCGAACCTGCAAACTTGGGGTTAGTAGACCGACACGTTGACCACTCACCCACCGTGGCAAGCATAATAATAATAATAATCGGTATATTGGCTTTCGCAGCCAGTGAATTAAAACTCAGCATTTTTTCTAGCTTTGTGCCGTGTTTTGTGTGGGGTATCACCTAGGACACCAAGCTGGCTCATCGGCGGGCTCTTGGTGTCCCCACCCGGACCCCTACAGGAGTAGCGAACTGCGCGCTACCTCCCTTTTTATGAAGACAAGACACGGCACAAACCTTTAAAAAATTGCTGAGTTTTAATTCACTGGCCGTGAAAGCCAATATACCATATTTTTGGAACCCTTCATGGGGAGGTTATGGCTGCTTGAGATTTTTGTTCTCGCAGTGAAGAGGCGCAGCTGCGCTTCATAAAAGGGAGGTAGTTCGCAGTTCACTACTCCTGTAGGGGTCCGGGTGGGGACACCAAGAGCCCGCTGATGAGCCAGCTTGGTGTCCTAGGCAAAATCCCACTCAAGACACGGCACAAAACTAGAAAAATTGCTGAGTTACAATAATATTCACTTTCCAAAATGACACTCACACTCATATACTAACAGTGGTTTGTGTATATTTGGAAAGGGTTGAGGAAAGATAGCGCGAACCCTATCTCACTGTCACCTTTCTGGCAAACTGAATAGAGGATCATTGTGTTCATTCAATAAGTGTTAAGTTAGGGTAAGGTTAAACACTTTGCACGAGACAAAATAAATGTCTTAATTTGTCTTTAGACCAATGATTGATTTTATTCAAAATTAAAAACTTCAACAAATTTCGTATTTTGATTATTTGATCCTGCTGACCCCCGTCACCGTATTACGCCACTGATCTTAGTCATCAGCCCCATGTAGTTTATTTGGTAGGTGTGTGTTAAATTTAACCTGTATTTCTGTGGCCACTGTAGTTGTGTGTTTAGGTGTAATTATTTCTGCTGGGGACATAGTAGGTACCCTGGGACTTGAAATATGGTACTACCCCAGCATTTGCCTGGGGGGAATGTGGGAAAATCCACAGCTAGGAAAGCCGCTGTCAGGGCCGGGATTGGAACCTCTGATCTCTTGACTTGCTACAGCTCCTCATAGTGAGCGATTTAACGTGCACGGCTACCCCACTGAGTCAAACGTATGTTTGTCTACCCCTAAATATTCTCTTTAATGTTGTTGTTTCATTTGGGGCTTTGTGCCATTATGGTCATGTGGCCCCATGCACTTTGGTGTCTGTGGAATCGGAGTGATAGCCTGTGTCATTGATATAGCTTTGTGTGTACTTGTAATCGAGGCTAGGATCTGGGTAGGAGGCGGCCATGACATTCATTTTAGGTACCATCCTAGCATTTCCCTGGAGTAGAAGTGAAAAATCATGGAAACCCACTCCTAGTATTTAATTTTACTAACGCAGCCAATGGCCATTTATTTTACTTTTGAGACGGGTCAGGGATTTTGGAGGAAAATCAGCCATGGTCCTGTTGAAAGGAATCGTCCCAGCGACCGGTGAAAATGGGAAACCACGATAATCATTTTCAGGACGGCCTAGGTGGAATTTGATTGAACCCACGCTCTACCGATGCCAGCGAGGAGCATTGACGCGTTTTACGTCCCTTTTAACTACAGCGGCTTTTAGAGACACCGGGAGGACGGAATTTTGCCAGTAAATCTACTGACACGGCTCCCTGGCATTTGCGCACCCTCAAATGCCAGCTGACTGCGCCAAGAATCATTCCTGCAACCTTGAACTCAAATATTATAGAAGTAGAAATCGCGCACCAACCTGCTGGGCCACAGTTTCCGACCACTGCACTAGATAATACAAGTTGAGCATCACGAAACAGATTATCTTGAACTAATTAAAAGAGGATGTCATCCCTTCTTGAAAGTATATGAGCAGAGTAAACAAGGTCTCGTTGGCAGTGAGCTATAAAGCTGTTCATACTGACGCAGAAGGAGCTATATTAAGCAGCTGGGCGCGCAGGAACGTTAACTTTAACGCATGACTGCGACCTTATTGCAGAAGACTCTCTCGCCTGACTGCAGGTCGATATATCGCTAAGCGGTATCAGAAAGAATAGAATAATATTCTATAAAGACTTTAACTAATTTTATTAACTTTAAGTACTGATTAAAGCTGAATGAGATTCATCACACTATCATTATATTGATATGACATAACATTTCAACTGAAGGAATACCTGAAGTGAGTAGACCTACAAGAAAGATGATGAAGATAATTGTTGTTTTAAGGGGCCTAACATCTAGGTTATCGGCCCGTAATGGATTGGGTGATAGTGAAAAATGAAAGATGATTAAATGAAACCTACAACTAAATTATTAATTTTTTTATCGTATGGCTTTTAGAGCCGGGAGTGTCCGAGGCCATGTTCGGCTCGCCTGAGTCTGTAACTGCTTCCAGCGGACACCCTTTATTAAGGTGAGCTATAAGTTCCGTTCAATTTCGAGTAGTTCCAACTTTCGCTACCAGATATCAATGATACCTACTGGTGAACGTTGGAACTTTCATAGCGCGTTCTAACGAAATCTAACCTAACAATTTAGCTTCACACAAGTTTAGTCTGTGGAAGGATCTTTTACATGCCATAAATCTATGACATGGGGCCGCCGGCTTTACTTCCCCTCCGAAGGAAGGCATACTGAGAGATTGTTAACGCTCTTAAAAATCCGATGACTTCGGCCGCGTTTGAACCCGCTATCTTGGGCACAGCAGTTCAGCATGCTACCAACTACGCCACCAAAGCCCACTGACCTACAAACTAGAAGAGGGAATGGGAAACAAAAAGGTGAGTAAAGTAAACAAAAGACAGGAGGAATGGAAATGCCCTCAACCCTCGAAGAATGAGAATTGAAGGACTTGGAAAGAAGAAGAGCCAAGAAAGGCAGTGAGGAAAGGTAAGGAGGAGACGGTCCGCCCCAAAGGCAATGGAACAAGGAGAAAAACCGGACCCAGCTCAGGAAGCCCCCGGGATCACCAACGCCCGAACTCTCCAGACGTGAGCCATTAAGGGTAGACCTACAAGAAACAATGCAAACGTAAACCTTCCAATCTCTCTGAAACTCTTCGAAAAAATGTTGGTTAAATTGCAAGGAAATTATGTGTGATGGCTATTTCATTCGCTAGTCCATTAAGGTTATCCCTCGAGAGGGCAAATACTAAGGGATGTTATGATGCACGTAGAAGAATGCATCTTTCTTTGCTCGTCTCTGTCCTTTCCGTGTTTAGGGCTTCTTATGATCCAGTGGATGGAAGCCGAAGTTCTAGTTCCTCGATTAGAAATGCCACCTTTGAAAGACCATATGCCAGTCTTGATGGGCTGAAGTTGGATACTATAGGCGTTTTCTTTTTGGAATATTGTCTTCATCGCTTCCCATCGTTGTAGATCAGTCATATTAAGGTGCTTACAGTTAAATGAATGCCGTATGTTAGGGTAGGCCTGATTTAGGTTTCGAATAGAGTTACTGCTGTATCTACTGTGTAAGAGCGATTTGATGTGGCAGATGTCATGGCCCGATGCTGCAATGGCTATTTCTCTGACATTTTGGCTGAAGGGTAATTCTAAGATATTTGAATAATTACCGGTACACTCTTTGTAGCGACTCACTTGGTCCTACCTCCTTTTCGGAACGTCGTATGAACTATTTTATTTTCGTTTGGTTGTTTATATCTGCCCAAGCTGCCATATGGTCCATGCACTCGTGTAGGTCTTCCAGATTTGATGACCCTACGTTCACGTCACTGCGCATGTGTACAGGGACGTTTGTCCTCTCAGTATTGATATTACGTCAGCAGTTTGTGTTACGGACAATACACATGATATCACCTCCTACAGTAATAATAATAATAATAATAATAATAATAATAATAATAATATCGTATGGCCTCGGATGCCGGGTGCAAGCTTTGTTATTTGACACCCAGATGTAGAAATTCGTTGTTCCGTGACTATGGAAGTCCAGGAGGTTAGATGTTAGATATCCAAGCTCCTTGAACACTATAGCGCTTTCTAGTAGAGAAATGAGGAACTATGTGTTGGCGGAAAGTCCCGAGATTAATTTTGCCATTATGAACTCGGCCTACTGAATTCAAATGGGTTCTTTGACATGCCAACATCGTATGACATTCGTATCGTATTTTTGCCGCCTTTCAAAAATCTCTTACCACGGCCAGTAGCGAACCTGCAATCTTGTGTTTAGTAGACCGACACGGTATCCACTCACCCACCGTGGCAAGCTACATCCTACAGTACAATATCATAACAAAATCCATAGGTTAACTGAGATAGCCACGGATGATAGTAAGATTTAAACCTTTTATGTGACTGTGCATAATTAAAAGCCATTGAGGCCCTGGGAGTAGTGGAAGGTAGAGGCTTCCACTTTTTCTGACATCGGCACTAGATGGGATGGAGTTGTCAGCTCCATGCCTGGCTGTCTTTGCTCCTAGGAATTACCCTAGTACTCATTTCTGGTGTAGGCTGAGTGAACCCAATGGCTATTTGCTTTTCCTGAAGTGGTAGTTTTGTTTCTAAAATCCACTACCTGGGTGGGGATCGAACCCACTCCCTTTGAGTTAGAAGCATACTTATGCACAATGTTTATGATACCTGCGCGAGACTTGGAGCAATTCATGAGGAGGCACACGCCGGATTGTCACATCCTCTCGGAACATTCCTCCGTGGTCTTTTTATGGTAAGAGGGCTTACGATAAACGCTGAGGAAAGTGGTTGTGGCAGTGCGATCGGTCGGGTAGATGAAGAATCATCGCACACATCCACCAAGGCAGCAGTAAGTATCACGTCAGTATTCAAACGCGTACAATTTCTTCCTCTCCACGGATGAGCCAAATGAATTTGAGGGTGAATTCTCATCACATATATTTTCCTTGTGACCTGACCAACAGGTATGGAACATTGCGGCGGGATCTGGTGGATCACGTTTGCGATGTTCCTTTCCCAGAGTGACTACAAAATAAAGCAATGTGCAGTGTTTTCGATGAACTAAGAGACTCGCTGTCATTTCTCACCTTTACATTTGGAATTAGAGTGCCATATCCCCTTCAGAGACGTAGGCGACCTGAATTAGAGCCCTTGACTTTGTCAAGGGATCACTAACCAGGCATCCAGAGCCGGAGTTTGCGTGTGGTATAGTGGCCAGTTCTTTTCCACTCCTCCTTTCCGGCAGGTTTCCATTTTGCATCACGAGGCTGGGAGATCCCGTACCAGACCATACCAAGACTTTTAAATTCTTGGCAGAGCCGGGGATCGAACCCGGTATCTCGGGGGTGACTGCCAACAATGAGCAGGTGGTCACCTTTACATTACCGATGTATTATTCCGACTATTTGTTTTCTCTTGGAGTATGGGGGCGTGGTGGCGCAGTGGTCAAGTTGTTGGCCTCTCACCAAGGTGGGCTGGGTCCGATTCCCGGTCAATGCATGTGAGATTTTCGAATTAAAATGCCATCATCTGTGGTTCGGATTCCTACGTGAAAAGGATTAACGGTCACGTAAAACTAAAAGCTTCCTTCCTTCTCTTGGATTATATTCATGGCTTCCATAGAGAGAATATGTTTTATGCTACTCTTAGTTAGCCAAGTTACGAAATTATCAATATTATCATCCTGTCAAGATGACATAAGTGCATGCTATTTTAGTTGGTTAATGTGACACGAGCAACTTAATTCAATCTTACGATGCTTCACTTATGCCAATTTGAATAATAATAATAATAATGTTATTGGTTTTTCGTCCCTTTTAACTACTGCGACTTTTAGAGACGCCGGGATGCCAGAATTTTGCCCCAAAAGGGGATCTTAATCGTGTCAGTAAATCTACTGACACGGCTCCCTCTCATTTGCGCACCCTCAAATGCCAACTGGCTGCACCAGGGTTCGATCCTGCAACCTTGGGAACAGCAAGCGAGAACGTTACCGCTGAGCCACGCAGCCAGTATGCCAATTTTAGTGAGCATTGCTGAAGTAAGACGTGAGATATCGTTTAAATTACAATCGGCTATGTTGAAACTGAACATCTGATGAACTTGTGACTTCAGATTCTGACTCCCCGTACAGGATGGTAGGCTAACATATCGCCCGTTTGTTACAGCAGTGACATAATTAAGAATTTGTACTTATTTAAATTTTACATCAGTGTAGTGCTGAAAACGATATTTATCGATTGGTTTAGTCGACATATTTATAACGTTCTTTTCATTGCCACAGACTGCACAATTCATTGTGCCATATTCCGAATATAATGCAATGATATCAATGACGTTCAAACTCCATAGGCGTTGGTGTCTGTTACAATCATCTGAAGCAATGTAACAGATACCTAATTCCATTTGGAGTCAAAAGAGTGGCATTATCTAATTAAACCACAGTAGTAATTAATTGCCTTTACATCCTTCCCAGAAACATCATATTTTGAGTGGTGTCACTGATGCAGCAAGTGAGAGATATTTGTTAAATTCTTTGTGATCCTATGTTTATTTCACCCCAAAAATTGCCACTCTGTGAAATATTACAGTCGGGCTCACATGGAAACATTGCCAGTTTCAATCTTCCGATCTTGGTGAAACTAGCACGTACATACGTTCTTTCACAGCCTGTTGGAGGAGTGGCTAAGATGTAGAATTTTTCGGAGAGGCTATGAGAACTCAACGTACACACCTAATGCTCTTAGTCTCGTGTCAATATTCAGACACGCACAGTTTCACTTTCTCTTGCGATGGCGCACTGAATTAGGAGAAGACATTCCATCACAGATAGATTCCATGTGACATGGTAAACATGTATGCAAGCTCGCGACATTCCCTTGGTTTTAGTTGCTGCGTGCGATGTTCATTCATTCATTCATTCATTCATTCATTCATTCATTCATTCATTTATTTGCAATTGGGGGTGTGTCCTCCGGTGGCAAATTAGATATACATAACAAATACATAATTATACATAACAATTCACTATGAGCGACTTGCCTGGCGTTTTCCGATCCATCTCGCACCACTTGACACGTGATCTCGACTGAACTGTGTGTTCCTGGCAGGTTCGTTGCTCCACCCAGATGGAGCATGTACAGCTTTGCAACAAATGGAAAGAGGAGTGGGGCAGCCTGGCAGACCTTTGCAGACAAGCAAATTTTGTAGCCAACCCAGATATAGCCGTTAGCCAATGTTGAGCAAAAAGAAAATTCAGGCCACCACCATTTTGAGTTCACTAGGATGGTACCAACATGAATAAGTTGATTAATTTGTGCCTGGGTGAGTAGTTACGTCATATACACACGTTCTTAATATACACGTTCATGATATCCTGGGGTGAGCATGAAGGACGGAAAATCCATTTTCATCGCGAATAAAATGTTACTTTGGACAACACAGGCACACACATTGACGACATTAACCTACTTTTAATTTTTTATAATAATTTTAATGAGGCTAATTTTGTATATTAATCTGGCTCTATAAAACGTTTTGGGAGTGTTAGCTTCACGTTTCACACAGGAAACATCTGAAGAAGAAAATCAGAACAACAGTCTGACCGTAGTAAGAATTATTTGAGTACGAATATAATGTGCTATGCACGATCCCCGAGACGATACACACAGAGTTCCGACAGTGGTCTTACTCAACAGATATGAGGATAGTGTGGAAAGGGTTGTATTAAACGTTGGTATGTATTGTGTCGTGCATCACGGACATCACTACTTCATTCCAGAAGCCACCTCAACAGCGCCTATTCATCTAAGACTTTGGAGCCATGGTGGTGTAACGCTTGACGTGCCTGCCTGCATAGTAGGAAATTCAAGTTCGAATCCCGACTGGGGTCACATTTTCAAGTCTTACAGTGCTCAATAGATATAACCGTTGTTACGTCATAAAACCATGTCCATACTCCACATATTTCTAACATTCCTTTCACAATCAAATAAAGTAATTTTCCTGTTCTTCCAGCACATCTCAGGATATCACCAAAATGAAATGAGATTTATTAACATTTGTAGTATTGCAGCTCTAGTTCACAATTCTAAATTACAGACCTCCACCTCTCTCTGTCATCCTTTCTTGCTTCATTACCTGCTTCCATTTCCCTGTTCATCTTCTTCCAACGCAACATAAAAATTGTCCTTGCTTGCTTTATTGTACCCTATTACTCGTGAGACACGTCTGCTTGCATTTGTGGTGCTCTCTACAGCATGTTCATTTAATCTGCAGCATATTTCATTGCTCCTTCCACCTGCGAAAACCTCCCTCTCCCCCTCCCCAGGCTTAACCTGCGCCGCCGACACCGACAATGAGCACCTCCGATCGCGAGGCGCATCGTGATAGTCTCTTGTTTGGGGGCTCATTACCATTTCCACAGAACATTAATCAAGACGAGCATCGCACGGGATATTTAGACTGCATGAGATGATCTTGAATGCATTCTACTTTGTCTTCCATGAGCTAGAGGGAAATATTTGATCAGATCGGAGGAATTCTGACTATAGTTTTAAGGGCTTGGGTATCTAGGACATCAGCCTTTAAGTTATGGGTGCTCCATTATTTAACTATTTTCTAGTTAATTCGCAGTCAGGATTGTTACAGCAATTAACCTAAATTCCCGGAAAATTTCATTCTATAGAGTATGGTGATTTTTAGGCTACTTTTCTCATTTTGCAAAAAATTAGGAAAAGTAGACTTATAAGTTCGATCCAGGAAAGTGTGTGTGTGTCTTTCTGTCTGTCCTTCTGTCTGTGTGTGTGTCCCCCAATCAACTCCAAAACGGCTGCAGCCATCGAAACCAAATTTGGTAACAGTCAAGATCTATACCTGAATATCTCACGGTCATATTTGAAATTGACGTCAGTGCTACCAACTGCTGAAAATTTGCAATTGAAATTTGAACTCTATGTTGGATATCTCAGAAGTTATGCATGCGAACTATTCCAAACTTGACACATGTATAAATAGTAACACTCCAAATTAATTTTCAGAAGTCCATACATGCCTGTGTGCCGGTGTTGCCAACATGATTCTAAGCTTTCTGATAGTTTAAAATTTTAATTACATGTAACTTCTATCCTAAAAATGGATTTTATCCAATATTGGCACTGTAATTGGTAGTAATATTTCAGATTCATTCTGAGCATCACGTACATGACATTGTTCCCAACATGATTATTTTTACGCGCACTGATAAATCCAATATCAAACGGCATGCAACGTCCATAAGTAGTGGAGTAGTGCCGATTCTAAGCCACAAGATGCCCAAAAAGTTAGTACACACTTTTTGCTTATTCATATCTCGCGACCCTATGGTCCGATTTTGACAAATGAGGTGTCGTTGGACTCGGGTTGACGCCCTCTTTCCAATGGACCATTCCTTTCAACCCCTAAATAAAACCTACCCCTACTAGGGGGTGAAATTGTAATTTTTAGTGAAAGTCTCTTTTCAAATACGACATGTATAAGGTGCGCTGCTAAAATGAACTTAAATGTTGTTGCTCATATCGCACATGCGTTTTTCTGGCTGCCGCTATGGATGAACATTTTTGTTTTTGTTTTTTACGCATGCGCACTTGGGATTTTTGTAAGAGGGCGAGCTCTTTGAAAAAAATGATTGATAAGAAGAGGTTTTGGTAGTGAGGAGAGAGCCAGATAGTCGCCTACTTTCCTACGAAGTTTGCCGATATGTCTCAAACGCAAGGTCGGATTTGGACGTGTGACGTGTCAAATCGCTTGTCTCGAAGCCCTATACATGTTATTAATAGGTTAGAGTTTTGAGAATGAGGGAAACAGGCTTTTTTGGGGTAAAACCATGATTTTAGACTTTTTCTGATATTTCACGAATGCATGGTCGGATTTGGTCCTATGACGTGTCAAATGGCTTGTCTCGAAACCCTGTGTATTTTGGTAATAGGTTAAAGTTTTTGAGAATGAGGGAAACAGAATTTTTTGTTGTAAAACCGTGATTTTAGACTTTCTGTTATATCTCACAAACCAATAACGCCAGAGACGTATACGAGGGGTCGTAGGACTCGGGGTGACGCCCCTTTCCTCTCCCCTTTCGAATATAGTATTTATGTTTAAAAAATGCGAAAGGGTCTAACGACACTTTTGTTGAAAACATTTTAGTTTTTAAAACTTTTTCTTTTAATCTGTCTAAAATGTTCATGAAGAGTGGTTGCAGATAGAGACGATACCACTGGACACGTGTTTCAACGAAGCTATTACTGGCCACGGTGGTGATATACCAATACAGTATTCGCTATTTCGATGAGACGGCGGGTCGAGGGTTCGTTTTCCGATTTTTCCTATGATGGAATACCTAATACCTAAACCCCCTGAAGGGGGTCTTTAACATGTAAACGATTATGAGTGGCATGACAAATGATAATTCCTTGATCAGATGAAGTTAGCTTTAGATAGAACAAACAGAACTTGGTTATATGTTGCTTGAAGTGAGTATAGAAAACAAACTTGCTGGGGCAGACTGACAGGATGTGGATGTTATTTGAGCTTATTGGAATGCATTGACTTGACTTGACAACAGGGCAATGAAAAAAGCACAGAGATGCTGAGGACACTTGAAGGTCAAACGATATGGCAACTATGGTGGGAGGGGGAAGCGAGGATGATGTCGCCGATCATGTTCAATGTTCAATGGATGAATTTAAATTTTGCGAAGCATTGTTCGGAGAGGGTCATGGGACGACTTGTTTTAAGGATATTTATTTTTCCGATCTTTCTTATGATGGTCTCATGGATTGAAATCATCCAAAACTGCTAGGGCATGGCCTTGAGATTTTATAAACTGATAATGGGATTTTGACATACAAGGTCCACTCAGAACTTGACATGATGCCATTCTTTTTATGGCTTATGAATTTCCCCAAAAAAGACCCAAAACAACAAGATCATAGACTTTTGCTTTTCTTAATATATTGCAAACCCATAATGTTAGATGTTTACTGTGAGTGACGAAACCTAGCTAGGTAAAGAAAGAATTATTGTGGGCTACATGTATGGTGACTGACACGTCTTTGAACATTGGAACTTGTTTTCAGATCTGAGTGTAGTACATAGGGAGTATAGGTTGTAGGCATGGCTTGACAAACGGTGTACACAAAATTCAATTTATCGATTCAAGAATTATGAGTAGACTATCATTAATTAATTGGTTAAAGAGTGTAGCTAAAAATAAAAAAAAGTGACTACATTAAACTAAACTGAACCAAGTCGAATCAAACCCAACTGAACCAAACCAAGCCTAAAGCAAACCAAACCTAATCAAGAACAAGCCAAGGGCTTAAGTGTAAAACTTGTGGGGGAATGCAGTCATTGGCAATGTCCAAAGAAAGGGATAACGCTCTACCTTTAGAGGGTGAGGTAAAGCTAGCGCATGGTGCTAATGCATATTCCCAAGTACATGAACCACACACACACACAACTATCCTATGCTGTTTTTATGAGTTGACTGTTAAAACTTACTCAGTGGTTACTGAGCAAGATGGTCGCTACACACAACAAGCTTTAAATACTTGAGGCTAATAATCTATACACACACACGCACTCGCTTGTTCTAAACTAAACTGTCTCGCTGGCAGTGCTCACACAGTAGGCAAATGACAGAAATGCTTGGCTAACCGAAATACAATCATTTTCGGTTGTCTAATGATACCAGCTAGCCATTACATGCTATAGTGGTGAGCACATGTGCCTCTTGCACTGGAGATCGTAACTCGATTTCTAGCTCTAAGGCCTAGAACGAATCAAACTAAGAAAGAATTGTATGGTGACGCAGTAGTTAAACTGTTAGCCTTTCAATAAGGTAGACTAGGGTTTGATTTTGGGTTAATATACATGTCATAAACAAACAAACAAAAAAGCGGAGATAATGTTTAAAACTGATTACACTTGTCTCTTTTCAAATTATTACTTAGATTACAAATACAAAGGTGGACTGGGTTTGATATACAGTTAATGCTGCCTATCGCATACTAGCCTGTAAGAAAGCCAAACAAGCAAAAGGCGTAGGTAGAGCAGTGGTAAAATCACTATGTGTAGAGAACTACCTAACGGTTTTATGAACTGGCAATGCTATGTCGCATAAACAGTGCAGGATACAATCCGGCAACCATAATTTTTATCTTGTGGAACAGAGAAAATGCAATTTTACCTTGATGGATAGCAAATGAGTGCAGATGAATGACCTATGCATTAGCCTACCATAGGGTTATAACCACGAGGTGGAGGTGTGACTTTTATATTTTATTGTTTAGAGACATGGCTTTTTTGTAACCAGTAGATTTAGTATTTTGTAAATATTCATTTTTGTAATTGTAAATAGTGGAAACATTTTTTTTGTAATAGTAAATGTTAAATGTATAACTAAAAGTTATTTGGGATAAGTGTGCATGTCAAGGATAAATAGCGTGGTTGTATTTGTTTTCAAAGACAGGTATGGTTGTGTGAATGTATGACTACAAATAGAATGATAGAGAGAGAGAGAGAGAAAGCTTGTGTGTGTGTGTGTGTGTGTGTGTGTGTGTGGTTAGCATTGATTTTTCAACCAAAGCAAACACGGCAAGGTAGGATGGTGGGGTAATTAATGTATATAGCAAATGGTAAATAGTATACTATATTTTTTTAACACTTGTGTTTTTTTAATGCAGCAGTAGATAGGTGTTATTTTGTAAAACAGTCTTACCTACAGTAGTAGTAGTAGTAGTAGTAGTAGTAGTAGTAGGCCTATATGTTTTTGGAAACAAACAGAAAGAGAATGCACTATTGCCATGGCCAAGCACTTCCATTAAAGTGATTTCAAGAAAATTTAAATCAGCAAATGTGTGTTTTACAAAACTAAACATTCAGCATGGACTAAATCATAAACGTGTCTTCTGTGATAAGGAAAAAATAGGAAATCCATGTTTCCATATCAACACAATTTAAAAACTTAAAACTGACATTTAAAAAATGTAAATGGGAAATTGGCAAATGTGTAAACAACAAAATGGAAAATTCTTGTTTCCATATCATGAAATCCAAAAACTTTAAACTGACATTTTCAAATCGTGTACATGGAAAATTGACAAATGGCAATGTGTGAAATGTAAAAATGAAAAAATATGAACAAATGGCTATCATTATTTAAAAAAAATAAAAAACCGTCGTGTTCTATCGTTAAAGTGTGAATCAAACCACATCTACTTATTTGGATCACCCGAGACTGAGTAGACCTGTTTTAGTCCTAATATACTTTTAAAATTTTATGTTAAAGCTCAATTTGAACTCAAGAGCTTTAGAGTGCCAGCTAACTATTATAACCGTTACGTCACAAAGACAACTTTACACTACTCTTAATAAACAATAATAAGAAAAAGAATAATAAATGTTGAATTTTTTTTTAAGGATGAACATGGTGACACTGTTTCTGTTGCACAGTCTGCTAGCTACTAGCCAGCAGCTGGGGTCTTAGAAAACGATACCGTTGACATTTTGTAATGAGATGTGACATGTTTCAAAGTACAGTATTATGGGTTGCTGTTGAGTAAAAACTAATCCTGTACAAGGAAGCAAGGGTTCGAACCCCTTACCTAACATTACTATTGCCTGAACATGGCTTGACGACACTGTATTATTATGATACTCGGTACACAAACCATAGATAGAGTGTATTGTTTAAGATCACTTTCTTTCTGAACATAGGTGGAGACTGTTGATGGTTAACAATGGCATTAATATAGTAGGACGTGGGTATAGCAATTAAGAAAAAACAGACAATACCCATACAATATTTTTATTTATTTAATATAAGTACTTGTACAATAGTTACATTCAAAATACATTTCTTTTTTCTCTATTACTATTTAGTCCTTTTTGATTCTCTTGCATATGAAGGGTAGATAACCTTGTAGTTCAGCCCCTTAAAACAACAACAACACAACCTTTTGCATAGTCTGTGATGTTGACGACTCTTGAGATGTGGAAGATGGATTAAACATAACTTTTACAGCAGGGGTTAAATGTTGCTCAATAAACACTGCACTATTTTGAGTAGCAACATTTTTTTCTTGTACTAGCTTTTTAGCATTGTCATGATTATTTGTTGACACCAACAGTGTTTCATCTGGTACACCACATTGATGATCACTCACACTTAAAACCTTACCATTTCTACTTTTTAGATTGCCTCGACATCTTTTTGACCTCTCTTTTGAGCATCGCCAAAATATTATTCCTTTTACATTTTGACGATTATAGTTATAAGAGTAGCCTTTATAGAGTACACGTTGTTTACCTTTGTTAGTTGTAGTAAGTTCCATAGTAGCAACTAACCTGTTAGTATGATTTGCTCACTACAAAGGTTATAACTGTTCTGATAATAAAATCATTTAGCGTTGGCTTTTATATTTAATATGTACAGTTTGAAGTGATAGCAAAAGTGAGAGCAAAATGGTAGCAGAGTGGTAGAAAATATAACATGTATTGTTAAGAAATAGTTTAAGCTGTTATGTGGATCCATTACATAATAATTTTAGCACGACGAAGCTCATTTTCTATATCCAATAGTTCTTCCTCATATTCAGTATAACCAGCCTGTTTATAGACATGCAGTTGCTGAAGCCGCCGGATTAGCTTACTTGGATTGTTCCAGTAGACAAATTTAACAAATGATTTTTTAGTTGTAAACAAAGCATTACCATTATCATTATTATCTTCATCATCAACATCATCATCATCATAACCATTATCATTATCATCATCATCATTATCATCATCATTATGATCATTATAATCCTCATCACTATTACTATATAGTCCTTTTTGATCCTTTTGCAATACCACATTTTGCACAGTCTGTGTTGCCCTTGATAATGTTGGGAGTTTTTCAGACATTGACAACTGTCCTAACACGACTTTCTGAGGAGATGATACATGCTTCTTAACAAACAATGCACTATCTTGAGCTGCAATATCTTTTTCTGGGACAAGTGTTTTAGCATTTTGAAGAGTTTTTTTAAACAGCAACGATGTTTTATCTGGTACACTACATTGATGATCACTCATACTTAAGACATTACTATTTTTACTTTTCAGCTCACCTCGACACTGTTTTGAACGATGTTTTGAACAACGCCAAATAACAGTTCCATTTTTATTGGTTCGTTTTACAATATATTTATATCCTTTATAGAATGCGTATGGCATACCATTGCTATTTGTTGATACTTTCATGTCAATTGTCAAGCATGAACTAATCTCTAGCAAAGTTCACTCGATAATATAAATAATTTCTAAACCCCAGTAGTGAATAGTCAGTTGTTTTTGATCTATGCAAGCGTAAACATGTCACATACACTGGTGATGGATACTCAAGGCTTTAAGGTCAATGAAAACAAGTATAGTATATATTTAAATAGGTGGCTATCATTGATTGCACAACACGCGGGTCACTATATCTTTTTTTCTTTCGGACTAGTGTTTTAACATTTGAAGAGTGTTTTAAACAGCAATGATGTCTTATCAGTCACACTACATTGATGATCACTCACACTTAAGACCTCGCTATTTTTACTTTTTAACTCACTTTGACACTGTTTTGAACGATGTTTTGAACAACGCCAAATAACAGTTCCATTTTTATTGGTTCGTTTTACAATATACGTATAACCTTTATAGTATGCATATGGCTTACCATAACTATTCGTTGATACTTTCATATCAATTTTCAAGCATGAAATAATCTCCAATAAATTTCGCTCGATAATAGAAATAATAGTTTAAAGTGGGTGCGAAGGTGGGTGCAAAAGTGGGTGCAAAAGTGGGTGCAAAAGTGGGTGCAAAAGTGGGTGCAAAAGTGGGTGCGAAAGTGGGTGCGAAAGTGGGTGCAGTTTATAGTAGGCACCATTTTTACTAGAATGTGATTTGAGTAAATGTAATTTCTAAACCCAAGTAGTGAATAGTCAGTTGGTTTTGATTTATGCAAGCGTAAACATGTCTCATACACTGATGATGGATACTCAAGGCTTCTTGGTCAACAAAAACAAGTATATAGTTAAAGAGGTAGCTATTATTGATTGCACAACACTGAATCTATTTTTGAAATTTTGACAAAGGGTCTAAGTGCACTTTTGTTAATATCTCGCGAACCAATAAGACTACGGCATTGTATGAGGTATTGTTGGACTTTTTGCCGAAGACTGCTGGTAAACACTTATGTTCCCACGACCTTTTTAAAGATGGCGGCTGACCCACGAGGGGTGATTAAAACGTATTCCAAGCGACGCTTGTCGATAAGCAAACCAATAATCAAAGGGGGGTGTGACAGAGCTTGAGGCGATAACCCCTTTTGATTGATCCCTGTTGATTTGCCCCTTTGGACTGGTCCCCGTTGACAAGTCCCTCTGAACGGGTCCTTTTTGAAGGGAGTCATTTATGACGGGCCCCTGCTGACGGGTCACTGTGGACGGATCCCTGTGGACAGGTCCCTGTTGACAGGTCCTTTTGACTAATCCCTTTGGACCTGTCAACAGGGACCTGTCCACAGGGATCCGTCCACAGTGACCCGTCAGCAGGGGCCCGTCATAAATGACTCCCTTCAAAAAGGACCCGTTCAGAGGGACTTGTCAACGGGGACCAGTCCAAAGGGGCAAATCAACAGGGATCAATCAAAAGGGGTTATCGCCTCAAGCTCTGTCACACCCCCCTTTGATTATTGGTTTGCTTATCGACAAGCGTCGCTTGGAATACGTTTTAATCACCCCTCGTGGGTCAGCCGCCATCTTTAAAAAGGTCGTGGGAACATAAGTGTTTACCAGCAGTCTTCGGCAAAAAGTCCAACAATACCTCATACAATGCCGTAGTCTTATTGGTTCGCGAGATATTAACAAAAGTGCACTTAGACCCTTTGTCAAAATTTCAAAAATAGATTCAGTGTTGTGCAATCAATAATAGCTACCTCTTTAACTATATACTTGTTTTTGTTGACCAAGAAGCCTTGAGTATCCATCATCAGTGTATGAGACATGTTTACGCTTGCATAAATCAAAACCAACTGACTATTCACTACTTGGGTTTAGAAATTACATTTACTCAAATCACATTCTAGTAAAAATGGTGCCTACTATAAACTGCACCCACTTTCGCACCCACTTTCGCACCCACTTTTGCACCCACTTTTGCACCCACTTTTGCACCCACTTTTGCACCCACTTTTGCACCCACCTTCGCACCCACTTTAAACTATTATTTCTATTATCGAGCGAAATTTATTGGAGATTATTTCATGCTTGAAAATTGATATGAAAGTATCAACGAATAGTTATGGTAAGCCATATGCATACTATAAAGGTTATACGTATATTGTAAAACGAACCAATAAAAATGGAACTGTTATTTGGCGTTGTTCAAAACATCGTTCAAAACAGTGTCAAAGTGAGTTAAAAAGTAAAAATAGCGAGGTCTTAAGTGTGAGTGATCATCAATGTAGTGTGACTGATAAGACATCATTGCTGTTTAAAACACTCTTCAAATGTTAAAACACTAGTCCGAAAGAAAAAAAGATATAGTGACCCGCGTGTTGTGCAATCAATGATAGCCACCTATTTAAATATATACTATACTTGTTTTCATTGACCTTAAAGCCTTGAGTATCCATCACCAGTGTATGTGACATGTTTACGCTTGCATAGATCAAAAACAACTGACTATTCACTACTGGGGTTTAGAAATTATTTATATTATCGAGTGAACTTTGCTAGAGATTAGTTCATGCTTGACAATTGACATGAAAGTATCAACAAATAGCAATGGTATGCCATACGCATTCTATAAAGGATATAAATATATTGTAAAACGAACCAATAAAAATGGAACTGTTATTTGGCGTTGTTCAAAACATCGTTCAAAACAGTGTCGAGGTGAGCTGAAAAGTAAAAATAGTAATGTCTTAAGTATGAGTGATCATCAATGTAGTGTACCAGATAAAACATCGTTGCTGTTTAAAAAAACTCTTCAAAATGCTAAAACACTTGTCCCAGAAAAAGATATTGCAGCTCAAGATAGTGCATTGTTTGTTAAGAAGCATGTATCATCTCCTCAGAAAGTCGTGTTAGGACAGTTGTCAATGTCTGAAAAACTCCCAACATTATCAAGGGCAACACAGACTGTGCAAAATGTGGTATTGCAAAAGGATCAAAAAGGACTATATAGTAATAGTGATGAGGATTATAATGATCATAATGATGATGATAATGATGATGATGATAATGATAATGGTTATGATGATGATGATGTTGATGATGAAGATAATAATGATAATGGTAATGCTTTGTTTACAACTAAAAAATCATTTGTTAAATTTGTCTACTGGAACAATCCAAGTAAGCTAATCCGGCGGCTTCAGCAACTGCATGTCTATAAACAGGCTGGTTATACTGAATATGAGGAAGAACTATTGGATATAGAAAATGAGCTTCGTCGTGCTAAAATTATTATGTAATGGATCCACATAACAGCTTAAACTATTTCTTAACAATACATGTTATATTTTCTACCACTCTGCTACCATTTTGCTCTCACTTTTGCTATCACTTCAAACTGTACATATTAAATATAAAAGCCAACGCTAAATGATTTTATTATCAGAACAGTTATAACCTTTGTAGTGAGCAAATCATACTAACAGGTTAGTTGCTACTATGGAACTTACTACAACTAACAAAGGTAAACAACGTGTACTCTATAAAGGCTACTCTTATAACTATAATCGTCAAAATGTAAAAGGAATAATATTTTGGCGATGCTCAAAAGAGAGGTCAAAAAGATGTCGAGGCAATCTAAAAAGTAGAAATGGTAAGGTTTTAAGTGTGAGTGATCATCAATGTGGTGTACCAGATGAAACACTGTTGGTGTCAACAAATAATCATGACAATGCTAAAAAGCTAGTACAAGAAAAAAATGTTGCTACTCAAAATAGTGCAGTGTTTATTGAGCAACATTTAACCCCTGCTGTAAAAGTTATGTTTAATCCATCTTCCACATCTCAAGAGTCGTCAACATCACAGACTATGCAAAAGGTTGTGTTGTTGTTGTTTTAAGGGGCTGAACTACAAGGTTATCTACCCTTCATATGCAAGAGAATCAAAAAGGACTAAATAGTAATAGAGAAAAAAGAAATGTATTTTGAATGTAACTATTGTACAAGTACTTATATTAAATAAATAAAAATATTGTATGGGTATTGTCTGTTTTTTCTTAATTGCTATACCCACGTCCTACTATATTAATGCCATTGTTAACCATCAACAGTCTCCACCTATGTTCAGAAAGAAAGTGATCTTAAACAATACACTCTATCTATGGTTTGTGTACCGAGTATCATAATAATACAGTGTCGTCAAGCCATGTTCAGGCAATAGTAATGTTAGGTAAGGGGTTCGAACCCTTGCTTCCTTGTACAGGATTAGTTTTTACTCAACAGCAACCCATAATACTGTACTTTGAAACATGTCACATCTCATTACAAAATGTCAACGGTATCGTTTTCTAAGACCCCAGCTGCTGGCTAGTAGCTAGCAGACTGTGCAACAGAAACAGTGTCACCATGTTCATCCTTAAAAAAAAATTCAACATTTATTATTCTTTTTCTTATTATTGTTTATTAAGAGTAGTGTAAAGTTGTCTTTGTGACGTAACGGTTATAATAGTTAGCTGGCACTCTAAAGCTCTTGAGTTCAAATTGAGCTTTAACATAAAATTTTAAAAGTATATTAGGACTAAAACAGGTCTACTCAGTCTCGGGTGATCCAAATAAGTAGATGTGGTTTGATTCACACTTTAACGATAGAACACGACGGTTTTTTATTTTTTTTAAATAATGATAGCCATTTGTTCATATTTTTTCATTTTTACATTTCACACATTGCCATTTGTCAATTTTCCATGTACACGATTTGAAAATGTCAGTTTAAAGTTTTTGGATTTCATGATATGGAAACAAGAATTTTCCATTTTGTTGTTTACACATTTGCCAATTTCCCATTTACATTTTTTAAATGTCAGTTTTAAGTTTTTAAATTGTGTTGATATGGAAACATGGATTTCCTATTTTTTCCTTATCACAGAAGACACGTTTATGATTTAGTCCATGCTGAATGTTTAGTTTTGTAAAACACACATTTGCTGATTTAAATTTTCTTGAAATCACTTTAATGGAAGTGCTTGGCCATGGCAATAGTGCATTCTCTTTCTGTTTGTTTCCAAAAACATATAGGCCTACTACTACTACTACTACTACTACTACTACTGTAGGTAAGACTGTTTTACAAAATAACACCTATCTACTGCTGCATTAAAAAAACACAAGTGTTAAAAAAATATAGTATACTATTTACCATTTGCTATATACATTAATTACCCCACCATCCTACCTTGCCGTGTTTGCTTTGGTTGAAAAATCAATGCTAACCACACACACACACACACACACACACACACACAAGCTTTCTCTCTCTCTCTCTCTATCATTCTATTTGTAGTCATACATTCACACAACCATACCTGTCTTTGAAAACAAATACAACCACGCTATTTATCCTTGACATGCACACTTATCCCAAATAACTTTTAGTTATACATTTAACATTTACTATTACAAAAAAAATGTTTCCACTATTTACAATTACAAAAATGAATATTTACAAAATACTAAATCTACTGGTTACAAAAAAGCCATGTCTCTAAACAATAAAATATAAAAGTCACACCTCCACCTCGTGGTTATAACCCTATGGTAGGCTAATGCATAGGTCATTCATCTGCACTCATTTGCTATCCATCAAGGTAAAATTGCATTTTCTCTGTTCCACAAGATAAAAATTATGGTTGCCGGATTGTATCCTGCACTGTTTATGCGACATAGCATTGCCAGTTCATAAAACCGTTAGGTAGTTCTCTACACATAGTGATTTTACCACTGCGCTACCTACGCCTTTTGCTTGTTTGGCTTTCTTACAGGCTAGTATGCGATAGGCAGCATTAACTGTATATCAAACCCAGTCCACCTTTGTATTTGTAATCTAAGTAATAATTTGAAAAGAGACAAGTGTAATCAGTTTTAAACATTATCTCCGCTTTTTTTGTTTGTTTGTTTATGACATGTATATTAACCCAAAATCAAACCCTAGTCTACCTTATTGAAAGGCTAACAGTTTAACTACTGCGTCACCATACCATTCTTTCTTAGTTTGATTCGTTCTAGGCCTTAGAGCTAGAAATCGAGTTACGATCTCCAGTGCAAGAGGCACATGTGCTCACCACTATAGCATGTAATGGCTAGCTGGTATCATTAGACAACCGAAAATGATTGTATTTCGGTTAGCCAAGCATTTCTGTCATTTGCCTACTGTGTGAGCACTGCCAGCGAGACAGTTTAGTTTAGAACAAGCGAGTGCGTGTGTGTGTATAGATTATTAGCCTCAAGTATTTAAAGCTTGTTGTGTGTAGCGACCATCTTGCTCAGTAACCACTGAGTAAGTTTTAACAGTCAACTCATAAAAACAGCATAGGATAGTTGTGTGTGTGTGTGGTTCATGTACTTGGGAATATGCATTAGCACCATGCGCTAGCTTTACCTCACCCTCTAAAGGTAGAGCGTTATCCCTTTCTTTGGACATTGCCAATGACTGCATTCCCCCACAAGTTTTACACTTAAGCCCTTGGCTTGTTCTTGATTAGGTTTGGTTTGCTTTAGGCTTGGTTTGGTTCAGTTGGGTTTGATTCGACTTGGTTCAGTTTAGTTTAATGTAGTCACTTTTTTTTATTTTTAGCTACACTCTTTAACCAATTAATTAATGATAGTCTACTCATAATTCTTGAATCGATAAATTGAATTTTGTGTACACCGTTTGTCAAGCCATGCCTACAACCTATACTCCCTATGTACTACACTCAGATCTGAAAACAAGTTCCAATGTTCAAAGACGTGTCAGTCACCATACATGTAGCCCACAATAATTCTTTCTTTACCTAGCTAGGTTTCGTCACTCACAGTAAACATCTAACATTATGGGTTTGCAATATATTAAGAAAGCAAAAGTCTATGATCTTGTTGTTTTGGGTCTTTTTTTGGGGAAATTCATAAGCCATAAAAAGAATGACATCATGTCAAGTTCTGAGTGGACCTTGTATGTCAAAATCCCATTATCAGTTTATAAAATCTCAAGGCCATGCCCTAGCAGTTTTGAATGATTTCAATCAATGAGACCACCATAAGAAAGATCGGAAAAATAAATATCCTTAAAACAAGTCGTCACATGACCCTCTCCGAACAATGCTTCGCAAAATTTAAATTCATCCATTGAACATTGAACATGATCGGCGACATCATCCTCGCTTCCCCCTCCCACCATAGTTGCCATATCGTTTGACCTTCAAGTGTCCTCAGCATCTCTGTGCTTTTTTCATTGCCCTGTTGTCAAGTCAAGTCAATGCATTCCAATAAGCTCAAATAACATCCACATCCTGTCAGTCTGCCCCAGCAAGTTTGTTTTCTATACTCACTTCAAGCAACATATAACCAAGTTCTGTTTGTTCTATCTAAAGCTAACTTCATCTGATCAAGGAATTATCATTTGTCATGTCACTCATAATCGTTTACATGTTAAAGACCCCCTTCAGGGGGTTTAGGTATTAGGTATTCCATCATAGGAAAAATCGGAAAACGAACCCTCGACCCGCCGTCTCATCGAAATAGCGAATACTGTATTGGTATATCACCACCGTGGCCAGTAATAGCTTCGTTGAAACACGTTTCCAGTGGTATCGTCTCTATCTGCAACCACTCTTCATGAACATTTTAGACAGATTAAAAGAAAAAGTTTTAAAAACTAAAATGTTTTCAACAAAAGTGTCGTTAGACCCTTTCGCATTTTTTAAACATAAATACTATATTCGAAAGGGGAGAGGAAAGGGGCGTCACCCCGAGTCCTACGACCCCTCGTATACGTCTCTGGCGTTATTGGTTTGTGAGATATAACAGAAAGTCTAAAATCACGGTTTTACAACAAAAAATTCTGTTTCCCTCATTCTCAAAAACTTTAACCTATTACCAAAATACACAGGGTTTCGAGACAAGCCATTTGACACGTCATAGGACCAAATCCGACCATGCATTCGTGAAATATCAGAAAAAGTCTAAAATCATGGTTTTACCCCAAAAAAGCCTGTTTCCCTCATTCTCAAAACTCTAACCTATTAATAACATGTATAGGGCTTCGAGACAAGCGATTTGACACGTCACACGTCCAAATCCGACCTTGCGTTTGAGACATATCGGCAAACTTCGTAGGAAAGTAGGCGACTATCTGGCTCTCTCCTCACTACCAAAACCTCTTCTTATCAATCATTTTTTTCAAAGAGCTCGCCCTCTTACAAAAATCCCAAGTGCGCATGCGTAAAAAACAAAAACAAAAATGTTCATCCATAGCGGCAGCCAGAAAAACGCATGTGCGATATGAGCAACAACATTTAAGTTCATTTTAGCAGCGCACCTTATACATGTCGTATTTGAAAAGAGACTTTCACTAAAAATTACAATTTCACCCCCTAGTAGGGGTAGGTTTTATTTAGGGGTTGAAAGGAATGGTCCATTGGAAAGAGGGCGTCAACCCGAGTCCAACGACACCTCATTTGTCAAAATCGGACCATAGGGTCGCGAGATATGAATAAGCAAAAAGTGTGTACTAACTTTTTGGGCATCTTGTGGCTTAGAATCGGCACTACTCCACTACTTCCATACTATCCATTATATTTCAACCAAATTTTGTATGTGCATTCTATACCTTAAGAGATGGAACTATATTCAGAGTCACCGGGGCAGCCAACTGTAGTAAGTTACTCTATTAGGCTACACTATTTCAGGTGGATTTCAAACTGCAGTACTTAGAATTGTTAGTATTACCAACTTGATTTCGTCATTATTCTAGATCGGACTATATAGATTGGCATGAATCTTACATTTTAATAAAAGTAGGCTCTTTAGTTCGTCACGGAACTACTTGTTATGTTCGTATTATTGATTGATTGATTGATTGTTTGAAGGTTATTACAAGGCAGATTACCTCACTGTTCCGCCCCTTAAAATAAGTTTGTCATGATTTTCCTGATCAAGGTCATTGTGAAAATAGTTGTTATTGTTGCTTCAGTTAGGGACATTTTTGTCATCAGCCCTGAGTGCCTCCATTTAATCCTCTCTGACGAAATACAGTCACTAGTACAGCCATCACAATAGCACAGATTATTAGACAAATTCTACACACACCCAAGTACACGGCTGAAATATCCTCGATGCTCAAGCCCCTAAATGAAACAGCTACAACAATAAAACAACAAAGCCTTTTCTATGAATTAAGAAAATTACAATTGAAAATCATTCACAGAAACATTTAGCGCAAGCCAGATATTGCTGTGATGATATCAGCTATAATGTCAGAGAACAACGTTAGAAAACTGGTATGAACATAATATTTATGGTCCAGTACTGCCCAAAATTGCTATTATACGTAAGTAGTTCATAAGAAAGACTACAATTTTCAGCAGAGTAATGTATTTGATTTACTGACAACCACATAACCGATTTACGTTGAACTTCCTTTGACATAAAACTTGAACTTTCAACAAAATATATCTAGGGATAAGTTTCCTCAGGAATTAAAATCCTGTAATATTTGAACATAATGTAAACACTTATCTGGCTGTGGATAAAACAATTACCTGACTACAAATATTGGTTTGATTTAATGACTGATGTAGCCTATTATCGTAATTCTAGAAAATATGAGCAGTGAAGGATTTACCTTAATTTCTCAGTAATTACCAAGATTTGGCAGTCTGAGTTCAGTATTCATTAGGAATAAAATACTGCCTTCTGCTATGGATACAAGATGGTCTGTGATCTGACATGACAATTATGACGTCAGAGAAAACCTATTCATAATAATATTAGTGTTATTGGGGCAGATGCCATCGCTGTTCCGCCCCTTAAAACAACAATAACTAACCAAATGGTATTGGGTTTACGACCGTTTAAACTACTGAGGCTTTTCGAGACGGCAGGGAGCCGAAAGTTTCCACTGAAGGGAATCTTTAAAGAGCCAGTAAATCTACTGACACGGCTTCCTCGAATTTGCGCAGCCTCAAATGCCAAATGCCGACCGACTGCGACAGGATTCGATCCTGCTTACTTTGGGAACAGCAGGCGGAAACGTTACCGCAGTGCCACGTAGCCAATCATAATCCATTGCTGTAAGGCCCTTAAATCAACCGTTAAAATAACTGCTGCTATCTGCGTCTTGAATGAGGTTGCCAAATGTAAATATTGTGTCTGGACTTTCCACATTATATGAATAACGTTCAGCTTCCAGCCACAACAACAATTATACCCAGACTTTCTAAAATTATGTGCAAGGATTATTTATATTACTGTACATTCCCGCGATGAATTATACAGTACAGTATACGCGACACTGTCTGTCAAAAACTAATAAGAAATGATATACTACCTGCTCAAAAAAAGGTGGAGTTTTTCAGTAAATCCAACGGAAGTGCTCTCCCATTAACGTAAAATAGTCAAATTTGCTCTATTTCCGAGAGAAATATTGCGGCAGAGAGATGACTGTAATAGGCTATAAATAATAATAATAATAATAATAATAATTGTATGTCTACCCCTTATTATTCCCGTTTTTCCAACGGGGTCGGGGATAAGATGCGATGGAAATCATTGTGGCGATGGTTTTTACGGCCGGATGTCCTTCCTGACGCCAACTTCGTGAGAGGAGTTAATGAGAGATGAAATGAATGATGGTGAATGAAACTGGGCAAGGATGTGGAAGGAAGCGGCCGTGGCCTGTCAGAAGGTACCGTCCCAGCATTTGCCTGGTGTTGAAAATGGGAAACCACGGAAAACCATTTCAAGGACGGCCGACGGTGGGGCTCGAACCCACGCGTCTCTCGAGTCAGCAGAGAGCTTGGCCCCATGACCTAATGCTGTGCTTTAGCCAGCGTAGCCACTACTGTCAGTAATAATAATGAAAATGAAAATCCACAGCCTGCTTCCAGTCTCCGACCGGGTCAGGAATGGAATGAATGAAGCCCCCATCTAGCGGCGAGGATATGAACTGTGCCGGCTGCCGAGGCCTGACGCACTCCTCTGGGGCAATGATTAAATATAATAATATAATAATATAATATAATAATAATATAATATAATAATAATATAATAATAATAATAATAATAATAATAATAATAATATAGTATGGCCTCAGGTGCCGGGTGCAAGCTTTGTAATTTGCACCCAGAGGGTAGCTTGCACGTCGAATTTCGTTGTTCCTTGAATCACTATGAAAGTCAAGGAGGTTAGATATCTAAGCTCCTTGAATACTATAGCGCTTCTAGTAGAGAAATGAGGAACTTTGTGTTGGCGGAAACTCCCGAAATCAATTTTGCCATTATAAACACGGCCTACTGAATTCAAACGGGTTCTTTGGCATGCCAGCATCGTATGACATTAGTGTCGTATTTTTGCCGCCTTTCAAAAATCACTTACCACGGCCAGGACCGAACCTGCAATCTTGGGGTTAGAAGACCGACACCCTATCCACTCACCCACCGTGGCAAGCTAGGCTATAAATATTAGGGGCAGATGACCTAGATGTTAACTCCATTAAAACGACAATCATCACCAAACAAACAATAATAATACTTTAAAAAAAGTTCTGTTAAGATCATTCGATCATTACAAAGATTTATTACGTACCATATGCACTCTATGGTATTGTAGAGTTGCATGGTTACTACATGAGCGGTTGAGTTGAGAGTAGAGATTCAAGTCCTGTACAACACTAATATAAATTCCTTAGCGGCTTCGGTGGCGTAGTCGGTAGCATGCTGAACTGCTGTGCCCAAGATAGCGGGTTCAAACCCGGCCGAAGTCGTCAGATTTTTAAGAGCGTTAAAAATCCTTCAGTATGCCTTCCTTCGGAGGGGAAGTCAAGCCAGCGGTCCCATGTCATAGATTTAAGGCATGTAAAAGATCCTTTCAGAGACTAGACTTGTGTAAAGCAAAATTTGTTAGGTTAGATTTCGTCAGAACGCTCTATCAAAGTTCCAACGTTCACAACTAGGTATCATGATATCTGGTGGCGAAAGTTGGAACTACTTGAAATTGAACGGAACTTGTAGCTCACTCTTTAGGGTATCAGCTGGAAGCAGCTACAGACTCAGGCGAGCCGAACATGTCCTCGGACACTCCCGGCACTAAAAGCCATACGATAAATAAATAAATAAATAAATAAATTCCTTACCAGATAAAATGTGCCCTAATTGTAATTACGTAACTACAGCCTTCCTGACACACTGCATGGGGTATCATGTTGCAGATCCTCATTTTTTAAGATCCCAACTGTACATTTCAACTTAGTTACCGTAGTTATAGTGAAGCCAGCGTTACTTCTGACTTGACGATTCAGTCCTACGCTGGAGTTATCTAGCGGTCAGAAGTGAAGTCACACCCAAGCAGCCATTCAATTGATATATCACAACAAATCAAGTTTCATTCGCGATTGTATCTGCTAAATCGTGACATCGCGAACCAAACTCGATTTGTCGTGATATATCGATTGGAATGACTGCCTGTGATTGGCTGGTTAAAGTGATTTCAATTCTGACCGCTAGATATCTCTAGCGTAACATTGAAATGTCAAGTCGAAAGTAACGATGACCACACTATAGTTAGTTAGTTATTGTATATTGCCTTTTACGGCCAGTGAATTAAAACTCAGCAATTATTCTAGGTTTGTGCCGTGTCTTGTGTAGGGTTTCACCTAGAACACCAAGCTGGCTCATCAGCGGGATCTTGGTGTCCCCACCCGGACCCCCACAGGAGTAGCGAACAGCGTGCTACCTCCGTTTATATAGAGTGCAACTGCACCTCTTACCTGCGAGAACTAAAAGAACAAAAAGCCATAACCTCCCTATGAAGGATTCCAAAAAGATGGTATATTGACTTTCACGGCCAGTGAATTGAAACTCAGCAATTCAGCGCCCATATGGTATATTCCAAAAAGATGGTATATTGGTTTTATACCATTATAATTCACTGGCCGTGAAAGCCAATATATCATCTTTTTTGAATCCTGCTTGAGCTTTTAGTTCTCGCAGGTAAGAGGTGCAGTTGCCCTATATATAAAGGGAGATAGCGCGCAGTTTGCTACTCCTGTGGGGGTCCGGGCGGAGACACCAAGAGCCCGATGATGAGCCTAGCTTGGTGTCCTAGGTGAAACCCCACACAAGACACGGCACAAACCTAGAAGAATTGCTGAGGTTTAGTTATTGTTGCATTAAGGGGCGGAACAGTGAGGCCATCTTCCCCAATGCATTTGAAAAAGAGTGTGGTCAATAGATTGTTCTGCCGTATACTGTAGGTTACTATCTCACGGTTAGAAGTCTGTCCAGGATTTTATCAATGCCACATCACAGCTGGTTTTCAATTAACTTGCGATCCCACAGAGTTGGAATGAAATGACTGTTTTTCTTATCTTACTTCAGTTTCAGAACTTGTGTATATATTATTAAAATGTATATCCAATCATTTGAATTTTAAATATCTTGCGGTATAACTTTCAGATTTAATCTTTTTCTTTCCTCTTCCCTTTCTCTAGATGCACCCTCTAGAAGGATGTGCGCGTGCCTAATCCAGCAACGATAAGGCAGTCTGGAGAGCGCCTTTATCGCTTCTCAAGGTGGAGAAGAAGTTAGAGAAACTCGTACAAGTAATATTTCTACCTTCGGTGGAGCTTTCCACATTGAAACTTACACAAAGTTTGTCTCGATCTCCTCTTCTTCGTCATTGTATTCCACTGAGTATGAGTTCGACTCCAGAGCAACTTGCTTTTATCCGTGATATATCGCTAGTGCTATTTACTTTTTAGTAAAAGATAATATAGTACATAGTTCGTTTCAAATAACTTTCACAAACATCCACGAACAGATTATTAGAACAGGAGAAGAATATTGCACTGATGTTTCGAGACATCGAAACATTGCATTGTTGTTTGAGTCTTCAGTCTTTTGACTGGTTTGATGCAGCTCTCCATGCCTCCCTGTCCTGAGCTAATCGTTTCATCTCTACATAACTACCACACCCTACATCTGAGGCAATCTGTTTAACATATTCTAACCTTGGTCTACCCCTACAGTTCTTGTCCTCGACCCTTCCTTCCATAACTAAGCTTGCTATTCCTGGGTGTCTTAGTATGTGTCCTACCAACCTATCTCTTCTCTTCATTAGCAGTCGCCAGAAACATCTCTCCTCTCCCACTCGTCTTAATACCTCTATGTTTGTAACCCTATCTACCCATCTGATCTTCATCATTCTCCTGTAACACCACATTTCAAATGCTTCTATTCTCCTCTTTTCTGCTGCACCAATAGTCCAAGTTTCACTTCCATAGAGCGCCACGCTCCAGACAAAGGCTTTCAAAAATGACTTCCTAATACCTAAATCTATATTCGATGTCAGCAGATTCCTTTTTTGTAGAAAAGCTTTCTTTGCCTGAGCCAACCTACTTTTTATATCCTCTTTGCTTCGTCCATCACTGGTTATTCTACTTCCTAAGTAACAGAAGTCTTCTACTTCCTTCAGCTTTTCACCTGCCAATTTGATCTCCATAGAGGTTTCTGATTTATTTCGGCTGCATTCCAGTATTTTTGTTTTACAATTATTAATTTTCATCATGAATTCTTTCTGTAAGACGGAGTCCATACCATTCAAAAAATCATTCAAATCCTCAGGCTTGTCGGCCAAGATGACTATGTCATCAGCAAATCTCAGAGTTGAAATTATTTCTCCTTGAATCTTCACTCCCACTTTAAATTTTTCTCTAATTTCCTTCATTGCTTGTTCAATGTAAAGATTGAAAAGTATGGGTGATAAGTTGCAGTCTTGCCTTACACCTTTCTGAATACCAGCTTCTCTCTCATGTCCTTCAACTCGAATGACTGCTGTCTGGTTTCCGTATAGATTGTATATCACCCTCCTATCCCTGTACTTTATTCCAATCGATTTCAAAATGTCAAACAATTTAGTCCAATCAACTTTATCAAAAGCCTTTTCTAAGTCTACAAAAGCCATGAACGTTCTCTTATCTTTCCTTATTCTACCTTCCAAAATCAGCCTAAGACTTAGTACAGCTTCCCTTGTTCCTACATTTCTCCTGAAACCAAACTGGTCTTCACCCAACTCCGTTTCTATCTGGCTTTCAATCCTCTTGTAAATTATCCTAGACAGGATCTTTGAAGCATGAGTAATCAAGCTGATTGTACGGTAATCTTCACATCTGTCAGCTCCCACTTTCTTTGGTATAGGGATGATTACATTCTTCTTGAAATCAGGGGGTACCTCACCTGTCTCATAAATCCTACACACCAAGTGAAATAACCTGATCAGACCTTCATCTCCTATGCAGCGTAGCAACTCAATCGGTATATCATCTATGCCTGGTGCTTTGTTCCTGCTTAAGTCCTCCAAAGCTCTATCAAATTCTGATCTCAATATTAAATCTCCTTTCGCATCCTCATCAATTTCCTCCTCCCTTTCCATTATATGATTCTCAATCTCCTTTCCCTTATACAAACTCTCTATGTAAGCTTTCCATCTCTCAACCTTTTCTTCCCTATCTGTTAGAGGCTTTCCATTTGTGTCCTTAATATTACAGCACTTAGTCTTCTTTTCCCCAAAAGTATTCTTAATCCTTCGATAAGCTGTGTCTACTTTACCTAATTTCAGACAATTTTCTATACCTACACATTTCTCTTTCAACCATTCTTCTTTCGCTTCCTTGCACTTCTTGTTAACCTCATTTCTCAGACGTCTGTATTCTGCTTTCCCCTTCTCATCTCTTACATTCTTGTGTTTCCGCCTTTCATCCATCAATTCTAGTATATCCTGAGTGATCCACGGTTTTCTACCTATTCTTTCTTTCCTACCAATGTTTTCTTCTGCGGATTTTGTTATTTCATTCTTCAAAAGTGCCCATTCGTCTGCAATTGAAGTTTGTTTAGGGTTTTTCATTAGTCCTTCCTTTATACTCTTCTTGAATCTTTCGTTTACATCCTTCTCTTTCAGTCTGTCTATTGCCCACCTTTTTGGCTTTTGACTTTTCTTCAGTTTCTTCAACTTTAATCTGCATTTCATTACGACCAGATTGTGGTCAGAGTTTATGTCAGCACCAGGATATGCTTTACAATCCAAAATCTGGTTACGAAACCTCTGCTTGACCATAATGAAGTCGATTTGGTAACGCCCTGTATCTCCTGGTCTCATCCATGTGTATATTCTTCTATTGTGGTTATTGAATAAGGTGTTAGCTATGACCAACTCATGCTCGGTGCAGAATTCTACCAGCCTGCTTCCTCGATCATTCCTTTCACCTAATCCGAAATCTCCTACTATTTTCCCTTCTCTCCCTTTTCCTACCACAGCATTCCAATCTCCCATTACTATAACATTTTCATCACCCTTGATATACCTCAGAATTTCGTCTATTTCTTCGTAGACCTTTTCAACATCCTCATCATCAGCTTGACTGGTAGGCATATAGACTTGTACCACTGTGGTGCAGGTAGGTTTAGTATTGATTTTTGCTACAATAATCCGTTCACTATATTGTTCAAAATATTCCACCCGCTGTCCAAGTTTCCTACTCAATATGAGGCCAACCCCTGCTTGGCCATTGTTTGATTTAGTGCTAATGACCCTATAGTCTCCTGACCAAAAGTCCTGTTCTTCCTGCCAGCGCATTTCACTAATCCCAACCAAATCCAACCTCAACCTATCCATTTCCCTTTCTAAGTTTTCTAACCTTCCACTTCCTAGCAGACTTCTAACATTCCACGCTCCGATCCGTAGAATGTCAGATTTCCTCTTTGTCACTTCTGTGATGTTAACCCCCTCTCGAGTAGTCCCCACCCGGAGATCCGAACGGGGGACTAGTTTACCTCCGGATTGAAATTTTACAAGGGAGGAGGCCATCATCACATGTAATTATGCATAGAGAGGTGCATATCCTCGGGAATAGCATACGGCTGTAGTTTCCCGTTGCTTTCAGCCGTGCAGCAGGACGCAGTGTAGCCATTATTTGGCTTATATTATCAATATCTTAACCGTCTATAAGACTAGTAAAGAATTGATTTATTCTGAAAGGCTGCTACTCCCTTTCAGAATAAGTAAAGAGCAATTCTACTAAACAAAAATACTAACCTTCTACCGTACTAACAATTAAATACCAAAATTCTACTAATGAAAAAAAAAAAAAAAAAACTAAAGTTCCACCAACAACAAATACTACCACTAAAACAGTCTGTCACCAGGCACACTCACATGCACCCTCACACATCACAGTCTACTGAAACAATGAACTAGAACTAATAAACAATGCAACTGCTACCAGACACACACACACACCACAGTCTAATAGAACAACGACATATATCTAATAGACAAACTAACTACCTACTTACAACTAAAACTAACTACATACGTACTGTACTGTTATTTGAATTGACAATATTTACAGTAATAATAATAATAATAATAATATTATTAAATTATTAAAATATTATTTTGTAGAATTGTAGAAACTTTTGAGAATATCCGACAACTTAGTATTTTAATGCCATTTTTCTAAATCTTTGAATTGTCATTTTCTTACTTTTCGATTTGATATTTTCATCGATATGTTAGGTAGAAGTTTAATTTCCGATTTTCATCGATTTTTTGATTTATAAGCGATTTTTGTGACGTTTTAGAATTGTCATTTGGAATTTAGATTTTATGCGATTTCGAATTTACCTGATGGAGATTTTATCGTTTAGCTCGAATTTAATGTAGGCCTACAATTCGTAATATATTGCTTAAAGAATATTGTATTTTAAAAGTGCACTTGATCATTTTATAATGACGAAAGTTTGATGGAAATATGTTCCAAAGATAATATAATAATGCGATCGTTGATGATCTGTTTTAAAGATCTGATCGAAGTTACAATCTAATAACTTGTTCGACAGATCTGGTGGTAAATACCGTATATTGCATTAAATGAGCGATATGTATGACAAAACTTTAAACTGGAATTCCTGAAATACCTAATAGGCCTGTACCTGAATACACCATTCTGTTTGTTTCAGAAACAGCTGTGCATAGAAAGGTGAAACGTTTAGTGTGCATTTATCGCATTCATTTGTCTCTCTGGTAGCAACAGCTGTATAAAGGTACAAAGTAATGAATCAATCATTCCAGAAAATAAATTTGAAAATACTGTAGATATTTGTTGAATATTTTTGAGAAGTTATCCAATCATAATTGAAATGTGGTGTTACGGGAGAATTATGAAGATCAGATGGGTATTAAGACAAGTGGGAGAGGAGAGATGTTTCTGGTGACTGCTAATGAAGAGAAGATATAAGTTGGTAGGACACATACTAAGACACCCAGAAATAACGAACTTAGTTATAGAACGAAGGGTCGTGGATAAGAAATGTAGAGGTAGACCTAGGTTAGATTATGTTAAACAGATTGCCTTGGATGTAGGGTGTGGTCGAAAGTCTGAAGACTCAAACAACAACATAATTACACTTAGCCTAAATATTAAAATATTGAAAGTACGCGCTGTTTTGTTAGTAGGTATAATTATGCATTTCCACGAATTACCATTAGGCATTACTATCTGTAGTCATTGCTTACTATTTGATAATTGTTTTCCTGTAATATAAGCCCGTTCGGAATGAATGTCTATTGGAGTTCCTGAGAAAATTGGAAAGTAATGAATTTGTTTTCAACATGGGTAGCATAGACGATGCTGGTTCCCCCAAAAGGAGAAGCTGAAAGATTCATTACAAAGGGGGCTCCTAACGAAAAAGGACCGCAAATCATACTAATATATAAAAATGAGATGGTGTGTGTCTGTCTGTGTGTTACTCAATAACACAAGAACCACTAGTTCGATTTAAATGAAATTTTGCATGGACGTAGCTGATTTACCAGGTTTACATATAGGCTACTTTTGATTTCGATATTTTGCACTATTTAAAAATGGCGACTATTTTCACATTTCCATTTCAAATAAAAAGAGAACCCTAAGAAATAGCAAACGTTTGATGGAACTACGAGCTTTGAAATTTAATTTTCTATCCGGAAGGTCCTTATCAATTTTCGTGTATCTCCAACGGTTAGCGAGTAAAACCTAAATATGTCTTATAAAACACAGTCAACGCCGAGCGATGTAGTCTATGTTAGTCTCTACATGAACTGTTTTATTTATAGAGGTAGTTTGTGGGGTCCGAAACTAGACGTGATTTTGACTCTGATTTTATACTCTTTGTGCCGGTTATTGTATGTGAGTATTTGGATCTTTACGCTGTTTCACAATGTTACAGGGCTTTCTACTTTGCACGGTATGCTTTCATCCTTTTTCTCGACTTGTTTTTCGTTAAATGAATATTTCAGTTGGCCAATATTTATCTGCTTTTTGTCGTTTTTTACCATGATCAGAATCCCAAATTCACAGACGAATGTGTCGAAGACTATCGACTGTCACATTAGTTTATTTAGTGTTCATATTAATCTTACTGCAGAACTGGGCATATTTATTTCAGTAAAGTAGGTATTTTGACTTATGCGGCCAATAAAAAAACCCGCACGAAAGACGGCGTAAACCTAGAAAAGTTGCTGAGTTTTAATTGCTTGGCCCTGAAATTGAATATACAATCATTTTGGAAGCCTTTATAGGGAGGCGAAAGACTTTTTTAACCTTTAGCACTCGCAGTAAAGTAGCTGAGTTGTTCTAAATAAAAATTGAGGTATCGCACAGTTTGCCACTCATTTGGTAGTCCGCAAATAGACCACAAGAGCCCGCTGATGAACCATCTCGGAGTTACTAGGTGTAATATCGCACAAGACACGGCAATAAACTTAGCAAATTTTTCTGTGATTAATTTGTTTTTGTTATTATTACTTGGGATGATTGAAGATTGTTCCATTACTGTTACTCTTTATCATGACATGGTACGTACTTTCCGCAATATTACTTATTGCGGATATGATAATTGCTATCAAGTTTGATGTATTTTTAGCATAATGTTTATATGTTTAAATATAGTATGAAGACGTTAAACGATAGGTGTTCAATATTTAAGACAGGTTATTTAACTTTTACTACATAGAAGCTGATATTTATTTCCAATAGTTAAACGCACTTTCTCACCTACAAAGGGGAGGCAACAGGCTTTTCTCCGGGTACTCCGGTTTTCCCTGTCACAATTTCATTCCAGCAACAATCTCCACTATCATTTCATTTCATGTGTCATTCATTTAGTCATTGCCCCAGGGGTGTGCGACAGGCTTCGGTAGCCGGCACAGTTCATATCCTCGCTGTTAGATGGAGATTTTATTCATTCCATTCCGTGACCCGGTCGGTCGACTGAAAGCAGGCTACGGATTTTCACTTTCCTACCTCTGATTAATAATTTGGTGAGTGAAAATGCATGTAGTCTACACATGTAGTTCGTAACATGGAAATAACATAACTACATTAGGAATGTGTGATTATGTATATTAACGATTTAGGCCAGCAAGTACCGATGTCTCAGTCTCACTCATGGCTGTGATTATATGGAAGCTACTGAGGTATGGGTGGTGCTTAGTAATGACATTCAGGGCACAGTCAGTGCCTGTAGATGTTGTGAAAGGTTCTACCCATAGGGTTAGTTCTGCTGATCTGACTCAGTGAGGAAAGCAATGGCAAACTACCTCACTCCTCATCTTGCCTAGTACGCCTCAATATAGCGCTCCCTTGGGTTTTTGTGGGTATCTACCCACATAACCTAACGGCCGTACTTTTTGAGGATCCAACCAGCCTTCGGGCTGACTACCTAACAGACAGACAGTACTAAAAGCCGTTCGAAGAACCGGTACTTCAGCTAGTCTTCAATAAAGGAACCGAAAATCCATTCATATATGTACAAAGCCACCTTATGTGATCTGTGGATACGTGTTGGAACTTCTGTCCATTCCTGGCGTCCATCTCGTGGCACAGTGGTTAGCATTCTTGGTCATCACTTCTGAATACCGGGTTCGATTCCCGGCACTGCCACGATATTAAATTCTGATCTGAGGTCTGGAACGTGGGTGCGCCACGTGAGGCAAAGCCGAGAAGAATTACGTTCGAATCCCACCTCAAACACGCTGGAAGTGGTTTACTGTGGTTTCCGCACTTTTACTCCAGGCAAATGCTGGGATTGTTCCAAACCTAAGATCAAGGCCACCTCCTTCCAATTCCTTACCTGAATTACAAATATACACAATATTACAGATACCACAAGAACACATCTTATCAGACAGATTCCACACACAGCAAAGTGCAAAGGATTAATTGCCAAGATAGGGACGCCTCTAAATCGAACTAAAACAACAGGAAATATTTAATCAATTGTCAGTATTCCAGGCATTTTCCAGTTTTTATGTTATCCACTAGGTAGAGTAACGAGGGCACACATAAACACACATAAACTACAAATACAGAGTCTGTTTTATTATTTGTCACCAACAGGCAGTCGATGTGACCATTGCTGTATGATGAGCGGGCGTTCTTCATATTAATGTTAGAACTAATTGCTGTTAATGTCACATAATGAGGATATTGCACATATGCGTATTTAAAATACTTTCTGCACCGTACTTCATGAATTAAAATTACTGCTTTTGCAGAATTAACGAAACGATTATGTATGAAATATTGTTATAGCATTACCTCTTTATAGCAGCGGACAAAGCCGTGACGATGATCTACTGTCGTTGTTAAGGGTGATAGTGCACTCATATATGAGAGGCACGCATGAAGCTATTCTGTATCTAACTACTGGGTAAGATCGGTTTCTTTCTTGCTTAACAATTCGCCATCTATTTTAATGGGATCTCTCGTGGTGTAGTGGCTGACATTCTTGGCTGTTACCTCTAAAGTTCAGGCTGAATTCTAGACCATTCCAAAACATGTAATTCTGCCAAGAGGGCTCAAACAGGGTACAACTTCACCTCGTTAGGCAAAACTGAGTAGAGGTGGATTCAATTCTCAACTGAGATATTCTATATGTTGTTTTCTACGATTCCTCACTTAAGGGCAAGACCACCTCTTCTCAAACCTCACCTCAATTGCACTACACATATATCTACAGACATCACAGTAAAACAGCTCATAAGACAAATTCTACACATAACCAAATTCACGGGGCAGAAATGATCACGGTATCCAAGCCCCTATATGAAACAACAACAATTACTATTTTTCAAAGTTCATTAAGTTTTTAAGTAATGTAATTTAATTTTATAATTATTTAATCCCTCTTGGGACACATACACTATTCTCCTTGCCTAGTCTCATTTGTCTTCCTTTAATCTCTCATTAACTTCTCTGATAAGGCCTGGCATCAGGAAGAAAATCTAGCTGTAAAAATCTCCGACCGCATAGAAACGTGAATTATACTTACTTCGTGGAATCCTCCTCTACCCGTCGGTGTCGAGGTTTTACAAAAGGAGCGCCAATCCTTCCTGTCTCTGCTCAGCTGTTTTGCTTTCCTCCATTCTATTCCTCTCTTCTCCACTGCCCTCCTGACATCTTCCCCCTTCCTCGCATGGTCATCAGCGATTTAATCAGACCGATTTTCTCCTTTTGATTTCTTTTAACATTGGATTATCGGGCTAGTGAGTTCTTGGCCTACTGCGCCTTAGTCCAATGGAGGGGTTGCCTCCTCATAGTCCCTAGGCTTACTAGATTTCTACAAGGTTATCTCCCTTCTCTTATGTGGACAATCTCCTCCACTTGTTTCTGGTGTTCGAGACCTGCTAGCTCGGGGATATACCGTCCCATCTTGGTCCCTGACTGCACTCAACCACTGTAATTCAGTGTTGCCCGCCCCCCAAGACGTGGACGTGTCAGCCAAGAGTTGTCTAGGTGCGCACAGTGTAACAGCCCAAGCCCCCTGTATGTCCTGGGTCGAGGGACAATGTGAATTATAACGGGTAGAAGTATGGTTGGTTGGTTGGTTCCTCAGTTTAGGGGCTGCGACAACGCGGTCATGTAGACCCGTGTACTTTGGGTGTGTGTAGAATCTGTCCGATAACCGGTGTTAATTGTGATGACTGTATTAGTGTGTGTATCTGTTTTTTAATTCAAGTAAGGACTGCAACTTTCAATTTTTCAAATAGTTCCTACTTTTGCCCCCAAACGCCACCGTCAACGACTACTAGGCCTAGTTCAGAACTTAGCTACTAGACGCCACCGCAGTCGGCAACGAACGTAGAAACCTAAGAGTGTTGTTTACATTCCTAACCTATACAATTTAGCTTCACACAGGTGCAATTAGTGGAAGGTTCTTTAACATGCCATAGATCTATGACATGGGACCGCCGGCTTTACTTTCCCTCCGAAGGAAGGCATACTGAGGGATTTTTAACGCTCTTAAAAAATCCGACGGCTTCGGCCGGGTTTGAACCCGCTATCTTGGGCATAGAAGCTCAGCATGCTACCGACTACGCCACCGAAGCCGCCGGGCAGAAGTATAAAAAAATCATTCTTTTACGTATATCATTGCTGAGCCTGCGAAGTGATGTGCTCTTCTATACATTAGCTTGCCACGGTGGGCGAGTGGTTAACGTGTCGGTCTACTAACCCCAAGTTTGCAGGTTCGCTCCTGACCGTGGTAAGTGATTTTTGAAAGGCAGCAAAAATTACGACACGCATGTCATACGATGTTGGCATATCAAAGAACCCATTTGAATTCAGTAGGCCGTGTTCATAATGGCAAAATTAATCTCGGGAGTTTCCGCCAACACGAAGTTCCTCATTTCTCTACTAGAAAGCGCTATAGTGTTCAGGGAGCTTAGATATCAAACCTCCTTGACTTTGATAGTGCTTTAAGGAACAATGAAATTCGACATGCAAGCTACCCTCTCGGTGTCAAATAACAAAGTTTGCACCCGGCACCCGAGGCCATACGGTATTATTTATTCTATACATTACATCAAAACCAGCTGCGCCCCCAGCCACATGTGGATATATAGCCTAAGGGTCATTTTCCTATGTTTATGGACAGAAATAACTCAATGATAGTCGTTTGGTTGGGCTGTATATCCACATAGGGATGTGACATATGAGTAGCGTTAGGGGAAATAATGTAAGTGATAGGCCTACGGGATTATTGAGGCCCAGTGTCCTTATTAAAGTGATCCTCAATACGGTAAACTGACTTTTCAACAAAGCCAAAGAAATATCCATTTACAGGTAAATGTAATAAAGGCTATAATCGCAGTTTCTCTGCTACACCGAGCAACACCGATTAATGGATGTGTTTGTTTTAGGCCTAGATGATGAATACTTGTTGCCTTGGTAAGCATCGCGTCAAACAGACCCCCACCCCTAAATATTATCCCTGTTAACAGTTGTAGAACTGGACGGCTTCGGTGGCGTAGCTGGTAGCATGCTGAGCTTCTATGCACAAGGGCACGGGTTCAAACCCAGCCGAAGTTGTCGGATATTTTATGACCGTTAAAAATCCCTCAGTATGCCTTTCTCGGAGGGGAAGTAAAACCGGCGGGCCCATGCATTGATTTACGGCATGTATAAGAACCTTTCACTAACTAAACTTATGTGAAGCAAAATGTATAGGTTAGAATTGATTATTATTTATTATTATTATTTATCGTATAGCTTTTAGTGCCGGGAGTGTTTGAAGACATGTTCGGCTCGCCCGAGTCAGTAGCTGCTTCCAGCTTAGGGTGAGCTACAAGTTCCGTTCAATTTCAAGTAGTTCCAACTTCCGCTACCAGACATCAGTGATACCTAGTGGTGAACGTTGGAACTTTGCTAGAGCGTTCTGACGAAATCTAACCTAACAATTTAGCTGCACACAAGTATAGTCTGTGGAAGGATCTTTTACATGCCATACATCTATGATATGGGACCACCGGCTTTACTTCCCCTCCGAAGGAAGGCAAACTGAAGTATTTTAACGCTCTTAAAAATACGACTTCGGCCGGGTTTGAACCCGCTATCTTGGGCACAGCCACCGAAGCCGCTTGTTAGAATTGATAACGATGTATTAGTTCCAACGTTTGCCGCCAGGAGTTGACTGCGATGCCATTTAGTAGCCAAGTCCACGAGATAGGTGTCGTAGACGGTAGCATTTGGTAGCGAAAGTAGGAACTACTTGAAATTATTGTCTGCAGCCCTTACTTGAAATAAAACAGATAGCACACACTTATACAGTCATCACAATTAACACCGCTTATCAGACAGATTCTACACACACCCAAATTACGCGGGGCTACATGACCGCGTTGTCACAGCCCCCAAACTGAGGAACCAGCCAGTAGTAGACCTGGACCGGAAGGAGGGGTTAACTTTTTATCTGGAGTAAATCCTTCCCTCGTCTCTGGATGGCTGGAACTAGAAATTTTCTCAAATTCCTGACTTATAAATTCATACTACCTGTATAATTGCTTTGATTAACGTGTCCTAGCTGATTGTCGCTGATATTTCTACGGATAGCTACTTAATGTGTCATAGAGTTTCTATATAGAGTGGGTGGGATATTGCAACACAACCGTGAACATATGCGTACTCTGGCCAGGAAGCGCCGAAAAACGTACAGCACGTTGTTTGTTGTGTATTATGGTGTCTGAAACCATTTTCAGTGTTGCCACGGTGGGTGAGTGGATATTTTGTCGGTCTACTAACCGCAAGATTGCAGGTTCGCTCCTGACCGTGGTAAGTGATTTTTAGGTGGCTTCGGTGGCGTAGTCTGTAGCATGCTGAGCTTCTATGCCCAAGATAGCGGGTTCAAACCCGGCCTAAGCCGTCGGATTTTTAAGAGAGTTAAAAATCCCTCAGTATGCCTTCCTTCGGAGGGGAAGTAAAGCCGGCGGTCCCATGTCATAGATTTATGGCATGTTAATGAACCCTTCCACTAATTGCACCTGTGTGAAGCTAAATTGTATAGGTTAAGAATGTAAACAACGCTCTTAGGTTGCTACGTTCGTTGCCAAGAGCCGACTGCGGTGGCGTCTAGCAGCTAAGTTCTGAACTTGGCCTAGTAGTCGTTGACGGTGGCGTTTGGCGGCAAAAGTAGGAACTATTTGAAAAATTCTAAGTTGCAGTACTTAAATTAAAGAACAGATAACACACACTAATACAGTCATCACAATTAACACCGGTTATCAGACAGATTCTACACGGGGCTACATGACCGCGTTGTTGCAGCCCCTAAACTTAAGAACCAACCAACCAACCATGATTTTTGAAAGGCGGCAAAAATACGACACGCATGTCATACGATGTTGGCATGTCAAAGAACCCATTTGAATTCACTAGGCTGAGTTCATAATGGCAAAATTAATCTCGGGAGTTTCCACCAACACAAAGTTCCTCATTTCTCTATTAGAAAGCGCTATAGTGTTCAAGGAGCTTAGATATCTAACATCTAACCTCCTTGACATTCATAGTCAAGGAACAACGAAATTCGACATGCAAGCTACCCTCTGGGTGTCAAATAACCAAGCTTGCACCCGGCACCCGTGGCCATTCGATATTATTATTATTATTATTATTATTATTATTATTATCGAAAGTTGATGTTTTCCGGTCAACATGAGTGTACCCAATTGTGATGGGGTAATCCATAGTCCTGAAATAAATTACATTTACATTCACCCATCAGAATTGGGTACAATCGTGTTGACCGACCGCAATCATCAAATTTCGTCCGAGGACATGTTCGGCTCGCCAGTGTTGTAGCTGCTTCTATACGGACACCCATTGGGTGAGCTACAAGTACCATCGCGTGTGGAGTGTTGTCTGGGGAGGAAAGTGTTAATGTAAGGGCGAGGAGTTGGAAGGTAGCGGCTGTGACCTATAGTTAGGGACCATCCCCGGCATTCGCCTGGAAGGAAGATGGAAACCGCAGAAAACCATCTCCAAGGTTGCCGGCCGGGGGATTCGAACCTCCTCGCCTCCCGGATGTGAATGACTACCTACAGTCACGCCATAACGTCCACGGCTAACTCACCCGGTATCAAATTTCGATGTTTGTTGTTTATTATTAATGGCTGTGTGACATTGTGGTCTTGTAGCTCCCTGTATTTTGGTGTGTGTACAATATATCTGATAACCTGTGTCACTGTGATGCCTGTACTAGTGTGTGACTGTTCTCCATTTCAGGCCTCCAACAAGACTTGAATGATTTGGCAGAGCCTGGAATCGAACCCGGGCCTCCACGGTGACAGCCAGGAATGCTGACCACTAAGCAATGAGGCGGACACTTATAGTAGGCATACAGTAACACAACATTCTGCCAAGTTTCCTCCAGCGCTAGGCCCAGTGCGATAATGCGCGAGATATTAATGTTGTAGGAAGGTATCAAGCACGCTGCCTCCTCGGTGATGGAATCCACCCACGCAGCTGCGCCTGATTGCTAGCACTATAATTACAAGAAGACGAGAAGACAAACAAATGTGTGGGAATTCAACTTAGAAAATTACCGTCCCTAAAAGTTGAAGAGAAATGATAGGATTTTCTTAAAAAGGAATAAAATTCTTAACAACGTACGTGTTCTAATGGCTCTATGATACCAGGCTTAACAAAAGCTGTTCGTTATCCAAAACATTCAACGAGAAGAGATTTTAAAATAATAGTTTACTGCCATCGTTTTGACAAATGTGTCAAGCTGAGGGCCAGGGATTTTCAAGTAGAGTCGTGATGTTATAAGAATAAATTTGCATAACATAAAAATGTAATTCTAATATTTCCCAAGCGGGTTAGCGGATTGCTACTCCAAAGAATCCTCTCTGAAACCTTGAGGCTCAAATTGGCGTCAATTATGGCTGTCAGTGTTTTATAAAAGAAAAGGGTCACCTCTATACGAACAAAAATTCAGAGTTAATGGCCATCTCTGGAGGATAGAAGGACGAAATCCAGACTATACGCTATGCTTAACACTTACACTAATGGCCAGCTTGGGGAGAACTAAACAACCGTCTGGGAAATCCCACCTACCTGAGCCAGGCAGATCACCCGCATAAAGTTATGGTCCAACCACAGCGTATAAATTATGGGAAATATTCTTTCATTAACTCATTACCTGCCTCAGTATTGAGCCTTTCCCCAATCTTATTGATGTGTTTACGAGAGGATTGAAATTTTGTGTAAATACTACGATGTAATTACTATAGCCTAGTTCCTAAATTGCGAATTGTGTATGTTGTCAAAGTCAACCCCTGGCACTATCCAGCCCATGACGGGCTAAGGCCGACCAAGCGACCGCTGCCCAGCCATTTGGCCTGCAGATATTGGGGTGACGCGTGATCAGCGCGTCGGGTCCCCTCGGCCGTTAATCTTGGTATTCGTGATCGGGGCGCTGTCTCACTGTCAGACAGCTACTCAATTGTCCTCACGAGGCTGAGTGCACCCTGTTCCAACCCTCACGTCAGTTTTAAAATCCCTGACGGAGCCGGGGATCGAACCCGGGGCCTCCGGGTGAGAGGCAAGCGCGCTACCCCAACACCACGGGGCCGGCATTGTGTATGTTGTGTTTGATGTTATTGTTGGTAATTTTCTGTAGCCTATTTGTACAATTTGCCAGCGGGGAATTACCCCAATTTGCAAATATTATAAATAATAATAATAATAATACATAGTGTGTATATGAGTGGTTTTTGGGAAAAAAGAAGAAAGGTCCAGAATGAAACATGAAAATTGATTGTGTTGTAACGCTCTCCTTATGGGGAATTAACGAATAAATAAATAAATAAATAATAATAATAATAACACTAGCTGTAAAATGATTTCACGGGAGATAACGAGTCTTTAATTCAACCACCAATGAACATGGAACATATTTCCCATCTATTTATTATTTCAGCTGATGGAAAACACTGGTAATATGCCTGTAGCAAGGGTTACGGTGGCTTTCTGTCGTATTCCTTGCTGACTATAGAGCTTCAATTCTACAGAGACCTCGGTTTTAATTTACTGGTTAATCGTGGTTTTCTGTAAGTTGTAGTGGTAATAAGAATTGGTTCCTTTGAGAATCAGTGGATGAATCAAACATGATGAACATTATGAAATATAGCTCATGGGTGACTTTTAAAGTCCCGTACTCAGTTGTAACAGTTTCATGTAGAGAATATATCCTCCCAGTGTTCATTAGATCCATACGCCCGGAACCCCACAGGAGTAGCGAACTGCGCACTACCTCACTTTTTATGAAGCGCACCTGCACCTCTTCACCGTGAGAGCTAAAACCTCAAGCAGTCCTCACCTCCGAGCGTGGACACCAAGAACCCGTTGATGAGCCACTTTGGTGTCCTAGGCGAAACCCCTCAGAAGATATGGCACAAACCTCGAAAAATTGCTTAGTTTTATAAAGAATATTGTTTATCCAAAGGTACTTCATTGAACGAAATTACAATTCCAACACTTCTTTTATTCTTTATTTCTTTCTTTCTTTCTTGGTCTGGCTGCGTGGCTCAGCGCTAACGTTCCCGCCTGCTGTGGCCAAGGTTGCAGGATTGAATCCTGGCGCAGCCAGTTGGCATTTGAGGGTTTGCAAATGCGAGGGGGCCGTGTCACTAGATTTACTGGCACGTTAAAGATCCCCTTCGGGCCAAAATTCCGCCACACCGACGTCACTAAAAGCCGCAGTTGTTAAAAGGGACGTAAAGCCTATAACAGTATTATTATCTTCCTTTCTCAACGAGCTAGAGAAAGGTATATAGAGAGGCAAGGAGCCGCGTAGCAGCGCTCTGGGCGGAGGCAACCTGAGTTAAGGCGGCCATGATTCAAAACGTCGTCTGACAAGAGCTTGTTGCGATTATTCGGGCAGTGCAGGAACATGCGTTGAATGAAATTTATTTAAAAATACATAGACCATGCCGTCAGTGTGTTCGTCATTCAATTGTACGAATAGAAGTAATAAGACAACAGGAGTGTCATATTTCATGTAAGAAATGTCATCCAAATTCATAAATTAATGCGGTAGACTCTTTACGAAAGCATGATGCAGCAGCAGTTTAAGTTTGTGTGATATTTCTTGTTCAGATTCCCTTTGCAGAAGCAGGAACTAACATTTCCACTCTATATACCTTTCTCTAGCTCGTTGGTAACGATGCCTAATTCTCAAGAGGCTGCTCACGCTGTGCCTCCATTAGGGTCTTGTGCACAAGGCAGGAGATACAATGAAAAGAACAGGTCTAATCCCTCGAAAAATGAGGGTATCAGGAAAGATGAGACAAGGGCCAAATAAGACATGAATTTGAAAGACTCTCCAGGTCTCGGATACCGTTAGTGCCTGAAGAGAACAAGAGGTGACTAAGGAAGGTTGACGGGTGGATTTGCAAGCAATGCCAATCTCAGCTGAGGTCCCGTGGTCGCCAATCCACGTCCCACAAGTTGTGAGCCCCTGGGCGGGGTATGCACATGAACGATATATATGTAGAACATTTTGTTCAGTAAGCCTACAGAGCAGGAAGTGTCGTTCGCCAAGTGTCTAAAAAATTAACTTGTATTGAATGCCTAGAAGTCATCGGGTCAAGATGTTCAAAAAAAAAGGAAGCTTGTAGTTTAACGTGACCGTTAATCGAGAGATCATGAGCCACGGGACCTCCTTTTTACATGGAATCCGAACCACAGGACATGGCATTTCACTTCGAAAATCTCACATGCATTGACCGGGAACCGAACCCGGACCGCCTTGGTGAGAGGCATACAGCTAGACCGCTGAGCCACCACGCCCCTCTTCAGAAAGAAGGACTGATTAAAGATGGCCTTTTGAATCCATCAAATGATTTAGTGAAATTATGTAAAACAGCTGAGATTGTCATCAGGAATAATGGCAGTATGTTGCGAAAGAACACGAAGAATCTCATGCTGAAGTTGCAGACTGATGTCTATGCTATGCTGGGTTATCTGTTTCAGAAATCTAACCATCTATTTACAGCTACTGAGCCTGGGGAAAAGTCTCACTATGCTTCACTCATCGAGCGAATTGTGAAACAGTATTATAAATGCAGGCTTCACCACTTCTGCAGAAAACAACCTCAACGTGAGACAGGTCAACAGGTCCGTCAGTTGTACACAAAACTTATTCTATTTAAAGGACAATGAAATCATGCAATGTACTGTGCATAAGCTACGTAACGTATTGTCTTGTAAGATGATTGTGTTAGTTTTCGTTCAATGTACAAATTAAATTGTCAGGTCTTGCGTAGGCCTAATCTTATATTACGCCTTGTTAGTCACGCTTCTCCCTCCCTGCCTCCCACCCTCTTGACAGTGTATATCATGGCGGCTGCCAGTTCAACCTGCTTCCAACATGGCGGCACCATTTCCACTCTATATACCTTTCTCTAGCTCGTTGTCCTTTCTATCTATCTGCCTTTGATTGGTATTGCAATGCATGCCGGGTATAGCTAGTAAATAAATACATAAATAAGGAATTGTCTGATAATCTGTGTTATTGTGTTGCCTGTATTAGAGTGTGTGTATTATTGTAATTGAGATAAGGATTAGGATGGAGGCAGCTGTGCCTTTAGTTAGGATCTATCCCGGCATTTGTCTGGAGTAGAAATGGAAAACCACAGAAAACCACTTCTAGGATATCTGGGGTGGGAATCTTCTTACGAGAATTCGTGAATCCCGTTCCAACCCTCAGGCCAGAATTAATTTTCTTGGCAGAACCAGGAATCGAATCCCGACCTACGGGGTGACAGCCAAGACTGCTAACCGCTACACCACGGGGTAATCACAAAGTAGGTAGGGTTTCCAATTTATGGTGTATATATTATCAAATAACATAATACAGTCCTATTATTTGAATACCAGGCTTGACTTCATGAAGCTTGTGCCTTGCCAGTAGCAGCATGTTAAATGCTACATTCCTGGCCAAGCGTGCCGCACAGTTTCCCGGCCTACAGAGCCATTTGAACGGGGAATCCCGTAGGCGTGTTTCATCTGTGCGGGGCGGTTCGCACTCTGGCCTTTTATTTATGTGATAGCTTTTATTCTACTCCAGGTCGCGCAGCTTAACAGCCCAGATGTCCAGTGCAGCACTAAACCGTAGCTAAACTTGAGAAGTAGACCCTTAACAGTCCTATAACAGGGTGAAACACGATCCTTCTACGGAGAAGAAGTCCTTTCCTCGAATCCCTTCGGATCAAAATTTGTAATCCTTCCGATTCTTTCCTACCGAGGAGAGACAAAAAGATGTAAACATTCTGACTGTAAATTATACTAAGTGCCGAAATAATTGTTACCAGACCGACGTGAGTGGAAGGAGTTCTGCACAGAATCACGCCATCAATATCGAAGAAGACGTCATCACAGTTGAGTCAGACGAGGAGAACAGCACAAGAACTAAGCATCTATTACTCATGTCCACGGGCATCGTCATTAGAGAAATCGTAACAAATCCTGTAAATATTTAATGAATTTCTAACATATAGAATTTTCATAATTTTCCAATGTTGAAACTTATTTTTCAACTAAAATATTCCTTGGAATTTCCTACGAATAATACAATTATCCAGATCATCCAGTATAAGCTAATCTTATTTTCAGGTGGCTTACCTTTTTTACGAAGTGACTTAAATTTGCTCGCTTCACTTTTTTCAAGTTGGCCCTCTTTTCGTATCCTACAAATTAATTTCTTACGGTACCCGGTACAGCCAATGGCCACGTTTGTAACAATTGTAACAGCTATTTTCATACCTTCTATCTTCTGGATCACTAAACTTAATAACTTTGGAAATAACACCCCGATCTGAATCATGATCAATATTGTTTTCGATACGCACCATTTTTCAATGGTACTTATTGACAATTGATATCGCAACTTTTCAGTCCGTCTACACAATATAATCTCCAATTACTGGGACATGCGAAAACATTTCATGATATTGAATTTATAAATATTTGTTAGTTTTCTCCATCTTTTGTAGTCCAATCGCTTATTTTTCTCCATGTCTTGTAGCCCAATCACTAAGTTTTCTCATCTGTTGTAGACTAATCACTTAGTTTTCCCCATCGCTTGTAGTCCAACCACTTAGTTTTCTCCATCTTCCGTAGTCCAATCACTTAGTTTTCTCCATCTCTCGTAGTCAATCCCTTAGTTTTCTCCAACGTTTGTAGTCTATAACAAATATATACCGGTGCTCGTAATATATATGTATTTAATCACATGTAATCTTTTTCGTTTTTCTCGCATTTCCTAGTAATTGGGGATTATAATATTATCATGTTGTCCGACGGAACAGTTGCAATATCAATTGTTAGTAAAGGTATATAGCCTGTATTGGATAGCGGCAAAATGTATTAAATTTCGTAATGATATTGCTATATTTTTTTTTTCCAGTGTTACTTGACGTACCTGATAAAAATCCAATTGTCTGTAAGCTAAAAACTGTCAAAAAGTATAAAGGAATATATTAAGGCGTTCGTTTATCTCTAAAAGCTGACCAAATTATAATGTGATCAATTGCGAAGGCACGAAAAGGCAGCATGTTAGCACCACTACCAAAACATCTGCTTCACACAAATTACGGATCGAACTTCCTATCCTAAATTTCTAATCTGACTGGCAGGATGTGGAAATGCACCAGACGGTCGACATAAACTGATTATGTCCATTAAAGAGTTATTGATAACACGCAATTAAAATTGGACCATTGATCAAAACCCGTCAGCTAGCATCCTTACATTAAAACATCCCGTGTTGGAAGCTGCTATCTAGTGAATTGCCTATCAATCAATTATACACGGACATTTTCAAATTGTAGTGTTATTAATATGAAACACCACGCCAGATATTAGCTAGTCCGGTTGTAGCATAGAGCACAAGTTTTATTCTCATTATCTGTCATCAACTAACATGACATTTATGATCGTATGCAGAGCCATTTTATTTGGACTTCATAATCGTCGTGGTGATTGACAATACGGAAATGTGTGGAGACCGATAGATATTGGTAATACTGGTGAACCAGTTAGTTCGACCTCGTATTGAGAGATGAACATTTTACGCTGCGATAGCCTAGATTTCAGGATATGAGTTATTGCGGGTTATATGCAATATCATATAATAATAGAATTTACAATGTGTACGCTGTTGAAAATCAATTTTAAACTCATACTTTCGTGCTACCACAATTCAATAAGAGGATATTTTTAAACTTTTACATGTTATTTATTACAGGATATACTATATCGGTATAGTTATGCACGAATAAACTCCATGTTTTAAACTCTCCCAAAGTTTAGCATACACCTATTTTAACCCGTATAGTGCCGCGGGCCAATTTATCGGCCCCGTCTTTATAAAAGCTTATTGTATTACTTCAAATCACTTAGTGCTAACATTTTTATAACCAAGATAACGCGGGAATCATCTCTCTGAATATATTTATGTGTTTAAGTTCCGTCAATAACTGGATTAGTTGTAAGTATTCTTCGAACATTCCGCAGACAGCGCTATCCGCGCGTGCGATCTTTTGAAGTTGTGTTTATTTTCCTCCTAGTCGGAACTCATTTAGATACTTGGCGATAAAGTATCTAAACTTTTCGAATGAAGAGGAAATAAGTAAAGATTTATTACTGAGTGAAGTGTATGATAGTGAATTTTTGTCTGATGACAACGACTTTGAAAGAAATACAATACAAATCATAAAATGTATTTGTATTTAAAGAAAAAATGAAACTAAGTTTTAATTAATTAGGATCTAATACGTTTATAATATATTTTCCTGCTACGGAAAAATAACAACATTCTAAAATATATTGGTAGCAAATCCACTTGTAATCAATCACATAACAGTAAATAACAAGAAAGTTAAATTAGTGAAGCAATTTAAATACTTAGAAGAAATATAACTTACATCTTGAATGAGAAACCTGCATGGCAAGAAAGAACTAATAAAATGATAAAAGCCCAAAAATTAACATGGTCTACATATAAAAGAAAATGTCTATCAATCGCAACAGAATTAAAACATTACAAGACGGTGGTTCAACCAGAGGTGACCTATGGAAGTGAAACTCTTTTTAAAGTTACTCAGAAAAACAGAATCGACAAAATTTTAAAAGTAGAAAGAAGAATAGCTAGAACATGCATAAATAAAAAATATCAGAAAGATGGACAGTGGCGGATAGTATCAAATGAAGTGGTATACAGAAAATTGGAGCCCATCACTCATATTATTCGGAAGAAACGGATTTCTTTTATTGGCCACATCATGAGGACACCAGAAACCAGGTTATCTAGAAAAATTGTAGTGAAACTTTGGAATATGAAACAACAACTAGACTGGATTAAGGAAATTAGAGAAGATATGAAAGAATTAGAAATAACCTTGGATGACTTGCAAAACAAAACAAAAAATTAAAAAAATAAGTTTTCATGCAAAAATAGACAAACGTAACACAATAAAAAGAGTATTTACAGCTGAGGAACGCCTGAGAAGATCAGAGCGAATGGAAAGCTACTGGGCAACACGGAAAGGAAACTTACTGAAGAAGAGGACCAAGAAATGATTGACTGAAGTGGTCCAATGAGGCCGTAAAAGAGGAAGAAGAAGATATTGGTAGGAGATAATTTTTGTCAACGCACGAAGTTTGGCTTGGCATTTTTAACATAAATACTCATAATAGTCTGGCATCAAAAGGGATAATAATACAGTAGGCTACTACAGAGGGGGCCAAATTATGATGGCAAAGCTGAATAGGCGCAAATTCTTTATCGTTAATTAAGTTACAATGCATTGCAATGGAACATTTCATTTGAGGCTGAGTCTCAGTTGCAGGACCTTTCTTTGTAATAATTTGTAATGTATTCACCAAATGTGTTACAAGTGATCCTTTACGAACCAACATTGTATACAGTTACGCATTTACCTTTGAACACCTTTTATCTTAGTTCAGGCGCGGATCTAGAGTTTGGCTTCGGAGGGGGTCAGAGAATCGAAACTGTTAAGAAAAATGGTATCACTAAAAACGCAATCACAAAATAACCAAACGTACAAAACCAGTATAATTATTTTGCGAGCTACAGTACATGGATATAAATTTGATGCGTTTAGCGCACCAAAAATATTCGTACAAATTGCAACGGAGTGTTTTGCGACTTTTACATCGAGCTTCGAGAAAAGTATCAAGGTACGTTACAGTTTCGGTAAGTCGAGTTGGTACCGACAAAGGGAGAAAGTCACAGCTTAAATTGCCAACGAAGCTTGCAGTTTGGACGTTGGCAAAATTTTTTGGTGAAAAAAAAAACCGAATTCCTCTCCGTGTATATGTATGACAAACAAAAAATGTATTTTGCATTGCTGCACATTCATCGTCACTATAAACATCGATTCGATAATTACAAGATTTGCTAAACAAAATAGACGAGTTGATTTTGTTATATAAATAATCGGTTAACAGGTATGAAGTTGTAAATATGTACAGTTATAACAGATCATAATAATTGCAATAAAGATACTTTCGGTATTGAATAAAATGAAAAAACTGTTTTTCAGTTAAAATTCATTAAGTTTTATTTGTCTGGTTATCGTGTTTTCGTTTTTTGAGTTTGCAAAAAAATTGGTCTCCGTTTGGGGGGGGGGTCATGACCCCCGTGACCCCCTCCTTGAATCCGCGCCTGTCTTAGTTTCTATTAGACAATACACATTAAAGGACAAATCTAGACGAAAGTCAAACGGAGCGGTGTGGGAACTTGCCCTGCCCTAAAACCAAATCTGTCGCCCTTTCTTCTTTTGTTACGAGTAGTGTATGGGTTAAAACTTGAGAACAGCTGCTTTTGGCTATTACACTTTTTACATGGCAGATGATTGAAAATATATGATTCATGATTCACATACTTTCTGGAAGTCATTAGGAATTCAAATTACAGTCAATTACACTGCTGCACCGGAAATATTTGTCTTATTACGTAAATATTTATTTTTATTATTTGCTCTTTCAACGACAGCAGCCATTTTGAGGCGCGCACATTGACGTCATATCACGTCCTATCACTGTTGCCAACATATCCGGTAAAAATACACCACACGACACACTTAACGTTGCAATTATGTGAAGTGAAAAAGCAATAATTGTCAAAACCATTGGCTTGGATAAAGATTATTGATGCGTGACTACCCCCACTGTGTGTGACAAAAACCAGGGCCGCGCTACCAAACAATTATTGGTCCAGGCAAAAACCATTAGTTTTGATGAAAATTATTGATGATTCATGATATTCTTGATTGAAATTAGAGGTCGTTAACTCGCAACTCGCACAATCCATGTCTAACTTAACACTGAATCTTAGCCTACTTTTCACATTAACGTGACGACGCTCTTTTGTTTACGATACCGGATGCATAATAGTACCAAATGAGTGGGGTTGGCAATACTGTACATTTTGCTAATAATGGAGGAGTTATCAGACATTTCATCTATATAAGTTGTGATCATATTTGGGACGGCGGGTGGGTTATAGACAGCGGAGGAGTAAACATCTATTACTACATAATCTCCAGATTTTTACCGACTATTATTTCAGGTATTTTGGCTAATTTGAGTAGTTAAAGATTGTTTTCCCAATGAGTAGCTCTTGTCACTTCTACCGTGTATGGCATTCGAATATCGTAAACAGAAGGAATTATTTCACAGCAAATCATTCGGTGGCGTAGTCGGTAGCATGCTGAACTGCTGTGCCCAAGATAGCGGGTTCGAACCCGGCCGAAGTCGCCGGATTTTTTAAGAGCGTTAAAAATCCTTCAGTATGCCTTCCTTCGGAGGGGAAGTAAAGCCGGCGGTCCCATGTCATAGATTTATGGCATGATAAAGATCCTTTCACAGACTAAACTTGTGTAAAGCAAAAATTGTTAGGTTAGATTTCGTCAGAACGCTCTATCCAAGTTCCAACGTTCATCACTAGGTATCATTGATATCTGGTGGCGAAAGTTGGAACTACTTGAAATTGAACGGAACTTGTAGCTCGCCCTTTAGGGTGTCCGTTGGAAGCAGCTACAGACTCAGGCGAGCCGAACATGTCCTCGGACACTCCCGGTACTAAGAGCCATACGATAAATAAATAAAATAAATTAATACAATTACGTAATTAATTTCCATCCCCGTTCGATCAATTGGCGGCTAAGATTGATCTGGTTAGGATGCAAAAAAAACATTATCTTCATCAGTGTAGGCTACAGGAAATCTATAAATCGTTGAAGATTCTATGAATCAAGTATCAACAAATAATCTATAATGAGCTACGTTCATCCGACAAAATACTCAAGCTCCTGAACCAGATGGAGTTAGAAGGTACGTTTTGTGCCAAAATCTTCCAAATCGTATCAATAGTACAGAAAAAAATCTTGCATTTCTTGAAAAGTCAATGGAAGGGGGATTTGTGTTTCATGCAACTCGCCATTCTTAAATTACGTCTGACAAGAACTTGTTGCACATGCATCTCCATGATAATATAATTAATAGTCCAGTCAGTGATTTTAACCCATCATGCCGAGACGTAAAACGGATATTGGTCGTTGTTCATTGACATTGGAAAAAGAAAAGCGCTTATCGCGTAATGCAGTCGTTATGTACAGAAAGAGCCGGGTCGGGTAGCTAGTGTTTCTGTATTTAATGCGTCCCGTGTCATAGTCATGCTCGTTTAATCGTGCACCACGACCGCGCGGGCAGCTGAAGCAAGTCCGAAGGTCATAGGTTCGAATCCTGAGAGTGCTTTTTTACATTTACATTTACATTTTTACATTTAAGTTAACATATATCATTTAGCAAAGTAAGACACATATTGCTTTTGTATTTACAGTTCTATTTTTGGCGGCTTGTAGTCAAGACTTACGGGATGATGGCTGTAATCACTCCTGAACGCCCACAGCAACCGTCTGAAGTCTAAACGAACGATACTTGCCGGTTTCACTCACAAGAAGTTCGGATGTTTCGAGCGTTGTAACAACGCTAGTATTGTGTTCCTGTCTGGACAAAATTGCGAACACCAAATTCCCATGGTATGGCCTTTACGTGGCTATGATCGAATTCGTTTACCAATAGATTTTAAGATTAAATACCCATTGCTGTAATGTGTACTGATAAAGTAGCAATGGCGTCAGGCAAGATCAAACGACAATGACAATGAACAACTGCAAGTTGCAGCGCCAACTGCGCCATCTCGTGATAAATGCCTGCATGCGCGACATGCAGTCAACAAAACTCCAAGACTTCCCGCGTCCTTTGATAGGCAAATGAAACGTGGCGGCGTATTCCTATACAAACAATGGACGAAAGAAAATTATGAGTTTTATATGAATAGTAGTAGTCACTATCACTGGCTGACATAACGGTTTGAGATAACAATTAGGCCTACAGTACACTTTTACAAAATAAAATACAAAATAAAGTACGGTACATGTTGGAGATATGTTGACGTATACAGTATCAACATTTCAACAATGCACTCTTAGACAAGTCATATTAGTGTTTGTAATTCTAGTGTGGGGCTTGCCGCTTAAGTGTGTCTCAGCAATTGTAGCCACACCTTCGTGGATTAGTTGGAGGAGGGAGACTGTTTGTGGGTGGCATTGTGATTTCTCAGTTTTGCAACATTCATTTTTCTGGGGCTTAACGTTCTGTATTTTACAGCAGTACCAACCGCGCCGCGCCTTAGTGGGTTATTGCTGGAGGCTCGTAACTGTTCGCTATCGGTATTGTGTTCTATGGTAGTGGTTTGTAGAGCAATTTTGTCTAGTGTATTTGTGACCTGGATCTGATGATGTTTGCTGGACGAGCGAAATATGTCATACTCCCTCCCACTCGTTCTAAAGTGTGCAAATAATCACATGTAATCTATTTCAGGTGGAATCACATAATGCTAATTTAATTGGGGATATATTTGTGTAGGCCGACTGTAAGTTACCAATTAATCCTGTAAGGGTCACTTCCTCACCTGAAATGAATTGTTCGGTTGGGCTATTCGTTGGCGTGATTATTGTTGGAGGACAGGATGGAAGTGAACCGCATTGTCGTATAGCGAACGTTACAGCCGTAGCGACGAATATACTGTCATGGTCTGATATTATCCAGCCCTAATCCAATTGGCGCAGTACAATGTTCTAACAATGTTATTTAATTTATACTTCACATTTGAAGGAAGAGGAAGAAATAATGATTCGAATTTTGAATCTTTAACTCTCTGGTTAACACCTATCTGAATTTCCTATCCACCAAGACAGAATAATCCCATTTGATGACGAAATCAAAAATACTTAATTTATGAAAGCAGATTCAGATCCACTGGCTGTGTGACGCTGCAGTGATGTTCTCACCTACTGCTGTGTTCGTGGTTGCGGGATATAACCCTGCCGCAGTCAGTTGCCATTTGAGGGTAATAAAAACGAGGAAGACGTGTCAGTATATTTACTGGCTCGTTAAAGATTTCCTTCAGGGCAAAATTCAGGCTCCCCGGCGTAATTAATTGAAAGGGACGTAAAACCCATAACAATAAATAAAGATCATGATAGCGTAATAGAAAATGAAAAGGAGATGGATTTAGAGTATTGTATTTCTTACGAACTAATTGACACCAAACAAAAGTCGATTCACACATCTCTGGGACGTGACGGCGCTTTCCGTGACGTGACGGCATTTTCCGTGAAAATAAGATATCGTCGCCATGTAAACGAAGGGATGAGTTGTAACATTTACGTTCGCATTCACCGTGGCCTTCAGTGCTTCTCCGTGATCCGTGCCGGCAATACGTATTCGCAGGCCAACGATATTTTCTTGTTTTCACGGACGTGAGTTCTCTCTTCTCACCTTCCTGCTCCTCTGCCTTCTCTGAGCGCTGAGATTATCTGTGTACGTTTGAATTGTTCCTTAGAACCCGAAATGAAGGACGAACTGCTCATTCTGAAATATCCCTGAAATATTATTTTGTCGTCCATCAATCATTTATATAGTAGAAAACTCTCCCTCTAAACCCCTGCGTTTCCATATAGGATGAACCCATTGTTTCTTCCTCTTTTGTCGCTCTTCATCCAAGATAACTGTTACGCTATCATTAACAGTACATCATCACTAAAGTTCATCATGGAACAACTGACTGCCAACTTACCTGCACGGTACTGAAGTGTGAAAACAGGTGTGAAAAATTCATGTCGGAAAGGACGGAGACGGAAATGGAGAGCGCCGTTACGTCCCGGATATATGTGAATCGACCTTAAGGATTTTCAGCTGGTAGGTCTTGGTTTGTAAAGAGATACAAGTTGTAACCAGTAACTAAGGTTAACCAGGATACGAACGTGCATCCTACGGTTTTCTGGACCGCTGGTCCATCCACTCAAAGCACCAAGTCATTTTAATTCTCTGGCTACCAGTTATATTTTCATACACAAAAGCAAAACAGTGTCATTTGATGATGAACATAAATTCAAATTAGTTATTTGCTTGTTGCTTAAGAAGAAAGAAATATAGCATCTGGGATGAAGTTTAGTTAGAAGTTAGTCTCCCCTAGGTTGGGAAGTAAAGCCAGCGGGCCCATTTATGGCATGTAAAATAACCTTCCACTAACTATAATTGTGAGAAACTAACTTTGTAAGTTAGATTTGATTAACTCTCTATTAAGTTCCAACGTTCGTTGGCATCAAGTAGCCAAGTTCACAGCTAGGTGTCGATGACGGTAGTATTTGGTAGAAAAAGTAGGAACTACTTGAAATTGATCCTCTGCAGTCCTTACCTGAATTGCAGAAAACACACACTAATACAGCCATCACAATAATTAACACCGGTTTTCAGACAGATTCTACACGCAGTCAAAGTGCACGGGGCTACATGGCCGCGTTGTCACACCCCCTGAACTGAGGAACCAACCAACCAGTTAGTGTCCAATACGTTTGTGACTTATTTCCCTGGACCGGTCAACTCAGTGGTAATACCTCAGACAACACTGTTGGTTGCGATGAGGCGAGTGAATATCTACCCCCGCAACAATACAAAACAAGCGAATCTAGAAAATGAAGTAGCCTAGATAATTTACGGTGTGCGATGGGCATGTGGCCATTTGCCAGTTCCATACCGTTTAGCAGGGCTAATGATTGGAACAATTGAAGCGGCAGGGACCCTCGAGTGTTGTTTGTTAACTCGAGGTATTGCGGCTTAATATGAATTAGTAGGCTGGCCGATCACAACAGACGTAGTGATTTGAATCGTACAATACAGTATGGAAATTATGCTGTAGCTAATCCCCAGGACCAATTTAGCAGAGCTATAATAACAATGGGATGATCGCTTTTCCCAATCTCGTGCTTGGCGAGACAAAAAACAAAACATAGCCGAGCGCTGTACCGCGCCATATACTGTAATACGGATGTTGTTTTAGTTTCGAGAGTTTACTGTTAAGCAAATGGATTTATTTTACAACAAGCTTATTGTCGTGTAAACCAGGACAAATCTGTAGTGTAATTTAATTCAATTTTATTTAAGACAGCGTATGTCACAGTCTATGGAAAGAGGCACACGATAGTTAGTTAGTTATTGTTGTTTTAAGGGGCGGAACTACTCTTAACACAGATTAATGTATACAAATTCGGAATGGAATTTAAAATATAGAGGTGGACACCTAAATTTGAAGACCGAAAATTAATAAAACAAAAAATTAAATAAAACTAATAATTATAATATAGACAAAAATTACGGAAAAACAAAACTTCAGCATTCAAAAAGGAACAAGTCGTTGAGTCAATGTGCACTGGAAAATTTAGATTGCTGGCCCTAACCCACTTTCACTTATAAAGCGGATGACGTGATAAGCAGCCACCAGAGGCACACGATCGTCAGTCACGTTTGTAGTTGAGGAAAACACTAATAAGTCAGTTTATAAGCTTATAGTTGATATTTTGAGATAATTTCGGATTTACACATATCATATTGTTTGATGTGTACCATTGGAAATTGATTAACGTAATGATTCATTTTGAAAACATTTAATTTAATGTTGGTGTTTCTTAAGCATCCTTAGGTGCATGGTACACTTCTTCATCAGCCCGTAAATGCATTTCTAACAAATCTTAATCATAAAGAACGATTTAAACAAATCTCAAATCTACTTGGAATGTCATTTTATTTCGATGAGACTGGAGGAATTTGTTGTGGAACACCTCAGAAGTCGTTGAAATTAGTTGTAAGTAAATCAATTGCTGAAGTTATATTTGAAATATATTTTGAGTTTTGGATGCTTATCCTCTTGTTTCTTCTTGGAATCGAACCCAGAACTCTGTGTGATAGCCAAGAACGCAATCCACTACACCACCTGAGCCGTTTAGTATCTAGCCACGTAGGGCATGAGGCTTTAGTGATTTTGGTCTATTTTCATTTTATGAAAAAAAAAAGGCTTATGAGATCACTTTTGTCCGTGTGTCTGTCTGTGTGTGCGTGTGTGTGTGTGATTCGTGTATGTGTCGCCCCCCACCTAATAAATTCTAAACGGCTGGAGCGATTTCTATGAAACTCGGTAAGATCATAGCACCATTCCAGCCGACGCCGACCGTGCTCTTCAAATTTTATTGTGTCTCACCAATCCAACATGGTGGCTGTGCGAAATACTTCACCAGCATTCAGTATCTCCGAAACTATTACCGATATCACCCTGAAATGTTGTACGGTGATAAAGGGAACTACTAGAAGTTCACCTATGAGACGTTCAAAAACCTGGTAGCTTCAAAACCAACATGCGGCCAAGTGAAGTTGAGACTTTTAAATAGACTTTTCTCGCGATTTAACCATCCAAACGTAATGAAACTTGGTACAGCAAACGTTTATGCACGTTGTAATGCAATGGCGTCTAATTTATTTCAATTGCTGTCATAACCTCAAAATGGCGGCTGTGCGAAATATTTCACTGGCATTCAATATCTCCGAAACTATTTATGATATCACCCTGAAATTTTGTACGGTGATAAAGGGCACTGCTACACGTTTATCTATGTAACTTTCAAAATACTGTACAGTACAAAACGAACATGGTGGTCAGCGAAGTTGAAACATATTAATATACTTTTCTCGTGATTTAACCATCTGAGCGCATTGAAATGTGGTACAGTAAATGATTATTCATAGTGTAATGCACTGGCATCCAATTTAGTTCAATTGTTTACATAACCTCAAGATGGCGGCTGTGCGAAATTTTAAAATTAAGTTTTATTTCTTGTGTCGTAATCATGCGATCGAAGTGAAAGTTTGAATAATGAAGTTACGCCATAATTTTCCTTTAATGCTACATAACTCTATGGCCTATACATATAACAATCCAAAATGGCGAGCATCCAAAATATTTTGACGATTCTCAATATCTACGAATCTATTACAGCAATCGAACTGATTTTTTTATATTCATACAGGCTATGAACATAAGTTCACCTATATGACTTTCAGTAACCTGGTGAGCACAAATCCTACATGGCGGCTACATGCTACATAACTCTATGGCCTATACATATAACAATCCAAAATGGCGAGCATCCAAAATATTTTGACGATTCTCAATATCTACGAATCTATTACAGCAATCGAACTGATTTTTTTATATTCATACAGGCTATGAACATAAGTTCACCTATATGACTTTCAGTAACCTGGTGAGCACAAATCCTACATGGCGGCGACGCGAACTATTATTATTTAAATCGACGTGTCTCGCGATTTAACCATCGGAGTGCAGTGAAACTTTGCACGTTAAATGCTTATGCAAATGTTAATCGACTGGCATCTAATTTAGTTCAATTGTTTTTATAACCACAAGATGGCAGCTGTGCGAAATTTTGAAATCTAGTTTTTACTTCATGTGTCCTAACCATGCGATTGAAGTTTGAATACCACACGTACACAATAATCTTCATGTAATAGTACATCAATAAAAATCCAACTTGGCGACCTTCGGAAATATTTAGACGGTTCTAAATATTTACGAATATATAACAACAATCAAACTGAAATTTTGTATGTTGATAGAGGCAATTAACATGAGTAGGATATATGAAAATAGGCTGTATAGTTCTTCACGGAACTACTTGTTGTGACGTGCAAATCCCTGTACTATTTTAACAACTCAACTAATTTTCCTCTCTCTCACACACATTCATTCCTTCGTAACTGTTTGTGGTGGTGTAAGGTAATGATATTATTAAACACATACTACAAGCCAACCAGAACGTTAAAAAGGTAGAAACTGCCGTTAACAACACTGCAAGGGTTGTAGCCTTGTCTTACGGAGTTGGAACCAGTACTCTACACCCCTCTGTGAGGAGCTTAACATCTACCAGTCGAAGCTTGAGTATGCCACGAAGCCGAAACTATGAAGCTATTTCTAAACTCTTATCGCAGGTTCATCAACAAGTTTGCAAACTTGAATGACGAGTACACCTCAAAGGTCTACTCTCTCTTTGTAAAGGGCACCGTGCATTATATTTAAGTTTAACTAAGTAAAACCTTTGTGCCGCTCCTTTTTTACCCCGGCTTGAGACCGGCACTAGGTCATAACCCTTGAGGCGTAGAAAACACACACACACACACACACACACAGGCTTACAGAGAAATTAATCTCACACTTGAGACCTCTTCATTCACAAATACAAGACCTGAGTTTACATGTGGCAGAGTGGCCACTTCCTTCCCGCTCCTCGTCCTAACACAACATCTGGCCGGTCGCATTGAATATATCGAGGTTGGAAATTCTACCCCAGAGCATACCATTTCTTTTCTTTTAAAAGAATCTTATCATCGCCGGAAATCCAACCATGTACTTCATGGGTGGCAGCTAACAAAGCTATCCTATACACCATGAGGATTGTTGAGGGGGTAGATAGCAACCAGTGAGCCCACTTACATACCGCGACACCGAAGTTCCCGACATTCTAGATATACGTATGTCTTATGAACTGGGTAACACTCAGGCACTGAATAAAGGTCATCAAAACCTATCTTCGGACCACTACCCCACCATCATAACACTCGCGGCAACACCCAAAGTCATCAAAAATGGAACCAGACCGCGACGAAACTAAAAAGCAGCAGACTGGGGAAAATTCAAGGCGACACTCGACACTAACCATGAAGGCAAAGATGACATGCCAATGAATGGACCCAGAGGACTAGATATGGCCATAGCCACGCTAGTCACACAGGCGCGGATCTAGAGTTTGGCTTTGAGGGGGGGGGGGGGGGGGGGGGGCGGGTCACAGAATCGAAATTGTTAAGATAAATGGTATCACTAACAACGCAATCACAAAATAACCAAACGTAGAAAACCAGGCCAATTTTTTGGCAAGCTACATGGATAGAAATTTAATGCGTTTAGCGCACCAAAAATATTCGTACAAATTGCAACGGCGTGTTTTGCGACTTTTACATCGAGCTTCGAGAAAAGTATCAAGGTACGCTACAGTTTCGGCAAGTCGAGTTGGTACCGACAAAGGGAGAAAGTCACAGCTTAAATTGCAAACCAAGCTTGCAGTTTGGACGCCGGCAAAATTTTTTGGTGCGAAAAAAGCCCCTAATTCCTATACGTGCATTGCTGCACATACATCGTGACATCACTATAGACATCGATTCGGTAATCACAAGGTTTGCTAAACAAAATAGACGAGTTGATTTTGTTATATAAATAATAGTTTTTATATTACAGGTATGAAGTTTTAAATATGTACAGTTGTAACAGAACATAATAATTGCAATAAAGATATTTTCAGTATTGAATAAAATGAAAAAAATAAACAACTGATTTCCAGTTAAAATTCGTTAAGTTTTATTTGTCTGGTTATTGAGCTTTTTGAGTTTGCAAAAAAATTTGGTCTCCGTTTGGAAGGAGGGGGGTCATGACCCCCGAGACCCCCCTCTTGAATCCGCGCCTGTAGTCACAGCCATCCAAGCCGCAGCATCCCCGTTGTATGACCTAGAGAACGCAAACCACATCAAGAAACGTATAAGGCGCCGAAATAAACACCGGTGAGACTGGGGAAAATACTACAGAGAACACGACAGGGTCATGAGGAAACAACTCAACACAAATGTGAAGGACGCCCTACAAAACCATAGGAGCTGCGAATGTAACAACCTACTGTCCACATTCAGCGAGCACCACAATGACACGGAATACAACACCCGCGCTAAGCTCGAAGTCCTAGCGAACTCACTAAAGGAAACATTTACTCCCAATTCCACAGCCTCTAGCCCAGAGTTCACTCGCAGGATATACACAAAGGTAAACGACTATATTACCAACGCGCCTAATCTGGAAGTTCGGAAAACTAACATCTCCCATACAAAAATGCCCCGGGCCCTGACGACATACAAAACATAATACTGATATGGCTGACAGGCAGGGCCCTCCGAATATTAACCAGCATATATAATGATATGCTGAAACTCCAATATTACCCAGAACAATTGAAACGAGCCAAAATATTACTATTTGGAAAACCGGGCAAAGACGAAACTATCCCCGACAACTACCGTCCAATTAGCCTACTGTACTTGACTCGCTAGGAAAGGTATTTGAATAGATTCTCCTAAAGAGAATAGTGGGACACGTTAAGGAGCGAGGTCTGATCAGAAATGAACAATTCGGATTCATAAACCACAACTCCTCAATGCAACAGCTAATGAGACTAGTAGAACACGCCACAGTGGGACTTAACCAAAGAAGAGACACAGGCGTGGTCTTCCTGGATATACAAATAGCATTTGACAAGGTATGGCATAATGGCCTCCTTGCAAAACTCATAGATTATGAATTCCACCCTAGATACATCCGACTCATCAAGTTATACCTAGAAGATCGCACGTTCCAGATTGATATACTCCACGTACTGTCCACCAAACGTAGGATACAAGCAGGTGTTCCACAGGGCAGTACCGGTCCTGTTTAACCTCTATCTCTCAACGATATGCCAGCACCAGACATGAGGCTAACAAATATGTACCAGCATGCTGACGACTCATCCATAACGGCTCAACACGGCAAACTTCAAAGCATCCTCAAAATGCTACAAAAAGCACTCAGGGCCCGGGAACCCAGCCTCACCAGGTGGCGGATCAAAGTCAATGTGGACAAGTGCCATGCGGTACTCTTCACAAAAAGACTCTTCACTCGCAACATACAATGGTCTAGCACAGTCAAATATCTAGGGGTCACCCTAGATAGGAAACTGACCATACTGCACCATGTAAAATACCTTCAACGAAGAGTCCACATCAGAATGCTGCTGCTCTATCCAATCCTCAACAGGAAGAGTCGGCTTGACAATACGTAGGCGTCAACATGTATAAGATCCTCATAAGGCCCATATTTATGTACACCTGCCCCGCATGACACACCTCCCATACTAACAAACCCACTCATGTTCTTCCACTTGTATGTGTACAAAGATGCCAGGTTTTACGTTTAGGCAATCTTTCCTTTCTGCCTATGCGGTGTTTCCCTGGCCGTTCGTTCAACCTCAACCAACAACCTATATTATCCTAACACCTACGATGCCTGGTAAATTGCGATGCAATGGGACAGGCGCAAAGCCACAAAGGGCAAATGTATCCAAACACCCATTCTGTCTCTTCTACTATCGTAGACTAACAGCATGTCGGAGGAAGCAGTAGTAAGGTCGGCTCTCACGCGGGGGAGGAGATGCGGGAACCTTTCAGACCCCCGCGATAAAAGAAAAAGTGATTGCCAGTATGCCGGCCGGAACAGGCCGAGACCCTTCCCCCACCCCCACCCAATACCCTCCCCTCTCCAGTCCTCCCCTAATCTCCAGAGGCGACTGGGGAACGTGCACGACACGTGACCATTACGATGACCTTGCATTCCATCCCAGAATCTTCTTGTTTATCACCTTTTGCAGTATTTATAGGTACATTTTTAAACATTTTTAGATCATCAAAATACGGGCCCTGGTGATGACATACCTCACCAACAATGGCATCAGTGCATCGATCGATTCCAAAATGTGCTTTCGATGCCATCTTACAGAAATTAAAAGATGACGTAATCAAATTCCAGGCTCTGCTTATCACAATGTGTGCTTTTCAAGGTTCCCTGCCAGCGAGGAAATGAAAATTGTTGTTGTTGTTTCTGTTGTTAGTGTTTCATCCAGAGGCTTGGACATCGTGTTCATTTCAGCCCCGTGTAGATAGTTATATGTAGAATTTGCTTGATAATCAATATTATAGATTTTTTTTCTCGTGTGGCCTCCTGAGAGGCCGAGTGCAGGTCTTTCTATTCGACGCCCGTGGGCGACCTGCGCGTCGGGATGAGGGATTGAATGGATGATTGAAACTGGGCAAGGATGTGGAAGGAAGCGGCCGTGGCCTGTCAGAAGGTACTGTCCCAGCATTTGCCTGGTGTTGAAAATGGGGAAACCACGGAAAACCATTTCAAGGACAGCCGACGGTGGGGCTCGAACCCACACGTCTACCGAGTCAGCAGAGAGCTTGGTCTCATGGCCTAACGCAGCGCATTAGCCAGCGTAGCCACTACTGTCGGTAATATTATAGTGATATCTGTAGTAGTGTGTATTTGTAGTTAAGACTAGAACTGGGAAGGAGACGGTTGTTGAGTGTACCCCGTTCCAGCCCTCAGACCAAAATTAAATTCTTGGGACCGGAATCACATTGCGTACCCCGAGATCACAGAAGTTGGCCGCAATAAATGAGGCACCTAAACTAGTCAGAAATACTGTAAATGGTGGTCATCAAAGACGCTGTATTACTATCAGCAAGTCCAGTGGCGACTCCTGATTTTTATAATGTGTAGGACGTAATAGGATGAAGTCCAAAGATAAATTAATGAGAAAGGTTGAAAATTACAGTTTCCGGTAGGCTATAGCCTACTGTAGTTCGAATTTCTGAAGGGAAGAGCATGATGATAATAATAATAATAATAATAATAATAATAAAAGTAATATCAGTCTGTAAAATATATAGTGAACAAAACAAAACATACCTGGTTAGTGGATTATTTGAATTTCAGATCGATTCTCCTGTCCTTATTTTCCGCGAAGATATCTATGATTGTGTCATGGAATTGATGTTTCTTTTTCAAGTTCCGGAAGAAAGCTTTCTCGATAGAAAGTGATGCTAGACCATTGAGACGTTCTTGTGCTGTAGAATTTCTGCAGTATGTTTTAATGCGCTTCAACACAGAGAAGCTCCTTTCTGTTGAGGCACTAGTAGCGGGAATAGTCCGAATTAAGTTGATGAGTTTTGACACTTCCGGTAATGTGTCACCGAAATCGTTTGATACAATGTAGTCATTCAATTTTGATATGGAATTTAATCTGAATGACTGTGAACTGAAGACGTAAGCAGTGGCGGCCGACATACTGTTAGGCTGGGAGGGCGATCAGAGTATTTTTCCCGCACCTTTTTATAAGTTGACAGAGGAAAAAAGAGTACCGGTAAGCCTAGAATCAGGTTACTTTTATATGCAATGAAAATATCGCTACTCGATATTCTTGATGACAGATCCCAAAGCTGCCCTCAACACTTGTTTTTATCATTTGGTACCGGTATTACAACACTGATTTCGTAGGGTAGCAACACTGAGAACCTGATGTGAAAATTACTCTCAAGAGAAAGTTTTCCGCTGCCGTTTTTAAAATAGCGTCCACAGAACTCATTTTGAAACGCAGAAATACTTAATCACACTGAGACGTAAGCATAAAAAAGACAGTCAAGCCTTAAGGAGTTTCATCTCTATAGCACAGCCGTAACAAGAATTATTATTATTATTATTACTATTATAGAGACATGAGAATAACACTTACGGCACAAGCACTTCCAAACCACAGTCGCACCGGTAAATTTAAAATAAAACACTACTTAATGATTTACAGATTAATTATCACCAACACAGAGATTACAACTGCTGAATATTACCACCTCACTCAAGACTCTTCAACACGAAAGCGAAATAGCTCACTGGTGCCAACCTCTTCACTAACCACAGGAGGCTAGCCAGAGGTCCGTGTTATACTTCAACATTGCAATATGAATCGAGATTCCTGATCTCAGATGCTACACTTAAATGAAAAACCACAGCCTGCTTCCAGTCTCCGACCGGGTCAGGAATGGAATGAATGAAGCCCCCATCTAGTGGCGAGGATAGGAACTGTGCTGGCTGCTGAAACCTGTCGCACTCCTCTGGGGCAATGATTAAATGAATGACAGATGAAATGAAATGATAGCGGAGAGTGTTGCTGGATTGAAATGTTGACAGGGAAAATCGGAGTATCCGGAAAAAAACCTGTCTGCCTCCGTTTTGTCCAGCACAGAGCAAGCAAGTAGCATCTATTCAACACTTCATAACGTACCTATTACCTTTCACTTTTTCATTGTGTTTGTCTATTGACTCTTTATAGGCTTTGCTAAGATAGCATTCAATTCTAGTATCTGAGTTTTGAAATTGTTTCAGTGAGATTGCCGCTGCAATGTGTTCCTTACTTTGTTGATGCCGCTTTCGTAATACATTTCCTAAATTATTCAAATCAGCTACGCCACTGCTGTTCCAAACATTTTTCTGAACAGAAAATAGTAAACAAGGCCAACAGTAAAGCTTATTTAATGCCTTGCACCCACATAACCAAGGTATTTCTGCATATTTGGATACGAAAAAATTTAATTTGACTATTTTCCCACCTGTTTTTTTGAATTGACATAAGTTAGGTAGGGGAGGAGTAGGTCGTCCCTTCGAGATAAGTTCTTTCTTCTCCGCATGGCTAAATGAACTGAATGGATGCAGAAAAAGCCGCTCGATAACACAGTTACGGTCACATGGCTCCTCTATTGCACCTGTTAGGCTACTGCTATTTGGTTCTGGTCCCGAAGTACCTGGCGTATTCACGCTGGCCATCATTTAAAAATACTACACACGAGATAAATCAACGCACTTTAATAGGCTACTTATTCATTTAAAATAATTATTATAGCTGGGCTAAATTGAAGATATTAGACTCAATTATTAAGTCGCACAGCACTATTACGAACACATTACACAGCACAACACAATACAATACAATCGAACTACAATACCACTCAAATGATGTGCTCACGGTGAAGACAGACTGCCGTATCCATTCTGACCGCGCGAAATCGTAACCAATAAGCCTGTAGTACTGGTTTGAATGTATCCAATAGCGAGACTTGAGGATCTCAGTAGACGTCCTCAGAGCGCCATTTAACAGACCATACCTGCCCCTTCCCCCTCAAGGTCACCCATGCATTTCTTAAGCTATAAAAACGTGCTTTGAGGATGCAAGGCTCTCTTCCTCAGTTTCTACTCCGGGTGGTGAAGGTCACACTTCAACCATCTAGGGATGAAATGTAGAACTAGTTACAAGTCCTGACAGTGACAGTGACACAGAGCTTATCGAGAGGGCGCGCAAGTTAGCCCCAAATACTATTTTACAAAACTCTTTTTTTTAACAGTTACAGCTGAGAGCTGACTGTAGGATGATCCTCACATCCTACATGGAGGAATCGCCACTGAGCAAGTCCCAAGGAAAGACGGGAGCGTGTGTCGAACATGACGTAACATCCAGTGCTCGTTACAGCGTTGCCCGGGGCTGTGGGCACCAGCTATGGATCCAAAAGATACAATTGAAATTTCATCCGTGCTCATTAGTGTCACTGGCCATAAAATATAATTCCACATGTGCTATTTCCAAATAGCCCAATTAGTTCTTATACGCATTTATTCCCACAAAATTGACATAAAATCTATATTCAAAACCTTTCACATATGACCTTCATTGTATGAATCAGCGTCCGTATCATATTCAAACATCAGTAACTTTTAATTGGGCATTGTAATTATTATATTTTATAATTGAAGTTTCGCTTTCAAATCACAGACATACAAAATATGACCATTTGGACTTTATTGTTCGCTGTAAGGAATGTAGGGATCGAAAATCTGTAGGGGTGGTGGGGTTAATTTGGGGTCGTTCGGTGTTTCGCACACAAAGGGAACACAATCAATTCCTGGTAATACAAGACTCTGGCTTGGACACCTCCTTCAGACCTCATACACTCATGCAATTTATATCTTTCACCTTACTCTACTTGCCTCCAATGCAATTCTTCTTAGCACCATTCCAAAACACTTCAGCAAAACACTTTCCTCAAAGCTTTTCTCCATTTATTGTCATAAAAAGAAACCATATCATACCCTCAAGACAACACCAGACTATCATTAAACATAACCCAATCTTCCAATTCATTTCTTTTATCTGTAAGTGTATTGTTTGAAGCATGGCCACCTCTTGCTGGTGGGACATTGCAAGGAGTCTAGCACTTGTGCATTTTGGATTATTTGTGGTGTCCCAGCAATGGGTTGCATGAAGTTGCTTTATTCTATGTTCCTTTTATGATAGTCGGTTGTTCAGATTCTTTTTGTTGGAATAAATAGAAAGGTTATCTGATTGTTGAGAATGGTGATGTGGATGCTGTTTAGATTTTCTATGGAGATGGTAGAAAATAAGAGGAGTGAAGGGACGTTGTTTGGAAGATTGGGTTATGATTAATGATGGTCTGGTGTTGTTTTGAGGATATGATATGGTTTCTCTCACGTGGACTTACAACGTTTCCCATAAGGAATTATGTGTGGACATTTTCGAAATTGGAGTTTTTGAGGGGTACCTGAGTTAGGTCCGTTTTCTTTTTCATTGACTTTGGAATGTATCCTCTAAATCGGGTGATTTCAATCCATTGTCCACGAATCTTTGAATAGTTCATGAGTGGACATTCAGTAATAAAAGACTTCCAAACTCTCTTGTCTAAATTCACACAAACACTAGAATAAAGTAATCAAAACAAAACGTGTGACATTCTGCATTGAAAAGATTCCCTCATTTAGTAGAAACTTTAAAAGATTAGTTTCCTTTCAGATTCATTAGAAAATGTTATTAAGATTGTATATTGGCCTTCACGGCCAGTGAATTAAAACTCAGCAATTCTTCTAGGTTTGTGCCGCTGGTGTGCTTCATAAAATGGGAGGTAGCGCGCAGTTCGCTACTTCTGTGGGGTCCGGGCGGGGACACCAAGAGCCCGCTGATGAGCCAGCTTGGTGTCCTAGGTGAAACACCAAACAAGACACGGCACACACCTAGAATAATTGCTGAGTTTAATTCACTGGCCGTGAAAGCCAATATACCAGTCGGGGAAGTATAGATACTCGAGTTTAGAGGTCAATAAAACCTTTACCCTTAGTCTTACATAAGAACAACCTACACCAAAAATTTCCTTGTTTTATTTGTCGTTTAACGATATAGAGTAAATATTTGCATTGTATCTCGTTAAAATTTTATAGCAGATTGAACAAAAAAAGTACCGGTTTTTCTTACCAAGTTTACGGAGCGCTCACTTAGAAAAATCATTACGTTAAAAGTATTGATCTGATCGTAACGAGACTTTAATACTTTTTAAAGGAACTTATTGTTAATGCGTGTATGAAGTTTTAATCTGATCTGACGTTTCTTTAAATAGTTGTTGTGAATTTGGTTAAACAACTTTTTCTCGGGCCTGGGTGGTCATAGCAGTATGAAATATGGCTTGTTATGAGGCTCATAGCAATGCAAGGCTTAACGTAAAACTACATTTTATCTACTTGTGATTATCGATTTTATATGGATTGATATTTAATCGGACCATTGAGGGCGGCGATAGTACCGCAGCAGCCTGGCAATGTTGCCAGTTGACTACCGTATTTCTAACTCGCTACGAGCTCGTTCCTACGCACACCAAACTCTGACCTTTGTTGTTCGTTGAGTCATTAGCAACAAGCAGCAACTATCACTGTCTGTATTATCTGTTGTTTGCACATCGATCAAGATGCCAGCTAATCTGCAGTTAACGGAGGGAGAATTTGCCATGATTATAAGTGCAATATGTTTTTTTTATATGCGAGAGAGAAAGTAATAATGATAGGAGGGTTTAGCAAAAGGTATCCAAGTGAATTGGAAGGTCGATTACCACGGTGAAGAGATGTGCCACTGCAATTAAAGATATTCCTCTTCCTCCCAGAATCCAAAAGTATGAAAGTATGACGAAAGCAGAGCTAATTGTTCACGCTAAACCTCACTTCAGGGCACCTAAAAAGAAGCTGGAACAGATAATCAAGAATGTTCGTCCTGACGTCGAACTCGTCTGGTTGCCAGTTGCTCATTGTGAGCTCAACCCCATAGAGCTGGTTTGGTCCTACGTGAAAAATAAAATAGCTAAAGTGAATATGAGTAACCAGGCGGAGAGAGGAAGATCAATGGAGGTGATGCGAGATCTCTGTAAAGAAGCCTTAAGGTCTGTAACACCGGAGTTATGGAAAAAATGCATCGAACACACCAAAAAAGTAGAGAAACATACTGGGAAAAGGATTGGCTAACAGAAGACGTCCCCGTTGTTGAGCCACTTGTTATAAACTTAAATGACAGTTCATCTGATTCATCGGGCAGTGATTTTGCAGACGGTTAATAAGGGAGCAGTTTTATAATCTTATAATCTCAAAGTGTAAATTACTTCAAACAATTAATCTTATAATAATAGCTTTTCAGCTGACACACCATTTTTAAACCTGCCAATGGAGGTCCAAAGCCCTCATTAAAAACGGTGTTGGGAAATGTTTAACTTCTAGCGGAAATAAAATAAGACACGTTTCTCTCACTTGTAGGTAAAATTAGCAGAGGATAATAGCGCTGTATATAAGGGACGCATATTTCAGGATATAAAGAAGAATTAAATAGTTAAGTTAAATAGACGTGAATGATAGTGTTTTTTTTCTCTCTTAATCGTATTACCCTCCAGGGTTGGCTATTCCCTCGGACTCAGCGATGGATCCCACATTTACCGCCTCCATTTTGAAACTTCGGGATCGGGTATACAGCTGGGGTATGTGACCAGCACTTCGCCTAGGCGGCCTCACCTGCAAAGAGAACAGGGACCTTATGAGGGATGGGAAGATTGGGAGGGATATGCAAGGAAGAGGGAATGAGGCGGCCGTGGCCTTACGATAGGTATCATCCCGGCATTTGCCTGGAGACGAAGTGGGAAACCGCGAAAACCACTTCAAGGATGGCTGAGGTGGGAATCGAACCCCCCTCTACTCATTTGGAGCACCCGAGGCTGAGTAGACCCCGTTCCAATCCTCATACCAATTTTCAAATTTCGTGGCAGAGCCGGGAATCGAACCACGGACCTCCGGGGTGGCAGCTAAGCACGCTGACCACTACACCACGGAGGCGAATATATATTAGAATTTTTGTATTATAATTCGTCAATTTCATGTATGGTTTTTAATTTATTTTAATTAATGTCATTTTTCAAGTCCTCGTACAGCAGCTCCTTCACCAAGATTTTACTCGTATAAAATAATATCTTCCTTGTCACGTGAGCGACCCATGGTTTAACCCATAGAGATTCACTTTATCTTTCCGTTTCTTTTATATACCGGTATTGCCACCACAGAATTTCAACTACCATAATATAGTTAAGTGGACACGGAACTGTCCTTCATCCATTTTGCTGAATTATGATAACATATTTGATGTAGTGTAATGGTGTGATAATTGCTTTGTATAACTTTGATAAAAGTTCAGTTTTATAAAATATTTGATAAAATTTATTTGACACATTTCTTTGGTAGTGTAATACCGGCCTAACACAAATTACAAAACACCAACAACAGAAATTCACTGACCTTACGGCTTCGAACGCGAGCGTATTATGTTTCACAGGGCAACGTCGCTCGAGTTTCCTCGACCGAGCGCATTGTTCCCGTCGCTTGCTACGTTACATTCTTCTCACATAACCGCCTGATTAAATATCAATCGATATAAAAGCAATTACCAAAGGTAGATAAAATGTAGTTTTACGTTAAGCCTTGCATTGCTATGAGCCTCATAACAAGCCATATTTCATACAGCTATGACCACCCAGGCCCGAGAAAAAGATGTTTTACAAAATTCACAACAACTACTTAAAATAAACTTCAGATCAGATTAAAACTTCATAAACGCGTTAACAATAAGTTCCTTTAAGACGTATTAGAGTTTCGTTACGATCCGATCAATACTTTTAAAGTAATGATCCTTCTATTGAGCGCTCCGTAAACTTGGTAAGAAAAACCGGTACTTCTATTGTTCAATCTGCTATAAAATGTTAACGAGATATAATGCAAATATTTACTCTATATCGTTAAAAGACAAATAAAACAAGGAAAATTTTGGTGTAGGTTTTTCTTATGTAAGACTAAGGGTAAAGGTTTTATTGACCTCTAAACTCGAGTATCTATACTTATTTCCCCGACAGTTCTCGCAGTTAAGTATTGCAGTTGCACTCTATATAAAGGGAGGTAGCGCGCAGTTCGTTACTCCTGTGGGGGTCCGGGCGGGGACACCAAGAGCCCGCTGATGAGCCAGCTTGCTGTCCTAGGCGAAACCCCACACAAGACACGGCACAAACCTAGAAGAATTGCTGAGTTTTAATTCACCGGCCGTGAAAGCCGATACACCATATTTTTTGGAAGCCTTCTCTCTCTGTGGTTAACAGCCGTGAGGCTGGTTGGCAGCAGCTCGCCATTCATCCCGTCTCTCAGTCTTCCTCTTCAGTTCACAGTATGAGCCACAACCCATATCTTGCAGTATTTGACTCATGTACTCCAGTTTGGGTCTTCCTCTACAATTCTTGCCGTCTACTGTTCCCTCGATTATAAGCTTAATCAGTCCATTGTGTCGCAGTATGTGGCCCACGAGGTGATTCCTTCTTCTTTTTAAATATTTAAGGAAGCATCTTCTCTCTCCCACTCTTCTAAAGACTTCCTCATTTGTGACCATTTCTTTCCAACTGATTTTCATAATCCTTCTATAGCACCAGGTTTCAAATGCCTGTAGTCTTTTCCTCTCTCTCTCTCTCCTATTGTCCAAGATTCGCTGCCATATAGCGCGACGCTCCATACATTGGTCTTCAACATTAGTTTCCTCACATCAAGACTTATGTTCCTTGCAGTAAATAGGTTCTTCTTTTTATAGAAAGCGTTCTTGGCTTGGGCAATCCTACTTAATATCTCTCTGCTGCTTCTTCCATCATTCGTTATTTTACTTCCCAGATAATTAAACTCATTCACTTCTTGTATCTTTTCATTTCTTAACTCTATTGATGTCTGCTTTTCGCCATTTCTACTGCAGACCAATATTTTTGTTTTATTTGTATTTATTCTCATATTAAATTCTTCCTCCATTATTTTGTCCATCTTGCTCAGGATCTTTTGTAAGTCTTCTTCACTTTCTGCAATTAGCGCTGTGTCATCAGCAAACCTTATCATGTCAACTTTTTCTCCATGAATATTCACTCCTGTGGCAAATTCTTCTCTTACTTGGTCGATCGCCTTTTGTACATATATATTGAATAGATATGGGGGTTCTTTGTCCTCAATGCTCATTGTTTTTGGCTTCCTTGTTTCAAAGAACCTCTTAATATCTTTATAGGCCATATCTATTTGTCCAGATTTCATGTTGTTATTTATGCCTGCACAGATTCCCATTAAATGCTGTTCCTTGTCTTGTTTTGCCCTCTTATTTATCTTGTTTCTTAAGGTCTTGTATTTTTGTTTTTCATCATCATCATTTGAGTTTTTATACTGTCTTCTTTCCCTTATCATATCCACAACTTCTTGACTTATCGACTCTTTCCTATTTTCTTTTTCTTTTTTTCCTAAAACAGTTTCTGTTGAGTCTAAAATGCTCTTCTTTATTTTGATACACTTCTCTTCTACTACCAAGTGTTCTTCAATGTCTCTTATGTTATTGTTTGTTTCATCCATATAGAGTATTTGAGTGGACTCGTCTTTAAGCTTAGAAATATCCCAATGTTTATTTTCTTTCTTCTTTAATCTTTTGAACTTTAATTCACAGCGTATGACGACCGGGTTATGATCGCTGTCGACATCAGCTCCAGGCTAACTTCTACTATCTTTCACCTGGTTCTTAAATCTTTCCTTTACTAATATGTAGTCTATTTGGGCCCTTCTTAGGTCTCCCGGAGCTTTCCAAGTGTATCTCCTCCTTGGATGGTGTTGGAATATAGTATTCGTTACAACTAATTTATGCTGTATACAAAACTCTACAAGTCTCTCGCCTCTCTCATTTCTTCTCCCCAATCCGTATTTACCAACAACATTTCCTTCAGTTCCTTCTCCGACAATTGCATTCCAGTCACCAAGTAAAATAAGGTTTTCTTCCCCCTTTATTTTAGCTATAAGTTCACTTAGATCTTCATAACATTTCTCTACCTCTTCATCAACCTCTTGTGTTCTCGGCATATAAACTTGGACTATCACAGTATCCTTTGGTTTAGTTTCGATCCGTACTAAAATGAATCGTTCATTATATTGCACGAATCCCTTTACTCTGTTTCCTAGTTCTTTATGCAATATAATGCCTACTCCACCATATCCTGGTTTATTATTTGCTGTACCAGAATGAATTATCCTATAATTTCCACTCCAAAAGTCTCCTGCATGTGGCCATCTCATTTCTGCTATACCCAATACATGTAAATCCATCCTTTCCATCTCCATGATCAAGTTCTTTAACTTTCCAGTCTGGAGTAAGGTCCGTACATTCCAGGTACCGATTCTTCTCTGCTTATTTCTTAAATTGGCTTCTTTATCTGTCCCCCTCCGGAGATCCGAGTGGGGGATTATTTTACCTCCGGAAAAATTTACTGTAGTAGAAGCTAACATCATCTTGAGCTGCTGATACTTGGGATATCTTAATAGATCTTTAATGAAGTGGTTTCCCTTTGCCTTCTTCATCCTATGCCGTTGGCCAACTAGTGGCTCATCCGCCTTTAGGGGAAGTTTCCTGCCCCAAGGGCTTGAGAGAGCCCTGGACCTCTACCCGCTCATCCGCTCTCTAAGGAGACCGTTGGCACTTGGTAGAAGGGGACTCCTTATTCCGGGAGTCACTCGGTGGGACATAATAATCTCTCTATATATAAGAATGAAAGTTTGTCTGTTTTTTCTGAATTTCTACTGAAATTTGCGTTATTTACGCGTTTTAGACTGTTTTATGACAGATGCGCGCGAAAATGCAATTTTTGTCTGTCTGTCGGTCTGTTTGTTTGTTTGTTTGTCTGTGGACAAGTATGTTCCCTTATAACTCGAGAACGGCTGGGTGGATCAACGTAAAATTTGGTACAGATATCCTTCAGAGGCACGACACTAATCATTGATGTAACTCTTCTCCGTACCTCTCATATGAGGGGCATACCCCCTTAAAATGCATGCTGAAATAGGTGTAGAAGGGCCAGACAAAGCTCATTTTCAGCCCCTCAATATCAGAAACAAAACTCGGAGGCCCGAAGGGCCCCGAAAACCACATTTTAAGGCCCTAAAACCAATAGTTTTTGAGTTATTCCCAGAAAACTAATTTGAATTAATAAAATAATGAAAGTATGCAACCCGGTAACTATGGCAACAGAATCTCACAGGTCATTGTTAGACGCAATACAATTCCAATTATTACATTACTGTGAAAGTTTGTAAACGGTTATCACGGAACCAAATTACGGTGTAAAATGAAAGAAAAAAAAGGAAGCTTGTAGTTTAACGTGACCGTTAATTAGTGATCATGAGCCACGGGACCTCCTTTTTACGTGGAATCCGAACCACAGGACATGGCATTTCACTTCGAAAATCTCACATGCATTGACCGGGAATCGAACCCGGTCCACCTTGGTGAGAGGCACACAGCTTGACCGCTGAGCCACCACGCCCCACGGTGTAAAATGCATCAATACATACAGTATACTGCGCTTAAGGGGGTCAAGAGGTACTCTAGAATTTTTTCACGTGATTTACACGTGTGGGTGTGGTACGGAAGGTCTATTTAATCCCTATCTCTATATAATTATACAATTATTATTATTATTATTATTATTATTATTATTATTATGTCGCCTCCGTAGCGTAGCGGTCAGCATGGTTAGCTGCCGCCCCGGAGGTCCTGGGTTCGATTCCCGGCTCTGCCACGAAATTTGAAAAGTGGTATGAGGACTGGAACGGGGTCTACTCAGCCTCGGGTGGCCCAAATGAGTAGAGGAGGTTCGATTCCCACCTCAGCCATCCTCGAAGTGGTTTTCCGTGGTTTCCCGTGGTTTCCCACTTCGTCTTCGGGAAAATGCCGGGATGGTACCTACTGTAAGACCACGGCCGCCTCCTTCCCTCTTCCTAGCCTATCCATCCCAAACTTCCATCCCTCATGAGGCCCCTGTTCGCTTTGCAGGTGAGGCCGCCTGGGCGAAGTGCTGATCACACCTCCCCAGTTGTATCCCTCCCGACCAGATGTTCCAAGCTCCAGGACACTGTCCATCGAGGCGGTAGTGGTGAGTTCCCTCGCTGAGTCCGTGGGAACCACCAACCTAGAGGGTAAATTGACTAAATAAAAAAAAATATTATTATATAATGGCACACAACGACGAGACAAAGATCAATTTCAGCCCCTCTGTGTCGGAAACAAAACACGGGGGCCCTACAGTGTCCCCGAAAACTAAATTTTAAGGCTCTCTAACCCACAGTTTCTGAGATAATCCCTGAAAACTAATTTCATTTAATAAACTAATCAAGGAATATAAGCCGGTAACCATGACAACAGTATCTCAAGAGATGACATCCAACTTTCCATCTCTTTCTGTAAGAAGCAATATCACTCCATTTATTAAATTTCTGTGAACGTTTGCAAATGGCTATAAGGTTATCACGGAACCAACTAAGACTGTAAAATTCGTCAATGCGCTTAAGGGGGTCAAAGGGCACTCCAGAATTCTTTCACCCGACATACACGTGCGATATGTTGTACAGAAGGTCTATTATATCTCCAAACAGCAATATTATTTTCAACAATTCATGAATTGAAATAGTATTTTTGCGGCTTTTTAGGGATTTGAGGTATTCAATTTTATTTTCACGTCAGGTAGTACACGTTAGGTGAATTTAGTTTGAGAGCACATTTTTACTAATCATTCTTTTTGTCAACAAACGGGTACATCGTAAGGATGATTTTGTTTGAGTTAGTTAGTTATTGTTGTTTTAAAGGGTGGAACTACGAGGTCATCCGCCCCTTCAATTTGTTTGATACTGTGTGGTTGATATATCCATATTTGGACATCTGGGTGATACGTTGTAGTCAATAGAGTTAGTTTGCCTCATGGCCACTAGCTGCCTTTGCTCCTGCATAAATACACCTATCTATAAACATATGATTGTTTGTTTATTTAAGTTTCAATTTTCTTTCTTTTACGCGTTTCGGTTTGTTTTTTGACGGATGCAAGCAAAACGTGGGTTTGTGTGTCTGTATTTCTGTGTATCTTTATGTACACTTATAACTCGTGTTCGGATGCTTGGAACATCGTAAAATTAGGTAGGTATCCATGAGGGTCAATACACTAATCATTTATATAGCTCTTCACTGTACTTCTCATCGAAGGGTGGGTATAGGGAAATAAAGTTTCAAAATACATGCTAAAATAGGCGAAATATAAAAATTATTCTAGAAGGACGACCAAAGCATATGTTGCGCTTCTCAATGTGAGACACAAAATTCGGGGGACTATAAAGGGTCTCCGAAAACCACATTTTAAGGCCCCTAAATTAACAGTGTGTGTGATATTCCCAGAAAACTAACTTCGTTCTGAAAAAACTTTTGAAGGAATGACAAACCGTTAACCATTGCAACAGTAGCTGAATTGATAACGTCTGGTTATTCATACCAAAGACCGTTCGAAGAACGGGTACTTCTGCTAGTAAAGGATATATATTTTAAAAAAATCTTCATATAAAATGTTCTATCAATACAAAAGATAATACAAAGGTAGGAATCACCAGCTACATAACCTAAAATGGTTATTGATTGATTGTCAAGTGTAAAAAAGCCTTCATAGGGAGGTTAATGCTGCTTGAGCTCTTAAATCTCGCAGTAAAGAAACGCAGATGCGCTTCATAAAAAGGGAGGGAGCGTGCAGTTCGCTACTCCTGTGGGGGTCCGGGTGGGGACACCAAGTGCCCGCTGATGAGCCAGTTTGGTGTCTTAGGCGAAACGCCAAACAAGACACGGCACAAACTTAGAATAATTGCTGAGTGTTATTAAGAATATTGGTTCAATATACGTAATAATTTCAGCGCCTCGCAAAATATTTCTACTGTATAAAGTCACAAAACTTACAAAGTAAATGTTGGAAAACTGCCATCGAGTCTAATGATTTGCACACCTCTGTACTTCATTACCTCTCACACCACTGGGAAGGTCCCCATTAGGCATCACTAGGGAGGGTGACCTCCTACCAGATCATATCAAGACTTTGAAATGAGTACATCGGCAAAGAAAATAGTCAAACCATGGAGTCATCATTCTAATATCGTGTAACACCACCTATGATACGGTGAGGAAGGGAGTTAACAAGTCACCGTGGAGGTCCGGGTTAAATTCCTGGCCCTGCCAAGAAATGTAATTCTAGAATGAGGGCTGGAACGGGTCCCACTCAGTCTCGTGAGGCGAAACTGAGGAGAGGCGGGTTCGATTCCAACCTCAGCCACCCTGTAAGGGGTTTCCCGTGGTTTCCCACTTTTACTCTAGGTGAATGTCGGGACGGTTCCTAAATTATGGCCATGGCCGCCTCCTTCCCAATCCTCATCTGAATTACAAATACACACACTAATACAGTTCGTCACAATAACACAGGTTGTCAGACAAATTCCACTCTCACACAAGTACACCTGGCTACATGACCAGGATGTCATAAAGTCCCTAAATTAATCAACAACAAACATAACAGAGAAGAGGTGGATTCGATTTCAGACAACCTAGAAGTGGTTTTCCGTAGTTATCCACTTCTACTCCAGGCAAATTGTCGGGAAGGTTCCTAATTTAAAGCCACTATCGCCTCCATTCAAATCCTCACCTGAATTACAAATACATACACTAATACAGCCATTACAATAACGCACGTTATCAGACAAAATTACACGCAACCCAATTACTGTATATGGGGCTAATTGACCACGATGACCAAACTCCTCAAATGAAACAACATTTAACGGCTTTGTGAATTCTTAGTCATGTAGCTGCGGGTACTTACTGTAGGTGTGTGTTCAATTTGCCTGATAACCTGTGTTTTGTGCTTACTGTATTGATATATGTAAGTGTAATTATAAAGGCCAGGAATTGGTAGGGTGCCCCGTGCTTGAAATAACTTACTATGCCAGCATATGGCTGGAGAAAGTTTGGGGGGAAAATGGGGATGATCCACACTCAGGATAACCGCTGTCAGCCAGGAATTCGAACCGGCAATCTCCGGACATGCTGCAGCACTCCATTACAGTCATGGTGATCGATTTAACGCCCACCACTAGCCTATGGGGTTTCAATTTAGACGATAACAGGGTAGAAAGGAAATCAAATGTTTTGTTTGGTTGGTTCCTTAGTTTAGGGGCTGCGACAACGCGGTCATGTGGCCCCGTGTTCTTTGGGTGTGTGTAGAATTTGTCTGATAACCGGTGTTAATAATTGTGGTGGCTGTATTAGTGTGTGCAGACAATCTGCGATTCAGGTAAGGACTGCAGACGATCAATTTCAAGTAGTAGTTCCTACTTTTGCAACCAAATGCTACCGTCCACGACACCTAGCTGTTAACTTGGCTACTAGATGCCATCGCAGCAAGCACCTGGTGACGAACGTTGGAACTATTATAGCGTTATCAAATCTAACCTACACATTTTAGCTTCACACAAGTGCAGTTAGTGGAAGGTTCTTTTACAAGGCATAAATCTATGACATGAGCCCGCCGGCATTACTTTCCCTCCGAAGGAAGGTATACTGAGGGATTTTTAAACGCTCTTAAAAATGCGACGACTTCAGCCGGGTTTGAACTCGCAACCATGGGCATAGAAGCTCAGCAAAATCAAGTCATTAAAGCACATGAAGACCTGAAAAGGTGTACATTTAGAAACAGATGAAGCAAAATAGGAAGCATTAACTTAAACCTATGAAGATAATGATTATGATTGTTTATATAGGTCCAGCAGCGTTTAGGCACGCTGGGTGACTGCAATAAAATGGTAAGTCAAGTCTCGAGACACCCGGCCCCCATCCTAGCCACAACTAGTTTGATAGCCAAAGCTGTCCCAAGCCCCTAATGGAAGCAACAATAACAACATCTTCTTCTTCTTCTTGGTCGTAGTTCGATTTCGAACGTCGTGACCCTTCACTCTAACAATACCCCGCCATACACCACGGTCTTCTGCTGTGTGCGTTAATTTCTTAAGTGGAAGGTTAGTCAGACTCTTGATCTGGTCAAGGTACCGGTTCGGCGCACGCTCCCTCAGTCGCTTGCCGTCTCGCCGGATGACATAGCCGAAAAATCTCAACATTTGCGTTTGGCTGTTTAGGAGTAAGCGTGCTTTAGGAACAATCCTTAACTCCTTCAGAATAGATTCATTTGTTCTTCTTGCTACCCACGATATTCGTAGCATTCTTCGATAACACGTCATCTTGAAGGCTTCGATTCTCCTAGGGCATGCAGTATTTATGGTCCAGGACTCAGAGCCAGGCGTGACGATAGGAAATACTAAAGCTTGAACCAGTCGCTTCTTTGTTTCCTTGGTAATATGATGATCTTCCCATATTCTTCTTAGACTAGACAATGCTTTCTTAGCCATAACTCTTCTTCTTTTAATTTCTCATTCACAGTTTCCCTAAGTGGAAATGCGAACATGTTTATCTAAAAATTATACGAGACCATCCATAAATTTCGTTTTTCAAAATATAAAGAAAACACAGTTACATGAAAGACTTTATTGGCACCTGACACAGCAATGTTTGAGTTATCCTTCGACATAATCACCACCCAAATTGAGACACTTGGCATAGCGTGGGATCGACTTTTGTATTCCTGTGTCATAGAAATCTGCCGCCTGGGAATAGAACCAGCGTGTGCCATGCGTCTTCAGGTCTCCGTAAGTGTGAAAATGCTGACCGGAGGACAAGAATTTCTTTGAGGTGCAAGAAAATGTGGAAATCAACCACATACGGCTCGGCGCACTGCAGGAGTTTGGCGGCGAGTGGCTTGATCATCCACCATACAGTCCTGATCTTGTTCACAGCTATTTCCATCTTTTCTTGCACCTCAAGAAATGTCTGTCCTCCGGTCAGCATTTTCATGGCAACAGGTGCAAGTGCACTTAGTTCCAACTCATTGAAGCGCACGCGATCACCCTACACAAGTCAAGACGGTGCTTACAAAAGTATATACCATTTCAAGGAAATAGAGAAGCTCAGACGTCAGAAAGTTATACTATCTATAGTTCTATGCTTTTCTGTGGAGCGTTGAAAATATAGACTACGTTCTTTTATTGTAACAGTTTTGTCACGTCTGTGTATACTCATATTCCGACACTAGATAGATAACGAAGTGTGATTTATTTTCAATCGGACAGCACGATTGCACCTAATATTGTGATGGGTTATTCCTAATACTGAGAAAAAAATTACATGAAATTAATAAATTATTAAATAATAACCGACAGTAGTGGCTACGCTGGCTAACGCGCAGCATTAGGTCATGGGGCCAAGCTCTCTGCTGACTCGGTAGACGCGTGGGTTCGAGCCCCACCATCGGCCGTCCTTGAAATGGTTTTCCGTGGTTTCCCATTTTCAACATCAGGCAAATGCTGGGACGGTACCTTCTGACAGGCCACGGCCGCTTCCTTCCATATCCTTGCCCAGTTTCATTCACCATCATTCATTTCATCTCTCATTAACTCCTCTCATGAGGTTGGTGTCAGGAAGGGCATCCGACCGTAAAAACCATCGCCACAAAGTCTTCCATCGCATCTCATCCCCGACCCCGTTGGAAAACGGGAACAATAAGGGGTAGACATACATACATTAAATAATAAATTATTAATTATCTATATATTTAAAACACTACGCTGATTTTCGTTACCGCGAGACTGAGATACGTCTTAACCGATTGACTTCGTAATGCATTCTAACGAGAGCTCTGGGCATGTAGATTTACAGAGTGCCTTTAAAAGTAAAATATATGTTAGGGTATATTTTTAAATTATTAAAGAAAAATATAATAATTGTTACTCCCGCGCTTGCGCACAATGGATATATTCCACCAGAGAAATGGCGGATCCCGCCGCGACTTACTGAGATCTTTGTTTATGGGCAAATATAAAGGGGGGAAATATTGTTGTGGCTCTATGGCACAAACTTTTACAGTAAGTATATGTGGAGGCAAATCACTTAATGGGCAGAGAGCTATAATCCTTCGACTTGACTTAACATCTTCCGATAAAACACTTGAAATGAAAATCCACAGCCTGCTTCCAGTCTCCGACCGGGTCAGGAATGGAATGAATGAAGCCCCCATCTAGCGGCGAGGATATGAACTGTGCCGGCTGCCGAGGCCTGACGCACTCCTCTGGGGCAATGATTAAATGAATGACAGATTAAATAAAATGATAGTGGAGAGTGTTGCTGGAATGAAATGTTGACAGGGAAAACCGGAGTACCCGGAGAAAAACCTGTCTGCCTCCGTTTTGTCCAGCACAGATCTCACATGGAATGACCGGGATTTGAACCACGGACCCAGCGGTGAGAGGCCGGCGTGCTGCCGCCTAAGCCACGGAGGCTTCGATAAAACACTTACATTTTCCAAATTCCAATTCGCTTGGCGTACTTTACCACAATCAATAAAGCTCAAGGGGAAACTCTGGAATGTGTAGGTCTCTATTTGCCTCATCAAGGTTTCAGTCATGGCCAGTTACATGTTGCGAAGTCAATCTTTCGACGCCCTTAAAATTGCAACAGTGTCAAAAAGTAATCGTTCAAAAAATGCATACTGTATAAGCGAATCCTTCAGTAAATATTTTCCCAATGACCGTCATGTTTTGACGGGTATCAATTAGTTTATTATTAAATTATTAATCTGACGTAATTCTTTTTAGGATTAGGAATAACCCATCACAATTGGGTACAATCGTGTTGACCGACAGAAAAACATCAAACTTTGTTTACTAAGGCTACACTGAATGGCTTCAAACACCATAATGTTCAGGACTAAATAGATAATTCTGAAACTGAGTTACCACAATTTCGAAACACCCAGTATCTGTCGTAGTCACTGCAGTGTTACCGGAGAATTCACATGGATCGGGAGATAGCGTTTTACTTGCCCTCGCTAGTTAATGCCAGTTGCTATATCCCGACAGTTCCCGAGTGTATAGGTGTGTTTACCGTACCGATACGGGGAATGTAGAGATCAGTGTGCCGCAATTGGGTCGTGTTCTAATTCCTCTGCTTAAACATGTTCCAGTAACTGCCGGGCACAATTCTTGATGTCCGTAGTTCACAAACAAGTACAATCGTGTGCTCCAGTTCCTAAGATTAAATTTGACCTAACACGCAGAATACAATTCTGTAAAAGTGGGCATTATTTGTAGAAGTAATTTCCCTTAAACAGATTGTAGACCATCTCGTGGTGTAACGGTTAGCGTTTCTAGCTATTACCTCAGAGGTCCGGACTCGGTTACCGACTCCGCCAAGAAATTTTAATTCTGATGTGAGGGCTGGAATGGGGTAAACTCAGTCTCGTGAGGCAAAGCTCAGAAGAAGAGGGTTTGATTCCCATTTCAGCCATCTTGGAAGTGTTCCGTGGATTCCTCCCCACTTCCACTCCAGGAAAATGCTGGGATGGCCTCTAACTTAAGGCCACGGCCACCTCCTTCCCACTATTATCCCCAATGCACACATTAGTACAGCCATCACAATAACAAAGGTTATCAGTAAAATTCCACACGTACTCAAATATACGGGCTATATGATCACGATGTTTCAGCCCCCGAAATATACTACTGTATAACAAGATCGACAACACATAACAAAGGTTATCAGTAAAATTCCACACGTACTCAAATATACGGGCTATATGATCACGATGTTTCAGCCCCCGAAATATACTACTGTATAACAAGATCGACAACACATGAGGTAAAATACATAAAGAGACAATATAGAGAACAAATTTGAAATGCATGCAACAAAGGAGATAAAAGCAAATGATTAGTTTCATCTATTCAGTTTTTGCTATTTTAATTGTTGTTGTTGTTTATTCACTTGGTCATGTAGCCCCGTCTCCTTGAGTGCGTGTAGAATCCGTGTGATAACCTGTTATTATTGTGTTGGCTGCAATAGCGGGTGTGTTCGTGACAGACTGGGTTTTGGAAGGAGATGGCAGTGGTCTTAATCTAGGAGCTGTTCCAGAATTTGCATGGGGTTGAATTGGGAAATAAAAAAAAAACAGTTCTGGGAGAGCTGAGGAGGGAAGTGAATCCATCTCTCCTCAGTTTTGCCTCACGAGGCTGAGTGTGACCCATGCCACCCTTAGCCCAGAGTTAAATTTCTTGGCAGAGATGGGAATCGGCAGCCTACGACCCCTGAATCCTGAGTCTCAATGCGTATCCCCAGAGTCTATCTTCTAGTGTAGTGGCTAGCATTCTTAGCTGTCACCTCGGAGGTCCGGGTTCGAATCCCAGTTCTTCCAAATAAATTCAATTCTGATCTGAGAGAGGGAACGGAGAGAACTAATTTGCCTGGTGAAGAAAACATGAGGAGTGGTGGGTTAGATTCCTATCTCAGCCTTCCTAAAAGTGGTTTTTATTGGTTAATCGATCTCTACTCCGGGAAAATGTCAGGTTAGTGAAGCAATGACCATCTTTTTTCCAAGTAGTAGTACTCTCTGTCAGTCGGATTCGCTATTCGTATGTGAAAGAGACTACTGCCCTTAAGGGCTTCTTTGCCTCCTTTATTTATGAAAGATAGCTTTTCGTATTAAATTTTGTTTCATTTTATTTAGGGTTAATGTATGACTCCCAGTTCAATAATGGATATTGATGTTGTGAGTGATATTTTCGTAATGATAATTTTTATATTTAATTAATTATGTTGGAGTATGTATCCTTCGTTAGATATTGAGAGTACTAATACTGCGTATGGCCTTAATTGTATAGTCCCAATTACAAATACACAAATTAGCACAGCCATCACTCTGACACAGGTCATCATATCAATTTTATACAAACCCAAATACACAGGGCTAAATGACCTTAAGTATGCAAGTGGACTGCATTATGCAGAAAGGAGTCAATCCACAAAATGTATTAAATTGAGATAACACTGCACAATGCTTCTTCTACTGTTATTACTTATTCGGCAGAAAAGATCCAACCTCACTCTGCATTCTAGTGCCATCTATGGACCGACAAAGAATGTACTGGAGGATGTTGCCTTATTTCTCATTCCGCAGAAAGAATCCAAGTGGCTTGGTTTCAGATATTGAGGACGATATTGAAGGATTTTCTGGTGTACCAGACTTTGATCTGGAGTAAATGGTTTATGACAATAATATTGTTACAATACATGGTGTAATAATATCTGCCTAATTACAAATGAGTTGAATTAAATTACTTGCGTGTATTTCCCAAATTTTTAATGTATTTTCAAGTGTTTTTCACACGTTGTCAATTATTTTCTAGTAGTTTTCATGTTTTTTTTTCAAGTGAGAATGGAAAATGCATTCTTTAAATCCATTCAACATTAAGTTATTTAAAAGGGATGACTTTCTGCAGAAAACAGTATGTGATATCTCATAAACTAAAGTAGTTCAAATGTCAATATTTTAGTAAAAGATACGAGCAACTATATGCTTTAAACTAATGTAATGTGTATGAAACCTTTTTAATTTATGAATTTTTCATTTCTATTCAAGTTTGAATGTATTTTTCTCAGTTTAGGTTTCATGTTGGTTGGTTCCTTTCTGCATAATGCAGTCCAATAGTCTCTGAATGAAAACGACAACAATAACATGAACAACGTGTCAAAAGTTAAAAGTGCTCTGTAAATTTGGTTTATTCAGATTTTTAAAAATCTTCTTGTCATACAATCACCAACTGACATAGTACCATGAAGAAACAAAAATGTGTTAAAGTCATTAACAGGAGAATTATCGAACTGTCGTAAATAGTTATTGCCTATATGTGCTACGAGGTGTAACTACAGAACAGTAGCACATATAAACAGCAACGTTTCTCATCATTAATTACATCATCTTTATGAATCACAAACTCGACACGAATGTAGCCACAACTAATACATTTCATGCCAGCTAAAATATTTGAAAACTTACCTAATAAAATGCGTCCAACCGTGCACCAATTGTGAGGCTGTAAGGAGAGATTATCTGATATTAACATATTGTACCGTTATATTATAACCTAACTTACATTCTTGAGCTGCTGACAGGCGTAGCTTAGGGTTTGATTATGAGGATCTCAAAATGAGTGATGCATCTGCGATCGATTCAAGTCCAGTCTAGAGCATTGGTATTTTAACTGCATTTAATTCTGTGTCCAATTTATCATGCTCATAATTCATACTGTATCATGCCAACAAATTCATTGGGGGGGGGGGGGGGGAGGGGCAATATGACTCTAATACGAACGGTGGGTGGCTTTACAGTCAATGTGGCTGAAAACCAAAGAAATATTTAAATAATAATACCTTCTTGAGTGAACTGACTTTCTATCTATAACATAGTTTACCAAATATGCAAAATACACTGTACATATGTATCGGACAACAAAGTAATCATTTTCCTCAATTAGAAGAACTATGGGGAAAATATTTCATGACAATCTAATGGTGCTGTTGGTTGGATGGTTCCTCAGTTTAGAGACTGCGACAACGCGGTAATGTAGTCTACTTTGGGTACATGTAGAATCTGTCTGATAACCAGTGTTAATGGGGATGGCTGTATTAGTGTGTGTTACCTGTAATTCAGGTAAGGACTGCAAACGATCAATTTAAAGTAGTTCCTACTTTTGCTACCATATGCTACCGTTAACGACACCAAGCTGTGAACTTGGCTACTAGATGCCACCGCAACGAGCACCTGTTGACGAACGTTGTAACTTAGAGCGTTAATCAAATCTAACCTACAAATTTTAGCTTCACACAATTGAAGTTAGTGGAAGGTTCTTTTACATGCCGTAAATCTATGACATGGGCCCGGAGGTATAATGAGGGATTTTTACGCCCTTAAAAACCCGACGACTTTGTCAGGGTTTGACCCCGCAATCTTGGGCAGAGCTCTGAAAAATGTAGGAATATTCACGGCTCTCCGAGGCGTATAGTCTCGTCTCATATAATACTGTATCTTCCTGTGACTACAAGACAAAATTGGCTTAGTTTCAGCCACTGGTTGTCTGAAAGGGTTTCGGTTTGTCGGCTAAGTGGCAGGGAAAATAAAATCTAAGTTGGAGAATAGTTTGCCTGGATGGCATAATCTCGAAAGTTCTCCGCCATAGTATTATTATTACTATTATTATTATAATATTATTTCAGAGAAGCTTTTCAGAAGCTTCTTGTGGCTACGGGGACCAGGACATGTCCACCATGGCTGTGACCTCTAGTGAGCCAATGGATAGTTCTCATTGACGCAACATTATGCTGTGTTTTGAGAATCCTCTCCACTCCAAAGTTAAACTCTCATTTTGATGATAAGCCATCTATTTGTTAGGGTTCCGGTATATCTTTCAAACAAAGCTCTACCAAGTCCATGATAACACTAAATCCTAAATAATTGAATGCATGTTGTTTAATTAGTTGAATTTCATCTAATTTAAAGTGAGTTAGTAAACCACAATTAATGGGATCAACAACTTAATAGGCTCGTGAGGGAAGAATACCTGTTATTTCGAGCTGGCTCATGAAAGTTAGGTATAGTTATAGTAGCAACTTATTCTCAACATTTTAAGTTTAAGGAAACATTTTAAGTTTATTCATATTCCCTTATTGATTGGCAAGACTGTTGATTTAAACAGCTTCAAGAATGATTTTAAAAAGAGAAAGTAACACAAAGAAGGTCAAATCAGGAATTTGCAGCATAGGCAGACCTGACTACCCATACAATGGGAGTATCTACTTTCTCGTTACGGAGAGTTGGAACTCTGCAAAGCGTATTCTACAGTATTATCTTCCCAAATGTACCATCACCATTGTGATGAACTAGAGTGATGCTTCAGTTTGTTCTCGGCAGAAGCCAACACCCTTGGCCATGTATGCAACGAGATAGATAAGTTACCTCCCTTCATATTTTAGTCTACTTTTCAAATTTTGTAAAAATGAGGAAAAAGTAGACTCATCTCATGAGGTCTATCCGGGCAATTGTGTGTCTGTCTGTCCTTCCTTCTGTCAGTCTGTCTGTCCTTCTGCCTGTCTGTTGATCCTTCCGTGTGTCTGTGTGTGTGTGACCCCCAGCCCCCTCCCCCCGCCTTCAACTCCTAAATGGCTGTATCTATCAAAACCTAATTTGGTATGAGTAAGGATCTATATCGGAAGATCTCACGGCCATAATTGAATATTACATCAGGGCAACCAACTGCTGAAAAATCACAATTGAAATTTGAGCTCTATGTTGGATATCTCAGAAGTTATGAATGCGAGCTATTCCAAAATTGGCACACACAGAGATAATGACGTACCAGATTAATTTTCAGGAGCTCATATATAACAGAGTTGCCAACATGATTCTAAGCTTGGTGATAGGTCCAACATTTAAATGCATGTAACATCTATACTATCAATTGCATTTCAATCAAATTTTGTATGTGCTTTTTGTACTATAACAGATATGACTAAGCGTATTCTTGAGAGTCAGCAGGGCTACTAACTGTTAATAAATGCTCTTCCTATATTTTTTTATTCGAATACGAATATATCAGAAAGTATGCAAGCCAAAAGTTCTAAACTCTGCACACGTATAGTACCTGACATTGTAGATTAATTTGAAGTAACTGATATACGTCGATGCTGAAAACATGATTCTAAGCCTGATGATAGGTTCAGTTTTTAATACATGTAACCTATATACTATCAAATCGATTTCAACCATATTTCGTATGTGATTTGTGTACCATAACAGATATGACTACACTTATTATTAAGAGCCATCAGGGCTGCCAACTGTTAATAAGCTCTCTCTTTAGTTTAAAAAATCTTAATTCTAATATATCAGAAAGTATGCAAGCCAACAGCTCTACTTTTCGCACACGTATAGTACGGTACCCGACATTATAGATTAATTTGGAATAACTGATACATGTCAGAGCTACCAACATGATTCTAAGGCTGCTGATAGGTCCAATTTTTAAATACTTGTAACTTCTTTGTTAACAAATGGATTTTATCCAAAATTGGGACAATAATAGATCATAACATTTCAGATTAATTCTAAGCAACACATACATGACACAGTTGCCAACATGATTTTGCGCGCGTTGATAGATCCAATTATCCATTTCATTTCCGATTATAATAGATTATTCATCGGCATGGATCTTAAATTTTAAGAAACGCAGGTTCCTTAGTTCGTCACGGAACTACTTGTTTCATACATGGGGATCCTTGATTAAAAAAGCAGCGCTACAGGTACTGAGGAAGATTGCTGACCACTTCGGATAAGCAAAGCAGAACAAGATCTATAATTAATAACTTATTCGTCCTCTGAAAGTTCCATTAAACGTGCCAACATTGTTGCCATTTATAGGAAATACAACATAAGCAACATTATGCGTTGTACGTGCAAATCTATGGGTTCCTATTTTTAATACAAACTGATTATAGCACAAGAAGAATCGTGAGTCACTTTTCAACATAGTCTCCCTCTAGACGTACACATTTTTCGTAACGTCGGTGCCAAGATGGCATGACCGCTGTGGACGCTTCGTTAGGAGTCTGTTTAGACCACGGGATAATTGCTGACTGGTGCAAGCACGAGACGGCTATGTATCGTTCTCTCATGACTTTCTAGCTGCTGTGAATTGTCTCACCCATGAACGGACGTTTTTCACATTCATGACATGTCTCAGTCAACTGCCGATAAATATCCCTATCAAGTGAAAACAGCGGTGATGGAACGTATGTAAATGCCGTGCCACCTTTTTAAGTATAAAAAGTCCTCTCGGCACGCCGGAAGGCGGAGGTAGATTTCACCGGACAAACTTGGGGATAGTCGAAAATAGGCAGAATATGCAGGTTTTCGTAGAAGGATCAGACCACATTTATTGCGTGAAAGTATTTTATAATTGGAGATTAATTAACTTTGTTTTTCGTCATTTTATGCATATTTTAAACATTCTATTGTCTTATGATGACGGTAACCTTCTTGTCATTTGGAGTCCATTTTTATACTTGTGGTCACACTGTCCTTATGCAAAGTTTCGACACTGATGTGTAACTATGTAACGGTCTGTTACTTCTTCACGCAAAATTATATCTCCCGCAGAGATGTTGGTTGGTTCCTCAGTTTAGGGGCTGCGACAACGTGGTCATGTAACCCCGTGTACTTTGGGTGAGTGTAGAATCTGTCTGATAAACGGTCTGAATTGTGATAGCTGTATTAGTCTGTAATTCAGGTGAGGAATGCAGACGCTCAATTTCAAGCAGTAGTTCCTAATGTTGCTACCAGATACTACCGTCAACGACACCTAGCTGTGAACTTGGCTACTAGATGCCACCGCAATCAGCACCTCGCAACGAACGTTGGAACTTCCCCTCCAAAGGAAAGCATACTGAGGGATTTTTAGCGCTCTTAGAAAATCTGACGACTTTGGCCGGCTTTGAACCCGCGACCTTGGGCATAGGAGTTCAGCATGCTACCAGTTAAGTCACCGAAGCCGCATCACACTTAGTCAGATGGAAATCTGAATCTGATCTCGCGCAAGTGCGTTGTCATGGCAACGTCTGATGGCTCATCCCTCATCAATTTAGTAGTGTTGCCATGTCAACCACTGATAGCTCTTGGCATTTTCTTACAATTCAGAAATCATTTTTCTCATCCCTTGGCGTAATGGTGGCTCATATCAAAAATTCTTTCAGACAAAAGTTTTAGGTAATTGTTAGGGGAATATTGTCCATTTTGTACGGTTTTGATATTGTGCCTATTAACAGAGATATGATTAATGTTTCCCGAAAAAAACACTTTTTCACACCCCTTTGGTCAATGGTTGGTGCTATAAAAAAAAACGTTTCAAACATAAATTTCTGAGCTTTATCCGACACATAGTATGAACTTTGAACGGATTCGATATTTCACATATTAAGAGAGTTATAGCAATATTTCATTTTTTCGAAAAAAAAAGTCCCCCATTTTCATCCCCTTCGACCGATTTAGCCCAGTAACGAACTCGTCCGAGATTTTATGGGTATACATATTCGGTAAAAAATTCAAAGTGATTGGTGCAAAATTACGGCAGTTATCGTGTCCACAAGAAACTGATATACATATATATACATATATTACATAAATTATATATAAACTTTTGAACTGACGGTGGTTTTGGGGTCTGGGGGATGTGAAACGCGAAGATATGTCGAAATTTTCCGGAAATCGAAACATGGTACCCATTGCAATAGTTAGCTTTCTAATGAAATCTACCTAAAATACTGCCGTCAACGACACCTAGCTGTGAACTTGGCTACTAGATGCCACCTCAATCAGCAACTCGCAACGAACGTTGGAACTTCCCCTCCGAAGGAAAGCAAACTCAGGTTTTTTAGCGCTCTTAGTAAATCCGACGACTTCAGCCGGGTTTGAACCCGCGACCTTGGGCATAGAAGTTCAGCATGCTATCAGTTCCGATACCGAAGTCGCTTCCCACTGACATATGAAAACTGAATGTGATATCGTGCAGTGGCGTTGTCATAGCAACTGCTGATGGTCATCCCTTATCAATTAAAAGTAAAGTTGTCATGGCAACCTCTCTTGGCACTTGGCATTTTCTTATAATTTAAATCATTTTGTTCACCCCGTGGCGTAATGGTGGGTCATATCAAAAATTCTTTCAGACAAAAGTTTTAGGTAATTATTGGAGGAATATTGTCCATTTTGTGCGGTTTTGATATTGTGCCTATTAACAGAGATATGATTAATGTTTCCCGAAAAACCCACTTTTTCCCACCCCTTTGGTCAATGGTTGGTGCTATCAAAAAACTTATTTGACATAAATTTTTGGCACTTATCCGACACATATTATGAACTTTGAAGGGATTCGATATTTCATGTATTAAGAGAGTTATAGCGATATTTAACTTTTTCGAAAAAAGCCCCCCCATTATTACCCCCTTTGACCGATTTTGCCCATTAACGAACTCGACCGAGATTTTATAGGGATACATATTATGTAAAAAATTCAAAGTGATTGGTGCAAAATTACGGCAGTTATCGTGTCCACAAGAAACTGATATATATATATATATATATATATATATACTAGCAGAAGTACCCGTTCTTCGAACGGTGTTCGGTGTTAACACCAGACATTATAATAATAATAATAATAATAATACTAATAATAATAATAATAATGTTACTGGTGTTACGTCCCTTTTAAGTACTGTTGCTTTTAGAGACGCACCAGGCATTATCAATTGAGCTACTGTTGCAATGGTTAGCGGCTTGTCATTCCTTCATAAGTTTATCAAAACGAAGTTAGTTTTCTGGGAATATCACACACACTGTTAATTTAAGGGCCTTATCATGTGGTTTTCGGAGACCCTTTATAGACTCGCGAATTTTGTGTCTCACATTGAGAAGTGCAACATATGCTTTGGTCGTCCTTCTAGGATAATTTTTATATTTCGCCTATTTTAGCATGTATTTTGAGAAGATTTTCCCTATATCCACCCTTCTACTGTATGAAATGAACGGTGAAGAGTTTTATAAATGATTGGTGTATTGACTCATGTTTACCATACCTAATTTTACGATGCACCAAGCATCCGAACATGAGTTATAGGCGTACATAAGGATACACAGAAAGACAGACAGACAGCCAATACTATTGTCTACAACATATCACCCAGAAATCCAAATATGGGTATATCTACCACACAGTATCAAAGAAAATCATCCTTACGATGAACCCGTATGTCGACAAAAAAAAAAGATTAGTTGAAATGTGCTCTCAAACTAAATTCACCTGACGTGTACTTCCTGACATGAAATAGAATTGAAAGCCTTGTAGATGAAACGCAATACACGTCACATAAAAACTGACCCTCTACGTTGTGTTGGGTCCCCATACACAGGAAGACCTCTTTCATAAATTATAAAAGCTTGTGGTGCATGGAAATTCAGGTTCTTCAGTCTCAAATGGCCCAAATTCCTAAAAGCCGCAAAAAATGCTGATTCAATTCAGGAATTTTTGAAAATAATGTTGTTGTTTGGAGATATAATAGACCTTCTGCACTATATGTCGCAGTGAAAATTGCATGAAAAAATCCTAGGTTACCCCTTGACCCCCTTAATTGCATTGATGAATTATACAGTCTACGTTGGTTCCGTGATAACCTTATATTTGCAAACTTTCACAGAAATGTAATAAATGTAATAAATTGCTTCTTACTGAAATAGATGGAAAGTTGGATGCCACCCCTTGAGATAATGTTGTCATGGTTACCGATTTGCATTCTTTCATTAGTTTGTTAAATTAAACTTAATTAGTTTTCTGGGAATGTTTCAGAAACTGTTGGTTTTAGAGCCTTATAATGTAGTTTTCGAGGACCCTCGAGTTTTATTTCTGGCACCGAGGGGTTTTGTCTCGTCGTTGTACGCCATAATATAATACTAATAATAATAATAATATAACATAGGGACAGGAATATAATAGACCTGCCATACCACACCCCCAGATGTAAATCGCGTGAAAAAAAAATCTAGACTACCCCTTGACCCCCTTAAGCGCATTTTACGTATTGATGAAATTTACAGCTTAATTTGGTTCCATAATAACCATCTAACCGTTTGCAAACTTTCACACTAATGTAATTAATGGAATTGTATTGCGTCTTACAGCAATAGATGGATCTCTGAGAATCTGTTGCCATGGTTATCGGCTTGCATTCGCTCATAGTTTATTAAATTAAATTAGTTTTCTGGGAATATCTCAAAAACGGTTGGACGTAGGACCTTAAAATGTGCTTTTTGGGCCCCCGAGTTTTGTCTCTCACATTGAGGGGCTGAAAATGAGCTTTGTCTCGTCCTTCTACTCCTATTTCAGCATGTATTTTAAGGGGGTATGCCCCCTTTTATGAGAGGTATAGAGAAGAGTTACATCAATGATTAGTGTCGTGCCTCTGATGGATATCTGTACCAAATTTTACGTTGATACACCCAGCCGTTCTCGAGTTATAAGGGAACAAAGTTGTCCACAGACAATCAAGCAAACAGACAGACAGACCAAAACATTATTTTCGCGCGCATCTATCATAAAACAGTCTAAAACGTGTAAATAACTCAAATTTCCGTAGAAATTCAGAAAAAAACAGACAAATTTTATTTTTTATATATGTAGAGATATACTGCACCGCTCGATGTGACCGTGTTTTATTGCACAAATTTAGGTTTTACTCGCTAACCGTCGGAGATACACGAAAAGTGATAAGAACCTTTTGGATAGAAAATTAAATGCTAAAGCTCGTGTACACCATCAAAAGTTTCCTATTTCTTGGCGTTCTCTTTTTATTTGAAATGGAAATATGAAATTTTGAAACCAAAGGGTGTAGTGACGTCACAAAAGTAGGTTTTACTCGCTAACCGTTGGAGATACACGAAACGTGATAAGGACCTTTCGGATAGACAATTAAATTTTAAAGCTCATATGTCCCATCAAAAGTTTGCTATTTCCTACCGTTCTCTTTTTATTTGATATGGAAATATGAAATTTTGAAACCAAAGGGTGTAGTGACGTCACTAAAATGGTCGCCATTTCTTAATAGTGCAAAATATCGAAATTAAAAGTATCCTATATGTAAACCTGGTATTTCAGCTACATCCATGCAAAATTTCATTTAAATCGGACCAGTGGTTCTTGCGTTATTAGGTAACAGACAGACAGACAGACAGACAGATAGAAAGACAGACACACACCATCTCATTTTTATTTATTAGTATGATATACATATATACATAAATTATATATAAACTTTTGAACTGACGGTGGTTTTGGGGTCTGGGGGATGTGAAACGCGAAGATATGTCGAAATTTTCCGGAAGTCGAAACATGGGACCCATTGCAATAGTTAGCTTTCTAAAGAAATCTACCTAAAAACGCGTCTCACTCCATTAGTAAGTTCATGTGCCTCATATGGAGCTGCCATCTCTGCCATACATTCAAAAAGAGTGCCTTGTCTTATGACTCAAGACCTCATGTTGCTATTTGCTCCCAATCTCGAGAGAACTGAAATAGGAGACCTTAGAACTCCAATACACCTTGTAAACATTAGTGTCAGATTTAAGTACAATAGAAATGGGTCAAAGAACTTTGAAATTTAAAAAATGAGGAGCATTACAAAACTTGTTTATGAACGATGATTTGATTGGTTAGCTGCATACTGACTGTCGGGGAGGAATGAGTCATGTGTTACGATATGCTGCGTACATTGTGATTAGGTATATGTGTTTGCTTATGAAGCAAACGGTGCATGCTGTCATAATAACCGAAGGAATCGCGTGAAACTTTACTATCCACTAGTGGGGTTTACGATGATACCACAAATCATTTCATAAGTATGACAACTATGGCATAACTCAGAAAGGGCTTAAATGTGGTTAGTTCAGTACATCCGTTTAAAAGCCTGTTTTTACAATATGGAATGTCACGTCTGTGTGCACTGGTGGCTACCTCACAGCACACGCAACAGTAAGTAGGAATGCTAGAGGCCGTGCTCCAAGATGGATGTACGTAAAATAATTGAACAGCGTTTATACTACAGACAATTCCTCATGCACCATCCACGTCGTACTATTAGGAGAAAACGTCAAGAACTAGTAGACAGTACCATAATCCTTAATAATAATGGAACAGCCAAAGCTATAGCTTTTCGCAACGACAGAGGTAGTTGAAGAATCCTCCCTATTCGCTTGACCTCATTGCACAAGTGAAGAAGCGGCTTGTAAACATGGAGGACATCGAAACAGCGAGAAGTGATACTCATACACAGCCTTCTATATCGCTGGGAAAGATGAGGGCAAGCTTTGGTGGATTACTATTAGCTGTGAGTAATGTAGTTTGTTTCCGTTTGTGCATAATAGAACAATGATTTATAATTACCTAACTTCGAATTTCCCTTACACGTTGGCTCTTGTACCCGGACCCAATTTAGTGCTACTATTGTGAAGTGACTTTTATTCGCACTTACTGAATTGTTGTTGTTGTCGTTGTTTCATTTGACGGGCTTTGACATCGTGTTCAATTAGCCTCGTGTACTTGGATGTGATCTATAGTAGTATGTGTATTCATTCAGGTGAGGATTGGGCGGAGGTGACTGTGATCTTAAGTTAGCAATTATCCTGGCATTTGCCTCAAGTAGAAGTGCGAAACCACGAAAAACAACTTCTGGGAAGGCTGAGGTGGGAATCGAACCCACCTCTTCTCAGTGCTGCCGTAGAAGGATGAGTGCACCCTGTTCCAGCGCTGAGATTCTCACTTCAGATTTCCTACAAGTGGTCTTCGTGGTTTCCCTAATTTTACTCCAAACAAATGCCAGGATGGTACATAAATTAAGGCCACGGCCACCTCCTACCCAATTCCAAGGTCCAATTACAAATATGCACACTAGTAAAGTGATCACAATGACACAGATTATATATCAGACAAATAACACACACACACACAAGTACACAGGACTATATGACGTATTTCAAAGTTCTTAAGTACAAGTCACACATTCGATGTTGTGTCGACTACGTTCGCACACAGATTTACACCTACCAAATTAAGAAGTGCTTTTTAACACTTTGTAATCAGATAACGCTTTGAGTTTCAGTAATTTCCAGACAAGTCGCTTGGACATTCTATTCCTTGAGAGATGTCCGTCCTGATATTCGTTAACATTAATTCAGACACACCCTGTATATGCCACGTCAGACAGCCGTAAGCCCAAGTGTCTTCTCGCAAATTCCATTACTGGAGTACGTCTCGTATGTCATAGTAAGAGGAATGTGATTAGACTCCGTATATGAATCACGTATTATTCCGACACAAGGCAGCCAGGCTAACGAATTCGTTAATATTAATGAGATGGAAGTCGATATTGTCGGATACGGTTAGCGAGATCAAGTTCTTGAGAGAAGGAATCCCAATAGCGTTCTCCACAATGGCACAATAGGGACAAGGAAAACATTTTCATGTACTTACAAATAAAGGCCTTTGTTACTCACACAAGGGATTATTGATTAATTACATGAACAAGACGCGTCTCTCAGTGTTCAAGAACAAGGACTAGAACTCCCATTCCCGTTATTATATCAGAGGATATTTAATGATAATGAAAATCCACAGCCTGTTTCCAGTCGACTGACCGATCCAGGATTGGAATGAATGAATCCCCCATTTAGCGCCGAGGATATGAACTGTGCCAGCTGCCGAAGCCTGTCGCACTCCTATGGGTCAATGATTAAATGAATGACAGATGAAATGAAAAGAAAGTGGAGAGTGTTGCTGGAATGAAATATTGACAGGGAAAACCGGAGTACCTGGAGAAAAACCAGTCTGCCTCCACTTTGTCCATTACAAATCTCACGTCGAGTGGCCGGGATTTGAACCACGGACTCCAGCGGTGAGTGGCCGGCGTGCTGCCGCCTAAGCCACGGAGGCTCTGGGGGATATTTAATATTGCTCTTATGTATTTAATGGTACAGGGGTTTGAAAGCAGAGTCTGTGGCAATCGTTCAGAGCGTCCGCAGAAACTAGGTGGGGCTTAAGAATACGGTTTGTAGAACAGCAGAGCCACCAGAATTAATAATATTGCAGCCTATAGAGTGATCATCTATTGTATAGCGTGTTGTTATCGTTCCAAATATTGATACTCTTTCAGTTACTGGTGATCTGACTGCCTAGCTAGGATCTGTGGTCGCGAATGCATGGAGCAGTGACAGTTGTAAGTTATGGGCCGCCCATAAGGTCCTGTACGAAGATTACTCTACTTAAGTCTGTTCACCGGGTCGAGATAGTGGAAGTAAACACAGTTGTACACGTGCCCGCAAGGGGTGCATAGAGCTGTGCCTGTTGAACGTACGCCAACTTCAGTGCTGTGTACAGCCTACAAGTGAAGCGGGCTGACTTATCGGTTACATGCTACAGCACGGTTTATTTATTGTTCGTTTATGTATTTAATTAATTAATTAGTTCTTAACTGCTTGTGACAGGCAACAGTATGCAGTGCAGTACAGCACTACTGATGATCTCGGAGCTTCTTGGCTACCCCTGCCGGGCAGAGCTGATGACGTGAACTGGGCGTGTTTCCCTGTCCAGGCAGTCAAGTGACCACGTGCTAGTATATACGCGCACCATCTCGTCTCCGCGAACAGACTTTAGGTCGTGCAGTATCACGTGGGGTATAGGAGGTTGGCATCCCACTTTACATTATGACATCTTAGTCTATTACCTGACACACCCTGTCACTAATATTGCAGATATCTATAGACCAACAAAAAGTGTATTCTATGCAGATGATATAGTTAAAACTTCTAGAACAAAATGAACTGTTAAAAGACAAATTACATACGTAATATTTTTAAGGCCGGCCACGGTGGTCCTTAGTGCTATTGCGCCAGCTCTTGCCTAGCTGGCATCGGGAGAACAAGAGTTCGAATCCCACCTCATCCTTCCTGTAAATGGTTTTGGTGGCTTATTATTTTCACCACCAGGCAAAGTCTGGGACGTTTCCTTTCCCACCAATATCCCTTCCCTGACCCTTCCCTAATTATCGGTCGCTAATGGATGTTTCCTACGACCTTATCATCATTTCTTCCTCATCACGATGAGCAGGTCACACACGGGCGCCAACTAAAAGGACTTACACAAGATCGCTCAGGAGGCCACACGAAAGTTAATTTCAGCGTTCAGTTAGGTCTGTAAACCTCTGTGAAACAACGATGCACTTCCATGATCCCCTGTAGCCTTCCTCTACTTGAAACATCTCTTCGCCAAATTGTTAAACACTCCTAATTCTGCCTCTGCTTCTCTTACCCTCTATAGGGTCGTGGTGGCGCAACGGTCAAGCTGTTGGCCTCTCACCACGGCTGACCGGGTTCGATTCCCGGTCAATGCATGTGAGATTTTCAAAGTGAAATGCCATGCCCTGTGGTTCGGATTCCACGTAAAATGGAGGTCCCGTGGCTTATGGTCTCGAGATTAATGGTCACGTAAAACTACAATCTTCTTCCTTTTTCTTACCCCCTGGCTACACACGCACTGGCAGTGACCATCGTTAGATTTCCATGATTACTCCCAGCAAATGACGGGATGGCACCTTATTTCAGACCCCAGGTTACCTACCCCAATCCTAAAACATTAAAATTACAATTTCAACAGGTCTATAGTCACTACTATAACATGGGTCTTCAGGCAAATTATATACACACAGGTACACGGAGCCAATCATCAAAATGTGTGAAGCTCCTAAAACAAAAGCAGCAATAACAACAAACAACAGTTTTAGCTCAGTTCAATGGCATCCATTCGCTATATATAGTTAAAGAGAATTTACAAAATTTTGAACATTATTTATAACCATTGTGCTATTAAAATAAAATGAAATGACCGTGAGCTATTTTGTTAACAGCTTCATCTAACGTGGTCATTTCTAACTCACCTTGTACCGACAGTAGTGGCTACGCGGGCTAAAGCGCTGCGTTAGGTCAAGGGGCCAAGCTCTCTGCTGACTCGGTAGACGCGTGGGTTCGAGCCCCACCGTCGGCTGTCCTTGAAATGGTTTTCCGTGGTTTCCCATTTTCAACACCAGGCAAATGCTGGGACAGTACCTTCTGACAGGCCACGGCCGCTTCCTTCCACATCCTTACCCAGTTTCATTCATCTTCATCCATTCCATCTCTCATCCCGACGCGCAGGTCGCCCACGGGCGTCGACTAGAAAGACCTGCACTCGGCCTCTCAGGAGGCTACACGAAAAAAAAAAAAAAAAACTAACCTTGTGTCTTCATTACAAGCAGCCTTTTGCCATTGTTACGCCCTATTTCTCCCAAAAATCATGCGGGCTATCTTCCCATCAGATACCAAGTAGGGCTCAATTTCCAATCGAGAAGTCTGTTGTTAAATTGCTTTAGGGGTTTGGAACATCTTGGACATCAGCCCCATATACTTGAGGGTGTGTTAAAGCCATCTCACTACAAAAAATATAGTAATGAAGCAAAGAATGTCTTGCTTTCAATCATGGATTCCTAAATTTCAACTACTGTACAGTGCTACTGACACAATGATTGTAAGAGATTTAAAAAATGCTGCCTGAACGCCAAAAAATACATATTTTGGTAAAATAAAATAATAATAATAATAATAAAATAGTAATGTTTTATATCCCTGTTAACAACTGCGGCCTTCAGAAACGCCAGGGTGCCAGATTTTACCCCAAAGGATATCTTTAACGTGCTAGTAAATCTACGGACACGCATTTGTGCCCCTCAAATGCCAGCTGACTGCGCCAGGATTTGATCTTGCAATCTTGGGAATAGCAGGCGAGAACGTTACCGCTGAGCGGTAAAATGACATTTATAAAGAGCACATACATCTTTACAGAATAATTTATACGATTTGTACTATTAAATATGAAATAAAAGGACCGTGAGCTATTATGCTAAACATCGCGGTGCCATTTCACATCAACTACCACTTTTTCTTTTTACTTTGGAAACGTATCTCATAAAGGATAACAATTGATGTAGAGTTGCAAATATATCTTTTTATAAAAAAAAGTAAACGAATCTTGGAGTTTACAAGACTAATTCCATTTCGTCAGTCTATGTTTTCTGCAGTGATATTTATTCCCTATTATATACATTATGAACAGTCATGTAACGAAAATGTTGTACAGAAAAATGTATTGGCTATTTTTTGATCAAGGCGTATCAGTATTATCCTGAAATACCAGAAAAGAATATTAGTCGATGATTTTCAATCCATTTAACATCAGAGGAGGAAGATACAAAAGAGATCCATTTTTATTATTAGTGAACGAGGTGTCTGGTCATTTGGTAGCGGGAGGGACGTGTTTATGTGTTCCAGATTCAACCAGGAACAAAGGGAGCTAATGCCAAAGACCGCAATGTGGTACATTACTACTGCGATACGAGACAAATTTATCGCGCCCACAAAGTGATGGGACGCAGCGAATTATTACGACCACAATGCATTGCGTCACGACACAGCGAGACAAATGAACAACGCTAACGTGTGACTTTAATTCCCTGGATATTTTATTTTTATTTTTACATAGATTGATGTTTTTATTAGCAATCGATTGAGTGTACTCACAAACTAAATTGCAATGAGAGTTACTCGTTCAGCATGTAACACGTATGCCACAGCACTTCAACACTCAATGACCTGATTGGGACGAGTAGTTCACAGTAGAATAACACGATCTTGTTTTCTTAGTGAGGACCGTTTCAAGATAACATTTGAACTGTCAAGTATTTCTCGAGCTGAAGGACATGAGAGAGAAGCTGGTATTCAGAAAGATGTAAGGCAAGGCTGCAACTTATCACCCATACTTTTCAATCTCTACATTGAACAAGCAATGAAGGAAATTAGAGAAAAATTTAAAGTGGGAGTGAAGATTCAAGGAGAAATAATTTCAACTCAAAGATTTGCCGATGACATCGTCATCTTGGCCGACGCGCCTGAGGATTTGAATGAGTTTTTGAATGGTATGGACTCCGTCTTGAGGAAAGAATTCATAATGAAAATTAATAAATATACAACAAAAATATTGGAATGCAGCCGAAATAAATCAGAAACCTCTATGGACATCAAATTGGCAGGTGAAGAACTAAAGGAAATAGGAGACTTCTGTTACTTAGGAAGCAAAATAACCAGTGATGGACGAAACAAAGAGGATATAAAAAGTAGGCTAGCTCAGGCAAGGAAAGCATTTCTACAAAAAAGGAATCTGTTGACATCGAATATAGATTTAGGTATTAGGAAGTAATTTTTGAAGGTCTTTGTCTGTAGCGTGTCACTCTATGGAACTGAAACTTGGACTATTGGTGCAGCAGAAAAGAGGAGAATTGAAGCGTTTGAAATGTGGTATTACAGGAGAATGATGTAGATCAGATGGGTAGATAGGGTTACAAACGAAGAGGTATTAAGACGAGTGGGAGAGGAGAGATGTTTCTGGGACTGCTAATGAAGAGAAGTGATAGGTTGGTAGGACACATATTAAGACACCCAAGAATAGCAAGCTTAGTTATGGAAGGAAGGGTCGAGGACAAGATCTGTAGGTGTAGACAAAGGTTAGAATATGTTAAACAGATTGCCTCGGATGTAGGGTGTGGTAGCTATGTAGAGATTAAACGATTAGTTCAGGGTAGGGAGGCATGGAGGGCTGCATCAAACCAGTCAAAAGACTGAAGACCCAAACAACAGTATTTATTAATGGAATACTAGCTTTCATTTCAACTCGGATTTTGCCGATGACATTGTCATCTTAGCCGATTCATCACGAGGTTCGAATGAGTTTTTGAATGGTATGGACTTATAATATATAATACATAATGTATATAATTCATAATTAAAATCAATAAATAAATAATTAAATCAACAGAAGCAATGTAATGCAGCCGAATGAAACCAAAAAGGACGTCAAATTGGCAGGTGAAAAGCTAAAGGATGTAGGAGAGTTCTGTTACTTAGGAAGCAAAATGGACGAAGCAAAGAGGATATAAAAAGTAGGTTGGCTTTGGAAAGGCAAGCATTTTTACACAAAAGAAATTTATTGATTTCGAATATAGATTTAGGTATTAGAAAATCAATTTTGAAAGTCTTTGTCTGGAGCGTGGCGCTCTGTAGAAGTGAAACTTGGACTGTTGGCGCAGCAGAAAATAAGAATATAAAAGCATTTGAAATGTGATGTTACAGGACAAACATGAAGATCAGATGGGTGGATAGAGTAATATTTATTTATTTATTAATTAATTAATTAATTTATTTATTTATTTATTTATTTATTTATTTATTTATTTATTTAGCGTATGGCTTTTAGTGCCGGGAGTGTCCGAGGACATGTTCGGCACGCCAGTGGCTGTAGCTGCTTCAAGCGGACACCCATGGGGTGAGCTACAAGTTCCGTTCAATTTCAAGTACTTCCAACTCTCGCTACCAGAAGTCACTGACTAGTGGTGAACGGTGGAAATTTGATGGAGCGTTTCAACGAAATCTAACCTAGACATTTAGCTTCACACATGTTTAGTTAGTGGAAGGATCTTTTACGTGCCATAAATCTATGACATGGGACCGCCGGCTTTACTTCCCCTCCGAAGGAAGGCATATTGAAGGATTTTAATGCTCTTAAGAAATCCGACGATTTTGACCGGGTTTGAACCCGCGATCATGGGCACAGCAGTTCAGCATGCTACCAACTACGCCACCGAAGTCGCTATATAGTAACACACGAAGAAGTACTAAGGCGAGTTGGAGAGGAGAGATGTTTCTGGTGATTGCTAATGAAGAGAAGAGATAGGTTGGTAGGACACATACTAAGACACCCAGGAATAGCAAACTTAGGAATGTTATGACAGGAAGTGTCGAGGACAAGAACTGTAGGGGTAGACAGAGGTTAGAATATGATAAATAGATTGCGTCGGATGTAAGATGAGGTAGATGTGTAGAGATGAAACGATTACTTAGGACAGGGAGATATGGAGCACTGCACAAAACTCAAAAGACTGAAGACTCGAACACACACAGCTTACATTGACAGGTTCATAGAGTAAAGGAAGTCATTTTATGATGACAACTACTAGGTCATATTCCCATCATCGAGAAGTCCTATAGCAAAAAAAAAAAAAAAAAAAAAAAAGGAAATCTGATCTCGGAGCTGGTTGTGCGACAATTCCTTGCATCGCAGGGCACTGGGTTTTGCCTGAGTGGTTTCTTCAAACTAATTGCACGCTATGACAATTGTATCAATGTCGGTGGCGACTATATAGAAAAATAGTGCAAGGTGTGTAGCTCATGATGGCATGGTGTATGTCAGGAAGGGTCCCTGGGAAGAAATGTCAAACTTCCCTCGTAACTATAAATTCCAGAAAAATTGGCACAACGAAGTGCTACAAGTATGGAATGTAGTACAAGGTTTAATACCCCTAGCGAGATCTGACAGAGTAACTGACCGCATCTCACAGACAGCTAGCCACTAGGTCATCTCAAATATTGGAGTCACACAGTACTGAGCACGTGGGTACAAATGGTCTGTTTCTTCCTTACTAATAGCGATTATATTATTCCTCATTATTTCGCATGGTTATTAGTCACCATTTCTGACGTATACTCATCGCTATGAAGATAACTGAGTAGAGTGTAGGTTTGATTTCGAGTTCAGTCATTCTTGAAGTTATTTCCCCCTTCTGCAGGCAAATGGCCGGATGGTTCGTAATGTAAGGGCATGGTCACTTTATTCCCCATCCTAGCTTCATTTACGAATGTCTACACTAATACAAATACCACAATGTCGTAGGTTATCAGACAAGTTCGACACAAGCCATACACACACAAATACACGGGGATAATGGGACACGATGACCAAAATCCTACATGAAACAACGACAATAACTCAGTATACATGACGCAAAGGGGAGACTACTGCCTAATGAAGTTAATTTGTTTCTTCATTTGTTTATTTACTTAATTGCTTACTTTTTACTCACTTACATACTTACTTACGCATTTATTTATTTATTTATTTATTTATTCATTTAATTCATCCATTCAATCATTTATTTATTTATTTATTCAATTTATCCATTCAATCATTCATTTATTTATTTATTTATTTATTTATTAAATTTATCCATTCAATCATTCACATATTTAATTCATCCATTCAATCATTCATATATTTAATTCATCCATTCAATCATTCGTTCATTTATTTATTCATTTATTTAATTCATCCATTCAATCATTCGTTCATTTATTTATTTAATTCATCCATTCAATCATTCATTCATTTATTTATTCAATTTATCCATTCAATCATTTATTTATTTATTTATTTATTTATTTATTCAATTACTTAATTCATCAAATCAAACATTCATTTATTTATTTATTCATTTATTTAATTCATCCATTATAATCAGTCATTTATTTATTTATTTATTTATTTATTTATTTATTCAATTATTTAATTTATCCTTTCAATCATTCATTTATTTATTTATTTATTCATTTATTTAATTCATTCATTCAATCATTTATTTATTTATTTATTTATTCCATGATTACAATATTCACAAAATTCAATGGGAGTGCGAAGAATCCAATTCATGGGGCACATAGATAGGATGGATTCCAACAGGCTAACTCATAAAATACATACATTCTTAATGAATAAGATGGCCAGACGTAATATTGGTACAAACAAACGGAGAAAGATCTCAAATAATTGGGGTCACCAAATTTACAAGAACGAATAGCAATCAGAAAAAATCACACAAACAAAGGGTTTCGAGGAAGCAGAGTAAAAGACAAAACTACATACTGTACATGGTCCAACGAAAACACACCCACTCGTTCCGTATGGAAGAATACCGACATAAGAGGAAGACGGAGAAGAGTTGATTCCACGTGGTCCTAAGTGACCCATTTACAAAGAAGAAGATTACAAGACTGTTATTACTCATAATGATTTAAAAACTTCAAATAATGGAGTTAACGAATATTTTGTAAAATAAAAACAAAGAAAAATCCAGAATGCATGATTAATTTAATGTTGAACAATCATGGAGGAAGTAAAGCGACCAAAACATCTGCCATATAAATGCGCTCTTGTTAGGGTAAAAGGGTGTAAGTCAAGAGAATACTAAATTGTTTTGTAGGGAATTGCCTTAACTTTGTGCAAAGGTTTTAAGGGTTTAATTCTATTCTCTATACCCTGAGTATTCAGAATTGTCTTAAACCCTTTTGTATAAACAAAGTATTAACCAGTCCCTAGTCTCTTACACGCATTGGTGGGTTCCTTAGTTTAGGGGCTGCGACAACGCGGTCATGTAGCCCCGTGTACTTTGGGTGTGTGTAGAATCTGTCTGATAACCGGTGTTAATTGTGATGACTGTATTAGTGTGTGTATCTGTTTTTTTTAAATTCAAGTGAGGACTGCAACTTTGAATTTTTCAAATAGTTCCTACTTTTGCCGCCAAACGCCACCGTCAACGACTTCTAAGCCTAGTTCAGAACTTAGCTACTAGACGCCACCGCAGTTGGCTCTTGGCAACGAACGTAGCAACCTAAGAGCGTTGTTTACATTCTTAACCTATACAATTTAGTTTCACACAGGTGTAATTAGTGGAAAGTTCTTTAACATGCCATAAATCTATGACATGAGACCGCCGGCTTTACTTCCCCTCCGAAAGAAGGCATACAGAGGGATTTTTAACGCTCTTAAAAATCCGACAGCTTCGGCCAGGTTTGAACCCGCTATCTTGGGCATGGAAGCTCAGCATGCTACCAACTACGCCACCGAAGCCACTCTAAATAGCATTCACAGAGAGACGTGTAGTGCATGCTCGGGTACCTATCATGATACCCATTATTTCAATATGTTGAATAATATGTGAATATGAGCATAAATCTAGAGAAAAGTAGGCGGTTTGTGTTCCACGAAACATCTTTACGTTTTTCTTTGCTGTGATAAAACCTATTAATTTATTTTACTTTTAATGTGTAGGCTACAATTAACAGCAAAACATATCTTTTAACCAAAGGTGGGTAATCTGGACCATTTTCTCGTGGCCTTTAAACATTTTCTCTCAGACCAGAAGCAATCCACCGCTAAGCTTAGTATTCCGAGAAATTTATACTACATTTCTATATGTGAGGAGACACGTCGAACATGAAGTCATTCGTATTGGAATCGAAATTGAATTATTTTCTGCCCGATTTGATCACATTCTCAATGTTTGGGAGTGACGAAGAGCAGCGTAGGCCAGTTAATAGACTCGGAGGAGGTTAAACCTCGCGCGACTTAACTGGAAGGGACCTGCCATGGATGTTGCCAAAACCACACCCGCTCGGAGACAAGATAAACGGTAAGTGAAATCAGAGACGTCGGCATCCCTCTATATGTGAGTGTGTGATATGAAACGAGGGGAAGAAAAAGAGTTGGAAGAGGCAACGGAAATGGAGTGGAAATGATATGAAAATGGAGGAGTGCAAGGAAGATAAAGGCAAAGAGTGGTGGCGATCATTAAGGGGGTACATCATGGCAGAAGTTCAGAAGAACATAGAGTCGTCTTCATGGAAACAAAATGTGTGAATAGAAAAAATAACGTTATATTTTATTATAATCAATTAGTACGTGTTAGTATGTTCAGAATGGGCTTCACTGAAAAAGGGATTGTGACATCGGAGAGGATGAAGAAATATTGGAAGCATAGAAGGAAAACATGTCTTTGTATAATTGATTTTAGTGGTCCTATATTTGTGGGTTGATAGATGGACCAAGAAAAAAAAAGGATATTTCTGAGTTTTCTCCTAAGCACAACTTATTTTGGGAGTGCGAGGAAAACGCGACGTCATACCGTGAGATAATGTTTCCATATTATAACTACATTACTTGCTCATTCCAGTGAATATAATATGAACTTTTTGTGCGACAATTGGTGTCTATGAGACAAATTGATATATATATATATATATATATATATATTTAGCGTATGGATTTTTAGTGCCGGGAGTGTCCGAGGACATTATTGGCTCGCTAGTTTTGTAGCTGCTTCGAGGCGGACACCCAATGGGTGAGCTACACGTACCGTCGCGTGTGGAGTGTTGTCTGGGGAGGAAAGTTTGAATGTAAGGACAAGGAGTTGCAAGGTAGCGGCTGTGGCCTATAGTTAGGAACCAACCCCGGCATTTGGCTGGAAGGAAGATGGGAAACCACAGAAGACCATCTTCAAGGTTGCCGGCGGGGGGATTCGAACCTCCTCGTCTCCCGGATGTGAACGACTGCCAGCAGTCATGCCGTAACGACCACGGCTAACTCACCCGGTAATTCATATATGAGACTTTAGAATCGAGATGACCTGAAAATCATCATGGTGGCCACGTGAATTATGTGCAGCTATGAATTAGTAGGAAAGTCGGAAATTATATCCAGCTTATCGAAGAGTTAAGAGTACTTTCGGGGAAAGGAAGGCTAAGTTCTGTAACATTAGGGACTCAGATGGAAAACTCCTAATGGAAAGAGAAGGAAAGGTAGAGAGATGGAAAGCCCACTTTGTATAAGGGCAAAGGGATTGAAGATCGTGTAAAGGAAAGGAAAGAGGAAATTGATGAGGATGAGAAAGGAGATTTAATGTTGAGATCAGAATTTGTTAGAGGACTGGAAGACTTAAGTAGGAACAAAGCAACAGACATAGATGATATCCAGGCTGAGTTGATACGTTCCATAGGGGATCAGGTTATTTCACTTAGTATACATGATTTACGAGACAGCTGTGGTGCCCTCTGATTTTAATGAAAATTCTATCATCTCTATAAAAGTTGGAGCTGACAGATGTGCATATTATCGTAATATCAGCTTAACCACTCATGCTTACAAAATCCTGGCAAGAGTAATTCACAAGAGGTTAGTTAGAACGACAAATTGAAACCGATTAGCGTGAAGACCAGTTTGGTTTCAGGAAATGTAGGAACAACGGGAGCGATATTTTGCCTTAGGCTGATCTTGGAAGGTAGAATAAGGAAAGATAAAAGAACATTCATGGCATTTTTAGGCATAGAGAAGGGGTTTGATAAAGTTGACTAGAGTACATCGTTTGAAATTTTGAAAAGAATTGAAATAAACTACAGATATAGGAGGGTGATCTACAATGTATACAGAAACGAGACAGCCGTTATTCGAGTTGAAGGGCGTCAGAGAGGAGATGGTATTCAGAAAGGTGTAAGGCAACGCTGCAACTTATAGCCTATACTTTTCAATCTTCCTATCGGGTCGGAGTAAACCATAACGACGTCATTAGCAAATGGACACATTATCGAGTTGCCCAACGTATTGAAGACCTACCTCGCAGTGGTCACCCACGGTCAACAACACCATCTAACTTCCACTACCAGTGATATGTCCCGCAGGAGCCATGAAGAGACATCACAGAACTGCGTGATGCCTTCCAGAAGACAATGAAAAGAGGTACGTTGAGCCTGACTGCCTCCACAGGGACAGCGCTTACACGAGACTTGTTGATGTTCAAATTAACCAAACCATGCGCATTGTAACAGGCACTTTAAAGAATACGCCTACAGTTCCAATCCTGAGCCCTATTGAACCTCCTTCCCTGCGACGAGAATGTTCTCTTGTGCGTGAATTCACGAAAATAACTGCTAGTCCTGAGCTCCCTATTCATGAAGACATTCCTGCCATGAACACAAAGAGACTCCGTTCCCATCATCCTCCATTAAAAACTTGCCAAGTCAATAACAATAAGTATAATATACGTGATCGATGGACTAAATTATGGCAAACCAGTGCTACAAAGGAACAACAGAAGATGCCGTGTATGAAAACCAGGCCACCAGGATTTGATAAACACAGGAAGATATGGACCACTCTGAATAGAGACCGAACTAATTGTGGTAGACGCACCGATTCCCTACATAAATGGGGGATGACATCCTCCCCGCGCTGTGATTGTGGTGTTGAACGTCAAACGGTTCAGCCCATTGTCCAAGCGTGCCCCTTACGAGCATTCCATGGTGACCCGCAGGAGTTCCTCTTCGGAACAAATAAGGCTACTGAATATATCACAAATCAGGATATCATTCTGTTTGTATAGATTATTATACAAAAATGTACAGTATATAGACTATAATTATCTTTATGTTCGACGACGTCGAAATGTAAATATTATACGTCAGAAAACTGTATCATAATGATGGTCATTATAGTACTGTTTTTCATTATGAGACAGTTTCTCCAACCAATCAGAGCTCATTCATTGACCATTTAGGTAAGGATACCTTCGCGCATGCGCTCAAAATCCAACATGTCGGAAATGATTTACATAATTTGAAAGTTCAAATTGGATATCTGATCAACCATTGTAGTTAAAATCCCAAACACAAAGACAAAATTAGCACGAACCTTTACGGTAACAAGAAAATACTATGACATATGCAAGAAATTTATGAATCTACGTCCAGAAGTTAGCAACACAGCATCCTTCTATATAAATTACCGACATGGAAAGTGTAACGTCCATATGTTCGCGCAACTAAACTGGCGAATATGAGACAAGAAATAGCACTGTACCTTAATATCCCCAACGCCAATTTCTACATAGCGCATTGCTTTCAAACGACTTCGGTGACAATATTAGTGAATGCTAGAACTGGACGGCACTAGTCATCGGGCAGGCTGTAAAAAATAGCGTTGCCGAGCAAAGTAAATGGTCTCTGCTTTCGAAGTGCTATGACCCACGCATGCGCTCTGTTCAGTCAGCAAAGCCAGCGTGCCCTGTTCACTAACTGAAGTAACTGCATCCCACATATATTTTTGAATATTTATGTTAAAACATATAATAAAGTTATAATTATCGTCGACGTAAACAGTCGTATGCAACTCGCCTATAATGGTAATTAAGAGACTAGTATGGAAATTATAAACATACTCGTGTCTTAATTATTGCCATTACAGGCTCGTTGCATAATGTACTATTGTGCAATGAGTTTCCAAAAGCTAAATAAATAGTCGCCTGAAGTCCAACACGATTGTCATCACTAAAAGACAAGCACCATGGTGCCAGGAACAGTGGTCAAGAGCTCACCTCCAGTAGGATCTGGAGCAATGGCGTGAGGGCATCTTTATTGAGCCCCCCTCCCCAGGAGCTCACATCTAGTGGGACGTGGGTTGGCGACCACGGGACCACAGCTGAGTCCGGCATTGCTTCCACTTATTTGTGCCGGGCTCCTCTGCGTCTCATTTTCCGTCGACCTCTCTTGGTCACCTCTTGTTCTCTTCCGACCCCGACGGTATTGGCTATCCGAGGCCTAGGGTATCTCTTCCTTTCCCGTCTTAATTGGCCCTTCTCTCATCTTTACTGATACCCTCATTCTTCGAGGAGTCAGCCTTCTTTTTCTTTTCTTGTTATCTCCTGCCTTCTGCACAAGGCCCTCAAGGAGGCAGGGTGTATGTAGCCCCACCACTTCTCGTGCACCCTGAATAGTGCTACACCCTCAAGGGCTCACGGCTGGTCAGTTTGGGAGTTGGCGACCCCGAGGGATTCCTGAGCTGAGTCCGCGTTGCTCCCTTTTTCATCTGATCTTGGGGAGGGCCCTCCCTTCTTTCCCCTTTCGTATCTGCCTTTCATGGCTCTCCTTCCTTCCAAGTCCCTCAATCCTCATTCTTTGAGGGTTGAGGGCATTTCTTTTCTTCCTGTTCTTTATTTGCCATATCCTTTATTTGTTTACCATTTCTTCTTCTATTTTGTAAGTTTGTAGTTAGTATTAGTTATAGGCTCATTCTCATCTCATCTTTCACTATCTCTCAAACCATTAGGGGATGATAACCTAGATGTTAGGCCCCTTAAAAACAATTATCATCATTATCATCATCATCATCTTTATTGACACGTTTCGGATTTGTGTGAGGCCTAACAATCGATGGAGGAAAATATGGAGGGAGCCTGGTACCAATGCACACTGTCAATCAGGTGGATCGGTTAAGTTTTCAGCCAGAAAAATGTTTCTGTGTTGTGTTGTGTAATGCGTCAGGGAAAGGTTACGAAATGTTATAACACTAACCCAGCGATAATCGCGTGAATCCAAGAATGACTACCGTCCTCGGATACGCGTAGCTCTTGCGACGCCATCCTCAACTACATTACTTTGTGATAGACTTGGCCTGCTACTTCTCACATCAAGCAACAACGTAATTCTCCTCACAATCCAGAGTCACTCCGTTCCAGCCCTCTCGCTATATTTCAAATTTATGGTGGAAACGGGAATCGAATCTAGTGCCTCCTAGAGAAGAGTAAAGAGTGTTGGTCTTACAGCATGGGATCGCCCTCATTTGCAAGCTAAATTTATAAATTTAAAGCGATGTCAAATTAAGAAACATCTGTTGTTTCAGAAGCTTGATGCACATGAAGAAACGGTCGTGAGTAAGGTTCATTACTAGCGGATAATATCGCTGGAGAAGGTGAACGAGTAGGGTTAGACCTATGTAGTTTAAAACAAGCCCTTGATCTGCAGCTACCTGGGATACAAAGAACAGATGATGCCCCACTGACGTTAACCTTTTAAGTGCTAAGTTTTTCAATTCGGATTTAAAAAAATGTATGGGGTGCTGAAAATGTCTATAAGTTTCGGGTCTTTATTAATCTAAATGTTGAAAGAGATATTTTGAGAGGAATCAATTTAACATTTTTGTGCCAAAGGGTCCAAAATAAAACTTATTATTCTTTGTTTAGTTAGTTAGTTAGTTAGTTATTGTTGTTTTAAGGGGCGGAACTAAGAGGTCATTTGTTTAGCGTATAGCATAACATTACATAATTATATACAATTAAATATAGTACAATAACAAGAAAGCTCACGTCCGTATGTATAACCTTTAAGTGCTTGCCACGGCAGGTGAGTGGTTAACGTGTCGGTCTACTAGCCCCAAGCTTGCAGGTTCGCTCCTGGCCGTGGCGAGTGATTTTTGAAAGGCGGAAAAAATTACGACACGCATGTCATACGATGTTGGCTTGTTAAAGAACCCATTGGAATTCAGTAGGCCGTGTTCATAATGGCAAAATTAATCTCGGGAGTTTCCGCCAACACAAAGTTCCTCATTTCTCTACTAGAATGCGCTATAGTGTTCAAGGAGCTGAGATATCTAACCTCCTTGATTATCATAGTGCTTCAAGGAACAACGAAATTCGACATGCAAGCTACCCTCTGGGTGTCAAATAACAAAGCTTGCACCCGGCACTGAGGCCATACGATACAATTATTATTACTTCCTCCTTGCTAGTACAAAATTTGATCCCAAATCACTGCGCGGCGTGAAGAGTTCGCTTCAAATTCATATTCATTTACCGCCATGCTTGTTTACATGTCAGATGAACTCCAGCTGAAAAAGACGAAAATAATGCTCTATTTGCAAAAATCCAAACTCAAGTCGTACTGCACAATGCCCAATAGTTGGCAGAACATACCAGATATCGACTCGGCAGTCGAAAGCAAATTGGGGTTATGAAAAAAAAAGAATTTTTTGCAATGTTTATAAACGGGCGAAGCACTCAACGGGTTAAAACGTAAACAGGTGTTAATACTGAAGAATCTGCAGCAGCAGCTCCACAACCAGGACGTCATCAATATAGTTCACCGATGGTAAACTGGGCGAGAGGAATTATAAAGAGTTGTAGCAGAAGTGGACTAAATTAGGGTACAACGTCTACGATAGGAAATACATACGCGTAAGTGAGGATGTAAATTTTAGTGATAATATAAGGTCCTTACTAACATTATTTCCCAGTTGTTATGTGGTGCATATGAGTAGTCCGTTTGCAAAGGCCGCTAACTGCATCGTAAATAAAATCGAGGAAATGCCGAAAAACTTACTACGACCAAACTATTTAACCTAATGTCAATTTTTTTCTCCTAAAAATCAACAAAAGAACATTTATTAATCAGTTAAAATCTGTGAAATCTACGGTGGAGTCTTCTGACCCCAAACACATATGAAAATATTGACTTAGCGGCTTTTGCACATGCTTTGTGCAGTTAGCGAATTTTACACCCGTCACGCTGAGAGTCGTTAATGAAACTTCGGTTGCAAAAACTGCAATTTTTTGAAATTACGAATGAAATTTGAATAGAACTTGAAGATTCCGAATACAGAATTATTTTAGTTTCTATATTGTTTATTAGAAGAAAATCTATTTGTTAACAAAGCGATTATTTTGTAAGATGAAACCCGAACGGAGGTCAAATTAACCAGTAAATAGTCAAAATCACGATTAGAAATTATCTGAAAGAAAAAACAATCTTACAGCCCGTTCAACGTCATTTTGACAGCATGCATTTAGTGGTTTTTACAAACGAACGCAATATTTGTTGACCATTTACAGCAGCTTTGAGTAGGTTTTGCACCCTGAAACTTATTACATCGTTTAGCCACTTAAAGGACGTACGTGATGGTGTACTCGACTCAAAATCGAAATGAAGTGCACTTAGCGGCCTTTGCATCTAGGCTACTCATATCAAAACAGCAATTTCGTTCAATCAAGTTAAGAATAGTTTGGAATTGCAAAACGCTTGTTTTTCCATCATTCTGGTTGGAATTGTTCCGCGCTGTTTTGTATAATACACACCCGTAGTACCCTAAATTGTTTCATTATCATTCTTGGCATTTGCTACCAGATTTTATCTTCGGACAGATAATCATATTGATCACGGATTTCGATCTGAGCGTAATATCCGCTTTGCAGTATCACGGTCTATAAAGCCTGATATCTATGAGAGTCGGACGGAAAACTCATGCATTACATTTGTTCGTGGTCTCTGTGATCATAGCAGAAATGCGCGTGGTAGCCATTTACCACGCATCGGGAGATGAATCTGTGAAAGCGCACAGGGATATAATTTGTTCGATTTCAGCTCAATGCTGAAAGGTGCAAGTAGCGAACTGCATATTCATGGGAACAAGGATGGTGGTGGTGGTTGTTTCATTTTGGGGCTTGCGTCATGTTGGGTGTGCATTGAATATGTCTAATAACCTGTGTTGTTGTAATGTCAGTACAAGCCATTTTGGGTTATTACCATCCCCATATTTGGAGTGGAAGAGAGAAATCTCGGGAAGTTGTTGTTCAAGGTGGAAGTTAAATCAAATCAAATTATCCTCTCGAACTTGATAGAGTTCTCTGTTTAGTTGTTGCTGTTGTTTTTTCATTTGAGGGGCTTGGACTTCGTGGTCATTTAGCCCCGTGTGCTTGAGTGTGTCTGCGTGGAGGGATTTTTGTCTGATAGCCTGTGTTACTGTGATGGCTGTGTGTGTATTGTAATTCAGGTGAAAGCTTGAAGGAAGCTTTTAGTTATACGTGCTCGTTAAACTCACAATCATTAACGATGGGACCTCAATTATTACCTGGAATCCTAACCACAGCACGTGAAATTACGCTTCAAAAATCTCATATGCATTAACCGGGAATCAAATCCAGTCCGGCTTGGTGAGAGGCAAGCAACTTGACACTGCACTATCACGCCCCCAACTAATTCAGGTGAGGATTTGGAGGCGGACGTGGGCCTTAAGTTAGGAACCATCCAAGCATTAGCCTGGAGTAGAAGAGGGAAGCCTCGGAAAACAACTTTTAGATGGTTGAGATGGAAATCGAACCCACCTCCTCTCAGTTCTGCCTTTTGAGGCTGAATGCACCGTATACCAGCCCCCTCAGACCAGAATTACATTTCTTGGCTGAGCCGAGAATCAAACCCGGACCTCCGGGGGGAAAGCCAAGAATTCTTACCGCTACACCACGAAGTGGTCCCTCAGATCGGAACAGAAGTTCTTGACAAAACCAGGAATCAAACCTCGAGACTGCAGGAAATATGTACCACTCATTAGACCACACAAGGTGGCTGATCCAAAATTGAACACACAACTCTCTGCAGTCGATTAAAGAATGAACGAAGGTAATGGAGTGCAATTAGTGGCATTTGTCTTCTATTAATTTGCGGGGTAATTATGTTAGCAAGTAATTTACACTCTTGTAAACGCTGAACTAAACCACCTCGTGGTACAGTGGCTAGCCTGGTTGGCTGCTACCCCAGAGGTCCCGGGCTTTATTCCTGGTTCTATAAACAATTTGAATGTATTTGTATGGTATGGTCTGGTACAAGGTCTCCCAGCCTCGTGGTGCTAAATGACGAATTCAAACATGCTGAAACCGAATTGAACGAACTTTGGTAACACTAGTAAAGGACAATTCAGTGACAGGTTTTATATCACCACAATCTTAACGAAAACAAAATGGCAACCATCCAAATGTTCAAAGCATAACTCTAATTACAACTAAACTATACATTCAACCTCTACCAAATGTAGCAAAAAATACTTTCATATTTGCCCAAAATACAAGGACATGAGCTAAATAGTTTCAAGATGGGGCCGTTTGAATCATGCGAGCATTATAGGCTAATCGGCAACGTATGATCCAACAAGGCCCAGATTCACCAGTTCCACTTAACATACAGAGGGGTGGTTTAAACTGTACTCAAGGAGGTGACCCATTGGATATTATAACTGTAGACCTATATTAGAATATTATACTGTAGCAGTGACTACCCCTAATAGTGCTCAGACCAGCCGTGTTGTGTCGTGCCATGCACTTCAAGCTCACTCGTTTAAATGGCGATTGTTTTTTACTCGCTGGTCCATATTTCAGTAGCTTGAAATTCTTTCATGGAATGTATTGAACGAAATAATATAAATATAGCATGTAATCTCTTATATATAATCCAAAACTGACTCATCACCGCAGGGCTCAAAACACTAGACCTAGGAAGCTGAAAATTTGGATGTTGGTTGATCCGAGTATGTAGAGGCTCACTAAGAAACGGTTTTTGAAAATTCAATTTGTAAGTGACTTTTTTCGGCCCTTTGGCATTGACAATCCAAAATTGACTCATCGATGCAGGGCTCAAACCACTAGACCTAGAAAGCTGAAATTTTGCATGTTGGTTGATCCGAGTATGTAGAGGCCCAATAAGAAACGGTTTTTGAAAATTCAATTTGTAAGTGACTTTTTTCGGCCCTTTGGCACTGAGCAAGGACAGTCGGTAAAATGTTCGGATTTAGCTCATTTTAAGCCGCCACATACGAGAAACAATACTCGGAGGTCCTGTAGGGACCCCGAAAAACACTTTTTAAGTTCCTAAAATGAACGGTTTCGGAGATATTCCCAAATAACTGTGTTTCCTCTGAGAAACAGATCAACGTTACTATGGCAACCGCTGAAATTTCGCAGACCGGGGATAGTTTTCTGGCAATATCTCGAAAACCGTTCGCTTTAGGGCCTTAAAACGCTGGGTTCGGTTCCCACCTCTAACCACGAACGTTGCTCCTCGCATTGATACGCGTAAAATGAGATATATTTTATATATAGAGGTTGCTTTTGGGGCTCGCATACGATCCTGATTTTGAGTCTAATTTTATACTCTTTCGGCTGGTTGTTGTAAGCGAGCTTTCAGAATTTTACTCGAATTTACAATGTTAAGATACTTTCTATTTTGCACGGTATGCTTTCATTTTCTTTATAAATTTGTTTCTTCTTAACTGAATAGTTTTGTTTGCCAATTTTGATCTGCTCTTTTTCGTTTTTAACCATGATCTGCAACGTTGATTCACAGTCGAATGTGTCGTATTCTACCGGCTGTCACGTTAATTATTATTGTTTCTTAATTACTCTTACTGAGGAATTGGGCAAACTTATTTCAATAAAGTTGTTGTTTTGTCTTTCACGGCCATTGAATCCCCGCACAAGGCACGGCTTAAACCTAGAAAAGTTGCTGAGTTGTACTAGTGGACTCATGGTGCAGCAGAAAAGAGGAGAATTGAAGCTTTTGAAATGTGGTGATAAGGGAGAATGATGATCAGATGGGTAGTTAGGGTAACAAATGAAGAGGTATTAAGACGAGTGGGAGAGGAGAGAGGTTTCTGGCGACTGCTAATGAAGAGAAGAGATAGGAGGGTAGGACACATATTATTACACCCAGGAATAGCAAGCTTACTGTCGACCAAATTATTATGTGCACTCGAGTTTGAAGGTTGTTTGTGAAGTAGCCAATAGACCTTCATAAAATCCAATGACATCATCATTTTCGACGTTCGATTTTACGTTAGTTCATGTAGGTTTGGAATTTTTAATTTATATTTTAATATTTTTTATCGCAGTTGAAACACAAAAAGTGCCCCTTTTTAAGCGTGTTTCAACCATGCGTCACATTTAAGAATTATTATCTCACAAACCCGTAATCAGATCGAATCCGAATTTTAACACAATATGCATTGGAATGTTGTATAACTGGTTTATTAATTTCAAAATTTTGTGTGTTCAAGAACGAATGTTGTTATTATTTTTGTAAGGTAACTCTTTCTCGGCTCGGGGTCGTTGGAAAATGTAGTTCTTGGTTGCGTTGTAATCCTTATACATCAAAACGTTAAGCTGTATGACTGTGAAATAAGTAAATTAATTCACTTATTTTATATCGGTTTGTATTTGTACGGAGAATTAAGACATGGTTCACCAGCTAGCCGCTCCGGGAAATGCTATACAGCGTTGCTGATATGGAGCCCATCATTTCCGAGCGAGACGTGCCATGACGCGTGATGTAGCCCATCTTGGCAATGATGTACTGCTTTCACCGGAGCGGCTAACTGGTGAACCATGTCTTAATTCTCCGTACAAATACAAACCGATATACAATAAGTGAACTAATTTACGTATTTCACAATCATACAGCATACCGTTTTGATGTATAAGAATTACAACGCGACCAAGAACTACATTTTCAAACCATCCCGAGCCGAGGAAAAGTTACCTTACAATAATGATAACAACTTTGTTTCTTGGACACACAAAATTTTAAAATTAATAAACCTGTTATACAACATTCCAATGTATATTGTGTTAAAATTTGGATTCGATCTGATGACGGGTTTGTGAGATAATAATTCTTAAATGTGACGCATGGTTGAAAAACGCTTAAAAACGGGCACTTCTTGTGTTCCAACTGTGATAAAAAATATTAAAATATTAATTAAAAATTCCAAACCTACATGAGCTAACGTAAAATAGAACGACGAAAATGATGATGTTATTGGATTTTATATACGTCTATCGGTTACTTCACAAACAAACTTCAAACTCGAGTACACATAATAGTTTGGTCGACAGTAGTTACGGATGGGAGGGTCGCGGACTAGAACTGTAGGGGTAAACCAGGGTTATACAGATTGCCTCGGATGTAGGGTGTGGTAGCTATGTAGAAATTAAACGATTAGCTCAGGAGAGGGAGACATGGAGGGCTGCATCAAACCAGTTAAAAAACTGAAGACTCAAACAACAACAATCAGGAATTTTAATTACTTAGAGAGGCATGTGGGGCAAAAGGGTCGTTGGAGAATTTCAATCCCCGGGATGTAACACTGGAAGAGACTGCATAATGTACATCAGCGGCCAAGGTGAGCGATATTTAACTATAGGTCTATTAATAGGGATATGTTTACGTTCAAATCATCAATTAGTATGGCCAAATTACATCCAGAATAGCTTAAGTAAGAATACTTTTAATTCCCCATATTCCGATAGATTTGCCATTCCAGTGTGCAAGAGTGCAGTTCCCTCTTCAAACAATATTCGCAATTTCTTTAACAAAGCGCAATGACACACACTTAACAGTAGCACGTGTACATTTAGACAAAACCATTTTTTTCCATGGCCAACTGTATGTGGCGTGCTCGCGAGCATCCGGACAACAAAATCGTTATGTCTCAGCAGAAGATGGCAAAACCATAAACGTAATTTTAAAATGTGTTAACATAATGTAACATCGAACCCAGCAGACGTTCACAACTCGATAAAATTCCCACTTTGCTGATCATATCAATATACTGTATGTAACAGAATATTCAGAATTAGAATGGACACACCTATAGTCGCGATTGCTGTAATAGAATAGACCAATTATCAGCAATAATGCATCGTCCCCATTGTCTTGATCGCGGGCGAAGCCGCGGGTACCTGCTAGTAGTTTATATTAAACGCATAATACATTGATAAATTGTTCATTCCAAGACATTATATGCTTGGCTGTTATACGAATGCTATTGATAACATTCGTTTAACAACCGGAGTTCAAATTCAAGTAGAGTCGATTTTTCTTAACTTTATTTTTAGCCTATTTTCATTTTATTAAAAAATAAGCTTATGAGATCACCTTTTGTCCGTGTGCATATGTGTGCGTATGTGTCTGTATGTGTGGTGTGTTTGTGAGTGTGTCCCTAATAAATTCTAAACGGCTGGAGCGATTTCAATGAAACTCGGTTAAGTCATAGCAAAATTTTGGCCGACCGCGACCTTGCCCTTCAAATTTTATTACGTCTCACCAATCCAACATGGCGGCTCTGCGAAATATTTCACCAGCATTCAATATCTCCGAAACTATCACCAATATCACCCTGAAATTTTGTACGGTGATCAAGGGCACTACTATAAGACTTTCAAAAACCTGGTAACTACAATACCAACATGGCGGCCAAGCGAAGTAGAGATTTTTAAATAGACTTTTCTCGCGATTTACCCATCCAATGGGTAATAAAACTTTGGTACAGCAAATGTTTATACACGTTGTAATGCGCTGGCCTCTAATTTAGTTCAATTGTTTACATAAGTTCAAAATGGCGGCTGTGCGAAATATGTCACTGGCATTGTTTATCCCCGAAACTGTTACTGATGAAAATGAAAATCCACAGCCTGCTTCCAGTCTCCAACCGGGTCAGGAATGGAATGAATGAAGCCCCCATCTAGCGGCGAGGATATGAACTGTGCCGGCTGCCGAGGCCTGACGCACTCCTCTGGGGCAATGATTAAATGCATGACAGATGAAATGAAATGATAGTGGAGAGTGTTGCTGGAATGAAACTGTGACAGGGAAAACCGGAGTACCCGGAGAAAAACCTGTCTGCCTCCGTTTTGTCCAGCACAGATCTCACATGGAGTGACCGGGATTTGAACCACGGACCCAGCGGTGAGAGGCCGGCGTGCTGCCGCCTAAGCCACGGAGGGTTGCAAACTGTTACTGATATCAACCTGAAATTTTGTAGGGTGATAAAGGACACTGCAACAAGCTTATACTCGTATATGTAGGTTGCAAAAACCTGTAAAGAACAAAACGAACATGGCGGCCAAGCAAAGTTGAAACATTTTAATAAACTTTTCTCGCGATTTAACCATCCGAGAGCAGTGAAATGTGGTGCAGTAAATGATTATACATATTGTAATGCACTGGCATCTAATTTAGTTCAATTGTTTACATAACCTCAAAATGGCGGCTGTGCGAAATGTTAAAATTAATTTTTTATATCCTCTGTCGTAATCATGCGATCGAAGTAAAATTTGAATAATGAAGCTATGCAATAATTTTCCTTTAATGGTACATAACTCTATAGTCTACTATATATAACATACAGTATAACAATCCAAAATGGCGACCATCTGAAATATTTAGACGGTTCTCAATATCTACGAAACTTTTAGAGCAATTAAACTGATTATTTTTATGTACATAAGCGTATGAACAGGTTCACCTTTAGGACTTTCAGTAATCTGGTGAGCACAAATCCAACATGGCGGCGAAGCGAAGTATAAATATTTAAATGGACGTCTCTCGCATTTTAACCATCTGAGTGCAGTGAAAGTTTGTACGTTAAGTGCTTATACAAATGTTAATCCACTGGCATCTAATTTATTTCAATTGTTTTCATAACCACAAGATGGCAGCCGTGCGAAATTTTAAAATCTCGTTTTTACTTCTTGTGTCCCAATCATGCGATTGAAGTTTGAATACCACACGTACACAATAATCTTCATGTTATCTTTACTTAGTATAAAACTAAGTCCCCGATTCTTTGATGTTACGGGTAAACTCGAGAACCACTGGATGGATTTTGATGCGGTTTTCACTATTCTGTAAGGGATACCTCGAGGATGATTTCTCTAGAAAATAATTTAATTATGATCAAAGGAAGCCGAGCAGTAACGATTTCAGTGGAAACGTCCAAAATAAACTGGCGTCCGAGCGCTTTGTAAGCTTACGCTGGGCAAACCGTTAAAAATATATAATAGTATGAGTGTAAGAATTGTTCAGCATGAAAAGTTCTACAAAAAAGTCCGCGAGAGCATAAGTCTATCTTCAATACATCGCCCACTATAAGTGTCTTTACCTTTTAATTTCTTCCAACTATGTCCATTCAACTACTAAGGCGACTGTGTACGAGCTAGCTAAGGGCGAGTCTATTATCCCTGTTACAGCCTATCTAGCGGACGAGTTTATTGCCCCAGATACAGCCAGCAGCAAACTGTCGAGTCGTGTTGAGTTAAAAACTTTAGAGAAGAGTGGTTGTGTTTGGAGTTTCCCTTGAATTGCAACTGGGCTTTTCTTCATTTCGCCTGTGAAATTTTCGTTCCGCAAAATTCACAGTTAAGATTGGACGGAAGGGGGATTTGTGTTTCATGTACCTCGCCATTCTTAAATTACGTCTGACAAGAATTTGTCGCACATGCATCCCCATGATAATATAATTAATATTCCAGTCAGTGATTTTAACCCATCATGCCGAGACGTGAAACGGATATTGGTCGTTGTTCATTGACATTGGAAAATAAAAGCGCTTATCACGTAATGCATTCATAACTGTTCCCGAGCGAAGCCGGTACGGGTTGCTAGTAGTACATAAATAAATATACAACATGGCGACCATCTGAAATATTTAGACGGTTCTCAATATCTACGAATCTATTACAACAATCAAACTGAAATTTTGTATGATGATAGAGGCAATTAATATGAGTAGGATATATGGAAATAGGCTGTATAGTTCTTCACGGAACTACTTGTTTAATATTTGTATTGTTTTATAATTACCTATTGAGCATAGTCTATAAATAGTGTGAATTTTGCGGTGGAAAGTATTATTCTTATAACACCACATATTTCAACACGCTACCACAGCGATTTCCATTCGTTGTACTTTATACGCCGTAGAATCTGTTGTTTGTTGTTGTTTTTGATTCTTTAGGGTCTTTGCGGCACTGTGGTCATGTAGCCCAGTGTACTTGGGTGTGTGTAGAAGTTGTCTGATAACCTGTGTCACTGTGATGTAGTCTATGTACCAGTGTAAGAAGTGCCCGTGGGCTGAAGTTAGGTACCAGCCCGGTATTTTGCCTTGAGTAGAAGTGGGAAACCACGGCAAACCCACTTCCAGGAATTGAATCCGCTTCTTCTCAGTTTTAACTCACGAGGCTGAGTGTGTCCCGTTCCAGCCCTCATACCTGAATTAAATTACTTGGCAGAACCGGGAACCCGGCCTCCACGGTGACAGCCAAAAATGCTAGCCACTATACTACGCAACGAGGTGGACAAAGCGGTCGAGTCTACTTCGGCCAACATATATTATGACACGTAATTGAAATAGTATTCTTTATATTACTAAGAGGTAATGCATTTTTAGCCAAAGGACGGGTGTAGGATTCCTTAGCCAGTGAACAAGCCTCTTTGTTGTGGAAGCTTGCAATAAAGCGTGGTGTGTAATTCGTATATATTTCCCATAAGAAAATATGCACTATATGTATTTATATGGGTAATTATTTAACAACATATTCGTACCCCATCTGCACGCGTGAGAGCCAAGCATCTAGACCACTCGACCACAGGCTGGCTGCGTGGCTCAGTGGTAACGTTCTCGCTTGCTGTGCCTGAGGTTGCACGATCGAATGCTGGTGCAGTCAGCTCGCATTTGCGGTTGCGCAAATGCGAGGGAGCCGTGTCAGTAGATTTGCCGGCACGTTAAAGATCCCCTTCGGTGCAAAATCCCGGCACTCAGGCGTCTCTAAAAGCCGCGGATGTTAAAAGGGACGTAAAACAAATAACATTATTATTACTAAGTACCACATTGATTTACGAAGTCGATAATAGGTTCAGGAAGTACCGTAATAATTGGAAATAGTGTAACATATAGTCCTAACACTGGGGCAGATGACCTCACTGTTCCTCCCCTTAAAACAATAATCAATCATTCAATCAACGTATAATACTACTAGTACTACTACTCCTCGGCGCTACAGTCCATGTAGGACCTTGGCCTCTCCAACAATCGTTGCCCTATCCTGACGATCTTCTGTACGTTTCCTCCATCTTCTTACTCCCATCTTGCGTAAGTCGTCCTCCACGTCATCCAACCATCGTTTCCTAGGTCTTCCTTTGCATCTTCTTCCACCTGGATTTCCTCTATAGGTCTTTTTAACCACTCTATCATCTGCCATTCTCTCCACATGTTCCAGCCATCTTAGCCTATTACTCTTTACTTCCGAAACTATATCAGGATGACCATATAGTTCCTCAAATTCTTTGTTTTCCCGTATTCTCCATTTTCTTGCCTCATTCACTGCTCCATAAATCTTCCTCAGTATTTTCCTTTCCCATCTTCTCAAAAGCTCCTCTTCTGTCACAGTCACAGTCCAAGTTTCCGAGCCGTACATTATCACTGGTCTTATAACTGTTCGGTACACTTTCACCTTTGATCTTCTACTGAGGATGCGCGCTTTGAGGATTTTTATCAGTGCTGCAATTCTTGCTTTTATTTCTCCTCTTGTGCTATTATCTTCAGTAACCAGCACTCCCAAATACTTGAAACTTTCAGACTTCACACTTTCACACGCATAATACACCAGGTCGTATTTCAACAAGCTCCTACAAACCAACATTCAATTATAGTACTCCTTGTTAAGGACAATGACTTATAACTATATCCGTGCATTTAGAAACATGTAGGCTATGTGCTTTGCTGAACATCTTGTTTTTTCATGTGATGTAAATAGGATAAAATGTTGTTGAGGGGCTTGAAATATCGTGGGCTTATCTGTCTGATAACCTGTGCCGTTTTGATAGCTGTGCTAGTGTACAGTACGTATTTGTATTTAGGAGTTTGGATGGGAAGGAGGTGGCCGTGGTTCAAGTTATATATTTATTTGTTGATGTTACACAACAGGGCTCAGTGTGCGCCCCAATAACAGTGCACCTACACAGTAAGGTACAGTTTCAGGTATTTCTATATCATTAACCCCTTCAGACCCAAGGCATAATTTATTACTGAGTTCTCATTTTATTCCTGTCTTTCTTATTAAATAATGGTACAAATGATATATATTTTAAGACAAAGGATACAGTCTTAATAAAATAAAATCTTAAAATTATAGGTCACAATTGCGCTAAGTTCCAAGTATAGGCCTATTGTTCGTAGATTGAGTCTCACTGTCGGATGTCGTTGAAATGGTTTTCTATGATTTATATTTTTCAACTCCTGGTGAAACCAGTATCATTCGTCACTATTCATTTCACATCTAATCAACTCCTCCGATAAGCTAAGTGTTGAGAAGAGCGTCCGGTCGTAAAACCCATCCGTCACATAGAAGGCACATTTCATTCATGATTCCGCAGAAGAAGGAATTTTCAGGTGTAGAAATACAAGTCAGAATTCACATAACTTCAGCTTCTGCTGATACAAATATCAAAACGAGAAGGTGCACGTGTGCATCCTGGGTTTGAAGAGGATAAGTATTAATATCTACAGTAAATGGAATTCTTAACGCTTGGAAATTCACACAGATGTCTAAATGCATAGGAGTAAAAAGCTAAAGCTAAATATAATATAAAAGCTAAATTTAAATTTGATCTAACATCTATATATACAGTGTGGTTCACCAGCCCCTTATTTTTTTTGGAGGAAGGCAACCCAACTAACGCGTGTATCACAGTCATCCTAAAAACATTCGTACCTGTTCCTTTACGTCCATTGTACAACTTTACCGTTGAGTACATCCTCGCGAATATAGTAGAAATCAATAGTGGCAGTGTTCTTTCAATGACCTCAAATATAATGCATGATTGAAACGATCAGAGCTCCGAATGACACCTTCTTACATTTGGACATGAAACGTCTACGAATAGTCTCAATACGTGCCAGCATTTCACCATGGTTCTCGGTAGCTAAGGTGGCTAAATCAAGAAGTCCTGGAGTAGCGTCAACGAAGTCGCATTGTAGTAGGTTCGAACCTTGAACTAGTGCATTTTTTTTCTTAATGTCGTTTATTGTGGATGTATTATGGACGCATGTCTATCCGTTCCAACGAGTGATTTTTTTATTTGGTCCTGAAAATGACCGTACTTATCCGATGGTACGCAGCCAGATTGGACGACGACATAATGATCTGTAGAACGAAAGCAAGGTAGCCTATCCTGTATATTCAAGGTAGCAAGTGTTCGAAATTTTGACCACCTTTGTGATTTGTTATGTGGGTAGGCTCACGAATAAATACATCAGACCGAAACTATAATTTCTTTCAACGGCGTCTGTGCGAAAAGCGCTTGCTATACACTTACAGTAATAGTTAGTTAGTGAGGTTTTAAGGGGCGGAACTACGAGGTCATCTGCCCCAAACATACAGTAAATACAGATAATTATAACATTATTGGTTTTACGTCCCTTTTAACTGCTCTGGCTTTTAGATACGCGGGGGTGCCGGAATTTTGCTCCGAAGGGGATCTTCAACGTGCAAATAAATCTACTGACACGGCTCCCTCGCATTTGCGCACCCTCACATGCCAGCTGACTGCGCCAGGATACGAACCTTCAACTTTCGGCACTGCAAGCGAGAACGTTACCGCTGAGCCTCGTATCAAGGCAGTAATTACAGAACGTGTCATATTATGATTCTGGGATAAATATTGAACTATTAACATTCTAATTATCACGAATAGAGTCGCCTCCGTTGCGTACTAGTCAGCGTGATTAGCTGCCACCCCGGACGACCTGGGTTCGATTCCCGGCTCTGCCACGAAATTTGAAACGAGGTATGAGGACTGGGACGGGGTCTACTCAGCCTCGGGTGGTCCAAATGAGTAGAGGTGGTTCGATTCCCACCTCATCCATCCTCAAAGTGGTTTTCCGTGGTTTCCCACTTCGACTTTGGGCAAATACCGGGATGTTACCTACAGTACGGCCACGGCCGCCTCCTTCCCTCTTCCTTGCCTATCCCTCCCGATCGTCCCCTCCCTTCCCATCCCTCAAGAGGACCCTGTTCGCTTTGCAGGTGAGGCCACCTGGGCGAGGTGCTGATTCCACCTCCCCAGTTGTATCCCGCAGACAAGATGTTTCAAGCTCCAGGACACTGCCCATAGAGGCGGCAATGATGGGTCCCTCGCTGAGTCCGTGGGAAAACCTAACCTGGAGGGTAAAATCTACTAAAAATAATAATTATAGTCGCCTCCGTAGCGTAGCGGTCAGCATGGTTAGCTGCCGCCCCAGAGGTCCTGGGTTCGATTCCCGGCTCTGCCACGAAATTTGAAAAGTGGTAAGAGGACTGGAACGGGGTCTACTCAGCCTCGGGTGGCCCAAATGAGTAGAGGGGGTTCGATTCCCCCTCAGCCATCCTCGAAGTGGTTTTCCGTGGTTTCCCACTTCGTCGTCGGGTAAATGCCGGGATGGTACCTTTTTCAAGGCCACGGCTGCCTCCTTCCCTCCTCCTTGTCTATCCATCCTAACCATCCCTTACCTTCCCTCATGAGGCCCCTTTCGCTTTGCAGGTGAGGCCGCCTGGGCGAGGTGCCAATCCCACCTCACCAGTTGTATCCCTTCCGATTCGATGGACACTGCCCGTAGAGGCGGTAGTGGTGAGTTCCCTAGTTGAGTCCGTGGGTTCCACCAACCTGGAGGGTAACGACTAAAAAAAAACCGAATAGTATCCATCCATGGTATGAACAGTATTTAGGGAAAGTAACAATTTAAATGAGACAAGAAAGTAGCTTTCCTTATCGTCTTCGTAGATAATGTGAACAAAACCAAGTTGAAATCGTGCTGTACGAGGTAGGGAGGGTATAATAAAATAGTTAAAAAGAATCTTAAAATTCTGCCGTTGGATAGTCTTGAACCCGGGATCTTCGAAAGAGCGAGTGGGCGCAATAACACTCGCACACATTTCCAACACACTCTCGGTTTTTGTTGCGCTTCTTATTAACACGTATGGTTAAATATTCAATTATTACAGTTAGATCCTAAATATTGATCGGAATGCATTCATTCAGTACCTGGCATGTTTTCTAATTTACTTAAAGCAAGTTTCACGACCGCTTTGCGTTAATAAGGCGAAAGCACAGCAAATAATGCCCTCAAATGACAGCCCTTCGGATTTATTTCATACAACTTACCGTACAAAATGCTAGCGTGTGATACACTTCGGTCATACAAGCAGGTGTACTGACGAAGAGAACAGAATCATACAGGATTTTGTACCAGCGATCACAGCAGCTTCCTTGCCAGCGAGTGTCGTGAGATACGGGCCTAAAGATATGCTAAGACCTTTTGTTAAAATTTAATAACAAAACAAGATGTTCGGTAAAGAACGTATAGCCCACTTTGTCCCAAATGCATGGGTATTGTTTTAACTCTTTGTCCTTTTCAAGGATTATAATTGATTGTTGGTTGTAGTAGCTTCATGAAATACAACGTGCTATACGGATATTATACATGAATATGAGGTGCCCTTGCTAGTGCTACCTCTGTAAAAAAATTCATTCAATTTGGTTTCACCGTGTTTGAATTGATATGGGGAATCGATTTGCACACATACATGGCCGTCATCTGTAAACTATTGGGCTGATGACCTTGTGGTTCAGTCAAAAGGTGCTTCCCACAAAAAGGTATGTTGTTGAAAAATTTGGTAGAGATCAAATTATTAGGTTAGTCGTAATTTGATTTAAGCTTTTAACATTTGGGTGGCCGCCATTACGTTTTCATCAAGATGGCGGCGATATAAAACATGACACTGGAGTGCCCTTTGCTAGTGCTACCTCTGTACCAAATTTCGTTCAATTCAGTTTCACCGTGTTTGAATTGATAGGGGGAATCAATTTGCACACATACATGGCCGCCATCTGCAAACTAATGTGTTGATGACCTTGTAGTTCACTCAAACGACGCTCGGCATACGGGTATATGTTGTTACAAAATTTGGTAGAAATCGGATGATTAGGTTATTCGTAATTCGATTTAAGCTTTGAACATTTGGGAGGCCGCCATTACGTTTCCGTCAAGATGGCGGCAATATAAAACATGACACTGAGGTGTCCTTTGCTAGTTCTACCTCTTTACCAAATATCGTTCAATTCGGTTTCACCGTGTTCGAATTGATGGCGGGGGCAGACAATCAGAGTACACACACTCACACACACACACACACACACACAGGCACACAGTCACACACACTCAGGCAGACACACAATTTTTGGCCCTGTATAGATCTCATAAGTCTACTTTCATGTTTTGCAAAAATCGAAAGTATGCTAATAATGCCATGGGAATTTCTAAGGAATACATATACTTCGATGCAAGCACTGGCGATCAGAATATCCTTCGATATGTTGTTGTATTGTTTCATTTGAGTGGCTAGAATATCCCGGTTATTTAGCCCCGTTTACTTGGATGTGTGTGTAGAATTTGTCTGATAACCCGAGTTATTGCGGGCTTGTAATGATGTGTGTATTTGCAATTAAGGATTGGGAAGGAGGTGGCCGTGGTCTTAAGATAGAATCCGTCCCGGAATTTGGCCGGATTAGAAGTGGGAAACCACGGAAAACCTTTTCCAGGGTGGCTGAGGGGGGAATCGAACCCACTTCTTCTCATATTTGCTTCATGAGGCTACGTGTACCCAATTTCAGCCCTCAGACAAGTATTACATTTCTTGGAAGTGCTGGGAATCGAACCCGGACCTCTGGAGCAACACTTCCATATGTTATGTCATGCCAGTTTTTTAATTTTCTGCCATTTCAGGTCACGTGGCATAACGTACCAATTAGATCGTATTCTCTTTATAAATCATCAAAATTCAACGTACTCTTCACAAAAATACGTCGTAAGGCAATAAATGTGGCAATGTAGTTACATCCCGACTAAAATGGAATGTGGGCTTTCGTTCAAAAAAGTATGCCTGCGACTGGATTCGATGCACCATTCTATCCGCTCGCGCACACCTCATACCGTCAGGCTTTAACCCTCTTTTTTTTTTTTTTATTAGCTCTTTACAGAATTACATAATTTTCAGATATGATAAATACCATACTAATACATCACAAGAAATCCAGATAGTGTCCATATTTATCGTACAATTGTCCACTTTCACTAAGCTTCCAACGCTCTTTTTGCAGGTGATACCTGAGATCCAGGAAAGAGAAATGTTGATCATTGTCCATCACGAAGTGTACATATTGGCCCATTATCCACACAATGGCAGTCTGTTTAATTTGGGGGAAGGCGGTCACCGACAAACGAACCAACTTCCTGTCATCAAGGTCATCCGAGGGCACATTTAATAGTTGACATACTTTTCCCTTACACCACAGCCACGTGGAGGCAACTCGCGTGCATGATGTGAAGCGGTGTATCGCCGTATCAGTTTGACCACATATAGTACACCATGGGTAAGCTTCAAGATGGATGGTATATCGCCGTAGAGCGGTTGGGATGAGATCGTTGAGGAAGATAAAAACTTGGGAGTGTACAGCAGAAGAAATGGTCATAGCCCCAAAATTTTTCCAAACAGTGGGCCAATGGACGTAGAGGGTGGTGGCCTCTATTCGCGGTTTGGAGTGTACCACTTGCCACAACATGTTATAGATACTTTTCGTCGTTGGAACAATCCCTGAAGGCATTTGGCGAACAGTTTCCAGAAGGTGCTGTTGATGGTCCCTAAATATCTTCGGCAAAGCTCTATCACAACCACGGGCTCTGTTTCGAATATCTTTGTATAGCGCTTTCGTAAAAGTGTCATGTTGGGAAAGAATGGTGATATCGTTCTTGCAGAGGAGTGCACGGCATTTCATGCCATGAGCTGTTAGCCCTAGCCCGCCTTGCCGGGATGGGAGATACAACTGTTCCCGTTGTACTCGGAACAAAAATCCTTGCCATATAAACCAACCTGTATATTTTGCCAATTGGCTCTCAAACATTTTGGGAAGTGGGAAAAGTTGTGCGACATACCATATTTTCGAGAGCGCAAACACGTTGAGGACCATGACCCGTTGCACAATATTGAGGTTTCTTTGACCAAATTGGATCAGGACTCCCCTAACTTTGGCAATGACCTTAGTCCAGTTTACTTGCACTGTGTCCAGAAGCGATTGCTTCCAGGTAATGCCAAGAATTTTCACCTCATTTACTATCCGGAACCAGGGCTGTGGGGTAATCACTGAGTTAGTATTGAGCGGAAGCAAAGCAGTTTTCTGGGGGTTCGATTGTGCTCCAGAGGCGATATGGTAGAGCTGAAGGACGCTATCGATGTGGGAGATGTCTTCTTTATTGCGGATCAATATTGATACGTCATCAGCATAGGCGCACATTCCAAAAACATGTGTGGACAGTTTGTAACCCTGTAGCTTCACCTGGGTAGTCCGAATGAACGGTTCAAGGCCAATGACAAAAAGTAGCATAGAAAGGGGACATCCTTGCCTAACTGATCGTTGTATTGGAATCAGAGGGGAAAGAAAACCGTTGACGAGCACTCTAGACGTAGCATTACAATTTATCATACGAATGTAGTCAATAAGGATTTCAGGAAATTCGAAGTGTTTCAAGACCATGTACAAGTATTCATGACTGATGCGGTCGAAAGCTTTCTCAAGATCTAAGGTGAGAAAACTCATTGGCTCAGTGGGGAGCATTTCGGCTTTTAGGTGTAGGTCCCGTAGTATCGCTAAGTTTGTTAACAGAGTTCTTCCAGGAATACTGCAACATTGTTCATCACCAATGATATCAGGTAGAACAGTCTTCAATCGGCATGCAAGTACTTTGGTAAGGACTTTATAGTCACTGCAGAGCAGAGTAACTGGTCGGAAGTCACCAACTGCCATGGGAGAGGATGTTTTTGGTATGAGGACTATGGCACCCTCGTGAAGTGATTGACAAAGAGCACGACGTTGAAGAATGGTACGCAGGACATGACAAAATTCTTTGCCAATGAGAGGCCAGAAGTTTTTATACATTTCATATGGCAGTCCATCAATGCCAGGTGAGCGGTTGTTTGGGAGTTGTTTAACCACAGAGTGAATCTCTTCATCCGTAATATCCGCGCTGAGCAGAGTTTTGTTGTCCGGAGATAGTTTGGTACTGCAAGATGACAGCAATAGGGTCACCTGCTGTGGATCAATGGGAGCCTTAGCGTAGAACCGTTGATAAAATAATGATATTTCACTACGTATAGCGTCAGGGGAGGTGACGACACGTCCAGTACTGGTGCGGAGGCGGTGGATATATTTACGTTGCCGCTCACGTTGTCCTTTGGCGATATGGTATACACTTGCACTTTCGTCCGGGAGCAGTGTACGATCTTTTAAAGCCACGTTGATATGAGCGAGCGTTCGTTGCTGTAGAGACAGGAGCTTGGTTTTAACTTCCCGGATCTGGTCATATATACGCTCCCCAGCATCGGATCTTTGCTGGAGCTGGCGAAGAACTCGATAGTAAAATTCAACTGTATCCCGTCTTTCCCGACCTCGTTGGTAAGATATGTTCTTAAAGACGCGGCGGATCCCTGGTTTAACTAAAATATCCCACCAGTCTGTGCAGTCGCGAAATTTGCATTTTTGTTGGACCCATCGAGTCCAGTGTTGTCTGAAAATATCTTGGCATTCCTCCTCCAGTAACAGCGAGCAATTCAGCTTCCAATAACCTCTTCCTATGTGAAATATGGGATGGGGGTAAGAGATTGTACATACGACAGCATGATGGTTAGTGAAACTGGCAGGTATCACTTCATATCGTCTAGGCTGGATAAGTTCCTGTGAAAAGTAGATGCGGTCAAGTCGTGATGAGGAGTTGTGACTTATACAGGTGTAATGGGGCAGGGGCACCCTTAAACTATCCACAGCATCAATGAGGTGTAGGGAGGTAAGAAGGGTCCTGAGAGCCGGGTTGACACCTTGGTATGAGCTAGTGGAATCTTCTGGGCGTTGAATACAATTGAAATCCCCTGCAAGAATAAGTTTTTCCTTAACTTCGTGCAGATGAGGCAGTATACTCTGTTGAAAGAACATTTTCCGTTCCACACGTTTATTGGACCCGGATGGGGCATATACATTTATCAGGGTGGTATTGTTTATGTGTCCAGATATTATGCGTCCTGATGGATGACATAGCACACCTTCGAGTGGGATATCATGTCTTATGAGGAATCCGGTCCCTCTATTCGTATTACCGGTATTGATGTATTGTTTGTAGAAGGCAGATATGGGCAAACAGGGTAGAGCAACTTCTTGAATGAAGGCAATGTCAATGTCTGCATCTCAAAGGAATCTCTCCAACAGTTGAAATTTCAGAGGGCATTCTATTACAATGATATTCACAGTGGCCACAGTGAGAAATTGCGCCATTAAGCGAAGTATAAAAGTTGTGCTAGACATACTGGAATTTGGGCTCGAGAAAAAAGAAAAAAGAAAAAAAGACACAGGTGATAAATATACTGGTGCACTATGTCAAATTAGGTTGAGATAGTTCCTTTTGACTGCCATTCATAGGCCGCCTGTCAGCGGTTGAGAGCGTTCGTGGGTCCCTAGATGACGTAGAATGAAGATTTTGTTTCTTTTTCACAGCTGCGGGAACGTTTGTAGAGCCAGTTTGATTCTTCGGGGCTGGTACGGCAATCGAGGCATTTGTTTTAATCTTCTTAGAGACGTTCTCGGATCCCCGATCAACATTCTTAAGTGAGTCGGTAGGGACCAGCGAAGGCGGGGGAAGTGAAGACAAAATTTCTGTGGCAGCCTGTAGTGACGGCAGAGTTGGTTCTAAGGCTGCGATACAGGTTGCCGATAGCACAGGGGCACTCTGTGTCTCGCAGCTCTGGTCAGGGCAAGGTACCAGTTCTGCGTCAGATGTATCCGAGGTCACTCCTGGTGTTGTCCCAGCTGACTGATCAATAAGCATGTTTTCATATGACGTTTGCTGCGTCACAACTTCCGAGTATTGGACACGTCGTTGTTGTGTAGGAGTTATACCGAGGGGAATCATTTTCTTTGGGCAGTTAATACGTAGATGTGTGGTAGCATTGCAAATTAAACAGGTCTGTTTCTGTCCATTATACGTTATATAGCCAGAATGGCCACCAAAAGTCTCAGTGGAGGGGATATCTTGCTTGATTTCCATAGTGACGGCACGTATTCCATTATACACCGGGAACTGATAAGCAGAAGACCATTGTTCTTTCCTGACGTCACTCACAGTGCCATATTTCGACAGGACGGATTTGAAATTTCAGGGGGTACTTCGAGTGGGACATTAAATATACGCACTGTGGTAAAATTGGAATCCGCTGTGGAGAGCTTAACATTTGTCATTTCGCCTGAGTCATACTGAAATTTAATAGGATCTGCAAAAGTATTTAACAATTTCTGATAAATAGATATGCTGATTACCTTGACGTACATGTTTTTTTCGTGCGCATTTAACTGGATGGCTTCTACTTGGTCGACAGTCAACCGGAGGGTATCGCCAATCCAGCGGTGAATTTCTCCTGGTGAGGGGCGAGAACTCTGCCTGTCCCATTGGCAGCGTACGGTGTTTTTTCTCTGGTATCCGGACATGATTTTCAGCGGGGTTTTCTGGGTTTCTGGTTTTGTTGTCCTATCTGGAACACTACTTGAAAAAGTATTGTCCGAATGACACACGGAAGGTCAGTACACACGTGGAACTAAGGAAGCACCGGTATTAGGAACCGTAAACTCTTCCAATGCGGTCACACAGCGCGCACACACGTACCGCACTCGGCCACGACTAGTGACCAACTACACCCTCTCAGCCACAAACACATGGTAGTTACCGCACGCTAAACGTGCTTTAGTTACTGTAGCCGTCCCACCTCAAACGTTTAAGTCCATCTCAAAGTCTTCAATCACGGTTTATGGTGTTGATTTAACTTTCTACTATTACAGATCACGTGGCGTAAGCTATTAATTCGATCGTATTACGTGTATGTGTGTTATTTCAAGGAGCAGTAAGTCATATGTTAGTAGAATGGGCCATAGTATTTGGCGGGGAAAAGTTTAAGGTCGGTTTTTCTTTGCTAGACTCATGACCCAATTACATGGCTGTCACACAGTCACAGCGCAGAGCAATATCGACCATCGAGAGAAATGCGATGTTAGTTGGGTTTCATAAAACTAAATAATAAGGGGCGGGTGGACCACACTGTATATAAAACTCAATGTTGGTTTGTTTGTCTGTTATTTATACAAATCTACACCGTTTCACCGATCTGAACCAAAATTTGTATACTTACCCCTTGGAACCCAACGGGTAACACTATCTACTTTTAATTTCGGACAGACCACTCCATTCCCTGCATTTAGACCCTTTTGTACAAATCCACACCGTTTCACCAATCAAAGACATATTGTCGCTAGGCGACAACGACTAACACTGTAACATGATAGTCAACACCGCACCATTGATGGACAGGTTGTCACTAGGCAACAACGATTTACTCTGTATCATGATAGTCGGTAAAATTTCTTAAAGGACACATTGGAAAACTGACCGATTGACAATCAAGGATTGTATTGGACGGGTAGGATTCTCTATGTTTACCCACAAAATGTAATGTAATGCTATCCTGTCAGAGAAAACATTCCTAAATTCTCCTATCACCATTTTGCAGTTTTCATGTGTAGACAGTTGTCATTTCATTTGCGGGGTTTAGACATCGTGGTCATGTTGCCCCGTGTACATGGGCGTGTGTGTGGAATGTTTGTGATAACCTGCATTATTGTGATTGTTGCACTAGCATGTGTAAATTGGAGATAGGATATGGTATTTGAAGCCATTTTTCAGTGTTGCTCAAGGATTTATTGGACTGTAGTATTCTCTATGCTATCGTATCCACAGTTAATATTTCATTTGCGGGGATTAGATATCGTGGTCAAGTTGCCCCGTGTACATGGGTGTGTGTGTGTATGTAGAACCTTTGTGATAACCTGCGTTATTGTGATTGTTTCACTAGCATGTGCAAAACTATATATATATAAAACTCAATGTTGGTTTGCCTGTCTGTCTGTTTGTTATTTATACAAATCTACACCGTTTCACCGATCTGAACCAAAATTTGTATATTTACCCTTTGGAACCCTGCGAGTAAGACTTTCAGCATAAAATTTCGGACAGACTATTCCATTCCCTGCATTTAGGCCCTTTGGCACAAATCTACACCGTTTTACCTATCTCAACCAAATTTTGTATACTTACCCTTTGGAACCCTGCGAGTAATACTGTCTACATGAAATTTCGGACATACCACTCCATTCCCTGCATTTAGGCCCTTTGGCACAAATCCACACCGTTTCACCGGTCTGAACCAAAATGTGTATACATACCCTTGGAACCCTGCGAGTAACACTGTCTACATGAAATCTCTGACAGACCACTCCATTCCCTGCATTAAGACCCTTTGACACAAATCTACACCGTTTCACCGATCTGAACCTAAATCAGTATTCTTACCCTTTGGAACCCTGCAAATAACACTGTATGCATGAAATTTCGGACAGACCACTCCATTCCCTGCATTTAGGCCCTTTGGCACAAATCTAAACCGTTACACCTAATTACAACGAATTTTACATACCGTTTGAAACCCTGTCCATTTGATATTTTGGACAACCCTCTCCATTCTCTATATTTACGGTAGAATAACAGACAAAAGGAACTTGAGAAACACGTTTTAAGGCCCTAGAACCATTCATGCACGTAGTAGTGTAACTGTAAGAATATTTTAATAATTATATTGTTGACTTACAAAGCGGTGGGTAGTTTATTGGCTGAGGAATAACCCACCCACCAAGGGAAGATGATTAAGAGAAGGAAGTAGATTTTGGATTGGAGAAAAAGGATAGAAAAATAGGAGGAGAGTCCCACAAAAGTTATGAATTTGACTTTCAATACATTTAGAAGCGGTTGCCACCGCAAATCCGTGCTCGGATACCTAAAGTGGGTACGAGCTTGGTCGAAGCTGACGGGAATCGCAGCTAAGACTTTGGCAGTTTGCCAGAGAAAGGCTTTAGTGTATTTCCTTCCAAGCACGAATAAAAGTACTATAGGGAAGGGTGATGGTCTGGCCAGACAGATAGTAAAAGCTTTATTGAGTATGAACGAGGGCATAAACCTAGGAAGAGCTAGGAAAGCCAGGATCCTGCCTAACTGTAATATCAGAGAAATGATGAATCCAAAAACAAATAGTTAATTTATTTAACAATTTAAAGAAGTTAATATTTTTGACAATTAAATATTTTGCAATCTTGTTAACAATTTGGGGTCGCAGACCTCCAACAACATTCAGAAATTGCTCCAGGCAAATAACAATTCTTAAGGTTTTAAACCTAGTACTAAAACCTTGATAAGATTTTAAAAAGGGCAATGAAATGATTAAAGTTTGAACATTAAATTGAGTACAAGGAGTGTACTATAAGAAATTTCTGAAAGAACATTCTAGAGAGAATAACAAATTCGAAAATAACAACAAGGAAAACATAAAGCATACAATAGAAGTTACTACAACTTCTTATATTTAAAGAGAATTACTTTATGAGAATTATACAAAAGAGGGCAGGTCACTTACTGTGAAACCTGAAGAGGTAATCAAAAAGAAGGTTCTAGACTTCCTATGTTTAATTAGAAATCACGAGCCAAATGGGGCAGTTTACATTTCGTGAGACCTAAAAATAACTCACACAAGAGTTGAAAGAATTGTTTTCCCTGATTTGAAGGGAGAAACAATGTAAGTTTGAAACGTGTATAAAACACTTAATTATACAGCAATTACTTAATGATAAACAAGCAAAATGGAAGGGCACTTCACAGAGTGACACCTTATTGAAACAGACCTGAATTTAAAGTTTATTACAGATTGTTAGTAAGAGGTTTAGGAAAGAGAAATAGGGATGGAGGAAAAATGTTCATGGCCGTATTTAATATAAACGGACGATCGCGACGCGGTAGAAAAGTGGAGCAAGCACTGATTATCACTATAGTCTGTAAAGATTGATGCAAAGTTCACTAAAGAAACACTAAAGTTTATGAGAAATAAAGTTATTGCAATTATGGAAATAACTGATTGCACTATATAGGTGAGAGTCTATTTCTTGAAAAAGTTGTGATTTACAATTAAATGCGCCATAGAATGTTCCAACGGGGGAAGAAAGTTCGCTATTGCAGTAATTTAAGGAAGATTCCTCATTTTAACTAGCATTTTCACAAGTGCGTGAACAATACTTGACGGCAAGACTCGCAGATAGAGTACAAGATCTCGAAGGTTCCAGAACGACCTTAGCGGAAAATGGGGTTGAGAAAATCCAACGGAGGAACTAGCTTTATAATTATAGACAGCGGGTATTAGATAATATCCCACGTAGCGAGAGGATTTCTCATTTGAATAGCTTAAGAAAAGCTCTTTTTAGTAAGGTTGGCTTATACAAGCAAAAGCTCAACATGGCAAATCCCACGAAGAATGATTTTTGCCCCAAAGTAAATAATTTCTCACTGTCTATAAAATATCATTAAAAGCACTTGGAAGTTAAAACCATGAAGATGAGGTTAAAACTTTTAAAATGGTACTTATCTTGATTTCATGTTGAAGTCGAAGTTTCCGTTGATGACTACCTAGCCAACATGGCGTAGAAGAGTGTGTGCCTCTTGGTTTGAGGAGGCTAGCTCGAGTGGAGCTTTGACTGACCGAGTCAACTGCAGACTGAGAAGTGAGAGCTGCTCAACGGAGCACGGAGGGACCGAGGAAGGGGAAAAGAGTGGGGGGTAGGAGACAAAAGGAGAACATATAAGTATTGCCAATATTGTAACAAAAAAATGATCTCTTGCTGAGCTGGTCTTCAAAGAGTTGATAACAGTTGATACTAGCGCAGCATGGTGAGTAAAGAGGTAGACGTAGTCCTCTTGCTCATGGAGATAATAGCTGGCGATGGTAACAGGATCTGGTAGCCAAATGGATATGGAATTCCTCTTGCGCGAGGAAGAGTTGAAGAGCTTCAGAGATTCGTTGTTATATGACGCTAGGTGGGTCACAGAATATATATCTGGAACAGACTCATACAAAATATAAGCGACCTGAACCCCTAAGAGAGAACAGAAGATCACTGTTGGTGTCTGACAAAGAGGAAGGAAAGAACATGCAAAAACATTGAAAATTATAATCTCAGGTACCGTGTATTCCAAGAATGCACCAAGCGGGCTGCATCACGCCGCCCCTACCCGTGTTCTGGAGCAGAATTGCGAAAATAGTTGCATCTTGCGCTGCTTATAAATTGCAGTCACGGGGAGTAATTAGTTCAAAAAGATTTGTTACGCACCTGAAAACGGTTATCATCATGAATATATTATTCATCTGTATAAATGGTGTTGGTGCAGTACATTGATGTGTAGATCAGCTGAAATAAGCGTTGGTGCTGTCAAATTTACTTTCATTTATTCCGATCCTTATTCTTCAGCGCTATGTGGCGCTAAATGACACTGTTGTTACCTCAGGAGCTCGGGACAGCTAAAATTTTCCTAAGTGCTCTGATTATTTTCCTACAGCGCTATGCGAAAACAGACGACACTATTGGTCTCTACTTTTCTAACAGCCAGTGAGATATAGGCCCTAGGCAGTGTCTTTTTTTCCACTTACTCCTCTTTCTAATCATATTATTCAATTCGTTTGTAAATCACATGTATTGTGTCAGTACTGTAGTTAGTAAATAGCCGCTTCCCTATTCATTATTATTATTATTATCATTACGGGAAAATGCCGTGAATGTTACGTACATTATACCGTACTACGTATCACCCCACTACCACCACAACAAGTTATATTTTTACATTTGTTTTTTCTGTTAGGTTATGTAGGCCTATAATATGCCAGTTCCGTAGTAGTATTCATTATCATCCATAAAACATAAATCCACCGGGCGGAGCCGGGCACTACTGCTAGTTTAATATAAAAACAGGTTTCGAAATTAATTATTACATAGATAGATTAATTATTACATAGAAATGTTAGGTACCATTGCGGCATTTGCTTGAAGTAGAAATAGTTAACCACGGAAAACCAGTTCTTGGATGGCTGAAGCAGGAATCGATTCGCTTCTCCTCACATTTTTCACGAGGCTGAGTGTGCCATGTACCTTCGGAACATAATTAAATTTCTAGGCAGAGCCAGGAATGGAAACCGGACCAAGATTTGTAGTTACACCCCGTGTGGGTGCGGGTTAGAATACACCCACGGTATGCCCTGCCTGTCGTAGGAGGCGACTAATAGGGCCGACATGGCCGAATACTTGCCAGTTTTTTTATTTGTTCAGATCCCCTGTGGATGGGGAGGGCAGAATTCATCCACGGTATCCCCTGCCTGTCGTAAAAGGCGACTTAGATGGGGCCTTATAAAGGTCGATTTTGGTTTTCTGGTCCCAGCCCTGGTTTGACCAGTAGAAACAAACATGCATGCTGTTAGGGGAAGGGCCACCAGCTTGGCCATCTGGCCAGAAAGCCTAGACGGTATGCCCCATCCCGTCAGGTGGGTGCGCCATGTACCCTACAGTAGTATCCGCCTTACAACGAAGGTCCCTGCATGGCCGAATACTGGAGCTGCATAAATCCGGTGCATGCCGAAGGGGAAGTGCCTGTTCGAGGAACTGGGACCCCGGGCAATATCTGCTATGCCAGGTAGGTATTGCCTTGGCTGGGTGGCGCCCACAGTGATAGCCCCCGTTCGGAGTGGGCAGTATTCGGGGAGGATTTCGTCCGGGATGCCATCAAAGCGATCACGGACACCTGAGTGTCGAGCTAATCCCAAGGTGTATACGCCTTGGGATGAAGCCTTTATTAGACAATTCCCCGCTGATAAGTCTCCTCGCTACCTGGTAGCTACGAGGACTGACGGGGGTGATTTTAAACTAGTAAAATCAATATTTTTTTCTGAGGAAATCGAGGGGAAATTCGGGGACCTAAGCGGGATTTCCAAGCTCCGGAACGGTCAGCTGCTGCTGCACACCGTTGATCCGAAGCAAACCGAAGCGTTGCTGGAATGCACGCAATTCGGCGAAATTCCCGTTAAGATCACAAAACACGAAACGCTGAATGAGGTCCGAGGAGTTATTTTCCATCGTGACCTCATTTTTAATAGCGATGCGGAATTGTTGCGGGATCTGGGGAAGAGAGGCGTCACCAAGATTAGGCGCATCACCCGAAAGATTGGAGAGAACAGCGTCGATACCGGCGCTTTTATTCTCCATTTTGAGGGTGATGTAGTACCTAAGCAGGTGAAGGTCACATCGTACCACTGCGATGTTCGACCGTACATCCCTCCACCTATGCGCTGCTATCAATGCCAGAAATTCGGGCATATTTCCGCCAGGTGCACTGCCAAGGCCGTGTGTAGAGAGTGTGGCAAGGGGACACATGAGGGTGAGAGGTGTACGCCTCCCCCGATTTGTCCTAACTGCCAAGGAAGCCACTCTCCACGATCGAAGCAGTGCCCTGAGTTCTGTAAGGAAGCAAAAATTCAAGAAATAAGAACTCTTGATAGGCTTTCATATCACGACGCTCGCAAGAGGTACCGTGATATGAATGCCCCCGAATTTCGGGTATCGTTTGCAGCTGCAACGACGCTCCTCATTCACCCCTGCCGCATCTTTACCGAGTGTAATACCCTCGACGCCCGTATTTTCAGCAGTATTAAAATCACCCCTCGCTGTACCAGCGAAAATGTCAGCCCGAAGGAGGTACAACAACCTTCTTCGGCCCAGCAAAAGAAGGCGCCGGTTATACCATCTAAACCGGCGCAATCGGAGAAGAAGTCATCTTCTTCTCCGAAACGGTCGGCGAATAAGTCTTCCCCAGTTAAAGGGGGAAAGAAGACTTTGTCGACCAGGGCTGGTCCTTCTTCCAGCCCACCTAATACGAAAAATATTGGGGAGAAGAGGGAGATGGTTCGTCGCCGTCTCTCTCGCCCTCCCTCTGACGGGGTGGCCATTGCCTCTGCTGGCCTATCCGCTCCCACTACCACCAAGGGAGCGAAGCCTGCTGAAGCCAAGCCCGTCCGTATGGAGGAACTCCCCTATAGAAAAGAAAATAGATCGGAGGAGGAGAGGGGAACGGTTCAGCGCCGTTTCTCTTCCTCTCCTAAAGGCAGGGCTGCTCACGTATCTGTTGGCCATCCCGCTCCCACCACTACCAGTCGAGCGGTGCCAGCAGGAGCGACCTTGTTTCATAAGGACCCGGTGTCTGTGGGGAAGGGACCATCTACTTCCCCAAACACACGTCGGCGCCGATCCAAGAAGAAATCTCTTCGGGACGTGTCGGGGACAGACACCCAGTCTTCGGACCGGGAGAAAGTCCCTCGACACCGCTCTCGCTCTTCCCCAAGAGCGAGACTCGTGAGGTCCGACGACGACCGCGCGCAACCCAAGAGGGCGCCCGCTCCATTTTCTTCGTCTTCTGAAGGAGGTGTGCTCTCCTGCCCCATCATCTCCAACTAGAGATGGGGAAGGGTGGCAAACGGTCAAGCATAAGTAGAAGACCCACTTCTACTTAAGTTCACACCATGGCACTATTACAATGGAACTGTAATAGCTATTCTGTTCATCTCGCTGGGTTACGACAATTAATATCTTCGTTTTCGGCAACCATTGTCTGTCTTCAGGAATCCAGGTTTCGTCCTGGACATGAGACAACAATGCGTCACTTCAAACTCTTCTCTAAGGACCGGGTGGACGGAAGTGTGGCCGCTGGTGGCGTCTGCACTCAAGTCCACTCTAGCCTCTTTAGTGAAGAGGTGCCGTTGCGTACTCAGCTAGAGGCAGTTGCAGTTCGTACTTCGTTGCCAGTAATGGCAACAGTATGTAACTTGTACATCCCGCCTGATTCTCAGCCGGATTACGACCAGCTGGTGGATCTAGTCTCTCAGCTCCCCCATCCTTTCCTCCTTCTGGGAGATGTTAATGCCCACAACACCATCTGGGGCTCCGCTACCACTAGCGGTAAAGGGAGAGATTTTGAGAGGCTGATCAGGCGGCTGGACCTGTGTCTGTTGAACACAGGGGAGCCTACGCACTTCTCTATTGCACACGGTACTTATTCAAGTATCGATATTACCCTGTGCAGTCGTGCGCTGGTTCCCCTGCTAGAGTGGGATGTACACGATGACCTTTGTAATAGTGACCATTTTCCAATTATCGTTACTCTTCCGAACCAGAGAGCCATCGAGTTACCAAGTCGATGGCTTCTCCGTCGGGCAGATTGGCCAACTTTCACGGCACGTGCGGTGTTTGCCGAAGATACCTTTGGGAGTGTCGACGATCATACCATTCACATAACGAATGGTATTTTGGCTGCTGCTGAGGAAACAATACCTTCCTCATCCGGCAACTTACGCCGGAAGCTTGTCCCTTGGTGGACAGCCGAGATTGCAGCAGCCATTAAAGATCGTCGACGTGCTTTCAAGTGCTATCGGAGGCAAAACACTATGGCCAACCTTATCACCTTCAGAAGGATGCGTGCTAGAGCCCGACATCTGATTCGGGAGAGTAAGAAAACGACGTGGGAAAAGTATGTGTCGTCCATGACGGCGCATACTCCATACTAAGCTTCGTCGGATCTCCGGACTCCCGACATCACTATCGATACCCGGAGTGTCCATCAATGGAGACATCATCACGGACCATCTCGCCATTGCCAACAGCACTGGCTCGCACTTCTCCGATGTATCCTGCTCCGGGAGTTACGATCCAACATTTCAGACTCTGAAGCGGTAGGCAGAGACTCACCCCTTGTCCTTTGCCACTGCTGCTTCGGAGTCCTATAATGTACCATTCTCTGAATGGGAACTGCGCAGTGCGCTTGCACTGTGTAGGGATACGGCTCCTGGACCGGATAACATATATAATCAAATGTTAAAACATCTGTGCGAATCCAGTATAAAAAAACTGTTGATCCTCTTCAATCGTATATGGATTGAAGGGGAGTTTCCATCTCAATGGCGAGAGGGGATCGTGATACCGATTCCTAAGGCTGGAAAGGATCCCAAGTTTATAAGCAGCTATAGGCCCATTTGTTTGACAAATGGCCTATGTAAGCTGCTCGAAAAGATGGTGAACCGTCGACTGGTGTGGTTCTTGGAGGATAAAGGTCTCCTGTCTGAGTTTCAATGTGGATTTCGCTCTCATAGGTCCACCACTGACCATCTGGTGCGACTTGAGAGCGCCATATAGGAGGCTTTTTTCCGAAAGCAGCACCTAGTCACGGTTTTCTTTGACCTCGAGAAAGCCTACGACACCACATGGCGCTACGGGATCCTTTCCACCCTTCACAAGTGGGGACTCCGTGATAACTTACCGACCTTCATTGCGAATTTCATGTCCGTCCGTCTCTTCCGTGTAAGGGTCGGTAGGACATTATCGCAATACTATACCCAAGAAAATGGAGTTCCTCAGGGTTCAGTGCTGAGTGTCACCTTGTTCGCGATTGCCATTAATGGCATTGTTGCCGCCGCCGGGTCCGCGGTAGTTCCATCGCTGTATGTAGACGATTTAGCTCTGCATTACAGCTTTGGAAGTATGGCAGTCGTGGAACGGCAATTGCAGCTAGCTATCAACCGGGTCGACAGGTGCTCACGACCGGGGTTTTCGTTTTTCAGCAGCGAAAACCTCCGTCGTCCATTTTTGTCGGCTACGGAGGCTACACTTACACCCTGAACTACATCTCAGGGATGCTGCGTTGCCGTTGGTTGAAACTTATCTCTTCCTGGGGCTCCAATTTGACAGCAAGTTAACGTGGCAGCACCATATACGGCAATTGAAAATGACATGTATCAGGAAACTGAACATGCTCAAGTTTCTTAGTGGCACTACGTGGGGGGCTGACCGTGCGGTCCTGCTACGGTTCTACCAAGCCCTCGTCCTGTCCCGGCTAGACTATGGTTCTGCGGCATACGGTTCAGCAAGGCCGGCAACCTTGAAAATGCTGGACAGTATCCACCATAGTGGCGTTAGGCTGGCTACCGGTGCCTTCCGGACCAGCTCGATACACAGCCTACTCGCCGAATCGGGTGTTCCACCTTTAAATTATAGACGCCAACATATGCTTTTAGCATATGCTGCCAATGTGCGTCAAATGCCGCAACACCCGACCTATCAAGCTCTCTTCGGTACCCAAAACCACCAGGGGTACGCCAACCGGCCTCGTGCCACTCGGCCGGTTGGTATTAGACTTGATAGCTCGTGTACTGAAATAGGAGTGGCTGTAGGTCCCTGTATGATCCGGACACCTAGCGAGGTGCCTCCGTGGCAAGTCCCGCGTCTGGAAATTCGGTTAGATCTGTACCGAGGTCCTAAGGTGAACACGGATGCGTCCGTTTACCGGGAGCAGTCCCACAGCATAGTTCACCGATTTCCGGACGCTGGCATTCTCTACACGGATGGTTCGAAGGTGGACGAGAAAGTGGGTTGTGCTTACGTTATTGATGGTGCAAGTACCAAGATCTCTTTGCCTGAGGCCTGTAGTGTGTTTACTGCGGAGCTCGTTGCCATCTATGAAGCTCTGCAGTTTGCACTACAGGATGCACGAATCCACTTTCTCGTGTGTACCGACTCTTTGAGTTCGTTGCAGTCAATTGCTACATGTTTCCCGCAACACCCCCTAGTGCAGCGAATCCACGACCTACTAGCCGGGCTGTGCCACGCTGACACTCGAATCATCTTTCTGTGGCTTCCAAGCCACATGGGAATTGCGGGAAATGAGTTAGCAGATCAAGCTGCAAAAGAGGCGGTATCACTACCACCTCGACTAATGGAGGTACCCGCTAGAGATATTCGCTCTCAGTTACGCCTACAAGTTCTGGCTTTTGGGAGAGTCAGTGGCTAGCTGACCCACTGCCCAGTAAACTGAGAGCGATCAAGGGAACTACTTGCGTTTGGCGGAGCTCCTTCCCGGCCCGGAGAGAGTCCGTCATTTTGTGTAGGCTAAGGATAGGTCATACAAGATCCACCCACTCGTACCTAATGAGAAGGGAAGACCCCCACTTTGTACCTGTGGAGCCGTATTCACCGTGGCCCACGAGTGTGTGGATCTTGCTGGCTTACGAAGAAACCTTGGTTTGCAGATGACACTCAAACTTACAGTATATTAGCCGATGACGCGGTGGCTACTGATCGCGTTATCCGCTTTATAAGTGAGAGTGGGTTAGGGCCAGCAATCTTAATTTTCCAGTGAACTTTGACTCAACGACTTGTTCGTTTTTGAATGATAATGTTTTGTTTTTTCCGTAATTTTTGTTTATTTTTATAATTTTTATTTTTATTTAATTGTTTGTTTTTTGTTTTATTAATTTTTGGTCTTTTTAAATTTAGATGTCCACCTCAAAATTTTAAATTCAATTCCAAATTTGTATTCTTTAATCTGTGTTAAGAGGGGCAGATGACCTCGTAGTTCCGCCCCTTAAAACAACAATAACTAACTAACTAACTAACTAACTTTGTAGTTACAACACACGATGTGCGCCACAAGAAAATGGCAGGTAGAGAAACAATTAGATCCAGTTTCGTGAGCTCGGTGTGTCCTGCCCCTTGTGGATCCATGTGGACGTTCATCTCTATTAGCAGAGAGTGGTTCTTGCTAATCACGTCGTGTATCTGATGAACAGGTAATGAGACCTCTCCAAATCACCATCGATTGGGCTGACCCAGGCGCACAGTCGCCAGGTGACGACCCGAGATCAAGATGAACGTGGCCAGTTCAACACGTGCTGCCAGCTTTAGTTTATTCCGTTCCTGCCTTTTTATAAGTTAGGCAAGAGGTCCAGCGTAACGACTCATATACGCTATTGTATAAAAGGTTATTTATAATATACGCATAATACATTATTTTAAAATTCCCCAAGGATGTCACCTGAACCTTTGTCCACTTGAAAAGAAACCCGCGTGCACAAAAAGGAAGCACTCGTATCTCCCATGTGTAATCAACAGTGTTTTTTCTCTCACCTAAGTGAGGAATACCTAACAGGTACAGTATCTGCTTCTCGTCATTCACTTCCTTTTCTGGCTTATAGCTTGCCACGGTGGGTGAGTGGTTATCGTGTCGGATTACTAACCCGAAGTTTGCAGGTTCGCTCCTGGCCGTGGTAAGTGATTTTTGAAAGGCGGAAAAATCACATTACGCGTGTCATACGATGTTGGCATGTTAAAGAACCCATTTGAATTCAGTAGGCCGTGTTCATAATGGCAAAATTAATTTCGGGCTTTTCCGCCAACACAAAGTTCCTCATTTCTCTACTAGAAAGCGCTCTAGTGTCAAGGAGCTTAGATATCTAACCTCCCTGGCTTTCATAGTGCTTCAAGGAACAACAAAATTTGACATGCATGCTGCCCTTTGGGTGTCAAATAACAAAGCTTGCACCCGGCATCCGAGGCCATACGATATTATTATTATTATTATTATTATTATTATTATTACCTGGCTTATTGATTATTACAATTACCGCATGTTTTTTACTTTCGTCTTCCGCCAAGCAATGTACTCCTTCGTATACTTCCAAGTTTGCTTTCCTGAATGCGGACGCGATTTTTGACGAAACCACATGGTGCCGAGTGTTCCCATTATTTCTCCTTTTGAATAATATCCTTGCAAGTGATCCAGCATTTCCATTCCTCACAACCTGGCAAGCGAAAGCAGAATGTGCCTGTAGTTTTACTTGGAATCGGTCTCAATGATGTAATGTTGTAAGATATTCTGAATACGATATTCCTGCTCTATTGCTAAACCATACATTCGTCTTAGGATTATACTTATATGCGGCTATAAGTTTATATCTATTTGGATGATAACTCCATAATACAAAGGCTTGCAGCTGTAGATGTTTTCTGAACTGATGTCCCAATTTTGATAGTGGATCGTCATGTCAAGGAATCCATAAGTTGAATTCATTCGATTAATACAATATACTACTGTATATTAGCAGTACCAAACACTCGAACACATGCTTGAAAAACGCCGCATAATGGATTGGCTTGTAACTAGCCCAAGGGAGATTAATGAAATAGTTCTAGTTCTCGCCGAACCTCAATCATTAACAAACATTATAGATATAAACTGATTTTACGGCAATATTTCACGTAATTCTCAAAAAGTAAATACAAATAATTAAGTTAAATCAGGCAATGAGGTCAACATCTACACAGCCGACTAAAATCTCTCAGAGAATGCATTGTTTTGCAACTAGCCGCTAGGAAAGCCACTGCATGGTTGTCGCATGTTTTAGTGGGAAGTGTCCTGCATTATTATTCTATTCGATATTAATTATTAATACACAGACAATTAATATATGAGTCATCAAATGCAGGTGAACTTGAAATAAATAACAATAAGTTAATTAACTTGTATAGTGTACATCATTTCATTGCCACCTACTTTTATCTCAGGGTATGTTTTGAGACTTCGGACCCAAAAGGCCTGGGTTCGATTCTGGACTCTGCTAAGAAATTGAATTCTGGTCTGAAGGTTGGAACGTGGTACACTTAGCCTCATGGGGCAAAACTGAGAAGAGGTGGGTTCTATTCGCACCTCAATTATCCTAGAAGAGGTTCTCTATGATTTCACATTTAAATCAAATGCTCGGATGGTTCCTAACTTAAGGATACGGCCACCTCCTTCTCTATCCTAGATTCAATTACAAATATAAACACTTTTTATTTTTTTGACACTACGATTACACAGCTTATCTGGGAAATTATCTACACACCCAATGCACACGGGACTGAAATGGCCACAAGGTCTAAGCCCTTAAATGACACCACCACCACCACCACCACAACAACATCAACAACAAAGCCTTTTAATTCTTTACAATATTAGTTGTTTTGATTGAGCCAGGTGTGACATTTATCTTCCGTTTCCTAAAAAATTCAACTATACGTGAAATATGACCAAATAGGCTTTAGGCTACAACGAGTATTTTTTTAAATCGATATACTAAAGTGAGTTGAATAAAAGAAGAAAAAAATTCGCGGGCCTCAATCATCTTGTGGAGAGATTTCTCGTATATCACGAAGCTCAGGTGTTCACTGAAGCCTTCAATAAAAGTGCCTTTCAGTAATACATTTCTCTATCTCATTTCCTTCTAGAGAGACAGTTTCATCGTCCATGATATGACGAATTATAAGTTGAAATAAGGGAATGGAGTAGTCTTAAATAAAAGAAAACATGGAACATGATGACAAGATGAGCAAGGTTGAGAGCTTTTCCCGGAAACGATTCCACGGTGACTGGCTTTAATACAAGTCTCAATCCCAGGAGATGGCTATCCGTGGAGCCGCGCGCGGGCTGCTCTGTTGATCTATGGTGGGTCGTGCCTGGAACTGAACAATGTTGTGTTTCAAAACATCATTATCGGCCACCGGATACTCTTTCAATTGAGTTCTAGGCCAGTGACTCCAACGTGTACCACTACAACGACATGTCGCTAGCTAAATCCAGTGAATTTTGGAAGTCATTTGACGTCGAAATTTAGGAAAATGAGACCAGTATCTTCTATAGGTGGCCACCTCGTGGTGTAGTGGATAGCATTCTTAGCTGTCACCCCTGAGGTTAGCTTGCCACGGTGGGTGAGTGGATAGCGTGTCGGTCTACTAACCCCAAGATTGCAGGTTCGCTCCTGGCCGTGCTAAGTGATTTTTGAAAGGCGGTACAAATATGACACGCATGTCATACGATGTTGGCATGTCAAAGAACCCATTTGAATTCAGTAGGCCGTGTTCATAATGGCAAAATTAATCTCGGGAGTTTCCGCCAGCAAAAAGTTCCTCATTTCTCTACTAGAAAGCGCTATAGTGTTCAAGGAGCTTAGGTATCTAACCTCCTTGACTTTCATAGTGATTCAAGGAACAAGGAAATTCGATATGCAAGCTACCCTCTGGGTGCAAATTACAAAGCTTGCACCAGGCACCCGAGGCCATACGATATTATATTATACCCCTGAGGTTCAGGTTCGATTCCTGGCTTTGCCAGAATTCTGAGGGCTGGAATGTAGTACATTCGATCCCGTTAGGCAAACTTGTAGAGAGTTTTATTTTATTCCAACCTCAGTCCCCTAGAAGAGGTTTTCCGTGGTTTCCCCACTTGTACGCAAGGCAAATACAGGGATGGTTTCTATAACTTGAGGCCACAGCCACCTCCTTCCTAATCTTCACCTGGATTACAAATACACCCCGCAGCGTAACCATCAGCATTAGATCCCTCAGCACGACCACGACAGGGTGCCGTAACAAGTATGGAGAATGGCTGTTCGAATCCTGGCACTGACAGTTCTTATCCTGGGTGTGATATTTCCCCACGTTATACCACACTCCTTTCAGGAAAATGCTGGGATAGTAACTTATTTCAAATCCCTGGGCACCTACTCTATTCCCGACCCTAATAACTACAGGCACACACTTGTACAGTGACCGCAAAACACAGGTTATTAGACAAATTTCACACCCACACCGAAGTACACAGGGCTAAATAACCACGAAAATGAAACAAAGCAAACAACAAAACTGTTATAGACACAAGATGTATTATTTGAATGCAGTTTTAGCGACACTATTATGTTCAGCGTTTGTTAATATTAGCTTACCCTATATACAGAGGTATGCAAATTATTAAACTCATATGGAAATTGAAATCAATCAAAATCTTTTATTCAAGATCATTTTATTGACCAACTGGCTATACATTTTATTGGTCAAAACTAAAGTTCGATGCTTTTCAGTCGGTCAACACGAATTGAGATGGGTTATTCCCTAATACTGAAAAAAAAAATGACATGACATTAATAAATTGACCATTTGCCACAACCACATATTCACTCCAAACAAAAGAATTCCAGAGGTCAATCACCACTTCCAGTATCTCAATAAAACATTACATAGACCACAACTAACAAATATTGACCAGTTGCATTATCTCAACTAAAATAGTACAGTACAGCTGCACAGAAGAAACCCCTTTTGTTCCAAAAACCGTGCTATGGTTGGCTTTTAGTAAATCGTTAGAAAAGCACAAGAAAAGCTTAACTCTAACTTTCCGACTTACCGTTCCAATGTTATAGTCTGCCGAAGTGTGAAAATTGTCCGACACCGGTCCCGGTCTAAACTATGCCCACCGCTCTCTCCGCAGTAACAATTGTAGCCTTGACTACGCAGCGTTGCATTTGCTGCGCTATAACTTTGGAACGGTAAGTCGGAGGAAACAAACGTTTAAATAAATGTTGCGGACAATTTTTAGAGGAACAAATTTCTGATTCACTCTTTTGTGAAAAAAAAAAAACATTTTTTCTAGGACAAAACGTGAAAAAACACTTTTTTGGAAACTTTGGCGCCACCTAGCGTCTGCATTTCAAAACGTATGACATGATCTCAATGAGACAAATTGTATGTGACAATGTCCTCTACATTTTTGTTTAAAAAACTTTTCTTTAAAATACGTAGATTCAGAGAAAAACGCTTTTCAATTTTTTTTGAGTTTTCCGACAACATGATACTACAAATTATTCCGAAATTTAGAGTTAAGCTTTCTTTTAGCTTTTCTAACGATTTACAAAAAGCCAACCATAGCACGGTTTTAGTAACAAAACCATTCCAGCTGTACTGTACTAACACTGCAACTAAATAAGTGTATATATTGTAAATATATTCACCCATATTTTCAGACATAGATTTTATAGCCTAAGTGTAATGGATGTGATGATGATCGCTTGACGAAAGAAACTGGTAATCCAAGTGTATTTATTAATCTCATGTAATATTAATTTGCTACTATTAGGGAATTACCCATCTAATTTGGGTACAATCATATTCACCGACTGAAAAGCATCAAATTTTGTTTACCAAGGCAACACTGAAAAACGGCTTCAAACACGATAATATTTTGTTGGTCTAATTAGTAATGATTTCTCCCATAAGAATTTACGTCTGTAAACTTTCGAATTTGGGGATTTTGAGGGACTCCAGAGCTCAGTTCATATCCTCTTTTTTTCATTGACTTTGGGATGTACCCTCTAAATCAAGTGGCTTCGATTTAGGGTCCATTAATCTCCGATTAATTCAAGAGCGACTCTCTGCTCTAAATACACACGAGATATAGAATAAAATAATCCAAACACAAAGTGTCACATTTTGTGTGAGCAAGGCTCCTCTTTTAGAGGAACATCCAAAAAATCATTTCATTATCGGTTTCTTAAAAGAAAATATCCTGAGTCTATTGGTTAAACATTTGAGATAATTTCAGCCCCTTGGAAAACATGTTCACTTCATTAAATCATGAAAAGTATAGCTGAAATGTAGGAAATCTAGCACACTTCTGTAGCTTGAGAACTCCTGTCTTCGCCGTACCAAGACGGTTATCAAGTATAAAGTTGGTGTTTCATCGTATTAGAACTCAGCTCATGCCAAACAGGTGGACGTGGCTCTCAATGATACGTGCAGAATAATAACTGGGTGTCTCAAATCCACTCCAATTGAATGGCTTTACCACCTCGCCGGGATAGTACCACCTTCTATTCGAAGAGAAATATCAGCGAATAAGGAAAGGAAGAAGGTGGAGCATGAAGGAACTCATCCGTTATATGGGTATGAATTACACACACCAAGACTGAAATCTCGGAAGAGTTTCCTAAAATCATCAAAGGAACTCACAACCACCGAGAAAAATGCTAGACTACAATCTTGGAAACCTAAATGTCTTCTTCCTGGTGGCTGTACAACACCATCTGAAACTTTACCACCGGGTCATAACGAGGCATGGATGACATGGAAATCCCTAAATAGGTTGAGATCAGGAGTCGGCAAATCAAGAGCTAATATGGCAAGATGGAACTACGCTAAAGACGGAAACATCAAGTGTGATTGCGAAGATCAGACTGTCGACCACATGATTCAATGTCGTATGTGTCCAACCACTTGCACAACACCTAGCCTCAGAGGATGCACTACAAGTCGCCAAGTTCAGGTCTAATTGTATTTAGTGAAATATTTTGTATTGTGTAACATGTTTCTGATACGAGAATAATAAAGAACAATATCTTCAGGTGGTAACTGATTTTTTGTTCTCTGAGCTGATTCAGGGAAATTAAATTGTGAAAACCATAATTTTCAGGAGACTCTGCACAAAAGTCATCCGTGACATGCTGTGCAGATTTTGAGAAAGAGATCCTATGAAATTTTCACGCGATGATGACTATTACATATCATTAGACTGAAGCAAGATCGGTCAGGCGATGCTGGGTAGTATAAACAAATTCAATGATTGATTCATTGATAGCTTCGATAAAAATCCATATATAAGACATTAGAGGGGGCTGTTAGTTAATTCACTTTACAGTCACGTAATGCTATTTCCATTTTTGAAGCGCTGCTAAGAGGAGGGGTTGAGAATGAGCGTCAGAAGTGAGCTACATAAACCTATCAGTTTGTCAGAGTCCGGATCAAGATTTTTAAATATACAATATACTATTCATTTCGTCTTGACTACCGTGATATAAGAAAAAGTATAGTAGCTATTCAACTACAGAGCGTACGTTCGATCCCGAGCTATTGAATGTATATGATAACATGAGTTATTGTGGTTTCTGTATAAGGGTGTGTACTTGTAATTGAGGTTGGGTTTGGGAAAGCGGCAATGGTGACCTCACGTGAGAAGGCATCCCAGGAATTATCAGCAGTAGAAATGGAAGAAACTACAAAATATCACTTCTAGGAAGGCTAAAGAGGTAATCGGACCCATCTCTTCTTAGTTCTGCCTCACAAGTTTGAGGGTACTCCGTTTCTATCCCCAGACAAGAATTGAATTTCTTTTCAAAGTCGGTAGTCGAACCCAGACCTTATGAGTGACAGGAAAGATAGCTAGCCAGTACACTTTAACTCCAGAGCAATACAGGTTATCAGATAGATCACTCACAAACACACAAGCATACGTGACTGATGACAATGATGTCAAAACTGCTAAATAAAGCAGCAATAGCAACAACTCTGTCGCCATTAGCCAATATAAAAGAATCATACTGATGTGCAGTGGTATCGACAATTGCTTTCTAAACCATCAATTTTGCCGTCCAGCTTAAGCGCCTCATCAATCATTAATATCTGGCCACACAATGAATATGGTTTCAATACACTACTTTAATTGACAGATCATATGACAGTTTATTTTAATTAAATACATTTCAAAATGTGTGTTTTGTTTTGGAGATTGATTCAGCAGCAGACCCTGAAATAAATAACACTAGTAATAATAATAATAATAATAATCCCACTAGAAGACACCACTATCAGAAACGTCCCGGCGGTTAAGTATCTAGGAGAGTGGATCTCAGCAACCCATAGTAGAAACATAGCCATAGACACAAGATGCACCAAATTTGAGAGGGCCTACCATATACTCAATCTTTACTCAATAGCATTTTACTGATAACCAAGAAAGCAACAGAAGAAGAGGAAGGTGGACAAAACAAGAGCAGATAAGAGGAAGAGGCCATTGGAGTACCCCGCATATGAACCAGGATGATTTCAATGCAGCTACTTCGAAAGATACGGGTTTACTACGGAATATTCATCTTTCCTCAACTCCCTGGACATCGTCTGTTCCATCTGCTGGTAAAGATCTGTTCCAGCACAGAAATCCTTCTCTCCACTTTAGTTTATAGAAGGGAGTTGGGGGTGTAGAAATATGACGGAAGACTTAAGCTTAATGTCCATATATCGTTATCATGTTAAAATACCAGGCCCACAACACCTAAAAACCCTCGATTTTGTTTGTACACATCTCATTTTTTTTTAACATATTGCATCTTAGATTGAATGAGTTACCTTGCACTATTATTATTTATTTATTTATTATTTATTTATCGTATGGCTTTTAGTGCCGGGAGTGTCCGAGGACATGTTTGGCTCGCCTGAGTCTGTAGCTGCTACCAGCCGACACCCTAAAGGGTGAGCTACAAGTTCCGTTCAATTTCAAGTAGTTCCAACTTTCGCCACCAGATATCAATGATACCTAGTGGTGAACGTTGGAACTTTGATAGAGCGTTCTGACGAAATCTAACCTAACAAATTTTGCTTTACACAAGTTTAGTCTGTGAAAGGATCTTCTACATGCCATAAATCTATGACATGGGACCGCCGCCGGCTTTACTTCCCCTCCGAAGGAAGGCATACTGAAGGATTTTTGCACTATGAAATACCAGAATATATTCAAAATCGTACAAATCAAAATAACAATGCAAAATACACGAATCTGACGAAATATGGACTGCTACCGAATTATCAAAATATACGCATGTACTTACAACCGACTACTCATTAATCATCGTAATTATGAATGGAGCATGCAATTTATGAGTTTCAATGTCGTATCGTTACTACCAAGCATCAATTCCCATCTCTAGTAGTGAACTCACGTCTTAGCGACTTGGTATGTGACTTAGCGGTAACGTTCTCACCTGCTGCGTCCAAGCTTGCAGGATCGAATTCTGGTGCAGCCATTTGGCATTTGAGGGTGCACAAATGCGAGGGAGCCATGTCAGAAAATTTACTGGCACGTTGAAAATCCGTTTTGAGGCAAAATTTTGGCACCCCGGCGTCTCTTAAGGGACACTGGGACTGAAATTTTCAAATTCTATATAAACTGAGGTACAGCTTTGAAATTTTATATGGTTATGAATAGTCGTATTATAAACCACAGTGGGAAATGTGAGCATTGTAAGTTGATTAGTTCTCCAGATATTAATTATTTTGTACATTTATTGTGCTAATTATTCAAGTTTTATAAAGGTCAGCCGCGTAAAAACAAACAAGATTGTGTAACTCTTAGGTAATATTCTACTGCACTATAACAATTGGAAGAAACCTACGGATCCGATTTTGAATTGCATTTATGATTGTCAAGAATTTTTTTTATATCAAAGTTTTTTTTTCTAAAAAAAATCGTATTTTTTCCAGTTTGATTTTTTTGCAGCCATACCAAAAGTGCAATCTAAAAAACGATCCGCAGGTATATAGTTATTGCAATGAAGATAATAAATTCCCATTTTGAAAGCAATATCATAAGATTTATGACGCGAGTAACATTTTGAATGCCTGAAGAAGTGAATCCGAGAAAACAGCAATTTTCTAAAATGATGCACAATTTACAAGGTTTCAGCTTACCAATGACTGTCCTACAGCATAGGAGACTCCCTCCTTCGTCTGTTTTTCAGCCTCCTCCTTCATTTCTGTCAGTTTCACCTTCAGTCGACATGCCTTTCGCTTCTCCAATTATGACCGCGGACTTACATACTTCCTGCGACTGTCACATCTTTCAAGTGTTTGTGCTGTGACATGAGATACTGAAGTTAGTCTTATTCCTGATTTCAACTCTATTGTTGCACTACACCCCATATTGAATTCTGCTACAGAATTGCAAACAGCAATTTCAAGTATCTTCCGTGAAATAAAAATCTCTTTTGGACACTTCCTCCAGATAACAGAATGCAGAGACTCATTCTGATTTTCAGTAGCACCACGGATGCATCTGCATTGTAGCTCATCTGATGCCAGCCTTTGATAAACAGGCATAATCTTGACAACTAAGGGTTCTTAAAGTTCTACGGCCATTTTGTCATGACTCTGTGGTGTTTTACCAGCTGCGATACTTCGATTGTAGAAAAACCAAGACTCTGAACCTTCAGGACACTTACTGTGCTGGGGCGTTTAAAGGACACACCGTGCATTTTAAAGCTACGCCAGGGCTTTAAAAATGGCGGAATTCGGATAAAAACACTGCTATATGATCCGCAGGGGATAGGGGTGTATTAATATGGAAAAATCCGAAAATCGACATTTTCCACAAATTTCACTAAAATTTCAGTCCCAGTGACCCTTAAAGCCGCAGTAGTTAAAAGGCACATAAAACCAATAACATTAATTAATTTTTTACACCTAAGGCATGACTGGAATTGACAGTAACACCAACGCACAGTTCCAAAATCTCACACACTGTCCCTGAGTATTACCTTTCACCTTGATGGTTATGCAACCTAACTTACTTATTATGTTTCAGCGACTACCGGTCCTCGTGGTCACATTATGGAATGCAGTACCTTATATACTAAGCATAAACTCTTAAAATGAAATTATTGATGAAACTCAGAGTGGTCTCCCAGTTTAAACTGTTCGCGAAGGAACTCTCAAGTGGTGACACACAGCACTTGAGTCCACCTGTTGACATTATTCAGGCGACACGTTGTCCTGTCCAACGTCCTTAAATGCAATCGTTGTTTACTTTATAATTTGACACGAATAAAGGATTACTAACGAGTGAAATTGGGACTGAGAACATTACTGGTGATGTCCTACGTAAATGTTTGTTGTTGTTCTTGTTAATTTATTTCATGGGCTTTTGACATTTTGGAACGAATAAATATTTATTTTATGCAAGTCCATATGAGGGAAAGATGACCTCGCTGATCCTCCCCTTAATACAACAATAACTAACTAACTAACTAACTAACTGAGTCCATATGGACTGCGACCACCTCGAGGTGTAGTGTCTAGCATTCTTGGATGACGCCTTGAAGGTCTGGGTTCGATAACTAGCTCTGCCAAGAAATCTAATTCTTGTCTGATGGCAGGAATGGGTATACTCAGCCTTCTGAGGTAAAAGTGAGAAGAGGAGGGTTCGATTACCACCTCGGTCATCCTAGAAGTGGTTTTACGTGGTTTTCCATTTCTACGCCAGGCAAATGCCAGGATTCCTGCTAAGTGAAGGCCACGGCCATCTCCATCCCAATTCTCACCTCAATTATACTAAACAATCTGAATCCAATCGGCCGCCTTCCTTCCAGCAGATAACCTACATCATACAATCATTGCAGAGTTATGGAAACTGGCTGACGACAATCTCATTCACAGATTACACAATATAATCTTATGTATATAGAAAGGAATGTCTGTCTGTTCGTCTTTTATGCATTCATAAACCATTCATCCGATTGCGTACAAATTTTGGTGAGTTATTGTACACACTTTCGGGATGTTCATAGGCATAGTTCGTCCATTTCACAATAGATAGCGCGCGAGAAGTTTAAACAAATGCGTAATGGCGATGCGTTCATATACAATTCATCCGATGGCGATCAAATTTTGGTGAGTTGTTGTGCACAGTCCCAGAAAAGTTATAGGCGTGATAAATCCAATTTACAATAGATGGCACGCGAGTAGCTTCAACAAAATGGCGTGCATTTGTTTAAAGAAGGTCCCACATGCGTTCATATACCATTCATCCCATTGCGATGAAACTTGGGTGAGATGTTCTTTACACTTCAGGTAAGGTTTCTGGCTTAGTAAATCCACTTTACAATAGGCAGCTCACGAGTAGATTCAACAAATGAGCGACGACGGGCGAAGCGTTTCAACAAAGTCCTGTATACGTTCACATACCATTCGTCCGATAGCAATGAAACTTGGGTGAGAGGTTGTGTACACTACAGGCAAGGTTTCTGGCTTAGTAAATCTAGGTTATAATAGGTAGCGCACGAGTAGATTCAACAACTGAGCGACGACGCGCGAAGCGTTTCAACAAAGTCCCGTATGCATTCTTATACTATTCGTCTGATAGCGATGAAACTTGGGTGAGATGTTGTGTACACTTCAGGGAAGGTTTCTGGCTTAGTAAATCCACTTTACAATAGGTATCGCACAAGTATCGCAAATGAGCGACGGCGCGCGAAGTGTTTCAACATAGTCCCGTATGCGTTCATGTACCATTCGTCCGATAGCGACAAAACTTGGGTGAGTTGTTGTGTACACTCCAGGGAAAGTTTCTATCAACAAAGTCCCATATGCGTTCATATACCATTCGTCCGATAGCGATGACACTTGGGTGAGTTGTTGTGTACACTTCAGGGAAGGCTTCTGGCTTAGGAAATCCACTTTACAATAGGGATCGCACAAGAAGGTACAGTAAATGAGCGACGGCACGCGAATCGCTTAAACAAAGTCCCGTATGCGTTCATATATAACATTCATCCGATTGCTATGAAACTTTTGTTGGATTGTTGTGCACACTCCAGGAAAGGTTTCTGACTTAGTAAATCCTTTTTACAATAGGTAGCACCCGAGTAGATTCAACAAATGAGTAAGGGCGCGCGTATCGTTAAAAAAAAACCGTATGCGTTCATATACCATTCATGCGATTGCAATGAAATTTGGAGAAATGTTGTTTCCACTCCCGCAAAGATTTCTGATTTAGTAAATACATTTTACAATTGGTAGCGCACGAGTAGATTCAATTAATGAGCGACAGCGCGTGAATCGTTTCAACCAAGTGCCGTATGCTTTCATATATCATTCATCTGATTATGATAAAACTTTGGTGAGTTGAGTACATTCCTGCGAAGGTATATGAATTAGTAAATCCGTTTTTCAATGGGTGGTGCACAAGTAGATTCAACAAATGAGTGACGGTGCGCAAATCGTTTAAACAAAATCCCGTATGCGTTCATATGCCATTCATCCGATTGCGATGAAACTTTCATGTGTTGTAGTGTACACGCCAGGGAAGGTTTTCGACTTAGTAAATCCATTTTACAATAGGTAGCGTACGAGTATATTCAACAAATGGGTGACGGTGCTCGAATCGTTTCAACAAAGCCCCGTATGCGTTCATATACCATTCATTTCATTGCGATGAAACTTTGGTGAGTTGTTGAGCACGCTCCCATGATTTTTTTGAGATAGTAAATCAATTTTACAATAGATTAGAGGTGGTTAACGGAAAAAGAAAAAAAAATATTGGGAACCCAAAAGCACTTCAACAAACAAAGTTACAACGACAACACTTTCTTTGATTGGCATTGCAACGCATGCCGGGTACAGCTAGTATCCAATATTTGGAAGACCGAAAAAATCCCCATAGAATGGAAATGTGCACTTATAGGCCTACACGCGCTTCACAAAGAGGGTGATATGATCGACCCGAACAACTATAGAGGCCTTTCCCTCCTCCCAGTAGCGTAAAAAATTCTTTCTGAATAGACTTGAACCTCAAGTAGACGCACAGACAGGAGAATATCAAGCTGGTTTGCGTAAGGGGCGCTCTTGCACGGAACAAATTTCGAATCTGAAGACAATCTTGCAAATACCGTCTTGTGGAAACACCGTGGTTACCTCCGTTGATTTTAAAAAGGCCTACGACTCCGTCGTCAGACCAAATCTCTTCAGCATTCTGTAAGAGTTCAAAGTTGATAAGGAAACTAGGGCAATAATTCAACAATTTGGTTGAGAAATTTCTCAACCTTTTGAAATACACACTGGTATTCGCCAAAGAGATGAACTTTCACCCTTCCATTTTAATATGGTCCTGGAAAGAATGATCAGAACTGGGGAAAGAGAGGGTAAGAGAATACACACTAGTAGAAGAAGAGAGTATAGAGCTAATATCAAATGCCTGGCGTTTGCTGATGACCTTGCCATATTAACGAATACCAGACAAGAAGCAAAGCATGCAATAATTGAATAATTACACCAAATTTCTCAAAGGGTTAGTCTCCTGATACCTTATGTAAAAACTCAGTACATAGAACGATCGCCTACCGACAATCTACCCATGAAGACGCGATATTGTTCTACTAAGGAGAAATCATCCAACCTTCAGGCCTAAAGATAATAGCAAATCAAGAACGAGTGACAAAATTACAGAGAACGTACAGTCTTATCAGGGATCATTGAAACAAAAACAAAAACAACAAATTGATCTCTGCAAAATTAAGACACTAAAAAACAGTTGTTGTTTCGCACATTATGCCGCAGAAACAACAAAAATTAAAGAAATAAAAATAGAAAAACAAGAACGTAAAATCCTCCAAAACATTTTTGGACCAGTGAATATGGAGGTAGTATGGATCAAGAGAGCATCATCATACATTTATAAAACCATAGAAACTATCACCGACACTTTCAGAAAGAGACGAGCCAAATTTTTGGTCACATATACAGAATGGACCAGCACAGAATTACAAAACAAATTTACAACATCACCCTCAACAGTAAAGACAAGTCCAAATGGATACAGGAAACTGAGGAAGATCTCAAGCAGCTAAACATCACGATGCTCGACACAATTGATCGGGTTAAATTTATAAAAACCCTAATGAAACATAAATTTGATAAAGAACTGCTACCAATGATGCCAAGAAATAAGTGGACGGACGAACGGAAGAAAGAACATAGTGCACGAATGAAGAGGATTTGGGAAGAACATCGCCGCAAGACTGGGTTGTAATGAAAATTGTTCAAGTTCACACGCTCTCTTAAAAGGGAATGTACGATAGTAAAAAATAAATAAATAAATAAATAAAAAATTAATAAGTAAGTAAATCCAAATACCTTTGGTAAAATAAAACAACACGCTGGATTCAGAAATGAAACAGAAATTTAGAACGAAATAATTTAAGAGATGAATGTAGTATGGAAAGGGAGAATTTTGTCATTATGAACACGGCGTACTGAGTTCAAATGGGTTCTTTAACATGCCAAATCGTATGACAGGGGTATCGTGATTTTTTTTCGCCTTTCAAAAATCACTTACCACGTCCAGGAGCGAACCTGCAAGCTTGGGGTTGGTATTCCGACACGATAACCACTCACCCACCGTGGCAAGCATAGTAATAATAATAATAATAATAATAATAATAATAATAATAATAATAATAATACAGTCATAATAATGGTTTTTATTAAGGTGTTCGGTTTTGGCTCAAGATAAAATTGGCAACCCTAGATGAACTCACGATCCTGCTGTAGCCCACGCATGGTGCCCAAGGAGTGGAGAAGTAGGGACCTTGGATTTGTAGAAATCTTAGAATCCCCTGTGCAAATGAATAAGTAAGCCTCTGGAATGCGTCGGCAAGATGAATCGTAATGCAGTGAGGGAGATAATATAATAGAAACAGAACGGAGCCGAAAGGATATAAATGGAAACGAGTTCCTAAACCAGTTTCACAGAACATACTATATAATACGCTAAGACTCATTTGAAATTAAAATGAATACATTAGATGGGAAACTTCACACTTACCTAGTGAAAAGAAAACAAGACAGTGACTTTATTTCTATCCTTACACATGACAAAATAAAATAAAACACCGAGCACTTTTTATGATTAGCTTTCAGTTTTATAGATAATACCACAGCATAATTTTTCTACCCCTGTATGAGTTAAAGGCTGTTCCACCATAAAGAGAGGCAAATAATAGAATGAAAATTGCACATTTTTTCACAAAAATATATACCTAGGTATATTTTATCCCAGCTAATTCTGTCATGCTTATCGCCTCGAGAGCGTATGGAGTCGGGTGGGAGAAGGGGTTTGGTTGGTTGGTTGCATTTAAAAGTCAAAAAGCGTTGCTCAAAATTTACATATTAATAACTGGGTTATGGAAATGCAATTAGGCTACTGTGCACTGTATTCTGGTACTTCCCCATCCCCATGACGCGAGCGCGAGCTTGCCGCGGGGCACTGTGGGGGTGGAGTAGGTAGCTGAAGGAGGACCACGGTATTCATCTGCTTTATTATCCCCCACAACCATCACACCAAGCCTCTCTCGCTTTAGGTGCGACAGTTATCCTTCATGGATTCCTCCGTAGCGTAGCGGTCAGCATGGTTAGCTGCCGCCCCGGAGGTCCTGGGTTCGATTCCCGGCTCTGCCACGAAATTTGAACAGTGGTATGAGGACTGGAACGGGGTCTACTCAGCCTCGGGTGTTCCAAATGAGTAGAGGGGGTTCGATTCCCACCTCAGCCATCCTCGAAGTGGTTTTCCGTGGTTTCCCACTTCGTCTTCGGGCACATGCCGGGATGGTACCTTCTTCAAGGCCATGGCCACCTCCTTCCCTCTTCCTTGCCTATCCATCCTGACCATCCCTTACCTTCCCTCATGAGGCCCCTGTTCGCTTTGCAGGTGAGTCCGCCTGGGCGAGGTGCCAATCACACCTCACCAGTTGTATCCACTCCGATTAGATGTTCCCAGCTCTAGGACACTGCCTGTAGAGGCGGTAGGGGTGAGTTCCCTCGCTGAGTCCGTGGGTTCCACCAACCTGGAGGGTAAACGACTAAAAAAGTAGAAGAAGAAAAGAAGAAAAGAGGATTCCTCTGCCCACTTCATCGGCAGATCTGTGGTGGAGATGGATTCAATGCTCACTTGCCCTTGACTCTTGAAGTTATTTATGTCTCAAATCTCGCAAAGGTGAAGGAGACAATGAGCAGTAAAAGTAACAAACGAGTATTAATGATATACAATGTTGTTGTTTGAGTCTTCCGTCCATTGACTGGTATGATGCAACTATCCATGCCTCCCTGTCCTGAGATAATCGTTTCATCTCTACATAGCTACCACACCCTACCACCGAGGCAATCTGTATAACATATTCTAACCTTCGCCTACCCCTACAGCTCTTGTCCTCGACCCTTCCTTCCATAATTAAGTTTGCTATTCCTGGGTGTCTTAATATGTGTCCTACCCACCTATCTCTTCTCTTCATTAGCAGTCGCCAGAAACATCTCTTCTCTCCCACTCGTCTTAATACCTCTTCATTTGTTACCATATCTACCCATCTGATCTTCATCATTCTCCTGTAACACCACATTTCAATTGCTTCCATTCTCCTCTTTTCTGCTGCACCAACAGTCCATGTTTCACTTCCATATAGCACCACGCTCCAGACAAAGGCTTTCAAAAATGACTTCCTAATACCTAAATCTATATTCGATGTCAACAGATTCCTTTTCTGTAGAAATGCTTTCCTTGCCTGAGCCAACCTACTTATTATATCCTCTTTGCTTCGTCCATCACTGGTAATTTTGCTTCCTAAGTAACAGAAGTCTCCTACTTCGTTTAGTTTTTCACCTGCCAATTTGATATCCATAGGGGTCTCTGATTTATTTCGGATGCATTCCAATATTTTGGTTTTACATTTATTGATTTTCATCATGAATTCCTTCCTCAAGACGGAGTCCATACCATTCATATATTATAATATAGCGATATCGTGGTCATGTAGTCCCAAGTACTTGGGTGTCTGTCTGATAACCTGTGACATTGTGATGGCTGTACTAGATTTTATACTTATGTTTGGGGTTATGATTTTGGTAAGAGGTGGTTGTGGCTTAATTCTAGGTACCATCGCGGCATTTGCTTGGAGTAGAATTGGGAAACTATGGAAAACCTAGAAACCAGTTCTAGGATGGCTGAAGTGGGAATCGAATCCTCCCATTCAATTTTCTACCTTACGAGGCTCTGTGAACCTTGCACCGGCCCTCAGACCAGATATAGTAAGTTCTTAGAAGAGCCTGGAATGGGGAGCGTGATGGCGCAGTGGCTTGGCCTCTCGTCTTTCACCCGGACAGCCGGGGTTCGAATCCCGATGACAGCGGGGTGGAATTTTCACCTGAAAAATCAGGTGGTTCCAGGAAGGGCATTCGGCCTCAAATTCCCGGCCAAAACCAAAATGAGCCTGGTTGGATCCAGCGACCCACATTAATTGGGAAAAGCCGAAGAAAGAAAGTATAGAAGAGCCTGGAATTGAACTTGAAGATCCGCGGTGAAAGCCGAGAATACGTATCTCTACACTCCAAAGTGGACGGACTGATAGTGCCATTTAGTCCAGGTGCCATTTCGTCCAGCAACAAATTGCCTTGAAAAATGTGGCATTTCAACCAGCAGGTTTTACAAATTATTAAACAAGTTAATGAGTGCCATCTCGTCCAGACGAAATGTTGACAAGGGTTGAGGCAGGGCCAAAAATGTAGGTTAGGCTCAAAATGCAATGTAGAGTCGAAAGACTTACAAAATGCAATTGAAATTCAAAATACTTACAAAATGCAAATCAGATTGAAATTACGTACGAAATGCAATTGAGGTTCAAAATTCTTACAAAATGCAATTGAAATTGAAAATACACAATGCAATTCAGATTGAAAAACTCCCATTTCAGATCCAAAATACTCACAAAGTGCAATTGAAATGCAAAATGCTTACAAAATGCAATTGAAATTGAAAATACTTACAAAATGTACGGTAGATTCAAACTAATCATTTGGATAGACAATACTTACAAAATGCAATTTAGATTGAAAATACCTACAAAATGGAGTGTATATGGAAAAAGAACGCTAAAGGGGATTTAGATACACGGGGAGCCATAATTAAAAACAGTGCGGGAATCTTAAAGAGAAAAGGATATAATGAAAAGAAAACAAGAGATCTGACCCCTCGAAGAAGGAGGGAGCAGAAAAAGATGAGACAAGGGCCAGTTAAGGATGGAAAGTGAAAGACTCCCTAGGCCTCGGATACCCTAATACCGTCGGGATTGAAAAAGAAAAAGAGTTGACCAAGGGAGGTCGACAGGAAAGAATACGGAGAGGAGCCCGGCACAAGTAAGTGGAAGCAATGCCGGACTCAGCTGGGGTCCTGTGGTCGCCAACCCAAGTCCCACTAGATGTGAGCCCCTGGGGAGAGATCTGTCAAACTGTCAATCATTGGTGTTTGGACGAAATAGCACTAGTGGGCCGGTAGACTGTTAACCACCTGCCTCTGTTCGTGCAATTCGGACGAAATGGCACCTGGACGAAATGACACGACACGTGTCCGTTTGGCTATGATACCCAGAGGATTAAGGGACTTCGCGGAACGCAACTCAACTGACGTCACTCACTCACTCTCCCGACTCGCTCGCCGGATCGCCTGGTGGCGAACAATGACTCACCGACTGCCGCTGTCCCACAGAACTAAACGTTTTTAGCCTACTTTTCACATTTTGCAAAAATGAGGAAAAAGTAGACTTATGAGATCGATCCGGGAAAATATGTGTCTGCCTGTCTGTCTGTCTGGCTGTGTGTGTGTCCCCCCCCCCTATCAACTCCTAAACGGCTGCAGCAATCAAAACCAAATTTAGTATGAGTAAAGATGTGCACCGAAATATCTCGCGTCCATATTTGAAAATGATGTCAGTGCTCATGTTGGATTTCTTGCAAGGTATGCATGGGAGCTATTCCAAAATTGGCACACATGTAGATAAGACTATTTCAGTTCAATTTCCAGGAGGCCAACCATGACAGTGTTGCCAAAATAATTTTAAGCCTTCTGATAAGTCCAATGTTTAAATGCATATAACTTCTACACTATCAATTGGATTTCAACCAAATTTTGTATGTAATATCTGTACATAAACAGATATGACTGAGCGTATTCTTAAGAGCCACCAGGGCTGCGAACTGTTAATAATTGCTCTCTCTATTTTTTTTATCCAAATACCAATATATCAGAAAGTATGCAAGCCAACAGCTTTAAACTATGCACACGTATATTCTGACATTTTAGATTAATTTGGAGTAACTTATATACGTCAGTTCTACCAACAGTTCTACCTGCTGATAGTACCAATTTTTAAATACATGTAACTTCTATACTATCAGTTGGATTTCAACCAAATTTCGTATGTGCTATGTGTACCAAAACAGATATGACTATAAGTATTGTTAAGAGCAATCAGGGCTGCCAACTGTTAATAAATCCTGTCTATATTTTTTTACCCTAATATCAATATATCAGAAAGTATGCAAGCCAACAGCTCTATACTTTGCACACGTATAGCACCTGACATTCTAGATTAATTTGGAGTAATTAATACAAGACAGTGCTGCCAACATGATTCTATGCCTGCTGATATCTGCTCCTGGATATCTGTAGGGGAAATTTCCATTTCACGTAGATCTTTCTCAACTTCCGTAAACCATGCCCCTTTGGTTTTCTTATCTTGAAAGAACGTCAATATCCGTTTTGATATCCTGCCTGGGCTCATTCGTGTCACGTGGCTATAAAAGGCAATCCTCCTTTTAAATACATGTAACTTCTATGCTAACAAATGGATTCCATCCAAAATTGGCACAACAAGATATCATAATATTTCAGATTATTTCTGACCAGCACACGCATGACATTTTTGGCAACATGCTTTTACGCGTGCTGATAGATCCAGTGTCTAACTGCATGTAACGTCCATTGGACTTCAACCAAATGTTGTATTCTGTACCTTATGAGATGGAACTAAGAATATATTCAATCACCAGGGCTGCCAACTGTAGTGCTCTATTAGGCTACATTATACCAGGTATATTTTGAACTAATTAGATATTTCGATATTACCAACTTAATTTCGTCATTATTCTAGATAGGTTCATATTCTGTAGAATAATCATTGGCATGAAAAGTAGGCTGTATAGTTCTTCACGGAACTTCTTGTTTATTTCAAGTTTAAATTTACAATGTTCAAATCTTTTTGAATTCCACATAAAATTCTAAAGAAAATGAGTCCAAACGCGACTGAAATGCTTCATATCCACGGTCTGATCGTCGGCCATTTCTATTCCTCAATTTTTCATGTTTTCTGTATTTGTTTGAAATTTTAAAATAGTAGTTGAAATACAATCATAAATGACAAGTAATAAGTAAGAAGTCCGAGTTTGGATTCATTTTCTTTAGAATGTTCCTCTGCTAATAATAATAATAATAATAATAATAATAATAATAATAATAATAATAATAATAATAATAATAATAATAATAATAATGTATGGCCTCGGGTGCCGGGTGCAAGCTTTGTAATTTGACACCCAGTGGGTAGCTTGCATGTCGAATTTCGTTGTTCCTTGAATCACTATGAAAGTCAAGGAGTTTGGATATCTAAGCTCCTTGAACACTATAGCTCTTTCTAGTAGAGAAATGAGGAACTTTGTGTTGGCGGAAACTCCCGAGATCAATTTTGCCATTATGAACACGGCCTACTGAATTCAAATGGGTTCTTTGACATGCCAACATCGTATGACATGCGTATCGTATATTTGCCGCCTTTTAAAAATCACTTACCATGGCCAGGAGCAAACCTGTAATCTTGGGGTTAGTAGACCGACACGCTATCCACTCACCCATCTCTGCTTATCATAGCCAAACCGAAAGACCATAACATAAGACTCAACTACATAAGCATCGAAGAAAACATGGAACTCCTGAAAAATGCAGCCAAAGAAGACTATCATAACACACTAAGCTTCCTTTGTGGGCAAGTGGAAGAGTGACCACCTGATGATCCAAATATCACGCCTGATTTCGCTTTGGTGCTCTTAAGATTGTAACATTAGCTGTCTGCTGGATTGCTGACGCGATGTCCGTCCAATTCATCGAATCGAAGGTCAGATGCTGGTGGTACTGTTCAATAACTCCTTAGAATTCTTGGCTGTCACCGCGGAGGCCCCGGTTCGATTCCCGCCTCTGCCAAACATTTTAATTCTCGTCTGAGGGCTGGTACACTCAGCCTCGTAAGGTCAAACTGAGAAGATGCGAATTCTTTTCCTACCTCAGCCAACTTGGAAGTCATTCTCCGTGGTTTAACACTTCTACTCCAGGCAAAGGTCACGGCCACTTTCTTCCCAAATCGTACCTCGATCACAAATACACACACTAGTAGAGACATCACAGTGACACAGGTTATCAGATAAATTCTACACACACACAAGCACATGGGTCTACATGACTACGATGTCGCAAAGCCCCTAAAGAATCAACAAGAACAAACTGTATTCAGCTTTTTTTATCGTATGGCTTTTTTTAGTGCCGGGAGTGTCCGAGGACATGTCCGGCTCGCCAGAGTGCTGCTTCTATGCGGCCACTCATGGGGTGAGCTACAAGTGCTGTCGCGTGTGGAGTGTTGTCCTGGGGAGGAAAGCATGATTGTAAGGATGAGGATTTGGAAAGTAGCGGCTGTGGCCTATAGTTAGGGACCAACCCCGGCATTTGCTTGGAAGGAAGATGGAAAACCACAGAAAACCATCTTCAAGGTTACCGGCGGGGGGATTCGAACCTCATTGCCTCCCTGATGTGAGCGACTGCCTGCAGCCACACCGTAACGACCTCGGCTAACTCACCCGGTATTCAGCTTCTAATCCGAATTAAGCATTAATTATTATAGTAATAAGTGTCGCTGGAAAAAACAGAATTCTTCACCAACATCAAAGAAGCTAACAGAGAGATGCTACTAGAACAGGGAAAAATCAAGAGGATTGAGAAATTTAAGTATCTCGGCGAATGGATTGAACCCAACTTATCAGAAAGAGCATCATTATCCATGAGAGTCAACAAGCTGGAACTGGCTTATCGACTGACAAAGAACATCTACAACAAGAAATGCCTGTCACGCAACCTGAAACTGAAGCACTACACCTCAGTCATACGACCAGAAGCCCTGTATGCCATGGAGTGTCTCTCATTGAACCGAAGTGGTCTGATGGAGAAAATGGAAGTCAGAGAGAGGAGAATTCTCAGGAAGATCCTAGGTCCGGTAAAGGAAGATGAGGAATACCGTAGGCGGCACAATTCCGAGCTCTACGAACATATAGAAAGGCTCTCTGACTGTGCTAGGAAAAGGAGAGTAGCATTCTATGGTCATGTGGCAAGATTGCCTCCCAAAAGACTGACCAATAGGCTGTTCACTTTCTGGCAGAACAAGAAGGTTCGTACCACTTGGCTGACAGAAACTGAGAAAGACATTAATGAACTGGGAATATCAGATCTTCAAGACAGGCAATCTGTGAGACATGCCCTGAAGGAAGTCCATGGATTTCAGGAAAAACCCCGGAAGAAAGGTACCCCTTGGACAGATGAAAGGAAGGAGTTACACCGGCAGAAAATGCGACAACACTGGGCAAAGATCAAAGCTCAACAGTTGAACAAGCGTGGTCCAAAGTAGGCCCATTCGAAACAAGAATAATAATAATAATAATAATAATAATAACTATTATCTTATTGTATTTTTTACATCGTTATGCCATCTGTGGAGCGCGATAGAACTTATTTTGCCAATGAAGTTCTTTTTCTTCTCCCCAAATCTCTTATCTGGGCCCTGAAAATCTTCCGCCGTTCTTTTGTCCATGATTTCTTCACTCTGACAGTACGGCGGCTTCGGTGGCGTAGTCGGTAGTATGCTGAGCTTCTATGCCCAAGATCGCGGGTTCAAATCCGGCCGAAGTCATCGGATTTCTTAAGAGCGTTAAAAATCCCTCAGTATGCCTTCCTTCGGAGGGGAAGTAAAGCCGGCGGTCCCATGTCATAGATTTATGGCATGATAAAGAACCTTCCACTAATTACATCTGTGTGAAGCTTAATTGTATAGGTTAAGAATGTAAACAACGCTCTTCGGTTCCTACGTTCTTTGCCAAGAGCCGACTGCGGTGGCTTCTGGTAGCTAAGTTCTGAACTAGTAGTCGTTGACGGTGGCGTTTGGCAGCAAAAGTAAAAACTATTTGAAAAATTCAAAAGTCTGCAGTCCTTACTTAAATTAAAAAACAGATAACACACACTAATACAGTCATCACAATTAACACCGGTTATCAGACAGATTCTACACACACCCAATGTACACGGGGTCATGATGACCACGTTGTCGCAGCCCCTAAACTTAAGAACCAACCAACCCTGGTAGTAATTTTCTCAGAGAAATAATGATGGTTGTTGATAAATGTTCTGAACTCGAGTCGATTTTGTAAAATTTCCTCCATAATGCCAATTTCTTGATGAGCTTTTCTATTTCACTACACCAGTTTTTCCTGACTTTCATTGAGAGAGCAAGGTTAAGAATCATTTTGGAGAGCCTGTTATTGCTCATTCTGAGAATGGGGCCGTAGAAATTCAATTGCCTTTTCGTGAAAGTGCCAGTGATCTTTTCAGCATGCTGAAGAAGCTCTTTAGACTTCTGTTTCTTAATAACTATTATGATTATTATGATTGTTATTCCTTCCTTCTTTGATTCGGCCAACTAGGGACCACGTCAGTTCAACTGTCTCTACTTCCGAGCTCTAACTACGCCCAGTGTTCCCGCAATCGTCCCCGGGTTTGTTCTTTTCTCTCTTGGGACCACGCCTTCCCTGTCTTCAGCTTCGGCTTTTCCTGGAAACCTTTGTGCATACGTAGTTTTTCCTGAAGTGGAACACGCTCCTGGATATCTGTAGGGGACATTTCCATTTCACGTAGATCTTTCTCAACTTCCGTAAACCATGCCCCTTTGGTTTTCTTATCTTGAAAGAACGTCAATATCCGTTTTGATATCCTGCCTGGGCTCATTCGTGTCACGTGGCTATAAAAGGCAATCCTCCTTTTTCGAATCGTGTCACTGATCTTCTCCACGTGCTTGTACAATTCGTGGTTGTGACGCCTTCTGTACTCGCTGTTTTCTTTGATGGGACCTAGGATTTTCCTCAAAATCTTCCTTTCTTTAGCCTCTAGTTTTTCCATTAGACCTTTCTTGTCATTATTAGAGTCTCAGCCGCGTATTGTTATTATTATTATTATTATTACTATTATTACTGCTTGTTTTATTCATTTCTCACGGATTCCTTTCCCTCCAGCCACTACCCTTATTCTTCTCGCAGGCAGGAAAGTGTGGTCATGACAGGTAGATATAGCATTTCGCATCTTCACTTTTATGAAACAGATAAATTCCCACTCACACTCTCTCCTATTTACAAATACACTTAAAAATAGAACCGCCACTTAGATTCTATATTTTACGAGCTAACGGAGGAGTTAAAGAGGATAGGGGGGAGGGGGGGGGAGGTTAGTTTATAAATTGTGTGTATGAGCAGCCTCTAATAAACAACAGTCAGTTCACCATCTTGTTTCACAAAACAGACTCTACTGTCATTTGTTTTGGCTTCCCAACAAACTGCCACTTTGTGTCACCTGAAAATGAAGAATGATTGCTCCCCAACATTATGGACCTCGAGGTTCTACTGTTGAATTACAGCAGTGAAACGCCCGATTTGTTGTGGTGACATAGTAAAAATCTATCGATACTTTACGACACGAGTTTTGTGAAGCATATTCGCCGAAGGTATATGAAATGTGTGGAAAGTAAAGATTTATTGTAACACTCGCCCAATGCACGTATATATATTTGTGTTTTTTTATTTAATCTAGTGGTAGGAACTGAGGGACTTCTGACAGGAATAACTTTTTGAAGCGCAGGAAATAAAATATATGAATATTGCGCAATACAATGGAATATAAAGCAGGACCGTGGCTCCGCACTTGTGACAGATGTATAGGACAAGTGATGGGATTGAGGGAGAATTGATCTGATGTTCCCTGGTGCACCTATGACTTTTTAGGGAGAGTAGGATGAGTGAGAAGCTCGGACGGTAACACATGTACGGTATGTCTATCAAATGCCACTTTTCACAGCCAAAAACAAAGTGAAGAAGTGTAAGAGGAAATTAAAATATATTCAATATAATATTGTCGCCTCCGTAGCGTTGCGGCCAGCATGGTTAGCTGCCGCCTCGGAGGTCCTGGGTTCGATTTCCGGCTCTGCCACGAAATTTGAGAAGTGGTACGAGGACTGGAACGGGGTCTACTCAACCTCGGGTGGCCCAAATGAGTAGAGGGGGTTCGATTCCCCCTCAGCCATCCTCGAAGTGGTTTTCCGTGGTTTTCCACTTCGTCTTCGGGCAAATGCCGGGATGGTCCCTTCTTCAAGGCCACGGCCGCCTCCTTCCTTCTTCCTTGCCTATCCATCCTAACCATCCTTCCCTTCCCTCATGAGGCCCCTGTTCGCTTTGCAGGTTAGGCCGCCTGGGCGAGGTGCCAATCCCATCTCACCAGTTGTATCCCTTCCGATTCGATGTTCCCCACTCTAGGACACTGCCCGTAGAGGCGGTAGTGGTGAGTTCCCTCGCTGAGTCCGTGGGTTCCACCAACCTGGAGGGTAAACGACTAAAACAAAACAAAAACAAAAATAAATACTTCCTTCATTTTAGTGACAAATGAATTATTCATATCTGAAATTCGCATTATATAAGTTAACATTACTGGTATCTTCTCGTTTTTGAAATCATAATCAAGTTTATATAATGTCCTGTATTTTGTGGGATATTTGAATGCATCAGTGTTATTATTATCTATATATTTAAAACAGTAAGGTGATTTTTGTTAACACGAGATTGAGAGAACGACAGAACCGATTTACTTCGTAGAGCACTCTAACGAAAGCTCTTGGCCTGTAGATTTGCAGAGTGTATCTAAAATAAACAAATATGATACAGTATATTTTAAATTAATATAGAAAATAGCAGAATTCTTGCCCCTCAAGCATGTGCACAATCTGCCTTGGCTCATGACAAAATGGCGGTGAGAAGTCTATTAAAATGTAATATGATTTAATAACTCTACGCGTCCATTTATAAAGTTTCCATGTAATTGAAAACATACATTAACCAAGTTCTGACAATAAAATATAGTAACAGTATGAACGTATACGAATGTGCAACATTGATTTTTGTTGTTGTTAATGAAATGGATTATTTTCCTCAGACAGCGGGTTTTTGAAGATAGTGAATGGTTGCGTCTGCTGCTGAACGAGAGTGTGCGAATAGTTGTAGTTGGTCACTAGTTGTGGCCGAGTGAGGTACGTGTGTGCGCGCTGTGTGACCGCATTGGAAGAGGTTACGGTTCCTAATACCGGTGCTTCCTTAGTTCCACGTGTGTACTGACCTTCCGTGTGTCATTCGGACAATAATTTTTCAAGTAGTGTTCCAGATAGGACAACAAAACCAGGAACACAGAAAACCCCGCTGAAAATCATGTCCGGATACCAGAGGAAAAAAAACCGTACGCTGCCAATGGGACATGCAGAGTTCTCGCCCCACACCAGGAGAAATTCACCGCTGGATTGGCGATACCCTCCGGTTGACTGTCGACCAAGTAGAAGCCATCCAGTTAAATGCGCACGAAAAAACCATGTACATCAAGGTAATCAGCATATCTACTTATCAGATATTGTTAAATACTTTTGCAGATCCTATTAAATTTCAGTATGACTCAGGCGAAATGACAAATGTTAAGCTCTCCAGAGCGGATTCCAATTTTACCACAGTGCGTATATTTAATCTGTCTGTTAGGTAGTCAGCCCGAAGGCTGGTTGGATCCTCAAAAAGCACCACCGTTAGGTTATGTGGGTAGACACCCACAAAAACCCAAGGCAGCGCTATTTTGAGGCATACTAGGCAAGATGAGGAGTGAGGTAGTTTGCCATTGCTTTCCTCACTGAGTCAGAACAGCAGTACTAACTCTATGAGTAGAACCTTTCACAGCATCCACAGGCACTGACTGTGCCCTGAATGTCATTACTAAGCACCACCCATACCTCAATAGCTTCCATATAAACACAGCCATGAGTGAGACTGAGACATCGGTGAAAAGCCACATTTTATGTCCCACTCGAAGTTCCCCCTGAAATTTTCAAATCCGTCCTGTCGAAATATGGCACTGTGAGTGACGTCAGGAAAGAACAATGGTCTTCTGCTTATCAGTTCCCGGTGTATAATGGAATACGTGCCGTCACTATGGAAATCAAGCAAGATATCCCCTCCACTGAGACTTTTGGTGGCCATTCTAGCTATATAACGTATAATGGACAGAAACAGACCTGTTTAATTTGCAATGCTAACACACATCTACGTATCAACTGCCCAAAGAAAATGATTCCCCTCGGTATAACTCCTACACAACAACGACGTGTCCAATACTCGGAAGTTGTGACACAGCAAACGTCATATGAAAACATGCTTATTGATCAGTCAGCTGGGACAACACCAGAAGTGGCCTCGGATACACATGACGCAGAACTGGTACCTTGCCCTGACCAGACCAGCGAGCCACAGAGTGCACCTGTGCTATCGGCAACCTGTATCGCAGCCTTAGAACCAACTATGCCGTCACTACAGGCTGCCACAGAAATTTTGTCTTCACTGCCCCCACCTTCTCTGGTCCCTACCGACTCACTTAAGCAGGTTGATCGGGGATCCGAGAACGTCTCTAAGAAGATTAAAACAAATGCCTCGATTGCCGTACCAGCCCCGAAGAATCAAACTGGCTCTACAAACGTTCCCGCAGCTGTGAAAAAGAAACAAAATCTTCATTCTACGTCATCTAGGGACCCACGAACGCTCTCAAACGCTGACAGCCGGCCTATGAATGGCAGTCATAAGGAACTATCTCAACCTAATTTGACATAGTGCACCAGTATATTTCTCACCTGTGTCTTTTTTTCTTTTTTCTTTTTTCTTGAGTCCACCTTCCAGTATGTCTAGCACAACTTTTATACTTCTCTTAATGGCGCAATTTCTCACTGTGGCCTCTGTGAATATCATTGTAATAGAATGCCCTCTGAAATTTCAACTGTTGGAGAGATTCCTTCGAGATGCAGACATTGACATTGCCTTCATTCAAGAAGTTGCTCTACCCTGTTTGCCCACATCTGCCTTCTACAAACAATACATCGATACCGGTAATACGAATAGAGGGACCGGATTCCTCATAAGACATGATATCCCACTCGAAGGTGTGCTATGTCATCCATCAGGACGCATAATATCTGGACACATAAACAATACCACCCTGATAAATGTATATGCCCCATCCGGGTCCAAAAAACTTGTGGAACGGAAAATGTTCTTTCAACAGAGTATACTGCCTCATCTGCACGACGTTAAGGAAAAACTTATTCTTGCAGGGGATTTCAATTGTATTCAACGCCCAGAGGATTCCACTAGCTCATACCTAGGTGTCAATCCGGCTCTCAGGACCCTTCTTACCTCCCTACACCTCATTGATGCTGTGGATAGTTTAAGGGTGCCCCTGCCCCATTACACCTTTATAAGTCACAACTCCTCATCACGACTTGACCGCATCTACTTTTCACAGGAACTTATCCAGCCTAGACGATATGAAGTGATACCTGCCAGTTTCACTAACCATCATGCTGTCGTATGTACAATCTCTTACCCCCATCCCATATTTCACATAGGAAGAGGTTATTGGAAGCTGAATTGCTCGCTGTTACTGGAGGAGGAATGCCAAGATATTTTCAGACAACACTGGACTCGATGGGTCCAACAAAAATGCAAATTTCGCGACTGCGCAGACTGGTGGGATATTTTAGTTAAACCAGGGATCCGCCGCGTCTTTAAGAACATATCTTACCAACGAGGTCGGGAAATACGGGATAGAGTTGAATTTTACTATCGAGTTCTTCGCCAGCTCCAGCAAAGATCTGATGCTGGGGAGCGTGTATATGACCAGATTCGGGAAGTTAAAACCAAGCTCCTGTCTCTACAGCAACGAACGCTCGCTCATATAAACGTGGCTTTAAAAGATCGTACAGTGCTCCCGGACGAAAGTGAAAGTGTATACCATATCGCCAAAGGACAACGTGAGCGGCAACGTAAATATATCAGTAGGGGGGTAATAGGGGTTCTAGGCCGCTCTAGAACCCCGTTATTACCACTACTAAGCCTCAGTCATGTTAAATATTTCTCGAACCCATGGTCGGATTTTAACAAATGAGGTGTCGTTGGACTCGGGCTGACGTCCTCTTTGCTGCGGACTACTCGTTATATTTTTGAATTTTTTTTTGAAAATTTTTGTTTTCAAAAGTTGGTGATAGTTTGAAAACCAAAGATGATAGAACGTTATGCCATGGCCCAAACGAATGGTCTTTATGACCTTTATTTTCTATAATGAAACTTTTTTACTTTTTATGTTTTTTTGAAAATACTCGAATTTTGAAAATCCTATATTTTGGAAACTAGGAACTCTACAAAAAAAATTGTTTGACATAAATGAAAGGTCCCTATGCCCTCTACCCCCCAAATAAATGTCAATTCTCTAGGATGAAAACCTGTAGTAGTGGGATGAGGGGGGAGCTGCGCCACTTCTTATTGAGCCACCCTCGTATTTGCCCCGAACCTGATATCTCGCTAACCAATGGTCGGATTTGAACATACAGGGTGTCCTAGCACTCGTAGTGACGCCCCCTACTTTCCTATAGCCTCTTTATTTAATTAAACGACCAAAACTAAGAGGTCATGTGCTTTTAATATCTCGCGAACCAATCATGCTAGAGGTGTGTTCGACAGGTCCAAAGACTCGGGCTGACGTCCTCTTTGCTATAGACCACTCGTTATAATTTTTAATAAAATTGGAAAACTCGATTTTGGGGTAAACACGTGTTTTTGTGATTTTGCCGATATCTCGCGAACCAATCATGCTAGAGGCATGAACGAGGGGTCCAAGGACTCGGGCTGACGTCCTCTTTGCTATGGACCACTCATTGTAATTTTAAAAAAATTGGGAAACTTGATTTTGGGGTAAACACGTGTTTTTTGTGATTTTGCCAATATCTCACGAAGCAATAACGCTAGAGGCGTGTACGAGGTGTCCTAGGACTCGGGCTAACGCCCCCCTTTCAAATGTGGTAGATATTTTTTTCCAAAAAATAATTCACAAAGGGCCTAACGCCGTACATGTTGAAAAAAAAATTCTTTACCGTTACCTGTTTATAATGTTTATGAAGCGTGGTGGTTGAGAGAGACGATACGGCTGGGTGTGTGTGTTTCAATGAACCTGTCGCTGACCACGGTGGCCGTGTTCAATAGATCAATTGATATTTCGACGGATCGGTGTATGACAGAGCGAGCGTGCGTTTTTCCTGATATTTTACCTTTAACGTGTAAACGGTGATGAGAACTTGATTCTATGTTGGTCGAAGCGAGTATCGAAAACAAACGAGCAGGAGGTGAAGGTCATTTGAGCTTATTGGAAGGCATTGATCTGACTTGACAACAGGTGACGCTTGAAGGTGAAATAATCTGACCATTGTGCTGGCAGGGGAGTGTGAAAGGCATGCACACACATGTGTGAAACCACAGCCACGCTAAACCAGTGACATCCTGTCTTGCTTCGTACGTGACAAAATGCAAGTCCATGTGAAATTTGATCTACCGCAGGTGTTCGCTTGGGACGTTATCTGTCCACGTGCATGATAACTCTTAACAAGTGACATCCTGTTTGCTTTGTACGTGACAAAATGCAAGTTCATGTGAAATTTGATCTACCGCAGGTGTTCGCCTGGGACGTTAGCTGTCCACGTGCACGATAAGAGAATGTTCAAAGCGTGGGAATCGCTGAATCAGTAAAAAGTATGATGCAACTTGTCGGAATGATGTCACAACCAATAGAGAGGCAAGAGCTGCAAACAGCAGTGGTGGGAGGTGAAGGGAGGGAGAGGGGAGGGGGTGATGTATGAGAGAACACAGGAGGAAAGGGAAAGACAAACATGTATGAACATGCATGAAGCGCGGAGCGCTGTATACATAGAGCTATAGGTGGTGTACAACATGTGTGAATAAATAAAAAGTACACAGGTTCACACAACATGTAATTTATTGATCCAAGAATTAAACGTAGAGTTAAACCCTAACCATTTGACGTAGAGTTTATTTCCTTTTTGTTTCAACACTTTTTCCACAAGATAATGCTGAGGAAATGCTGTTTTCTGAAGTTCATGGAGATAAAATCTACCTTTTATGGGTTGATGGTTGAGGTCCTCGAGTAAATAGGTGACTGGACTGTCCAAGTAGACTCGACGAATTCGAAATAGTTCAGTCCCCCACTGAGGCGTGTAGCCCTTATTGAAGGCAGACTTAAATTTGCTCACACGAACAAAATCCCCAATGTTCAGTCGGTGACGTTTAGGATCGGCTGTTTTTATGGGGTTAAACAGTTTATCCAATCGCTGAATATTTTTAGTTACGAGACATGGCTTGGTCCCAATCGTTCTATGGTTGGTGTCATTGTAACGTGACACTAGCTCAGGTAACATGTCCAACCAGCGATAACTGCCCTGAGCGGTAAACGCTTTCCACATATGGGTTTTCAATGTTCGGTTGAACCGCTCGACCACACTGGCTTTGAGATTGCTGTACGTGGTGTAATGGTGAATATCCTTAGATTTGAGAAAACTGGAGAAATCCTTGTTGAAAAATTCTTTCCCCTGGTCAGTTTGTAGCAACTGAGGTTGACGTTGGGAGTGTTGAATAATATGTTGAAAGGCCTTGGTAACTAGTAGACCAGACTTGCGACGCACAGGTTCAACAAAGGCCATTTTGGAATAGACATCAATGACGGTCAACATATAGCGTACACCATCGTTAACGCCAGCATAGGGTATCATTTCAACCAAGTCAGCCTGCCAAAGTTCATCCACACCTCGTGAAATCACCTTGAGTCGCGGATAGTGACGCCTAGCTGGGCGATGCAACTCGTGAGCAATACCCATTTTAATGGGTGAGGGCTTAAACAATAATTTTGGCATTTCGAAGTTCTTGTTCAATTTCTTGAATTTCCCAATCGTGACCGGTATGGCCAGCTTGACGTGAGGCATGCAACAACTGTAGCCGCTGGACGAGCTTATTGGGATTATGCCAGTAGGTAACATCCACAAGGGGTTTTAATGGTTTAAATGTCACTCCCGAAGCGGATGCTTTACGACGAGTACTTTGACTGGTGGGAAACATTTTTGCAATGATGGTTTTATATTTTTGAGATATATTGGCATTCACTTGTTGCGTGGGATCATACTGTCTTTTGTGGGCATGGGTATCCAATAAAATGGATTTATATTTGTCAAGATCCTCTGACGTATAATCATGGGAAGAGGGAGTCCGAGAAAAGAGCAGCTTTAACAGTCCTGGCGTTAATTTATAGTTGATGTTTTTAATGACAGCTTTAGTACGAGCAAATTTAATGGATGAATCGCCAATTTTAAAACTATCATCCTCATAGCGAACACCATACGTGGTATCTGTGTTTCCAATAAATAGATCGGTGAAATAGGGTTCCAATGTTGATCCATAATATTTTATTAAAATGGTTTTCAGTTGAGCTTTATGTTGAGGGGTGGCCAAGAGTTGTGAAAACGGAGACGATCTGGAAGGGCAAGGTGTTTCGACCATGGCCAAGGATTTCTTTTTTCTCAAAAACTCTGCAAGGGGCGCTGCCTTTTTTTGAGGCGTAAACACTTGTTCCTCCTCATCCTCAACTTCACTAACACTAGTCAAATCTTCCTGTTCCTCTTCCTCTTTCTTAGGGTCCTCGTGCAGCGTCTGCGTGGCTTGTGAAACGGTGGGTAGCGTTTCAGATGACTTGAAAGAGGGTTTCAACATGGCTTTTAGCGGAGGTGCTAAATGTTGTTGAATAAACAAAGCATGATTGGCACGTGATTGTTTCAATTGACGAAACTTTTGGCGAATAGTATTTTTTGCTCTAATAATATGCTTTTTCAATTGACTCTCTGCTAACGCCATGGTGTCTTGACAAATGACTTGATGGGGAATGAGACAGGGCCTTAAATAGCAATAAAATGATCAAACCCTAAGCGATAGCGTCCTTGGTTGAGTTCACGTTGTTTATCAATCACTAAACAGGCATGACGTTGAGTGTTCCAGCACTTGGCACACAATTCTGTAAACATTTGAAAGGTCATATCCGGATTCACATGTTCATTATAAATGTGACGACTGTTCCTCTCGTCCTGACGAAATAAAACAATGACATTGGCATTGTCACGAATCAACTGTTTGGACATTTTTGAATACGTTTGCCCAAGATAGAAGCAATCGATATGTTTGTGTCGACCCATGCTGAAATAGCTTTGAATGATGCCTTGACGTTCAGTGGATACATCATCGAAAATCATGAGTGAATCAGGCTTTACCTCATCCGGTGAAATCACATTTTCTTGCATGGAAAATGTAAAATAACCCATATTCTCTTTTTGTAATCCAGACATGACTTGATCCAGAAACACGTAGAGGGGTTGGTAGAGAGATTTTGCAAAAATATAAATATTTTGAAAACGCAGACCATTGGGCGCTGTAATGAGCGTTAGCAAAAGATTAGTCTTTCCACAGCCGGAAGGCCCCACAATGATGCAGCGAATGGAAGATGGAAACAGTGAACCATGGCGTTGTTCACGTGAAGTGGGACAGAGATGGGAAACCATGTCCCCCACGGGGAATGACTCTTGCTGCTTAATAATCTTCATTTCAACTAAGGCTTAGACAGGCTAGCAGGCTGTCTATATACAGGACACCGAACCTTGTCATAGAAACAGTAGACTGGTACTACAGGTTGACGATGGATGTCTTTGGACGTGCGTTGATGGCCAAAGCTAGGCCTGTCCTCATACATGATCCTAAACAGGAAACAGATCCTGCTAATAAACACTATGTGGATAGGTCAGTAGTGCCACGCACAAAACAGGGAGATTATGACTTTAAGGGAAAGCGGTTAACCCATGTAAAACATCCTCAAGTGTCTACAGACGTTACTACGAAAAAGTATGTGGATAACAAAGTGTATGAGTTTTATGACAAAGTGCCCCAGCTTATGGTGAATGGCTATAGCGCTAATCACCATCGGATTATTCACGTGGAAGACCCACAAGACGAAGACGATGTTTGTACCAAGCGTTACGTGACCCATGAAATGAAAAGGCTTTATAAATTTATCCCATCTGTGTTTTTAGTGTATCTGACAAATGAAAAACCTGTGAATGACAGAAACCATTTACCGCTAGTCCATGATCAGCACTTGACCTATGTGCTTGCTTCGGGTTTAAGCCACTATCGATTACACTATGATGGAACCATTCACATCAAATATGCCATACCTGATGAGAACCATTTACAAATAAAGATAAATGGTCATAGGATGTTGGTCCATGACCATGAAATGGTCAATGCAGGTGACGAATTATCCTTTTATCTCATGTTGACATGGGATGAAAAGCAAGCGGGAAAAACCATAAACGATTTCCCACTTTATGTGGAATTGGAATATACAGCCATGAAATAACCATCTGACGTTAGTTGTGATTTAAACTTTCGTGTGAAAGGTTGTTGGTCATTATCATCATGGTGAAACAAAGGTATGTGGTGAGAAAGACTAAAAAAAGGACATTGTCCTTGGCAAAGCCAGGGTTTTCAACATTCGAGGACAAGCCCTTGCGAAAGAAAAAAAGAAAAAATAATGTATTGACCATAAGGAAAGCCCTTCGAGCAGCACAGAGACAGGTTATTCCAAAACGTCGGCGACAAGTTTCAAACCAAGGGCGAGTGATTCCAGTCCCCAAACGAGCGGGATTTTTACCTGCATTATTTGCCGGGTTGGCTGCTCTGGGCTCACTTTTGGGCGGTGCCAGTGCAGTGGCGAAAACCATTAAAGCCGCGCAGCAGGGCAAGCAACAACTCAAAGAAAGTCAGCGACACAATGAAACGATGGAAGCGATTGCCATGGGGGCTAGAAATGCCAATTTAAAGCCAGCCTTTTATCAACAAGGATTTGGGATTTCACCATTTCGAAATATTAAAAAAAAAAAAATTTAACCTCTGCCATAGCGAGACATGCTCTGACGCATCAACAAGTGGAAAGCTATGCTAAACAACTAAAGCTTTCTCATTTTCGAGGTGTGTTTATGCGAAACCAATTACCCCCACGACCTTGGAAACAGGAATGTGCTGTTGTCAATTTGGATGATCACCGAGGACCAGGAACGCATTATGTAGCTTATGTCAAAGAGGGATCCACGGTATGGTACTTTGACAGTTTTGGGAATTTGCCCCCGCCCATGGAACTAGTGACCTATTTTGGAAACAGGATCAAGATATATTATAATGTGAAACGAGAGCAAACGTTTAACAGCCAACAGTGTGGACGTTTGTGTTTAATTTTTTTATATAAGACGCAGCATAAGCAAAAACGCCACCAGCATGTCGGCAGAAAGTAAAACGTTTACAGTGCATGGACGTGGACCTGAAGTCAGCCTAGACTTCTACCCGCCTATCGAATTGAGTGAAAAACCCTATGGTTTAGGACTTGTTTCTCTTGAAACATACAATCGAATATACAACATACGTGAAAATGTGAACAACAAGTTTTACTATGATGATTCTGTGCTCACCTTGAACTCTGGTGGATACACGATCGATGATATTTATGAACACATTTATGAGGTGTTGATCAATCAATATGGTTTAAAGTCATTTCTTGACGGAACGCACAAGTTTGAACTTGTAGGCAATACTAACACTCATCGCTGCAGTATTTTCTCCTCATTCAACATTGACTTTAAAACACACCCCGATTCCATTGGTCCATTACTAGGATTTAAACCACGTGTGTTGGAGCCCAACAAAAAACATGAATCAGACCATGAAGTGAAATTCATTGAGGACCATCATGTGTCGGTGACGTGTAATATTATTAGCCAAGTGTACACCAATCAAGAACCATCGCATTCACTTTATGACTTTATTGTGACATCGCCCAATGGCTATATTATTCGTGAAAACCCTCCAGTGGTGCTTTTTCATGCTGTGGCTGTTGATAGTATTAGTAATATAACATTAAGACTGATCAATAGAGATCAACAACTCATTGATCTAGATTCTACCACACCAGTGACTTACAAGTTGGTGCTAAAGCCACTATGAAGTTTGTGTATAAAGCAACAACACCGTCTAGGAATGGTGTTAGTTGTTTGCCACGTGAATACACGTTAACATCTCAGAACAAGCAGATTTTACAGCATTTGGGTTACCACGTCAACCCTCATGATGAATTCTATCCTAGAGATAGCGAACCGCATCGAGGAGCAACCAGGAGTGGTAAGAATTGATCTCCATTCCTATCAAGCTCAAACACCTGGACTCAATAACAATGATGAAATTCAATTTGTTATCAACAACCAAGATATTTACACCCTACCGCATGAAAGTGTCATTCAGATTGAAGGTCGGCTCACCAAAGCCGATGGCTCTACACCTACCACATCCAAGTTGGCCAACCATGGTTTAGCCTTTCTGTTTTCTGAAGTGCGGTATGTCATTAACGATATCGTGGTGGATAGCACTCGAAATGTGGGCATTTCCAGTGTCATGAAACTATACCCCTCTTATAGTGAGGAAGAAGGTAAAACACTTTGCATGGCAGGTTGGTGTCCTGACTCGACCAATGACTGGATGGTACACACCGATGGAACCTTTACTGGATATTTACCTCTTAAACTGATTCTAGGCTTTGCCGAAGATCACCAACGCATTGTGGTCAACGCAAGGCAAGTGCTTTATCTGGTGAGAGACAGGAGTGATAATAATGCACTCAAGGGAGCTGACAATGCCCCCATCGATTCAAAAGTTCAACTACAACGCTTGCTATGGAAAGTGCCTCATGTGACCCTTAACGATAGCAAAAAAACTGGACATACTCAAAATGGTAAAGAGAGATATGCCTCTACCCATGGAATTTAGAAGCTGGGCACTCCATGAGTATCCGCTATTGCCCACCACCAACACACACAGTTGGTCTGTAAAAACAGCTCGCTATACAGAGAGACCTCTCTACCTGATTGTGGGTTTTCAAACGAATCGCAAGTATCAACAAACCAAAGATGCCACGCAATTTGATCACCTGCAATTGAGAAATGCACGTCTTTTCCTCAACGGAGCTGTGTTTCCCTATGAAGGACTGGATTTGGATTTTTCAAAAAATAAGTTTGGCCCCCTGTACGACTTGTTTTCTAAATTTCGATGGTCGTATTATCAAAAAGAGAACGGCCCCATGCTGCTACCCCAAGCGTTTAAGGCAAGAGCACCACTGATTGTCTTTGACTGTTCTTACCTGGAAGAGTCTGTCAAGCCATCCAATATCGACATTCGACTAGATTTTGAAACGCATGACAATGTACCAGCCAATACCACGGCCTACTGTTTGATTATTCATCACAAACAAGTCAACTATTATCCACTATCCAACCAAGTGACGAGTGTATAAATAACAGGTCATCCCACGTCAAGCCGCTCAGTCATGTCTTGCTTTAAAGCCTCAAGAGACGTCACATCCATGAATTTAAACTCTGAGGAACAACGTTTCAAGACTTTTGCCACATGGCCAGTGCCTTTCATAAACCCTCAAGCCTTGGCGGCCGCTGGATTCTACTATTTAAAAACAAGAGATGAAGTGAAATGTGCCTTTTGTCCCATCATCATAGACCAATGGCAGGAGGGCGATGAACCCATGCAGGAACATCAGCGCTGGTCACCCACCTGCCCCTACCTGTGTAGAATGAAAGTGGGAAATATATCCTGTCATTCAAGCTATCCCTCACTTGTGTCTCTGGGTGATGAAAAGAAAACAAGTTACGATACGTGTGGACCGTATGGTATCCATGGTGCTTCGGTGAGCAGCTCACCATCAAAAACGCCTAGTTTAGAGACATTGGGACATCATCGGTGTTATGGACGTTACAAACACAAGAGACTATATTGTTGTATCAGTTGCTATCGTCCTTATCCCAAAATGACAAAGGCCTGTAAGACGTGTTATGATAATAAAATGATGTAATTCTTAAATTCTTATTTTTGCATGTCCCCCCTGTCCTACCCTAACCTTAATTTGAAACTAGCATGGCAGGTAAGTCCATGCCATGATCACACCTGATCGTCAGTCAGTCGTCAGTTGAACTTGGTCCAGGCAAGCGTCAACATGTTGCGCACACTCATTGTGGATTGCCAAGGGTTTAAAATTGGTGACAACAAATTTATATTTAAACAAGTGGCCATGATCGATTGTACCACGTTTTGGATATCACAAGCTACGCATTTGCTATTTAAACCACCCCATGCTTTTGATTTGTTGTGTGAAAAAGACCGTAAACAAACCCAGTGGATTGAAAATCATAGGCAACTAGACTGGAATCAGGGAACCATTTCCTATAAATATTTGGACGTGGTCATGAAAGCACACTTGTCCTCGGCCAATGTGGTATTTGTGAAAGGTAATGAAAAACGTCAATGGTTGCAACCATTTTTGGCGTCTTACTGCCAATGTATCGACCTCATGGAGTTGGGCTGCCCCTCCCTGCAAACGCTCATGGATACTTGTTCCTGTGGCAACATTACCCATACAGCCCTATCGCATGCGTGGCATCTCTTTCATTGGTTAACCACTCATGCCTGCTGGGAGTTGTTGAACAAAATTATAACTCAAGATTTACCTGTGAATGACGTCAGTGAGATTTCTACAAGCGACGTGTAAACATCTACAGCACGTGATACCATGGAGAAAGGCAATGCTACGGACAAAGCCATCGGCAAGTTCTTTGTGTGCAAAAAGAAACTAGACAGTTTTACCAAAGAGGAACTCTTGGCGCTGCCCAAGTCGTTCATTTATTATGTGGCCGCCAATGCAGTGAAAGAAATCTGGCAACATGTACCAAAATCATGGACTCAAGACCCTGTGTTGAGTGAATTGCAACCCTGTACGGATTACGATCACCATAAGCAAGTGGCCATGGCAAAAATACCGTCTATGCGTCAGTGTGCGACTTGCCAGCTAGTGAAACTGTATCACGGTCATAAAAGTCCGTGTACAGACTTTGTTGAATCATTCCACGGGTGTCATGGCGAGAAAAAGCAACAACAACAACAACAAACACAAACATCGTCCACAGAGGAGAAGGAAGACCAAACCTTTCTACCATCAATGGAAAAGGATATGCCAGACCTGTACTGGCAATGGCGTCATTGACAAAGTGATTCAATACCTACCTTTCGAAATCCATCTTCCAGGTTATCGTTTTTGTGGCCCTGGAACTCGTCTCGAAAAACGTTTACAACGTGGTGATGTACCCATTAATCTTTTGGATCAAGCATGCAAGGAACATGACCTTTCTTATCGCCATAGTCATTCTGGTTTAAGACATGTGGCAGATAAATTGTTATTAAAGAAAGCTAAACAACGTTTCACATCCAGTGATGCCTCAGTAGGTGAAAGGATGGCAGCCCTAATTGTCATGAGTGCTATGAAAGGAAAGTTGATGATGCATGGACATAAACATTGAGGAGTGAGGAATTGGGATTTGTTTGTATTCTATTTTTCTTTTGTCAATTCACTATGACTATGAAATAAAAACAAAAGTTTTCCAGAGCACGATGTTTTGTTATTTTTAATTTTAAGAAATCGTGATGTTGATGGCTGATTTTTTCATTTTACACATTTCACACATGATGAATTCCACACACTGTCATTTATCATTTTGCAATTTACAGTTTTTGAAAACGTTCGTTTCAAGTTTAACGTTTTTGATGATATGGATTTTTCCATTTTGCTGATGACACATTTTAAACAATGTCCGTTTGAAGTTTTTGAATTTTCAAATTTCACACATGGCCATTTCCAGTTTTTAAAAATGTCCGTTTTAAGTTTTGCTGTTTTGGTGATATGGAAACATGGAATTTCCATTTTGCTGTTTTCATATTTTTTCCATTTGGTGTATGTCGAAAGTTGAGATTTGACAATGATGTTGATGCGAGTGCTTGACCTTGATAATACTGCAATGTGTTGATGTGTGTTTGGAGAAACGTCGAGGTCTACGACTACTGCAGGTAAGACTGTTTTTACAAAAATAATGTCTATTGACTGCCACATTTCAATGAAAAAACTAAACTATTTAAAACAAAATGAGTATATAAGTGACCATTTACCCCCCCTCCCCACCCACCCACCCTACCTCACCGTGTTTGCTCTGGTCAATCATACACACCAGTTTTCTCTCTCCACTCATACATTCACACCTGTCTTTGGGAACAAACACAACCACTTTATTTATTCCCAAAAGCACATTCTCGACATGCACACTCATCCCAAAAGAACTTTTTAGTTTATCATTTACATTACGAAAAATAATTAAATACTAGTTATTAAAGTTACTAAAAATCTTACTTATTTCATATTTACAAAAAAAAACTCAACTTTGTACAGCGTTAAAAGAATCACACTATTTACCAATCAAAAAAATTAAAAAAAATAAGGTTGCATAGAACTTTTAAAGAGCAAAAGGTCCAAGTGGGTTGTCACTATTTTACAAAATCTACTATTTACAATTGCAGAAACCAATATTTACAAAATTCTAAATCTACAAGTTACAAAAAAGCCATGTCCCATAAACGATTAAACAATGAAATCACACCTCCTCCTCGTTGCGATTATAACCCCAGGGCAGGCTGGTGAGCAGGTCATCAGCCCACACACGTTTGTTATCCATGGAGGCGAGGGTGCGTTTTCTCTGTTCCACAAGATACAGATGATGGTTGCTGGATTGTATCCTGCACTGTGTATGAGACATAGCTTTGCCAGTGCGTAAAACCGCTAAGTAATCGTCTACACGTAGCGATTTTACCACTGCCCTACCTACACCTTTTGCTCTTTTGGCTTCCTTACAGTTGAGTGTGCGGTAAGCATACATTTTTGAAGCCAAACCTACGAATTCCGTCATAATGGAATCACCGCATTCATCTTTTAAAACGCCCATTTTCTTTTTGTTTTTTATGGGCAGCTGAAACACGTTGTCAACACTATAGCAAGAGGTGTCGAACCAGTCACTATGTTGCCTCATGACGTCATAGGGGTTGCAGTGGCGAATGTGGTAAATGAATGAGTCCGTGTCCATATACAAAAGAGAGACGTCCTCAAAATGGCGTTTGGCAAACTCATAGTGGAATCGATACATGACCGATTTAGAAAAGTCTAAAATGACTTGACCCAAGTAAATGGGCTTATCCATGGTCACGCTGGTCTTACTCATTTCAATAGTAGCTAAATCCTCATCGATAATTTTGATCGATTTGAAATTTGGCTTGGCAATGTACCGCCGGGCACCCCACCGCCCCTCCCAGACATTCACCAATTTAATGTCACGGTATTTGCGGACATTCTCCATGGACTTGCCATAGATGCAGTTGTTCATTAATTTAAAAAAATTAATTTCAAACTGCTGTGTTGCCATTTGTCGGTGCTCTGTGTTGAGTCGCATGTATGGCTCAAGCCATGCTTTTTGAGCAAAAGAAATACCCCTGTGGATTTTCTTCAACACCAAGCCTTGGGCGAGGCATTGTACCAACATTTGGATATGTAGCACATACCGATTTTTGTTGTAAAGTGTGCCCATGAGTTTTTCAATTTTCACTTTACTGTCAGGGGGAACCATTTGCTCAAGGCAGAATGGGAAATCGGCATGTTCATCATACAAGGATGAGGGATATTCAATATCCACTTCTAGCACATATCCACGGCCTGTTTCTTGGCTAGCCATGTTCACATCAAATTCTGACACTTGTTTGTCTGTCAGCCAAGCAAACTTCCCATAGGGCAAAGGCTGACTCATGGCGTAACCGTACAAATTATTCACGTCATAGTACATTAAAAACGATTCTTGTTTTTCCGGTGAATAATCAGGCATGTAGACATTGTTCGCTTCGGCATGGCGTTGGTTAAGTGACACAAAGCCGCCACGAATGCCCTTTTCAAAAAATAGAACCATGTCTACGTCAGTGAGTAAATCCAATTCCACTTGAGTGTATTTCAAAGCGGCATCAAACGAGAGCCCAGGACTCGTGTAATAGTGAGCCGGGTCAAGACCGTAAATGTGTTGACACACGTTACGGAATTTTTCAAACACATCAGTGAGCAGCAATACATCCAGTTTTAGGTAATGCAAGGCATATTCACTTAGCGTGTTCATGCCAAACACTCGCCAAACTTGACATGCATGTGCATAGTCTTCATCGGAAACGGTACTGCGTGTTAGTTTAGAGTAAAATTTCTCTTGTGGTGGGAGTTTTCTTTGCTTTAACACGTCCCAGCTGTTGCAGAAATCATACGGGAATATACCTTTCCGAATGCACAATTGAAATTGCTCAGGATCATTAAAATGCATTCTAGTATTTTTTAATTCCTCCTCATTCAAGCCATTCACAAGGCTGTCTAGCGAGGACGCCATAAACTTAAAGGAATCCAAAAATCGAATGCTAAAGTCGCCCAACCTCCATGTCAGGGCTGTAAAACGCTCATGGTTTTGGGGAATAATGGTAAACGAGCCTTTGTTGACATGGCCCAATTCACGAATCAAAAACTGAATGTCATAATTCGCCAGATTGTGGAAAAAGACACTAATGAAACGAGGAGCTGGAAAGTTCAAGTTGCATTTACTATGCGCAGCTCCACGAAACTCCCCCGTAAAATGCGAGTGGTCTCTGACTTTTTCCTCTCTATTTAAAATAGGCTTTTCGCAAATATGGCATGTCGTGGCATGCTCATACTGCTGCTGCTGTTCTGGAGATAGGCTCATGGGTACTGGGTGGTCCAGTAATTCCTGTACATCATGAGCCAACTTGACAAGTTCATCCAAGAACCATTTGGCACAATCTGGCCCCTCGCGGTATTTGTAAACGGATTGTGTGGGGTCATGGGCACACACCATATTAAATCCAATGGCAAAGGGTTCATGTTTTTGAATGGGTGTGGTTGAGCTGATGGTGGGATCTGGTTCACATCCCGCCATGGGTGTGGTGAGAGCTTCGAAATCTGCGTATACCACATAGGGAACAGTGTCACGCTTGTGAATGTCCTTAAACTTTAACACAGCCTTGTCCCCTTGTGGCAATATCAGTCTCACTGCTTCCTGAGAAACACAATCTACCTTATGACGTTCCAAAAGCGTAGGGGTTGTAAAATATTGCAAGCAACGGTCACAAATATGTTTTTTACATTTATATTTAGACATTTGACTGCTTAGCAATCTACTCAGGCTTTTAATGAGGCAATAGTGATTCACCTCTCCTACAGATAAATATAAAAGATGAATGTGATGTCGTTTCGGTTCTTTTGTGGCATAAAGAGGACCCATAATCTCATCACCGTCAAGGCCATACACCATGAACGAAAAGTCCTGGTTATCTTGTTCAAACCTATGGATCTCGGTTAAGTCCATAGGGAACGATACTCGAGTTAAATTTAAAGTATGTTTCAATTCGACAAACTTGGCCTTGTACATTCCTGGTCTGTAACAATGCTGCTGTACTGGCTTCAAAAACGCAGCCACAGACCACAGAAAGCAATCATTGTCATGGTTCTCAATATTCACCACTGCCTTTTTCGAAACTATTGCTGGTGGTGTTTTAATATAGCTAGACCCTGCATTCAACGGGCTGAATTGACAAATGTTGATTTGTAGATGATAAATTTTGTCTAAGGCTAAACCACTGGGTCCTTGTTGCAGTTTATCAAATTTTGATAGCAAGGCATTCACCACATGGCTTTGATACCACTCGTTCAGATTATCGGCTATCAAAAGCTCTTGCATTTTACTGCAAATATAAAATGTCTCTTTATGCTCTACGTCCTTCTTTTTATATATGAAATCACACACCAGTTCTGTATTCACCTTTAAAGCCGTATGCAACCTTTGCGCTGTACAAATTTCAATTTTAAAAATTTCAAAACAAGATTCTAAAAATTCTTTGGGAATCAAACTTTTTCTAACATTCACTACGCGGCCAGAGCACACACGTGATTTGAAACAAGACTCAAGGGGCTCCCAAGTTAACGTATCCGCAGCAGTAAAAGACATTATTTTGAAAGAACACTCTCACCTGAGTTTTCAGCTGTAGACTGCTTGACAATGGTTCCACTCTAAAGCCACTTGGTTTTCAACTGTATAGCAGTGAACCCTTTTTTTTTCTTCCAAATATCTAAAAAGAAATAAAATAAACCACCATAAGTATATCCATTCCATATAGTTTATGCCTTTCATAAACAAAACAAAATCAAACAGGTTATATATATATATATATATATATATAAAACAAATCTCACCTTGACGTGTAATGCTTTGCTATATTCCCGTCTCGTGGGCTAGTGTGGAAATGGTTTCCCCTTCTATCGGTCTGTCTTTCTCTTTCTTTAATATATATTTCCCACAGACACACGACAGGTAGGCTATACACGTTATCTGCAAACAAATAAATAAATAAAAATCATTAATTACCTAATCAATAAATAATTGCATGTATTTATATAAAAATCAATAAATATATAAATAAATAAATATATACCTACCTCACAACAAGGATAAGTATTTTCCGCCAACACCAAAACTGATAAACAAGACTAGGTGTTTCTTGCAACGCAGTGTGTTCAAAGGTAGTCACCTAAGTGAGTGTGGAAATGATAACGACATGTCTTTATATATGCTACGTTGCATGTATAATCTTTTTTTTCTTTCCACGCTTTGAACATTCTCTTATCGTGCACGTGGACAGCTAACGTCCCAGGCGAACACCTGCGGTAGATCAAATTTCACATGAACTTGCATTTTGTCACGTACAAAGCAAACAGGATGTCACTTGTTAAGAGTTATCATGCACGTGGACAGATAACGTCCCAAGCGAACACCTGCGGTAGATCAAATTTCACATGGACTTGCATTTTGTCACGTACGAAGCAAGACAGGATGTCACTGGTTTAGCGTGGCTGTGGTTTCACACATGTGTGTGCATGCCTTTCACACTCCCCTGCCAGCACAATGGTCAGATTATTTCACCTTCAAGCGTCACCTGTTGTCAAGTCAGATCAATGCCTTCCAATAAGCTCAAATGACCTTCACCTCCTGCTCGTTTGTTTTCGATACTCGCTTCGACCAACATAGAATCAAGTTCTCATCACCGTTTACACGTTAAAGGTAAAATATCAGGAAAAACGCACGCTCGCTCTGTCATACACCGATCCGTCGAAATATCAATTGATCTATTGAACACGGCCACCGTGGTCAGCGACAGGTTCATTGAAACACACACACCCAGCCGTATCGTCTCTCTCAACCACCACGCTTCATAAACATTATAAACAGGTAACGGTAAAGAATTTTTTTTTCAACATGTACGGCGTTAGGCCCTTTGTGAATTATTTTTTGGAAAAAAATATCTACCACATTTGAAAGGGGGGCGTTAGCCCGAGTCCTAGGACACCTCGTACACGCCTCTAGCGTTATTGCTTCGTGAGATATTGGCAAAATCACAAAAAACACGTGTTTACCCCAAAATCAAGTTTCCCAAATTTTTTAAAATTACAATGAGTGGTCCATAGCAAAGAGGACGTCAGCCCGAGTCCTTGGACCCCTCGTTCATGCCTCTAGCATGATTGGTTCGCGAGATATCGGCAAAATCACAAAAACACGTGTTTACCCCAAAATCGAGTTTTCCAATTTTATTAAAAATTATAACGAGTGGTCTATAGCAAAGAGGACGTCAGCCCGAGTCTTTGGACCTGTCGAACACACCTCTAGCATGATTTGTTCGCGAGATATTAAAAGCACATGACCTTTTAGTTTTGGTCGTTTAATTAAATAAAGAGGCTATAGGAAAGTAGGGGGCGTCACTACGAGTGCTAGGACACCCTGTATGTTCAAATCCGACCATTGGTTAGCGAGATATCAGGTTCGGGGCAAATACGAGGGTGGCTCAATAAGAAGTGGCGCAGCTCCCCCCTCATCCCACTACTACAGGTTTTCATCCTAGAGAATTGACATTTATTTGGGGGGTAGAGGGCATAGGGACCTTTCATTTATGTCAAACAATTTTTTTTGTAGAGTTCCTAGTTTCCAAAATATAGGATTTTCAAAATTCGAGTGTTTTCAAAAAAACATAAAAAGTAAAAAAGTTTCATTACAGAAAATAAAGGTCATAAAGACCATTCGTTTGGGCCATGGCATAACGTTCTATCATCTTTGGTTTTCAAACTATCACCAACTTTTGAAAACAAAAATTTTCAAAAAAAAATTCAAAAATATAACGAGTAGTCCGCAGCAAAGAGGACGTCAGCCCGAGTCCAACGACACCTCATTTGTTAAAATCCGACCATGGGTTCGAGAAATATTTAACATGACTGAGGCTTAGTAGTGGTAATAACGGGGTTCTAGAGCGGCCTAGAACCCCTATTACCCCCCTACTTATATCCACCGCCTCCGCACCAGTACTGGAAGTGTCGTCACCTCCCCTGACGCTATACGTCGTGAAATATCATTATTTTATCAACGGTTCTACGCTAAGGCTCCAATTGATCCACAGCAGGTGACCCTATTGCTGTCATCTTGCAGTACCCAACTATCTCCGGACAAAAAAACTCTGCTCAGCGCGGATATTACGGATGAAGAAATTCACTCTGTGGTTAAGCAACTCCCAAACAACCGCTCACCTGGCATTGATGGACTGCCATATGAAATGTATAAACACTTCTGGCCTCTCATTGGCAAAGAATTTTGTCATGTCCTGCGTACCATTCTCCAACGTCGTGCTCTTTGTCAATCACATCACGAGGGTACCATAGTCCTCATACCAAAAACATCCTCTCCCATGGCAGTTGGTGACTTCCGACCAGTTACTCTGCTCTGCAGTGATTATAAAGTCCTTACCAAAGTACTTGCATGCCGATTGAAGACTGTTCTACATGATATCATTGGTGATGAACAATGTTGCAGTATTCCTGGAAGAACTCTGTTAACAAACTTAGCGATACTACGGGACCTACACCTAAAATCCGAAATGCTCCCCACTGAGCCAATGAGTTTTCTCACCTTAGATCTTGATAAAGCTTTCGACCGAATCAGTCATGAATACTTGTACGTGGTCTGGCAACACTTCGAATTTCCTGAAATCCTTATTGACTACATTCGTATGATAAATTGTAATGCTACGTCTCGAGTGCTCGTCAACGGTTTTCTTTCCCCTCTGATTCCAATACAACGATCAGTTAGGCAAGGATGTCCCCTTTCCATGCTACTTTTTGTCATTGGCCTTGAACCGTTCATTCGGACTACCCAGGTGAAGCTACAGGGTTACAAACTGTCCACACATGTTTTGGGAACGTGCGCCTATGCTGATGACGTATCAATATTGATCCGCAATAATGAAGACATCTCCCACATCGATAGCGTCCTTCAGCTCTACCATATCGCCTCTGGAGCACAATCGAACCCCCATAAAACTGCTTTGCTTCCGCTCAATACTAACTCAGTGATTACCCAGCAGCCCTGGTTCCGGATAGTAAATGAGGTGAAAATTCTTGGCATTACCTGGAAGCAATCGCTTCTGGATACAGTGCAAGCAAACTGGACTAAGGTCATTGCCAAAGTTAGGGGAGTGCTGATCCAATTTGGTCAAAGAAACCTCAATATAGTGCAACGGGTCATGGTCCTCAACGTGTTTGCGCTCTCTAAAATATGGTATGTCGCACAACTTTTCCCACTTCCCAAAATGTTCGAGAGCCAATTGGCAAAATATACAGGTTGGTTTATATGGCAAGGATTTTTGTTCCGAGTACAACGGGAACAGTTGTATCTCCCATCCCGGCAAGGCGGGCTAGGGCTAACAGCTCATGGCATGAAATGCCGTGCACTCCTCTGCAAGAACGATATCACCATTCTTTCCCAACATGACACTTTTACGAAAGCGCTATACAAAGATATTCGAAACACAGCCCGTGGTTGTGATAGAGCTTTGCCGAAGATATTTAGGGACCATCAACAGCACCTTCTGGAAACTGTTCGCCAAATGCCTTCAGGGACTGTTCCAACGACGAAAAGTATTTATAACATGTTGCGGCAAGTGGTACACTCCAAACCGCGAATCGAGGCCACCACCCTCTACGTCCATTGGCCCACTGTTTGGAAAAATTTTGGGGCTATAACCATTTCTTCTGCTGTACACTCCCAGGTTTTTTATCTTCCTCAACGATCTCATCCCAACCGCTCTACGGCGATATACCATCCGTCTTGAAGCTTACCCATGGTGTACTATAGGGGCAGATGACCTCGTAGTTCCGCCCCTTAAAACAACAATAACTAACTAACTAAAAATGGTGTACTATATGTGGTCAAACTGATACGGCGATACACCGCTTCACATCATGCACGCGAGTTGCCTCCACGTAGCTGTGGTGTAAGGGAAAAGTATGTCAACTATTAAATGTGCCCACGGATGACCTTGATGACAGGAAGTTGGTTCGTTTGTCGGTGACCGCCTTCCCTCAAATTAAACATACTGCCATTGTGTGGATAATGGGCCAATATGTATACTTCGTGATGGACAATGATCAACATTTCTCGTTCCTGGATCTCAGGTATCACCTGCAGAAAGAGCGTTGGAAGCTTAGTGAAAGTGGACAATTGTACGATAAATATGGACCCTATCTGGATTTCTTGTGATGTAATAGTATGGTATTTATCATATCTGAAAATTCTGTAATTCTGTAAAGAGCTAAAAAAAAAAAAAAAAAAAAAAAAAAAAAAAAAGCTATTTGGTTAAGGTGACTGACTGTGGATCCAAGGAGCACAAGTTCGATCCCACCTCTCGCCAGTTTTTATTTTACTTTTTACCACTGAAATATATTTTTATCAAGGAGTATTAGTAACGTTTTATGTCAGTTTAAGATACATATTTCTACATTCCCTCTCAATACGTTTTATTTCCGTTTTACCGTTGCATTACAGCATGTGATCAAAAGAGCTAACTGTTGTCTTCAATACGCCGTGTGAATATCTGCAATCAGTTCCAGTAAGTGACCACAGATGGCAGTACCTCGCTCATATAGTTCCAGTAACTGACAACAGATGGCAGCACCATTGCATCGATATATTTAAAACACAAGATATGGAGCGTTTTCACGTGATAGTTATTTATGAGAATTATAAAGGAGGCGAATATTTTCTATGATGTTTCCGCGATATGTATACTGGAATAGAGTTATTGGTTTTATTGCGCACAAGTTGTGCAAAATTACAAATAATATGCAAGGTAAGATGCACTTCAGCCAATGCAGTAATCTATGATGGTCTTCCCTCTATTCCTTCAATGAAGAACGTGATAACGTTCACAGATTCCGTCACACAGCTCACAGATACAGGTCGGGTCCGGGTCATGGGATGTCTTTGTCTTGCTTATTCTATGGTGGAAGTCGTGCACAGCCAAAGAGGTCACAAAGTGCCGCAAGTGCTGGTTCGGTTCGGTTCCATCCATGCTCTGTTGATCATAGCCTCGGTCGAGTAGAACTCTTCCCAGATTTCCCTTCTTTTCAAAGTTCTTTCTGCTAGAACCCTCTTCCAGCATGTCGTAGTATGCAAAGCGAACTTGAATCTGAAATCCTCCATCAGGAAGGGTTTCCGAGAGTTATAAAAGAATGGAAATGTTGAGGAACATTAACTGACAATTGAATGTGTAGGTTATGTTATTTATGTACCTTAATATAGCAATTTCTTCCCAATGCTTCGGTGGTCAAGTTGGTAGCGTCCTAGACTAAAAGTTATAATTATGCATCGTCGATATACACTTAAATTATTAAAGAAAAAAGTAGTTTTCCAGCAACTCGCACGTGTCCACAATTGCTTTTCCCATGAGAGATATTTGGCAAACATAATTCGTTTGAGGGGCTCCGACATCGTGGTCACTCAGCCCCGTGTAATTTGGTGTGTATGTGTAAAATGTTCTCTGATAACCTGTGTTATTGTGATGGCTGTATTAATGTGTGTATTTGTAATTAAGGTGGCGAATGGCAAGGAGACGGCCGAGGCCTTAAGTTAGGAACCATCCCTGTATTTGCCTTGAGTGGAAGTGGGAAACCACGGAAATCCACATCCAAGATTGTCGAGGTGGGAATCACCCTTCCTCTTCTTAGTTATACCTCAAGAGACTGAATGTGCCCCGTTTCTGCCCTCAGACCAGAATTAAATTTCTTGGCAGAGCAGGAAATGTAACCCGGGTCTCCGGGGCAATAGTCAAGAATGGGTGGCCTTCCATGTGTTTATACTATTTGGCATGCACGGGACATAGAATTCTAAAACTGCCTCCATTAGGGTGACTGCCGAAGTGAGTATTGAGTATATGCCTATGCTCATTCCAGTAGTTGGCGAAGTGATTCTCTGTTCCCCTGCAAAATGTACTGACATAACCTATAACAGGTGATGGAAATTGCTTATTTAGAGCAGTTTTGTACTGTTTATATCAAAATGAAGAACGTTCTTCTGAGCTGCGTTTTCAAGCTATTGCAAAAAATTTCGCTGGTAGGAACAATTATAAGGAATTTATTTTAAGCGATCAGTCTCATCACATTCTCCTCACCAACCAACTTGAGTATGAAAGTCTCTGGACGGTCATGTTGAACTTGATTGTATAAGACAATTGTTTAATGATTATTTGTTGTGAGTACTGAGTCTAACTACGCAGTTGATTTCGGCAATGTAAGTATCATTTGCCATTTCATATTTAGCGGCTCCGTTATTGCAGGACACTATAGTGTTATCGAATAATACGAAGCCACATTTAAAATCCAATATAAATAGGCCATTTCAGAAACAATTCCAGATATTATGCAGTATAGTGTAAGGTCTTTGACGATCAAATGTAAACATTGTTCTACATTGTATTTCTCTTGCGTAAAATCTACGCGTGGTTAATTTGGCCTTTACTGTTGTGATGGAAAAATTGATCTGCTGTGGAATATAAAATGTTTACCAAGCTGCAACAATGTAATGATATTAATTTAAAAGTCATTGAACTTATATCCAGTAGTTCAAACAAATACATCAGCGTTAACAGATTAGATACTGAATATGAAAGCCAGCTACTTTATTTTCCTACTATAGAATTCTTCAATTCCTTGGAATTAAGTGATTCGTCTCCACATACTCCGAACGTTTGAGCCATAGTTATGCTCCTTAGAAATCTGAACGTTTCCCAAGGACTCCTACAGTATATGGAAACATATTAATTGTAAGAAATATGTAAGAAATTGCATGGATTCGGATATAATAGGTGCAGTAATATTAGGCAGAGAGCTCAAATCCTACGACTTGATTTAACACCTTCCGATAAAACACTTGCAAGTACAGTACATTTTCTTTTAATAGGCAACAATTTCCTATTCGCTCGGCCTACTTTATTACAATCAATCAAGCTCAAGGAGAAACTCTGGAACGTATTGGGCTATTTACCTCACCTCGTTTTCAGTCATGACCAGCATTATGTTGCAATGTTGAGAGTGCTATCTTTTGACGCCCTTTAATTTGCAATAGTGCTAAAAGGTAATCGTACAAAGAATGTAATTTATATAAGAAGATTCTTCAGTATTTTGTTTTTCATTGTCCGTCATGTTTTGACGGGTTTCAACTAGTTATGATTAGTATTTACATTTGATTTCAACCTGTATGAACTTCATATTAACAATTAATTTAATTTTTGTCACTGCTTGCCACGGTGGGCGAGTGGTTATCGTGTCGGTCTACAAACCCCAAGCTTGCAGTTTCGCTCCTGGCCGTGGTAAGTGATTTTTGAAAGGCGAAAAAAATCACGACACGCAGGTCATACGTTGTTGGCATGTCCTACAACTTATTTGAATTCAGTAGGCCGTGTTCACAATGACAAAATTAATCTCGGGATTTTCCGCCAACACAGAGTTCATCCTTTCTCTACTAGAAAGCGCTATAGTGTCAAGGAGCTTAGATATCTAACCTGCTTGACCTTCAAAGCGTTCCAGGGTATGACAAAATTCGACATGCAATCTGCCCTCTGGGCGTCAAATAACAAAGCTTACACCTGGCACACGAGGCCATACGATATAAATAAAGAAAAATGTGTCTAGATCTTAATTTTCTAACAGCCTTGACATCCTCCCAGCCCGTCGATCAGTGCCTGCTTCTAGTAGAGACCCTGTCCGTCTCCTGGACTCAGATTACACTTTTAAATTTGGGTAGTTTTTAACCATTTGTCGAAATTCAAATCTGTTGTAGTTTTTCGTTTCTGCAATACTAATTTGCATCAAGTCTTTCTCACATTCTTGGAAACATCTCCACTGTGTTGCCTTTGGCTTTGTGAAATCCCAGATTCTCTCAGTCAGTCGGTCATCAGTCATACGGAAGATGTGCCCGTAGAACAGCAATCTTTTCTTTTTGATGGACGACATTGTTGGTTCTATCTTGGTGTAGGCTATTGTTCTGCATTGGATCCCAATCGTACTTGGCCATCAACCCAGCTGTTGCCTAAAATATTGCGTAATATCCTGCGTTCTCGTTATAATAATATATCGACTTGTCCTTGTCTACACAAAGACAAAGTTCCCAAAACATACAGCCCTTCCGGTTTCAGTACCGTACTATGTTGCCTAAGCTTGGAACCTATCCGCAACCCTCTCATTATAGATGTTTTGCGTCAGATGGAACACCCAGTCTACAAGAGATGTTCAAAAGAAAAGGTACGAAACGATACTGTGGGTACAACTTATTCGTTATTCAACAAGTAGTTCCGTGAAGAACTATACAGCCTATTTTCATATATCCTACTTATGTTAATTGCCACTATCAACATACACAATTTCTGTTTGATTGCTGTAATAGATTCGTAGATATTAAGAACCGACTAAATATGGTCGCCATGTTGGATTTTATATATGTAGGTCCTAGAGTTATGTACTGTTACATGCAGATTATTGTGAACGTGTAGTATTCAAACTTCAATCGCATAATTAGGACCCAAGAAAAAACAAGGAGGTTTAAAAATTTTTCACAGATGCCATCTTGAGGTTATGGAAACAACTGAAATAAATTAGATGCCAGTGGATTAACATTCGTATAAGGATTTACTGTACCAAGTTTCACTGTACTCGGATGGTTAAATTGCGAGAAACGTCCATGTGAATATTTATAATTTGCATCACCGCCATGTTGGATTTTTGATCACCAGGTTATTTAAAGTCCTATAGGTGAACTTAAGTTCATAGCCCCTATGAACATTAAAAAATGCAGTTTGATTGCTAAAATAGATTCGTAGATATTCAGTATCGTCTAAATATTTCGGATGGTCGCCATGTTGGATTGTTAAATGTATAGGCCATAGAGTCATGTAGCATTAAAGGAAAATTATTGCGTAGGTTCATTATTCAAACTTTCACTTCGATCGCATGACTACATCACAAGAAATAAAAACTTAATTTTAAAATTCGCACTGCCGCCATCTTGAGGTTATGTAAACAATTGAACTAAATTAGATACCAGTGGATTACAATGTGTATAAATATTTCCTGTACCAGGTTTCAGTGCGCTTGGAACATTAAATCGCGAGAAAGGTCTATTTAAAATTTTCAAATTCGCTTGGCCGCCATGTTCGTTTTGTAGTTAACCGGTTTTTGAAAGTCTTATAGATGGACTTCCAGTAGTGCCCTTTATCTCCGTACAAAATTTTAGGGAGATACCGCTAATAGTTTCAGAGATATAGAATACCGGTGAAATATTTCGCACATCCGCCATCTTGTGATTATGTAAACAATTGAACGAAGTTAGATGTCGGTGCATTACAATGTATATAAACATATACTGTACCAAGTTTCATTGCGTTTGGTTGGTCAAATCACGAGAAACGTCTATTTAAAAGTCGCAAATTCGCTTGGCCTCCATGTTGGTTTTGTAGTTACCAGGTTTTCAAAAGTCACATAAGTGAACTTATAGTAGTTCCCTCTATCACCATAGAAAATGTCAGGGTAATATCGGTAATAGTTTCGGAGATATTGAATGCTGGTGAAATATTTCGCACAGCCGCCATGTTGGATTGGTGAGACGTAACAAAATTTGAAGGGCACGGTCGAGGTCGCCGGGAATAGTGCTATGAACTTTCCGAGTTTCATTGAAATCGCTCCAGCCGTTTAGATTTTATTAGGGGGGGACACACACACGAATCACACACACACACACACACACACACACACACGCTCACACACACGGACAAAAGGTGATCTCATAAGCCTATTTTTTCAAAATTGAAAATAGGCTAAAAATAATCTCCACAGGCCTGTGCACAGGTGTCCCATTGCTTCACTAGCCGCAGGCCCTGTTCCCAGAAGTCTTGTGGTTGTGACAGGGGCCAATCCTGTACGGAGTCCTTTAGTTCGCCGTCCGATTGGAAACATTTTCCCTTAAGTTTTTTTTAATGGACCGACCAGATGGAAGTCGCAGGGTGACAAGTCCGCGGATGACTAGGGCGGATGCTCAAGTTGCTCCCACTTGAAGGTGGCCAATACACCTTGTGTGACGTTAGAGACGTGTAGTGAGCGTTATCATGGAGCAGAATCACTCCCTTCGTCAGCAGTCCAGGCCATTTTTAGCCTACTTTCGATTTTTGCAAAAAATGAAAGTAGACTTATGAGATCAACACAGGGCGAAAAAAGTGTGTCTGTCTGTGTGTGTGTATGTGTGTGTGTGAGTCTGTGTGTGTGTGTGTATGTGTGTGTGTGAGTCTGTGTGTGTGTGTGTGTGTGTGTGTGTGTGTGAGTGTGTGTACTCTGAATGTCTGTCCCCCCCTATCAATTCGAACACGGTGAAACCGAATTGAACGAAATTTGGTACAGAGGTAGCACTAGTAAAGGACACCTCAGTGTCATACTTTATATCGCCGCCATCTTTACCAAAACAGAATGGCGGCCACTCAAATGTTCAAAACGTAAAATCAAATTACGGCTACACTAATCATCCGATCTCTACCAAATTCAGTGACAACATACCTTTATATAGGACGCGTCTTTCACCCAAAATTCAAGGTCATCGGCCATGCCATTTCAGGATGGCGGCCGTGTGAATTATGCAACCATTTTAATAAATAGCTTAAGAGCCACCAATTCCGATTATCGAGCCTAGGGAGGTTTAAGCTATCCTGAAGGTCGTGATCCGTTATTTATTATAATTTAATATTATAATATTATACAGTATGAGTGGCTTAAAAGAGCTGAGCCGTTTGTGTCACACGACAAGATGGCAGCTGTCCTCATGTGCCTGTCTTATATTTCAGTAGTTTTAGTATGTTGTATGTGATATACCGTACTGATACAATAATATAAACTTTGTATGAAATGATCTTTAATGAAGATGTACTGCAGTGAAGAAATCGTTTATTTAAAGTCATTATTTGCCAACAGTTTGTATCTAATATGTCAGTTAAGAACACCTGACGTCATGGATACGGTTAGCTCTGGGCTAGCGTGTTAGTCTGACACGCAGTTGACTGGGGATCGAGTACTGCTACAGTTAGTTTTTTTTTCTTGAATTCGTTTACAAATGATGTGCACGAGCTTTTTCCACAGATACTGAATAAAATGTCATTTAGCTCAAAGGAGAGGATAAAGTATACACTCGTATATTAATAAAATCACAGTTCCAGCATCGCACATAAACAGAAGCCATTAGGAAAAGGAGAATAAAAGAACTAGATACACGTTGTCATTAACCACAGCCTTCTTAATGCCTCTGTACGGTGCTGTCCTCTTGTGGGTTATGTGGGTAATATTGTTCCAAACATAACGCTGTGTAAATGCCTGAGCTGGCCTCCTGAAGTATGGCAATTTTGTAATACTGGTAGTTCAACTATTAGCCACGATCGCGCTCCGAATACCTTTAAACACTGCCAGCTGGATCGCCTCCCTCTTGGCTACTTTAAACTGTCTACTCATTCAACACCCATAGAACACTGCCATCGTAGTACATTACGATGGCAGTGCATAGGCGTACAAGATAAAGATTAATTCACTGATAGGTCGCAGCACCACCTACTGTGATTGGGGCGGAAGATTCTTAATTTTGCAGGCTGGCTTAATATAGAGATTAACGGACGTGAATGCATTACAATTAGTTAGTAGTTTTGTTATTCAATCATCATAAAGTATACAATATTGATTTTGACACTTACTGGCTTATTATCAATATAAAAGAAAACAAACAATACATTGTGGTAGGGGTGATTGTGTTAGGGATGAGGACAAAGAGTCATAAAGATACCCATACATTTAGGAGAAAGTAGGCTATATGTTCTTTGCTGAACATCTTGTTTCTTGATGGACTTGCGTAGACTACGGAATGTCGCACAATACACGTACTGTTAAAGGTTCGTCTCAAGGGAAAACGTTTCCAATTGGACGACGAACTAAAGGACACCGCACAGGATAGTCTCCTGTCAGAACCACAAGACTTCTGGGAACAGGAAATCCTGTGTCTAGTGAAGCAATGGGACACTTGTGCACTGGCCTGTGGTGATTACTTTTGAATAACGAATAAACTGTACCCTCGGTATCGTTTCGTACCATTTCATTTGAACAGCCCTCATATTTTCCAGATCCTGTCATTGAGTATATCTGCTTGTCGGGGCTTGCATTCTGAACAAATTTACCGGATGGTCTTGAAAGTTATTGTATTGTCTTATGAGCATTATTTTGGTGTTAATGGTGATGCAAGGCTTTTGTTATTGTTTGCTTAATTCATTAGGTCTTATACATTGTGGTCATCAGCCCCGCGTACTTCGGTTAGTGTAGAGATCATCTAGTATTCTGTATTATAGAGATGTGTGTAGTCATCATCATCATCATCATAGCAAACACTCGTATCGAGTAGGTTGGCCTTCCAATCCGGAATGTCTCTTCATCGGTGAGTTCGGAGGTGACTATACAGCCCAATGTGGGAGGCACACAATTTGCCGCAGTGATGACGGGTAGTTCCAGGTGGGGCATCCGCGTTCCTTCTAATGAGCTCTCTATTCATTCTGCGCTGCCTCTTATGTTCTACCGTTCGTCGGCGGTTTTCTTCAAAATGTATTGCACAAACAAGTGATCTCCAGGAAGAGCGACCAAGGGCTAAGGTCTCCCAGTTATTGATATCAATGTGACACATTTGCATATTAGCTTTTAATACGTCTTTGAATCACTTCCGCTGACCTGCAACACAGCGTTTACCCTCTGTTAATTTATAGCAAAAGACCTGTTTGGGAATGCGATTATTGGGCAAACGGATTAGGGCCTATGTGCCTGGTCCAGTAGAGTGTAGTAAGCTAGGACTGGGAAGGAAGTGGCTGTGGCCTGAACGTTAGGAACCATTCCGGGATTTTCGTGGAGGAGAAGTCGGAAACCATGAAGAATCACGACTAGGATGGCTAAGATGACAATCAAACCCATCTCTTCTCAGTTTTACCCCCACGAAGCTCAGTGTACCCCATTTCGACACTCAGGGCACCGCTGAAATTTTTGGCAGGGCCGAGAATCGAATCCCGGACTTTTGGAACCTGATTCAAAATAGGTATCAAAGAAGGTGAAATATTTAGTAATGTCACTGGAAACATAGGCTTTTTCATCCTGCATGACAGAACTACCCCAGCTGAAGACGTCAGCCTCCCCTCCACAGAGAAACATGATTCGGGTAAACAGTTTGGGAGTGAAGATCAAAGGGAAACCACCATTATACTCTAGTGGTACCAGCTCAGATACACTGTTGCCAAGTGTTGGTCTCTCAAATTCACTAACTTTGAAAGAAAATGTTGGTAAATGAAATCCTGTATATCGGACAATTTGAGTTATGTTGGCGCTATTCATGAGCAGTGTAGCCAAACGTTTTATGTCACTCTCTAATGGTCACGTTCAACTAAAGGCTTTTTCAATAATAATTACAATTACATACACCCCTACTGCATCACAATGACACTGGTTATCATACAGATTCCACACAAACATGTCCAAGTAGACGGCGCTACAAGACCACGATGTCTCTAAGCTGCTAAATAATTCACATTCCTGCTTTTCTCATTTATCGTGTTATAAAATAGCTCGAGCACTTCTCTCGCAAGTTAATTTGAATTAATGAGCAATTTTTCATCCATTTATAATAAAGGAAGAAAAGCACAGCAATTTAAACATTAACATTGACTCCTGTAGAATCCTTCTGCTGAGCTTCCGCGCCTCTACTCAAGGAATGTTGGAATACTATATTTACTGTAGAGGCACCCCACCGATCTGATAACATTTATCTGAAATAGGGTACAGTCGATATCATTCCCGGTGCCTACTGTGATCTCGGGTTACGTATCGAGACTCCTGTCCCAGAGGTCCTGGGTTTGATTCTCGGCTCTACCAAGAAATTTAATTCTGTTTTCAAGTTTGGAATAGTGTACAATCATCCTTGTGGGGCATAATTGGGGAGGGGTGAGCTGAATTCTGCAGCCTTCCTAGCAGTGGTTGTCCGTGGTTTCCCACTTCTACTTCAGGCAAATGTAGGGTTGGTTCCTAACTAAAATCTCTATGACCAATCCTTCCCTTTCCCAAATTTAATTATGAATACATACATTACTGCATACATCACAATAACAAAGCTTGTTACACAAACATACACACACCCAGGTACAAGGGACTAACGACTACGAGATCCAAGCCCAATATGAAGCTACAACGATATTTTCGTTTGCATAGCAAAACAACACACTAAAATATTCGGACATTTGCAAACTAATATTGAATGTGGAAAATTACCAATACTGCTGTCAAATTATCTCTAAATCCTGTAAATATTCACGAGACCATATTTTTAATATTTTATACAAATAACATCTAAAACCGCCAGTTTAGGTGAAGTATTGGCTATTCTGGTAAGCATACTTGCTATAAAACTGACATGTAATTTTTTTTTTCATTTTGCAGAGCACTCTGAAGTCCCTCATATTGCGAATGATTAAACAGTGTTTTATCTATTGAAGGATCTAAGCTTCTCTGTTGCCTGTCGCATGTAAAACACGCTCTAATGAGTCAGCCTCAGCCCATGGCGTTTATTGTCGCACGCCCAGAAAAATCCCACGTGTAATGTATGAGATCCATGTTGGTCACGATCAGCCAGTTCAAGCGAACATGTTCATTTCATATAAACTAAAAATTATCGAACAATGGTAGATTATTTCGAAAGTTTCCATCTGGATAAGAGCAATGGAGTTGTCAACAGTCTCATAATCATACATAGGATATTTTGAAACGAAGTTAAACATGATAGAAGGGATTAAATTGATTGGAGACAAAAGTTTCAGGAACTAGATCCAACTACGATCCAAGGAGCATCGACGTGAATGTTGATATCGTTTACGTTGGATAATATTTAGCCATAGTTGATGATTATATTGAGGGATGATGCTGATAATTATGTTGATGATGTTCAATATGATTTTTGTTGTTGTAGTTGTTTAGGGGAGGAACAATATTTTGGTATTTATAATTAATTTTTATTTATCTACTATTCTTCGTTATAAATCATTCCTATTTTTGGGGGCATTGATTTCTTCTTGAATAATCACGTCGCTCCCAATTGTAAATACAACACTTCTCTAAGTTACAATTTTAATTGAAGTGGTGTTATAGTTGTAGGCCCATTTTCGGGACTTTACAACATCGTAGTTATGTAGTCCCGTGTAGCTGGGTGTGAGCGAGAATCTGTCTGATAACCTGAGCCATTGTGGGGGCTATGGTAGTGTGTGTCTTTGTATTAGATACTAGGATTTGGATGGAGGCGTCCGTGACCTTAACTTAGGGAGTAGAAGCGGTTATTATCAAACCCCATCGCTTCTTAGTTTTGCCTAAAGGGGCTGAGAGTATCCTGTTATAACCCTCAAAACAGAATTGAATTTTTTGGCAGAGCCAAGAATCGAACTCATGACCTTTGAATAATTGCAAACACCATCCATCGTGGCTCCAGTGACATAGTTTGGAAACAGCATCTTCTGGGTGTTAAAGAAAATATGTAAGTATTTGGAAATTTTATTTAGGGTAATCAAATTATTGTAAGGATACCCATTTAATTTTATTTTATTTTTGTAATGTTTGGCGCTGAAGAAGATATCAATGAATATCGAAAGATTTACAACAATTAGATGTTTGTGTCGATAGGCATAGTATTAGCCTACATTCGATTTTTTAAAAAAATGAAAGTAGTCTTATGAGATCAACACAGGGCGAAAAAAGTGTGTCAGTCTGTGTGTGTGTGTATTTGTGTGTGTGAGTCTGTGTGAGTGTGTGTGTATGAGTGTGTGTACTCAATGTCTGTCCCCCCACTATCAATTCGAACACGGTGAACGAGAATTGAACAAAATTTAATACAAAGGTAGCACTAGCAAAGGACACCTCAGTGTCATGTTTTATATTGCCGCCATCTTGACGGAAACGTAATGGCGGCCACACAAATGTTCAAAGCTTAAATCAAATTACGACAAACCTAATCATCCGATCTCTACCAAATTTTGCAACAACATACCTTTATGGAGGAAGCATCCTTTGACTAAATTAATAAGTCATTAACCTAACAGTTTGCGGATGGCGGCCATCTTTGTGTCAAAATCGATTCCCCCTATTAAATCAAACACGGTGAAACCGAATGGAACGAAATTTGTTACAGAGGTAGCACAAGCAAAGTGCACCTCAGTGTCATGTTTTATATCGTCGCCATCTTGACGGAAACGTAATGGCGGCCACACAAATGTTCAAAGCTTAAATCAAATTACGACTAACCTAATCGTCCGATCTCTACCAAATTTTGCAACAACATACATTTATGAAGGAAGCATCCTTTGACCAAATTAATAAGTCATTAACCTAACAGTTTGCGGATGGCGGCCATCTTTGTGTCAAAATCGATTCCCCCTATTAATACGAACAGGGTGAAACCGAATGGAACGAAATTTGGTACAGAGGTAGCACTACCAACGGGCACCTCAGTGTCATGTTTTATATCGCCGCCATCTTGACGGGAACGTAATGGCGGCCAAACAAATGTTCAAAGCTTAAATCAAATTACGACTAACCTAATCATCCGATCTCTACCAAATTTTGCAACAAGATACCTTTATGAGGGAGCATCCTTTGACCAAACTAATAGGTCATCAGCCTAATAGTTTGTGGATGGCGGCCGTCTTTGTGTGAAAATCGATTCCCCCTATTAATTCGAACACGGTGAAACCGAATGGAACGAAATTTTGTACAGAGGCAGTACTAGCAAAGGGCACCTCAGTGTCATGTTTTATATTGCCGCCATCTTGACGGAAACGTAATGGCGACCAAACAAATGTTCAAAGCTTAATTCAAATTACGACTAACCTAATCATCCGATATCTGCCAAATTTTGCAACAACGTACATCAATGAAGGAAGCATCCTTTGACCAAATTAATAAGTCATTAACCATACAGTTTGCGGATGGCGGCAATCTTTGTGTCAAAATAGATTCCCCCTATTAAATCAAACACGGTGAAACCGAATGGAACGAAATTTGTTACAGAGGTAGCACTAGCAAAGGGCACCTCAGTGTCATGTTTTATATCGCCGCCATCTTGACAGAAACGTAATGGCAGCCACACAAATGTTCTAAGCTTAAATCAAATTACGACTTACATAATCATCCGATCTCTACCAAATTTTGCAACAACATACCTTTATGGAGGGAGCATCCTTTGACCACTCTAATAGGTCATTGGCCTAATAGTTTGCGGATGGTGGCCATCTTTGTGTCAAAATCGATTCCCCCTATTAATTCGAACACGGTGAAACCGAATGGAACGAAATTTTGTACAGAGGTAGCACTAGCAGAGGGCACCTCAGTGTCATGTTTCATATCACCGCCATCTTGACGGAAACGTAATCGCAGCCACCCAAATGTTAAAAGCTAAAATGTAATTACGACCAACCTAATAATCTAGTCTCTACCAAATTTTGCAACAACATATCTTTATGTGGGAAACATATTCTGACCAAACTGCAAGATCATCAGCCCAATAGTTTGCAGATGGTGGACATGTATGTGTGCAAATCGATTCCCCCTATCAATTCAAACACGGTGGAACCGAATTGAACGAAATTTGGTACAGAGGTAGCACTAGCAAAGGGCACCTCAGTGTTATGTTTTATATCGCCGCCATCTTGACGGAAACGGAATGACGGCCACCCAAATGTTAAAAGCTTAAATCAAATTACGACTATCCTAATAATTTGATCTCTACCAGATATTGCAACAACATGCCTTTTTGTGGAAAGCATCTTATGACTGACTACAAGGTCATCAGCCAAATAGTTTGCAAATAGCGGCCATGTATGTGTGCAAATCCATTCCCCATATCAATTCAAACACGGTGAAACCGAATTGAAAGAATTTTTTTACAGAGGTAGCACTAGCAAAGGGCACCTCATATTCATGTTTAATATCCCTATAGCACGTTGTATTTCAACAAGCTACTACAACCAACATTCAATTACACTCCTTGAAAAGGACAAGGAGTTATAACAATACCCATGCATTTAGGAGAAAGTAGGCTATATGTTGTTTGCTGAACATCTTGTTTTTAGGTAGTTATTAATCAATAGAGTAATTATCATACATTTGCCTAGCATAGTGAATGATATTGATTTTGATGCTACCAGTATTTCTTCATCTTATCACATCTCAGCATTCTTTCCTCAGTGAAGAACACCCTTCCACTTGCCCTTTTATTAATTTTGGTTTGGAGTCGCACATGTGAATCGTGTAGAATCTTAATTTTATCAGTTTTATTCTTAAGATCAGCTAATATTATTTGTAATTCTTTGATATCATCCTTCATTTCTCTAATATATTTAATCCTGGTGTTACTATTTCATATTTTTAGCCTACTTGATATTTTTCCAAAAAAAAAAAGTGACTTATGACTCTACGCAGGGCCAAACGATTGTGTGTATGGCTGTGTGTGCATGTGTGTGTATATATATAAATGTGTGAATATGTCTGTCCACCCCTATCAAATAAACACGAAGAAGCCTAATTGAACGAAATTTGGTAGCCTACAGAGGTAGCACTGGCAATGATGACCTCAGAGTCATGTTTTATATTGCCACCATTTTTACCAAAACGTAATGGCGGTCTCTCAAATACTGAAAACTTAACATTAAATTACGACCAAACTAATCATCGGATATTTACGAAATTTGGTAAAAACATACCGTACCTTCATACGAGACACATCCTGTGCTTAAACTACATGGTCATCAGCCGTACCATTTAAAGATGTCGGCAGTGTGAATTATGCAAACATTATAATCAATCGCTTAGGACCCACCAATGCCGATTATCGAGCCGAGGGTGGTTTAAGCTATCCTAAAGGACGTGTTACGTTATTTATTATAATTTTATATTGTAATATTACACTTATTCATTGACCTAAAAGAGCTTATCCGTCTCTGTCACATGACATCATGGCAGCTGGCCCCCTGTGCCTGTCCTATATTTCAGTAGTTTAAGTATGTTGCATGCGATATAGCCAACTGATAGAAATAATATAAACATAGTATGAAATTATTTTTAATGAAGATGTACGGTACTGCAGTGAAGAAATCGTTCATTTCAAGACATTATTTGCTAACACGTTGTATAAGAGTCTGTTAATGACACTAAGATGTTATGGACATGTTTGGCTCTGTGCTAGCGCATTAGTCTCTCACGCGGCGGGCTGGGGTTCGGAACCGACTAAAGTTGACTTTTTTTTACTTGAATTATATTACAAATGATGTGGACCAGCACATTCCACAGATACTAAATAAAATGCTATTTAGCTCAAAGGATAGGCTAATGTATTCAATAGTTTATTAATAATCACAGCCCCAGCATCGCACATAAACAAAATACAATAGAAAAGGGAGTATAGAACAAGATACACATCATCAACCACAGCCTTCTCAATGCCTCTGTGCGGTGCTGTCCTCTTGCGGGTTACGTGGGCAATTGTTTCAAACACTCCTCTTTGTGAATCCCTGGCTTCCTGAAGTATTGCAATTTTTGTATTATTTCAACTTCTAGCCATGACCGCACTCCGATTACATTTAAGCACTACCAGGTAGATCACCTGGTTGCTTTAAACCACCTGCCCATTCAACACTCAGAGGCGTACAAGATATATATCAATTTACCGCTAGGTTGCAGCACCAACCTACTGTGATCGCGGTGGATTTTTAAAGGGGAAGATACTTGAAACGAAGGATTTTTAAGTTTGGAGGCTTAATATCGACATTAACGGACGTGAATGCATTGCAATGAGATAGCAGTTTTGTTATTCAACCATCATAAAGTATATAATATCGATTTAGACTCATACTTACTGGCTAATTATCAATATAAAAGAAAAACAAACAAGTAGTTGCGACAAAAGCTAAATAGCATATTTTCATATATACTACTTATATCAATTGCCTCTATCAACATACGAGTTTTCAGTTTGATTGCTGTAATAGATTCGTAGATAGTGTAAACTGTCTAAATATAACGAATGGTCACCATGTTGGATTTTTATATATAGGTGTTTTATTCAAACGTTGATTTCAACCGCATGATTAGAACACAAGAAATAAAACTTAATTTAAAAATTTCGCACAGCCGCTATCTTGAGGTTATGTAAACAAATGAACTAAATTAGATATCAGTGCATTGCAATTTGTATAGTCATTTTGTATAGTCATTTGCTGTGCCAAGTTTCACTGCGTTTAGATGGTGTCATCACGAGAAAAGTCTCTTTGAATGTTTCAACTTTGCTTGGCCGCCATGTTCGTTTTGTAGTTAACAGGTTTTTGCAAGTTACATAGGTGTACCTCTAGTATTGTCCTTTATCACCGTACAAGATTTCAGGGTGATATGAGTAATATGTTGGGAGATATACAATGCACAGCTGTCATGTTGGATTGGTGAGACGTAATACAATTTGAAGGGCACGGTCGGGGTTGGCCAAAACAGTACTATGAACTTACCGAGTCTCATTGAAATCGCTCCAGCCGTTTAGAAGTTATTAGGGGACACACGTACAAAAGGTGATCTCATAAGCCTATTTTTAGCCTACTTTCGATTTTTGCAAAAAATGAAAGTAGACTTATGAGATCAACACAGGGCGAAAAAAGTGTGTCTGTCTGTGTGTGTGTGAGTCTGTGTGTGTGTGTGTGTGTGTGTGTGTGTGAGTCTGTGTGTGTGTGTGTGTGTGTGTGTGTGTGTGTGTGTGAGTGTGTGTACTCTGAATGTCTGTCCCCCCCTATCAATTCGAACACGGTGAATGCGAATTGAACGAAATTTGGTACAAAGGTAGCAGTAGCAAATGAAACCACAGTGTCATGTTTTATATCGCCGCCATCTTGACGGAAACGTAATGGCGGCCACACAAATGTTCAAAGCTTAAATCAAATTACGACTAACCTAATCATCCGATCTCTACCAAATTTTGCAACAACATACCTTTACGGGGGGAGCATCCTTTGACCAAACCAATAGGTCATCAGGTAATAGTTTGCGGATGGCGGCCATCTTTGTGTGAAAATCGATTCCCCCTATTAATTCGAACACGGTGCGACCGAATGGAACGAAATTTGGTACAGAGGTAGTACTAACAAAAGGCACCTCACTGTCATGTTTTATATCGCCGCCATCTTGACGGAAACGTAATGGCGGCCACACAAATGTTCAAAGCTTAAATCAAATTACGATTAACCTAATCATCCGATCTCTACCAAATTTTGCAACAACATACCCTTATAGAGGAAGCATCCTTTGCCAAATGAATAGGTCATTAGCCTAATAATTTGCGGATGGCGGCCATCTTTGTGTGAAAATCAATTCCCCCTATTAATTCAAACACGGTGAAACCAAATGGAACGAAATTTGGAACAGAGGTAGCACTAGCAAAGGGCATCTCAGTGTCATGTTTTATATCGCCGCCATATTGAAAGAAACGTAATGGCGGCCACACAAATGTTCAATGCTTAAGTTAAATTACGACTAACATAACCATCCGATCTCTACCAAACTTTGCAACAACATACCTTTATGAAGGGAGCATCCATTGACCAATCTAATAGGTTATTAGCCTAATAGTTTGCGGATGGCGGCCATCTTTATGTCAAAATTGATTCCCCCTATTAATTCGAACACGGTGGAACCGAATGGAACGAAATTTGGTACAGAGGTAGCACTAGCAAAGGGCACCTCAGTGTCATGTTTTATATCAACGCCATCCTGACTGAAATGTAATGGCGGCCACACGAATGTTCAAAGCTTAAATCAAATTACGATTAACCTAATCATCCGATCTCTACCAAATTTTGCAACTACATACCTTTATGGAGGGAACATCCTTTGACGAATCTAATAGGTCATCAGCGTAACAGTTTGCGGATGGTGGCCATCTTTGTGTGAAAATCGATTCCCCCTATTAATTCGAACACGGTGCAACCGAATGGAACGAAATTTGGTACAGAGGTAGTACTAACAAAAGGCACCTCCGTGTCATGGTTTATATCGCCGCCATCTTGACGGAAACGTAATGGCGGCCACACAAATGTTCAAAGCTTAAATCAAATTACGAATAACCTAATCATCCGATCTCTACCAAATTTTGCAACAACATACCTTTATGGGGGGAGCATCCTTTGACCAAACTAATAGGTCATCAGCGTAATAGTTTGCGGATGGCGGCCATCTTTGTGTGAAAATCGATTCCCCCTGTTAATTCGAACACGGTGCAACCGAATAGAACGAAATTTGGTACAGAGGTAGTACAAACCAAAGGCACCTCAGTATCATGTTTTATATCGCCGCCATCTTGACGGAAACGTAATGGCGGCCACACAAATGTTCAAAGCTTATTTCAAATTACGATTAACCTAATCGTCCGATCTCTACCAAATTTTGCAACAACATAACCTTGTAGAGGAAGCATCCTTTGACCAAATGAATAGGTCATTAGCCTAATAATTTGCGGATGGCGGCCATCTTTGTGTGAAAATCAATTCCCCCTATTAATTCAAACACGGTGAAACCAAATGGAACGAAATTTGGAACAGAGATAGCACTAGCAAAGGGCATCTCAGTGTCATGTTTTATATCGCCGCCATATTGACAGAAACGTAATGGCGGCCACACAAATGTTCAAAGCTTAAGTTAAATTACGACTAACATAACCATCCGATCTCTACCAAACTTTGCAACAACATACCTTTATGGAGGGAGCATCCTTTGACCAATCTAATAGGTCATTAGTCTAATAGTTTGTGGATGGCGGCCATCTTTATGTCAAAATTGATTCCCCCTATTAATTCGAACACGGTGCAACCGAATGGAACGAAATTTGGTACAGAGGTAGTACAAACAAAAAGCACCTCAGTGCCATGTTTTATATCGCCGCCATCTTGACGCAAACGTAATGGCGGCCACACAAATGTTCAAAGCTTATATCAAATTACGATTAACCTAATCATCCGATCTCTACCAAATTTTGCAACAACATACCCTTATAGAGGAAGCATCCTTTGACCAAATGAATAGGTCATTAGCCTAATATTTTGCGGATGGCGGCCATCTTTGTGTGAAAATCAATTCCCCCTATTAATTCAAACACGGTGAAACCAAATGGAACGAAATTTGGAACAGAGGTAGCACTAGCAAAGGGCATCTCAGTGTCATGTTTTATATCGCCGCCGTACTGACAGAAACGTAATGGCGGCCACACAAATGTTCAAAGCTTAAGTTAAATTACGACTAACATAACCATCCGATCTCTACCAAACTTTGCAACAACATACCTTTATGGAGGGAGCATCCTTTGACGAATCTAATAGCTCATCAGCGTAACAGTTTGCGGATGGCGGCCATCTTTGTGTGAAAATCGATTCCCCCTATTAATTCGAACACGGTGCAACCGAATGGAACGAAATTTGGTACAGAGGTAGTACTAACAAAAGGCACCTCCGTGTCATGTTTTATATCGCCGCCATCTTGACGGAAACGTAATGGCGGCCACACAAATGTTCAAAGCTTAAATCAAATTACGAATAACCTAATCATCCGATCTCTACCAAATTTTGCAACAACATACCTTTATGGGGGGAGCATCCTTTGACCAAACTAATAGGTCATCAGCGTAATAGTTTGCGGATGGCGGCCATCTTTGTGCGAAAATCGATTCCCCCTATTAATTCGAACACGGTGCAATCGAATAGAACGAAATTTGGTACAGAGGTAGTACAAACAAAAGGCACCTCAGTATCATGTTTTATATCGCCGCCATCTTGACGGAAACGTAATGGCGGCCACACAAATGTTCAAAGCTTATTTCAAATTACGATTAACCTAATCATCCGATCTCTACCAAATTTTGCAACAACATACCCTTATAGAGGAAGCATCCTTTGACCAAATGAATAGGTCATTAGCCTAATAATTTGCGGATGGCGGCCATCTTTGTGTGAAAATCAATTCCCCCTATTAATTCAAACACGGTGAAACCAAATGGAACGAAATTTGGAACAGAGGTAGCACTAGCAAAGGGCATCTCAGTGTCATGTTTTATATCGCCGCCATATTGACAGAAACGTAATGGCGGCCACACAAATGTTCAAAGCTTAAGTTAAATTACGACTAACATAACCATCCGATCTCTACCAAACTTTGCAACAACATACCTTTATGGAGGGAGCATCCTTTGACCAATCTAATAGGTCATTAGTCTAATAGTTTGCGGATGGCGGCCATCTTTATGTCAAAATTGATTCCCCCTATTAATTCGAACACGGTGCAACCGAACGGAATGAAATTTGGTACAGAGGTAGTACAAACAAAAGGCACCTCAGTGTCATGTTTTATATCGCCGCCATCTTGACGGAAACGTAATGGCGGCCACACAAATGTCCAAAGCTTATATCAAATTACGATTAACCTAATCATCCGATCTCTACCAAATTTTGCAACAACATACCCTTATACAGGAAGCATCCTTTGACCAAATGAATAGGTCATTAGCATAATATTTTGCGGATGGCGGCCATCTTTGTGTGAAAATCAATTCCCCCTATTAATTCAAACACGGTGAAACCAAATGGAACGAAATTTGGAACAGAGGTAGCACTAGTAAAGGGCATCTCAGTGTCATGTTTTATATCGCCGCCGTATTGACAGAAACGTAATGGCGGCCACACAAATGTTCAAAGCTTAAGTTAAATTACGACTAACATAACCATCCGATCTCTACCAAACTTTGCAACAACATACCTTTATGGAGGGAGCATCCTTTGACCATTCTAATAGCTTATTAGCCTAATAGTTTGCGGATGGCGGCCATCTTTATGTCAAAATTGATTCCCCCTATTAATTCGAACATGGTGGAACCGAATGGAACGAAATTTGGTACAGAGATAGCACTAGCAAAGAGCATCTCAGTGTCATGATTAATATCGCCGCCATCTTGACTGAAACGTAATGGCGGCCACACGAATGTTCAAAGCTTAAATCAAATTACGATTAACCTAATCATCCGATCTCTACAAAATTTTGCAACTACATACCTTTATGGAGGGAGCATCCTTTGACCAATCTAATAGGTCATTCGCCTAATAGTTTGCGGATGGCGGCTATCTTTGTGTCAGAATCGATTCCCCCTATTAATTCAAACACGGTGAAACCGAATGGAACGAAATTTGGTACAGAGATAGCACTAGCAAAGGGCATCTCAGTGTCATGATTAATATCGCCGCCATATTGACAGAAACGTAATGGCGGCCACACGAATATTTAAAGCTTAAATCAAATTACGACTAACATAACCATCCGATCTCTACCAAACTTTGCAACAACATACCTTTATGGAGGGAGCATCCTTTGACCAATCTAATAGGTCATTAGTCGAATAGTTTGCGGATGGCGGCCATCTTTATGTCAAAATTGATTCCCCCTATTAATTCGAACATGGTGGAACCGAATGAACGAAATTTGGTACAGAGGTAGCACTAGCAAAGGGCACCTTAGTGACATGTTTTATATCACCGCTATCTTGACGGAAACGTAATCGCGGCCACCCAAATGTTAAAAGCTAAAATGTAATTACGACCAACCTAATAATCTAGTCTCTACTAAATTTTGCAACACCATATCTTTATGTGGGAAACATATTCTGACCAAACTACACGAACATCAGCCCAATAGTTAGCAGATGGTGGCCAAGTATGTGTGCAAATCGATTCCCCCTATCAATTCAAACACGGTGAAACCGAATTGAACGAAATTTGGTATAGAGGTAGCACTAGCAAAGGGCACCTCATATTCACTTTTAATATCCCTATAGCACGTTGTATTTCAACAAGCTACTACAACCAATATTCAATCATACTACTTGAAAAGGACAAAGAGTTAGAACAATACCCATGCATTTAGGAGAAAGTAGGCTATATGTTCTTTACTGAACATCTTGTTTTTTCATAAATGAAAAAGGCTAAAAGTACATGGTGGTGGAGGTCATTGCTTTAAGGGTGAGGACAAAGAGTTATAACTATACCCATACATTTAGGAGAAAGTAGGTTATATGTCCTTTGCTGTACATCTGTTTCTATTCTTCTTCTAATAAGTCTAGATTCCGGTGTTCGTAGAAGATGCAGGAAAATGAGATGCGATTCTTTTTAACTATGCTCAATTCATTCATTCATTCATTCATTCATTCATTCATTCATTCATTCATTCATTTACTTATATGCAAATGGGGGTAACTCACCGTTGCAAGTTGTCCAATTTCGGAAAATATTACTGACAACAATACACAAAAGTCGCGATTTTGGAACTATAGTAAATACGTCGTAGTGTTTAAAAACATTTCAGTCTTCGCTTGACGGCTTCGGTGGCGAGTCGGTAGCATGATGAGGTTCTATGGCCAAAATTGCGGGTTCAAATGCGGCCGAAGTGGTCGGATTTTTCCAGAGCGATTAAAGTCCCTCAGTATGCCTTCCTTTGGAAGGAAGTAAAGCAAGCGGGAACATGTCATAGATTTATGGCATGTAAAAAGACTTTGCACTAACTATAATTTTGTGAAACTAAATTTGTAGGTTATATTTGATTAACGCTCTATTAGTTCCAACGTTCACCGCCAGGTGTCGGTCGCGGAGGCATCTACTAGCCATGTTGACAGCTAGGTGTCGTTGACAGTATAATTTAGTAGGAAAAGTAGGAGCTCTTTGAAATGTGTGATTCTTTGATATCATCATTAATTTCTGTAATCCTGAATTGCAGATAACACACACTAATACAGCCATCACTATTAACACCGGTTATCAGACAGATTCTACACACACCCAAAGTACACGGGGCTACATGACCCCGTTGTCGCAGCCCCTAAACATATGAACCAACCACCAGTCTTCGCTTAAGCACATCAATTTGTTTGTGGAAAGGCTCCAAGACTGTGGCAGGTAATGAGTTCCAATTATTAATACTGGTTCAGTTTCCTTATAGACTGCGACTGTCTGCGTGGCCTCCAGTGCCCAAGGTTGGAGGATCAATTCCTGGCGCAGTCAGGTGCACAAATGTGTGGGAGTCGTGGTAGTACATTTACTGGCACAATAAAGATCCCCTTCGGGACATAATTCGGACACCCCGGCGTCTCTAAAAGCCACAGTAGTTAAAAGGGACGTAAAACCAATAACATTATCATTATTATAATTTGTATTATTAGTCTATTACTTATAGACTGTGTTATTTGAAGCTATTCTCCAATGGCCATTAACTTGATATTGTATATCTAGGCATGTTATAATTATTCTTCCTTCTGTAGGTAAATAAATTAATAACAATAATAATAATAATTTCCTAGATTAACAAAAGGGATATTCAAGTACCTCCGGTAGAAATCTACTACGACTAGCTGGATAAGAGGTAAAGAACGATTTTGAAACAAATAATATAAGAGAAGAAGACACTGTGAACAGAGGGATTTCTGGTGAGAAGATGTTAAGTATGGAAGGATTCCAGGGAAGGATACCTGGGGCGAAGTGGTCTGACGACAGAAATAAGCAGCATTGTCTAAGAATTAAGACATATTGGGAAGAACGGAAGAGAAAACAACAATGAGTGAAGAATTGATGATGATGATGGTTATCATGATGATAATTTTTTATATGTAACATCTTTCCACTCGATTGCTGGATATTTTTGTGGGAGTGATTTTGAAAAATGGGACGAAAGTGGATCCGAACGATCGAGGTGGCACCAGCTGGCACTCTTCTATTCTATCGAACGGAAGTGTGCTCGAACGGAAGTGTGCTAGCTGGCAGTGGTGGATCGAACGGAAGTGTAAGACGCACTGCCAACTCGGTCGATCGATCCAGCTGGCAGTGATAAGTGAAACAATGAGCTCGCGGTGTCGGAATTTGATACCATGACGTACTCTCAGCCATGTGGAATGTATATGACATACTGAACGGTAAACGCTCATGCGAACTCTGGTGTCAAGTGATTGATAGAAAGCACATGGTACATGTTCGAAGTCTTCGTATCAGTATTTAAATGGTAAAATACCTTAATATCAAACATTGTAAGTAGTCGGCATTGCCGGTATTATGTTTCTGCACAATGGCTATTCAAATATTAACCCACATAACGGTAATGCAGTCATCAATATAATATAATCGTTGTGGTTATACGAGAATTGAGCAAGCCTTCATGAACTATTGCTGAATACATTCACTTTACTCTCAAGAGGGCCTATTCATAAGGCATTTTAAACTCAGTTTCACGCAGGAACATTATCGTAACAAGCAAATTATAAATCAAACCTGATTCCGTAATGCAGTATTATTGGAACGTGGAATTAAGTCACCATCTTGTGCACAAAATTTTCGTAGTCGAAATAGCCGTGGGGTTAGCGCCTATGACTGTGAATCTAGAGATCTCGGGTTCGGATCCCGGACGGGGTAGATATTTTTGCTATCAGATTATCATTTTAAACGATATTTATCATATCAATATGACTCATTTTAACAGAATCCATATAAAATTACGTGTTGGTCTGTGAATCAAGAGGACCTGTTTATAAGGAATTTAAGGTTATGAGCGGTGTCGCGTCTATTAATCTAGTTGATCCGCATCGTATTCTTGATTTAGGCTAGTGCTGGTGGAAGCTACAAATCATCTAATAAAATGAGTCCCGTATTATAAACTACAATATCTGTAAAACACTCCCTTTTAAAATAGATTAATATTTGTACCAATAATAGTATAAAATACCGCTGTATCAACAATTTCACGTGAGGTTTCTTCTATGTCAGATGTTACACATCATATGCGACTACTGTAAGGCTCGTAATTTTGGTTCGGGTGATAGTGAAAGATGAGATGAGAAAGCAATGAAAACTATAATTTATACTAACTACAATCTTGGAAAATAGAAGAAGAAATGGTAAATAAATAAAGAATAAGGCAAACAATGGACAAGAGGAAAAGAAATGCCCTCAATCCTCGAAGAATGAAGATTGTGGGACTTGGAAGGAAGAAGAGCCTGGAAACGCAGATACAAAAAAGGAAAGAGGAGAGGGTCCACACTAGAGGCAGTGGAAAAAGGAAAAGAAACAGACCCAGCTCAGGAATCCCTCGGGGTTGCCAACTCTCGAACTCAAAAGCCGTGAGCCCTTGAGGGTGTACTACTATCCAGGGTGCACCAGAAGTGGTGGAGCTACACACACCCTGCCTCCTTGAGGGCCTTGAGCAGAAGGCAGGTGATAGGAAAGAACAGAAGAGGTCTGACCCCTCGAAGAATGAGGGAGCAGGAAAGATGAGACAAGGGCCAATTAAGGCGGGAAAGGAAGAGACTCCCTAGGCCTCTGTTAACCTAATACCATCGGGGTTGGAAAAGAACAGGCGTTGACCAAGGGTGGTCGATAGGAAAGGTGACAGAGAGGATTCCTGCTCAAGTAAGTGGAAGCAATGCCGAACTCAGCTGGGGTCCCTTGGTCGCAAACCCACGTCCCATTAGCCGTGGGCCCCTGGGGGATGAAGAATTTGCGAGTGGTCTACAGCAGGCCTCATCGGAAAGAAGAAGAAGAAGAAGAAGACGAATTTTCGTTCTCAATAAAACCCAAGAGGCATTTCATTCGATTAGATTAGGATATAGCATGTTTCCCTGCGGTATATGTTCATTAAGGTGAGGAGAAGAGAAACTTGGATAGCGAACTCTGCCGCGCACATTATACATCCTAACAGTTGCAAGCTCATGCATGGAAGACTGCATCCCCCCTTTCCCACACCCACCCCCACCCCGTCGCTGTGACCTGGTTAGGGCCAAGTCGGGGAGGAACTATGGACAACTCCTTGGCAGGTTCACGGAAATTGGCTTTGCGGCGATGATACGGATGATGCGACTCCTTCGACGTGACTGGGGAATTAGTCTGACCTGAACGTACTTCAATGTTGGATACCGTGAACTTGTGGCATTACGTGAGACAGGTAACACACTCTGTTTCCAAAGTAAGGCATTTCTAATTTTTAGCAACCCCCTTTAATAAGCTTCCGGGAGCGGTTTGATGAATTTTCTTAAAGTAGCGGCTAGTTTTTATGCTAGGTGCCCTTCCTAACGTCATCCTCAACAGATGAGCTACTGAGAAATAACATCAAAGAACAAGAATTAAGTTGTGGTAGAAGTTGCCCAGAGTTCAAAATGCTAAACCATTGAAAACCATTTCAAAGACGGCTGAGAACAGGGTTCAACCCATTCGTCTACCGATCACGTATGCCTTCACTTAGGAATTACCGAAATATTACCTGCTTCAAGCTTGCGGATCAAAATGTTATAAATAAAATACTACTATGTTGCTTATTATTGTAGTCTACCTCCTGGTGTAGCGGCTAACATTCTTGGCTGTCACCCCGGAAGTCCGGGTTCGATCCCCGACTCTGCCAATAAATTTATTTCTGATCTGAGGGCTAGAGCGGTGTCCACTCAGCCTCATGTGGGAAAACCGAAAAGAGGTAAGTTCGATTCTACCTCAGCCACCCTGGAAATGATTCTATGCTCCAGGCATATGCCGGGATGGTTCCTAACTTAAGGCCTCGGCCCCCTCCTTCCCGATCCTCACCTTCATTACAAATATACACTCTACTACAAAAAAACTTCAATAACACAGGTTATCAGACAAGTTATACACACAAACACCTAAGTACATGGGGCTAAATAACCATGACATTCAAGCCCCTCAAATGAAACAACAACAACAACAGCTTATTGCTGGAAAATTCGTTATTTCTCACTTAAGTATGACTGACAGTTAACCAAAGCATACAGAAATAGCATTAAGTCGGTGGAAAGAGCCGAGATACCAAGTACTATAAGTAGAGATAGTTGAAGTTCGCGGCATCTTGACTCCATTGCTCTCTATATAATGAAGCTGACAGCCAGTGTTCATTGTCTGTTGCCACAGGAGAGAAACCATTTTACAAGTGACTGAGTTGCAGACGCTAATTCTGAATGCTCGGTGAGACAGGTCAAGTAATCTGTGACACAATCAGAAAAGCAGTTCAAATAGGTGTTTAAAAAATAGCATCTAACATATTTGGCCTGTTTGCCATCTTTCGATGAATTCAGTACATTTACATTTTTTTTTGGCACAGGCTAGAGTAATATGTGGCTTTTCACCGATATGTCTGTCTCGCTCATGGCTGTGAATATATGGAAGCTACTGAGGTATGGGTGGTGCCTAGTAATGACATTCAGGGCACAGTCAGTGCCTGTGGATGCTGTGAAAGGTTCTACTCATAGGGTTAGTACTGCTGTACTGACACAGTGAGGAAAGCAATGGCAAACTACCTCACTCCTATTCTTGCCTAGTACGCCTCAATATAGCGCTGCCATGGGTTTTTGTGGATATCCACCCAAATAACCTAACAGTGGTACTTTCTGAGGATCCAACCAGCTTTCGGGCTGACTACTTAACAGACATGTCACATATGAAACCGTGAATTTCAACTCTCACCACCCATGAGCTCTAACGTCACCATCCTTCTAACAAGGCCAAGAACCGAAGCTTATCAAACTCGACAAACGTGTTATGATGCTTCTGCGCTCTATGTAACGGATGTCAGAAACGTGCGTCCTGAATTCCGTAGCGTCAGTTAAAACCACATCGTTGGATCAATATTTTCCCATTTTCTAGTCATTTTCACATGCCACTTTGTTAACTTATTTCATTACGTCATTTCAAGGGGGCCTTGTAGCCTTGAGGGGTCAAATCTGTGAATTTGTTTACTGTTTGACCTGATTACGCACATATTTCTGACTAAATCCACGTTAAAATGCGTATATATTAACCATTATGAAAATGATATAGCTATTATCCATGTTGACCTTCATACAATATGTTTAATTCAAGGTTAATTGATTTATAACATTATGTTTTTATTATTCGTGCGTCAGGCCTCGGCAGCCGGCACAGTTCATATCCTCGCCGCTAGATAGGGGCTTTATTCATTCCATTCCTGACCCGGTCGGAGACTGGAAGCAGGCTGTGGATTTTCATTTCATTTTCATTTCATTTCATGTTTTTATTATTCCTTTTTGTGTCCATTCAATTATTTTAAATTAATGAATTTCTGTAAGTAAGATCCATTTTCTTTTTGGCCATTTGTTGATATAATTTTCTCAGATTTTCTCACGTTGAAGACGTTATCAATGTAATAATATTTCCTGTTTCAAGCTTGCGGATGCCTATTATTAGAAATAAAAGACTACTATGTTGCTTATTATTGGAGTCTACCTTCTGGTGTAGCGGCTAGTATTCTTGGCTGTCACTCCGGAGGTCCGGGTTCGATCCCCGACTCAGCCAAGAAATTTATTTCTGATCTGAGGGCTGAAGCGGGGTCCACTCAGCCTCATGTGGGAAAACCGAAAAGAGGTAAGATCGATCAATGTAATAACGAAAATGTACGTATATTTTAATGAGTAAACTACCTTCTAGTGTTTGACAAGGTGTATCTTATAATTAATTATAGATTAAATCCAGGTTTGCTTCATAAAATTCAAACAGTCTGTTTCTTCCAGTGTGCACCTGAGAGGTGGCCTCTATTTGTGGAGGTAGCAGAGAATTTTCATTTGTGTAAATCTTAAAATTGATGCTACCATTTAAGTGATTTCCTCAGTTTTAGGAACACGTTTCTTGAAAAGTAAGCACAGCTTTCTCTCCATACATAAATTATGAAAATAGTGCACAGTTATGACTTATGACAATCTGTTGCGTAGAAGTAACAAGATGTTCAGTAAAGAACATATAGCCTACTTTCTCCTAAATGCATGGGTATTGTTATAACTCTTTGCCCTTTTCAAGGAGTATAATTGAATGTTGGTTGTAGTAGCTTGTTGAAATACAACGTGCCATAGGGATATTAAACATGAATATGAGGTGCCCTATGCTAGTGCAACCTCTGTAAAAATTTTCATTCAATTCGGTTTCACCGTGTTTGAATTGATATGGGGAATGGATTTGCAAAACTATTGGGCTGATGACCCTGTAGTCAGTCATAAGATGCTTTCCACAAAAAGGCATGTTGTTGCAAAATCTGGTAGAGATCAAATTATTAGGATGGTCGTAATTTGATTTAAGCTTTTAACATTTGGGTGGCCGTCATTCCGTTTCCGTCAAGATGGCGGCGATATAAAACATGACACTGAGGTGCCCTTTGCTAGTGCTACCTCTGTACCAAACTTCGTTCAATTCGGTTTCACCGTGTTTGAATTGATAGGGGGAATCAATTTGCACACATACTTGGCCACCATCTGCAAACTATTGGACTGATGATCTTGCAGTTTGGTCAGAATATGCTTCCCACATAAAGATATGTTGTTGCAAAATTTGGTAGAGACTAGATTATTAGGTTGGTCGTAATTACATTTTAGCTTTTAACATTTGGGTGGCCACCATTACGTTTCCACCAAGATGGCGGTGATATAAAACATGACACTGAGGTGCCTTTTGCTAGTGCTACCTCTGTACCAAATTTCGTTCCATTCGGTTTCACCGTGTTCGAATTGATAGGGGGAATCGATTTTCACACAAAGATGGCCGCCATCCGCAAAATATTAGGCTAATGACCTATTAGATTGGTCAAAGGATGCTCCCTCCATAAAGGTATGTTGTTGCAAAATTTGGTAGAGAACGGATGATTAGGTTAATCGTAATTTGATTTAAGCTTTGAACATTTGTGTGGCCGCCATTACGTTTCCGTCAAGATGGTGGCGATATAAAACATGACACTGAGATGCCCTTTGCTAGTGGTACCTCTGTACCAAATTTAGTTCCATTCGGTTTCACCGTGTTCGAATTAATAGGGGGCATCGATTTTGACACAAAGATGGTCGCCATCCGCAAACTATTAGGCTAATGACCTATTAGATTGGTCAAAGGATGCTCCCTCCATAAAGGTATGTTGTTGCAAAATTTGGTAGAGATCGGATGATTATGTTAGACGTAATTTGATTTAAGCTTTGAACATTTGTGTGGTTGCCATTACGTTTCTGTCAAGATGGCGGCGATATAAAACATGACAATGAGGTGCCCTTTGCTAGTGCTAACTCTGTACCAAATTTCGTTCCATTCGGTTTCACCGTGTTCGAATTAATAGGGGGCATCGATTTTCACACAAAGATGGCAGCCATCCGCAAACTATTAGGCTGATGACCTATTAGTTTGGTCAAAGGATGCTCCCCCCATAAAGGTATGTTGATGAACAATTTGTTAAAGATCGGATGATTAGGTTAGTCGTAATTTGATTTAAGCTTTGAACATTTACGTTTCAGTCAAGATGGCGGAGATCTAAAACATGACACTGAGGTGTCCTTTGCCAGTGCTACCTTTGTACCAAATTTCGTTCAATTCGCGTTCACCGTGTTGGAATTGATAGGGGGGGGGGGACAGACATTCAGAGTACACACACTCACACACCTACACAGACTCTCTCAAACACACACATACACACACACAGACATACACCCTTTTTTTTCGCCCTATGTTGATCTCATAAGTCTACTTTATTTTTTTGCAAAAAATGAAAGTAGGCTAAAAATACTTGAATGACAAGCACTGAAAATTTGACGTTTATCGTAAAGAAATGAATCACATATTATTTAATTTATATCTTAGATCTCATGAGAGCTAATGTGTTAAATATGCATGGTATTGTTCCACTTGTAATATCCTGCCTCCATGATTTTTAGCCTATTTTCAATTTTGAAAAAATAGGCTTATGAGATCAGCTTTTGTCCGTGTGTGTGTGCGTGTGTGTGTGTGATTCGTGTTTGTGTCCCCCCCTAATAAAATCTAAACGGCTGGAGCGATTTCAATGTAACTCGGTAAGTTCATAGCACTATTCCCGGCGACCTCGACCGTGCCCTTCAAATTTTGTTACGACTCACCAATCCAACATGGCGGCTGTGCGAAAAATTTCACCAGCATTCAATATCTCCGAAATTATTACCGATATCACCCTGGAATTTTTTACGGTGATAAAGGGAACAACTATAAGTTCACTTATGTGACCTTTGAAAACCAGGTAACTACAAAACCAACATGGCGGCCAAGCGAATTCGCGAATTTAAATAGACTGTTCTCGTAATTTAACCAACCAAACGCAATGAATCTTGGTACAGTATATGTTTATATACATTGTAATGCACCGACATCTAACTTCGTTCAATTGTTTACATAACCACGAGATGGCGGATGTGCGAAATATTTCACTGGCATTCTATATCTCTGTAACTATTAGCGGTATCTCCCTGAAATTTTGTACGGAGATAAAGGGCACTACTGGAAGTCCATCTGTAAGACTTTCAAAAACCGGTTAACTACAAAACGAACATGGCGGCCAAGCGAATTTGAAAATTTTAAATAGACCATTCTCGCGATTTAATGTTCCAAACGCACTGAAATCTGGTACAGGAAATATTTATACACATTATAATACACTGGTATCTAATTTAGTTCAGTTGTTTATATAACCTCAAGATGGCGGCTGTGCGAATTTTAAAATTAAGTGTTTATTTCTTGTGATGTAGTCATGCGATCGAAGTGAAAGTTTGAATAATGAACCTACGCAATAATTTTCCTTTTAATGGTACATGCCTGTATGGTCAATACATTTAACAATCCAACATGGCGACCATCCGATATATTTAGACGGCTCTGAATATCTACGAATCTATTATAGCAATCAAACTGAATGTTTTAATGTTCATAGGGGCTATGAACTTAAGTTCACCTATAGTACTTTAAATAACATGGTGATCACAAATCCAACATGGCGGCGACGCGAAGTATAAATATTCACATGGACGTTTCTCGCAATTTAACCATCCGAGTGCATTGAAACTTGGTACAGTAAATCCTTATACGAATGGTAATTCACTGGCATCTAATTTATTTCAATTGTTTCCATAACCTCAAGATGGCAGCTGTGCGAAATTTTAAAATATCCTTGTTACTTCTTGTGTCCTAATTATGCGATTTAAGTTTGAATAGTACACGTACACAATAATCTGCATGTAACAGTACATAACTCTAGGACCTACATATATAAAATCCAACATGGCGACCATCCGAAATATTTAGTCGGTTCTCAATATCTACGAATCTATTACAGCAATCAAACTGAAATTGTGTATGTTGATAGTGGCAATTAACATAAGTAGGATATATGAAAATAGGCTGTATAGTTCTTCGCGGAACTACTTGTTTTGAGATATTACAGTGGTTCTTTTGCCTACAAAGTGTACCTATAGTACATTATGCAACGAGCCTATAATGTCTATAATTAAGACACGAGTATTTTTTATAAAACGAGCGTATGCGAGTTTTATAATTTCCATACGAGTGTCTTAATTACCATTATAGGCGAGTTGCATACGACTGTTTATGTTCGACGATAATTATAACTTTATTATATGTTTTAACATAAATATTCATAAATATCTGTTCAGTCACTAGAATGTTGCGATCGGGTGCTGCGGTGGGTAGTATATCTCTGTTTTACAAGCTCTCTGGACAACCGACGCATGCGCTCTGTGTGCTTCAATGCCATATGTTCAGATTGTGCTCCAGTATTCAGTAAAACTGTCACCGAAGTCGTTTCAAAACCACGCGCTGTGTAGAAATTGATTTTGGGGATATTAAGGTACAGTGCCATTTCTTGTCTCATATTCACCAGTTTATTTACGCGAACATATGGACGGTGCAATTTCGGTAATTTATATAGACAAGTTGGATTTTGAGCGCATGCGCGAAGGTATCCTTATCTAATTGGTCACACAACTGTTTCTTGAGCTCTGATTGGTGGGAGAAACTGTTTCATAATGAAAAATAGTGTTACTGTATAATGAGCCTCATTATGATACAGTTTTCTGATACATAATATATAAACTATTTTACATTTTTGCATTGGATAAATAGTACATTCGTAACCTACAAAGTCCCGTTTTACAACGTGATGCCTAACTAAGGAGTGCTATTGAATCTACCTCACAGTTGACAATTAATTTGCTTTCGTCTCTTCCCCATATCTTTCCATTCTCTCACTATGTTCTTTCTTACTTCCTTCTGTCCTTGTGGTGGTGGTTTTCATCGGGATGGGGGTTGGGTTTGCAGCAAAGTTAGGTTTGTTCACCCACGTTATGATTCTTCGCCTGTCCCATAAAATTTCGTCTGGTTCGTTGAGTTTAATTTTGATTATCCAGTTGTTGTTGACTTTTAGTGAGGAGGCATGATTAAATATCCTTCTAGTAAGTATTTCATTACCCATTCTTTGAATATGCCATAACATTTCAATCGCCTTATTATATTTAGTATCTGATATTTTCTCGGAATATTGGTATTAACCTTTCAAGATTTAATTGTCGGCAGTCAAGATGAGAACTATTCTTTGTTTACTTGTGTCACGTTGTCAGGATGCTTGGTTGACAAATACAGTTGCACGGGTAGGATATGACTCAGCTGCAGTAGCCTCAGTCATCGTTTACCTGTCCGTGGTGACATGAGCTCATGCGACGTTATTTCCCTAACTCCTAAATAAAACAATATTAGATAACCCATCATTCTTAATTCACCCGGCATTATTAATTTTTCCGTCGGCTTCGGTGATTTAGTCAGTAGCATGCTGAACTGCTATGCCCAAGATTGCGGGTTCAAACCCGGCAGAAATCATCGGATTTTTAAGAGTGTGAAAATCCTTCAGGGGAAGTATAGAAACGAAGTAAAGTCATGTCATAGAGTTATGGCCTGACAAATAACCTACCACTACAATTGATAGCGTGTAGCTACAGTGAGTCTCTCTCACGACTCGGCCGGCCGGCGCGCCCAGCTTATCTGTCCCCGTTGACTCATCACTCCCCGCTCGGCATAACATAGCACTTCGCTCACTTTATCCGTGTATGACCTGAGATAACAATTAAAATTAAGAAAATAACAATTAATTAAATAAGCTCGTACCTTATGACAGGAGATGTTGGAAATTTTCTCCTCATACATCTACACATTTCCGGCATCGTCTTAGGAATCTCCGATTCATACGCATAAGTTCGTCTTCCGTAATTGAGGCTTTATATCTCTCCGGATATGTTCTTTCAGTTCGCCCAACGTGTGAGGGTTTCTTGCATACACTTTATTATTTAAGCACTCATATATATAAAAGTCACAAACAGTTAAATATGGGGACCGTGTCATCCATAAGTCCGTACTAATTACACGGTATTCAAAATTTTCCTCAGTTAAGTTTAATGTGTCATGAGCTGTATGCGCGGTGGCAGAGTCTTGCTGAATATATGGAGAGTTAGTGTCAGTCAGTTCGTCAAAAAATGGTTTGAGTATATTATCCCTGTACCTTTGTGCATTAATTGTGCCTTGAAAAAGGATAGACCCTATAATAATGTATCCATTCACTGCGCACCATACTCCGACCGATTCGTTATGTAGAGGAATTTCGAATATGCGATGGGGGGGGGGGGGGGGTTCTCTACTCCAATATCTGTTATTCTGCGTCGTCGAACCATACCCATGTAAATGGAACCAAGCTTCGTCCGAGAAAAATATTAACATATCCGGAGAGAAATAGTCTCAATTACGAAAGATGAACATATGCGTGTGAAACGGAGTTTCCTAAGACGATGCCGGAAATGTAGGAGGAGAACATTTAGAACATCTTCTGTCATAAGGAAGTAGCAGCTTATTTTATTAATTTCAATTGTTATCTCATGTCTTGCACGGATAACGTTAGCGAAGTGCTATGCTAACTTATGCTGAGCGGGGAGTGATGAGTCAACGGGAGAAAGATATGCTGGTCGCGCCGGCCGGCCGAGTCGTGAGACAGACTCACTGTATATTTGTAGGCAATTGGCTCTATCAATTTCCAACGTTTGCCGCTGGGTGACAGCGACAGTGGCGCCTGGTAGCCAAAGTTGGAACTACTTGAAATTCAACATTCATTCATCTTCATTTATTTCATCTCTCATTAACTCCTCTTTTGAGTTTGGCGTCAGGAAGGGCATTCGGCTGTAGAAACCATCAGTCAGTGGAATTTAAACGCATCCCATCCCCGACTCTGCTAGAAACGGAATTAATAAGTGGCAGACATAGATGGATTAGGCTGTTAATTTTTCCTTTCACAATATGACTTCTGTCTAATATAAGTAGTGCGCGCAATGCTACGTGACTTACGTGCAGATGGCGCTCCGTAATCGGTGTGCCCCCCTTCCCGTCCCGAAAGCCATTCCAAGTTCTTGCTTATGAACTGTCATCATCATCTTCTTTGCATTTTCCCACTTATGTGGGGTCTGCCTTCCTGCAATGTTTCCTCCACTTCAATCAATCCATAGCGACCCGGGGGCGGAGTTTAGAGAGTCGCATATCATCTCTCACCCTATCCAACCAGCGTGTTTGAGGTCGCCCTCGAGGTCGACGACCCTCCACATTCAGTTGAAGGGCAGTCTTAGCAACTGAGGTTTCACTGCTACAGAGCACATGTCCATACCACCGCAGACGTGATTCACGCATTTTCTCCGTGATTGGGGCAACCTTGAAATCCCTCCGCACGGCATCATTCCTAATATGGTCCAGTCGAGTCAAACCATTGGACCACCGCAACATCTTCATTTCCATTACATGAAGCGCCTGTTCGTGCTTCGATGTTGTAGGCCAGCATTCAGATCTATAAAGGGCCACCGGTCTATTCACTGTGCGATATACCTTAGATTTTAAATGCAATGGAATTTTCTTATCGCGTAGGACTCCAGTAACTTGGCGCCATTTCATCCATGCGGCTGTAACTCTTGTTTTGACATCAGGAATCGTGCTGCAGTCTGAGGTGATGCATGACCCAAGGTATTTGAATTGGGTCACTTTATTAAGTTGAACCTCACCAACAGTGATCGTGCCATCAATTTGGTCACCGCATTCCAGGTATTCCGTCTTCTACGTATTAAATTTCATCCCAAAATTCTTCAAGACGCATCTTCCACTCCTGTACTTGCTGTTCGAGGCGCCCACGGGTCTCGTTAGCTAACATGACATCATCCGCATATAATAATGTCCATGGATGCCTGGTTTGGATGTCATTTGTGATGGAGTTCATGCAGAGTATGAAGAGCAAGGGGGACAAGGCTGATCCTGCAACGCCACGAAAGTCTTAGAAGCGTTTCAGTCGTTATTGATTAATTTCGAGGTTTGCGACATAATGATAACGCAGTCCCGTGTTCTTGGGTGTGTGTGGAAACTGCGTGATTTCAGGCTAATGGGTGTATTTGTAATTTTGGCTTGAAGTTGGGTAGTAGTCGGATGTGGCATTAGTTTGGATACCATCCACAATTTGCCTCGAAGAGAAATGGGACACGACGAAAAGCCACTTCTAAGAGGACCGTGGTTGGAATCAAACCCATCTCTTCTGAATTCTGCCTCAAAATGCAGAGGTTACCTCGTTCCAGACCTCAGACCAGAAAATTAAATTCCTTGGTGGTGTCAGGAATCGAACCTGGACCTCCGGGGTGACAGCCATTGGTCACTACACCACGAGGTCGGTAATGTATGTCCATAAATATCGCACGACGATTGCATGTTAGTATAAAGTTCACTTAATCACTAAATTCTACACAAGGCTTTAAGCTTCGCGTTCCGTTGTCTATCGATAAAATCAGAACTTCTCGTGAAATTACCATTGTTTTGCATATATGAGGCTTAACCCTAAATTGACTTAAAGGTTATTTTCCTCTGTACGGCACCATGGAAAACTAGCCCTTAGCGAATCAGTGTTTTGGGCCACTATTGCGCTCATGGCCTGATATATCATGAGGCTATGATCTCAGCTACAACATGGGTTGTTTCATGTGAATCGTTAAAATACAAAAGGTCTAGCATGTTACAGTAGACACTACGGTCTATTTCAGACGTGGCTGGTTGATTCAACTAGTTGAACGGACGGGTATCAAGGAATGTAGCCAGGTAGCAAATGATTGGTAGCAGTAAACTCGTCCTCCCAGGCGGGTGACCACCAGTCACAAGTGCCGCACACAACACAAAAGACAATACTTGGCAATCGTACTACACACAAGTCGCCTAGTTGAGTCAACCGAGTTCACCATGGAAAGCGTTTAAATTTTCAATGTGGAACAGTTCATTAATATTATTGAACCCTTATTGATCTACGATAAATAAGTATTCATATTTATTATTATTATTACTACGGCCCAGGCAGTACTTGAGGAAGTCGACATGGATAAAGGGAGGCTAGCATTTCGTAATGATTGCAACAGGAGCAGAGCTGGTAGCTATTCTTGGGGGACGGCTAGAATTAGTCGGGTTCAAGGCCAAATTGAGCAACTACATGTACCAATATTGGAAGCATAAAGGAAGAATCACGAGTCACTTGCAACGAACATACGATTGAACCAGCCAATCACAAGAGACCAAGCCATGACCACGCGGTGGATAGCGTCAGTAGTAAAAAGCCCGCGGAATTGATTATCTAAAGAACCGCCGAACGGATTAATCTCCGCACGAGTGCATTGAGACGTTTGATTTATTTGAAGAAGAATGACACTAGTCCCATATTTGTGAGACAAAAACTCTGGAAATTTTTATCCGATTCCACCCCACTCCTCCGTCCCCTGTCAGTTTCTAATAAATAGTTTGGCATGACGCTACTCTATGTCATTCTTTGTGGAGCCTTGAGAGGCTAACTTCACGCCAGTTTGCATCGTGATTTTGACGCTCGAAATTATTAGAAGTCATTCGTTTTGGAGCCTTGAGAGGCTTACTTCACGCCAGTTTGCATCGTGATTTTTTACGCTCTGAATTTGGTTAAGTTATTTTATTTGTGAGATCTGAGGAGCTAAATTCATATCAGTCGTACTACCGAATTTTAAAGCTCTAGTACATTTTTTTTATATGAAATCAACTTTATTTTGTGAGCTAAATATTTCACGCCAGCGCGTGGTAACTTGTAACATTTACTTAAAGACGACCATTACAGCTCTGAGGGGCAAGTCTTGTAACACCCTAATTAGCGCTCACCGGAGCGAAGGTCAACAGTACAGCACGGAAATACCGAGCAAGATAGCGACTGCTAGTGCAGCCAAGATCTTAAACTTGTTATCGAGCCAGTGACGTGGTCTCGAGGTGTATATTTTATGTACAAATTGCAGTGTATTTTTATGTGTTTTATTGTGCGTGTGTGCGAGATATCTAGGACCAGTCTTCGCAATTAATCGCATTAGGACAATTGTGGGCGAATTGAGTAACCTGCAAGCGATTATAGATAGGTCAAATAATTAACATTGAACTTTTCTGCCAAGGAGTCGATACCAAGATGATCAGCACGTGGTTTGGAGTTGGGATGATCTTCAACAATTCAACGCAGACGACCACGATGGAGTGTTAATTTGTCCATAGGGGCAATGGGCTGAGGAGGATGTCCTTAGTTCTACAAGCAGATCGGTGATGTACAAAAATTGGATTATTTCAATTACGTAGTTAGATTTGGCCGGGGAACTTTTGTAAATAGTCATGTTTCTTTTCTTGTTGTTAAGAGTTTTTCTTGCACCGACACTATATGTTTTAAATGTCCGTTGGCGCGTGGCCAAAGTGTTTGTTAGATATTTGTTTTTCCTTGAGTCATATGTAATGTGCGCGGCGTGCGTACGTGATTTTTATCCTTGCAAATGCGGAACCCGTTACATTCGATAAATGGTGCTTTATTAACGTTAATATTTGAAATAGGAATGGGAGGAAATTACTGTAAGATATTTGCTGAACAGGTTATTATTCATATTAGGGTTGCCAAGCGCACCACTTTTAAAAGTAATTTTTAGAACACCTTCGTTCTAATTTTGATAGATTTTTTTTGAGTCCTTTTCAGGTTGACTAGTCACGGCATAGAACGATGGCGCCAGCATGTGGAAATTATTTGTGTCTTTTTATTTCAGGGTCTGTCAAAACCCATACGTGTGTTTCTGTGTGTGTTACTGTGTCAAGTGTGTGTTGATTCTGCGTGAGGAGGGGGAGAGGTCCTACCGCCCTCATATTTTGCTGCTGTTGTATTTTTGATGGAAAGACAGGGTGCTCTAGGGAGACCGCTGTTTCTTGTCCATATTTATTTTGACACACACACGTATTATTGTGCTTTGGGGCACACTTCTTCGAGATTCGACCCCATGTTCTGGGAGGTCGAGGATATTGACACGTGGGTTGACAGACATGCAGAGTTCCACAAACCGCCCGTCTTGCCTGTGACTTATTTTTGATAGGCAGTCCTGATTGTCCGACTGACCCCTGTAAGCTTTCATGTAGCAAACCTGTTCATTGTGATGGTTATTTTAAGCCATAATTAATTGGGAGTTCACCATGTGTGTAACGGCTTGTTGTACGTTGTATGGGTAAAATATTGTATTATTAATGTAAATGTTGGCTTTGTGCCTATTGCTTTGTTATGACTCGATTCATGTAATTTTTGTGTGTCACACCTGTGCGGTGTAGTTGTAGAGTACTTGTAAATTTTGACGGCGGTCATTTGTGTATTTCTTTTTATTGGTCACGTGTTAATGTACGTGTGTTTATTTGTGTGAGAAGTCCTAAGTTTTCAGGCAGTAAATGTTGCTACGGCAATTTGATTCCAATTTCACACGGAAATTTTGTGTTTGTTTATATTAGATTTAGGAAGTGTCGGTTTAATTTAAGTATTGTAGTTGTGTTCCCCCGTGTCGGTCTAGCTCTAAGAAATGTGGATTCGTTGTCTGAATGATTATTCGGGATGATGAAGAATCACGCATTCATTGTACACATCGTGATGCATGTAGAACGACATACGCACATATATGGTCACTTTTTGTTATTTTATCTTAGGGACACTTGGTCCAGGTAATTAATCTCTCCAGAGATTTTGGCCTAGTTTTGGCATTTTTATTAAGTGGGAGTCAGATGGGAGTTTTTGTTGTTAATTGTTGAGTGTAAATATGGTGATTTGTTTATTAAATTCATTTGTTTTAACCCTGGCTTCACTCTTTCCTGCATGTTATTTTGTTATATGTTACCCTGCAAGTTAATGAAGCGCCTTGACAACAACTTACGATATGAACCGTTACACCCCCGAAACTGAGTCTCATATGATTCTTTGCAAGGGTTCATAAAACAAAAATGGCTGCCCAAGTGTGGTTGTTGTTGTTTTTGCTTCGCTGATCTCATATTTATTTCGTTGAGAAATGATGCCAGGTCAAGCGGACATGTAAATTCAGTAAATTGAGGCGATGTTGTACCGCCATGTGCATTAGTAAAATCACTGAGTTCCTATAGTTAGAGATATTGAACAAGGTTAGAATTTGATATTGTATTTGTTATAAACTTGTTCTGGCGCCCGACATTAAAATTAGAAATTTGCATTATTATTGAACTCAGTCAAAGCAGGAAGGTGTTGCCTTATATTTGACATTTAATTGACTTCGGTTAATTGGTGTTCGTAAATTCTGTTGGTTAGGAATTTAAAAGCAGATCACTAGGGGTTATTTTGTTGTTTGGGAATAAGTGTCATTATTCAGTAACTTTTGTTACTGAAATTTTCATTAAATTAGAGCCAGTAATATTTAAATGTTGTGACATGTATGTGTGTATATGACTGAAACCTTGGCCCATGACCCTGTTTTCTCTGAATATATTTGTGTGTGTGAAATGGTGAGTGTCGATGAAATTAAGGCATTGTTGGAACAGATGTCCGTATAAACGGAAAAACAATTAGAACAGATGTCCGTAAAGACGGAAGAACAATTAAATAAACAATTAGAACACATGTCCGTAAAAACGGAAAAACAATTAAAAGAACAATTAGGAGCTCAGCGTGAGCATAGTGAAAAACAATTAGAACAGATGTCTGCAAAAACGGAAGAACAATTAGTTTAGATGTCCGCGAAAACGGAGGAACAATTAAGTGACATTACGGTCCAGTTACAAGCGCAGAAGATAGACTGTGAAAAACAATTACATGATATGAGCGGTAATATTTCGGTCCAGTTAGAAGTCCAGAAATTAGACACGGACAAACAATTAAATGAACTAAATCACAAATTGTCGGAACAGGCGGTAACACAAACGGCACAAACCGAACAATTAGGAAAAATCACTAATGACATTAATCAGAGCGTTAAAAAGGTAGAGAAACTGGCAGGCGAGGTTGCGGAGAACAACGTCAAACAGTTAGGCGAAATTAAGAAGTTGGAGGCGAAATTTGATAACAAATTAATACAATTTGACGAGATGGTGGCAGATAAACTCAAGCAGATAGAGGCAGCATGTGTCAATAACACCGCGGGAATGAAGAAAACCCAAGAGAAATTGCAGCAGCAAATTAATTCAGTAGACAGCAACGTGCTGGAATTAATAAAGGAAATTGATAAAGTCGAGGTTAAGGCTGAAACCGAACGGATACACTTGCGGGAGAACTTAGAGGAGCAATTAGGCAAAACACAAGAGATCAGAAGAAAGGAGATGGAAGGCCAGCTAATAAACACACAAGAGGTCATAAGACAAGAAGTAGGAGAACAGCTAGTAAAAACACAAGAGATCATAAGAGAAGAGGTGGGAGAGCAGCTTGTCAAGACTCGGGATAATCTGGAAGGCCAGTTAATAAAAACGCAAGAACAGATACGTGAAGAGTTAGAGAAAAATCAGGAAAGGAACGAGGAGAAAATTAATAGCTTGAAAAGTAGGATCCGGCGAGATTGGGACCAGCAGGCTCACGCAAATAAGGAAGACAGGCTGACAGTTATAAAGCGAATTCAGGCATTGGAGGAAAATGTAAAGTCAAAATTACAGGAACACTCAGAGTTAATCATCAAAAACGAGATTAGATCTTTAGAGAATGCGACATTATTTTCGACTGAAAATATACCGGAGAAGCAAACAAGTATTGGAAGCCCTGCAGGCTTGAAGTTGGCTGAGGATACAAGTCGGGGTCAAAGTCCCAGACTAACGAGTAACGCATTCCAGCAATACAGGGGAGAGACTTCAACACCGCAACCGAACTTGGCACCCGCCCAAGTCATCCAAGTCATTCGGGGTAATGATTTTAAGCCCGATAAATTTAAGGAACATTCAGGAACCACTCCCAAAGCATTTCTACGACAATTAACTGATTACTTTAATGATCAGCACATCGGCCCTGAGAAACAATTAAGACTAGTGGAGAAATTTCTAGAAGGACCTAGCCTAACCTGGTTTTTAAGCTTTAAGTACACGTTCACAGACATGGCTCAATTCCGCGAAGCATTTTTGAAGAAGTTTTGGAGCCCTTCGTTACAGCAGGGGTTGAGAATGGACCTGTACACGCGAAAGTATCATAGTACGCATCCAACCCGTTTTTCAGAATTCGTCAGCCAGCAATTGGTAAAATTCAGAGATTTTGACGACCCGCCTAGCGAGCAAAATATGGTTCTAACCATCGGGAAAACACTCCCAATGCACATCCAACAACTATTAGTCGCAGGAAACATTCAAACCGCAGTCCAAGCCGAAGAATTACTCAGACACTTAGACGAGACGAGTATGGTGAGCCCACAGACAGGAAGGAGGAATATGGAATGTGTCAACACGGCAGAGGTAGTTCAGGGACTCCAAAATAACCACAGCCAGGGGAACCAAACCAAGACACAGTCCACAGGGACACAATTCACACCGAGAAGGCAAGATTTTGACGGCCGAAACCAGTTCAACAATAGTAATCAGAACTATCAGAATAACCGTGGGAGATACAATCAGAACAACCAAAATCAAAACAATCAGTGGACGTACCAGCGGGAGTACACAAATTGGAGGGGAAACCAGAGACAAGGTAGACCTTACGAAAGAAATGGAGATGGTAGATGGAATAACGGCAGGGACTATCGCCAAGAAAATAGGGGAGATTATCGGAACAACTGGGACGAGCGATATATTGAATCACGTAAATACTTGGATCAATTAAGTGCCGAAGAAACGGAGAAGGAGAAGTGGGGGCGTGCCATGGCGAACAGACAGAGCCCAGACAACCATCAAGGAGAGGGGGCAGAGAGTTTATTGAGGCAACAGGAGCGACAGAATGACAACCGGCGAAACACAACAAATGGGTCCCGGGATTAAAAAAAAAACAATTGAACTGAAAAATGATAGGCTGAAAATGGAGGTCGCCAGGGAGCGAGAAGAGATGATAGTGGCCAATATAGAAGAGTGGGTAGCATTCCCGGACGACTGCCTGGAGGAAGTGTTGAAGAACCGTGAAAATGTTATCAGGCAGCTACCAATTATTTACGCGCATGTTGGAGGCATGAGGGTGAGATGTTTGATTGATACAGGTAGCCAGGTGAGCTTAGTCACTGAAATTTTGATAAAGGAAATAGGAAGAAAACAAACTGTTCCTATTATGCCGGTACCGCTAATGAAAGTCAGAGGTGTTGTTCCTGATAAAACTATGAATTGTAAACAGCAAGCATTTCTAGATCTGGAAATACTGAACCATACTTTCTCGCAAACATTCATTGTTATTCCAAAGATGAACTACAACATAATTCTAGGAGCCAACTTCATCTGCGATTTTCATGCCGTAATTGACTTACATAACAACACTGTAAGTTTCAAACAAGTAGAGGGGTTAAATCATGTGGGTTTAAACATGGAAGAGAGTCCGTTGGAGAGAGAGGCCAATACTTGGGTTGTTGAGGAATGCACTAATGAGGCCGGAGATAAGATCTTGACGGGGGAGCGAGTCAGCCAGACAGCAGTGCTAGAAATTGACAGCCGAGATATTTCGCAGGAACTTTGGGTGCATTTGGCAGAAGAAGGAATTAGCGGAACCAAATTTGAAATTCTACTTCAGGAGCGACTTAAGGAGGCCATCGTAGGGGAACCTGATAGAAGAAAACTGGAAGAAATTTTAAGATTACATAAAGGAGCTTTTGACACCATACCTGGGAAAGTTTTAAATTTTCAATATGCTATGCAAGTGACAGATTGGACCCCATTTAAAAGTAAATTGTACCCGATCCCAGAGAAACATTTTTCTCAGGTGAAGGACATTATTACTAACTTATTAGATTCTGGCATGATAAGGAAAGCGGCAACCCCTTACCTGAACGCAATATTGGCTGTGGCCAAGCCAAATGGATCGATTAGGCTATGTCTAGACGCGCGAGTTTTGAACAGCAAACTGCTAGTTGAGCATGACCAAGCACCTAGGATCAAAGATGTTTTGAAAGGCTTCCGTGGGAAGAAGATATACTCAAGTGTTGATTTGACGAATAGTTTCCACCATCTTGACCTTGAAGAAAAATCCCAACTGTTGACGGGATTTTTATTCGATAATCAAAGTTATATCTGGTGTCGAATGCCCTTTGGCGTGAAAACTGCGGGATGTGCACTCATTAGAGCACTCGATAGAAATCTGACTGAGGAGGTCAAGAACTTCACCACGAGATATGTTGACGACATATTAATTGCTTCTGAGACAATGGAGGAACACCTGATAAATTTAAATAAACTGCTGGACAACTTGAGAACCATGAACTTCAAAATTAACCTAAAGAAATCACATTTTTGCCAGAGCGAAATTTTATATTTGGGGCATATAATTGATGTCGAGGGCGTGCGGCCTAATCCAGCCAAGATTGATGCTATTAAGAAATTTCCCACACCTACCAACGTCAAACATGTGAGAGCGTTTTTGGGAGTGACAGGCTTATTCAAAGAAAATTGCCCTGGTTACACAGAAACAGTAGCACCTATGCAGGTGATGTTAAAGAAGGCGAATCGATGGTCATGGAACGAGGAGTGCGACAGGTCTTTTAAAGCAACGAAGGATTTATTGGAAAACTGTGTGAAACTTGGATATCCGGATTTTGAGAAGCGATTTATTATTCAAGCAGATGCTTCATTGATTGGAATCGGTGCTATGCTGTACCAAGAGGACGCTGAAGAACCCAAGAAGAAATCCTATTTGGCATTTACGAGTCGTAAATTACGGAAACATGAGAGGAACTACACCGTTACGGAACTTGAGCTGCTAGCAATTCTATATTCTCTTCAACAGTGGCGTAAGATGATCTATGGTTATTCCATCATTGTTAGAACCGACCACCATGCACTGACATTTTTATTCAAGACAACAATGGCAAGTGAGAGAGTTACGCGCTGGTCCATCTACATACAGCAGTTTGACATCACAATAGAGCATTGCCCTGGAAGGATGAACGTCATACCAGATGCCTTGAGTAGAAATCCTGAGGACGGAAACGAAGTAACAGCGGAAGTTCACAATATTACATTGACACCTAAGGCTCGTGAGTTTTTGGCAAGATTGAAGGATATTCGGAAGGAGCAAGAAGCAGACCCATGGATGATGATGATGATAAAATCCTACAGGAAGGAATTACAACCAAATTCACCTGAGTACCGAGAAGCCAGTGCTAAACAAGCGAGATTTCACTACTTAAATAACTTGTTACATAAGTACGTGGATGAGCATCATACTAAACTGCGGATCCTAGTTCCAGCATCACTACAGAGGGGATTGACTTGGCATGTTCACGAGAGCCTAGCACATATCGGCACGGATAAGACTGAAGCTACGATAGGGGAGACCTTCACTTGGCCTAAGATGAGATTCACCATTGTTGAAGTAATCAGAACTTGTGACGCATGCCAGCGCACGAAGCCGAACAACTTTATTCGGAAACAACCTCCAAGACCACTATTACCTCAAAAACCATGCGAGATGCTCGCTATCGATTGCTTTGGCCCTTTAGTAAAAGGAAAGCGTGGATGCCGACACCTTCTGGTGTGTGTCGACGTATTTTCGAAGATGGTCGTGCTATGTCCTATTCAGAAGACGACATCAAGACAAGTCCTCAGTCGAATTAAGAACAAAGTTATTCCGATGCTTGGGAAGCCGGAATCCATTCTATCAGATCATGGAACCTATTTCACGAGCAATGTTTTTAGGCAAGGTTTGGAGAGCCTAGGAATAAAACACGTATTTTCAAGCATTCGTCATCCTTGTGGAAATCCGAGCGAGAGAACAATTCGCTGTGTTGCCAAGTACTACAGAGTAATGATTCCTAACGAACACAATAAATGGGTTGACAAAGTAGGGGAAATTGAGATGTGCATGAACACCACTAAGCACGAGTCGACGGGTCAAGTCCCACTGATTGTACACCACAACAGGTTGCCAGAAAGAACTTGGGACAAGATTATTCCTTGCCCAAGGATTCCACTATTAGCGCACGACTTGCGAATCCAGCGAACGAGAGAGCACATGAGGAACCAAGCGGACCGAAGGCTGAGATGGTACCGAGGAAAGAAGTTTCACCGAGAGTTACAAGAACAAGAGTTAGTGCTGGTTCGTAGACCACCGATCTCCGACCCTAAGAACAAAGTCTTCGCAAAATTCTGTCCAAAATTTATTGGCCCGTTCCGGGTAATTAAGAATCTGGGTAACAATGCCTACAGACTGGAAGAAGTGAGCACTGGTGCAAAATCTGTTTTTAATAGCGCCAATTTAAAACCTTACTACAGAAGGGAACCATTTGATGACTAGGAAAGATGATGTGTGCAGAATCTGTATTGCAAAAATTTTATTTTGAGAGCCAACACTCAAATCTACGGGGAGCGCCAGAGTACGCACTTTGTTTGTAAACAACGAGCAGCTGAGACGACAGGAGTGGCAACCACTTGAGGAGAAGGGGGAGACCTAGTGAGGAAGTATGAATGACATTCCAGCGAGAAAGGGAGCACACTAATTGAGTCAGAGGGGCGTACACTCGAGCAGCTGAGTGAGATTTAAAGAGATGTGTTGTTACTACAGGGGATTTTGTTTTTGAAATCCAAACCAATAAATTGCTTCGAATTTCAAAACCTTGCTGAGGATAAATGAACCCTTATTGATCTACGATAAATAAGTATTCATATTTATTATTATTATTACTACGGCCCAGGCAGTACTTGAGGAAGTCGACATGGATAAAGGGAGGCTAGCATTTCGTAATGATTGCAACAGGAGCAGAGCTGGTAGCTATTCTTGGGGGACGGCTAGAATTAGTCGGGTTCAAGGCCAAATTGAGCAACTACATGTACCAATATTGGAAGCATAAAGGAAGAATCACGAGTCACTTGCAACGAACATACGATTGAACCAGCCAATCACAAGAGACCAAGCCATGACCACGCGGCGGATAGCGTCAGTAGTAAAAAGCCCGCGGAATTGATTATCTAAAGAACCGCCGAACGGATTAATCTCCGCACGAGTGCATTGAGACGTTTGATTTATTTGAAGAAGAATGACACTAGTCCCATATTTGTGAGACAAAAACTCTGGAAATTTTTATCCGATTCCACCCCACTCCTCCGTCCCCTGTCAGTTTCTAATAAATAGTTTGGCATGACGCTACTCTAAGTTATTCTTTGTGGAGCCTTGAGAGGCTAACTTCACGCCAGTTTGCATCGTGATTTTGACGCTCGAAATTATTAGAAGTCATTCGTTTTGGAGCCTTGAGAGGCTTACTTCACGCCAGTTTGCATCGTGATTTTTTACGCTCTGAATTTGGTTAAGTTATTTTATTTGTGAGCTCTGAGGAGCTAAATTCATATCAGTCGTACTAACGAATTTTAAAGCTCTAGTACACTTTTTTAAATATGAAATCAACTTTATTTTGTGAGCTAAATATTTCACGCCAGCGCGTGGTAACTTGTAACATTTACTTAAAGACGACCATTACAGCTCTGAGGGGCAAGTCTTGTAACACCCTAATTAGCGCTCACCGGAGCGAAGGTCAACAGTACAGCACGGAAATACCGAGCAAGATAGCGACTGCTAGTGCAGCCAAGATCTTAAACTTGTTATCGAGCCAGTGACGTGGTCTCGAGGTGTATATTTTATGTACAAATTGCAGTGTATTTTTTATGTGTTTTATTGTGCGTGTGTGCGAGATATCTGGGGCCAGTCTTCGCAATTAATCACATTAGGACAATTGTGGGCGAATTGAGTAACCTGCAAGCGATTATAGATAGGTCAAATAATTAACAATGAACTTTTCTGCCAAGGAGTCGATACCAAGATGATCAGCACGTGGTTTGGAGTTGGGATGATCTTCAACAATTCAACGCAGACGACCACGATGGAGTGTTAATTTGTCCATAGGGGCAATGGGCTGAGGAGGATGTCCTTAGTTCTACAAGCAGATCGGTGATGTACAAAAATTGGATTATTTCAATTACGTAGTTAGATTTGGCCGGGGAACTTTTGTAAATAGTCATGTTTCTTTTCTTGTTGTTTAGAGTTTTTCTTGCACCGACACTATATGTTTTAAATGTCCGTTGGCGCGTGGCCAAAGTGTTTGTTAGATATTTGTTTTTCCTTGAGTCATATGTAATGTGCGCGGCGTGCGTACGTGATTTTTATCCTTGCAAATGCGGAACCCGTTACATTCGATAAATGGTGCTTTATTAACGTTAATATTTGAAATAGGAATGGGAGGAAATTACTGTAAGATATTTGCTGAACAGGTTATTATTCATATTAGGGTTGCCAAGCGCACCACTTTTAAAAGTAATTTTTAGAACACCTTCGTTCTAATTTTGATAGATTTTTTTTGAGTCCTTTTCAGGTTGACTAGTCACGGCATAGAGCGGTGGCGCCAGCATGTGGAAATTATTTTTTGTCTTTTTATTTCAGGGTCTGTCAAAACCCATACGTGTGTTTCTGTGTGTGTTACTGTGTCAAGTGTGTGTTGATTCTATGTGAGGAGGGGGAGAGGTCCTACCGCCCTCATATTTTGCTGCTGTTGTATTTTTGATGGAAAGACAGGGTGCTCTAGGGAGACCGCTGTTTCTTGTCCATATTTATTTTGACACACACACGTATTATTGTGCTTTGGGGCACACTTCTTCGAGATTCGACCCCATGTTCAGGGAGGTCGAGGATATTGACACGTGGGTTGACAGACATGCAGAGTTCCACAAACCGCCCGTCTTGCCTGTGACTTATTTTTGATAGGCAGTCCTGATTGTCCGACTGACCCCTGTAAGCTTTCATGTAGCAAACCTGTTCATTGTGATGGTTATTTTAAGCCATAATTAATTGGGAGTTCGCCATGTGTGTAACGGCTTGTTGTACGTTGTATGGGTAAAATATTGTATTATTAATGTAAATGTTGGCTTTGTGCCTATTGCTTTGTTATGACTCGATTCATGTAATTTTTGTGTGTCACACCTGTGCGGTGTAGTTGTAGAGTACTTGTAAATTTTGACGGCGGTCATTTGTGTATTTTTTTTGTATTGGTCACGTGTTAATGTACTTGTGTTGATTTGTGTGAGAAGTCCTAAGTTTTTAGGCAGTAAATGTTGCTACGGCAATTTGATTCCAATTTCACACGGAAATTTTGTGTTTGTTTATATTAGATTTAGGAAGTGTCGGTTTAATTTAAGTATTGTAGTTGTGTTCCCCCGTGTCGGTCTAGCTCTAAGAAATGTGGATTCGTTGTCTGAATGATTATTCGGGATGATGACGAATCACGCATTCATTGTACACATCGTGATGCATGTAGAACGTCATACGCACATATATGGTCACTTTTTGTTATTTTATCTTAGGGACACTTGATCCAGGTAATTAATCTCTCCAGAGATTTTGGCCTAGTTTTGGCATTTTTATTAAGTGGGAGTCAGATGGGAGTTTTTGTTGTTAATTGTTGAGTGTAAATATGGTGATTTGTTTATTAAATTCATTTGTTTTAACACTGGCTTCACTCTTTCCTGCATGTTATTTTATTATATGTTACCCTGCAAGTTAATGAAGCGCCTTGACAACAACTTACGATATGAACCGTTACACCCCCCGAAACTGAGTCTCATAGGCTTCTTTGCAAGGGTTCAGTATATTATGCAACGAGCCTATAATGGCAATAATTAAGACATGATTATGTTTATAAAACGAGCGTATGCGAGTTTTATAATTTCCATACGAGTGTCTTAATTACCATTATAGGCGAGTTGCATACGACTGTTTATGTTCGACGATAATTATTATAACTATTTTATGTTCGAACATAAATATTCATAAATATCTGTCAAGATTTCACCAGCTTTATGTACTGAACAGAGCACATGAGAAGCAGAGAATGCCTTGTATTTGACCATGGCCTCCTCGATTGCCCTACTATGACACTAGGCCAGGCCGTGAAATTTAAATTAAAAGGCCGTGGAACTTAGCGCATATAATTATCTAATTGGTCAAACAACTGTTTCTTGAGCTCTGATTGGTGGGAGAAACTGTTTCATAATGAAAAATAGCAGGGCTAGATAACTTAACCGTAACCATAACGTAACGTAATTAGGGAATGTACCGGAAAACTCCATGAGTGCATTTAGGTATATGCGTTACAGAACGAATTACTTCGTTTCGACAAGAATACCGTATTTATCATATACTATCACAATATCGTTATATTCAGTAACCGAATTGAAGAACGCTATTATTCCGGTCCCTACCAATAACGTTATTGGGAGGGTGGCTCACATAGTGAATAACGGAATAACGTTATTGGCATCATTTCGTTATTAGTTCAACCTGATGTCGAAGAACGAATTTTAACAAACTACTGACAATAACATTATTCGAAAGGCGGGTAAAGGAAGTTCCTCATAAAAACGTTATTCGCCGGTTTTCGTTATTTGTCTTACCCAATCTTTAAGGAACAAAATTGTGAGTGCTACCGACGATAACGTTGTTAAAAAGACAGCTAAAATTGCGTTCTACAAATTAATGTTATTCCCATTTCTTGTTTATTATTAATCAAATCCAATCTTTATGACAAGAAATTGTGTATATTCCGTCAAGAACGTTATTAAGTAAACAACTCGAACAGAGGGCCATAACGTTATTGTTACTAAATGTGATGTAGAAAGAGCGACGTTGTGTGGGATTAGTCACATTATACAAAGAAGGGTTATATAAAATATTTTAGCACATTGCAATAAAAAGTAGGTGCCTTTTCCCATTACGAAATTTAGTAGGTAATAGGCTTACTAACATTTCTAATTAGATTGGAATATACCTGAAATATTCTAATACGGCACTACAGTTGGTAGCCTAGGTGACTCTGAATATATCCTTAGTTCCATCTCTTAAGGTACATAATGCACATATAACATTCGGTTGAAGTCCAATGGGAGGGTGGGCGTGGTGGCTCAGCGGTCTAGCTGTATGCCTCTCACCAAGGCGGTCCGGGTTCGATTCCCGGTCAATGCATGTGAGATGTTCGAAGTGAAATGCCATGTCCTGTGGTTCGGATTCCACGTAAAAAGGAGGTCCCTTGGCTCATGATCTACAGATTAACGGTCACGTTAAACTACAAGCTTCCTTCCTTCCTTCCTTCCTTGAAGTCCAATGGATAGTATGGACGTTGCATGTTGTGAAATATTGGATCTATCAGTGTATGTAAAATCATATTGGCAACAAGGTCATGCACGTGTGCTCAGAATTAATCTGAAATAATACTATATTTTATAGTGCCAATTTTGGATAACATCCATTTGCTGGTATAGAAGTTACATGCATTTTCAGCAGGCTTAGAATTATGTTGGCAGCACTGACGCACATTAGTTACTCGAAATTAATCTGAAATTTTAGGTAGCATACGTGTGTAACATTCAGATACATTCTGATATATTGCTATTAGGATAAAGAAAGAGAATGACCATTCATTAGCAGTTGGCGGCCCTGCTGGCTCTCAAATAAGCATACTCATATCTGTTATAGTACACAAAAGCACATACGAAATTTGGTTAAAATCCAATTGATAGTATAGAAGTTAGATACACTTAAACATTGGACTTATCCGTAGACATAAAATCGTGTTAGCAACACTGTCATATATGCGCTTCTTAAAATATATATTTGGAATGTTATTATCTCTATGTTCTCTAATTTTGGAAGAGTTCGCATGCATAATGTCTGATAAATCCAACATAGATCTCAAAAGTGAATTGTGAATTTACAGCAGTTACTAGCAGTGAAATAATTGTCAATAATGCCCGTGAGATATTCAAATACAGGTCTTTACTTATACCAAATTTGGTTTCAATAACTGCAGCCGTCTAGGAGGGACAGACAGACATTTGACTGGATCGATGTCATACGTCTATTTTTTCCACATTTTTACAAAATGTGAAAAGGAGGCTAAAATAGTACGTAGAATATACGATGGCTACTGTAAAACATCCAACCTTAGGTGCTTCGATACTGTGCTGATCAGTACCCTCTGCTTATGGACATATCACATGTGTTGTACCGCAATCATTGGCCATCAGAGTACAAATGGTACAGATTGTAACGTTAAAGCTTGTATACAGGCACAATTCCGGTATAGGCTTGAATAACGTTATTAGCAGCAGCATTCCGTGTCCCGATTGGCTCAGCTGCAAGAAATCAAACATGGAGGAAGGTTGTGGATTTAGAGTAATATTTGCAGTTTATTGGCATTATTAATCCAAATCAGTCATTAAGAGGCGTTGCGTTGAATACATAAAGAAGCACTGACTGATTGAACGCATTCCTGTCAGTATTTACGATGTAACTGAAATAATTCGACATTTAGCTATACGCATGAAGTTACGTAACTATGAGCTAGGCTAGTAAGTGAAAAGTGTACGAGTGCTATGGCTGTAACTTAGTGGCCAATGGATCTCGGGTTCGAGACACTCTAGGGCCAAAATTTTTATTCTTTTTGAATTATTTTGTTGCATTCACACTACTTTTCTTGTGAGTTTCCAACTACGATTTATTCGCATGATCTACGGAGATAATGTTAATAATGGATATTGGTAGGGAAAATTATTATATTCTATCATTCAAATTTGTACTTCCCCATACAAAACCATGAATATTTGTACTATTCGTGAAAGTATAATAATATTTTCATTCCACAATAATAGTCTATGTTTACTCCTCAATAAATAATAATATTAACAATAAGGAGAAATAGTTTTGTGACGATCTAAAGAGCATACTTTTCTTTATATTTAAGATTCAAGCCAAAGATTAAACTATATAGACCTATCTAGAATAATGACGAAATTTATTTGTTAATACTAGCATTTCTAATTATATTGGACTGAAGTGTTCTAATACAGCACTACAGTTGGCAGCCTATGTGACTGTGAATATATCCTTAGTTCCATCTCCTAAGGTACAGAATGCACATACAACATTTGGTTGAAATCCAATGGATAGTATGGACGTTGCATGTTGTGAAATATTGGATCTATCAGTGCGTATAAAATCATATTGGCAACAAGGTCATGCACGTGTGATCAGAATTAATCTGAAATAATATCTTCTCTTCTCTTCTCTTAGTCGTTTACCCTCCAGGTTGGTGGAACCCACGGACTCAGCGAGGGAACTCACCACTACCGCCTCTGCGGGCAGTGTCCTAGAGCTGGGAACATCTAATCGGAGTGGATACAACTGGTGAGGTGTGATTGGCACCTCGCCCAGGCAGCCTCACCTGCAAAGCGAACAGGGGCCTCAAGAGGGAAGGTAATGGAAGAGGGAAGGAGGCGGCCGTGGCCTTGAAGAAGGTAACATCCCGGCATTAGCCTGAAGACGCAGTGGGAAACCGCGGAAAACCACTTCGAGGCTGGCTGAGGTGTGAATCGAACCCACTCTACTCATTTGGAACACCCGAGGATGAGTAGACCCCGTTCCATTCCTCATACCACTTTTCAAATTTCGTGGCAGAGCCGGGAATCGAACCCAGGACCTCCGGTGTGGCAGCTAACCGTGCTGACCGCTACGCTACGGAGGCGACTTAATCTGAAATCTATATATATAAAGCACAAAGTTTGTCTGTCTGTCTGTCTGTCTGTTATGTATACAAATCTACACCGTTTCACCGATCTGAACCAAAATTTGTATACTTACCCTTTGGAACCCTGCGGGTAACCCTGTCAACATTAAATTTCGGACAGACCACCCCATGCCCTGCATTTAGGCCCTTTTGCACAAATCTACACCGTTTCACCGATCTGAACCAAAAGTTGTATATTTAACCTTTGGAACCCTGCGAGTAACACTGTCCACTTGAAATTTCGGACAGACCACCCCATTCCCTGCATTTAGGCCCTTTGGTCCAAATGCACACCGTTTCACCGATCTCAACCAAAATTTGTATATTTACCCTTTGGAACCCTGCGAGTAACACTGACCACTTAAAATTTCAGACAGTCCACCCCATTCCCTGCATTTAGGCCCTTTGGTCCAAATCTACACCGTTTCACCGATCAGAACCAAAATTCGTATTCTTACCCTTTGGTGCCCTGCGAGTAACACTGTCTGCTTGAAATTTCGGACAGACCACGCCATTCCCTGCATTTAGGCCCTTTTTGCAAAAATCTACACCGTTTCACCGATCTGAACCAAAATGTGTATACTTACCCTTTGGAACCCTGCGAGTAACACTGTCTGCTTGAAATTGCGGACAGACCACTCCATTCCCTGCATTTAGGCCCTTTGGCCCAAATCTACACCGTTCCACCGATCTCAACCAAAATTTGTATATTTACCCTTTGGAACACTGCGACTAACACTGTCTGCTTGAAATTGCGGAGAGGCTACTCCATCCCCTGCATTTAGGCCTTTTGGCACAAATCTACACCGTTTCACCGATCTGAACCAAACTTTGTATACTTACCCTTTGGAACCCTGCAGTAACACTGTCCACTTAAAATTTCGGACAGACCACCCCATTCCCTGCATTTGGGCACTTTGGCACAAATCTACACCGTTTCACCGATAAGAACCAATATTCGGAAACTTACCCTTTGATACCCAGCGAGTAACACTGTCTGCTTGAAATTGCCGACAGACCACTCCATTCCCTGCATTTAGGCCCTTTGTCCCAAATCTACACCGTTTCACCGATCTCAACCATAATTTGTATATTTACCCTTTGGAACACTGCGACTAACACTGTCTGCTTGAAATTGCGGCGAGGCCACTCCATCCCTTGCATTTAGGCTGTTTGGCACAAATCTACACCGTTTCACCGATCTGACCCCAATTTTATATACTTACCCGTAGAACCCGACAAGTAACACTGTTCACTTTAAATTTCGGACAGACCACACTATTCCCTGCTTTTTGGCCCTTTGGCAGAAAACTAGACCGTTTCACCGATCTCAACCAGATTTTACATAATTACCCATTGGAACTCGACGAGTAACACTGTCCACTCGAAATTTCGGACAGACCACTCCATTTCACGCATTTAGGCCCTTTGGCACAAATCTACATCGTTCACCGATCGAAAACAAAATGTGTATACTTACCCTTTGGAACCCGATGAGTAACCCGATGTTCCAAACAGACCCAGCCTGGGGCTGGAAACTGTACAAGATGATGATGATGATGAGTAACACTGTCCACTTTAAAATTTGGACAGGCCACTCCATTCCCTGCATTTTGGCCCTTGGCACAAAACTACACAGTTTCACCGATCTCAACCAGATTTTACATAATTACCGTTTGGAACTCGACGAGTAACACTGTTCACTCGAAATTTCGGATAGACCACTCCATTTCCCGCATTAAGGCCCTTTGGTACAAATCTCCATCGTTCACCGATCGAAAACAAAGTGTGTATACTTACTTACCCTTTGGAACCCGATGCGTAACACTGTCCACTTGAAATTTCTGACATAGGCCTACCACTCCATTCCCTGCATGTAGCTCAGGAATTCCTCGGGGTTGCCAGCTTCCTTGAGGGTGTACCAGAAGTGGTGGGTCTACACACACCCTGCCTCTTTGAGGGCCTTGAGCAGAAGACAGGAGATATTATGAAAAGGAAAAGAAGACAGACCCCTCGAAGAATGAGGGTATCAGGAAAGATGAGACAAAGCCAATTAAGGCGGGAAATTGAAAGACTCCCTAGCCCTCGGATACCCTAATACAGTCTGGGTCGGAAAACAAGAGTTGACCAAGGGAGGCCGATAGGAAAGATAACTGAAATGAGCCCGGCACCAGGAAGTAGAAGCGATGCCAGACTCAGCTGGGGTTCCGTGGTCGCCAACCCACGTCCCACAAGTTGTGAGACCCTGGGGGGGGGTCAGTTGTGAGAATAGATTGCTGATTCATCGCGAGGTGACTTGAGTGAACTTTCCAGAGCCCGCCGTGTTATCTCCTGCTGTCTATGCTGATGCCAGCACAGGGCCGTTGCGAAACAGTGAGTGATTCCCGGTCAATCTGTATAGGACGGGGAACCCCGAACGTGTGTCATCATATTTCGTCATCATCTGCGATTATCTCAGGTTGGTGCAGCTTGGACCTATATTCTTTGTCTTAGCCGAGCAGTACGCTCTTTCACTAGACGCATCCAGTACAGGACTAAGCCAGAAAATAAGGTTGAGACTTTGGAAGACATCGAAGCTAGACACCTGAATTACCTATATCAGTTTTAAAATAACACCATGTTCGTTTAGTAGTCATTTTTTCATTACCTTATTATTATCATCATAAGTGCAAATGACCTAGATGTTACGCGTATCATACCAATAATCACCGCCGCATAAAGTCTTTCTCGACTGTGATTTTTAAAATATTTATTTTTGGTTGGTTCTTAAGTTTAGGGGCTGCGACAACGCGGTCATGTAGCCCCGTGTACTTTGGGTGTGTGTAGAATCTGTCTGACAACCGGTGTTAATTGTGATGACTGTATTAGTGTGTGTTATCTGTTTTTTAATTTAAGTACAAACTGCAACTTAGAATTCTTCAAATAATTCGTACTTTTGCCGCCAAGCGCCACCGTCAACGACTACTAGGCCAAGTTCAGAACTTAGCTACTAGACGCCACTGCAGTCGGCTCTTGGCAACGGACGTAGACATCTATGCGCGTTGTTTACCTATCCAATTTAGCTTCACACAGGTGTAATTAGTGGAAGGTTCTTTAACATGCCATAAATCTGACATGGGACCGCCGGCTTTACTTTCCCTCCGAAGAAAGGCATACTGACGGATTTTTAACGCTCTTAAAATATCCGACGGCTTCGGCCGGGTTTGAACCCGCTATCTTGGGCATAGAAGCTCAGCATGCTACCAAATACGCCACCGAAGCCGCCATATAGTTATTTTTATTACAGTACATTGTGTACATTATACGTTGAAGTGTCAATTCAATACCGGTAGTAGTTTCCCTTATCATCCTCATCATAAGAGCAAATGACCTACAGTAGATGTTACGCCCATTACACCATTAATCACCACACACAATAAGTCTTCCTCGCCTGTGAATTTTGAGATATGTATTTCTATTACGGTAGTTTGTAAGTTTGACGTGTCAATTCAACAGTAGTTTTTATTATCATCCTTATCAAAAGGGCAAATGGCCTAGATATTACTCCCTCATTGTCTTTGGGGGCAAATGACTTAGATTTTAAGTCCATTATATTTCTAAGGAGACCTTAAAACATTATCATCATTCCACCGGGCGAAGCCGGCTACTACTGCTAGTAATACTATATTTTAAAGTGCCAATTTAGGATTACATCCATTTGTTGGTAGAGACTTTACATGCATTTTCAGCAGGCTTAGAATTATGTTGGCAGCACTGACGCACATTAGTTACTCGAAATTAATCTGAAATTTTAGGTACCATACGTGTGTAACATTCAGAGATGTTGGCTAGCATACATTCTGATATATTGCTATTAGGATAAAGAAAGAGAATGACCATTCATTAGCAGTTGGCGGCCCTGCTGGCTCTCAAATAAGCATACTCATATCTGTTATAGTACACAAAAGCACATACGAAATTTGTTTAAAATCCAATTGATAGTATAGAAGTTAGATACACTTAAACATTGGACTTATCCGCAGGCTTAAAATCATGTTGGCAACACTGTCATATATGCGCTTCTTAAAATAGATATATATGGAATGTTATTATCTCTATGTGTACTAATTTTGGGAGTTCGCATGCATAACATCTGATAAATCCAACATAGATCTCAAAAGTGAATTGTGAATTTTCAGCAGTTACTTGCACTGAAATAATTTTCAATAATGCCCGTGAGATATTCAAATACAGGTCTTTACTTATACCAATTTTGTTTTCAATAAATGCAGCCGTCTAGGAGGGACAGACAGACATTTGACTGGATCGATGTCATACGTCTATTTTTTCCACATTTTTACAAAATGTGAAAATGAGGCTAAAATAGTACGTAGAATATACGATAGCTACTGTAAAACATCCAACCTTAGGTGCTTCGATACTGTGCTGATCAGTACCCTCTGCTTATGGACATATCACATGTGTTGTACCGCAATCATTGGCCATCAGAGTACAAATGGTACAGATTGTAACGTTAAAGCTTGTATACAGGCACAATTCCGGTATAGGCTTGAATAACGTTATTCGCAGCAGCATTCCGTGTCCCGATTGGCTCAGCTGCAAGAAATCAAACATGGAGGAAAGTTGTGGATTTAGAGTAATATTTGCAGTTTATTGGCACTATTAATCCAAATCAGTCATTAAAAGGCGTTGCGTTGAATACATAAAGAAGCACTGACTGATTGAACGCATTCCTGTCAGTATTTACGATTTAACTGAAATAATTCGACATTTAGCTATACGCATGAAGTTACGTAACTATGAGCTAGGCTAGTAAGTGAAAAGTGTACGAGTTCTATAGCTGTAACTTAGTGTCCAATGGATCTCGGGTTCGAGACGCTCTAGGGCCAAATTTTTTATTCTTTTTTAATTATTTTGTTGCATTCACACTACTTTTTTGTGAGTTTCCAACTACGATTTATTCGCATGATCTACGGAGATAATGTTAGTAATGGATATTGGTAGGGAAAATTATTATATTCTATCATTCAAATTTGTACTTCCCCATACAAAACCATGAATATTTGTACTATTCGTGAAAGTATAATAATATTTTCATATCGGTCGTGAAAGTATAATAATATTTTCATATCACAATAATAGTCTATGTTTACTCCACAATAAATAATAATATTAACAATAAGGAGAAATAGTTTTGTGACGATCTAAAGACCATACTTTTCTTTATATTTAAGATTCAAGCCAAAGATTAAACTATATAGACCTATCTAGAAAAATGACGAAATTTATTTGTTAATACTAGCATTTCTAATTATATTGGAATATACCAGAAGTGTTCTAATACAGCACTACAGTTGGCAGCCTATGTGACTGTGAATATATCCTTAGTTCTATCTCCTAAGGTACAGAATGCACATACAACATTTGGTTGAAATCCAATGGATAGTATGACGTTGCATGTTGTGAAATATTGGATCTATCAGTGCGTATAAAATCATATTGGCAACAAGGTCATGCACGTGTGATCAGAATTAATCTGAAATAATATCTTGTATTCTCTTCCCTTCTCTTAGTCGTTTACCCTCCAGGTTGGTGGAACCCACGGACTCAGCGAGGGAACTCACCACTACCGCCTCTGCGGGCAGTGTCCTAGAGCTGGGAACATCTAATCGGAGTGGATACAACTGGTGAGGTGTGATTGGCACCTCGCCCAGGCGGCCTCACCTGCAAAGCGAACAGGGGCCTCATGAGGGAAGGTAATGGATGGTCAGGATGGATGGACAAGGAAGAGGGAAGGAGGCGGCCGTGGCCTTGAAGATGGTAACATCCCGGCATTAGCCTGAAGACGAAGTGGGAAACCGCGGAAAACCACTTCGAGGCTGGCTGAGGTGTGAATCGAACCCCCTCTAGTCATTTGGAACACCCTAGGCTGAGTAGACCCCGTTCCATTCCTCATACCATTTTTCAAATTTCGTGGCAGAGCCGGGAATCGAACCCAGGACCTCCGGGGTGGCAGCTAACCGTACTGACCGCTACGCTACGGAGTCGACTTAATCTGAAATAATACTATATTTTAAAGTGCCAATTTAGGATTACATCCATTTGTTGGTATAGACTTTACATGCATTTTCAGCAGGCTTAGAATTATGTTGGCAGCACTGGCGCACATTAGTTACTCGAAATTAATCTGAAATTTTAGATACCATACGTGTGTAACATTCAGAGATGTTGGCTAGCATACATTCTGATATATTGCTATTAGGATAAAGAAAGAGAATGACCATTCATTAGCAGTTGGCGGCCCTCCTGGCTCTCAAGTATAGGCATACTCATATCTGTTATAGTACTCAAAAGCACATACGAAATTTGTTTAAAACCCAATTGATAGTACAGAAGTTAGTTACACTTAAACATTGGACTTATCCGCAGGCTTAAAATCATGTTGGCAACACTGTCATATATGCGCTTCTTAAAATATATATATATATGGAATGTTATTATCTCTATATGTACTAATTTTGGAAGGGTTCTCATGCATAACATCTGATAAATCCAACATGGATCTCAAAAGTGAATTGTGAATTTTCAGCAGTTACTAGCACTGAAATAATTTTCAATAATGCCCGTGAGATATTCAAATACAGGTCTTTACTTATACCAAATTTGGTTTCAATAACTGCAGCCGTCTAGGAGGGACAGACAGACATTTGACTGGATCGAGGTCATACGTCTATTTTTTCCACATTTTTACAAAATGTGAAAATGAGCCTAAAATAGTACCTAGAATATAGGATAGCTACTGTAAAACATCCAACCTTAGGTGCTTCGATACTGTGCTGATCAATACCCTCTGCTTATGGACATATCGCATGTGTTGTATCGCAATCATTGGCCATCAGAGTACAAATGGTACAGATTGTAACGTTAAAGCTTGTATACAGCCACAATTCCGGTATAGGCTTGAATAACGTTATTCGCAGCAGCATTCCATGTCCCGATTGGCTCAGCTGCAAGAAATCAAACATGGAGGAAAGTTGTGGATTTAGAGTAATATTTGCAGTTTATTGGCATTATTAATCCAAATCAGTCATTAAGAGGCGTTGCGTTGAATACATAAAGAAGCACTGACTGATTGAACGCATTCCTGTCAGTATTTACGATTTAACTGAAATAATTCGACATTTAGCTATACGCATGAAGTTACGTAACTATGAGCTAGGCTAGTAAGTGAAAAGTGTACGAGTGCTATAGCTGTAACTTAGTGTCCAATGGATCTCGGGTTCGAGACGCCCTAGTGCCAAATTCTTTATTCTTTTTGAATTATTTTGTTGCATTCACACTACTTTTCTTGTGAGTGATCTACGGAGATGATGTTAATAATGGATATTGGTAGGGAAAATTATTCTATTCTATCATTCAAATTTGTACTTCTCCATACAAAACCATGAATATTTGTACTATTCGTGAAAGTATAATAATATTTTCATACCACAATAATAGTCTATGTTTACTCCACAATAAATAATAATATTAACAATAAGGAGAAATAGTTTCGTGACGATCTAAAGAGCATACTTTTCTTTATATTTAAGATTCATGCCAATGATTAAACTATATAGACCTATCTAGAATAATGACGAAATTTATTTGTTAATACTAGCATTTCTAATTATATTGGAATATACCTGAAATATTCTAATACAGCACTACAGTTGGCAGCCTATGTGACTGTGAATATATCCTTAGTTCCATCTCCTAATGTACAGAATGCACATACAACATTTGGTTGAAATCCAATGGATAGTATGGGCGTTGCATGTTGTGAAATATCGAATCTACCAGTGCGTATAAAATCATATTGGCAACAAGGTCATGCACGTGTGATCAGAATTAATCTGAAATAATATCTTCTCTTCTCTTAGTCGTTTACCCTCCAGGTTGGTGGAACCCACGGACTCAGCGAGGGAACTCACCACTACCGCCTCTACGGGCTGTGTCCTAGAGCTGCGAACATCTAATGGGAGTGGATACAACTGGTGAGGTGTGATTGGCACCTCGTCCTGGCGGCCTCACCTGCAAAGCGAACAGGGGCCTCATGAGGGAAGGTAATGGATGGTCAGGATGGATAGGCAAGGAAGAGGGAAGGAGGCGGCCGTGGCCTTGAAGAAGGTAACATCCCGGCATTATCCTGAAGACGAAGTGGGAAACCGCGGAAAACCACTTCGAGGCTGGCTGAGGTGTGAATCGAACCCCCTCTACTCATTTGGAACACCCGAGGCTGAGTAGACCCCGTTCCATCCCTCATACCACTTTTCAAATTTCGTGGCAGAGCCGGGAATCGAACCCAGGACCTCCGTGGTGGCAGCTAACCGTGCTGACCGCTACGCTACGGAGGCGACTTAATCTGAAATAATACTATATTTTAAAGTGCCAATTTTGGATAACATCCATTTGTTGGTATAGACTTTACATGCATTTTCAGCAGGCTTAGAATTATGTTGGCAGCACTGACGTACATTAGTTAGTCGAAGTTAATCTGAAATTTTAGGTACCATACGTGTGTAATATTCAGAGCTGTTGGCTAGCATACTTTCTGATATATTGGTATTAGGATAAAAAAAAAGAGAATGAGCATTCGTTATCAGTTGGCAGCCCTGCTGGCTCTGAAGTATAAGCATAGTCATATCTGTTATAGTACACAAAAACACATACGAAATTTGGTTAAAATCCAATTGATAGTATAGAAGTTAGATACACTTAAACATTGGACTTATCCGTAGACATAAAATCGTGTTAGCAACACTGTCATATATGCGCTTCTTAAAATATATATTTGGAATGTTATTATCTCTATGTTCTCTAATTTTGGAAGAGTTCGCATGCATAACGTCTGATAAATCCAACATAGAGCTCAAAAGTGAATTGTGATTTTTCTGCGCAATTACTAGCACTAAAGTAATTTTCAAATATGCCCGTGAGATATTCAGATATAGATCTTTACTTATACCAAATTTAGTTTCAATAACTGCAGCCGTCTAGGAGGGACATACAGACATTTGCCTGGATCGATATCATAATTCTACTTTTTCCTCATTTATTCAAAATGTGAAAAGTAGGCTAAAATAGTACGTAGAATATACGATGGCTACTGTATAACATCCAACCTTAGGTGCTTCGATACTGTGCTGATCAGTACCCTCTGCTTATGGACATATCACATGTGTTGTACCGCAATCATTGGCCATCAGAGTACAAATGGTACAGATTGTAACGTTAAAGCTTGTATACAGGCACAATTCCGGTATAGGCTTGAATAACGTTATTCGCAGCAGCATTCCGTGTTCCGATTCGCTCAGGTGCAAGAAATCAAGCATGGAGGAAAGATGTGGATTGAGAGTAATATTTGCAGTTTATTGGCATTATTAATCCAAATCAGTCATTATAGATGCGTTACGTTGAATACATGAAGGGGCACTGACTGATTGAACGCATTGCTGTCAGTATTTACGATTTAACTGAAATAATTCGACATTTAGCTATACGCATGAAGTTACGTAACTATGAGCTAGGCTACTAAGTGAAAAATGTACGAGTGCTATAGCTGTAACTTAGTGTCCAATGGATCTCGGGTTCGAGACGCCCCAGGGCCAATTTATTTATTCTTTTTGAATTATTATGTTGCATTCACACTACTTTCCTTGTGAGTTTCCAACTACGATTTATTCGCATGATCTACGGAGATTATGTTTATAATGGGTATTGGCAGGGAAAATTATTCTATTCTATCATTCAAACTTGTACTTCTCCATACAAAACCATGAATATTTGTACTATTCGTGAAAGTATAATAATATTTTCATACCACAATAATAGTCTATGTTTACTCCACAACATAAACAAATAGGCTACATTTGTTATGTCGGTAGGCCGGGTACTGCTGCGTGTCCCCCCGCACTGCACTCCGAGCCCATGGACTTTAAAAGCTCAGCCCGTTCAGTGCCGTTCTCATCTAATGCGGCCGCGTTCTGGCCCATAGCACTGGACTCACAAAGCACTGAACGGGGTGGGCCGATCAGGTAGACTAACCTTCACTACGCGTGCACAACCAAATGCTCTCTTAACACTTCTATTCAGAATTTTTAGCAATACTGGTGTCACTGAGTTAATGGTAGGCCTATAGTTCAAACTGGCTAATCTCTATCTGAAATACATCGACAGTTGTTGTTGATTGGTTCAGGGGCTTTACGACATCATGGTCATGTAGCCCCGTGTATTTGTGTGTGTGTTCGTGTGTGTAATTTGTCTGATAACCTGTGTTATCGTCATGGCTCTATTATTGTGCGCTTTGTAATTCAGATGAGGTTTGGAAGGAAGCGGCCGTGGCCTTATGTCAGGTACCATCCCGGCATTTGCCTGGAGTAGAAGTTAAATAACAAATCGGAAATTAAGTACTGCATCGAGTTTAACCGAGTTTTTACGAATATTACTGTCGTCAAACGAATTTAGATAACTATTTGAAGTTATTAGACATTGCAAAAAACGAAGTTTTAACTTATACATTACGTCGTTCTAAATACTGGTTTTATCTTAAAGGTGTGTCACTATTAGTAAATTGTGCCAATGGTAAGAACAATAATACTACTATTAATAACAAGTAGTTCCGTGACGAACTAAAGAGCCTACTTTTCTTTAAATTTAAGTTTCATGCCAATCTATAGAGACCTATCTAAAATAATGACATCAAGTTTGTAATACCGTACTTACATTTCTAAGTATTGCATTTTGAAATACGGCTGAAACAGTGTATCCTAATAAAGTAACTTACTACAGTTCGCAGCCCTGGTGACTCTGAAAATATTCATAGTTCCATCTCTTAAGGTATAGAATGCACATACAAAATTTGGTTGAAGTCTAATGGATAATGGAAGTTACATGCTGTTTGATATTGGTTGATTAACGGCCACGTAAAACTAAAAGCTTAACTAAACACGTTAAACACCGAGTCCTTGTATTATATGAGAAATGTGGCTAAAATTCGTCCATACATTTTTAGCCTACGTTTCACATTTTGCAATATTGAGGAAAAAGTAGACTTATGAGATAGATCCGGGCAAATGTGTGTCTGTCTGTCCTTCTGTCTGTCGGTCTGTCTGTCTGTCTGTCTGTCTGTCTGTCTATGTGTGTGTCTCCCCCCCTATCAAGTCCTAAAAGGCAGCAGCAATCGAAACGAAATTTCATAGGAGTAAAGATCTGTAATTGAGTAACTCAGTGCCGTATTAGAAAATGATGTCAGTGCTACATACTGCTGGAAAATCGCAATTGAAATTTGAGCTCCATGTTGGATATCATGGAAGGTATGAACAGTAGCTATTTAAAAATTGGTACACGTATAGATAATACTATTTTAGTTTAATTTCCAGGAGGTCATACATGGCAGTGTTGCCAAAATGATTATAAGCCTGCTGATATATCCAATTTTTTTATGCATATAACTTCCACACTGTCAATTGGAATTCAACCAAATTTAGTAGGTGCTATGTGTACATAAACTGATATGACTGAGCGTATTCTTAATAGGGCTGTTTTTATCTTTTCAAATGATCTTGTCGATTTCGTCGTTATGCTTGGGTCTAACGTTATGCGTTACGGTTACGGTTACGGCGTGTAAGAAGTCATCATGTTGTTCAGTGCATATGCACCGAGTCTGAGTTTATTCCTGGGAGACGGCGAGTACGTGACGTCAGACAGGAAAACAGGGTGACTCCTTAAGAGGTGTGCAAGATGTCAGACAGGGATACAGGGTGACTCCTAAAGAGGTGTACAAGATGCCAGATACGAATCCTGAGTGACTCCTAAAGAGGTGTACAAGATGCCAGATACGAATCCTGAGTGACTCCTTAAGAGGTGTACACGATGTCAGACAGGAATACAGGGTGACTCCTAAAGAGGTGTACAAGACGCCAGATAAGAATACAGGGTGACTCCTAAAGAGATATAGAAGACGTCATATAAGAATACGGGGTGACTCCTAAAGAGGTGTACAAGATGCCAGATAAGAATAGAGGGTGACTCCTAAAGAGGTGTACATGGTGTCAGGCAGGAATACAGGGTGACTCCTAAAGAGGTGTACAAGACGCCAGATAAGAATACAGGGTGACTCCTAAAGAGATATAGAAGACGTCATATAAGAATACGGGGTGACTCCTAAAGAGGTGTACAAGATGCCAGATAAGAATAGAGGGTGACTCCTAAAGAGGTGTACATGGTGTCAGGCAGGAATACAGGGTGACTCCTAAAGAGGTGTACAAGATGCCAGATAAGAATACAGGGTGACTCCTAAAGAAGGTGTAAAAGATGCCAGATAAGAATAGAGGGTGACTCCTAAAGAGATATACAAGACATCAGATAAGAATACAGGGTGACTCCTAAAGAGATATACAAGACGTCGTATAAGAATACAGGGTGACTCCTAAAGAGGTGTACACGACGCAGATAAGAATACAGGGTGACTCCTAAAGAAGGTGTACAAGATGCCAGATAAGAATACAGGGTGATTCCTAAAGAGATATACAAGATGCCAGATAAGAATACAGGGTGACTCATAAAGAGGTGTACAAGATGGCAGGGAAGCATACAGGGTGACTCCTAAAGAAGTGCACAAGATGTCAGACGAGAATACAGGGAGACTCCTAAAGAGGTGTACAAAATGTCAGACAAGAATACAGGGTGACTCCTAAAGAGATATACAAGACGTCAGATAAGAATACAGGCTGACTCCTAAAGAAGTGCACATGGTGTCAGACAGGAATACAGGGTGACTCCTAAAGAGGTGTACAATATGTCACACAAGAATACAGGGTGACACCTAAAGAGATATACAAGACGTCATATAAGAATACAGGGCGACTCCTAAAGAGGTGTACAAGATGCCAGATAAGAATACAGGGTGATTCCTAAAGAGATATACAAGATGCCAGATAAGAATACAGGGTGACTCATAAAGAGGTGTACAAGATGGCAGGGAAGCATACAGGGCGACTCCTAAAGAAGTGCACAAGATGTCAGACGAGAATACAGGGAGACTCCTAAAGAGGTGTACAAAATGTCAGACAAGAATACAGGGTGACTCCTAAAGAGGAGTACAAGATGTCACACAAGAATACAGGGTGACTTCTAAATAGATATACAAGATGCCAGATAAGAATACAGGGTGTCTCCTAAAGAGGTGTTTAGGATGTCAGAGCAAAATACAGCGTGACACTTAACGAGGTGTACAGTATGTTAGATTCAATTCAAATACAGGGTGACCCTTAAAGAGGTGCCCGCGCGGGAAGCCTAAGTTAATGGGCAAGGGAGACTGTTGAGAGAGTCCTGGGGCTTCGAGCGAAGCGAGAAGCCCTCATTAGCCTTTCTAACCTTGTGTAGCATTTGTAGCATGCGTCATTTGAAATGATATAAAGTCTAGTCTTTCAGCCTGACTGTATTTTTTAAGTAAGGGCCGTTTCTTTAGTAAAATTAACCGAACATTTTATTTTGAAACGAGATTTACTTTTAGCCTACATTCGATTTTTGCAAAAAAAATGAAAGTAGACTTATGAGATCTACACAGGGCCAAAAATTATATGTCTGTGTGGGTGTGTGTGAGTGTGTGTGAGTGTGTGTGTGTACTCTGAATGTCTGTCCCCCTCCCCCCTATCAATTCGAAAACGGTGAAACCGATTTCAACGAAATTTGACACAGAGGTAGAACTAGCAAAGGGCACCTCAGTGTCATGTTTTATATCGCCGCCATCTTGACGGATACATAATAGCGGCCACCCAAATTTACAAAGCTTAAATCAAATTACGACTAACCTAATCATCCGATCTCTACCAAATTTTGCTACAACATACCTTTATGTAGGACGCTTATGTTGACCAAACTACATGATTATTAACCCAATATTTTACGGATGGCAGCCATGTATGTGTGCAAATCGATTCCCCCTATCAATTCAAATACGGTGACACCGAATTGAACAAAATTTGGTACAGAGGTAGCACTAGTAAAGGACATCTCAGTGTCATGTTTTATATCGCCGCCTGTGGCCCCTGTGTCCAGCAGTAGGTCTCTGGGTTCTCCATCCACATGGCCACTGACTAAAATTGAGTTGGCTTGACGACCCAGAGACGCGACGATAGCAGAAGTGGGGGCATTCCTGGTGTTGGAGCGGGTTGACAGTCGCCCCTTTCCATCAACCCTCTTTAGTTTCCCTAATCTTGACGAAAACCTAATGGCGGCCACCCAAATGTCAAAAGCTTAAATAATTACGCCCAACCTAATCATCCGATCCCTAGGGAACTTTTCAACATTATATCGTTATGTATGAAGAACCTTTTGAGCAAACTACATGGCCATCAGCCCAATAATTTGCGGATGGCGGCCATGTATGTGTGCAATTCGATTCCCCCTAAATTTTCAAACACGGTGAAACTGAATTAAACGAAATTTGGTACAGAGGTAGCACAAGCAAAGAGCACCTCTGTATCATATTTTAAATCGCCGCCATCTTGACGGAAACGTAATGGTGGCCACCCAAAAGTAAAAACTTAAATCAAATTACGACCAACCTAATCATTTGATCTCTACCAAATTTTGCAACAATATACCGTTATGTGAGAAGCGTTCTTTGACCAAGCTACAAGGTCATCAGTCCAATAGTTGGCATATGGCGGCCATGTATGTGTGCAAATCGATTCCCCCTATCAATTCAAACACGGTAAAACCGAATTGAACGAAATTTGGTACAGAGGTAGCATTAGCAAAGGGCACCTCACTGTCATGTGCTATATCGCCGCCATATTGACGGAAACGGAATGGCAGCGAGCCAAATGTTAAAAGCTTGAATCAAATTACGACCAACCTAATCATTTGATCTCTACCAAATTTTGCAACAACATACCTTTTTGTGGGAAGCATCTTTTGACTGAACTATAAGGTTATCAGCCTTATAGTTTGCAGATAGTGGCCATGTAAGTGTGCAAATCGATTCCCCATATCAATTCAAACACGGTGAAATCGAATTGAATGTTTTTTTTACAGAGTTAGCACTAGCGAAGGGCACCACATATTCATGTTTAATATCCGTATTGTACGTTGTATTTCAACAAGCTCTTACAACCAACATTCAATTATACTCCTTGAAAAGGACAAAGAGTTATAACAATACCCATGCATTTAGGAGAAAGTAGGCTATATGTTTTTTACTGAACATCTTGTTAGGTTTTACATACGTTCCTCTATTTTCCTACATAGTTGCCTTGTTTATTTAGGCACTTGTCATACCTTAAAACTAAGTTTTCAAATCCCTCTGCATAAAAGTTTGCCGCCTGCTCTGACAACCACGAATTCACACTTAAGGAAAATCCATTGATAGAGGGGTTATCATGAATATTCGGTCCTCGTGAAGTTTCGTGACAATTGTAATCCCCATGTCATCTATGATCACAGACCTGAGCGTCCATCGTCATATACATTTTCACGGCCACTTTTGAACTCGCGCACCCATTTTCGCACTTTACCATCCGTCATTGCATTATCACCATTCACCTCACAAAACTGACGATGAATGTCTGCACCCGACATGTTTCTTGCACTCAAAAGGCGTATCTCAGATCGTACCTCACACGCGGCGGGCGAATCAATATTCTTGAACATTGTAAAGATGCACAGTTCAGCGTACAGGTTAGCTACACAGCTGCAACTGACGCCTGCTTGTTCGCAAAGGATGCCAGTTGTTGCGGCGAGCGCACTAACTACGGCTTAAAAAACAGCCCTTACTTAAAAACAGTCCACGTAAATGCTCTCAATTTCTTTTATTCAAATACCAATATATCAGGAAGTATGCAAGCCGACAGCTTTAAACTATGCACATGTATAGTACCTGACATTCTATATGTATTTGCAGTGCTACCAATATTACTCTAAGCCTGCTGAGAGGTCCAAATTTAAATACATGTAACTTCTATACTATCATTTGGATTTCAACCAAATTTCGTATGTGCTATGTGTACCATAATAGATATGACTATGCGTATTCTTAAGAGCAACCAGGGCTGGCAACTGTTAATAAATGCTGTCTCTATTTTTGTTACCCTAATATCAATATATCGGAAAGTATGCAAGCCAATAGCTCTAAGCATTGCACACGTATAGTACCTGGCATTCTAGATTAACTTGGAGTAACTAATTTACGTCAGTGCTGCCATCATGATTCTAAGCCTGCCGATAGGTATAATTTTAAAATGCATGTAACTTATAAACTAACTAATGGATTTCATTCAAACTTAGCAGAACAATAGATCGTAATATTTCAGATTATTTCTGACTAATACATGCATGAAATTGTTGCCAACATGATTTTACGCGCGCTGTTAGATCCAATATTTAACTGCATGTAGGCCTACGTCTGTGCTATCCATTTGACTTCAACCAAATTTTATACTCTGTACCTTAAGAGATGGAACTAAGAATATATTCAGTCACCAGGGCTGCTAACTGTAGTGCTCTCTTAGGCTACATTATGCCAGGAATAAAGTATTTCGAACTAATTTCAAATTTCTATATTACCAAATTAATTTCGTCATTATTCTAGATAGATCCATATAGATTAATCATTGGCATGAATTTTAAGTTTTAAGAAAAAGTTCGTCTCGGAACTAGCTTGACACGGTGGGTGAGTGGATCTACTAAACCCAAGATTGCAGGTTCGCTCCTGGCCGTGGTAAGTGATTTTTGAAAGGTGGCAAAAATACGACACGCATGTCATACGATGTTGGCATGTCAAAGAACCCATTTGAATTCAGTAGGCCGTGTTCATAATGGCAAAATTAATCTCGGGAGTTTCCGCCAACACAAAGTTCCTCATTTCTCTACTAGAAAGCGCTATAGTGTTCAAGGAGCTTAGATGTCTAACCCCCTAGACTTTCATAGTGATTCAAGGAACAACGAAATTCGACATGCAAGCTACCCTCTGGGTGTCAAATTACAAAGCTTGCACCCGGCAACGAGGCCATACGATATTATTATTATAGTCACGGAACTCCTTGTTAACCTACTTTTCACGTTTTGCAAAAATGAGCTAAAATTAGCCTTATGAGATCGATCCGGGCAAATGTCTGTCGGTCTGTCTGTCTGTCCATCTGTCTGTCTGTCTGTCTGTCTGTCTGTCTGTCTATACGTGTCTCCTAAACGGCTGCAGCAAACTAATCCCAATTTGGTATGAGTAACGATCTATACCTGAATATATCAAGCCCATATTTGAAAATCATGTCAGTACTACCAACTGCTGAAAAACCGCAATTGAATTTGAGCTCAAATGTTTGGAAGGTATGCATGGGAGCTATTCCAAAATTGGCACACATATAGATAATAATATTTGATTTTAATTTCCAGGAGGCCATGCATGGCAGTGTTGCCAAAATGAATCTACGCTGGCTAATAGGTCCAATTTTTAAATGCATATAACTTCTACACTATCAATTGGAATTCAACCCAAATTTCAATTCCGATTTTTCGGCAGTTGGTAGCACTGACATCATTTCCAAATACAGCATTGAGTTATTCAGGTATATATCTTTGCTCCTACCAAAATTTGTTTCGATTGCTGCAGCCGTTTAGGAGTTGATAGGGGAGGACACACACACAGCCAGGCAGACAGACAGATGGACAGACAGACCTACAGACAGAAGGACAGACAGACAGACACACATTTGCCCGGATCTATCTCATAAGTCTACTTTTTCCTCATTATTGCAAAATGTGAAAAGTAGGCTAAAAATGTATGGACGAATTTTAGCCACATTTCTGATATAAAGCAAGGACTCGGTGTTTAACGTGTTTAGTTAAGCTTTTAGTTTTACGTGGCCGTTAATCAACCAATATCAAACAGCATGTAACTTCCATTATCCATTAGACTTCAACCAAATTTTGTATGTGCATTCTATACCTTAAGAGATGGAACTATGAATATTTTCAGAGTCACCAGGGCTGCGAACTGTAGTAAGTTACTTTATTAGGATACACTGTTTCAGCCGTATTTCAAAATGCAATACTTAGAAATGTTAGTACGGTATTACAAACTTGATGTCTTCATTATTTTAGATAGGTCTCTATAGATTGGCATGAAACTTAAATTTAAAGAAAATTAGGCTCTTTAGTACGTCACGGAACTACTTGTTATTAATAGTAGTATTATTGTTCTTACCATTGGCACAATTTACTAATAGTGACACACCTTTAAGATAAAACCAGTATTTAGAACGACGTAATGTATAAGTTAAAACTTCGTTTTGTGCAATGTCTAATAACTTCAAATAGATATCTAAATTCGTTTGACGACAGTAATATTTGTAAAAACTCGGTTAAACTCGATACAGTACTAAATTTCCGATTTGTTATTTAACTTCTACTCCAGGCAAATGCCGGGATGGTACCTAACAAAAGGCCACGGCCGCTTCCTTCCAATCCTCATCTGAATTACAAAGCGCACAATAATAGAGCCATGACGATAACACAGGTTATCAGACAAATTACACACACGAACACACACACAAATACACGGGGCTACATGACCCTGATGTCGTAAAGCCCCTGAACCAATCAACAACAACTATCGATATATTTCAGATAGAGATTAGCCAGTTTGAACTATAGGCCTACCATTAACTCAGTGACACCAGTATTGCTAAAAATTCTGAATAGAAGTGTTAAGAGAGCATTTGGTTGTGCACGCGTAGTGAAGGTTAGTCTACCTGATCGGCCCACCCCGTTCAGTGCTTTGTGAGTCCAGTGCTATGGGCCAGAACGCGGCCGCATTAGATGAGAACGGCACTGAACGGGCTGAGCTTTTAAAGTCCATGGGCTCGGAGTGCAGTGCGGGGGGACACGCAGCAGTACCCGGCCTACCGACATAACAAATGTAGCCTATTTGTTTATGTTGTGGAGTAAACATAGACTATTATTGTGGTATGAAAATATTATTATACTTTCACGAATAGTACAAATATTCATGGTTTTGTATGGAGAAGTACAAGTTTGAATGATAGAATAGAATAATTTTCCCTTGCCAATACCCATTATAAACATAATCTCCGTAGATCATGCGAATAAATCGTAGTTGGAAACTCACAAGGAAAGTAGTGTGAATGCAACATAATAATTCAAAAAGAATAAATAAATTGGCCCTGGGGCGTCTCGAACCCGAGATCCATTGGACACTAAGTTACAGCTATAGCACTCGTACACTTTTCACTTTGTAGCCTAGCTCATAGTTACGTAACTTCATGCGTATAGCTAAATGTCGAATTATTTCAGTTAAATCGTAAATACTGACAGGAATGCGTTCAATCAGTCAGTGCCTCTTCATGTATTCAACGTAACGTATCTTAATGACTGATTTGGATTAATAATGCCAATAAACTGCAAATATTACTCTCAATCCACATCTTTCCTCCATGTTTGATTTCTTGCAGCTGAGCCAATCGGAACACGGAATGCTGCTGCGAATAACGTTATTCAAGCCTATACCGGAATTGTGCCTGTATACAAGCTTTAACGTTACAATCTGTACCATTTGTACTCTGATGGCCAATGATTGCGGTACAACACATGTGATATGTCCATGAGCAGAGGGTACTGATCAGCACAGTATCGAAGCACCTAAGGTTGGATGTTATACAGTAGCCATCGTATATTCTACGTACTATTTTAGCCTGCTTTTCATATTTGTAAAAATGAGGAAAAAGTAGAATTATGACATCGATCCAGTCAAATGTCTGTCTGTCCCTCCTAGACGGCTGCAGTTATTGAGACCAAATTTGGTATAAGTAAAGTTCTATATCTGAATATCTCACGGGCATATTTGAAAATTACCTGAGGGCTAGTAATTGCGCAGAAAAATCACAATTCTCTTTTGAGCTCTATGTTGGATTTATCAGACGTTATGCATGCAAACTCTTCCAAAATTAAGGAACATAGAGATAATAACATTCCAAATATATATTTTAAGAAGCGCATATATGACGGTGTTGCCAACATGATTTTAAGTCTGCGGATAAGTCCATTGTTTAAGTGTAGTTAACTTCTATACTATAAATTGGATTTTAACCAAATTTTATTTGTGTTTTGGGGTACTATAACAGATACGACTATGCTTATACATCAGAGCAGGCAGGGCTGCCAACTGCTAACGGATGCTCATTCTCTTTATTTATCCTAATACCAATATATCAGAAAGTATGCTAGTCAACAGCTCTGAATGTTGCACACGTATGGTATCTAAAATTTCAGATTAACTTCGAGTAACTAATATACGTCAGTGCTGCCAAAATAATTCTATGCCTGCTGAAAATGCATGTAAAGTCTCTACCAACAAATGGATGTTATCCAAAATTCGTACTTTAAAGTATAGTATTATTTCAGATTAATTCTGATCACACGTGCATGACCTTGTTGCCAATATGATTTTATAAGCACTGATAGATCCAATATTTCACAACATGCAACGTCCATACTATCCATTGGATTTCAACCAAATGATGTAGGTGCATGCTGTACCTTAGGAGATGGAACTAAGGATATATTCAGTCACCTAGGCTGCCAACTGTAGTGCTGTATTAGAAAACTTCAGGTATATTCCGATATAATTAGAAATGTTAGTATAACCAACTAAATTTCATCATTATTCTAGATAGGCCTATATAGTTTAATCATTGGCATGGAGTCGCCTCCGTAGCGTAGCGGTAGCATGGTTAGCTGCAGCCCCGGTGGTCCTGGGTTCGATTCCCGGCTCTGCCACGATATTTGAAAAGTGGTGTGAGGACTGAAACGGGGTCTACTCAGCCTCGGGTGTTTCAAATGAGTAGAAGGGGTTCGATTCCCACCTCAGCCATCCTCAAAGTGGTTTTCCGTGGTTCCCACTTCGTCTTCGGGCAAATGCCGGGATGGCACCTTCTTCTTTGCCACGGCCGCCTCCTTCCTTCTTCCTTGCCTATCCATCCTAACCATCCCTTACCTTCCCTCATGAGGCCCCTGTTCGCTTTGCAGGTTAGGCCGCCTGGGCGAGGTGCCAATCCCACCTCACCAGTTGTATCCCTTCCGATTCGATGTTCCCAGCTCTAGGACACTGCCCGGAGAGGCGGTAGTGGTGAGTTCCCTCGCTGAGTCAGTGGGCTCCACCAACCTGGAGGGTAAACGACTAAAGAAAAAAAATAATACTGTGGAGTAAACAGTGCTGTGCAAATTATATTAGTTTCACGAATAGTACAAATATTCATGGTTTTGATTGGGAAAGTGCAAATTCGAATGATAAAATAGAATGATTTTTCCCTACCAATATCCATTATTAACATGGCTCCCCTCTATCATGCGAGTAAATCGAAGTTGAAAAGTTGCATCACACAGTAGTGTTGACACAACAAAATAATTCAAAAAGAATAAAAATTCCGACCATAAACCGTCTCGAAACCAGGAGCCATTAGATACCAAGTTAGCGCTCTAGCACTCGTACACTTCTCACGTACTCTGCAGGTTCACAGCTTCATCCATATGGCTAAATGTCGAATGATTTCAGTTTAATCTTAAATACTGACAGAAATGCGTTTAATCAGTCAGTGCCTTTTCCTGTATTCAACGTAACGGAACTAAATTACTGATTTCCATTAATAATGCCAATGATCTGCAAATATTACTCTCAATCCACAAGTTTCCTCCATCATTGATTTCTTGCAGCAGAGCCAATCGGAACAACTAATGCGGGCACGAATAACGTTATTCAAGCCTATACCGGGATTGTGCTTGTATACAAGCTTTAACGTTACGATCTGTACCATTTGTACGCTGATGGCCAATGATTGCGGTACAACATATGTGATATGTCCATAAGCAGCTGGTACTGATCAGCACAGTATAGAAGCACCTAAGGTTGGATGTTATACAGTAGCTATCGTATATTCTACGTGCTTTTTTTAGCTTACTTTTCACTTTAAAAAAATGAGGATGAGATAGACTTATGGCTTCGATCCAGGCAAATGTCTGTCTGTCTGTCTCTCTTTGTGTGTCTCCCCCTATCAACTCCTAAAAGGCTGCAGTTATCGAAACCAAGTTTGGAATAAGGAAATATCTAAATCTGAATATCTCAAGGACATAATTGAAAATGATTTCAGAGCTACCAACCGCTAAAAATCACAATTCACTTTTAAGCTCTGCGTTGGATATCTCAGACGTTATGCATGCGAACTTTTCCAAAATAAGCACACACAGGGATAATAACATTCCAGATACATTTTAAGAAGCCCATATATGACAGTGTTGCCAAGATGATTCTAAGCCTGCTGATAAGTCCAATGTTTAAGTACATCTAACATCTATACTATCAATTGGATTTTAACCAAATTTCGTACGTGCTTTGTGTACTACAACAGATATGACTATGCTTATACTCGAAAGCCATTAGGGCTGCCAACTGTTAATAAATGCTCACTCTCTTTATCCTAATACCAATATATCAGTAAGTATGCAAGCCAACAGTTCTAAATTTTGCGCACGTATAGTTCCTGAAGTCGCCTCCGTAGCGTAGCGGACAGCATGGTTAGCTGCCGCCCCGGAGGTCCTGGGTTCGATTCCCGGCTCTGTCACGATATTTGAAAAGTGGTGTGAGGACTGGAACGGAGTCTACTCAGCCTCGGGTGTTACAAATGAGTAGAGGGGGTTAGATTCCCACCTAAGCCATCCTCAAAGTGGTTTTCCGTGGTTTCCCACTTCGTCATCGTGCAAATGCCGGGATGGTACCTTCTTCAAGGCCACGGCCGCCTCCTTCCCTCTTCCTTGCCTATCCATCCTAACCATCCATTACCTTCCCTCATGAGGCCCCCTGTTCGCTTTGCAGGTGAGGCCGCCTGGGCGAGGTGCCAATCCCACCTCACCAGTTGTATGCACTCCGATTAGATGTTCCCAGCTCTGGGACACTGCCCGTAGAGACGGTAGTGGTGAGTTCCCTCGCTGAGTCCGTGGGTTCCACCAACCAGGAGGATAAACGACTAAGAAAAAGAAAAAAAAAATATTATTATTATTAATATTATTTTAGCGTAGTGGTCAGCATGGTTAGCTGCCGCCCCTGAGGTCCTGCATTCGATTCCCGGCTCTGCCGCGAAATTTGTGGTACGAGGACTGGAACTGGGTCTACTCAGCCTCGGGTGGCCCAAATAAGTAGAGGGGGTTCGATTCTCCCTCAGCCATCCTCGAAGTGGTTTTTCGTGGTATCCCACTTCGTCTTCGGGCAAATACCGGGATGGTAACTTCTTCAAGGCCACGGTCGCCTCCTTCCTTCTTCCTTGCCTATCCATCCTAACCATCCCTTACCTTCCCTCATGAGGCCCTGTTCGCTTTGCAGGTGAGGCCGCCTGGGCGAGGTGCCAATCCCACCTCACCAGTTGTATCCCTTCCGATTCGATGTTCCCAGCTCTAGGACACTGCCCGTAGAGGCGGTAGTGGTGAGTTCCCTCGCTGAGTCCATGGGTTCCACCAACCTGGAGGGTAAACGACTAAAAAAAAAAAAAAAATTCTGTGGAGTAATCAATGCTGTGAAAATTATATTAGTTTCACGAATAGTACAAATATTCATGGTTTTGATTGGGAAAGTGAAAATTCGAATGATAAAATAGAATGATTTTTCCCTACCAATATCCATTATTAACATGGCCCCCCTAGATCATGCGAGTAAATCGAAGATGAAAAGTTGCATCACACAGTAGTGTTGACACAACAAAATAATTCAAAAAGAATAAAAATTCCGACCATAGACCGTCTCGAACCCAGGAGCCATTAGATACCAAGTTAGCGCTCTAGCACTCGTACACTTCTCACGTACTCTGCAGGTTCACAGCTTCATCCATATAGCTAAATGTCGAATGATTTCAGTTTAATCTTAAATACTGACAGAAATGCGTTTAATCAGTCAGTGCCTTTTCCTGTATTCAACGTAACGGAACTAAATTACTGATTTCCATTAATAATGCCAATGAACTGCGAATATTACTCTCAATCCACAAGTTTCCTCCATCTTTGATTTCTTGCAGCAGAGCCAATCGGAACAACTAATGCGGGCACGAATAACGTTATTCAAGCCAATACCGGAATTGTGCTTGTATACATGCTTTAACGTTACGATCTGTACCATTTGTACTCTGATGGCCAATGATTGCGGTACAACACATGTGATATGTCCATAAGCAGCGGGTACTGATCAGCACAGTATAGAAGCACCTAAGTTTGGATGTTATACAGTAGCTATCGTATATTCTACGTGCTATTTTTAGCTTACTTTTCACTAAAAAAATGAGGATGAGATAGACTTATGGCATCGATCCAGGCAAATGTCTGTCTGTCTGTCTCTCTTTGTGAGTCTCCTCCTATCATCTCCTAAAAGGCTGCAGTTATCGAAACCAAGTTTGGTATTAGGAAATATCTAAATCTGAATATCTCAAGGACATAATTGAAAATGATTTCAGAGCTACCAACCGCTAAATATCACAATTCAGTTTTAAGCTCTACGTTGGATATCTCAGACGTTATGCATGCGAACTTTTCCAAAATAAGCACACACAGGGTTAATAACATTCCAGATACATTTTAAGAAGCCCATATCAGACAGTGTTGCCAAGATGATTCTAAGCCTGCTGATAAGTCCAATGTTTAAGTACATCTAACATCTATACTATCAATTGGATTTTAACCAAATTTTGTACGTGCTTTGTGTACTATAACAGATATGACTATGCTTATACTTGAGAGCCATTAGGGCTGCCAACTCACTCTCTTTATCCTAATACCAATATATCAGAAAGTATGCAAGCCAACAGCTCTAAATTTTGCGCACGTATAGTTGCTGAAATTTTAGATTATTTTGGACTAACTAATGCACATCAGTGCTGCCAACATAAATCTACCCTGTTGATAGGGCCAATTTTTAAATTCATATTACTTTTATAATAATAAATGGATTTTATCCAAAATTGGCGCTATAAAATATAGGAGTAATTCAGATTAATTCTGAGCACGCATTCTTGACGTTGTTACCAATATGATTTTACTCGCACTGATACATCCAATATTTCACAGCAAGCAACGTCCATACTATCCATTGGACTTCAACCAAATTGTGTATGTGCATTCTGTACCTTAAGATATGGAACTAAGATTATATTCAGAGTCACCAAGGCTGCCAACTGTACAGCTGTATTGGAATACATTACTTCAGATATATTCCAATCTAAATAGAAAAAGTTTGTATTACCAACTTAATCTCGTCATTATTCTAGATAGGTCTATGTAGATTAATCATTGGTATGAATCTTAAATATAAAGAAATTAGTCTCTTTAGATCGTGTCGGAACTAATTGATTTTATTGTTAATATTATTATTATTATTTTGCTGTGGAACAAACAGTGCTGTGAAAATTATATTAGTTTCACGAATAGTACAAATAATCATGGTTTTGATTGGGAAAGTGCAAATTCGAATGATGAAATAGAATGATTTTTCCCTACCAATATCAATTATTAACACGGCCCCCCTTGATCATGCGAGTAAGTCGAAGTTGAAAAGTTGAATCACACAGTAGTGTTGACACAACAAATAATTCAAAAAGAATAAGAATTCCGACCATAGACCGTCTCGAACCCAGGAGCCATTAGATACCAAGTTAGCGCTCTAGCACTCGTACACTTCTCACTTACTCTGCCGGTTCACAGCTTCATCCATATGGCTAAATGTCGAATGATTTCAGTTTAAACTTAAATACTGACAGAAATGCGTTTAATCAGTCAGTGCCTTTTCCTGTATTCAACGTAACGGAACTAAATTACTGATTTCCGTTAATAATGCCAATGAACTGCAAATATTACTCTCAATCCACAAGTTTCCTCCATCTTTGATTTCTTGCAGCAGAGCCAGTCGGAACAACTAATGCGGGCATGAATAACGTTATTCAAGCCTATACCGGAATTGTGCTTGTATACAAGCTTTAACGTTACGATCTGTATCATTTGTACTCTGATGGCCAATGATTGCGGTATAACACATGTGATATGTCCATAAGCAGCTGGTACTGATCAGCACAGTATAGAAGCACCTAAGGTAGGATGTTATGTTATACAGTAGCTATCGTATATTCTACGTGCTATTTTTAGCTTACTTTTCACTTTAAAAAAATGAGGATGAGATAGACTTATGGCTTCGATCCAGGCAAATGTCTGTCTGTCTGTCTCTCTTTGTGTGTCTCCCCCTATCAACTCCTAAAAGGCTGCAGTTATCGAAACCAAGTTTGGTATAAGGAAATATCTAAATCTGAATATCTCAAGGACATAATTGAAAATGATTTCAGAGCTACCAACCGCTTAAAAATCACAATTCACTTTTAAGCTCTACGTTGGATATCTCAGACGTTATGCATGCGAACTTTTCCAAAATAAGCACACACAGGGATAGTAACATTCCAGATACATTTTAAGAAGCCCATATATGACAGTGTTGCCAAGATGATTCTAAGCCTGCTGATAAGTTCAATGTTTAAGTACATCTAACATCTATACTATCAATTGGATTTTAACCAAATTTCGTACGTGCTTTGTGTACTACAACAGATATGACTATGCTTATACTTGAAAGCCATTAGGGCTGCCAACTGTTAATAAATGCTCACTCTCTTTATCCTAATACCAATATATCAGTAAGTATGCAAGCCAACAGTTCTAAATTTTGCGCACGTATAGCTCCTGAAGTCGCCTCCGTAGCGTAGCAGACAGCATTTTTAGCTGCCGCCCCGGAGGTCCTGGGTTCGATTCTCGGCTCTGCCACGATATTTGAAAAGTGGTGTGAGGACTGGTACGGGGTCTACTCAGCCTCGAGTGTTACAAATGAGTAGAGGGGGTTAGATTCCCACCTCAGCCATCCTCAAAGTGGTTTTCCGTGGTTTCCCACTTCGTCATCGTGCAAATGCCGGGATGGTACCTTCTTCAAGGCCTCGGCCGCCTCCTTCCCTCTTCCTTGCCTATCCATCCTAACCATCCATTACCTTCCCTCATGAGGCCCCCTGTTCGCTTTGCAGGTGAGGCCGCCTGGGCGAGGTGCCAATCCCACCTCACCAGTTGTAAGCACTCCGATTAGATGTTCCCAGCTCTGGGACACTGCCCGTAGAGACGGTAGTGGTGAGTTCCCTCGCTGAGTCCGTGGGTTCCACCAACCAGGAGGATAAACTACTAAGAAAAAGAAAAAAGAAAAATATTATTATTATTAATATTATTTTAGCGTAGTGGTCAGCATGGTTAGCTGCCGCCCCGGAGGTCCTGCGTTCGATTCCCGGCTCTGCCGCGAAATTTGTGGTACGAGGACTGGAACGGGGTCTACTCAGCCTCGAGTGGCCCAAATAAGTAGAGGGGGTTCGATTCCCCCTCAGCCAACCTCGAAGTGGTTTTTCGTGGTTTCCCACTTCATCTTCGGGCAAATACCGGGATGGTAACTTCATCAAGGCCACGGCCGCCTCCTTCCTTCTTCCTTGCCTATCCATCCTAACCATCCCTTACCTTCCCTCATGAGGCCCCCTGTTCGCTTTGCAGGTGAGGCCGCCTGGGCGAGGTGCCAATCCCACCTCGCCAGTTGTATGCACTCCGATTAGATGTTCCCAGCTCTGGGACACTGCCCGTAGAGACGGTAGTGGTGAGTTCCCTCGCTGAGTCCGTGGGTTCCACCAACCAGAAGGATAAACGGCTAAGAAAAAGAAAAAAGAAAAATATTATTATTATTAATATTATTTTAGCGTAGTGGTCAGCATGGTTAGCTGCCGCCCTGGAGGTCCTGCGTTCGATTCCCGGCTCTGCCGCGAAATTTGCGGTACGAGGACTGGAACGGGGTCAACTCAGCCTCGAGTGGCCCAAATAAGTAGAGGGGGTTCGATTCCCCCTCAGCCATCCTCGAAGTGGTTTTTCGTGGTTTCCCACTTCATCTTCGGGCAAATTCCGGGATGGTAACTTCATCAAGGCCACGGCCGCCTCCTTCCTTCTTCCTTGCCTATCCATCCTAACCATCCCTTACCTTCCCTCATGAGGCCCCTGTTCGCTTTGCAGGTGAGGCCGCCTGGGCGAGGTGCCAATCCCACCTCACCAGTTTTATCCCTTCCGATTCGATGTTCCCAGCTCTAGGACACTGCCCGTAGAGGCGGTAGTGGTGAGTTCCCTCGCTGAGTCCATGGGTTCCACCAACCTGGAGGGTAAACGACTAAAAAAAAAATTACTGTGGAGTAAACAGTGCTGTGAAAATTATATTAGTTTCACGAATAGTACAAATATTCATGGTTTTGATAGGGAAAGTGCAAATTCGAATGATAAAATAGAATGATTTTTCCCTACCAATATCGATTATTAACATGGCCCCCCTAGATCATGCGAGTAAATCGAAGTTGAAAAGTTGCATCACACAGTAGTGTTGACACAATAAATAATAATTCAAAAAGAATAATAATTCCGACCATAGACCGTCTCGAACCCAGGAGCCATTAGATACCAAGTTAGCGCTCTAGCACTCGTACACTTCTCACATACTGCGCAGGTTCACAGCTTCATCCATATGGCTAAATGTCGAATGATTTCAGTTTAATCTTAAATACTGACAGAAATGCGTTTAATCAGTCAGTGCCTTTTCCTGTATTCAACGTAACGGAACTAAATTACTGATTTCCATTAATAATGCCAATGAACTGCAAATATTACTCTCAATCCACAGTTTCCTCCATCTTTGATTTCTTGCAGCAGAGCCAATCGGAAAAACTAATGCGGGCACGAATAACGTTATTCAAGCCTATACCGGAATTGTGCTTGTATACAAGCTTTAACGTTACGATCTGTACCATTTGTACGCTGATGGCCAATGATTGCGGTACAACATATGTGATATGTCCATAAGCAGCGGGTACTGATCAGCACAGTATAGAAGCACCTAAGGTTGGATGTTATACAGTAGCTATCGTACATTCTACGTGCTATTTTTAGCTTACTTTTCACTTTGAAAAAATGAGAATGAGATAGACTTATGGCTTCGATCCAGGCAAATGTCTGTCTGTCTGTCTCTCTTTGTGTGTCTCCCCCTATCAACTCCTAAAAGGCTGCAGTTATCGAAACCAAGTTTGGTATAAGGAAATATCTAAATCTGAATATCTCAAGGACATAATTGAAAATGATTTCAGAGCTACCAACCGCTAAAAATCACAATTCACTTTTAAGCTCTACGTTGGATATCTCAGACGTTATGCATGCGAACTTTTCCAAAATAAGCACACACAGGGATAATAACATTCCAGATACATTTTAAGAAGCCCATATATGACAGTGTTGCCAAGATGATTCTAAGCCTGCTGATAAGTCCAATGTTTAAGTACATCTAACATCTATACTATCAATTGGATTTTAACCAAATTTCGTACGTGCTTTGTGTACTACAACAGATATGACTATGCTTATACTCGAAAGCCATTAGGGCTGCCAACTGTTAATAAATGCTCACTCTCTTTATCCTAATACCAATATATCAGTAAGTATGCAAGCCAACAGTTCTAAATTTTGCGCACGTATAGTTCCTGAAGTCGCCTCCGTAGCGTAGCGGACAGCATGGTTAGCTGCCGCCCCGGAGGTCCTGGGTTCGATTCCCGGCTCTGTCACGATATTTGAAAAGTGGTGTGAGGACTGGAACGGAGTCTACTCAGCCTCGGGTGTTACAAATGAGTAGAGGGGGTTAGATTCCCACCTAAGCCATCCTCAAAGTGGTTTTCCGTGGTTTCCCACTTCGTCATCGTGCAAATGCCGGGATGGTACCTTCTTCAAGGCCACGGCCGCCTCCTTCCCTCTTCCTTGCCTATCCATCCTAACCATCCATTACCTTCCCTCATGAGGCCCCCTGTTCGCTTTGCAGGTGAGGCCGCCTGGGCGAGGTGCCAATCCCACCTCACCAGTTGTATGCACTCCGATTAGATGTTCCCAGCTCTGGGACACTGCCCGTAGAGACGGTAGTGGTGAGTTCCCTCGCTGAGTCCGTGGGTTCCACCAACCAGGAGGATAAACGACTAAGAAAAAGAAAAAAAAAAATATTATTATTATTAATATTATTTTAGCGTAGTGGTCAGCATGGTTAGCTGCCGCCCCTGAGGTCCTGCATTCGATTCCCGGCTCTGCCGCGAAATTTGTGGTACGAGGACTGGAACTGGGTCTACTCAGCCTCGGGTGGCCCAAATAAGTAGAGGGGGTTCGATTCTCCCTCAGCCATCCTCGAAGTGGTTTTTCGTGGTATCCCACTTCGTCTTCGGGCAAATACCGGGATGGTAACTTCTTCAAGGCCACGGTCGCCTCCTTCCTTCTTCCTTGCCTATCCATCCTAACCATCCCTTACCTTCCCTCATGAGGCCCTGTTCGCTTTGCAGGTGAGGCCGCCTGGGCGAGGTGCCAATCCCACCTCACCAGTTGTATCCCTTCCGATTCGATGTTCCCAGCTCTAGGACACTGCCCGTAGAGGCGGTAGTGGTGAGTTCCCTCGCTGAGTCCATGGGTTCCACCAACCTGGAGGGTAAACGACTAAAAAAAAAAAAAAAATTCTGTGGAGTAATCAATGCTGTGAAAATTATATTAGTTTCACGAATAGTACAAATATTCATGGTTTTGATTGGGAAAGTGAAAATTCGAATGATAAAATAGAATGATTTTTCCCTACCAATATCCATTATTAACATGGCCCCCCTAGATCATGCGAGTAAATCGAAGATGAAAAGTTGCATCACACAGTAGTGTTGACACAACAAAATAATTCAAAAAGAATAAAAATTCCGACCATAGACCGTCTCGAACCCAGGAGCCATTAGATACCAAGTTAGCGCTCTAGCACTCGTACACTTCTCACGTACTCTGCAGGTTCACAGCTTCATCCATATAGCTAAATGTCGAATGATTTCAGTTTAATCTTAAATACTGACAGAAATGCGTTTAATCAGTCAGTGCCTTTTCCTGTATTCAACGTAACGGAACTAAATTACTGATTTCCATTAATAATGCCAATGAACTGCGAATATTACTCTCAATCCACAAGTTTCCTCCATCTTTGATTTCTTGCAGCAGAGCCAATCGGAACAACTAATGCGGGCACGAATAACGTTATTCAAGCCAATACCGGAATTGTGCTTGTATACATGCTTTAACGTTACGATCTGTACCATTTGTACTCTGATGGCCAATGATTGCGGTACAACACATGTGATATGTCCATAAGCAGCGGGTACTGATCAGCACAGTATAGAAGCACCTAAGTTTGGATGTTATACAGTAGCTATCGTATATTCTACGTGCTATTTTTAGCTTACTTTTCACTAAAAAAATGAGGATGAGATAGACTTATGGCATCGATCCAGGCAAATGTCTGTCTGTCTGTCTCTCTTTGTGAGTCTCCTCCTATCATCTCCTAAAAGGCTGCAGTTATCGAAACCAAGTTTGGTATTAGGAAATATCTAAATCTGAATATCTCAAGGACATAATTGAAAATGATTTCAGAGCTACCAACCGCTAAATATCACAATTCAGTTTTAAGCTCTACGTTGGATATCTCAGACGTTATGCATGCGAACTTTTCCAAAATAAGCACACACAGGGTTAATAACATTCCAGATACATTTTAAGAAGCCCATATCAGACAGTGTTGCCAAGATGATTCTAAGCCTGCTGATAAGTCCAATGTTTAAGTACATCTAACATCTATACTATCAATTGGATTTTAACCAAATTTTGTACGTGCTTTGTGTACTATAACAGATATGACTATGCTTATACTTGAGAGCCATTAGGGCTGCCAACTCACTCTCTTTATCCTAATACCAATATATCAGAAAGTATGCAAGCCAACAGCTCTAAATTTTGCGCACGTATAGTTGCTGAAATTTTAGATTATTTTGGACTAACTAATGCACATCAGTGCTGCCAACATAAATCTACCCTGTTGATAGGGCCAATTTTTAAATTCATATTACTTTTATAATAATAAATGGATTTTATCCAAAATTGGCGCTATAAAATATAGGAGTAATTCAGATTAATTCTGAGCACGCATTCTTGACGTTGTTACCAATATGATTTTACTCGCACTGATACATCCAATATTTCACAGCAAGCAACGTCCATACTATCCATTGGACTTCAACCAAATTGTGTATGTGCATTCTGTACCTTAAGATATGGAACTAAGATTATATTCAGAGTCACCAAGGCTGCCAACTGTACAGCTGTATTGGAATACATTACTTCAGATATATTCCAATCTAAATAGAAAAAGTTTGTATTACCAACTTAATCTCGTCATTATTCTAGATAGGTCTATGTAGATTAATCATTGGTATGAATCTTAAATATAAAGAAATTAGTCTCTTTAGATCGTGTCGGAACTAATTGATTTTATTGTTAATATTATTATTATTATTTTGCTGTGGAACAAACAGTGCTGTGAAAATTATATTAGTTTCACGAATAGTACAAATAATCATGGTTTTGATTGGGAAAGTGCAAATTCGAATGATGAAATAGAATGATTTTTCCCTACCAATATCAATTATTAACACGGCCCCCCTTGATCATGCGAGTAAGTCGAAGTTGAAAAGTTGAATCACACAGTAGTGTTGACACAACAAATAATTCAAAAAGAATAAGAATTCCGACCATAGACCGTCTCGAACCCAGGAGCCATTAGATACCAAGTTAGCGCTCTAGCACTCGTACACTTCTCACTTACTCTGCCGGTTCACAGCTTCATCCATATGGCTAAATGTCGAATGATTTCAGTTTAAACTTAAATACTGACAGAAATGCGTTTAATCAGTCAGTGCCTTTTCCTGTATTCAACGTAACGGAACTAAATTACTGATTTCCGTTAATAATGCCAATGAACTGCAAATATTACTCTCAATCCACAAGTTTCCTCCATCTTTGATTTCTTGCAGCAGAGCCAGTCGGAACAACTAATGCGGGCATGAATAACGTTATTCAAGCCTATACCGGAATTGTGCTTGTATACAAGCTTTAACGTTACGATCTGTATCATTTGTACTCTGATGGCCAATGATTGCGGTATAACACATGTGATATGTCCATAAGCAGCTGGTACTGATCAGCACAGTATAGAAGCACCTAAGGTAGGATGTTATGTTATACAGTAGCTATCGTATATTCTACGTGCTATTTTTAGCTTACTTTTCACTTAAAAAAAATGAGGATGAGATAGACTTATGGCTTCGATCCAGGCAAATGTCTGTCTGTCTGTCTCTCTTTGTGTGTCTCCCCCTATCAACTCCTAAAAGGCTGCAGTTATCGAAACCAAGTTTGGTATAAGGAAATATCTAAATCTGAATATCTCAAGGACATAATTGAAAATGATTTCAGAGCTACCAACCGCTTAAAAATCACAATTCACTTTTAAGCTCTACGTTGGATATCTCAGACGTTATGCATGCGAACTTTTCCAAAATAAGCACACACAGGGATAGTAACATTCCAGATACATTTTAAGAAGCCCATATATGACAGTGTTGCCAAGATGATTCTAAGCCTGCTGATAAGTTCAATGTTTAAGTACATCTAACATCTATACTATCAATTGGATTTTAACCAAATTTCGTACGTGCTTTGTGTACTACAACAGATATGACTATGCTTATACTTGAAAGCCATTAGGGCTGCCAACTGTTAATAAATGCTCACTCTCTTTATCCTAATACCAATATATCAGTAAGTATGCAAGCCAACAGTTCTAAATTTTGCGCACGTATAGCTCCTGAAGTCGCCTCCGTAGCGTAGCAGACAGCATTTTTAGCTGCCGCCCCGGAGGTCCTGGGTTCGATTCTCGGCTCTGCCACGATATTTGAAAAGTGGTGTGAGGACTGGTACGGGGTCTACTCAGCCTCGAGTGTTACAAATGAGTAGAGGGGGTTAGATTCCCACCTCAGCCATCCTCAAAGTGGTTTTCCGTGGTTTCCCACTTCGTCATCGTGCAAATGCCGGGATGGTACCTTCTTCAAGGCCTCGGCCGCCTCCTTCCCTCTTCCTTGCCTATCCATCCTAACCATCCATTACCTTCCCTCATGAGGCCCCCTGTTCGCTTTGCAGGTGAGGCCGCCTGGGCGAGGTGCCAATCCCACCTCACCAGTTGTAAGCACTCCGATTAGATGTTCCCAGCTCTGGGACACTGCCCGTAGAGACGGTAGTGGTGAGTTCCCTCGCTGAGTCCGTGGGTTCCACCAACCAGGAGGATAAACTACTAAGAAAAAGAAAAAAGAAAAATATTATTATTATTAATATTATTTTAGCGTAGTGGTCAGCATGGTTAGCTGCCGCCCCGGAGGTCCTGCGTTCGATTCCCGGCTCTGCCGCGAAATTTGTGGTACGAGGACTGGAACGGGGTCTACTCAGCCTCGAGTGGCCCAAATAAGTAGAGGGGGTTCGATTCCCCCTCAGCCAACCTCGAAGTGGTTTTTCGTGGTTTCCCACTTCATCTTCGGGCAAATACCGGGATGGTAACTTCATCAAGGCCACGGCCGCCTCCTTCCTTCTTCCTTGCCTATCCATCCTAACCATCCCTTACCTTCCCTCATGAGGCCCCCTGTTCGCTTTGCAGGTGAGGCCGCCTGGGCGAGGTGCCAATCCCACCTCGCCAGTTGTATGCACTCCGATTAGATGTTCCCAGCTCTGGGACACTGCCCGTAGAGACGGTAGTGGTGAGTTCCCTCGCTGAGTCCGTGGGTTCCACCAACCAGAAGGATAAACGGCTAAGAAAAAGAAAAAAGAAAAATATTATTATTATTAATATTATTTTAGCGTAGTGGTCAGCATGGTTAGCTGCCGCCCTGGAGGTCCTGCGTTCGATTCCCGGCTCTGCCGCGAAATTTGCGGTACGAGGACTGGAACGGGGTCAACTCAGCCTCGAGTGGCCCAAATAAGTAGAGGGGGTTCGATTCCCCCTCAGCCATCCTCGAAGTGGTTTTTCGTGGTTTCCCACTTCATCTTCGGGCAAATTCCGGGATGGTAACTTCATCAAGGCCACGGCCGCCTCCTTCCTTCTTCCTTGCCTATCCATCCTAACCATCCCTTACCTTCCCTCATGAGGCCCCTGTTCGCTTTGCAGGTGAGGCCGCCTGGGCGAGGTGCCAATCCCACCTCACCAGTTTTATCCCTTCCGATTCGATGTTCCCAGCTCTAGGACACTGCCCGTAGAGGCGGTAGTGGTGAGTTCCCTCGCTGAGTCCATGGGTTCCACCAACCTGGAGGGTAAACGACTAAAAAAAAAATTACTGTGGAGTAAACAGTGCTGTGAAAATTATATTAGTTTCACGAATAGTACAAATATTCATGGTTTTGATAGGGAAAGTGCAAATTCGAATGATAAAATAGAATGATTTTTCCCTACCAATATCGATTATTAACATGGCCCCCCTAGATCATGCGAGTAAATCGAAGTTGAAAAGTTGCATCACACAGTAGTGTTGACACAATAAATAATAATTCAAAAAGAATAATAATTCCGACCATAGACCGTCTCGAACCCAGGAGCCATTAGATACCAAGTTAGCGCTCTAGCACTCGTACACTTCTCACATACTGCGCAGGTTCACAGCTTCATCCATATGGCTAAATGTCGAATGATTTCAGTTTAATCTTAAATACTGACAGAAATGCGTTTAATCAGTCAGTGCCTTTTCCTGTATTCAACGTAACGGAACTAAATTACTGATTTCCATTAATAATGCCAATGAACTGCAAATATTACTCTCAATCCACAGTTTCCTCCATCTTTGATTTCTTGCAGCAGAGCCAATCGGAAAAACTAATGCGGGCACGAATAACGTTATTCAAGCCTATACCGGAATTGTGCTTGTATACAAGCTTTAACGTTACGATCTGTACCATTTGTACGCTGATGGCCAATGATTGCGGTACAACATATGTGATATGTCCATAAGCAGCGGGTACTGATCAGCACAGTATAGAAGCACCTAAGGTTGGATGTTATACAGTAGCTATCGTACATTCTACGTGCTATTTTTAGCTTACTTTTCACTTTGAAAAAATGAGAATGAGATAGACTTATGGCTTCGATCCAGGCAAATGTCTGTCTGTCTGTCTCTCTTTGTGTGTCTCCCCCTATCAACTCCTAAAAGGCTGCAGTTATCGAAACCAAGTTTGGTATAAGGAAATATCTAAATCTGAATATCTCAAGGACATAATTGAAAATGATTTCAGAGCTACCAACCGCTAAAAATCACAATTCACTTTTAAGCTCTACGTTGGATATCTCAGACGTTATGCATGCGAACTTTTCCAAAATAAGCACACACAGGGATAATAACATTCCAGATACATTTTAAGAAGCCCATATATGACAGTGTTGCCAAGATGATTCTAAGCCTGCTGATAAGTCCAATGTTTAAGTACATCTAACATCTATACTATCAATTGGATTTTAACAAAATTTCGTACGTGCTTTGTGTACTACAACAGATATGACTATGCTTATACTTGAAAGCCATTAGGGCTGCCCACTGTTAATAAATGCTCACTCTCTTTATCCTAATACCAATGTATCAGTAAGTATGCAAGCCAACAGTTCTAAATTTTGCGCACGAATAGTTCCTGAAGTCGCCTCCGTAGCGTAGCGGACAGCATGGTTAGCTGCCGCCCCGGAGGTCCTGGGTTCGATTCCCGGCTCTGTCACGATATTTGAAAAGTGGTGTGAGGACTGGAACGGGGTCTACTCAGCCTCGGGTGTTACAAATGAGTAGAGGGGGTTAGATTCCCACCTCAGTCATCCTCAAAGTGGTTTTCCGTGGTTTCCCACTTCGTCATCGTGCAAATGCCGGGATGGTACCTTCTTCAAGGCCACGGTCGCCTCCTTCCCTCTTCCTTGCCTATCCATCCTAACCATCCATTACCTTCCCTCATGAGGCCCCCTGTTCGCTTTGCAGGTGAGGCCGCCTGGGCGAGGTGCCAATCCCACCTCACCAGTTGTATGCACTCCGATTAGATGTTCCCAGCTCTGGGACACTGCCCGTAGAGACGGTAGTGGTGAGTTCCCTCGCTGAGTCCGTGGGTTCCACCAACCAGGAGGATAAACGACTAAGAAAAAGAAGAAAATAAAAATATTATTATTATTAATATTATTTTAGCGTAGTGGTCAGCGTGGTTAGCTTCCGCCCCGGAGGTCCTGCGTTCGATTCCCGGCTCTGCCGCGAAATTTGTGGTACGAGGACTGGAACGGGGTCTACTCAGCCTCGGGTGGCCCAAATAAGTAGAGGGGGTTCGATTCCCCCTCAGCCATCCTCGAAGTGGTTTTTCGTGGTTTCCCACTTCGTCTTCGGGCAAATACCGGGATGGTAACTTCTTCAAGGTCACGGTCGCCTCCTTCCTCCTTCCTTGCCTATCCATCCTAACCATCCCTTACCTTCCCTCATGAGGCCCTGTTCGCTTTTCAGGTGAGGCCGCCTGGGCGAGGTGCCAATCCCACCTCTCCAGTTGTATCCCTTCCGATTCAATGTTCCCAGCTCTAGGACACTGCCCGTAGAGGCGGTAGTGGTGAGTTCCCTCGCTGAGTCCATGGGTTCCACCAACCTGGAGGGTAAACGACTAAAAAAAAAATTACTGTGGAGTAAACAGTGCTGTGAAAATTATATTAGTTTCACGAATAGTACAAATATTCATGGTTTTGATTGAGAAAGTGCAAATTCGAATGATAAAATAGAATGATTTTTCCCTACCAATATCCATTATTAACATGGCCCCCCTAGATCATGCGAGTAAATCGAAGTTGGAAAGTTGCATCACACAGTAGTGTTGACACAACAAAATAATTCAAAAAGAATAAAAATTCCGACCATAGACCGTCTCGAACCCAGGAGCCATTAGATACCAAGTTAGCGCTCTAGCACTCGTACACTTCTCACGTACTCTGCAGGTTCACAGCTTCATCCATATGGCTAAATGTCGAATGATTTCAGTTTAGTCTAAAATACTGACAGAAATGCGTTTAATCAGTCAGTGCCTTTTCCTGTATTCAACGTAACGGAACTAAATTACTGATTTCCATTAATAATGCCAATGAACTGCGAATATTACTCTCAATCCACAAGTTTCCTCCATCTTTGATTTCTTGCAGCAGAGCCAATCGGAACAACTAATGCGGGCACGAATAACGTTATTCAAGCCAATACCGGAAATGTGCTTGTATACATGCTTTAACGTTACGATCTGTACTATTTGTACTCTGATGGCCAATGATTGCGGTACAACACATGTGATACGTCCATAAGCAGCGGGTACTGATCAGCACAGTATAGAAGCACCTAAGGTTGGTTGTTATACAGTAGCTATCGTATATTCTACGTGCTATTTTTAGCTTACATTTCACTTAAAAATGAGGATGAGATAGACTTATGGCATCGATCCAGGCAAATGTCTGTCTGTCTGTCTCTCTTTGTGAGTCTCCCCCTATCATCTCCTAAAAGGCTGCAGTTATCGAAACCAAGTTTGGTATAAGGAAATATCTAAATCTGAATATCTCAAGGACATAATTGAAAATGATTTCAGAGCTACCAACCGCTTAAAAATCACAATTCACTTTTAAGCTCTACGTTAGATATCTCAGACGTTATGCATGCGAACTTTTCCAAAATAAGCACACACAGGTTTAATAACATTCCAGATACATTTTAAGAAGCCCATATATGACAGTTTTGCCAAGATGATTCTAAGCCTGCTGATAAGTCCAATGTTTAAGTACATCTAACATCTATACTATCAATTGGATTTTAACCAAATTTTGTACGTGCTTTGTGTACTATAACAGATATGACTATGCTTATACTTGAGAGCCATTAGGGCTGCCAACTGTTAATAAATGCTCACTCTCTTTATCCTAATACCAATATATCAGAAAGTATGCAAGCCAACAGCTCTAAATTTTGCGCACGTATAGTTGCTGAAATTTTAGATCATTTTGGAATAACTAATGCACATCAGTGCTGCCAACATAAATCTAAGCCTGTTGATAGGGCCAATTTTTAAATTCATATTACTTTTATAATAATAAATGGATTTTATCCAAAATTGGCGCTATAAAATATAGGGGTAATTCAGATTAATTCTGAGCACGCATTCTTGACGTTGTTACCAATATGATTTTATTCGCACTGATACATCCAATATTTCACAGCAAGCAACGTCCATACTATCCATTGGACTTCAACCAAATTGTGTATGTGCATTCTGTACCTTAAGATATGGAACTAAGATTATATTCAGAGTCACCAAGGCTGCCAACTGTACAGCTGTATTGGAATACATTACTTCAGATATATTCCAATCTAAATAGAAAAGTTTGTATTACCAACTTAATCTCGTCATTATTCTAGATAGGTCTATGTAGATTAATCATTGGTATGAATCTTAAATATAAAGAAATTAGGCTCTTTAGATCGTCACGGAACTAATTGATTTTATTGTTAATATTATTATTATTATTTTACTGTGGAAGAAACAGTGCTGTGAAAATTATATTAGTTTCACGAATAGTACAAATAATCATGGTTTTGATTGGGAAAGTGCAAATTCGAATGATGAAATAGAATGATTTTTCCCTACCAATATCCATTATTAACATCGCCCCCCTAGATGATGCGAGTAAATCGAAGTTGAAAAGTTACACCACACAGTAGTATTGACACAACGAAATAATTCAAAAAGAATAAAAATTCTGGCCATACAGCGTCTCGAACCCAGGACTCATTAGATACCAAGTTAAAGCTTTTGGCACTCGTACACTTTCGACGTACTATGCAGGTTCACAGCTTCATCCATATGGCTAAATATCGAATGATTTCAGTTAAACCTTAAATACGGACAGAAATGCGTTTAATAAGTCAGTGCCTTTTCCTGTATTCAACGTAACGCAACTAAATGACTGATTTGCATTAATAATGCCAATGAACTGCTAATATTACTCTCCATCCACAACTTTCCTCCATCTTTGATTTCTTGCAGCTGAGCCAATAGGAACTCGTAATGCAGGTACGAATAACGTTATTCAAGCCTATACCGGAATTGTGCTTGTATACAAGCTTTAACGTTACGATCTGTAACATATGTACGCTGATGGCCAATGATTGCGGTACAACACATGTGATATGTCCATAAGCAGCGGGTACTGATCAGCACAGTATAGAAGCACCTAAGGTTGGGTGTTATACATTAGCTATCGTATATTCTACGTGCTATTTTTAGCTTACTCTTCACAAAAAAAAAAATGAGGATGAGATAGACTTATGGCATCGATCCAGGCAAATGTCTGTCTGTCTGTCTGTCTTTCTTTCTTTCTTTGTGTGTCTCCCCCTATCAACTCCTAAAAGGCTGCAGTTATCGAAACCAAATTTGGTATAAGGAAATATATATATCTGAATATCTCACGGCCATAATTGAAAATGATTTCAAAGCTACCAGCTTCTAAAAATCACAATTCACTTTTAAGCTCTACGTTGGATATCTCAGACGTTATGCATGTGAACATTTCCAAAATTAGCACACACAGGGATAATAACATTCCAGATACTTTTTAAGAAGCCCATATATGACAGTGTTGCCAAGATGATTCTAAGCCTGCTGATAAGTCCAATGTTTAAGTACATCTAACATCTATACTATCAATTGGATTTTAACCAAATTTCGTACGTGCTTTGTGTACTATAACAGATACGACTATGCTTATACGTCAGAGCCATTAGGGCTGCCAACTCTTAAGAAATGCACATTCTCTTTATCCTAATACCAATATATCAGAAAGTATGCAAGCCAACATCTCCAAATTTTGCGCATGTATATTTGCTGAAATTTTAGATCAATTTGGAGTAACTAATGTACGTCAGTGCTGCCAAAATAATTCTAAGCCTATGATAGGGCCAATTTTTCAATGCCTGTAGCTTCTATACTGATACATGGATTTGATCCAAAATTGGCACTATAAAATATAGTAATAATTCAGATTAATTCTGAGCACGCATTCTTGACGTTGTTGCCAATATGATTTTACTCGCACTGATACATCCAATATTTCACAGCATGCAACGTCTTACTATCCATTGGACTTCAACCAAATTTTGTATGTGCATTCTGTATCTTAAGATATGGAACTAAGAATATATTCAGAGTCACCAAGGCTGCCAACTGTAGAGCTGTATTGGAATACATTACCTCAGACATATTTCAATCGAAATAGAAATGTTTATTATTACCAACCTAAGTTCGTCATTATTCTCGATAGGCCCATCGTATATAGATTAACTTAATCGTTGGCTTGAATCTTAAATTTTATGGAAAAGTAGGCTTTTTAGTCGGTCACGGAGCTACTTGTTTGCCACCTGGCAGCACTACGAATCCGAATTCATGTATAGTTAACTTTCTATTCGTACACTAGAAGGAGAATACCGTTATTGAAATTTGGATCCTAGTACGAGGCTAATAACGTTATTCAACCCGGGACCCATATAACAGAACACGAAGTTAATAACGTTATTCGACCTGCGAAGCATGCAGCATAACACAATGCTATCCGGTCTTGTGAATAACGTTATTTGATGTTCGGATTGAGTGGTAGTTGTTCGCGACGTGTTACAGCACGAATAACGTTATTCGACCTGCGAGGCATGCAGCATAACACAATGCTATCCGGTCTTGTCAATAACGTTATTTAAAACATCTGAGTGAATGGGGTACATTTGATTGTGTTACAACGCCAATAACGTTATTCGACTTGTGTCTCCTGCAATAACTAAAATGCTATCCGGTATGATAATACAATATTTAAAATAACGGTATATATACAGTATCCGTTTATTCGTTCTTCGTATGAATAACGTTACAACAAACTTTCTGTTATACGTTACGCGATGTATACCGTAACGCCAAACAATTCGTTATTCGAGGCCATTATGTTAAGTTATCCAGCCCTGAAAAATAGTGTTATAATGAGCCTCATTAAAGTACAGTTTTCTGACTTATACCGTAATAATCAGGGTCGAACATAAATAAATTCATAATACTTCCCCGATATGGGACATGAAGTGTGAGGAGTATAGTGACAATAAGTGGCATGCAAATACTATCCGGATATCAACAGCATTGAGCCTGCCAAACAAGTTGTAATAAATTGTTGAAGTTTTCACCAGATCATTTCATTCAAATTATTAGAATTATTGAAGTAATTATTTAATTTTAAAAAGTACCTAGATCCGAAATTTTCAACATTGCCTCATGCCTACAATTTGAGTCGTTTTTATATTAGGAAGGTATCTGAATTAAACAAAGAAAAAGGTACAAACCGAAGTTCTTTAATTAGAAAAAAAACATTAAACTTCTTGCAAAAGAGAAGTGCTTCAGCTTCTTCTGGTTCGTACTTTAATGTCACTTGGAGAGATAAACGCACAAATGCTAGCGTTCTTGATGACGCCGGCATTACGAGCACTGAAGCAATGTTAGCCCAACAACAACTCCGATGGGTGGGTCACGTGATCCGCATGCCAAATCATTGCATTCCAAAACAAGTACTATACTCTGAACTTATTGAGGGCGTTCGGCGCTATGGAGGTCAGAGAAAGAAGTATACGCATTGTCTCAAATCCACCCTGAAGAAATGTAGCATCAATGATGGTAACTGGGAAATGCACACACCGGATCGTCCAACATGGAGAAGCACCATTCATGAAGGGATTGCTGTTTTGGAAGAGCAGACGCGTAGCACTGCAGCAGAACTGCGCACGATGAGAAAACAGCGTGAGATCTTAAGACGGAATGGTCATTTTCCAGATGGCTACTCTATATATGTTTGTCATCACTGCAAAAGAGTGTGTAGCTCACGGATTGGACTGATCAGTCATCTGAGGAAGCATCAGTAGGAAGACTAATTAATACTCGCTCACGAGTGAATGCCAATGTACGAGTATACTGACCTCCTGTTTGGAGGGGAAGTTGGTTCCACAAATTGCCTGGTGTGAAACCGTCCAAGAAAGGATTTCCACACAGCAGATGAATCAACCAAATCGTCTCTTCTGAAAGAGGCTTACAGGTATAACAGTCTGTTATAAAGGTGTAATGCTGGGGGCCGCATAAAATGTAAGGAGCAGCCATCAGCAAGTTGGGATGAACATTTCTTATACCTATGCCTGACATTAACTGCTAATGTGCCACTCACTTTTCACAATGATGTGACAGGGCTTTACACGAATCTCCTCCAGTTTAGTTGAGCTTTATCACATGATCAGCTCGATAAGCTCACCATTCACAAAAGCACTGTTTAAAGATTTGAATGACGTGTGCATATATTGTAAATTATAGATTGCAAAACTTGCAAAACGTTCTGTGTAGAACTATGAAGCAACAGCCCACCTCTAAAATCCCGTTTCACTTATATCACATTAAATTAATATACACGTGTTGATAAGGTTGCTGGTATTTAGCGGAGCATATCTGTATATAGAAATTGTCCTGATATTAATACTTATTTTCTAAAATCTACAAATTGTCCGTTTAATCATACTACGAAGAGCAACCGTCCTTACGGTAGCTGTAAACTGATTTTTTAAGCCTACTTTTCACATTTTGTAAAAAGGAGGGAAAAGTAGACTTATGTGATCTATCCGGGCAAATGTCTGTCTGTGTGTCTGCCTTCTGTCTGTGTGTGTGCGTGTGTGTGTGTGCGCCCCTATCAGCTCCTAAATGGTCGAAGCTATCGAAACAAAATTTGGTATGAGTAAAGATACATACCTCAATAGTTCACGGTTGTATTTTAAAATGACGTAAGTGCTACCAACTGCTGAAAAATTGCAATTGAAATTTGAGCTCTATGTTGGATATCTTGGAAGATATGCATGGGAACTGCTCCAAAATTAATACACATATGAAAAAGAATTCATCATATTAATTTACCGGAGCCCATACATGACAGTGTTGCCAGCATGAGTCTATGCCTGCTGATAGGTCCAACTTTTAATGCATGTAACTTTCATACTATCAATTGGATTTCAACTAAATTTGGTATGTAATTTGCGCACCAAAGCAGATATGAATATGAGTTTTCTTTAGTGTCAACAGCGTTGCCAACTGTTGAAAAATGCACTCAATAAATTTTTATTCTAATCTCAATATTCTGTACTGTATTAGAAAGTATGCAGGCCAACAGTTCTAAACTTTGCATACATATACTGTACTGTAGTACCTGCAAATGCAGGCTCTTTAGTTCGTCACGGAGCTACTTGTTTTCTTTGTTCATAGATTTTACTGCAATCTTAGACAGGATAAAAACGTGGGTATATTATGTGTTTAGTGTAAAAGTTACAGAAATATAAGTTGCTATACTTACATGTAATAGAATCGTAGAAATAAAATTCTCCTTATTGCACAGTGGACGAAAGAGAGAAGTAGGTTAAGTACTGCGTATTTTAAATGGTTTGTTTTCATGGAATTTAATCTGAAAGAATTTCATATGCACTATTTTACAATTCTCTGATAAGATGGTATATTGGCTTTAATTCTCTGATAGTTTGAAAGTTTAAAGGTTTTAATATGCACCCCCAGCAGTACAATGGATGCAAACTCAAACGTACATCAATCATTTATTTATTTATTTATTTATTTATTTATTTATTTATTTATTTATTTATCGTACGGAAATTAGTGCCGGGAGTGTCCGAGGACGTGTTCGGCTCGCCAGAGTCTGTAGCTGCTTCCAGTGGACACCCTTAGGGTGAGCTACAAGTTCCGTTCAATTTCAAATAGTTCCAACTTTCGCTACCAGATATCAATGATACCTGGTGGTGAACGTTGGAACTTTGATAGAGCGTTCCGACGAAAATAACGTAACAATTTAGCTTCACACAAGTTTAGTCTGTGGAAGGATCTTTTACATGACATAAATCTATGACATGGGACCACCGGCTTTACTTCCTCTCTGAAGGAAGGCATACTGAAAGATTTTTAACGCTCTTAAAAAATCCGACGACTTCGGCCGGGTTTGAACCCGCTATCTCGGAAACAGCATTTCAGCATGCTACCAACTACGCCACCGAAGCAGCTTGATTTATAGAGAAAGCTTTGAAGCCATTTTCTTTCAGCGTTGCCTTATTAACAATTGATATTCTATGTTTTCAGTCGCACAACATGCTACACGAGAACACTCACAATTATAGAGAAATATGAAATAACTTTAAAATAAATACACTTTTGATATTTTATATTTTTATACAGGATTTCCTCCCTCTTATTGTAATTATTTCAATATTTGTATATGAATTGCAGCCAATGGACGCAGCAGGGTATTTTAATTGAACGTCTGTAGGCTCCCGTCTGTCATTTCCATTCAAGTAGAGGTACAGAATATAATGCCATGATGTTCTACGGAACAAACTACATTACTTTATTCCAGAAATTGTATTATATTCTGACGGCTACATTAAGAGGGGAGATACATTCTTAATTATAGAAAGAATGATTGAAAATTAATATATGTTATGGTTTAAAAGATACGAATGAAATGATTACCATCTGTCTGTTGGACTTTATAGGCACAAATATCTTTAAGACTATTTTCTCAGAATCGTCCGTATGTCCTTATGTGGACCCTATAAAGAAAACGTTATTATATTCTAATTTTATAGGGCTCTCAAAGCATGATTTCACAAAGAAAACAAGAAGTTCTGTGACGAACTAAAGAGCCTACTTTTCATGCCAATGATTATTCTACAGTTTATGAACCTATCTAGAATAATGACGAAATTAAGTTGGTAATATCGAAATGTCTAATTAGTTCGAAATATACTTGGTAATATGTGGCCTAATAGAGCACTACAGTTGGCAGCCCTGGTGACTGAATATATTCTTAGTTCCATCTCTTAAGGTATACGAAATTTGGTTGAAGTCCAATGGACGTTACATGCAGTTAGACATTGGATCTATCAGCACACGTAAAAGCATGTTGGCAACAATGTCATGCGTGTGCTGGTTAGAAATAATCGGAAATATTATGATATCTTGTTGTGCCAATTTTGGATGAAATCCATTTGTTAATATAGAGGTTACGTGTATTTTAAAATTGGACCTATCAGCAAGCATAGAATCATATTGGCAGCACTGACTTAAGTTAATTACTCCAAATTAATCTAGAGTGTCAGGTGCTATACGTGTGCAAAGTATAGAGCTGTAGGCTTGCATACTTTCTGATATATTGATATGAGGGTAAACAAATATCGACAGCATTTATTAACAGTTGGCAGCCCTGAATGCTCTAAAGAATAATTATAGTCATATCTGTTATTTTACACATAGCACATACGAAATTTGGTTGAAATCCAACTGATAGTATAGAAGTTACATGTATTTAAAAATTGGTACTATCAGCAGGCTTAGAATCATGTTGGTAGAACTGAAGTATATAAGTTACTCCAAATTAATCTAAAATGTCAGGTACTATACGTGTGCATAGTTTAAAGCTGTCGGCTTGCATACTTCCAGATATATTGGTATTTTGATGAAAAAAGTAGAGAGAGCAATTATTAACAGTTGGCAGCCCTGGTGGTTCTTAAGAATACACTCAGTCATATCTGTTTATGTACAGATATTACATACAAAATTTGGTTGAAATCCAATTAATAGTGTAGAATTTATATGCATTAAAACATTTGACCTATCAGAAGGCATAAAATTATTTTAGCAACACTGTCATGTATGGCCTCCTGGAAATTAAACTGAAATAGTATTATCTACATGTGTGCCAATTTTGGAATAGCTCCCATGCATACCTTCCATGATATCTAACATGGAGCTCAAATTTCTAGTGCGTTTTTTCAGCAGTTGGTAGCACTGACATAATTTTCAAATATGGGTTTGAGATATTCCGTTATACATCTTTGCTCATACTAAATATGGTTTCTATTGCTGCAGCCGTTTAGGAGTTGATAGGGACACACACACACAGCCAGACAAACAGAAGGACAGACAGACAGACACACATTTTCCAGGATCGATCTCATAAGTCTACTTTTTCCTCATTTTTGCAAAATGTGAAAAGTAGGCTAAAAATATTTTTGTGAACGGAAGTTAATTCATGCAAGAAGGGGTTAGTTAGTTAGTTATTGTTGTTTTAAGGGACAAAATTACGAGGTCATCTGCCCCTACAAGAAGAGGTTAAGGAGGGAGATACATTCTTAATTTGTTATGCTAACTTCCAGTTTAACTACGCCACCAAAGCCATCAATTGAAATCTATTTGAATTTGTGTAATCTGTGCTCTTATTGCGGACTAATTGAAGTGAGCAATGGGGAAAGCGTCATTGTCTTACGATATTCTTCCTTGCATGGGCACAGTAGAGACCTGTGCATAATGTGGAGTCCGTATAATTTCCCACAGTAACGCGAGCAGCAGAACGTACAATGACAGCTATTAAGAGTTTTTTGGCTACGTGAATAAGGCATTAACACCGCCAATCCGTAATTCACTCCGGGGAATTACTAGCTTCCAGTCGAACATGTGGACGGAATGAGCCGGGATTGTGTCGAGAAGCGCTCGATGTAATCAGCTGGAAACAGCACGGAGAACTAGCTAAGCCTCGTTCCGGATTTTCACACCAAGTATTCACATATCTAGGCTTCCTGGATGTTACTCTGGAAGCTGAACAAAATGTATTACATAGTAGTAGGGTCACCGTGTTCCAAAACCCATTATTTCCATTCAAGCAGAGGTACAGAATTGAATGCCATGACGTTCTACGCAACAAACTACATCATTTTATTCCAGGAATTGAATTCTCACGACTACATTAAGAGGGGAAATACATTCATAATTTATAGAAAGAATGATTGAAAATTGTTATCTGTTACGATTTAAAAGATACCCATGAAATTATTCTCATCTGTCTGTTGGACTTTATAGACTCAAATATCTTTAAGACTACGTTCTCAGAATCGTAATTAATATAATGGTTCCCTCCAAGGACATTGCTAATTGTTTCAGAGTTTGGTCTTATAACACCATTTATAAAACTCATAAAACTGAATCTCGCTCACTCCATTAATGCTTTAATTAGCCTTTCTATTACCCCGTGACACCACAGCCCATAAAGGGTCCTGCCCTACCAAGCGACCACTGCCCAGCCATTTGGCCAACAGATTGCGGAGTGACGCGTAGCCAGCGCGTTGGGTCCCCTCGGCCGTTAATCTTGGTTTTTGAGACCGGGGCGCTGCCTCACTGTCATCAGTGGTTCACTGTTAACAAACTGTCGATTACTATAATAATTAAGCTGCAATGCTCGCGTTGTGACGACCGTGCGACAGCCGCTAGTGGAATGGTAATAATGCAATGTTTGTCAACGCTGAATGAATCGCTCCTTATTGCTTTTTGATGAGATAGCTATGTTTTTTTAATTTTTTTTTAGCGTATGGCTTTTAGTGCCGGGAGTGTCCGAGGACATGTTCGGCTCGCCAGTTTTGTAGCTGCTTCGAGACGGACACCCAATGGGTGAGCTACAAGTACCGTTGGGGAGGGAAGGAGGGAAGTTGGAATGTAAGGACGAGGAGTTGGAAGGTAGCGGCTGTGGCCTATAGTTAGGGACCAACCCCGGCATTTGCCTGGAAGGAAGATGGGAAACCACAGAAGACCATCTTCAAGGTTGCCGGCGGGGGGATTCGAACCTCCTCGCCTCCCGGATGTGAGCGACTGCCATCAGTCATGCCGTAACCACCACGGCTAACTCACCCGGTATAGCTATGGTAGTCATACCCTTCGCACCAGCGTAGTAGTTCATCCTATAGCATGGAAGCCATTAAAGCAAGGGTAAGCTTAGAACTTCACAAATACAAATGGCTGGTATATTATTAAAATGCCTGGTGCATGTGTGAAACAATACATGGGCCATGTACACCCTTTTAACCCTAGAACACTAACCTGACGTGATTTCTACGGCGTAAGGTGGAAGGGCAGTATATTATTAAAATTATCCATACATATGAGATATCGCCAAGTGAAAATAAAATTAACAAGAAGTTCCGTGACGAACTAAAGAGCCTATGTACTTTTCTTAAAATTTAAGATTCATGCAAATGATTAATCTATATCGATCTATCTAGAATAATGACGAAATTAAGTTGGTAATATCGACATTTCTAATTAGTTCGAAATACTGCATACCTAGCATAATGTAGCCTAATAGAGAACTACAGTTGGCAGCCCTGGTGACTGAATATATTCTTAGTTCCACCTCTTAAGGTACAGAATAAGAAATTTGGTTGAAGTCCAATGGATAGCATGGACGTTACATGCAGTTAAACATTGGATCTATCAGCGAGCGTAAAATCATGTTGGCAACAATGACATACACGTTTTGGTCAGAAATAATCTGAAATAATATGATCTATTGTTGTGTCAATATTGAATGAAATCTATTACTTAGTATAGAAATTATATGCATTTTAAAATCGGACCTATCAGCAGGCTTAGAATCATGTTGGCAGCACTGGCGTAGGCCTATATTGGTTATTCCAAATTAATCTAGAATGCCAGGTACTATACGTGTGCAAAGTTTAGAACTATTGGCTTGCATACTTTCTGATATATTGATATTAAGGTAACAAAAATAGAGACAGTATTTATTAACAGTTGGCAGCCCTGGTTACTCCTAAGAATCGGCATAGTCATATCTGTTATGGTACACATAGCACACACGAAATTTGGTTGAAATCCAAGTGATAGTATAGACGTTACATGTATTTAAAGTTGGACCTCTCAGCAGGCTTAGAATCATGTTGGTAGCACTGCCGTATATACGTTACTCCAAATTAATATAGAATGTCAGGTACTATACGTGTGCATAGTTTAAAGCTGTCGGCTTGCATACTTTCTGATATATGGGTATTTGGGTAAAAACAATTGACAGCATTTATTAACAGTTGGTAGCCCTGGTGGCTCTTAAGAATACGCTCAGTCATATCTGTTAATGTACACATAGCACATACGAAATGTGGTTGAAATCCAATTGATAGTGTAGAAGTTATATGCATTTAAAATTTGGACCTATCAGCAGGCATATAATCATTTTGGCAACACTGCCATGTACGGCCTCCTGGAAATTAAACTGCAATATTATTATCTATACGTGTACCAATTTTGAAATAGCTCCCATTCATACCTTCCATGATATCCAACATGGAGCTCAAATTCCAATTGCGATTTTTCAGCAGTTGGTAGCAGTGACATCATTTTCAAATATGGCCGTGAGATATTCAGGTGTAGATCTTTACTTCTACCAAAGTTTGTTTCGATTTCTGCAGCCGTTTAGGAGTTGATAGTGGACACACACACAGCCAGCCAGCCAGCCAGACAGACAGACAGACAGAAGGACAGACAGACACACATTTGCCCGATCTCATAAGTCTACTTTTTCCTCTTTTTTGCAAAATGTGAAAAGTAGGCTAAAAATCTAGACGTTTCGAGAGGAACCTTGCCTCCTCTTTCAATAGAATTCTATTCCGGGCCGTGGAAGCCTTAATCTACATATACGTGCGGTATAGTTTACTGCCTTCGGCGAATGCGTATTCCCGCCAGGTTTTGTATCTTAATTTCTGGAGCAATACCTGTCTAAGGCGGATGCAATTTCTTCATTTTTGTGCTATTTGAGCGGGATTTGTCATACTGGGGAACGGTTTGTATTTGTTCTGCTGACCCAAACTCTAGCGTGCCATTGTATTACATTTTCACTCTTATTGATGGTAGGTTTGGCTTCTATGAACAAAATCAAATCATAGTTTTATGTCTTGATGTTGGTAATGACATTAAGCTGTCAAGAAACGTGGGACAATAAAGTTCGGTGAAAAGTCCTATACTATCAAAATAGATGAACAATGCACGACAGTGACCCTATTGTCCTTCGAAATAGTCCCCTCCCGTAACTATGAAATGCTGAGATCGGCGATACATGACCTGGAAACTTTGCAAGAAGGCGTCCTTTGGGATGGTGTTCAAAAGGCTCGTCACATTGCGTTCGGTGAATAAAGTCAGAACGGTCGTCCTGGCAACATTGGCGACCCACAACGCAACGTATAAGACCTGTTTGACACAGTGTGCGTTGAGAAAGATGAATGTATGCAACCTACCATGCACACCTGTTTGGCGGGTGGCAGTGAGAAGGGTTAATGTTCTGTGGAATGGAATGGCTTATCTGAAAACCATCGTCATGGACTACGAGACCTGGTGTCTGAGGTACGACCCAGAAGTCAAGCGTCAAAGTATGGTGTGGAGGGGTCCAGGTCCAGGGTCACCGATAAGCCCTGAAGGGCCAGAGGTTTTTGAACATTTCGGACATCCAACGTAATGTGACGACCCAACTGCAGGCTATCCCTAAGGAGTTTCCAGGACTTGTACAGACATTCTCAGAACTGCATAACCATCCACGGGGATTACTTCGAAGGACAGTAACTGCTGTTTCAGGTAAGCCAACAATCCGTTCCTAATATAGACCTATTCACCGAACTTTTCAGTCACGTGACGAGCCTTTTGAACACCATCCCAATGGACGCCTTCTTGCAAAGTTTCCAGGACATGTATCGCCGATCTCAGCATTTCGAAGGACAAATCGTGCATTGTTCATCTATGTTGATAGTATAGGACTTTTCACCGAACTTTATTGTCACAGGTTGTATATTCTGTGTGTCACGTTGGCAAGGTTTCATTAAATGGTACAATATCTACGTATTTTGATTCATGTTAGTTTATGACTCTATATGACTAAAAATATCCAAAATATTATCAAATACTAACCATTATATATAAAATAAAATATTTCCTTATTGGAGTTGTCAGACTTACGAAAGGTTAGTAGTGAGGTGTGGTGAAATAGGATTAGTGTTCTGGGCTTAAGTTACATAATCGTTGTTCAGCGGTGAAAAAGGGGAGTAATGATCGACAGGTAATGACCGCAATAGCGGTCTAGATCAATGCAAATATACAGCATGTCATAAAGTTCCTGTTCGTGATCAAAGATGGTTTTTAGATGCACGAGCTATATTTATCACGCCGAGTAACCTCTAATGTCTGGTGCTAGGAATAGGACGACCTTCCACCTAGCATAGCAATCTCAGGGATCAACCGTGTTTAAAGACGATGCGTGGTATTCTAGGACTGACAGACATGTGTAGCCTACAGGCAAGCATACCATTATCCAGTACCGTACATACCACTATGCGAAGAAGGTATTTCATACTTTTGGGATACATTTCACTCAATACGGGATGGTCTGTCTCTAATCAGAGTTATTAAATTATTTACAGCAGTGTCATAATTAGCTCAATAACTCACAAGGAAGAAATATTTCAATTTTCTGTTTCGTACTTACTCTTACGATTGCCAAGACACGAATAATAATAATAATAATAATAATAATAATAATAATAATAATAATAATAATAATAGAAAAACAGGAATGGAAAATTCTCAAGAGTATATTTGGCCCAGCGTACATAGAGGGAGTGTGGATGAAAAGGAGATCTCACGAGTTATACCAGCATTTCAAGAAAATGTCAGACGCTATAGGAAAAGGCGATTCAAAATTTTATGGACATATTTAAAGAATGGGTAAGGAAAGACGTACTAAAAGGATATATAATAATGCTTCCTTATTAAAAGCAAACAATAACTGGATATTTCAAATTGACAATGGCCTTCAAGAAATCAAGACAAGAGACGTAATTTTATGGGACAGGACTAACTTCACATCTCTGGAGAACAAACTTCATTTTGCTACAAAACTTCGGATGAGAGCCACCACTGCCTGGACAGAAGAAAGGAAAACAGATAGTTCTGTGACGAAATTAAGAGCCTACTTTTCTTAACATTTAAAATTCATGCTAATCTATATAGACCTATCTACAGTCGAATAATGATGAAATCATGTTGGTAATACTAACACTTCTAAGTACTGCAGTTTGAAATACACCTGAAATAGTATAGCCTAATAGAGTAACTTACTATAGTTGGCAGCCCTGGTGACTCTGAATATATTCTTAGTTCCACCTCTTAAGGTATAGAATGTACATTCAACATTTGGTTGAATTCTAATGGATAGTATGGCCCTTACAAGCTGTTTAATATTAGATTTATCAGTGCGCGTAAAATCATGTTGGGAACAATGTCACGTGTGAGATGCTCAGAATTAATCTGGAATATTACGATACATTAAATTGCCAATTTTGGATAATATCCATTTGTTAGTATATCATGTAATTAAACATTGAAACTATCAGAAAGCTTAGAATCATGTTGGCGTCACTGAGGTGTATTAATTACTCCAAATTAATCTAGAATGTCAGGTACTATACGTGTGCAAAGTTTAGAGCTGTTGGCTTTCATACTTTCTGATATATTGATATTAGGATTAAACAAATAGAGAGAGCATTTATTAACAGTTGGCAGCCCTGCTGGTTCTTACGAATACGCATATTAATAACTGTCAAGGTACGCAAAGCACATACGGAATTTGGTTGAAATCCATTTGTTAGTAGTCTATAAAAGTTATAATTTATGCATTAAAAAACTGGAACTATCAGCAGGCTTTGAATCGTGTTGGCAGCACTGATGTATATAAGTTACACCAAACTAAGGTAGATTATCTGGTACTATACGTGTGCAAAGTTTAGAGATGTTGGCTTGCATACTTTCCGATATATTGATATCAGTGTTAAAACATAGAGAGAGCATTTATTAACAGTTGGGAGCCCTGGTGGCTCTTTGGAATACGCACAGTCATGTCTGTTGTAGTACACATAGTACATATGAAATGTGGTTGAAATCCAATCGATAGATGGTACATGCATTTCGAATTTGGACTTATCGGCAGGCTTAGAATCATGTTGGCAACACTGGCAGGTATGGACGTCTCAAAATTAATCTGGAATGTTATTATTTATATGTGTGCCAATTTTGGAATAGTTCGCATGCATAACTTCTGAGATATCCAACATAGAGCTCAAGTTCTAATTGCAATTTTTCATCAGTTGGTAGCACTGATGTCAATTTTAAATATTGCAGTGAGATATTTAGGTGTAGATCTTTACTCTTACCAAATTTGGTTTCGATAGCTACAGCCGTTTAGGAGTTGATAGGAGGGGACACACAGACAGACAGACAGAAGGACAGACAGACAGACTAACAGACAAACTCATTTTCACGGATCGATCTCATAAGTCTACTTTTTCCTATTTTTTTCCCTCATCATGGTGAGAGAATGAAGGGATTTTGGGAGGAGAAGAAAGGTAATTCAAATTTATCTGTGAAATAGGTTCAATCGCGCTCCTTAGTTGGGCGTAACGTTGTATAAATAATAATAATATTAATAACTAGCATATCCCAAGTAGAATTTCCACGTGATAGGTTTTCAAAGAATGTAATTTCCTTTCAAGAAATGAGTCACTTTTGAAGTTTATTTTTCATTCACATTATGACCTCAGTCATCATAGAAGTGTTAATCCGTGGTTTACCCTCTTCCACTCCAAGAGAATTCCGGGATGGTAGATAAATTAAGACCATGGCCACCATCTTCCCCAATCCCAGTCCTAATAACAAATACGCACACAAATTCGGCCATCACAATAACAATGGTTATCAGACAAATACCACACACACGCAAGTACACGGGGATGCACGACTATTTCACAAAGCCCGTAAATCTTATCGCAAAGCTAAATATCCCACCAAGTAACCGTTGGACCTTCGGATAGGGCTGATCCCAAATCTACTTAAGTAGCGTATTTTGATTTGCACAGCTATTGAGGAGGTTTCTGCAACATTTAGAGGCGTAATTATTAAACTTAACCAATCGACTCTTTTATTATTACCCTTATAGACAATCGGTACGTGACGATAGCATAGTCCAGGCCCACAAGCAGTGACAATGTGTGTTCCCATTCTATCAATTAGGACACAAGTTTGGAACAAAATCGATTATATGTTACAGTAATTGAGTGAAAACAAGTATAACTTCATTACGATTAAACGGATTTGCGATAATGTCAACCACTTTCCATTCAACAGGTCAACTCCTATTTCAGTGCTTGGATGAGGAAGTGATTACTCCATTTTGAAAATGTCTAAAAATCTGTTGTATCGTATGATTACTGAAATACTGCCTGAATACTGTATTTTCTACCTTACAATACCACATACTAATTATTGTGATAAGAAAAACATTTTACCTTTATCTTGCCATTGATACCATATTTCGTCTTTATTTAGGAAAAAGATTTTACGAGCTTTGGTTTTGCACAAGCATTGATATACGATTCCTTCTGTACTCTTAACTGAGACCTTCAGTTTGAGACCTAATAGGATGTCTAGTCCTTCGACACTAGCAAGGCAGATGACGCAAAGGGTCAGCGTACAATAATAAAAACAATAATACGAGGTGCATCCAGAAAGTAAGTCTCCTTATAATTAAAAAAAAGAGAACTTAGTTATATGCAAAACTTTCAAAACATTAATGACAACAGGTAAAGCAAAATGTCAGTTATTTGTCGACAAAGGCACCAAACGAATTGAGACACTTGTCATAGCGTGGTATACACTTCAGTCTTCAGTTTTCGTCCGTGTGAAAATGCTGATTGGAGGCCAGGAATGCTTTGAGGTGCAAGGAAAGGTGGAAATTGCTGTGAGAACGATCAGGACAGCAACTATCTTGCTGAAGTTTGGCTGGGAACTGTTTGATCATCCACAGTACAGTCTTCATTTTGTTCCCATCGATGTCCACCTTTTCTTGCACCTCAAGAAATTTCTGTAAAGTTTAAATCAATAACTCTATCCAAATAACGTAACATTCCTAAATAGTTGGCGTAGATACCGCCATGTAGCCACCATTTTTACAGAATAATTGCCGTATTTCATTATAAAATCCACATCCTGCTTCCAGTCAATCGACCAGGTCAGGGAATGGAATGAATGAAGCCCCCATCTAGCGGCGAGGATAGGAACTGGGCCGGCTGACGAAGCCTGTTGCACTCCTCTGGGGCAATGATTAAATGAATGACAGATGAAATAAAATGATAGTGGAGAGTGTTTCTGGAATGAAATTGTGACAGGGAAAACCGGATATCCCGGAGAAAAGCCTGTCGGCCTCCGCTTTGTCCAGCACAAATCTCACATGGAGTGACCGGGAATTGAACCACTAACCCAGCGGTGAGAGGCCGGCGTGCTGCCGCCTGAGTCACGGAGACTCTGCCGTATTTCATTAGAATGGGATCAATAGCACGGGATACATTCCGTCACTACCTGCATTCACGTCGAGTAGAATCCAAGAATAAGATTCGAATCCGCCTCTTTGGACATTATTTTGTCCTGACTAGGCACCTCAATCCGACCCTCATACAAGGATAAAATTCGCCATTGCAAATTTGGTAATAGAAAACGCACCCTATGTTTGAATTGCTAGTAGCCTATACGTACTGCTGGACTACGACAGCAATCCCTATAACCTACGTCACTTCTATTTATTTATTTTTATTTATTTTATTTAGTCAATTTACCCTCTAGGTTGGTGGATCCCACGGACTCAGCGAGGGAACTCACCACTACCGCCTCTATGGGCAGTGTCCTGGAGCTTGGAACATCTGGTCGGAATGGATACAACTGGGGAGGTGTGATCAGCACTTCGCCCAGGCGGCCTCACCTGCAAAGCGAACAGGGGCCTCATGAGGGATGGGAACGGATGGAAGATTGGGATGGATAGGCTAGGAAGAGGGAAGGAGGCGGCCGTGGCCTTACAGTAGGTACCATCCCGGCATTTGCCCAAAGACGAAGTGGGAAACCACGGAAAACCACTTCGAGGATGGCTGAGGGGGAATCGAACCCCCTCTACTCATTTGGGCCACCCGAGGCTGAGTAGACCCCGTTCCAGTCCTCGTACCACTTTTCAAATTTCGTGGCAGAGCCGGGAATCGAGCCCAGGACCCCCGGGGCGGCAGCTAACCATGCTGACCGCTACGCTACGGAGGCGACCTACGTCACTTCTAACCATTGAATATTCTGTCCTCTCCAGAACTTCACTTCAATAGTTTAAAAGCACTGCTACATCTGTCTTTTTGCTCGATGATGAGAAGTAATTAAATTTTGTTCATTTTAGTCTTTTATTGTATTACTGTACGTACGAATTCATCGCTGAAAATTGTCTTAACCTTCGAAATATTTTTATTGCGTTATTTAATTTGGACATTCTCACCCAATGCTTCAATTATCTTTCTCAATGTTTTGTACTCTTGATAACCCACGTCATAAACATGGAATCAGAATCATTATTCACACTACCACACTTATCGAGCGAATTACTTTCATTTCAGTTCAACAATATTACGGTGCTTGTCGAGCTTCCTTTCGTCGCTCAAAACATGTTTGTTGAATGTCTGCCATCATTTTTCCCAATTTGAAGGGGATGGAGGTGCTATGCCATGAATTTCTATATGGTGGGTGATTTTTACGGCTGGATGGCATTTCTGACGCCAGTCTGGTTAATGAGAGATGAATTGAATAAAAATGAATGAAACCGGGCAAGGAGTCGGATGGATGCAGTCGTGGCCTATTAAGAGTTAACGTCCCGGCATTTGACAGGAGTTAAAAATGGGAAACCAAGCAACACGATTTCAAGGACGGCTTATGATGGGGTTCGAACCCACGTCTACTGAGTCCGGATATAGCTTGAACATGTCACTGCATCTTAGTGAGTGTTGCTACCGTAGTCGATTCTGATAACTCTTGTGATTGTGATGATATAACGTTGTGAGTTTGACGTCTCTTTCAACTGCTGTGGATTTATGGATGACAAGTTGCCTGGATTTTGCTCTCAAGGGGATCGGCAGGCCAGCACTCAGGTAGCTATCCATTATATTTTGTGTTGTTGTTGATTCTTTACGGGATTTTCGATAACGTGGTCATGAGCCCCGTGTACTTGAGTGTGTGTAGAATTTGTTTGATAACCCGTGTCACTGTGTAATAATGTATGTATTTGTAAAGCAGGTGAGGATTCGGAAGGAGGTAGCCGTTGCCATAAGTTAGGAATAGGAACCTCCCCGGCATTTGTATGGAGTAGAAGTGGGGAAAGCATGGAAAACCACTTCCAAATTGGCTGAGATAGGAATCGAACCCTCCTTGTCTCATTTTTGCCTCGCGAAGACGAATGGACCCTGTTCCAGGCTTAAAACTAGAATTACATTTCTTGGTAGAGCATGGAATCCAACCCAGACCATTTCGAAGGGGACGGAGACGCAATGCCATGAATTTCTATGCCATGAGATTAGCATTGGGAAAGGAGGCAGTCTTGGCCTTAATTTAGCAACCATCCTGGCATATGCCTGGAATAGGAGTTCTAGGATGACTAAGGAGGACATCAAACCCATTTCTGCCTTAAGAGAGTGAGTTCACTGTGTTCCAGCCCTCAGTCCAGAATTTCTTGGCAGACTGGGAATCGAATGGGACTGAAGCCTCAATACGTACCCCACGAGGAGACGGCTCCACATAAGAGATTAACTGTACTTATAATACTACTAATAACAATAAAATAATAATAAACAGATTGAGATGGTTTGGACATGTCAAATGGATGAATGAAGTAAGGCTACCAAGACGAGCACTGGAACGACGGATGACAGGGAAGAGAGGACGAGGAAGACCAAGAATGCGTTGGATGACTCGGTGGAGAATAGCATTAGAAAACGGAATCTGGATTGGAACACCGTGTCGGAAGAGGAATGGTGGAACGACAAAAAAAAGTGGAGAGGAACCATAATTGCCCCCACCCAGTGTCAGCTGGAAAAGGGGAAATGAAGATGAATAATAATAATACTAATAATAATAATATTATTTTTTTTAACGAGGGAAGTGGAAAAATCTTGCATATGACCTTGAGGAGGGTCCTAAGTACTTCGAAGTGGCTCCAGTTCGAACGACCACCTCTCCAACTTTCATGGGAATTATAGTGTCCATTCTCCTCCTAGTTAACATTACTATTTCAGTTTTCGCCTTAGCTAAATTCAGACCATGAGCGTTCATCCAACCACTCACCCGTCGCATTACCTGATTGAGTTTCCACTGAGCCAGAACCGCATCTCGGGCTACAATCACCGCTGCAATATCATCAGCGTACCCAACAAGGAATGTATCTTCGGGCATCTCCATGCGCAGCAAGCCGTCATACAACATGTTCCACAAATCCGGGCCCAGGATAGATCCTTGCGCTGCTCTTGCCGTGACTTTTCTCCTCCTCTGACCGTCTGCAGTGTCATATAACAGGGTACGGTCCTTCAAATAATCTTTCATTATACGCAGGAGATATGCAGGCAACTGGAAGGTGAATTGAATAGCTTCAACCATATCTATCCACCTAGCTGAGTTGAAGGCGTTCTTCACATCCAAGGTGACCAGAAGTGTTATCTTCCGAGAATAGTAGTTACCTTCCTGGGCTTGATTCGCAGCTTCAACTACTAGGCGTACTGCATCTATTGTACATCGCCCACGGCGGAAGCCAAATTGCCTGTCAGATAGATTTCCCGCGGCTTGAATAGACGACAGTATGCGAGATTTTAATAGCTTCTCCAGCACTTTTCCCGCAATGTCTAAAATACATAGTGGTCTGAAGGACGAAGGCGCGTTCCCGACGGCCTTTCCTTTTTTAATCAGCACTAGTCGAGCCATTTTCCAACGGGCACTAAAGACACCTGCTCTCAGACAACAGTTGTACATATCAAGCAGTAGCTGCGGACAAACCTTGACAGCTAGTTTCATAGCTTCCGCGGGTATCCCGTCAGGGCCTGGAGCCTTCTTATTCCGAAGGGAACCAACTGCTTCCTTCAGCTCACCTATGGTAAATAGAGGAATGAATTCCGGCTCAAGTACGTCACCCACATCAATTCGCACAGGGTGAGTAGGGAATAGCTCGTTTACAATTAACCATCGTCCGTGCATCCAACGTGGTATTGGACATGGTGCCGAGTTTCTTGGTGACAATTCGGTAGCCTAATCCCCAAGGATCTACGTCTAATTCTTTAACTAACAACTGCCACATCAGAGTCTTACGTCTTCTGATGGCATTTCGAAAGGTTCTCTTAGCTGCTAGGTGCTCAGCGGATCTCAAATCAGCCTCTGGTCGATGTCTTGAACGTTGGGCTCTTCTTCTGAGTCGAAGACAAGTTCTTCGAAGATCAGCTATTTCGTCAGTCCACCAATAAGCTGGACGTCTATTGTTTCGAAGACGCTTCCGGGGCATTGACGCTTCGCAGGCTAGGTGCAAGAGACGCATAGTGTCCCCCACCTGTTCCTCAACAGAAACTCTTAGATCTAATTCCTCAACAGTGTTACTAGTTCCTGTCTGTACTGATTCGAGTACATTGGCAAATTTCTCCTCGTCGATGCGCGATACATTCCAACGTGTTGTCCTCAATGTGTTGTGCCTCTGAGGCTGCTGATCTCATAAAATCCGGAAGGTGATATATTGGTGATCACTAGCAGTATAATCCTCGATCACTTCCCATTCTACTACCAAGGCTGCCAGACGATCCGACACCAGCGTAATATCTGGTTTAGTCTCCATATAACCAGGTCGTCTAAATGTCGTTGAGATCCCTGTATTCACCACGACCGATCCTAATCTGGCTGCCATCTCTAAAATTCGTCGTCCCCTCGAATTTTGATGTGGCATACCCCATTCCAATGCCCTAGCGTTGAAGTCACCGGCTACTACCACAACACCTTCCATCTCACGGACAGTATCTTCCAAATTGTCCAGCTTCCTTTGAAAGTCCTGAATATGTTCATCCGGAGTTAAATAGCAACTTACGTACGTAATCCCACCACTCTTAACCCAAACGAACCCTTCTCCGGATCCGTGATCCTCCACATGGATTTTGCTCAGATCCGGTATCCAGATAGCCGCCGTACCTAGGGGATCCGAAAACCAGCCCAGCACGTCCAAGTTTCGATATTGCTCACTGATCAAGAGAATATCTGTTTTCCTTTCAAATTTTAGCTGTATCAAAATATCATTAGCAATTATGCTTCGTTTCAGGTTTCCTTGTAGGACATTCGTCATTGTGTTTTTTTCTTTAATCTTCGCGAGTGCCTCTCGAAACACTGTACAAGAACCTGTTCCAGGGATGTGACTTATGTTTAAGCCCTCCCGATTACAGTCAGAGCACAGCACGCATTTCATGTCTGATGTACATCCTGTGGATTTATGACCCAGTTGACCACATCTGTAGCAAAGGCCGCTTCTATCCGGGCCATTGCAATTCCTCCTCATATGGCCATAACCCAGACACCGAAAGCAGCGTGTTACCATCGCTCTTCTCCTCACCCTACAGTATATGAAACCGACCTTAATACGGCCAGTCTCCAATAATTTCTCAGCATTCTGATTATCCATTTCCACAATTGCCATTTTCTGCCCTCTACTGTTGGATTTAGTGACGGATACTTTAAGCTCATCTATAAAACCCTCTGTGTCTCGTTTCAGAGCCAATTCGACATCACTTACAGTAGTTACAATATCCATGTCTCGTATCTCCAAGACAGTTCTAGGAGTCAACGTCCTCACCAATCCTGCATGACCAACAGCTTCCCTCAAAGTGCTGCTGAACATTTCTCGACAGTCCTTGTCAGCCTTCGTATCAAACTCCAGTAAAACGTCCCCGGATCTAGTTTGACGTATCGATCGAATTTCCGGATGGCAGACCTCTGGCTTCACCTTCTCCCTCAAATTCTTCACAATTTCTGCATAAGTCTTCCCAGCTGCTGGTTGGATCAGAACAGCCTTGAGTCGTGATCGATTATGGAATTTCCGAGTCTTGCTCTCTCGAACTGGTGGTTCCGCCCTTTGTGACGACAGAGAAGCGCTTTCTGACCACGACACAGCGATACCGGAGGACCTCGTCCGTCGGACCGTCGTCCATTCTGACAAATTTTCCTCCTGCTTATCGGAATCTACTGGAGGCGATTGAATGGGGTTATCAGGGCTATCCAATGCCACTATCACCTTCTCATGGCCTAAGGTATGCTCTTCCACTGCAGGCAGAACCCCTTGCTTCTCAAACCAATTGTCCCTGCACGATATAATGATATCGATGGCTTCCTCTATCTCCGCTATTCCATTTTTCACGTCATTAGATATATTCTTCTGTCTTCCTGTAGCAAGCTTCATCTTTCTGATGGCATCAATGCATCTTGTCAAAGCCTTATCAATTGGAGTAGCGTCTGCACTTGTATCCTTCGAGCTACTAATAGAATCCATGATGGCAGATATCCCAAAAATAAGCTGATGCCGACAGCAAAACACATATTCCGTCAAAAATCAATAGTATAATAGGATGGTTGCTACGTACTCAATGTAGCGGGTAGGGGCCCTCTTCGGAGGTAGCCCTACCCAGGGAGTGGCGCCCCTGCCTATGTGAGTCCCAGAGCGCACTGGCCCGGTGTGTATCATCTGGTAAGGGTCCCAGCTCAGGGTTACGAGTGAAGACCACAACGGCAGTGAAGGCGGAGACGATGAACTTCGGTACGGCGGAGCTGGCGGATGGGGCACATGTGTTTAGGCCCAACGGCAAAGCGGGCGGAAGAAGAATCCATTACTTTTATGGTTCCCAACGGTCGTGAAGGCGGAAGAGGCCATGCCAGACGAATTGGCTGTGAAGGCGCACCTCAGTAATATTTTGAGTCTGCGGCAGTTCGTTGCAGTCTCTGTGTCTGGTCTTGCATGTCTCATTTCATATGTGCCGCAGGACACGACTCCGAGATCATAGTGAGTGGGTCACTTCCTGGCAAGTTGTGATCCACCCTAAACAAATACACGCCAGTGGCAATTCTTCCATCAGTCACTTATTTTCTAAAGTCCAACGGCGATGGGATATGGATGGTGGGGGCAGGTTATGGGTGTAACTGGAAGCCCCTAGTTCGGACCTGCACGTTGGCAGCAGATGTGTGATGGTCGTCTTCCTGGGACTCTGTGGCTACTCAGGAGTTCGGTCCTGCATCTGTGTTTGAGCAGGCCTGTTTAGGATTACCGCTGCTCACCCCACATGGGGAAGGCCCTAGAAAAGGTGGGCTAAACATCGGAAGTCACATCTACTGTCCGGCTGGGCGGCCGCACCCAGCAGGTCACCCCTCATGCGGTCGAAAAACAAAAACTACCAAGTCAATAAGGACACACAATTTTATCATTGGAACATGGAACGTCAGAACTTTGCTTGACTTAAAAGATAACGACAGGCCTGAAAGAAGAACGGCTCTTATTACTCATGAATTATCCCGACTCAACATTGACATCGCTGCTCTCAGTGAAACCAGGTTGTCCACTAAAGGAAAAATTACTGAGTTTGGATCAGGTTATACCATCTTCTGGAAGGGAAAGGAGGAGGGAGAACATCGTATTCATGGTGTAGGATTCGCTGTAAAGACCAAGCTAGTTAATGATTTCCAAATTACTCCCACTGCAATCAGCGAAAGACTTATGACTCTCCGCATTCCACTCTCTGGAGGTTCATTCATGATTCTCATATCTGCCTATGCTCCAACTTTGAAGGCCGATGATGAAGTTAAGGGCCAGTTCTATGACCAGCTTGGCACAATCATCTCCAAGGTACTATCTACAGATAAGCTCTTACTCCTTGGTGATTTCAATGCAAGAGTTGGGAAAGATAACCGGCTATGGCAAAATGTGATGGGTAAACAAGGTCTTGGATCCTGTAATCCCAATGGACTTCTTCTTCTTGGTCTTTGTGCAGAACATGAACTCTTCATCACCAACACTCAATTCCGATTACCTGACCGCTTCAAGACCACGTGGATGCATCCACGTTCTAAGCATTGGCACATCCTTGATTACGTCATTACCCGACAATGTGATAAGAAGGACATACTTATTACCAAAACAGCAAGGAATATTGACGATTGTTGGACGGATCACAAACTTCTCATCTGTAAACTCAGGATATCCATCAGCCCAAAACCACCAAGGCGTTTCCAAACCCCATCCAGAGGAAAGTTTAACACCTCCAAACTTCAGGATGAATCTATTTCGACAAACTTTGAGAATATGATCAATGCCCAGCTATCAGATCATCCAGTTAAAACAAGTGACATTCGAGAAGAATGGACCAATCTGAGGGAGATAATCACTAAGTCAGCTGAAGAAACCATTGGTTTGGTAAAGCAGAAAAGTCAAGACTGGTTTGATGACAACAATGAAGAAATTTTGCATCTCATCAACATCAAAAGGGAAGCCTATCTATCTCATCTTCAAGACCCATCCTCAAATACGAAGAAAGCTCTGTATTTAGAACTCAAGAGTAAGTGTCAGACACAAATAAGAGAGATAAAGAATACTTGGTGGCAGCGGAAAGCTGAGGAACTTCAGAGGCTATCTGATACTCGTGATCTGAGGAACTTCTATGCAGGGATTAAAGAGATATATGGCCCACTTCGTTCTTCATCAGGTACACTAAAAAGTGCTGACAACTCTGCCACTCTTACTGACAGCCATGATATCTTAGAGCGTTGGAAGGAACATTTCTCCATCCTTCTAAATCGTCCCTCAACAGCTGCTGAAGACTTCCTCCGTGACGTGCCGAAATATCCTGAACAACCATGGATGGCTGTACCTCCTTCTTACACGGAATTCAGTGTAGCTCTCAATCAAATGAAACCAAGAAAGGCACCTGGCCCAGATAACATCCCACTGGAATTAATTCAAGCTGGAGGTCAGTCCCTCAAAACGCGGATTTTCACTCTTATTCTCAAAATTTGGGAATTAGGAGAAGTACCTGGTGACCTAAAGAACGCCACTATCATCACAATCTTCAAGAAAGGTGATCGTAGTGTTTGTGGCAACTATCGCGGTATATCGCTACTATCTACTGTGGGTAAAATTCTCGCCAGAATTTTACTTAACCGCCTTCAGGTTATCTCAGAAAAGATCCTCCCCGAGTCCCAGTGTGGATTTCGATCTTCCAGAAGCACAACTGACTTGATTTTCTGCATAAGACAACTACAAGAAAAATGTAGTGAGCAACAGAATCCACTCTTCTTAGTCTTTTATGATCTGGAAAAGGCCTTTGACTCAGTTCCAAGATCTGCTATGTGGGCGGTGCTACAACGCTTTGGCTGTCCTCGACGCTTTGTTGATCTAATCCAAGCTCTCCATGATGGCATGACCGGTCAGGTTTGTCAGCAAAATAAGATCTCTGACGAATTTCCTATCACTCATGGACTGAAACAAGGCTGCGTACTTGCTCCAACACTGTTTGCATTGTATTTGGCTGCAATGCTCTATAAATCGCCCACAAACATCCCAGGTGTAGATGTCAGGTACCGATTTGATGGAGGGCTCTTCAACCTAGCTCGATTTCGCTCCAAGAAGCTAACTCAGGTTACGAAGATAACCAATATGTTGTATGCAGATGATGCAGCATCGCCTACACTCACGCCAGTGGAGTTGCAACAGACTGTTAATTGCTACAAGAATGCATGTGAACGTTTTGGTCTCACCATTAATGTTCAGAAGACCAAGGTTCTGGCACAACCCTCACCAGGCACTTCCCTTCCGCACTTCAACATTTCTATCTCAGATACTCCATTGGAGCAGGTAGACCACTTCTCGTATCTGGGCAGTCTGCTATCTGTACACGGCAATTGTGGGCAGGATGTTGAGAAGAGAATCGGTGCTGCCCATGCGGCATTTGGGCGACTATCGCACCGGGTCTTCTTGAATAAAGATCTGACCGTGAAGACGAAGCTCATGGTGTACCAAGCTGTTGTTATCTCAACATTGTTGTATGGCTGTGAAACCTGGACCCTCTATCGACATGACTTCCGAAAGCTTGAGCGCTTCCATCAACAGAAGCTTCGATCCATCCTTAAGATAAAGTGGGAAGACCACATCACCAATCTTGATGTTCTTGAGAAAGCGCTTGCTAATAGTATAGAATCATCCATCATTGGTCATCAACTTAGATGGATTGGACATGTCCAACGGATGGATGATACGAGACTACCACGCCAGGTTCTGTATGGTGAACTCACCTCCGGCACCAGACCTCATGGAGGCCCTAAGAGACGTTACAAGGACCAATTGAAGCAGAATATGAAGTTGACAGGTCTCAATCCACAAACCTGGGACCAGCTTGCTAAAGACCGTTCAACTTGGCGCCAGACCATCCCGGCTGCTGTCAAAATGTTTGAAGAAGAACGTCGTAGAATTGTTAAGGCCAAGCGACAAGCACGTAAGCTCCGTGCAGCACAGCCACGCCCTCCACCAACAGTTCTGTGTGATCTGTGTGGACGTTTGTTTCATGCACGCATTGGGCTGTTCAGTCACCGCAAACATGCCCACAGACCTCAACCTTAGATTATTTTAGACTGTTTTGGAAGAAGATGTATACTCGGAAACGAGTTAAAGCCGACGACGACGACGACGAGCGGGTCTCTAATGGCCGCTGTCACCAAGTAGTCCAGACCTACTATCTACCCTCGAACGACGAGACCTATAGGCCTAAGGTTACCACAGAATTAATCTCAACCCAGATGGCCTGGATTTCACTAGCGCACGAAGTATGAATGTCGTCACTGCAAGTTCTATGATTTCAATAGTCTATGGCAGAGGTCTCCAAACTACGGCCCGGGGGCCACATCCGGCCCGCGGACAGATTTTGTCCGGCCCCCGGAGAGCTAGCATACTTGAAAACTCCTTTTAGAGAATATATTTTTTTGATAGCAAATTAAATTTAGTTTACTGAAGTATTCTAATTTTATGTTGAATAATTATTAATATGACATCTACATTGATATGGCCATGGGCTAACTACTCATAACATTGTTGTAGGCTTATTGTTATTGTTTTTGTGATAAGTTGGATAAAGAAACACAGAATTGTAATGAGTAAAGACATGTATAACATGCAGACATATGAAATACTAATGAGATTTATGTAATTGAGATTTTCCACTGACAATAGTTTGTAGTTGTGGACTAATTTTACTTGTACCAATTATTGAAAGAGATTTAAGATGCTCATCAGTTAATTTAGATCTGTAAACATTTTTTGTGTACTTCATTTTGGAGAAGGTCTTCTCACACAAATAAGTAGTACCAAAAACAGAAAACAGCCCACGAGCAAATTTATGCAAATTATCAAATTGTGTCAGTGGAAGACTCTTATAAAATTTCAACAAAGATGAGTTTTGATATTTGTTCTTAATTATATCACTGCACTGTAGTTCAATCATTTCCATTTGAAGTTCCGGGGCTAGGGTTTCAATGTCAGTATCAAAAGGATCCTGAAAAATCTTAATTTGATTCGCAAAGGCATCGAAGTCCGAGAAACGAGTATCAAAATTTATTTTCAAAGCACTCAAAGTTTCGATTGCAAAATCGATAGGAAACTCAGTCTCAGTGGTGTGGCTGAATATTTCACATGTTTTAAAATGTGAAAAACATTTACTTCGTAGTTGTGATTGAAACAGTATCAATTTCTTCCGGAGTGATTTGATATTAGTGTATAAATCAGGAAGATGCTGGTTTTCTCCTTGCAATCTCAAATTCAGTTCGTTCACATGTTTTGTCAAATCAACATAGAATGCTAACTTCCACAGCCATGCGTTGTTTTGTAATTCGGTAAGAGGGCGATGCTTTTCATTCAAAATAATTTCGATCACTGCTCGAAGTTCAAAAAAGCGCTGAAGGACTTTCCCACAACTAAGCCAACGTACGGCAGTATGATAAGGTAAGTCATTTTCTCCAATCTCTTCAATAAATTGTCGGAATTGTCGGTGATTCAGCCCAAAAGATCTCATAAAATTAACAGTTGTTATGACTGGTTTCAGAACTTCAGACATATCCAAACATTTTCCGCCCAAAGACTGTTGATGAATGATACAATGTAAGACTAATGGTTTTGAACCACCGTCATTTTCTACAGCCTTTGACACAAGAGCGACCACTCCTTTATCTTTCCCACTCATGTTTTTGCCTCCATCAGTTGTAATACATTTCAAGTTTTTCCATCGAAGGTTCTTTTGATTAATGGCCATTTCAACTCCTTTAAAAATATCTGTACCAGTAGTTGTGCCATGAATACTATACATATCAAGAAGATCTTCATGCACTTCATAGCTTTTATCTATTCCTCGAATATAAATCAACACCTGAGCAGTATCTGACACATCCGTTGACTCATCCAAGGCCAAAGAAAACCACTCAACATCTCCATTTTTGTCGAACAGTTGAGAGGATATATTTTCAGCGATGTTTTCTACCCTTCGAGCCACAGTGTTTGCTGACATACTGACAGTTTTTAATAAATTTACCTTTTCAGGGCACATTCCTTCGGCTGCTGCAATTATGCATTCTTTGATCATTTCTCCATCGGTGAATGGTTTTCCACGTTTTGCAATTTCAAGAGCCACACGAAAGCTGGCACGAGTTGCAGCCTCTTGTTCGGTTTTGAGTTTTGTAAATGAAGATTGCTGCGATTTCAATCCGCGCTTCATAGCTTCGAATTTTTCTGTCCGCAAACTTCCTGTATATTTTGAGTAATTTTGAAAATGTTTTGTTTCATAATGACGTTTAATGTTATATTCCTTGAGAACGGCTATGCTTTCATTGCAAATCAAACATAGCGCCTTGTTACTGGACTCAATTACGAAATACTGAATGTTCCACTCATCTTTGAATTTTCTGCATTCACTATCAATTTTTCGCTTCTTTTCCATACTACTAAATCAGTAGGGGAGTGATGCCGATTCTAACGAGTGTCATGGCCGCCGCGTTAGTCCAAGCCAATATCTCGCGAACCCATGGTCGGATTTTAACAAATGACGTGTCATTGGACTCGGGCTGACGTTCTCTTTGCTGTGAACTACTCGTTATATTTTTGAAAATTTCTTTGAAAATTTTTGTTTTCAAAAGTTGGTGATGGTTTGAAAACCAAACAGGATAGAACGTTGTGCCATGGCTCAAACGAATGGTCTTTATGCCCTTTATTTTTTGTAATAAAACTTTTTTATTTTTTATATTTTTTTGAAAACACTCGAATTTTGAAAATCCTATATTTTGGAAACTAGGAACTCTACAAAAAAAATTGTTTAACGTAAATCAATGGTCCCTACCCCCTCTACCCCCAAAATAAATTTCAAGTCTCTAGAATGAAAACCTGCAGTAGTGTGGTAAGGAGAGAGCTGTTCCACTTAGCAAGTGGTGAGCCCCTGCGACCTTGGAATGGAAGGAGTCATGCTAGGAGGGCGTGCTTGGATTCGTTTTTTTCGTCTCGTCGTGCTCTTTACGGGAATGTCGGTGTCGAAAATGTGAAAATCTGGAAACACAGTCTTTTTGGGGTAAAAACGTGATTTTAGACTTTTTGCTATATCTCACGAACCAATAACGCTAGAGGCGTGTTCGACAGGTCCAAGGACTCGGGATAACGTCCTCTCTGCTATGGACTACTCGTTATAATTTTTAATAAAATTGGAAACTCGGTTTTGGGGTAAACACGTGTTTTTTGTGATTTTGTTGATATCTCACGAAGCAATAACGCTAGAGGCATGTACGATGGGTCCAAGGACTCGGAGTGACGTCCTCTTTGCTATGAACTACTCGTTGTAATTTTAAAAAATGTTGGAAACGCGATTTTGGGGTAAACACGTGTTTTTTGTGATTTTTGCCGATATCTCACGAACCAATAACGCTAGAGACGTGTACGAGGTGTCCTAGGACTCGGGCTAACGCCCCCTTTCAAATGTGGTAGATATTTTTTTCCAAAAAGATAATTCACAAAGGGCCTAACGCCATACATGTTGAAATAACGTTTTCTTTTTCTTTGCCTGTTTATAATGTCCATGAAGCGTGGCGGTTGAGAGAGACGATACGGCTGGGGGTGTGTGTGTGTGTGTTTCAACGAACCTGTCGCTAACCACAAGGACCATGCTTAATAGATCAATCGCTATTTCGGCGGATCGGTGTATGACAGAGCGAGCGTGCGTTTTTCCTGATATTTTACCTTTAACGTGTAAACGGTGATGAGAACTTGATTCTATGTTGGTCGAAGCGAGTATCGAAAACAAACGAGCAGGAGGTGAAGGTCATTTGAGCTTATTGGAAGGCTCCGATCTGACTTGACAACAGGTGCAATGGAAAAAATGACCAAGACGCTTGAAGGTGAAATAATCTGATCATCGTGGTGGCAGGGGAGTGTGAAAGGCATGCACACACATTTGTGAAACCACATGTAGGCTAAACCAGTGACATCCTGTTTTGCTTCGTACGTGACAAAATGCAAGTCCATGTGAAATTTGATCTACCGCAGGTGTTCGCCTGGGACGTTATCTGTCCACGTGCGCGATAACTGTTAACAAGTCACATCCTGTTTTGCTTCGTACGTGACAAAATGCAAGTTCAGGTGAAATTTGATCCGGCACAGGTGTTCGCCTGGGACGTTAGCTGTCCACGTGCACGATAAGAGAATGTTCAAAGCGTGGGAATCGCTGAATCAGTAAAAAGTATCATGCAACTTGTCGGAATGATGTCACAACCAATAGAGAGGCAAGAGCCGCAAACAGCAGTGGTGGGATGTAAAGGGAGGGAGAGGGGAGGGGGTGATGTATGAGAGAACACAGGAGGAAAGGGAAAGACAAACATGTATGAACATGCATGAAGCGCGGAGCGCTGTATACATAGAGCTATAGGTGGTGTACAACATGGGTGAATAAATAAAAAGTACACAGGTTCACACAACATGTAATTTATTGATCCAGGAATTAAACGTAGAGTTAAACCCTAACCATTTGACATAGAGTTTATTTCCTTTTTGTTTCAACACTTTTTCCACAAGATAATGCTGAGGAAATGCTGTTTTCTGAAGTTCATGGAGATAAAATCTACCTTTTATGGGTTGATGGTTGAGGTCCTCGAGTAAATAGGTGACTGGAGTGTCCAAGTAGACTTGACGAATTCGAAATAGTTCAGTCCCCCACTGAGGCGTGTAGCCCTTATTGAAGGCAGACTTAAATTTGCTCACACGAACAAAATCCCCAATGTTCAGTCGGTGACGTTTAGGATCGGCTGTTTTTATGGGGTTGAACAGTTTATCCAATCGCTGAATATTTTTAGTCACGAGACGTGGCTTGGTCCCAATCGTTCTATGTTTGGTGTCATTGTAACGTGATACTAGCTCAGGTAACATGTCCAACCAGCGATAACTGCCCTGAGCTGTAAACGCTTTCCACATATGGGTTTTCAATGTTCGGTTGAACCGCTCGACCACACTGGCTTTCAGATTGCTGTACGTGGTGTAATGGTGAATATCCTTAGATTTGAGAAAACTAGAGAAATCCTTGTTGAAAAATTCTTTCCCCTGGTCGGTTTGTAGCAGCTGAGGTTGACGTTTGGAGTGTTGAATAATAAGTTGAAAGGCCTTGGTAACTAGTGGGCCAGACTTGCGATGCACAGGTTCAACAAAGGCCATTTTGGAATAGACATCAATGACGGTCAACATATAGCGTACACCGTCGTTAACGCCAGCATAGGGTATCATTTCAACCAAGTCAGCCTGCCAAAGTTCATCCACACCTCGTGAAATCACCTTGAGTCGTGGATAATGACGCCTAGCTGGGCGATGCAACTCGTGAGCAATACCCATTTTAATGGGTGAGGGCTTAAACAATAATTTTGGCATTTCGAAGTTCTTGTTCAATTTCTTGAATTTCCCAATCGTGACCGGTATGGCCAGCTTGACGTGAGGCATGCAACAACTGTAGCCGCTGGACGAGCTTATTGGGATTGTGCCAGTAGGTAACATCCACAAGGGGTTTTAATGGTTTAAATGTCACTCCCGAAGCGGACACTTTACGACGAGTACTTTGACTAGTGGGAAACATTTTTGCAATGATGGTTTTATATTTTTGAGATATATTGGCATTCACTTGTTGTGTGGGATCATACTGTCTTTTGTGGGCATGGGTATTCAATAAAATGGATTTATATTTGTCAAGATCCTCTGACGTATAATCATGGGAAGAGGGGGTCCGAGAAAAGAGCAGCTTTAACAGTCCTGGCGTTAATTTATAGTTGATGTTTTTAATGACAGCTTTAGTACGAGCAAATTTAATGGATGAATCGCCAATTTTAAAACTATCATCCTCATAGCGAACACCATACGTGGTATCTGTGTTTCCAATAAATAGATCGGTGAAATAGGGTTCCAATGTTGATCCATAATATTTTATTAAAATGGTTTTCAGTTGAGCTTTATGTTGAGGGGTGGCCAAGAGTTGTGAAAACGGAGAGGCTCTGGAAGGGCAAGGTGTTTCGACCATGGCCAAGGATTTCTTTTTTCTCAAAAACTCTGCAAGGGGTGCGGCCTTTTTTTGAGGCGTAAACACTTGTTCCTCCTCATCCTCAACTTCACTAACACTAGTCAAATCTTCCACTTCCTCTTCCTCAGGGTCCTCGTGCAGCGTCTGCGTGGCTTGTGAAACGGTGGGTAGCGTTTCAGATGGCTTGAAAGAGGGTTTCAACATGGCTTTTAGCGGAGGTGCTAAATGTTGTTGAATAAACAAAGCATGATTGGCACGTGATTGTTTCAATTGACGAAACTTTTGGCGAATAGTATTTTTTGCTCTAATAATATGCTTTTTTAATTGACTCTCTGCTAACGCCATGGTGTCTTGGCAAATGACTTGCCAGGGAATGAGACAAGGCCTTAAATAGCAATAAAATGATCAAACCCTAAGCGATACCGTCCTTGGTTGAGTTCACTTTGTTTGTCAATCACTAAACAGGCATGACGTTGAGTGTTCCAGCACTTGGCACACAATTCTGTAAACATTTGAAAGGTCATATCCGGATTCACATGTTCATTATAAATGTGACGACTGTTCCTCTCGTCCTGACGAAATAAAACAATGACATTGGCATTGTCACGAATCAACTGTTTGGACATTTTAGAATACGTTTGCCCAAGATAGAAGCAATCGATATGTTTGTGTCGACCCATGCTGAAATAGCTTTGAATGATGCCTTGACGTTCAGTGGATACATCATCGAAAATCATGAGTGAATCAGGCTTTACCTCATCCGGTGAAATCACATTTTCTTGCATGGAAAATGTAAAATAACCCATATTCTCTTTTTGTAATCCAGACATGACTTGATCCAGAAACACGTAGAGGGGTTGGTAGAGAGATTTTGCAAAAATATAAATATTTTGAAAACGCAGACCATTGGGCGCTGTAATGAGCGTTAGCAAAAGATTTGTCTTTCCACAGCCGGAAGGCCCCACAATGATGCAGCGAATGGAAGATGGAAACAGTGAACCATGGCGTTGTTCACGTGATGTGGGACAGAGATGGGAAACCATGTCCCCCACGGGGAATGACTCTTGCTGCTTAATAATCTTCATGTCAACTAAGGCTTAGACAGGCTAGCAGGCTGTCTATATACAAGACACCGAACCTTGTCATAGAAACAGTAGACTGCTACTACAGGTTGACGATGGATGTCTTTGGACGTGCGTTGATGGCCAAAGCTAGGCCTGTCCCCATACATGATCCTAAACAGGAAACAGATCCTGCTAATAAACACTATGTGGATAGGTCAGTAGTGCCACGCACAAAACAGGGAGATTATGACTTTAAGGGAAAGCGGTTAACCCATGTAAAACATCCTCAAGTGTCTACAGACGTTACTACGAAAAAGTATGTGGATAACAAAGTGTATGAGTTTTATGACAAAGTGCCACAGCTTATGGTGAATGGCTATAGCGCTAATCACCATCGGATTATTCACGTGAAAGACCCACAAGACGAAGACGATGTTTGTACCAAGCGTTACGTGACCCATGAAATGAAAAGGCTTTATAAATTTATCCCATCTGTGTTTTTAGTGTATCTGACAAATGAAAAACCTTTGAATGAGAGAAACCATTTACCGCTAGTCCATGATCAGCACTTGACCTATGTGCTTGCTTCAGGATTAAGCCACTATCGATTACACTATGATGGAACCATTCACATCAAATATGCCATACCTGATGAGAACCATTTACAAATAAAGATAAATGGTCATAGAATGTTGCTTCATAACCATGAAATGGTCAATGCAGGGGACGAATTATCCTTTTATCTCATGTTGACATGGGATGAAAAGCAAGCGGGAAAAACCATAAACGACTTCCCACTTTATGTGGAATTGGAATATACAGCCATGAAATAACCATCTGACGTTAGTTGTGATTTAAACTTTCTTGTGAAAGGTTGTTGGTCATTATCATCATGGTGAAACAAAGGTATGCAGTGAGAAAGACTAAAAAAAGGACTTTGTCCTTGGCAAAGCCTGGGCTTACAACATTCGAGGACAAGCCCTTGCGAAAGAAAAAAAGAAAAAATAATGTATTGACCATAAGGAAAGCCCTTCGAGCAGCACAGAGACAGGTTATTCCAAAACGTCGGCGACAGGTTTCAAACCAAGGGCGAGTGATTCCCGTCCCAAAACGAGCGGGATTTTTACCTGCATTATTTGCCGGGTTGGCTGCTCTAGGTTCACTTTTGGGCGGTGCCAGTGCAGTGGCGAAAACCATTAAAGCCGCGCAGCAGGGCAAGCAACAACTCAAAGAAAGTCAGCGACATAATGAAACGATGGAAGCGATTGCCATGGGGGCTAGAAATGCCAATTTAAAGCCAGCCTTTTATCAACAAGGATTTGGGATTTCACCATTTCGAAATATTACAAAAAAAAAATTAACCTCAGCCATAGCAAGACATGCCCTGACGCATCAACAAGTGGAAAGCTATGCTAAACAACTAAAGCTTTCTCATTTTCGAGGTGTGTTTATGCGAAACCAATTACCCCCACGACCCTGGAAACAGGAATGTGCTGTTGTCAATTTGGATGATCACCGAGGACCAGGAACGCATTATGTAGCTTATGTCAAAGAGGGATCCATGGTATGGTACTTTGACAGTTTTGGGAATTTGCCCCCGCCCATGGAACTAGTGACCTATTTTGGAAACAGGATCAAGATATATTATAATGTGAAACGTGAGCAAACGTTTAACAGCCAACAGTGTGGACGTTTGTGTTTAATTTTTTTATATAAGACGCAGCATAAGCAAAAACGCCACCAGTATGTCGGCAGAAAGTAAAACGTTTACAGTGCATGGACGTGGACCTGAAGTCAGCCTAGACTTTTACCCGCCTATCGAATTGAGTGAAAAACCCTATGGTTTAGGACTTGTTTCTCTTGAAACGTACAATCGAATATACAACATACGTGAAAATGTGAACAACAAGTTTTACTATGATGATTCTGTGCTCACCCTGAACTCTGGTGGATACACGATCGATGATATTTATGAACACATTTATGTGGTGTTGATCAATCAATATGGTTTAAAGTCATTTCTCGACGGAACGCACAAGTTTGAACTTGTAGGCAATACCAACACTCATCGCTGCAGTATTTTCTCTACCTTCAACATTGACTTTAAAACACACCCCGATTCCATTGGCCCATTACTAGGATTTAAACCACGTGTGTTGGAGCCCAACAAAAAACATGAATCAGACCATGAAGTGAAATTCATTGAGGACCATCATGTGTCGGTGACGTGTAATATTATTAGCCAAGTGTACACCAATCAGGAACCATCGCATTCACTTTATGACTTTATTGTGACATCGCCCAATGGCTATATTATTCGTGAAAACCCTCCAGTGGTGCTTTTTCATGCTGTGGCTGTTGATAGTATTAGTAATATAACATTAAGACTGATCAATAGAGATCAACAACTCATTGATCTAGATTCTACCACACCAGTGACTTACAAGTTGGTGCTAAAACCACTATGAAGTTTGTGTATAAAGCAACAACACCGTCTAGGAAAGGTGTTAGTTGTTTGGCACGTGAATACACGTTAACATCTCACAACAAGCAGATTTTACAGCATTTGGGTTACCACGTCAACCCTCATGATGAATTCTATCCTAGAGATAGCGAACCGCATCGAGGAGCAACCAGGAGTGGTAAGAATTGATCTCCATTCCTATCAAGCTCAAACACCTGGACTCAATAACAATGATGAAATTCAATTTGTTATCAACAACCAAGATATTTACACCCTACCGCATGAAAGTGTCATTCAGATTGAAGGTCGGCTCACCAAAGCCGATGGCTCTACACCCACCTCATCCAAGTTGGCCAACCATGGTTTGGCCTTTCTGTTTTCTGAAGTGCGGTATGTCATTAACGATATCGTGGTGGATAGCACTCGAAATGTGGGCATTTCCAGTGTCATGAAACTATACCCCTCTTATAGTGAGGAAGAAGGTAAAACACTTTGCATGGCAGGTTGGTGTCCTGACTCGACCAATGACTGGATGGTACACACTGATGGAACCTTCACTGGATATTTACCTCTTAAACTGATTCTAGGCTTTGCTGAAGATCACCAACGCATTGTGGTCAACGCAAGGCAAGTGCTTTACCTAGTGAGAGACAGGAGTGATAATAATGCACTCAAGGGAGCCGACAATGCCCCCATCGATTCAAAAGTTCAACTACAACGCTTGCTATGGAAAGTGCCTCATGTGACCCTTGAAGATAGCAAAAAACTGGACATACTCAAAATGGTAAAGAGATATATGCCTCTACCCATGGAATTTAGAAGCTGGGCACTCCATGAGTATCCGCTTTTGCCCACCACCAACACACACAGTTGGTCTGTAAAAACAGCTCGCTATACAGAGAGACCTCTCTACCTGATTGTGGGTTTTCAAACGAATCGCAAGTATCAACAAACCAAAGATGCCACGCAATTTGATCACCTGCAATTGAGAAATGCACGTCTTTTCCTCAACGGAGCTGTGTTTCCCTATGAAGGACTGGATTTGGATTTTTCAAAAAATAAGTTTGGCCCCCTGTACGACTTGTTTTCTAAATTTCGATGGTCGTATTATCAAAAAGAGAACGGCCCCATGCTACTACCCCAAGCGTTTAAGGCAAGAGCACCACTGATTGTCTTTGACTGTTCTTACCTGGAAGAGTCTGTCAAGCCATCCAATATCGACATTCGACTAGATTTTGAAACGCATGACAATGTACCAGCCAATACGACGGCCTACTGTTTGATTATTCATCACAAACAAGTCAACTATTATCCACTGTCCAACCAAGTGACGAGTGTATAAATAACAGGTCATCCCACGTCAAGCCGCTCAGTCATGTCTTGCTTTAAAGCCTCAAGAGACGTCATATCCATGAATTTAAACTCTGAGGAACAACGTTTCAAGACGTTTGCCACATGGCCAGTGCCTTTCATAAACCCTCAAGCCTTGGCGGCTGCTGGATTCTACTATTTAAAAACAAGAGATGAAGTGAAATGTGCCTTTTGTCCCATCATCATAGACCAATGGCAGGAGGGCGATGAACCCATGCAGGAACATCAGCGCTGGTCACCCACCTGCCCCTACCTGTGCAGAATGAAAGTGGGAAATATACCCTGTCATTCAAGCTATCCCTCACTTGTGTCTCTGGGTGATGAAAAAGAAACAAGTTACGATACATGTGGGCCGTATGGTATCCATGGTGCTTCGGTGAGCAGCTCACCATCAAAAACGCCTAGTTTAGAGACATTGGGACATCATCGGTGTTATGGACGTTACAAACACAAGAGACTATATTGTTGTATCAGTTGCTATCGTCCTTATCCTAAAATGAGAAAAGCCTGTAAGACGTGTTATGATAATAAAATGATGTAATTCTTAAATTCTTATTTTTTTGCTTTTGCCTCTGTCCTACCCTAACCTTTTTTTTGGAACTAGCATGGCAGGTAAGTCCATGCCATGATCACACCTGATCGTCCGTCAGTCGTCAGTTGAACTTGGTCCAGGCAAGCGTCAACATGTTGCGCACACTCATTGTGGATTGCCAAGGGTTTAAAATTGGTGACAACAAATTTATATTTAAACAAGTGGCCATGATCGATTGTACCACGTTTTGGATATCGCAAGCTACGCATTTGCTATTTAAACCACCCCATGCTTTTGATTTGTTGTGTGAAAAAGACCGTAAACAAACCCAGTGGATTGAAAATCATAGGCAACTAGACTGGAATCAGGGAACCATTTCCTATAAATATTTGGACGTGGTCATGAAAGCACACTTGTCCTCGGCCAATGTGGTATTTGTGAAAGGTAGTGAAAAACGTCAATGGTTGCAACCATTTTTGGCGTCTTACTGCCAATGTATCGACCTCATGGAGTTGGGCTGCCCCTCCCTGCAAACGCTCATGGATACTTGTTCCTGTGGCAACATTACCCATACAGCCCTATCACATGCGTGGCATCTCTTTCATTGGTTAACCACTCATGCCTGCTGGGAGTTGTTGAACAAAATTATAACTCAAGATTTACCTGTGAATGACGTCAGTGAGATTTCTACAAGCGACGTGTAAACATCTACAGCACGTGATACCATGGAGAAAGGCAATGCTACGGACAAAGCCATCGGCAAGTTCTTTGTGTGCAAAAAGAAACTAGACAGTTTTACCAAAGAGGAACTCTTGGCGCTGCCCAAGTCGTTCATTTATTATGTGGCCGCCAACGCGGTCAAAGAAATCTGGCAACATGTACCAAAATCATGGACTCAAGACCCTGTGCTGAGTGAATTGCAACCCTGTACGGATTACGATCACCATAAGCAAGTGGCCATGGCAAAAATACCGTCTATGCGTCAGTGTGCGACTTGCCAGCTAGTGAAACTGTATCACGGTCATAAAAGTCCGTGTAAAGACTTTGTTGAATCATTCCACGGGTGTCATGGCGAGAAAAAGCAACAACAACAACAACAAACACAAACATCGTCCACAGAGGAGGAGGAAGACCAAACCTTTCTACCATCAATGGAAAAGGATATGCCAGACCTGTACTGGCAATGGCGTCATTGACAAAGTGATTCAATACCTACCTTTCGAAATCCATCTTCCAGGTTATCGTTTTTGCGGCCCTGGAACTCGTCTCGAAAAACGTTTACAACGTGGTGATGTACCCATTAATCTTTTGGATCAAGCATGCAAGGAACATGACCTTTCTTATCGCCATAGTCATCCTGGTTTAAGACATGTGGCAGATAAATTGTTATTGAAGAAAGCTAAACAACGTTTCACATCCAGTGATGCCTCAGTGGGTGAAAGGATGGCAGCCCTAATTGTCATGAGTGCTATGAAAGGAAAGTTGATGATGCATGGACATAAACATTGAGGAGTGAGGAATTGGGATGTGTTTGTATTCTATTTTTCTTTTGTCAATTCACTATGAAATAAAAAACAAAGGTTTGACAGAGCACGATGTTTTGTGTTTTTATTATTTATAAAAAACCATGATGTTGATGGCTGATTTCTCATTTTCACATTTCACACATTGCCATTTTGCTAATTTGCAATTTACAGTTTTTGAAAACGTTCGTTTTGATGATATGGATTTTTCCATTTTGCTGATGACACTTTTTAAACAATGACCGTTTGAAGTTTTTGAATTTTCAAATTTCACACATGCCCATTTCCAGTTTTAAAAATGTCCGTTTTAAGTTTTGCTGTTTTGGTGATATGGAAACATGGAATTTCCATTTTGCTGTTTTCATATTTTTTCCATTTGGTGTATGTCGAAAGTTGAGATTTGACAATGATGTTGATGCAAGTGCTTGACCTTGATAATACTGCAATGTGTTGATGTGTGTTTGGAGAAACGTCGAGGTCTACGACTACTGCAGGTAAGACTGTTTTTACAAAATAATGTCTATTGTCTGCCACATTTCAATGAAAAAACGAAACTATTTAAAACAAAATGAGTATATAAGTGACCATTTACCTCCTCCCCACCCACTCTACCTCACCGTGTTTGCTCTGGTCAACCATACACACCAGTTTTCTCTCTCCATTCATACATTCACACCTGTCTTTGGGAACAAACACAACCACTTTATTTATTCCCAAAAGCACATTCTCGACATGCACACTCATCCCAAAAAAACTTTTTTAGTTTATCATTTACATTATGAAAAATAATTAAATACTAGTTATTAAAGTTACTAAAAATCTTACTTATTTCATATTTACAAAAAAAACTCAACTTTGTACAGCGTTAAAAGAATCACACTATTTACCAATCAAAAAATTTAAAAAAAATAAGATTGCATAGAACTTTTAAAGAGCAAAAGGTCCAAGTGGGTTGTCACTATTTACAAAATCTACTATTTACAATTGCAGAAACCAATATTTACAAAATTCTAAATCTACAAGTTACAAAAAGCCATGTCCCATAAACGATTATACAATGAAATCACACCTCCTCCTCCTTGAGATCATAACCCCAGGGCAGGCTGGTGAGCAGGTCATCAGCCCACACACGCTTGTTATCCATGGAGGCGAGGGTGCTTTTTCTCTGTTCCACAAGATACAAATGATGGTTTCTGGATTGTATTCTGCACTGTGTATGAGACATAGCTTTGCCAGTGCGTAAAACCGCTAGATAGTCATCAACACGTAGCGATTTTACCACTGCTCTACCTACACCTTTTGCTCTTTTTGCTTCCTTACAGTCGAGTGTGCGGTAAGCATACATTTTTGAAGCCAAACCTACGAATTCCGTCATAATGGAATCACCGCATTCATCTTTTAAAACGCCCATTTTCTTCTTGTTTCTTATGGGCAGCTGAAACACGTTGTCAGCGCTATAGCAAGAGGTGTCTAACCAGTCACTATGTTGCCTCATGACGTCATAGGGGTTGCAGTGGCGAATGTGGTAAATGAATGAGTCCGTGTCCATATACAAAAGAGAGACGTCCTCAAAATGGCGTTTCGCAAACTCATAGTGGAATCGATACATGACCGATTTAGAAAAGTCTAAAATGACTTGACCCAAGTAAATGGGTTTATCCATGGTCACGCTGGTCTTACTCATTTCAATAGTAGCCAAATCCTCATCGATAATTTTGATCGATTTGAAATTTGGCTTGGCAATGTACCGCCGGGCACCCCACTGCCCCTCCCAGACATTCACCAACTTAATGTCACGGTATTTGCGGACATTCTCCATAGACTTGCCATAGATGCAGTTGTTCATTAATTTAAAAAAATTAATTTCAAACTGCTGTGTTGCCATTTGTCGGTGCTCTGTGTTGAGTCGCATGTATGGCTCAAGCCATGCTTTTTGAGCAAAAGAAATACCCCTGTGGATTTTCTTTAACACCAAGCCTTGGGCAAGGCATTGCACTAACATTTGGATATGTAGCACATACCGATTTTTGTTGTAAAGTGTGCCCATGAGTTTTTCAATTTTCACTTTACTGTCAGGGGGAACCATTTGCTCAAGACAGAATGGGAAATCGACATGTTCATCATACAAGGATGAGGGGTATTCAATATCCACTTCTAGCACATATCCACGGCCTGTTTCTTGGCTAGCCTTGATCACATCAAATTCTGACACTTGTTTGTCTGTCAGCCAAGCAAACTTCCCATAGGGCAAAGGCTGACTCATGGCGTAACCGTACAAATTATTCACGTCATAGTACATTAAGTACGATTCTGGTTTGTCTAGTGAATAATCAGGCATGTAGACATTGTTCGCTTCGGCATGGCGCTGGTTAAGTGACACAAAGCCGCCACGAATGCCCTTTTCAAAAAATAGAACCATGTCTACATCAGTGAGTAAATCCAATTCCACTTGAGTGTATTTCAAAGCGGCATCGAACGAGAGCCCAGGACTCGTATAATAGTGAGCCGGGTCAAGACCGTAAATGTGTTGACACAAGTTACGGAATTTTTCAAACACATCTGTGAGCAGCAATACATCCAGTTTTAGGTAATGCATAGCATATTCACTTAGCGTGTTCATGCCAAACACTCGCCAAACTTGACATGCATGTGCATAGTCTTCATCGGAAACGGTACTGCGTGTTAGTTTCGAGTAAAATTTCTCTTGTGGAGGGAGTTTTCTTTGCTTTAACACGTCCCAGCTATTGCAGAAATCATACGGGAATATACCTTTCCGAATGCACAATTGAAATTGCTCAGGATCATTAAAATGCATTCTAGTATTTTTTAATTCCTCCTCATTCAAGCCATTCACAAGGCTGTCTAGCGAGGATGCCATAAACTTAAAGGAATCCAAAAATCTAATGCTAAAGTCGCCCAACCACCATGTCAGGGCCGTAAAACGTTCATGGTTTTGGGGAATAATGGTAAACGAGCCCTTGTTGACATGGCCCAATTCACGAATCAAAAACTGAATGTCATAATTTGCCAGATTGTGGAAAAAGACACTGATGAAGCGAGGAGCTGGAAAGTTCAAGTTACATTTACTATGTGCAGCTCCACGAAACTCCCCCGTAAAGTGCGAGTGGTCTCTGACTTTTTTCTCTCCACTTAAAATAGGCTTTTCGCAAATATGGCATGTCGTGGCATGCTCATACTGCTGCTGCTGTTCTGGAGATAGGCTCATGGGTACTGGGTGGTTTAGTAATTCCTGTACATGATCGACCAACTTGACAAGTTCATCCAAGAACCATCTGGCACAATCTGGCCCCTCGCGGTATTTGTAAACGGATTGTGTTGAGTCATAGGCACACACCACATTAAATCCTATGGCAAAAGGTTCATGTTTTTGAATGGGTGTGGTTGAGCTTATGGTGGGATCTGGTTCACATCCCGCCATGGGTGTAGTGAGAGCTTCAAAATCTGCATATACCACATAGGGAACAGTGTCACGCTTGTGAATGTCCTTAAACTTTAACACAGCCTTGTCCCCTTGTGGCAATATCAGTCTCACCGCTTCCTGAGAAACACAATCTACCCTAAGACGTTCTAAGAGCATGGGGGTTGTAAAATATTGCAAGCAACGATCACAAATATGTGTTTTATGTCCATGCTTAGACGTTTGACTGCTTAGCAATCTACTTAAGCTTTTAATCAGGCAATAGTGATTCACCTCTCCTACAGATAAATATAAAAGATGAATGTGATGTCGTTTCGGTTCTTTTGTGGCATAAAGAGGACCCACAATCACATTACCATTAAGGCCATAGACCATGAACGAAAAGTCCTGGTTATCTTGTTCAAACCTATGGATCTCGGTTAAGTCCATAGGGAACGATACTCGAGTTAGATTTAAAGTATGTTTCAATTCATCAAACTTGGCCTTGTACTTTCCCGGCCAACAACCATCATGTTGTACCGGCTGCAAATACGCAGCCACAGACCACAGAAAGCAATCATTGTCACGATTCTTAATATTCACCACAGCCTTTTTCAAAGCTATTGCTGGTGGTGTTTTAATATAGCTAGACCCAGCATTCAACGGGTTGAATTGACAAATGTTGATTTGTAAATAATGAATTTTGTCTAAGGCAAGGCCACTCGGTCCTTGTTGCAGTTTATCAAATTTTGATAGCAAGACATTCACCACGTGGGTTTCATACCACTGTTCCAAATTATGGGCTATGAATAGCTCTTGCATTTTACTGCAAATATAGAATGTCTCTTTATGCTCTACGTCCTTCTTTTTATATATGAAATCGCACACTAGTTCTGTATTCACCTTTAAAGCCGTATGCAACCTTTGCGCTGTACAAATTTCAATTTTAAAAATTTCAAAACAAGATTCTAAAAATTCTTTGGGAATCAAACTTTTTCTAACATTGACCACGCGGCCAGAGCACACACGTGATTTGAAACAACTGTTTAGAGGTTCCCAAGTTAGGCTATCTGTAGCAGTAGCAAATGACATTATTTTAGAAAGAACACTCTCACCTGAGTTTTCAGCTGTAGACTGCTTGACAATGGTCCCAAACACACACGTTCCTGGTTATTAACAAAGGTCAAGCGTTTTCCAACACTCTAAAAAGAAATAAAATAAACCACCATAAGTATATCCATTCCATATAGTTTATGCATTTCATAAACAAAACAAAATCAAACAGGTTATATTATATAATAAAACAAATCTCACCTTGACGTGTAATGCTTTGCTATATTCCCGTCTCGTGTGCTAGTGTGGAAATGGTTTTCTTTTCTATCTGTCTGTCTTTCTCTTTCTTTAATATATTTCCCACCGACACACGACAGATCTGCTATACACGTTATCTGCAAACAAATAAATAAATAAAATCATTAATTATCTAATCAATAAATAATTGCATGTATTTATATAAAAATCAATAAATATATAAATGAATAAATATATACCTACCCCACAACAAGGTTAAGTATTTTCCACCAACACCAAAACTGTTAAACAAGACCAGGGGTTTCATGCAACGCAATGTGTTCAAAGGTAGTCACTTAAGTGAGCGTGGAAATGATAACAACATGTCTTTATATATGCTACGTTGCATGTATAATCTTTTTTTTTTCATGCTTTGAACATTCTCTTATCGTGCACGTGGACAGCTAACGTCCCAGGCGAACACCTGTGCCGGATCAAATTTCACATGAACTTGCATTTTGTCACGTACGAAGCAAGACAGGATGTGACTTGTTAACAGTTATCGCGCATGTGGACAGATAACGTCCCAAGCGAACACCTGCGGTAGATCAAATTTCACATGGACTTGCATTTTGTCACGTACGAAGCAAAACAGGATGTCACTGGTTTAGCCTACATGTGGTTTCACAAATGTGTGTGCATGCCTTTCACACTCCCCTGCCACCACGATGATCAGAAAATTTCACCTTCAAGCGTCTTGGTCATTTTTTCCATTGCACCTGTTGTCAAGTCAGATCGGAGCCTTCCAATAAGCTCAAATGACCTTCACCTCCTGCTCGTTTGTTTTCGATACTCGCTTCGACCAACATAGAATCAAGTTCTCATCACCGTTTACACGTTAAAGGTAAAATATCAGGAAAAACGCACGCTCGCTCTGTCATACACCGATCCGCCGAAATAGCGATTGATCTATTAAGCATGGTCCTTGTGGTTAGCGACAGGTTCGTTGAAACACACACACACACACCCCCAGCCGTATCGTCTCTCTCAACCGCCACGCTTCATGGACATTATAAACAGGCAAAGAAAAAGAAAACGTTATTTCAACATGTATGGCGTTAGGCCCTTTGTGAATTATCTTTTTGGAAAAAAATATCTACCACATTTGAAAGGGGGCGTTAGCCCGAGTCCTAGGACACCTCGTACACGTCTCTAGCGTTATTGGTTCGTGAGATATCGACAAAAATCACGAAAAACACATGTTTACCCCCAAAATCGCGTTTCCCAAATTTTTTAAAATTACAACGAGTGGTCCATAGCAAAGAGGACGTCACCCCGAGTTCTTGGACCCGTCGTACATGCCTCTAACGTTATTGGTTCTTTAGATATCGGCAAAATCACAAAAAGCATGTGTTTACCCCAAAATCGAGTTTCCATTTTTTTTTTTAAATTGCAACGAGCGGTCCATAGCAAAGAGAACGTCAGCCCGAGTCTTTGGACCCGTCGAACATGCCTCTAGCATACTTGGTTCGCGAAATATAGCAAAAAGTTCAAAATCACGGTTTTACCCCAAAAAGACCGTGTTTCCAGATTTTCACCTTTTCGACATCGACATTCCCGTAAAGAGCACAATGAGACGAAAAAAACGAATCCAAGCACGCCCTCCTAGCATGGCTCCTTCCATTCCAAGGTCGCAGGGGCTCACATCTTCCTAAGTTGAGCAGCTCTGTCCTTACCACACTACTACACACAGGTTTTCATCCTAGAAACTTGAAATTTATTTTGGGGGTAGAGGGGGTAGGGACCATTGATTTACGTTAAACAATTTTTTTTTGTAGAGTTCCTAGTTTCCAAAATATAGGATTTTCAAAATTCGAGTGTTTTCAAAAAAACATAAAAAGTAAAAAAAGTTTTATTATAGAAAATAAAGGTCATAAAGACCATTCGTTTGAGCCATGGCACAACGTTCTATCCTGTTTGGTTTTCAAACTATCGCCTATTTTCGAAAACAAAAAAAAACAAAGAATTTTTGAAAAATATAATACATAGTCAATAGGAAAGAGGACGTCAGCTCGAGTTCAACGACACCTCATATGTCAACATCCGACCATGGGTTCGCGATATATTGGCTTGGACTAACGCGGCGGCCATGACACTCGTTAGAATCGGCATCACTCCCCTACTTAAATCACACACAAAAGCAACAATTCAAATCAAAATACTGTTACAAAGATGTCTTAAACTTAAACACGCACAAACACGTTTTAAGGAGGTACGCACTATTTTATTTCACAACAGTGTCATAGGAACTGACTTGTGGTTGCGCAACTAGCCTTCTTATATATTCCAATTACTGCCATCTAGAAGTGAGTGGAAGACACCAGAACTCTCTCGAACCAACGAGATTACTCTGTACGTGCTATTAGCGCCATCTGTTAGCGATAGAAGGTACTACCTATTTCCGCTTGTGTCCACCAGATGTCGTGTCACGTTACTCCTCATGGCTCGTACTCTACGACTAATCTAGAAATTACAGATAATGACAGGAAAATTAATAATATGCAGTGTTGCCGTTTTGCGGACTTTAGTCCGATTTGCAGCCTTTTTTCAACGTTGCGTACTTTTTCGGACTTTTTTTTCATCAGTGGACTATTTCACTTTTTACCACCGGCAACAATGATAATATGGTTTTGGCCCTCGGAACTTACTGAAGTAATCAGTATGGCCCTAAAGCTGGAAAGTTTGGAGACCCCTGGTCTATGGCAAAACCTTAACTTAAAATTGACGACACACGACCCGTCAACACTCAATAAAGTCCCAGAAGAGAATAAAACTCATGAAACAAGTACCATGAACTGGGACAAACACCAACCTGTTTCGATGCCGAAAGGCTACACACAAATCCAGCTAATTGCTAATTCAGCGGCAATTCACACGCACGACACACACGACAACCTTATACCAATCATGGCTGCATCAATAATCAATAATAATAATAATAATAATAATAATAATAATAATAATAATAATAATAATAATAATAATAATAATAATAATAATAATAATATCGTATGGCCTCGGGTGCTGGGTGCAAGTTTTGTTATTTGACACCCAAAGGGTAGCTTGCATGTCGAATTTCGTTGTTCCTTGAAGCACTATGAAAGTCAATGAGGTTAGATATCTAAGCTCCTTGAACACTATAGCACTTTCTAGTAGAGAAATGAGGAACTTTGTGTTGGCGGAAACTCCCGAGATTAATTTTGCCACTATGAACACGGCCTACTGAATTCAAATAGGTTATTTGACATGCCTACATCGTATGCCATGTTGTCGTAATTTTTGGCGCCTTTAAAAAATCACTTTCCAAGGCCAGGACTGTGCTTATGATTATAGCCGTGTTTCATTACAGTGCCAATTCATTAATGAAGGTGTCACTGGAATTAGTTAAACAAGTTACGAGTTAATATTTGCAAATAGTAACCAATCACAGCTGCTAATTACAAAATCTACACTAGATTATTTGTGCACAAATGTTTAATGCCCTCATTAATTAGTACTGGTTCACTGCGTCTGGTTTCCCAGTCATCAAATCATCACCACAAGTCATGAGATGGAACAATTTATTTTTAAGAATAAGGACATGCTCCATCGACAAGTTATGAATATGAACAATGGAATGATCATCAACCATAATGTTTTGAACACAGTGCCAATTTTATCAGTGATGGATTCAATATAATCATGAGCTGGAACAATATTGACATTATTAATTATAGTTTACTATGCTATATTAGTTTTCCAGACAGAGAAATGAATTCTGAAGCAGTCCGATAACCATTAATTTTCATACCAAAGAATATGCATTCATTCATTTCATTGTTTTATTTAAGGTACTTTTAAACCAATAATGTTGGAAATAAATAAAAACAATTAAGTTAGGAAGTGAGGCAGTCTTGTTACTAAATCGCTCAAAATGATTGATGCTGATACTGAATTTTAAATTTTTATGTCATACTTAGTTATTTTAAAATTATCTCACACATTTGCTTCTTTCAAGACAATTTTATGCTTGAGTGATTTCTTAGTAAAAATATTTATAGATTTTAGAGGAAGAAGTGTGATAAGTTTTCGTAAAATAATGGTGTAAAAATAAGTCATTTGGACCAAAATATTTGCATAAAGTCAAAATAATGAAATTTTCTACTCATCAGTATTTACAAATAATTTCTTTAATACACAGGTTACATTCTTAATTATTGTTTTAAATAGTTAATGAATTGGGAAATTTTATTTTAATTCCAATAATTAGGCCATATCTGTACATCAGTGGACTCTTGTCCGGAGATAGTCCTAAAAGTCAATAGGGGCTAATTGCCTTGCGATGCTGTATAACTTATCCAATTATCCCAAGTTTCACGGTGATCGTAGTATTTAAATGTTTTGTCCACTTGGCTGCCATCATAATTTTTTGAAAAACAATACATCATGCACCGATATATTTCACATTAATACAAGGTTCATTGCAGAAAATTTCACAAGTCCACTTTGGACCATAACTGAATTGAGACCGGAATAGAGTACTTACGCATTATGAACAGTGCAAAACAACATAAGTTTCTATGAGGAAGTCCTTATAATTATAGGAAGGAATTTAATGCAGTAGCACCGGGTGAGTTAGCCGTGGTTGTTACGGCGTGGCTGCAGGCAGTCGCTCTCATCCGGGAGGTGAGGAGGTTCGAATCCCCCCACCGGCAACCTTGAAGATGGTCTTCGGTGGTTTCCCATCTTCCTTCCAGGCAAATGCCGGGGCTCGTCCCTAACTATAGGCCACAGCTGCTACCTTCCAAATCCTCGTTCTTATATTCAAACTTTCCTCCCCAGACAACACTCCACACGCGACTATACTTGTAGCTCACCCCATGGGTGTCTGCATAGAAGCAGCTACAAACTCTGGCGAGCCGAACATGTCCTCGGATACTACCCGCACTCAAAGCCATACCCTAAAAAAAAAGGCAGTTGCAAAACAGGACCTCTGAAAGTGCCAAAAGCAAGAGGCATAACGAGGTATCTGTAGACAGTATCCCTAGTGAGTTTAAGTTATCGTATCAAGAGCTGGTAAAGAAATACGAAAACCTTAGTAGTGATATTACAGAGAGTCGCTGTGCACTTTGGGACACTAACAGTGATCAGAATTTCATAAATAACAATATTTTTAATGTATTTTGCACAGAACCTTTGTTTTGTTTCTTCAAATGGTCAGTATATTTCTTAATAAATATAGAGTGTTGCAAAATGACATATGCCCAAGTATTTTATATACCATTTTAGAAGAAGTCATAAGACTACAAAGCCAATACCCTCGCACAAACTTTCTGGGAGTCATTTTATCACTGGCAAAATATCACAAGTCGGTATACATTTAATAATGAAATATCTAAAAAAGAACTATTTTCTCAAAAGTGTGATCGGTGGACATGTGCTGTTTTACATAATTGATTTGCAAATACTGTAATATCGCGTGGCCACCGTCTCATAAGTGACCGTGATTTATAACCCTCCACTTTTTCCTGTTCTTTGCATAATAATTTTCATGATTACTGCGTTATTAAAATAAGACAGGCATGGTTTGGGTATGGCTGTTCAGCAATTATTTCCTACCAACTTTCAATAAAATCCTTGCCAATGTTTTGTACATTGAGTCCCTTTAACTACTTCGACTTTAGAAACCCTTAGGTGGCAGAATTTTACCCTGAAGGAGATCTCTAACGTGCTAGCAATTCTACTGACACGGCTCCCTCAGACAAACACCATATACGGTATAGACAAGTATGTGGCGGGCATGATGTGGTTCAGCGGTTTAACTGCTTGCCTTTCACCACGGTTGGCAGGGTTAATTTCTGGTTAATGCATGTAAGATTTTCAGGTGAAATGTCATGTCCGGTTGATCAGACTCCACGTAAATAAGAGGTTCAGTGACTCATGATGGCGAGATTAACGGTCACCTAAAACTACAAGCTTCCTTCGCTTCTTCAGGCAAGTGTGCAGGGCTGATGATCAATTATATCCTAAGCTCCTAATTGAGTCAACAACAACAATAATGTTAGGCTTTTCAGAATGTAGACTAATTTAGTCCTCTTTCATGATGTATTATTTTAACACTTCGTAAATTTAACTACTCCAAATAAAAATAGTTTTATTTTCTATATTACAGCTAATATTTGTTAAGATTTTGTATATTTTGAGTTCTTAGAGAGTCATAAGTTTAACATGAATACGTCAATATTGAACCATTTGTTTATTGAAAGAAACAAGCTTGATGAAAGACACTGCTTTAATACGTTTTATAAATACCATATATATAATTATTTTATGAAGATGGCAATGGATCCATGTAACGCACACAAAGCCAAGGAGAAGATTTGAAGGAACCATCCAAGATCTACGCAGTGTCATCGATGATGCTGTCAATTGGTTGAATACCCTAGACATTGCGCTGTAAATGTGGTGTTACGGAACCTGCAATCTACATAGTAACAAGATGTTCAGTAAAGAACATATAGCCTACTTTCTCCTAAATGTATGAGTATAGTTATAACTCGTTGTTATTATCAAAGAGTATAATAGAACTATTCTTTGTTGAAGACCTTAGAAACGATTTACCTCTACCAAACGCCACAACCTAGATAAAAACTGCTACCATCATTGAAGAAAGAAAGATAAGAAGTATCTAAAGAATGTTATGGATCTGCAGACATAATCGACCGGACTGGTGGCGTGGCTCAGCGGTAACGTTCTCGCTTGCTGGACCGTATGTTTCAGGTTCGTATCCTGGCGCAGTCAGCTGGCATTTGAGGGTGCACAAATGCGAGGGAGCCGTGTTAGTAGATTTACTGGCACGTTAAAGATCCCCTTCGGGACAAAATTCTGGCACCCCGGCGTCTCTAAAAGCAACAGTAGTTAAAAGGGACGTAAAACCAATAACATTATTATTATTATTATTATTATTATTATTATTATTATTATTATTATTATTACATAATCGGCCTGACGCGGGCAACATCCAACTTTGAGTTGAGGCATGTCTTTACACGTCTGGCTGCGTATGACATTCACAACCCTAATTGAATTAACAAATCTTTCCATGACCCTACAGAGACGTGTGTATACCAACTATGTGGATATTTTCGATTGCTATTTGGCTGAAATAAAAGTATTAATTAATATCCTGAACTAGCACCAACGGTAGAGTTCAGATACTATGTGAAATCGTTTTGTTCTTTACTTCAATTAACATTTTCAAATAACGCACAATAGGCTGTTACAAACCCTTTAAAATAAAAAGTAAAAATGTATCGTAGTATCATCTTGTCATTCTTCAAATTCGATGCGCATAGAATGCCAATGGTATAGTAATCAATGGAGCCCCACGTAGACTAGTCGTGACATCTAGTGGTGAAATATCGAACAATATAATCCTAACAGAGCGAGTGCATTCTAGCGGCCAGAAGAAGAAACTTTTCAATAAAATCTGGAAGTTAATAAGTAGCGGCGTGCAGTTACCTTTTTGGCAGCTAGATGTCTCGAGTAAATCTGCTGGCGAATTATGTTTTAATTAAATATATATTTTACACCATAATATGCACAATATAACGCTTAATTTTAAAACATCTGAGTCATTACAAAACAATAAACATATAACATTTCAAGCAAAAAAAAATAGCTCTGATCGGGTTTGAACCCTAGGCATTTGAGCGATAGGCTAACGCTCTACCACTGAGCTAATTGTGTCAACAGATATCGTTCTATATAAAATGACTTACATAGAACTTGTTAGCAAATAATGATTTATACTAAACGATTTCATCACTGGAGTATATTATTTATATATAAAGCATTTCATACAAAGTTTATTTATTTTGTATCAGTACGCTATATTGCATGCAATACTCAAATTAGTGAAATATAAGTCAGGCACAAGATATCCGCTGCCATCTTGTCTTATTACTGAATCGGCTCAGCTTTTTCAAAATAAACTTTTAATTTCGAACGTGCCTCTTCCTTTAGAACAGTTAAAACGATTCTCGGCTCGATAATCGGAACTGGTGGGTCCCATGATATGGATTATAAAGTTTGCATAATTTGCACGGCCGCCATCCTGAAATGGTTTGGCGGACGACCTTGTAGTTTGGTCACAAGACGCATCCTATACGAAGGTATGTTGTTACCAAATTTGGTAGAGATCGGATGATTTGGTTAGTCGTTATTTGATTTTACGTTTTGAACGTTTGAGTGGCCGCCATTCAGTTTTAGTAAAGATGGCGGCGATATAAAACATGACACTGAGGTTTCCTTTGCTAGTGCTACCTTTGTACCAAATTTCGTTCAATTCGCGTTCACCGTGTTCGAATTGATAGGGGGGGACAGACATTCAGAGTACACACACTCACACACACACACAGACACACACACACAGACTCACACACACACACACATACACACACACACACACACAGACTCACACACACACATACACACACACAGACAGACACACTTTTTTCGCCCTGTGTTGATCTCATAAGTCTACTTTCATTTTTTGCAAAAATCGAAAGTAGGCTAAAAATAGTGTATATATTTTAACCTTTTTGTTATCTGTTTGTTTTTAATTCTTTGCCGAAGAAAAAAATAAGTAAATAAATATAAGAAATGAACTTCCAACCTGATAGGAGCCAAGCCATATTTAAGGTTTTACACATCCAATTGCCATATAGTCTTCCAAATAAGATTTTGTATATAAGTTGTATATAAATTGCATATTAAGCATTCAAACAAAATAACAACACAGTACATCTCAAAAAGCACTCCAAATGGTACTAATTTATTTATTTATTTATTTATCGTATGGCTTTCAGTGCCGGGAGTGTCCGATGACATGTTCGGCTTGCTTGAGTCTGAAGCTGCTTCCAGTGGACACCCTTAGGGTGAGCTACAAGTTCCGTTCAATTTCAAGTAGTTCCAACTTTCCCCACCAGATTTCAATGATACCTAATTGTGAACGTTGGAACTTTGATGGAGCGTTCCGACGAAATCTAACCTAACAATTTAGCTTCACACAAGTTTAGTCTGTGGAAGGATCTTTTACATGCCATAAATCTATGACATGGTACCGCCGGCTTTTCTTCCCCTCCGGAATCAAAAGATAGAGAGAGGCATACTGAAGGATTTTTAACGCTCATAAAAAAATCTGACGACTTCGACCGGGTTGGAACCCGTTATCTTGGGCACAGCTGTTCATCATGCTACCAACTTCGCCACCGTAACTGCATGCTACTAATGATTGCATAATATTAGAATAACATTTCTATTTGATTTTAACGTACAATTAATAATCTTTTATATGTAAAAATCATAAAATCTATTTGATTTTAAGTCTTGATAGCAACACAGTACAGTACTTTTATAGTTTTTTTTTTAGCTTACCACGATGGGTGAGTGGATAGCGTGTCGGTCTACTAACCACAAGATTGCAGGTTCGCTCCTGGCCGTGGTAAGTGATTTGTAAAAGGCGGCAAAAATACGACACGTATGTCATACGATGTTGGCATGTCAAAGAACCCATTTGAATTCAGTAGGCCGTGTTCATAATGGCAAAATTAATCTCGGGAGTTTCCGCCAACACAAAGTTCCTCATTTCTCTTCTAGAAAGCGCTATAGTGTTCAAGGAGCTTAGATATCTAACCTCCTTGACTTTCATAGTGATTCAAGTAACAACGCAATTCGACATGCAAGCTACTCTCTGGGTGTCAAATTACAAAGCTTGCACCCGGCACCCGAGGCCATACGATATTATTATTATTATTATTATTATTATTATTATCATTATTATTATTATAGTTCTTTATGATAATTTACTAGAAAAGTAAACTTGCCTAATTCCGCAGTAAATTTGTTTCGACAAGCAAAGACAAAAGTTTTTGATACTGAAATTCTTCGTAAAATAACACCACCAAACAGCGATGTTATAATAGCAGAGATGCTTACATCTGTTGAACTGCTTGAAATTACTGTTCCCAACTTCGTATTAAGAACGCAATCCGATTTTGCGAAATTAGGGATAGTGCGAGATAAGGAAGGACTCCCTTATATTGCATTTGATACTTCAAATTATTTTCAAATAAATTCATTTCCTGTTAGTGAAATTATTTTTGGTTATATAACCTAGTAATAGATCTGATTTCGATAGTATTGGAATATTTTAAGAGCATCTCAAAAATACAACATAGTTTCAATTAACACTCAGCATTTTTTCTAGGTTTGTGCCGCGTCTTTGTGTGGGGTTTCACCTGGGACAACAAGATGGCTCATCAGCGGGCTCTTGGTGTCCCCGCCCGGACCCACATAGGAGTAGCGAACTGCGCGCTACCTCTCTTTATATATACCATCTTTATAGATTCAATTACTCGCAACTTTCTTTGTTAATAGTTTCTTCCGATATGTTGTTAAGATTGTTGATGATGCCCACACTGTGGTCGAAACTAGTCCTAGTACATGAAGCAACTAATAATAATTATAGTAATAATAATAATAATAATAATAATAATGATAATAATAATAAACAAGCTGTATTGGGACTAAACTATTTTGACTGATCAATCGGTATCACACAACAGGCCGGATCTGGTGTTTGTCAACAAGAAAACCAAGAAAACTACCTTGATTGATGTTGCGATTCCTAACAACAAGAATCTCCAGTCAAAACACATAAATAAGATCAAAAAATACAGCGAGATGGTCGACCCTATCAAGAGACAATGGCATGTAGAGCGGGTAAAGACCATACCTATCATTTTCTCAAGTACGAGTGTGATCCCAAGTATCTTGCTCCAAGGCCTTAAAGAACAGGATTTGGATACTCGGCTGTACAAACTAATGCAGAAGGCAGTAGTTCTATCAACAACCAGAATCGTTCGGAAGTTAATGGGTAGCGAAATTCCAGCTTAGAAGTTGCTGTTTCAGTAACTATACTTTGGTTCACTGAAGCCCGTATAGGTATGTTGTAATGTACCAGAAATGTGTTATATCATACTAATATATAACAAGAAGTTCCGTGAAAAACTATACAGCCTACTTTTCATGCCAATGATTATTCTACAGTATATGAACCTATCTAGAATAATGACGAAATTAAGTTGGTAATATCGAAATATCTAATTAGTTCAAAATATACCTGGTATAATGTAGCCTAATAGAGCACTACAGTTGGCAGCCCTGGTGACTGAATATATTCTTAGTTCCACCTCTTAAGGTACAGAATACAAAATTTGGTTGAAGTCCAATGGACGTTACATGCAGTTAGACACTGGATCTATCAGCACGCGTAAAAGCTTGTTGCCAACAATACCATGCGTGTGCTGGTCAGAAATAATCTGAATTATTATGATATCTTGTTGTGCCAATTTTGGATGAAATCCATTTGTTAGTATAGAAGTTACATATATGTTAAAATTGGACATATCAGCAGGCATAGAATCATGTTGGCAGCACTGCCTTGTATTAATTACTCCAAATTAATCTAGAATGTCAGGTGCTACACGTGTGCAAAGTATAGAGCTGTTGGCTTGCATACTTTCTGATATATTGATATTAGGGCAAAAAGAATAAAGACAGCATTTATTAACAGTTGGCAGCCCTGATTGCTCTTAGCAATACTTATAGTCATATCTGTTATGGTACACATACCACATACGAAATTTGGTTGAAATCCAACTGATAGTATAGAAGTTACATGTATTTAAAAATTGGTAGGGTAAACTGTACAGTCGTTGGCACTGTTAAGACACCATATTATGCTCCCTTGGCTCGGGTACTCACAATGTGACATTAGAAGTAATTAGGACCATGGATTTGGAATAAGGACAGCTGTAGGATAATAATGATTTAACATATCCGTTCTCTTTGCTTTTAAAATATTTTTTATAATGGTTCAAAGTTACAAACTCAAAAATTACAGTAATTGGCATCAACATATACAGTGGCTGGCACTAATACGATACAGTTATTGGCACCCGCAAGAATACACTGCCCTAAATGTTAGTATGGAATGAACTTCACAAAATGTCGTGTACATGTGCCTATGTGAACGTTGAACATAATATTATCCCACCAATGTTAATATTTTAGTCAGAAGAACCCACATCGCTGTCCATACCAGATGAGCTATCGGCATATTTAAAGCACAGGTGGCAGACAAAGGAATCGTCCTCTTCAGGAATGTGTTCCTTGTGAATATCCGGCACACACCTCGCATGAAACAGCTTGTTGCACAATGAACACAATAAATCTGCCGGCCCTACGGTTTTCGTGCACTTAAAGCACATCCCTCGTTTATCATTGCCTGCAGCGCTAATGTCACCTACAGAACAACTATCGTCTACTTCACGATTCTCCTTCTGTAATTTCCTTTTCAGTTTAGGATTATTTTGCTTCCTCTCCTCTCTTTTCTTCTTTCTTTCTTGTTTTGCAAGTTCTTCTGCCTTTTTCTTGTTTTCTTTTTCTTCAAATAAGGTTTTCCAAGATTTGCATGTCACGACGAAGGGCATTCTCTCGGTGTTTCTCTTAAATTTTCTTTTTGGTGTACTTGGCCATTGTAGAATTTCCTGCAGTGGAGAATTATCTTTATCATTTGGTCTGATATCCAGTTCGTCATCAACATCGGCATTACAAGGGTTACTATCCGGGGTAGGTGTGTTTGTGTCTATTCGCTCCACGTGAACCCTTTGTTCTGTTTGTAGACCTGCATGGCTAGGGCCAGCCTCGTCAAATGTGTGACTTTGTGGGATGATCACTTCGTACGAAGTCATGGGAATTTCCATAGCTTCAATAAGTCTCTTAAGGGCAGATTCTGCTTCATTTATACCATCTCTAGCATTAAGGTCCTCTATGAGCTCCTTTCCAACAATTTCTCGGAAATGGTCAAATGTGAGGACCTTGGTACAGGGTTCTGAAGGCCCTGGTTTGGTGATTTTCTTCCCCAGACATTTTGTAAAATCAATGTTATCTGAATTCCACGGATACAAGCCACATGCTCGAAAGCCACTTACAGTACAGCGTTCCAGACCATATTTATTCACAGCTGCCTGTAAAACTGGAGCAAACCATTCTTTGGTTAATGTTTTGTCCGGGTTTTCTTTGTGCCATTCCAGGACTGCTACCTTCCAACCGATTTTAAGTGGTCTGAATGTTGCAACATCGAGTGGTTGCAGGATTCTAGTGACATTTGGATACAAAGATATCAGTATTATACGCAATTCGGAGCAAAGTTCACTCAACTGGTATGTTAGGTGCGTACGATGTCCATCTACAAAGAGGATCACAGGCAAAGTTACTTTCTGCTTTTGAAGAAATGGGGCAAATACATTGCCAATATACTCATAAAACACCTCTGCTGTCATCCAACCAGATTGACTATGTCCTACTCCCCAATCGTCAGGAATCCTCTTTGTAATTTCCTGTGGTATTCTCTGGTATGGATATATCACCATGGGTGGGCACATTAATCCAGATGCAGAGAATGCAAACATTGCTGTGATGGATGCCTTCGCTGGGCCTTTATCAATTTCATATACGTTTCTCTCCCCTTTACCTGCAAGAACCTTCCCAGTTTTGGAACAAAGTTGAAAACCAGACTCATCACCATTAAAAAGTCTTGATGGGTCTTTCAGGATGTCTTGACAATCTTCTTCTTTCAAGATCTCTTCAACTTGCTGAAACCTAGAAAGCAGAAAGAAATGTTTCAAAACTTTGGACACCTAGAAAAAAGATTAAATCTAGAAGTGGATAAAAATTGCTATTGAATAATGCTGACTTAGGCTTTCAAGCATGTAGTTAAAGCAGAGGAGACCTATGCTAGAGGCGGGTAAAATTATCAATATTAAGTTTTTACCATTTCCCAATATCGGCCTCTCCAACGGTGGCGCTTGCAGATGTAACACTTTCACTGGTACGAACGGACAGTTCAGGATGACGGCGAAGGAATGCTCTAAACCACCCATCCCCTGGCATATTACCTTTGAAGGGGTTTTCTCTCTTATTCAGAGTTAAGAATTCCTTAACTGACAATTGGACGTCTAACTTCCTCTGAGGAAATCCTTTCCGAGAACATTCAATTATCCATTTAACTAGCAGTTGTTCCTCATTGTCAGTAAGTATGGGGCGTGGTCCCATTGAAGGTTTAGAAAATTTGTCACTTAGACGAAATTGCAATGTCGACCTTCGAATGTTATATTTCTTTGATGCCGCCTTCTTAGATAAACCTTCTCGGATGTCTTGTAAAGCAAGTTCTATTTCAGCAGGGTTATATGCACATTTCCTTCTTCCTTCTTTCCTCTTCTCAATCCTGCCAGATTTGACATGACTCATTTTTAAGTTTCTGAAATAAAAAAAGATATAATGTTACGCATTGGCACTGCCAATAACTATACATATGACTATTATTGGCACGGAATAAGTGTGTTTGGCACCCCGTGCCAACAACTGTTCAATGTGATCCCAAGCCTTCCAATAAAGGATCATGGATGTTAAATTAGTAGTGGAGTTGTATACTGCTTGGATATAAGTAGAAGATAAGAAATTAATTTACACAGTCATTGGCACAAAGTGCCAATCACTGACAATATTTAATTTTGAGGCACAGTTGTTGGCACCCCACCATTACGTGACAATTTTAGTTATAAAACATACATTTTTATAGGTTACACGCTTAAGACATTATAGAAACTGCAAAAGTAACTTTAGCAAAATTGATATATTAAGAATAACACAAGAGAGAGCAGAAGTTGTGAAGCAAGTAGCTTAGGCCTTACCTTAAGAAACAAGCTCGTTCAGCAGAAGGTGCTTGCAGCATGTGGTATCAAGCAGCCATAGCAGTAACTGAAGCGCTCACAGTGGGCAACTCCAGAACCATAAAAACAAGCATGGAGCAGCGATTCCATATGTGGCTCAGAGATGTCTCTGAGGTTCCCCAAACTCTTATTATGCGGAAGAATATAACCAAGGTGCCAATGACTGTACGAGTGCCAACCACTGTACAGTTTACCCTACTATCAGCAGACTTATAATCATGTTGGCAGAACTGACGTATATAAGTTACTCCAAATTAATCTAAAATGTCAGAATATACGTGTGCATAGTTTAAAGCTGTTGGCTTGCATACTTTCTGATATATTGGTATTTGGATAAAAAAAATAGAGAGAGCAATTATTAACAGTTGGCAGCCCTGGTGGCTCTTAAGAATACGCTCAGTCATATCTGTTTATGTACAGATATTACATACAAAATGTGGTTGAAATCCAATTGATAGTGTAGAAGTTATATGCATTTAAACATTGGACCTATCAGAAGGCTTAAAAGTATTTTGGCAACACTGTCAAGGTTGGCCTCCCGGAAATTAAACTGAAGTAGTATTATCTACATGTGTGCCAATTTTGGAATAGCTCCCATGTATACCTTGCAAGATATCCAACATGGAGCTCAAATTTCTAGTGCGTTTTTTCAGCAGTTGGTAGCACTGACATCATTTTAAAATATAGACGTGAGCTATTCCGCTGCACATCTTTACTCATATTAAATTTGGTTTTGATTGCTGCAGCCGTTTAGGAGTTGATAGGGGGACACACACACACAGCCAGCCAGCCAGCCAGACAGACAGACAGACAGACAGACAGACAGAAGGACAGACAGACAGACACACATTTTCCCGGATCGATTTCATAAGTCTACTTTTTCCTCATTTTTGAAAAATGTGAAAAGTAGGCTAAAATGAGATGGTGTTTGTCGTCCTGTCTGTCTGTTACTATATCACGCAAGAACGACTGGTCCTATTGAAATGAAATTTTGCATGGATGTAGCTGATTTACCAGTTTTACACATAGGCTACGTTTGATTTCGATATTTTGCACTATTTAAAATGGCGACTATTTTCATATTTCCATTTCAAATAAAAAGTGAACGCTAAGAAATAGCAAGCGTTTGATGGCACATACAAGATTTAAAATTTAATTTTCTATCCGAAAGGTCCATATCACTTTTCGTGTATCTCCAACGGTTAGCGAGCAAAACCCACATTTGTGACGTCACTACACCGTTTGGTTTCAAAATTTCATTTTTCCATTTCAAATAAAAATGGTCCGATTGAAATGAAATTTTGCATGGATGTAGCTGATTTACCAGGTTTACACATTGGCTACTTTTGATTTCGATAATTTGCACTATTTAAAAATGGCGACTATTTTCATATTTCCATTTCAAATAAAAAGAGAACGCTAAGAAATAGCAAACGTTTGATGGCACATACGAACTTTAAATTTAATTTTCTAACCGAAAGGTCCTTATCACTTTTCGTGTATCTCCAACGGTCAGCGAGTAAAACCCACATTTGTGACGTCACTACACCGTTTGGTTTCAAAATTTAATATTTCCATTTCAAATAAAATAAAAAAAGAACGCTAAGAAATAGCAAAATTTTGATGGTATATGTGAGCTTTACCAAGGCTACTTTTGATTTCGATATTTTGCACTATTCAAAAGTGGCGACTATTTTCATATTTCCATTTCAAAAAAAAAAAAAAAAAAAGGAAACGCTAAGGAATAGCAAACTTTTCATGGTATATGTGAGCTTCACCAGGTTTACACATAGGCTACTTTTGATTTCGATATTTTGCACTATTTATAAATGGCGACTATTTTCATGTTTCCATTTCAAATAAAAAGAGAACGCTAAGAAATAGAAAACTTTTGATGGCACATACGAGCTTTAAAATTTAATTTTCTATCCGAAAGGTATTTATAACTTTTCGTGTATGTCCAACGGTTAGCGAGTAAAACCTACATTTGTGCAATAAAACACGGTCAACACCGAGCGGTGCAGCAATCTCTCTATATATAAAAATGAAAGTTTGCCTGTTTTTTTCTGAATTTCTACGGAAATTTGAGTTATTTACGCGTTTCAGACTGTTTTATGATGGTTGCGCGCGACATATTGTTTTTGTCTGTCTGTCTGTTTGTTTGTTTGTCTGTGGACAATTTTGTTCCCTTATAACTCGAGAACGGCTGGGTGTATCAACGTAACATTTGGTACAGATATCCATCAGAGGCACGACACTAATCATTGATGTAACCCTTCTCCGTACCTCTCATATAAAGGTCGCCTACTCCCTTAAAATGCATGCTAAAATAGCCGTAGATGGACGTGACAAATCTCATTTTCAGCCCCTCAATGTGAAAGACAAAACTCGGGGGCCCTCGAGGGTCCACGAAAACCACAATTTAAGGCCCTAAAACCAACAGTTTTTGAGATAATCCCAGAAAACTAATTTCATTTAATAAACTAATGAACGAATGCAAGCCGGTAACCATGGCAACAGATTCTCAGAGGTCCATCTATTGCAATTCCATTAATTACGTTAGTGTGAAAGTTTGCAAACAGCCAGAAGGTTATCACGGAACCAAATTAAGCTGAAAAATTCATCAATACGTATAATTGCGCTTAAGGGGGTCAAGGGGTACTCTAGATTTTTTCGCGCGATTTACACCTGCGGGTTTGGTCTGGCAGGTATATTATATTCCGATCCCTATATTATATTATTATATTAGTGTTGTGTTATATTATGGCGTACAACGACGAGACAAAGCCCCTCGGTGCCAGAAAAAAAACTCGGGGGCCCTAAAGGGTCCTCGAAAACTACATTATAAGGCTATAAAACCAACAGTTTCTGAAGTACTCCCATAAAACTAATTTAAACTTAATTTAACAAACTAATGAGGCAATGCAAATCGGTAACCATGACAATATTATCTCAAGGGGTGGCATCCAACTTTCCATCTATTTCCGTAAGAAGCAATGTCACTCCATTCATTACATTTCTCTGAAAGTTTGCAAATGGCTATAAGGTTATCACGGAACCAACTTAGACTGTATAATTCATCAATGCAATTAAGGGGGTCAAGGGGTAACCTAGAATTTTTTCTTGCAGTTTTCCCGTGCGACATATAGTTAAAGCCCTGCGCGGATGCGGATATCCGCAGATAAACCCGCGGATATCCGCAACATTTTTCGCCACGCGGATATAGTTTGCATGGCTTTGCGGATAGCGGATACGCAGCGGATAATGTTTCGAGTAAATTTGCGGATCGTTTTTAGAATACAATGTGGAACTTACGATAATATTACATATTTGATATGCCAATCTACAGTTTCATGATTAAAAGAAGAATACTCCTATAGCCTATTGCGTATGAAATATTCAGGCACGTATTGCACTTACACGAGAAGATTATTTTACTCATATGCTTTCAACTACATTTTATTAAGTACCGTATTATGTTTGTAGTAGCTGGTCTTGACTTCTCATCAATTCTCATTGCCTGATTATTACTTTACGTACGAGATCTAATGCTGTCAATAAGTTGTTAGTTCATCGTGGTGACATTATTAACATTCCTCAAGTCAGCTACTTCGCCATCTAAGCTATCCTGGAAGATCTGGTTCCATGTGTATCTGTAGATTTATTTCCAACTTGGCACTGAAACACGTTGACTGTGATATTGCAACGGAGTGAGTTATGACATCAACTATGTGAACATGGATGGGTCAAGAAGCAGAAGGATGATGACTGACTTGTAATTTCCGGCCAAATGTCAATCCTTTTCTCCAAGCGTGAAGAGAAGTTCACTTATTATTAGTGAATGTTACCTCGACCGGGAGTATGAGCATCATTTCACCAACATGGATAAACTATCTATTAAAATAAAACAAGGTGAATATTCAATAGTGAGTGAAACAAAGCTCAAGTCAACGAAATGGCAGACATTTGGTTACTTTTTAAATGGAAACGAAAAGGTGAGCGATATAGAAGGATGTTTTACCTCTAAAAAAGTGTATTCATACTCGGGACACAAATCAAGCACATCAAACTTACTGAGGCACAAGTGCAAAATTAACCAAAAAATTGTGGCCAGTTCTGTGTCTAAAGCGGAGGTCAAGAAACCAGAAGTGTCATCCAACTTTGAAGTTCCTTGCATTGAATCAAATCGTCAGGAACGACTTTGTCCTCAAATGTATAAATGTATTGGTTTAACACTTTATATTTTATCTAATAAATTAAAAATAATATTGAAATATCAGCGGATTTGGATAACAGTCATGCGGATGCGGGGCGGATGCGGATGCGGGGCGGATGCGGATAACGTTTTGTTTATCCGCGCAGGGCTCTACATATAGTACAGAAGGTCTATTATATCTCCAAACAGCAACATCATTTTCAAAAATTCCTGAATGGAATCAGCATATTTTGCGGCTTTTAGGAATTTGGGCCAATTGAGGCTAAAGAACCAGCATTTTCATGCACCACAAGCCTTTATAATTTATGAAAGGGGACTTCCTGTGTATGGGGACCTAACACAACGTAGAGGGTCAGTTTTTATGTGACGTGTATTGCGTTCCGTCTACAAGGCTTTACATTCTAATTCACGTCATGAAGTACACGTTAGTTGAATTCAGTTTGAGAACACATTTTAAATCATCATTTATTTTTTATTTATTTTTTGTCGACATACGGGTTCATCGTAAGGATGATTTTGTTTGATACTGTGTGGTAGATATACCCATATTTGGATATCTTGGTGATATGTTGTAGGCAATAGAATTGTCTGTCTGTCTTTCTGTGTATCTTTATGTACGTCTATAACTCGTGTTAGGATGCTTGGTGCATCGTAAAATTAGGTATGGCATCCATGAGAGTCAATACACCATTCATTTATAAAACTCTTCACCGTACTTTTCATACAGTAGAAGGGTGGATATAGGGAAAAACTTCTGAAAATACATGCTAAAATAGGCGAAATATAAAAATTATCCTAGAAAGACGACCAGAGCATATGTTGTGTTTCTCAGTGTGAGACACAAAATTCGCTAGTCTATATAGGGTGTTCGAAAACTACATTTTAATGTGTCTTAAATTAAAAGTGTGTGTAATATTCCCAGAAAACTAACTTCGTTCTGATAAACTTATGAAGGAATGACAAACCGCTAACCATTGCAACAGTAGCTCAATTGATAATGTCTGTTGTTAACACCGAACACCGTTCGAAGAACGGGTACTTCTGCTAGTGAACTGTATAAAACAATAATAATAACAATAATAATAATAATATTTAGATCGTATGCTTTCGTGGCTGATATCTAGTTTATCATCCAGGCTTACAGGATGGAGCCGCGGCTTGTATCGGTGATTGTTTCCCGACGTTTCAGCTGCCATTGCACCAGCCTTAATCATGGATAAGAGTACTGAATACAGACACATGAAATCGTTCCCATGATTAAGGAAGCTGCAATGACAGTCGAAACGTATGGAAACAATCACCGATACACGGCTCAGTTCCATCCTGTAATCCTATATGATAATAATAATAATAATAATAATAATAATAATAATAATAATAATAATAATAATATTATTAATAATAATAATATTATTATTATTATTAATAATAATAATAATAATATTGTATGGCCTCGGGTGCTGGGTGCAAACTTTGTAATTTGACACCCAGAGGGTAGCTTGCATGTCGAATTTCGTTTTTCCTTGAATCACTATGAAAGTCAAGGAGGTTAGATACCTAAGTTCCTTGAACACTATAGCGCTTTTTAGTAGAGAAATGAGGAACTTTGTGTTGGCGGAAACTCCCGAGATTAATTTTGCCATTATGAGCACGGCCTACTGAATTCAAATGGGTTCTTTGACATGCCAACATCGTATGACATGCGTGTCGCATTTTTGCCGCCTTTCAAAAATCACTTACCACAGCCAGGAGCGAACCTGCAATCTTGGCATTAGTAGACCGACACGCTATCCACTCGCTCACCGTGGCAAGCTATAATAATAATAATAATAATAATAATAATAATATAGTGCATTATGCAACGAGCCTATAATGGCAATAATTAAGACACGAATACGTTTATAAAACGAGCGTAGCGAGTTTTATAATTTCCATACGAGTGTCTTAATTACCATTATAGGCGAGTTACATACGACTGTTTATGTTCGGCGATAATTATAACTTTATTATATGTTTTAACATAAATATTCATAAATATCTGTGGGATTCAGTAACTTCAGACTTAACAGAGCGCATGCGCGTGGGTCAAAGCACTTCGAAAGCAGAGACCATTTACTTTGTTGGCAATGGTATTGTTGACAGCCTGCATCACGATGACTAGTGCCATTCAGCTCTAGCATTCACTAATATTGTCACCGAATTCATTTGAAAGCAATGCGCTGTGTGGAAATTGGCGTTGGGGGTATTAAGGTACAGTGCTATTTCTTGTCTCATATTCGCCAGTTTGTTTATGCAAACATTAGGGACGGTGGACACTTTTTATGTCGGTACTGGCCAGAAGGATGGTGTTGCAAATTTCTGGACGTAGATTCCTAAATTTCTTGCATATTTTATAGTATTTTCCTGTTACCGTAAAGGTTCGTTCTGATTTTGTCTTTGTGTTTGGCATTGTAACTACAATGGTTGATCCAATATAGGCTACATTGTCAATTTTCATATCATGTTGGATTTTGAGCGCATGCGCGAAGGTTTCCTTACCTAATTGGTCAATGAACGAGCTCTGATTGGCTGGAGAAACTGTCCCATAATGAAAAATAGTACTATAATGTCCCCCCCCCCCATTGAATTACAGTTTTCTGACATATAATATTTACATTTTGACATCGTCGAACATATAGGTAAATATATGTGTTGACTATTGGTTCAAGTGGGGCTGGATCAGCTCACCAATGTGTGAGCGTAACCTGGAAGAACAGACGATCGAACATCTGGTCCAACGCTGTCCTCGTTATTCGTACCCTGGCGATATGTTCGCTCTCACACCCGACTTAACCGAATGGTTGAGAAGGATGGACTTTAAAGTTTGATTATAGCTTGTTATGTATAATTGTATAAATTACCATACGATTAAATAAGATTGGTGGTTTTATTTAATACCAATTTCGATTTCAATTAAATTGTGTCAATAAGGGCAAATTTGTTCGAGATATGCTTAAATTTTTATCAACTAACGTTTTATAAAACTTAAATGTATTATACAACATATTTAAATCGACCCAAAAAACAAATAAAATAAAAAAACTCAACGAAAATATATGTAAGTGTAAGAAGTGTTATAAAGAGACGATACACTTAGTTCGACTGAATTTTAACTGACCGTTCGTCAATATAATGGTGCCCACCTAAATACCTGATAAAAAAAATTATACGAGCCTTACAGCAGTCGCATATGATGTGTAACATGTGACATGTTATCCTACTATGTGTGTCCCGGGAGCGCAAATCCCTTGTTAACAGTGAACTCTGTTGGTCATTGAAATAACTACTTGTAAAACACTAGTGCCAAATCCTGACCGTAATAAATCATAATTGTTATTTGCTGAGACGTTGTATCTTAATCGATTGATGATTCTCCCAGTGATTCGTTTAGACCAACGAAGTTTCAATTATTGTTGGTAGTCGGTGTTAATATACTGAATTCCTACGTTGCTTGGAGTGTTTGTTGATGCGATATAGATTCCACATAGCCACATGGCCGATAGTACCTCGAGTGCTTACATTAAATAAGAATACAGCAAAAGTATGAAGATTTAATAAATTGTAATTGTTTTCAGCAAATATGATAAAATGAATATTTTCACACCAAATAACGACAACTTGAAGAAGATTTATTGTAGGAATATCTTAAATGGGATCTCCAAACCTTGAAATAAACTGTATGCGATATACATTCCCCATAGCCACATGGCCTACGGTACGTCGTTGTACCGATCTCCACCACCACGCGCGCTCATTGTTTCCGTCCCATGCACTTCCGTCCCATCCTTTTGCGTCCCATCCACTTCCGTCCCTTTTCAAAAATCACTCCCACAAAAATGTCCAGCTACCGAGTGCCACAAAAATATCCAGATACCGAGTGAAAAGATGTTACACACCAAAAGTCGTACCCACTACAGACAACTGCTCAAGAATTGAAACGTATGCGGGAACAAACGACTGTGTTACATTTTGTGTAATTTGAGATATGCACGGAACAAACATCTACAATGTTTTCTGAATACGTATTTGCAAGTAGTTCGAGCACATCTCAAAAGATGGCTTTAGTATTCCCGAAAGAGTGAAACGAAAAGCACTTTAAAAATACCGAACGAAAGTCTATAGATCGATTCCTGCTCAAACTGTAGTGTGTTGGTTTAAAGAACAAAAGTCTATGATACGTCTTACCACGTAGCCCTGTCCCACAATCACCTTTAATTTCTCTCAAGTTAGAAATGAAACATAGAAGTTTCTTCGCGCATATGCTTGAATTGCAGCGACACGAAAACAGGTGGAGCACTCACAAGGCAGTTACTTTGACTACACTTTTACTTATCGTCGTAATTATTACGAAGGCACAGACGTCTAGGGTTAAGACAATTTTGAAGACCCCTGTTGTGTGACCCCATTGAGTTATTTACCTCTTTGTTGGAACATCCTTCTAATTAAGCACTTGTTCATGAGAGCAATACAGTTGTCAAATCAGGTAATGGACCAATTGACGCTCACTTTAAGCTTCCATTAGTCCTTTATGCTGCGCTTTCGTCAATGAAATTGAAATCACTTTACGTGAATGAACACATTTGTTTTGTATTGGAATAGAATAGCGCGCTTTGGCCGGTAATCCTTCCTGGAATGAGCAGTACCATAAAAGATTCGCTCACCAAGCTAGCAAATACCGGACATTCAGCAAGAGTTTTACGAGATTATGTCATGTGAGCGTATTTCTACCTATTATTACTCTGGTTTAACGGGGACTGGAATGGGGTTGGATGAATTGCTATGTGGAGAATTGTGTTTACGGCCGGATGTTCTTACTGAAACCAACCTCGTGAAAGGAGTTAACGAGTGATGACATTATAGAAGATGTATTAACTTTTGTACCCAGAATGGGTTGATTTGAACGAGATTTCACTGTTAATTCTTTGTAACACCTCAACTATTTGTTATTAGTGTTACTTCGTCCTAGGGTATTGCGACATTTTGGTATTCATCGCCATGTACTTGATGAGTGTTCATATTGTCTGATAACATATTATTGTGTTTCTGTGGTGTAACTGTTATTTTTCGTTTAGGGAATGAGACAGTTGTTCCCGGTCATGAAATGAGGTTCTATACCAATATTTTCCTGGACGGAGTGTGCAAAACCCGGGTGAAAACCACACTCAATATAGCCCAGCCAGCGCTGGGTTTCGAACCTCCAATCTCCGGACTTATGTACTAAAAATTCACTGAAATAAAAAATAATTGTAGCAGATTCGTTTTTGATGTGTAACGACTTTCCACTCGGTCGCTGGATATTTTTGTGGGAGTGATTTTGAAAAATGGGACGGAAGTGGATCGGAAGGAAGTGTGTAAGACGCACTGCCAGTTGGATTGCATGTGATCCAGCTGGCAGTGGTACCACGTGGAATACTTATCACATACGGATTACTTTGTAACAGCAGAGTATCAAGAAGGCAGTGCGAGAGTAGGAATATCAAGTAGGCAGAGAAGAATAACAAATAGTCTCCGTTAACGTAACTTAGTTACTGGCAGGAGAGTTATGTAACAGCAGAGTATTAAGAAGGCAGTGCGAGAGTAGAAATATCAAGTAGGTAGTGATGAAAAAAAGAGAATCTTAGAATTGTTATGTATTATGAGAGTGTAAAAAATAAATTAAAACAAGATGTTCAGTAAAGAACATATAGCCTACTTTCTCCTAAATGCATGGATTGTTATAACTCTTTGTCATTTTCAAGGAGTATGATTGAATGTTGGTTGTAGTAGCTTGTTGAAATACAACGTGCTATAGGGATATTAAACATGAATATGAGGTGCCCTTTGCTAGTGCTACCTCTGTACCAAATTTCGTTCAATTCGGTTTCACCGTGTTTGAATTGATAGGGGGAATCGATTTGCACACATACTTGGCCACCATCTGCAAACTATTGGGCTGATGTTCTTGCAGTTTGGTCAGAATATGATTCCAACATAAAGATATGGTGTTGCAAAATTTGGTAGAGACTAGATTATTAGGTTGGTCGTAATTACATTTTAGCTTTTAACATTTGGGTGGCCGCGATTACGTTTCCGTAAATATAGCGGTGATATAAAACATGACACTGAGGTGCCCTTTGCTAGTGCTACCTCTGTACCAAATTTCGTTCATTCGGTTCCACCGTGTTCGAATTAATAGGGGGAATCAATAAAGATGGCCGCCATTCGCAAACTATTAGGCTAATGACCTATTAGATTGGTCAAAGGATGCTCCCTCCATAAAGGTATGTTGTTGCAAAGTTTGGTAGAGATCGGATGGTTATGTTAGTCGTAATTTGATTTAAGCTTTAAACATTTGTGTGGCCGCCATTACGTTTCTGTCAATATGGCGGCGATATTAATCATGACACTGAGATGCCCTTTGCTTGTGCTATCTCTGTACCAAATTTCGTTCCATTCGGTTTCACCGTGTTTGAATTAATAGGGGGAATCGATTCTGACACAAAGATGGCCGCCATCCGCAAACTATTAGGCGAATGACCTATTAGATTGGTCAAAGGATGCTCCCTCCATAAAGGTATGTTGTTGCAAAATTTGGTAGAGATCGGATGATTAGGTTAATCGTAATTTGATTTAAGCTTTGAAAATTCGTGTGGCCGCCATTACGTTTCCGTCAAGATGGCGCGATATAAAACATGACACTGAGGTGCCCTTTGCTAGTGCTACCTCTGTACCAAATTTCGTTCCATTCGGTTCCAACGTGTTCGAATTAATAGGGGGAATCAATTTTGACATAAAGATGTCCGCCATCCGCAAACTATTAGGAGAATGACCTATTAGATTGGTCAAAGGATACTCCCTCCATAAAGGTATGTAGTTGCAAAATTTGGTAGAGATCGGATGATTAGGTTAATCGTAATTTGATTTAAGCTTTGAACATTCGTGTGGCCGCCATTACGTTTCAGTCAAGATGGCGGCGATATAAAACATGACACTGAGGTGCCCTTTGCTAGTGCTACCTCTGTACCAAATTTCGTTCCATTCGGTTCCACCGTGTTCGAATTAATAGGGGGAATCAATTTTGACATAAAGATGGCCGCCATCCGCAAACTATTAGGCTAATAACCTATTAGATTGGTCAAAGGATGCTCCCTCTATAAAGGTATGTTGTTGCAAAGTTTGGTAGAGATCGGATGGTTATGTTAGTCGTAATTTGATTTAAGCTTTAAACATTTGTGTGGCCGCCATTACGTTTCTGTCAATATGGCGGCGATATAAAACATGACACTGAGGTGCCCCTTGCTAGTGCTACCTCTGTACCAAATTTCGTTCCATTAGGTTCCACCGTGTTCGAATTAATAGGGGGAATCAATTTTGACATAAAGATGGCCGCCATCCGCAAACTATTTGGCTAATAACCTATTAGATTGGTCAAAGGATGCTCCCTCCATAAAGATATGTTGTTGCAAAGTTTGGCAGAGATCGGATGGTTATGTTAGTCGTAATTTAACTTAAGCTTTGAACATTTGTGTGGCCGCCATTACGTTTCTGTCAATATGGCGGCGATATAAAACATGACACTGAGATGCTCTTTGCTAGTGCTACCTTTATACCGAATTTCGTTCAATTCGCATTCACCGTGTTCACCTCTGTACCAAATTTCGTTCCATTCGGTTTCACCGAGTTTGAATTAATAGGGGGAATTGATTTTCACACAAAGACGGCCACCATCCGCAAATTATTAGGCTAATGACCTATTCATTTGGTCAAAGGATGCTTCCTCTATAAGGGTATGTTGTTGTTAAATTTGGTAGAGATCGGATGATTAGGTTAATCGTAATTTGATTTAAGCATTGAACATTTGTGTGGCCGCCATTACGTTTCCGTCAAGATGGCGGCGATATAACTTATGACACTGAGGTGCCTTTTGTTAGTACTACCTCTGTACCAAATTTCGTTCCATTCGGTTGCACCGTGTTCGAATTAATAGGGGGAATCGATTTTCACACAACGATGGCCGCCATTCGCAAACTATTACGCTGATGACCTATTGGTTTGGTCAAAGGATGCTCCCCCCATAAAGGTATGTTGTTACGAGATTTGGTAGAGATCGGATGATTAGGTTAGTCGTAATTTGATTTAAGCTTTGAACATTTGTGTGGCCGCCATTACGTTTCCGTCAAGATGGCGGCGATATAAAACATAACACTGAGGTGTCCTTTGCTAGTGCTACCTTTATACCGAATTTCGTTCAATTCGCATTCACCGTGTTCAATTTGAAAGGGGGGGGGGCTGACATTCAGAGTACACACACTCACACACACACAGACACACACACACACACACACACACAGACACACACACAGACTCACACACACACATACACACACACACACAGACTCACACACATACACACACACAGACAGACACCCTTTTTTCGCCCAGTGTTGATCTCATAAGTCTACTTTCATTTTTAGCAAAAATCGAAAGTAGGCTAGAAATGTGTGTTGATGAATGTCAAGGATAATAATAAAAACGGTAACAACTTCAAGGTAGGATGTTACACATCATATGCGACTACCGTAAGGCTCGTATCTTTTTTTTTAAGTCTTTCAGTGCATTTTTAACATTTTAGGTAGTATTTTCAGAAATAGTTATTAAATCCACCTTATAAAATTTTAGTGTAAGACTTGCAACTTCAGGTGTATTAACTAATATTATTATTTGCTGAAGAAGGTCACAATATGACCGAAACCTGTACAGTGTCCTTAAGAATAATAATTTATTGATTTACGGTATTAATTTCCTAATTTATTAAACTTTGTCAATAAAGTTTTATATTTGGTCAGACATAGTCATTTTCATGTCTTTTCGTACGATAGTAAAACATAGATAAGCTTGTAGTTTTATGTGGCTTTCAACCGAGCAATCAGTCGTCATTGGAACTCCCTTCCACGTGGAATCCGAACTATTGATCATGACTTTTCCCCTCGAAAATATCGTAGGCATTATCAGGAATCGAATCCGATTCACCTTTGAGAGAGGCAAGCAACTAGTCCGCTGCACCATCACGCCTCATCTGGTGGAGGGGCAAGGGCCTCTACTAATATCCATTTTATCATAGCCCTCTTAAGGGGATTAACATCTTGAAAAATTCAATTTTTCAAATTAGGTTCTAAAATATAAACCTATTTTTCTAGTTCATTTTGGTGAAAGAATTTTACAAATATGTGCATTAGTTTAGGAGCTATCATTTTAAAAGCAAGGCAACTATTTGAGGAGCGAGGTAACTTTGTCATTTAATTTATCAATATCCGTTTCCCTTGTAACTCCTAAAGTGTAAGTTGTATGCAATGACTTTTTTCTCATGTATTCTTAGTGATAGGACCTACAAAACTGACAACAGTCGTGAGCCTTGGTTGTTTGTATGTAAAAAAATTATTACTATGAAAAAAAAAACAAAACATGCACATTTATGTTATGTTATTTTATCAAGTGATTAAAAATACTAAATGTAATGAATGAGGTCGATATTGGAGCTGTTGGCTTACAAAACTATCTCCAACAAACAAAGTAACAAGAAATTCCGTGAAGAACTATACAGCCTACTTTTCATGCCAATGATTATTCTACAGTATATGAACCTATCTAGAATAATGACGAAATTAAGTTGGTAATATCGAAATATCTAATTAGTTCAAAATATACCTGGTATAATGTAGCCTAATAGAGCACTACAGTTGGCAGCCCTGGTGACTGAATATATTCTTAGTTCCACCTCTTAATGTACAGAATACAAAATTTGGTTGAAGTCCAATGGACGTTACATGCAGTTAGACACTGGATCTATCAGCACGCGTAACAGCATGTTGCCAACAATACCATGCGTGTGCTGGTCAGAAATAATCTGAATTATTATGATATCTTGTTGTGCCAATTTTGGATGAAATCCATTTGTTAGTATAGAAGTTACATGTATTTTAAAATTGGACATATTAGCAGGCATAGAATCATGTTGGCAGCACTGCCTTGTATTAATTACTCCAAATTAATCTAGAATGTCAGGCGTTATACGTGTGCAAAGTATAGAGCTGTTGGCTTGCATACTTTCTGATATATTGATATTAGGGTAAAAGAATATAGACAGCATTTATTAACAGTTGGCAGCCCTGATTGCTCTTAACAATACTTATAGTCATATCTGTTATGGTACACAAATCACATACGAAATTTGGTTGACATCCAACTGATAGTATAGAAGATACATGTATTTAAAAATTGGTACTATCAGCAGGCTTATAATCATGTTGGTAGAACTGACGTATATAAGTTACTCCAAATTAATCTAAAATGTCAGAATATACGTGTGCATAGTTTAAAGCTGTTGGCTTGCATACTTTCTGATATATTGGTATTTGGATTAAAAAATAGAGAGAGCAATTATTAACAGTTGGCAGCCCTGTTGGCTCTTAAGAATACGCTCAGTCATATCTGTTTATGTACAGATATTACATACAAAATGTGGTTGAAATCCAATTGATAGTGTAGAAGTTATATGCATTTAAACATTGGACCTATCAGAAGGCTTAAAATTATTTTGGCAACACTGTCATGGTTGGCCTCCTGGAAATTAAACTGAAATAGTATTATCTACATGTGTGCTAATTTTGGAATAGCTCTCATGCATACCTTGCAAGATATCCAACATGGGGCTCAAATTTCTAGTGCGTTTTTTCAGCAGTTGGTAGCACTGACATCATTTTCAAATATGGACGTGAGCTATTCCGGTGCACATCTTTACTCATACTAAATTTGGTTTTGATTGCTGCAGCCATTTAGGAGTTGATAGTGGGGGGGGGGGGGGGGGGACACACACACAGACAGACAGACAGACAGACAGAAGGACAGACAGACAGACACACATTTTCCCGGATCGGTCTCATAAGTCTACATTTTCCTCATTTTTGCAAAATGTGAAAAGTAGGCTAAAATAGGTAAATGAATGTTTCACTTATCAGGTAAATGGTGAAACCAGACAATTTAACAGTCGCTATATTGAATTTTTAGCCTACTTTTCACATTTTGCAAAAATGAGGAAAAAGTAGACTTATGAGATCGATCCGGGAAAATGTGTGTCTGTCTGTCTGTCTGTCCTTCTGTCTGTCTGGCTGGCTGTGTGTGTGTCCCCCCCCTATCAACTCCTAAACGGCTGCAGCAATCAAAACCAAATTTTGTATGAGTAAAGATGTGCACCGGAATATCTCACGTCCATATTTGAAAATGATGTCAGTGCTACCAACTGCTGAAAAAACGCACTAGAAATTTGAGCTCCATGTTGGATATCTCGCAAGGTATGCATGGGAGCTATTCCAAAATTGGTACACATGCAGATAATACTATTTCAGTTTAATTTCCAGGAGGCCAACAATGACAGTGTTGCCAAAATAATTTTAAGCCCTCTGATAGGTCCAATGTTTAAATGCATATAACGTCTACACTATAAATTGGATTTCAACCAAATTTTGTATGTAATATCTGTACATAAACAGATATGATTGAGCGTATTCTTATGATACACCAGGGCTGCCAACTGTTAATAATTGTTCTCTCTATTTTTTTATCCAAATACCAATATATCAGAAAGTATGCAAGCCAACAGCTTTAAACTATGCACACGTATATTCTGACATTTTAGATTAATTTGGAGTAACTTATATACGTCAGTTCTACCAACATGATTATAAGCCTGCTGATAGTACCAATTTTTAAAAACATGTAACTTCTATACTATCAGTTGGATTTCAACCACATTTCGTATGTGCTATGTGTACCATAACAGATATGACTATATATATTGTTAAGAACAATCAGGGCTGCCAGCTGTTAATAAATGCTGTCTATATTTTTACCCTAATATCAATATATCAGAAAGTATGCAAGCCAACAGCTCTATACTTTGCACACTTATAGCACCTGACATTGTAGATTAATTTGGAGTGATTAATACAAGGCAGTGCTGCCAACATGATTCTATGCCTGCTGATATGTCCAATTTTAAAATACATGTAACTTCTATACTCACAAATGGATTTCATCCAAAATTGGCACAACAAGATATCATAATATTTCCGATTATTTCTGACCAGCACACGCATGGTATTGTTGGCAACATGCTTTTACGCGTGCTGATAGATCTAGTGTCTAACTGCATGTAACGTCCATTGGACTTCAACCTAATTTTGTATTCTGTACCTTAAGAGATGGAACTAAGAATATATTCAGTCACCAGGGCTGCCAACTGGAGTGCTCTATTAGGCTACATTATACCAGGTATATTTTGAACTAATTTGATATTTCGATATTACCAACTTAATTTTGTCTTTATTCTAGATAGGTTCATGTAGAATAATCATTGGCATGAAAAGTAGGCTGTATAGTTCTTCACGGAACTTCTTGTTATTTGTATGTTTAGCTGTGCTGATGACAGTTTTAACAAGAAGTTCCGTGATGAACTAAAGAGCCTACTTTTCTTAAAATTTAAGATTCATGCCAATCTATATAGATCGATCTAGAATAATGACGAATTAAATTGGTAATATCGAAATCTCTAATTAGTTCGAAATATACCTGGTATAATGTAGCCTAATAGAGCACTACAGTTGGCAGCCTTGGTGACTGAATATATTCTTAATTCCATCTCTTAAGGTACAGAATACAAAATTTGGTTGAAGTCCTATGGATAGCATGGACGTTACATGCAGTTAGACATTGGATTTATCAGCGCGCGTAAAATCATGTTGGCAACAATGTTATGCATGTGTTGGTCAGAAATAATCTGACATGTTATGATCTCTTGTTGTGCCAATTTTGGATGAAATCCATTTGTTAGTATAGAAGTTACATGCATTTTAAAATTGGACATATCAGCAGGCTTAGAGTCATGTTGGCAGCACTGCTGGCTTACATACTTTCTGATATATTAATATTAGGGTAAAAATAGAGACAGCACTTATTAACAGTTGGCAGCCCTGGTTGCTCTTAAGGATGAGCATAGTCATATCTGTTATGGTACACATATCACATACGATATTTGGTTGAAATCCAATTGATAGTACATAGAAGTTACATGTATTTAAAAATTGGTGTTATCAGCAGGCTTAGAATCATGTTGGTAGCACTGACGTACATACGTTACTCCAAAATAATCTAGAATGTCAGGTAATATACGTGTGCACAGTTTAAAGCTGTCGGCTTACATACTTTCTGATATATTGGTACTTGGATAAGAAAATAGAGATAGTACATTTATTAACAGTTGGCAGCCCTGCTGGCTTTTAAGAATGCGATCAGGCATATCTGTTTAAGTACACATAGTACATACGAAATTTCGTTGAAATCCAATTGATAGTGTAGAAATTATATGCATTTAAACATTGGGCTTATCAGCAGGCTTTGAATCATTTTGGCAACACTGCCATGCATGGCCTCCTGGAAATTAAACTGAAATATTAATATCTATATGTGCGCCAATTTTGGAATAGCTCCCATGCATAACTTCCAAGATATCCAAAATGGAGCCCAAATTTCAATTGCGGTTTTTATTAGTTGGTAGCACTCACATAATTTTCAAATATGGGCTTGAGGTATTTAAGTTACTCATACCAAATTTGGATTCGAGTGCTGCAGCCATTTAGGAGTTGATAGGAGTTGTCCAGCACTAATCCCACATGGAGTGACCGGGATCTGAACCACGGACCCCAGCGGTGAGAGGCCGGCGTGCTGCCGCCTAAGCCACGGAGACTACAGTTATATAGACTTAATTATTTTATTTATTTATTCAATAATGTAATACAATTCAATAAATAAATCAACAGTGAGCATCCGTTTTCAGCATTTGTTTATACAGAAAAAAATATAATTGATATATGAATGTTGCAAAGATGTTCGTGCTATTCACAGAGCAGCTCATTAATCTAGCGAGCCTTACCAACAGTCTAAGTGCAGTAACAAAGCAAGACGTTGATTTAAACAATCGTAAGCTACAGTGCAACACAGTGGAATAAAAAGCAAGGGAGAATTGTAAGAAGGAAATTAGCGCTGAATGTTCGAGGGAAGTATATTACGTGCGAGGATCTGCGTTAGATCCTTCCGCTCTAGAGACAATGGCCATTCTTCAGCGCTCGCGTATTATGGAGCACTTGCCAACGAAACAGCCCGCCCTCATAAAGTTGAGGGGTGGGGGTGTCCCGTATAATCGCGAGGGCAAGCTGCGACTGTCCTCTAAAGCTGCCAGATGCAGTGTCGCATCCTGACGGTGGAGCCTGAAACTAACAGCCTATTCCACCATTATTCTTTCAGCGAGTGTGTTTCTTATTTTTACCATTCTATCTCTCATCCTTTCCTTATAACATTCCTTTTCGCGAGCGGCAGGCTAAGATACTGCGAGTAGTCTGTGTGCTAAGAGTTTGCATGTCACTTACACTCTAGTAGCATAACCTAACAATAATTTGAACCTTCCTGTGGCAGTAGACAGAATCAAAACCTGGTAATGAAGGTATAAAATAAGGTAAATGAAAATCAGACTACCGTCGAGGCTCGAACCCACATTTTTCTACATTCCAGGCAATGTGCAGACTCCTTAATCGTGCAAGTAGCTCATTGTCGCCACTTGATATAAAGACGGAGGGTATGGCCACAGCTGCATAACTACGCTTGTATCCGATCTAACTGCGTTTAAGATTTTAGATTTATAGAAAAGACACGCTTCAAAGAATATCGTCATTAAGAGCGCACATAGCCTTAAAATAATTTCTGTGAAGCAAATCAGTTTTTCCATTGTCAAGAACAAAAAAAAAAAAGGAAGGAAGCTCGTAGTTAAACGTGACCGTTAATCTCTAGATCATGAGCCACAGCACCTCCTTTTTACGTGGAATCCGAACCACAGGACATGGCATTTCACTTCGAAAATCTCACATGCATTGACCGGGAATCGAACTCGGACCACCTTGGTGAGAGGCATACAGCTAGACCGCTGAGCCACCACGCCCCTGACAAGAACAATAGGTAAGTTTGTTCCAGGTGTTTAACCATTCCTTATTTTTGTAAGAATTATTTTTTACCTCTACTCATAGTAAATTATATCGCCTTACACCATGGTGTGTAAATGTTCGGGAGGGTATGCTTCTTCTTCTTATTTCCTAGCGTATTTCCGGAGCTGGCGCAGGGTCCGCTTTTCGGGAGGGTATGAAAGAAACGTAATTCTTGTCTGCGGGCTGGAACGGGGTACACTCCGCCTCGTGAGGCAAAGCTGAGAAGAGATGGTTTCGATTCCTACCTCATAAGGGGAGGACACGACGCATAGGTCACCGATACGAATCATCTTTAGTACACGTGTAGGACATGGCCAGGCGTATATCAGGTGCAGGTAGTAAGGTGCGCTTCTCAGCCGTTTCCGAGAAATTAATAAATTTAAATTGCAGTGCGGCGTCCATGTGCGTGGTACGCTAGCAAGAATCCAACGCGCGCGTGGTGCAGTGGTAAGAGCCCTGCTTCGTAAGCTTGGGATCGCTGTATCGAATCCCATCGGTGAGCTTTTGTAGTGTGTTGTTTTTTTTTCTTTTTTTTTTGTAAACATTGGCAATTCTCACAACTGTAGGTGTCATGAATAATGTTTATTTTGCAGTCAATTGTAATAACGTTTTATGTGAGCGGGAAAAGGGATTCTGAAATCATTGTGTGGGGTCGACATTTGTCCCATTGCATAATGTACAGTATCGGCATTATACACGGGGAGATGTATTCTACTATATGTATACATTTATACATTGAAGGCCCAGTCTGTTCCGTTCATTGCACGTCTGTGAACCATCACACCACCCCGTACCCCGCAAGCAGCGACTCATGCTATGGATATTGTTTGGAAATTGTCAATGTTTACAAAAAAGAAAAGAAAGAATAATACACTACAAAGGCTCACCAGTGTGATTCGATCCAGCGAACCCGCTTTTACGAAGCAGGGCTCTTACCGCTGCACCACGCGCTCGTTGTCTTCTTGCTAGCGTACAACGCACATAGACGCCGCACTGTAATTGCAATTAATTAATTTCTCGGAAACGACTGTGAAGCGCACCTTACTACTTGCAACTGATGTACGCCTGGTCATGCCCTACACGTGTACTAAAGATGGTTCGAATCGGTGACCCATGCATCGTATCCTCCCCTTGTCAGCCATGCTGGAAGTGGTTTTCCGTGGTTTCCCACTTCTACTCCAGATGAATGCAGGGATGGTTTCTAAATTAAATCCACAGCTGCCTCCTTCCCAATCTCCACACAAATACACACACTAATACAGCCATCACACGAACACAGGTTATCAGACAAATGCCACACACACCCAAGTACATGGGAATAAATGACCACGATGTCGTGTAAAGACCCTAAATGAATGAACAACAGCTATACTACTATATTCACATGTAGGACAAGCAAACAAAGTAAAATGGCAATTTATGAGAATCAAATGAGACGGTTGGTATGTTACGCAGATTAGGGGCTGCGACAATGTGGTCATGTAGCCCCGTGTAGGCTACTTTGGGTGTGTGTGTAGAATATGTCTGATAACTGGTGTTAATTATGATGGCTGTATTAGTGTGTGTTATCTGTAATTCAGGTAAAGACTGCAGACGATCAATTTCAAGTAGTTCCTACTTTTGCTTCCAAATGCTACCGTCAACGACACCTAGCTGCAAACTTGGCTACTAGATGCCACCGCAACGGGCAACGAATGTTGAAACTTAATAGATCATTAATGAAATCTAACCTACACAGTTAGTTGCACACAATTGTTGTTAGTGGAAGGATCTTTTACATGCCATAAATCTATGACATGGGCCCGCCGGCTTTACTTCCCCTCCGGAATCAAAAGAGAGAGATCGTATAAAGAACAAGTAGTTACTTGTGTGTGTGTGACCGTACTGGCAGTAATTCATTTCCGAATCGACCCCTGTATTTGAATAAGACTGGAGACTCAGATTTCCTGCTTAGTCACAGAGTAAGGTCGAGAATCAGTTTAATGTGCTGCTGAGCGCTCTCTCACCTGAGTGAGATGTGCTAATCGTGCAGCCTCAAAGCCCCCTGAGTTACTCCAGTTTCATCGGTTGCGCCGGAGCGTGGCGGCAGAGGAGGCCATGGCTAATTACGTCATCATTCTTTGCCAAGTACTTCAACCCTCCTCTCTCTTCCGCGGAGTAATAATGAAGCTGGCAACCCCCGAAAAGGAAAGACCAATTTTCTCTTTTTAAATGACCTGACTTTCCTAATTGTTATGTTTTTACCAGCTCTAGTCAGACAGGAGCCAAAAAGAAAATGGAATTAGTTCCCTCCTTACCCTCGTCCAGCCTTAGCAGCGAGATAACTTTCTCTCCTCCCTTTGTTTTCAGAAATCAAGGCTGAAATAATTACTATATTTCCTTATACGAAATATTTCGAGGCGTACATTGATATGGCACAGCATTATAATCACTTAGACGTTATTTTACCTCTCAGCCTACACCCACATGTTGAAAGAACAATTATTATTATTAATATTATTATTATTATTGTTATTATTATTTTATTTATCGAATGGCTTTTAGTGCCGGGAGTGTCCGAGGACATGTTCGGCTCGCCAGAGGCTGTAGCTGCTTCAAGTGGACACCCATAAGGTGAGCTACAAGTTCCATTCAATTTCATGTAGTTCCAACTTTCGCTACCAGATGTCAATGATAGCTAGTGGTGAACGGTGGAGCGATCCAACGAAATCTAACCTAGAAAGTTAGCTTCAAAAAAGTTTAGTCTGTGGAAGGATCTTTCACATGCCATAAATCTATGAATTGGTACCACCACGCCGGCTTTACTCCCCTCCCAAAGGAAGGCATACTGAAGATTTTTAACGCTCTTAAAAACTCCGACGACTTCGGCCGGGTTTGAACCCACTATCTTCGGCACAGCATGCTACCAACTACGCCACCGAAGCCAATTATTATTATTATTATTTTACTTACGAGGGAAGTGGAAAATCTCACATAAGACACTTGAGAGGGGTCCACACTCGACAGGCGTATCGGAGTCTTACTCACTAAAACCACACCCAATCCTCCTGATAAAATCCATCTCGTGGCCACTTATGGGATGCTAATGCCATTAATTCAGGATAGTATCGTTTTCTATGCTTCTCGAACACCTTCTTATTTCTCTATTCATACGCAATCCGTAGATTGCAGCTTTACTCCCTTAAATCATATGTCTCCCTCTTTCTTCTTATGACGGAGAACCGTTTCGACAAAGAAAGCGACCTTATCCCAGCTGAACAGGTTTCTTACATAATTTCGACGATGTTGTCTGGAGTTATTGAACCAACGTCGGTATCAGGTTGGCTGTCTTTCTGCCGTCCATCGAATGCAGACGAAGAACGTATGATATACTGCACATCTTCTGGATTGTTTTCGCAGTAAATGCATGCATAACTCCTTACTTTGGTCATCTGATAGAGGTAACTCCGAAAGTAGCCATGGGCAATCAACATCTGAGTCAGATAGCAATTGATCCCACCACGCCTTCATGTTGTCCACTCAACCAAGGAATAATAAATAAATTAACATTAATAATAATACCAGATCAGGTTCTGAATTATAACAAAAAGCAAAGATTTTATGAGATTCTACTATATAATAATTGATTATTTTGTAGAAGCCTTACAACCTTGTATTGTTTGATAAACAAATACAAAAAATGACCATAGTCGATGTTGCTGTTCCACATGGTTAAAACCTGCAGGACACAAAGGCAGAAAACAGCCGCCTATTAAATGAATTTTTATGTAATCGATTGAAAACCTTTTAGTATCCTACATGTGATAAAGTGTAAAGCGACACTTTCAAACTCAAAACTCAAAGTCTTAAGTTTGTAGTCATTTCAGGCAATACAGATAAACATAATATCTTAAAGTGGCAAAATGATCTTCCTGTGGCACTAGTGCTTGCCCTAACTTATATCAAAGTTGTCATCGTCACACAACAACTCACCGTCTACACCGGAAAATGTGTATCTAAAGTCACACGATAAGGCTTATCTTCATTGACTACAACAATAAGGAATTGTGTTCCAGTTCATGATACTCGTTTATCAACTTACCGAGATACCTGTTTAACAGAACATCATCATCCTTTTAAGAAATGAACATGCATATAAAATATATTTGACGATAGCTACATTAGGAAATAGCGACTGATGACCCCGGTTTCTCATCTCCTAAACAATTACAACCACGACCACTACAATGAAAAATTACATATAACGTTCAGAATTCGTTAATTATCCCACGAGGTGACACCTTTCTGCAAAAAGTCACGGGAGTTAAATTTTAGAAAAGTCAAACGTACGGTTTCTATAATTTACTAAGCAGAAGATACAGAATTCAATGACAATAAATGGTATTATTATCATTATAGATCATTAAACGAAGCTTCTCATCGATCGCTAGAATAGGATACGACACAAACTTGAATTGCTTTAAAGCAATGTATACTAAACTTTGCACTGCTCTCGGATGATTAGATCGCCATAAGAATATTTTCAAATACTCTACTAGAGTGTCGAATGGCGCTAAATATTTTATGTGTTTATCAGGTTTTTGAAAGTTGCATATATATACCGTACTTAAATAATACTCCTCTATCTCCTTAAAAAAATTCAGTTTGATTGCTGCAATAATTTCGGAGATATTGAAAACTGGTGATATATTTTATAGGCTAGGCCATAGAAATATATACCAACGGATGCAGATTATTTTGGTAGTTGATGTTACCAACTTTAACTTGTATCGCTTGATTAGGACACAAGACATACCGTGATTTCAAAATTTGGCACGGCAGCAAACTTGAATTTCTCGTTAATTTCGACGCTTGGCATAAAGATTGACCTTCCCAAGGAACATTACGCTCGGTTGATTTATTATCGATAAGAGCTCATTTAAATACTTCACATTCGCGTCCATTTAACATAGCAGTTTATGAAGCTTATTACGATGGTTCATTATACAAGTTTTTAGTTAGGTCACTTGAGTATGACACAATATAAACATAGTTTCAAAATTTCACTCAGCCGCAATGTAGAATTTCTTAAAAAGTTATATGCCAGTATAATAACCATTGTATAAACATTTATCATTGCGCTCGCGTTATTAAATCGCGTGAAAAGTCGGTTTTAATATTTTAAATATTTGAAATATTTCCATGGCCGCTATGTTAGCTTCTTGCTTATCAAGGTTTTGAAACTTCTGTAGGTGAACTAGTATACTCTATCGCCATGCAAATGTTGAGGTAGTTTGCGGTTCTATTTAGCACGGCCGCCATGATAGATTGGTGACGCATATTAGAATACGATTGGCACGTTCAAGGTCAGAGGTTAGGTAATAGTAAGAACGTACTGAGTTTCGTTGAAGTAACTCCAGCCGTTTATATTTATTTAGGGGGACGCACACAAGTTAGCTCGCACACACACACACGATCAAAAGTGATCTCATAGGCTAAAGCATATATTTAAAAACCGTTTTACGGTCATCTTGAATGCACATTTCATGTACATTAGACATCTATAATTTAGCTCTAAATAAATACATCCTTTGCACAGTTTGTAAGATTGTCATCAGAAAATCCCATTTAAGTACTGATTTGAAATGTGTGAAGCCGCCATGTTGGTTTTGTGTTTCTTATGTTTTGAATGGCACGTATGTTAACATACTTTATAGTTGGTACATTGGCTTTCACGGCCGGTGTATTAAAACTCGGCAATTCTTCTAGGTTTGTGCCATGTCAAGTGTGGGGTTTCGCCTAGGACACCAAGCTGGCTCATCGGCGGGCTCTTGGTGTCCTCTCCCGGACCCCCACAGGAGTAACGAACTGCGCGCTACCTCCCTTTATATAGAGTGCAACTGCGCTACTTTACTGCGAGAACTAAAAGGTCAAGCAGGCTAAAACATACAAAATGAAAAATCAATTTAATAGGCGAATTTTCTCTGCTACTAACTTATGTCCTGCAGTTTCATCAAGCGGATCAACACCATTGACTATGGTTTCTTTGCGTGCTATTAGGGGACGATAACCTACATGTTAGGCCCCCTAAAACAACAATTATGATTATCATCATATTTGCGTGTTTGTTTTGTAGTAGAATGTCCTGATCAAGTTTCACTAAATTCACTTTTGCCGTTCAGAATTTATTAGGGACAGATACACTTACCGATACACTCGAGCAAAAGTTGATCTCATAAACCTATATTTCTTAAGATGAAACAAGCCAAATATATGCGATAGAATTTGGAATTGTGTGTACAGAATGATGGTGAGAACATTGACAGAAGATCAGATACAGACGACCTGGATGTTCTGCCACTTAAAGAAACAGTCAAATTTTCAAACTCGCTGAAGCACGGGACAAGTAATGTGGATCTGTATAATAAAATATTATCAATAACTGTAAAATAATATTAAGGGTTACAAGGACTTACCTTAGTCTCAATGTTCCTTAATTTTTCTAGCAACACCAAACAGTGCGTCCAGTCATCTTAGGTAGCCTCTTTTAGAAAGAGTTATTGTTTGTTCTACCATTAAATGCAACACAACTGTGTATATAGTCTTAGTATTAGTGAATGATCAATGATACCTACAGCTTATACTTTAATGAACATCACGTAAGTCCTCTTTTTGACCACATTGTTCCGGATTTCATTTTTCAGTGGGTAACAACGCTATGAATAAAGCATTCTTCTTTCCAGATCGAGTGACCGTCAACACGTTCTAACAGTGTACAATATTACAACTAGCTAGCTCCAGACAGCGCTTTTTTTCCTCAATACCTGGTAAGCAAAAAAGTATTTGAAACAATCGAATTATTTTTAACTAAAAAGAATGCAATTGACAAACGAATATCTTTCTATATAACCTTCAAATATTTCTTCAGCGAACATAAGAATGGGAATGATTCGGGATTTAATGTATGGCCTAGTACAGTATTATCCTGCTGCATAGACAATTTTTGTTTAATATACAGAATGCAACAGGTTTTGTGCGCAGCAGAGACCCTCCTGTTGAACAGGAAAGGCACCATGGATGATCTGGAGAAGGTTGAAAGACGCATACTCAGGAAAATTCATGACCCGAGATTGCTCCCAGATGGAACCTAACGGCAGAAAGCAAACACCAAATTGTATTTACGATTGGAAACGGCCAATTACAGCATGCAACGTAGGCGGCTAAGTTTTACGGGCACCTTCTACGAATGGAGAGCAACAGACTTATCAAGAGGATCTTCTCCTTCACTAAAAACTGCAATATATGGAAGCCTATGGCTCAATGAAATCCAAAAAGACTTTGATTCCACCGGGATTTCTGACCTTCATGTCCAACATCGCTCCAAATTTGGTGATATGGTTAACTCTTGTTCCCCACCACCCAAAGCGCCTAAGTGTCGGCAACCCCTCTAACAGGGAAGAAAGGAAATAATTATTATTAGCCGAGCTCAAGAGATATTGGGAACGAAAGGGAGCATCGAAGAAGAACTAGGTATAATTTTTCCTTAGTGGGCTTAAATCAATAATAATACATAAGGGAAAAGAGAATGGTTATGATTACAATCTGTGAATTAATTATGTAAGAAAAATAAAATATGATATGGTCTACAATGTATTTAAACTTTGTATTTGAGGTCATACAGTTTGTTGTAAAAATACCTCGCACACCGTTCACTAAACAGGATAAAATCTATTCTCCTCTTGACGCAGGCCGAACAAATCAAGATAGAGTTAATCTCATTTGATGTATGAGGTTGAATATTTGTTGTACAGCACACATAGAGCAAGAAAAAGCAAGTTGATTTCATTTCCAGCCCGGGCACTCCCACGTCGGATAACCCAATAAACTAGCTAATAGGCACAAATGGAAAGGTACGGCCGTAAAATATACATGAGCTTTAGGTCACAGGGTCATTGAGATGGCGAGTTCGCTACGGATTTATATTTAGAGCAGAAAGAAGAGAACGAATTATATTCCATGTTTTTGTAACTCAGGTGGACGGAATTGCTTATTCTGGGGGAGTGTTGGAGCCCGAGAACAAAGAGTGACTTGCATGTATTGTAATACAAAAATATCGTACTGTCTGTTTTCTCTTTGATATGTTGCTTGTCAGTCACGGTGGTAGAAATACGGCGGTTCAAGTGGCTTGTTCCACTATAGTCCATATTATGGTTAAATCTTGTAATTGCCTGTGATTTGGGGAAAACAAAATAGTTATCGTGTAACCACTAATAGAGTAAATTAGGATTCCAGCACAATATAGGTTTTTATTTTAATTCAATGTATTTATGTATTTATATATAATACCGAACATTTATTTATTTATTTATTTATTTATATTAAGAAAAAAAACAAGGAAAATCTAATGCACATGGATCGTACAGAGCATTCAGTACATTTTGAGATCTGAACACTTGTTCATAGGAGGCGAAGATCACTAATCCGTGAGACGTATTCTCTGATGTGTTAGAAGTTTAGAATGAACATAAAGACAGCATATCACTAAAGAATGATGGACTTTTCACTTATTTTCTGAGGCAATAGGCCTACATGCATTCTATGCATCACAAAACACCAAGTTAGTTCTCTTGGCACTGTCCACATGTGTTGAAACTATTAAACTTGCAATAATATACCTTCGTGTGGGAAGCGTCTTTTGCCCAAACTACAAGGTCATCATTCAAATAGTTTGAAAATAGCAGTCGTGTATGTGTGCAAATCGATACCCCTTATCAATTTGAACACGACGAATCCAAATCGAACCAACTTTGGTACAGAAGTAGCACTAGCAAAAGACAACTCAGTGTCATGGTGTATATTGCCGCCATCATAACGAAAAGGAAATGGCGCCCACCCAAACGTTTTAAGCTTAAATAAAATTACGACTAACCTAATCATCCGATCTCTGCCAAATTTTCAACAATATACCTTTATGTAAGAAGCGTCTTTTTCCGAAACTACAAGGTCATCAGCCAAAGAGTTTCAAGATAGTGGATGTATGAATTATGTAAGTATTATACCCTAACCTTAACTTACGATTCAACAAGACCTAGCTTCGACAAATCAGCTTATCGTACACAGGGAGGTTTAAACTGTCCCCAAGGAGGTGACCGGTAGGATATTTGTATTTTATAATAGAATATGTAACCGTAGGAGTGACTAGCAGGTTAGGGTGACCGTGCCATATCGTGCTGGGCCGTGCCGACCCGTTGGATCAAAATGGAGGCTATTATTTGCTGGCTAATCCATATTTTAGTAACTTCGTAAGTTTATATCCTTATAGGAATGTACTGAACAAAATAATACATATTTAGTATCAAATGGTTTATAAAAATGGCAGAAAACGCTAATGAAATCGTTCATTCCAAGATGAAATATGTTATGCAGTTATACAAAACCAGTTGTTGACCTACAGTTAGTACTGGGAGTGTGTATCGTAGTGGTAGCGATCTAGACTCATACTCTAGATGTCCGTGGATCAAATCCAAGCAGGTTCAAGTTTTTAAAACTTGATTTATTTGTATCTATTGATTTATAACTCCTCACACGTTAGAATTTTAAGCATACTCGTACATAGTGTGTATTTGCAATCGAAAATATTATATACTTGCAGGTACCCGCACCTTCGCACGCAATGAAGGCAATGGGGATGATGCATTATTGCCGATAATTGGTTTATTCTATTACAGCAATCTCGGCTGGGTGGGTCTATTTCAATTCGGAAAATTATGATGCCTACAGTATATTAGCATGAGCCGCAAAATGGGAATTCCATAGAGTTGAGAAAGTCTACAGGGTACCGTGTTACCGTATGTGAACACATTTCAAAAATACGTTTTTGGTTTTGATATGTTTTGCTGAGACATAATGATTATGTTGTCTGGATACACGTGAGCACGCCACATACAGTTACCCTTGGGATAAAACGGTTTTGTCTAAATGTACACCTTTGCTGTTAAGTGCGTGTCATTGCGCTTTATTAATAGCAATTGTGAATATTGTTTGAAGATGGAATTGCACTCTTGCACACTAGAATGACAAATATATCGGAATATGGGGAATTAAAAGTATTTTTAGCAATTCAGGGTGTAATTTTTCTACAATTATTGATGATTTGAATGTCAACATGTCGCTATTAATAGACCTATAGTAAAATATCTCTCAGCTTGACCGTTGATGTACATTATGTAGCCTCTTCCAGTGTTATATCCCAGGGATTGGAATTCTCCAACAACCCTTTGGCCTCACATGCCTCTCTAAGTATTGAAAATTTCTGATTATTGTGTTTCTAGAGATCTTTGAAAGAGGTTGCCATCGCACATGGTGTAGATGCATTGTCAAAGTAAAGCATTCCATGTTACGAATATGGACAGTGTAACCTGTACCGAAAGCTTCTGCATATTTAACACCAGACCAATTCTGAACAACAGTTCCCTGAACTCAGATTTGCCAATATTTTATTGTATCGTTCTATGTGTAATATCTCTGTACCTCAACATACAGAAGAGTGTTTTGAAAATCATGTCTTGTGTAAATTTTGGAAAAGGTGGTGAGTGTGGATTTTGGAAGAGTGGATACTCGCTCGTGGAAATAATCTTCAGTAAAATAGACTGGTTCACAATTCTGTAAGTGCACATTGGGGTATGTGACGGAGGGATGCCTTAAGTGTTAAGGAAACGCTAATAGCCACCACAGCTTCGTTGCTACTGACATAACAACTATTGATATGTTTGTACTTACTATACGGGATTTGTGAGCCCTGTGTTTATGAAATTGAACGTATCTTGATCGCTACCTATATTTATTTATTTATTTATTTATTTATATTTTATTTATTGAGATCAACAAGTATTTTAATAGCAGAAGTAACTTTACTTCGTCTGGATGTTGAAGATTTTTACATGGTGTAATTTCAAGTTCATACAGTACAAATTATTTGTAATGCCTGCAATAAGAATGTTTATGAAGTTTAAATTAACTGCCGCTAAGTATTGTGCCTATTTCAACAATGAAATATGCAAATCACAGTTTGCCAGCAATGCTCAATCGGCAGTATCGGGGTTCATGGTATGATCTCCCACTCTGTGACTTACACACTTTGGATTAAGCAGAGGATACACTTCCAAAAAAAAAATCTACTATTAAAACATTTAATTATCCAAAATATTGCGCTACAAAAATTAAACAAATAAAAATACTGACACTCCACTTCACACTTGTCCAAAGTTGAACAAGGAATTCATATTGACCAATTACAAAATCATAATGACTGGTTTTTCAAAAAACCGACAAAACTTCAACTATGTTTCACTTCCATATGGTGTCAATTCAAATTCTTTAAAATAGCGAGCTCCAAATGGTTCGGTAAGGTTTACATACACTGTGTTATCAATTTAATACACATCAATTCCTATTTACAAGAGTATATCTTTTTTTAAATCATAATATCAAAGTATGGCTAATCATCAATTAATTTTGGGCTTTCACAATGCTCATATGTTACCATCCCTCTCTCTCAAGCTACCAACTCACTACCGTGATTGGGAAAAATTTGCGTACTCCCGAGCTACAGAAGACTACTGAGCAAGTCAAACTTAAGATTACTCCCGGCATCTTAATGTCTCCAATAGGACTCGTGAATCACTGAATCATAGAATAATAAAGTTAGGGATTTATCATTTTGTCTTCAAAGACCATTTATATTTTAAGAAGCAACGATCTGAACTCTGCAAGCGATAATAATGGATATAAAGGGACCTCGGTTCCAAGACCGGGTCGTTAAAACAATCTTTAAACACTTCTGTGTATTATGACTCAGACAGTCCGTCCTAACCTACCGCACTACCAGAGGGTAAGGGTCTAATCTTAACTACTTGGCGTGATTTATTGCAGGGAGAGAAGAGAGCCCACAGTCTCGCTTTCACAAGGGACTGGCTACATCAGCTTTCCACATAGCTGTTTCAAATACAATTCTCTGAATGACAAGGCTTCCGATACAAATTAACCATAAAACAACATATTTAGGTTCTACAGACCTATTCTCTTAGCTTCGGTATATAATAATTATGAAGTGTCCTCATTAGCGGGTAAGAAAAATTCATTAATACAACCAATATTAAGGGGCTTCAACACGGACGACTCTGAGTTCGATACTTTCAAATGGAGTACTTATAACATTTGCGACTTAGGGTTGGCCTCGCCTATTACCAGCGCTCATAATACAACATAAATAGTACCCTTTTTAACATACAACACACAATGCTTCGTGATCACTATCACAACTTTGAGGACTTATAACAGTTCATTTACCACGACTAACTGTCCCTCATAATTACTTTTACCGAGCATTTCAACGCATTCCTTGCGTGATAAATTACTTCAATGCGCGACATGGCGCTCATATATTAAGGGACACTAGGGCTGAGTTTTTAGGCAAATATGGCAAAATAACTGTTTTTTTGTTTTTACCATATATTTATCTAATGGACCCCTGCGGATCATTTCAGTAAAACAGTTTTCATGCATCGCCATTTTTAAAGGCTCAGCGACATTTTTAAATCTCCTCTGCGTAAGACTTTAAACGACCCCTTCTAGCTCTCTCAGTGATTGTACTTTTATATATCCATTACTGTGTGGATGTTTTCGATTTATTTTGAAGCCATTGCCAACATCTCTGTGGGTACTGATTTGTGCTGCTATCTAGTGTCTAATATTAGAACTACATAGGCCTAACCAATATAAACACTAAAATCTAATGTGAAACTTTTACGGATTGATTTGTTTGAAAGTATATTTTGCCATATAACTTCCTACATTTATATTGTCCTATACATTATTTTTATTATATAATTAACTTATCTTTACGTACAGTTACATATTATCAATTGAACAGGTAGTAACTTCTTGTGTTTATGTTTAAATTTTATTGTTTACATCAGTGCATGTGGCTTGAAATTTGTGATTATAATGGATGTAGTAAGTTCACGTTGGCGTGTTTCGAAAGGAAGATGTACCAAGAGAAAAAGAAAAACTTCAGCGGCAATAGAAGCTCGTAAAAAGAAGCAAGAAGCTAATATGAATGAGACAGCTTCTGGGCCTATTTCATTAGTGGTGCCTACAGAAGAGGTTAGTGTTTTAGAAACTGTACAAATTAATTCACAACAAACTGTAAACATTAGTGCTTGTTCAAACCCCAGTAATACCGAGTTTGTAAATAAATATAAATCAGGAGATGTTAGTAATTCTGACAAGACTAGGTCTGAATTAAAACTGTCCTCTTATGCATCAGTGTCATTAGCTACATCAGATGAAAGTTATATATTACTGCACACTAGCACATTTCCTGATTTATTAAAAAATTTGAAATGTCCTCACTGTAGCCAAGCTTCCCTAAATGTGGTGATAAACGAGCAGCATGGATTTGCTAATAAACTACATGTAGTATGCAAATCATGTGGACACTGTGCAGGTCAGGCATACACAAGTCCTCGGGTAAAAGCAAATGAGGGAAAAACAGAAAGAGCTCCATTTGAAGTAAATAGAAAGGGTACAGAAGCTTTCCTAAATCTTGGACTTGGTCACAGGTACATGCAAAAATTTTGTATGGCTATGAAAATGCACTGCATGAATTCCAAGACCTTCACCAGTCACATGCACAACTTAGCATCAGAAGTTGATTGTCTCAAGGAGAAAATGCTGAGTGAGAGTCGAACTGTAGTTCGTAACGCACATGAATGTGTAGACACATCCCTCATAGAGGCTAATGTTATTGATATCGCAGTTAGTTTTGATGGAACATGGCACCGCAGAGGTCATAAATCATTGTATGGGATTGGCTTAGTTGTAGATATCTTGACAGGTCTCGTTATTGACTATGAAGTCTTGTCAAAATTTTGCCATTATTGTGCCATACTTGGCAATGAACTGGGTACTGATACACCAGAGTACATGGTATTAGCTGAACATCATGAAAGAAGTGGGGAATGCTGTAAAAACTATGATGGGTCTTCAGGGGCAATGGAAGTACATGCTGCTGATATAATGTGGAAAAGATCAGTTGAGAAGTGTGCAATGCGATACACAACTGTACTTTCTGATGGAGATGCAAAGACGTACCAGCATCTGAATGGAATTGCAGTGTATGGCGAAGGAATTAAAATAATAAAAGAGGAGTGTATCAACCATGTCGCTAAACGAATGACTACTGGGCTTCTGAAATTGAAAAAGGATACCAAGGACACAAATTTGGGGGGTCGTGGTCGTGGAACTTTGAAAATGGACACAATAAAGAAGTTGTCCAGTTATTACAGACAGTCAATTCAGAAACATATGCCTTATGTTCAAGCAATGAAGACTGCCATTTATGCCACTCTGTATCATTACAGATCCACAGATCAGAAACCACAACATCAGAAATGCCCCAAGGGAACTGACTCGTGGTGTTTCTATAATAGAAGCACTGCTCGGGGTGAGACACCTCAAAGCCACACTAAGATGTCAGTGCAATTTTCAGAAAAAAAGGTCTGTCGCATTGCCCCTGTGTATCAGAGACTTGCCAGCAATGAGCTTTTAGCCAGATGTAGCAGGGGAGGAACACAAAATTCAAATGAGTGTGTTCACTCTGTTATTTGGATGAAATGTCCTAAAGGAATTTTTATATCGAAGAAGCGACTGGACAAGGGGACATACACTGGTGTTTCTGAGTTCAATATGGGCTGCTCTGCGACACAGGAACTGAAATGTGAAGTAAGAAATGAAGAAAGTTCAATGGTTTCCTCAAAAATAAGTGAGCGTTGTGATAAAATGAGAATTTATGAAAGCAGAAGGAGCTCGATGCAGGTGAAGAAGACACGACAGGGTCTGCAGTTGAAGGAAACGCAACAGGAAGCTGCCAAGGAGAAGTTGGAAGGCAAATCATATGAATCTGGGGCATTTTGATTCATTAGGTGGGCCAAACTTGGTAATATAGCATGCGATTTTATAAAAATGCTTTTATCTCCAAACAACATTTTTAGGTAATGAAAATACTCCATGCGCATGATATATTCACCAATTTTACTCAAAATATCACTGGATATTCAGAAATACGTGTGTTGTAAGATGACATTGCAATATCTTAGGTCACTTTGTAAATTACAGACAAAAAAAACCTATGAAAAATTATCAGAATTTATAAAACATGGTGGCACATAAAATGAAATTAATCTAACATCATACATGTATCACTTTTCTGAAATGTCTCAATGTTATAATATTTAGAATAGGTTTCTGTATGTGCAATTTAAAAATCAAGCGTTTTACACAATTTCTAATGCGCATGGAGCATTTTGATCGCACGTTGTATTTTAATAATAAAATGAGTAAAAAATCAATTAAATTTCATCCGATTGTTTTCAAATTTGGTATGTGACTTAGTATTACTAATCTTATTGTGCAGTTTAAATTTCAACTCATTCTGATAACAAATGTGGAAGTAGAAAAATTCACCCCTAGTGTCCCTTAATTAGCCAAGTTGCCATCAAAGAACTAAATAAATTCAAAATCAACGTTTGATCTACATCTCACAATATATATATTACTCTCCCTCCCTTAACAATAATCATTTTTACCATAAAGAACATGTATTCCTAACATGTATTAATTCATCTAAAGGAGCTCGGAAGCTTCCACTTTCAATATAAAATTCATCACAATATTCATTCATTTATATAATTATTATTATTACTATTACGCTTGCTTTCTCATATTTATATCATTTATCATTTACACTGATATTTTACTGAATATTTTCCCCAAGGGATTCATTTATATTTCACATATTTATTATATTTCTCTCAAATTAATCGTTCAGATCGTGCAATCTTTCATTCGCCTGTTATTAAACATCCCTACTCTCTCTCTCATGAGGATTATGCGCAAATCTTCCCAAACACATAATAATGAAATAGTTACTCACATGACTGTACGGTCATCGACTGAATTCTCCAGCGATGGAACATTTCGCCCACCAACTTCTTCTTAAGCCATTTTCATGGTTATATTTACACTCAATGACACTTTCTTAACGGCACATAAAATATATACCTTAATCACTTGGAATACAACGAATATCATTTTGTATTCATTTTCACTTCACACAATACAATTTCACTAAAAATATTACACTCAAAAATTTCACTCTATTTACATTACATAAAAATTGTATCACTTATTCGCCTTACACACGTGATTTCTTTTCCTTTCCCGTTTCCAAGGGTTGCACTATAGCACGTCGGCTTCCTAATCTGACGAGATGATGGAAAGTCTCGATCGAACTAAACCTCACTGGAACGGCTGATCTTCTAATTCTGAGTTTGACTATCGGCTTCTACAACCTTACTGCACGATGTCGTATCTTGCTAGACGCTAACTTGTTCGTCTAAATAAAAGTCTGTCCTTGATGTATTACTATTTCGATCGCTCGAAATGTTTATCGGTGACCTAGTAATGTCCTTGTATTTCTTGCTATTACTTTGATTCGTAGCTTATTGGAGTACTCTCCAATGTTTAACTGTTCCTTTGTCTACCTAGACAAAGCCTGGAACTACAATTCCTAATTTTTATCGTCCTGCGCTCTAGTCACCTTGATTTCAGGAACACTAGGCGTTACTATTTCGTTCTACCCTGATCGGGTTCCTTAACGTAGATAGAACTGTCTATTTCACTTTCCTTGGGTACTTCGAAACCTTATGATGCGTCCGTTCTTTAACTGAACTATTATATTCGAGTACCTATCGCCTGTTATTTCTCAAGTCCACAGCCTAAACTCTGACTGTACTAGTGAACTTTAACGATAATTGTTCCTACGTGCAGCGTCTAAGCGCTCACTAAATTGACTTGTTGTACTTTGCGACACAGTATCACGCTCTCTGGCGTATTTTATAACTGAATGTACTTTGATGCAGCCCTCCTGCACTAGGAGTTTACTTGTAGCTTGTCTTGTAGTTGATGATCCATCGTGCAGCGCCTCTGCGCTCACGGAACTGAATTGTTGTGACACAGCGACGCCCCTCGGACTGTCGGAAACTGCATGTGCTGTGATGCAGCCGGACGCCCTCTCTCGGGCTCTCGGAATAACTGCATGCTCCTCCTGGCACCTCCAGTGTTTATATCGTAATCGGCGGCAAAAAGATAAAAGCCGCGTCTTCTCCAGCACTAACTTCTGAAGTAATAGTCGTATAATTTTGAAAAATATATCTCTGGAAAGCTCTTGTTTTAAACGTCCACTGGTTTCTTTGATCATGAAAATCGATCACACAATTCCAAGATATTAAATAATTTAGCTCCTCAGATATGTGGGTGTTGAGGTTTATTTTTCCATCTCTCCCCACTCCGGGCTCGGGGAATTACTAACTACGTCATGCTACGTCTGCAGTTCTTTCCTGTGCAAATATTATAAACTTTTTCCCCACACAAAAATCTCTATTCCAGAATAATCAACAATGATGTGTTTCATTCATTAAATCTATGCTTGCAAATGGCTTAATTCTAATTATTTCTCTTCTTGAGCCATTGCGAGGTTGTCATATTATAGCTGAGTAAGGTCTATTTCCAAAACCTCTTCTCTCTTACTCGTCGTGGAAAGTTTTTCTCGTTCTATTAATAATCATGAGCCAGCTCCTTATCGATGCGTCAAGCATGATCTCATGTCCGCATGACTCGTGGTCACCCATTCTTGTGCCACATTATAACAGCCCACTTCTTAAAATCTTTCCAAGTAATTCTAAAGACTGTATTATTTCCTCTCTTCTTTTGCATATAAAATATGGATTCGACGCTTTTACCAATTGCAGGTGGGTTCAGTATTGCCATAAATGTGAAGGTTATTGAATGCATGTCTTTAGTCAGTTAGTTATTGTTGTTTTAAGGGGTAGAACTACGAGGTCATTTGCCCCTAATGCATGTCTTTGATCTGACAATTGCTATGTATGACAAATATCAAAATTGGAATAGGCCCACTGTATGTCATCGCTGTATAATCAAGCCATTGCGCATGGGAAATTTAAGTTTAATAGGTGCTGCGTGTGTTGCGTGATATTAACGTTAATCAAGTCATCCTGCGACAGACACTTTATGTTTTTTTTCATGTGACCTCCTGGGAGGCCGATTGCAGGTCTTTCTAGTCGACGCCCTTGGGCGACCTACACATCGGGATAGAGATGGAATGGATTAAGATAACTGGGCAAGGATGTGGAAGGACGCGACCGTGGCCTTTCAAAACGTACCGTCCCAGCATGTGCCTGGTGTTGAAAATTGGAAACCACGGAAAACCATTTCAAGGACGGTCGACGGTGGGGTTCGAACCCACGCGTCTACCGAATCAGCAGAGAGCTTGGCCCCATGACCTAACGCTGCGCTTTAGCCAGCGTAGCCACTGCTGTCGGTACTTTATGGTAATGCTATCCTTTTGCTGCCCAGCAAACCGCGCCACTTGACATAAATCCACCATATTTTTAAGAGATTAGGAAAGGTGACAGAACTCATATTGTTCGCAGGGAAAGCTTTTACTTCACTAAAAGCTTGCCACGGTGGGTGCGTGGTTATAGTGTCGGACTACCAACCCCAAGATTGCAGGTTCGCTCCTGGCCATGGTAAGTGATTTTTGAAAGGCGACAAAAATCACGACACTCATGTCATACGTTGTTGGCATGTTAAAGAACCCATTTGAATTCAGTAGGCCGTGTTCAATGGCAAAATTAATCTCGGGATTTTCCGCCAACACAAAGTTCCTCCATTCTCTACTTGAAAGCGCTGTAGTGTCAAGGAGTTTAGATATCTATCTAACCTCCTTGACTTTCATAGCGTTCAAAGGAACGACGAAATTCGACATGCAAGCTACCCTCTGGGTGTCAATTAACAAAGCTTGCACCAGGCATCCGAGGCCATACGATATTATTATTATTATTATTACTTCACTAAAAATATTTTAACGCGATCTAGTTGTGAATTTCACAATGTATCAGGAAATGAAGTGTCTCCCACAAGTCCAACCCCTCCTCCACGTGGTGGGAGACGGGCAACGGCATGAAGTAGGGGATTGCCTGTAGGGGTGAAGTACAGTGGGGACTTTGTGTGCCCCGGGACCGCTGCGGTAGCTGTGAATGCTCTATGGAACGCTGAAAAGTGACGGCTGACGGGGCTCTGGTGAAGCTGCGATAGGCCTATCAAGCCAGTAGTGGATATCATATTTGCTTTCAAAACAGGAACAGGCCTCGGAAAGGACGGATGCAAACGACGACGACCCGGATATGCTAATGGACTACGAGTTGGGACATTAAACATACAGACACTGACAGGAAAGGTGGAGGAGATTGTCGATGTGATGGAGAGAAGAAAACTGGATATACTGGGCTTGGCAGAAACAAGATAGAAAGGAGAAGGTCGCAGAGAACTGAGGAAAGGGTACCGGTTGTACTGGAGTGGGAACAGTGAAGGAAGGAGCAGCGGAGTAGGAGTAGTTGTGAGAGATGGAATGAAGGAAGAGGTAAAGTGAATAAGTGACAGGATCATGAAGATCAGAGTAACTGTAAAGGGAAGAAGCTTGGAGATAGCCCAGGTATATGCCCCTCAAGTTGGATGTACAGCTCAAGAGAAGGAAGACTTTGAGGAGGAGCTACAACAGCAGTTGAATGGTCAGAGCATCATTATCATGGGAGATTTGAATGCACATGTAGGAAGTGAAAGGCAAGGATATGAAAATGTTTTGGGAGCAAAAGGATGGGGTAGCAGGAACGAAGAAGGGAGAAAGTTGCTGGATTTTTGCAAGAGAAACGGTTTAGTGGTAGGCAACTCCTGGTTCCGGAAGAAAGAAAGCCACAAGGTAACGTGGTACAGCAGTGAGTTAACAAAGAAACCTTTGGTAGATTACATGCTGTACGACTGGGAAATGAAGAGAAGTGTCAGGGATATAAAGGTAATACCATCAGAGGCCTTAGATAGCGACCACAGAATACTTGTAATGAACCTGGGAGTTGTTAAGGATAGCAAGAGGACAGAGTACCAGGAAAGGAGAATCAAAGTATGGAAACTCAAGGAAAAGGAAGTCAAGGAACAATTCCAGAAGATAATAAGGGAGAGGATGCCAACAGACAATCCTAAAACAGGGGAAGAGGAATGGAAGCAATTCAAGAACACAATGGTGGAAGCTGCAGTGGCAGTATGTGGAATAACTAGCAACAGAAAGCGGTGTAAAGAGACACCATGGTGGAATGAGAGAGTAAAAGAAGCTGTGGGAAGGAAGAACAAGGCTTTCAGAGTGTGGTTCCAGGAAAGAACTGATCTGGCAAGGAAAGGTTATAAGATAAAGAAGAAAGAAGCAAACAAGATTGTCGCAGAGGAGAGGAAGAAGTGGATGGTAAAGTGGACAGAGATGATGGAGGAAGACAGCAGAGGAAATAAGAAAGTACTTTATGGGATGGTCAAAAGTAAGAGAAGAGGTCTGCGAGAGGATGTGGAAATGATGGACAAAAACGGAAATGAGGTACACAACAAAGAAACACTCAAGACAGTGTGGAAAGAGTACTTTGAGGATTTGCTGAATCCAAATGGTCACAGGGAGGAAGACAATGTATTGGAAGATGGAGAAGACAATACAAGAATGGGAAAGGACCTGAATTGGAGAGAACTGGAGATGTCTATAGACAAGATGAAAGGAGGAAGGGCACCGGGTGTGGATGAAGTGAGTGTTGAAATGGTGAAGGCAGCAGGGGAGGTTGGGAAACAGTGGCTGTACCGTGTGATGAGGGTGATATGGAAGGAGAAAAAGACCCCAGAAGATTGGAAGAAAGGATTAATTGTCCCAATATTTAAGAAAGGAAGCAGAAAGGAGTGCATAAATTACAGGGGAGTCACACTCATACCTCACTGTGCCAAGATATATGAAAAGATATTAGAAAGTAGAATACGAGCCAAAGTGGAGAGAAAATTGAGAGAGGAGCAGTATGGTTTCAGACCTGGGAGATCAACAGTGGATCTCATATTTTCAGTGAGACAGCTCCAGGAACACCGCTACGAATTTGGAGAGGATCTGTTGATGGCCTTCCTGGACATCGAAAAGGCCTATGATAGTGTGTGTAGGGAGAAGGTTTGGAAAGCAATGGAAAACATGGGAGTGGAAAAAGGGACTGTAGGCAGAGTGAAGGAGATGTATTGTGGAAGTGTGAGTTGTGTGAAAGTTGGAGGGGAAAGAACAGACTGGTTCAGACAAATGAGTGGCCTGAAACAGGGTAGTGCGCTGTCACCCCTTCTCTTTATTGTGGTTATGGACGAGGTAATGACACGGATAGCAGGAAAGATAGGAGAAGATAAGATGAAAGAAATGGTGTTTGCAGATGATCTCATGGTCTGGGGAAACAGGGAGGAGGAAATTCAGGAGCAACTGAAGGCTTGGGAAGAAACAGTGGGAGAGTACGGATGGAAGTTCAACATCAGTAAATGTGAGATCCTGTTAACGACCAGGAAAAAGGACAGACCAATGAGTGGGATAACACTTGGAGGTGGAGAGCTGAAGAAGGTGGAAAGTCTCAAGTACTTGGGAAGTATAGTGGAGGAAAGTGGGAGAAATGACAAAGAGATTACGGAACGTGGCAGACAGGCAGAAACATTTCTGAGAAGCATTAGGAGCTTAGTGTGGAATAAAGATGTCCCACAAAAAAGCAAGGAAGTGTTATACAGAAGCTACTATATCCCGATACTGACCTATGCTTCAGAAACGTGGACAATGAAGAAAAGAGACATAAGCATAATACAGGCAGGTGAAATGAAGTTCCTGTAAGTAGGATCGGAGTTTTTTTTAGCGTATGGCTTTTAGTGCCGGGAGTGTCCGAGGACATGTTCGGGTCGCCAGTTTTGTAGCTGCTTCGAGACGGACACCCAATGGGTGAGCTACAAGTACCGTTGGGGAGGAAAGTTGGAAGGGAGGGTCGAGGAGTTGGAAGGTAGCGGCTGTGGCCTATAGTTAGGGACCAACCCCGGCATTTGCCTGGAAGGAAGATGGGAAACCACAGAAGACCATCTTCAAGGTTGCCGGCGGGGGGATTCAAACCTCCTCGCCTCCCGGATGTGAGCGACTGCCAACAGTCATGCCGCAACGACCTCGGCTAACTCACCCGGTAGGATCGGAGTAACAAGAAGAGACAGGGTGAGGAATGAAAAGGTCAGGGAAATGGTGAAAGAGGAGCCCTTGCAAGGTAGGATTGAGACATCAAGACTGAGGTGGTATGGACACTTAAAGAGAATGGATGAGAAGAAGATTCCCAAGAGGATACATGAGATGCAGATGCAGAAGAAACGACCACGGGGAAGACCAAGAGATAGATGGCTGAAAGGAGTGGAGAAATGTGTCATGAAGAGAGGCGAGGACTGGACCAGAGTGACAGCGGAGAGGTGGTGGGAAGAAAGGACTAAGTGGCGAGGCTTATGTTCCAAACAGACCCAGCCTGGGGCTGGAAACTGTACAAGATGATGATGATGATGATCAGGAAAGGAAGTAAATATTTGCAGGACCATTTTTCACTTTCTTAGCATGGAAACCATATAATTATTTCAATATGCATGCATGTTCAGAAATTTAATTTAACACGTCTTGAAATCAACGTTTCGAGACTTGTTATTCTCTGCGTATAGGAAGAGATTTCTGGCTCTTGATACACGCAAGCAGGCAGCGTAGAGCTGTCCGTGAGAAAAACATGGGTGCCCAGATGAATATCTGCCACTTTTATCGTTTGTCCTTGACTCTTATTTATAGTGATCGAGAAGGCCACTTTCAAGGGGAACTGCAAGCATTTGAACTGGAAAGGCAAGTTAGTTAGGATAATAGATATTCTAGGTATCAATACCGTTTCTCCTTTGCACCCCCAGTGATGATTGTGGCCTGCACGATGTTCCTTTGCAGCTCCTTGATGCGTAACCTGGTGCCATTGCACAATCTTGGTGCATCGAGGTTACGCATGAGTATGACAGGCACACCCACCTTTAGCTCCAACTTGTGGGACGGAACCCCCGACAGCTCTATTGAGTTTAGAAACTCTACAGGGTATGTAGTTGCATCGTCACTCGTCAACTGTATCGATTGACGTGTACGTGGTCACATCATCAGGTACTTGATCAAGAATTTCTTTATTAATGTTTCCGACTGATTCGTTCGTTCTTAGGTGCCATTATTGCTTTTTCACATCACCACTCCTCGTTGCTCAAGTTTTGTTGTAAGCTCATAAAAACCTTTTTAATTAGGTTATCTACCGAGTTACAACATTGCAGAAGTGGCTTTCAAATTTCATTAGACTGTTCGATTAAACGGTGTAGATTTGTGCACAAGGGAATGGAGAGGGCTGTCCAAAATTTCAAGTGGACAGTGCTACCTGCAGGTATCCAAATGCTAAATATGTAAAATTCGTTTTAGATTGGTGAAACGGTGTACACTTGTGCCAAAGGGCCTAAAGGTCGGGAATGGAGAGGGCTCTCCGAAATTTCAAGCGAAGAATCCAAAGGAACATCGTGCAGGCCACAATCCACAAGGTAAGTACGTAAAGTTTGGTTCAGATTGGTGAAACGATGTAGATTTGTGACAAAGGGCCAAAATGTAGGGAATGCAGTGGGCTGCTTGAAATTTGAAATGGACAGTGTTACTTGTCGGGTTTCAGAGTGTAAGTATGTACATTTTGGTCCTGGTCTGTGGAACGGTGTAGATCTGTGCCCAAGGGCCTAACTACGAACATTGAGCTTTATATATAAGAACGATAGGTAGTCAATCTGCTAATTCAGGGTATAAGCTATCTCCATTTAAAATTTAATCCAAATCCGTCCAGCCGTTTTAGTGTGATGGGGCAACTAACACAGTCACACACTCACAAACTATCACAATTTATTCCAATATACAGTACATAGAGATATACTTACAACACGACATATTTCAATACTTGACTTCAGGGATTAAAATTCATTGTCCTTGATCCACGGTAGAATCTATTGTAGTTGTTGTTTTCTTGTTGGATCTCTAGGATCTTTGCGGCATCATCGTCTTGTAGCCCCAAGTACTTGGGTGTGTGTAAGAAGTTGTCTGATAACCTATGTCACTGTGATATCTGTAGGCTTACTAGTGTGTGTACATTTTATACGAGGAAGAATTTGGGTAGGAAACTGTTGTTGTCATTGTTTTTATTTGAGATGCATGGATATCAATGTCATTTAACCCCGTGTACTTAGGTGTGTTGAATTTTGTTTAATAACCTGTGTTATTGTGTTGGCTGTATTAGTGTGTAATTCCGGTGAGGATTCAATCAATCAACGTATGATATCCGTATAGCACGATGTATTTCAACAAGCTACTACAACCAACATTCAATAAACTCCTTGAAAAGGACAAAGAGTTATAACTATATAATATATATAGTTTATTGCTTGGAATATAAATATTAGTTTGAGGAATTTAATTTATATGCAATATTTCTTACAATCTATAACGATGTTACTGGATTTTGATGTTAATTCTTCATAATTATATTAAGCACAATAGATAACATGCCAGGTGCCTCACTTCATAAGGTAACTTGAAAAGACTTGAAAAGTATAAAATCCCTATTTGGAGTGACAATGGGAGCCATGAACCACATTAATTCCGGTGTAACGTCACAGTCCCTTTGACAGCCGTCCACCACCACCATCACAACCACAGGGATCAGGAATGTCACTTGTTTTTAGCCCCTCCAACAGGGCTTTGTGAAGGGGACAGAAATAATTATACAACGCCTATGGACCTGCGTAGTTTACACCACTGAACTCGTTTGTTTACAGTTTAACGCAGGAGTTCTTAACCTGTGAGGTGTGCCTGCCTGGGTATGTGCAAAGAGGGCAGTGGGGAGGTGTGACTGTCCTCTATAATTTTGCAATATTGCTTTTCAGAATTTACATCAGTCTGACCGTAAAACATTAAGTTATAAGAGTAATATCTTTATACAAATTATTCTGATCACAACAATAGATGTAATGAGATAGGTTCATAAGTTACTGTTGGTTGGTTGGTTCCTCAGTTTAGGGGCTGCAACAACGTGGTCATGTAGCCCCGTGTACTTTGGGTGTGTGTAGAATCTGTCTGATAACCGGTGTTAGTTGTGATGACTGTATTAGTGTGTGTAACTGTTTTCAATTCAAGTAAGGACTGCCGATATTGACATTTTTCAAGTAGTTCCTACTTTTGCCGCCAAACGCCACCGTCAACAACTTCTAGTTCAGAATTTGATTGCCATATGCAATCGCAGTCGGCTCCTGGTGACGAATGTCGGAACCTAAGTGCGTTGGTCAAATGTTTAACCTATATATTTCACATAGGTGTGATTAGTGGAAGGTAGCTTGCCACGGTGGGTGAGTGGTTATAGTGTCGGACTACCAACCCCAAGATTGCAGGTTCGCCCCTGGCCATGGTAAGTGATTTTTGAAGACGGCAAAAATCACGATACTCATGTCATACGTTGTTGGCATGTTAAAGAACCCATTTGAATTCAGTAGGCCGTGTTCAATGGCAAAATTAATCTCGAGATTTTCCGCCAACACAAAGTTCCTCCATTCTCTACTTGAAAGCGCTGTATTGTCAAGGAGTTTAGATATCTAACCTCCTTGACTTTCATAGCGTTCAAAGGAACGACGAAATTCGACATGGAAGCTACCCTCTGGGTGTCAATTAACAAAGCTTCCAGCAGGCACCCGAGGCCATACGATATTATTATTATTATTATTAGTGGACGGTTCTTTAACATGCCATAAAGCTATGACGTGGGACCGCCGGCTTTACTTCCCCTCCGAAGGAAGGCATGCTGAGGAATTTTTAACGCTGTTAAAAAATCTGACGATTTCGGGCGGGTTTGAGGGCGCGTTCTTGGGCATAGAAGCTCTGCATGCTACCAACTACGCCACCGAAGCCGCAGGTACATACTATAGCTACAACAATGGATTCTATGTTTGTGCCGTGTCTTGCGTGGGGTTTCGCCTAAGAACACCAAGCTGGCTCATCAGCAGGCCATGCCCAGACTCCAACAGGTTATCTCCCTTCTTATGAAGTGCACCAGCGCTTCTTGACTGCGAGAGATAATAGCTCAAGCAGCCATTCACCTCCCTATGAAGGCTTAAAAAAGATGGTATATTGGCTGTCACGGCCCGTGAATTAAAACTCTGCAATTTTTCAAGGCTGATTTAGCTTTTAGCTCTCGCAGTCAAGGAGCGCACGTGCGCTTCATAAGAAGGGAGGTAACGCGCAGTTTGCTGCTCGTCTTGGGGTCCGTGCACGGATACCAAGAGCCCACTGATGATCCAGCTTTGTTCCTAGGTGAATCCCCACACAAGACATTGCATATGTTGTTGTTAGAGTCTTCAGTCTTTTGACTGGTTTGATGCAGCCCTCCATGCCTCCCTGTCTTGAGCCAATCGTTTCATCTCTACATAGCTACCACACCCTACATCCGAAGCAATCTGTTTAACATATTGTAACCTTGGTCTACCCCTACAGTTCTTGTCCTCAACCCTTCCTTCCATAACTAAGCTTGCTATTCCTGGGTGTCTTAGTTTGTGTCCTACTAACCTATCTCTTCTCTTCATTAGCAGTCGCCAGAAACATCTCTCCTCTCCCACTCGTCTTAATACCTCTTCGTTTGTAACCTTATCTACCCATCTGATCTTCATCATTCTCCTGTAACACCACATTTCAAATGCTTCAATTCTCCTCTTTTCTGCTGCACCAATAGTCCAAGTTTCACTTCCATAGAGCGCCACGCTCCAGACAAAGGCTTTCAAAAAGACTTCCTAATACCTAAATCTATATTCGATGTCAACAGATTACTTTTTTGTAGAAAGGCTTTCCTTGCCTGAGCCAACCTACTTTTTATATCCTCTTTGCTTCGTCCATCACTGGTTATTTTGCTTCCTAAGTAACAGAAGTCTCCTACTTCCTTCAGCTCTTCACCTGCCAATTTGATGTCCATACAGGTTTCTGATTTATTTTGGCTGCATTCCAGTATTTTTGTTTTACATTACCTAGAGAAATTGCTGAGTCTTGGTATTTCTCTTTATTGAAATGCACAATCTGCATGAGTGTGACAATGAATTTTTCCAAGACCGTTTTTAATTCTTTAAATTGACTCAACAACAGTTTGTCATTACTACTTAAAGTAGGAAGTTGTTTCATCATTATCTCCACTACTACAAAAGTATAGGATACAGTATCAGAATTAAAATGCCAAAGAAAAGGGAGTACAGTGATGCATAAGTGAAATATGGGTTCACATGCAACCTTGGTCGTGATAGAATGGAAAAACACGATTAAATGCCAATGTGTGCTTTAAGTGACTCGATAATAACACTGAGAGACAAAAAATTCCTGAAATAGTACATCATGCGACGATCCTATAATGGCAACAATTAAGACACGACTATGTTTATGAAACGAGCGAAGCGAGTTTATAACTTCCATACGAGTGTCTTAATTATTATTAGGGGCGATAGACGATAATTATAATTTTATGACAGTATATGTTGTAACGTACATATTCATAAATATCTGTCAATATTCTGTCAGTTGACTTTAGTGAAGAGCACGTGCGCTGGATTCGCACTAAGGATCAAAGCCCTTCCAAAGTGTTGTTTTCTTTTTCTTGGGAGATGTTTGGGCTCAGCATTTGCTCTCTACCCAATAACAAATTCAAAAGCTTTGAAACTTTGTTTATCCTGAACTAGCACCAACACATATCGCACAGGTACTATGTGGGATCATTTTGTTATTTTGTTCAAATAACACAAAATAGGCTGTTACAACCGTTTAAAAATACAAATGTATCGCATTATCAACTAGTTAGTCTTCAAATTCGATGCGTATAGAATGTCAACGGAGAGAAAATCAATGGAGTCCCAAATAGAGCAGTCATGACATCTGGCGGAAAAGTTGCGCTTAAGAAATTCCTTTGCTGAAAAGAGCTGGGTTATTGACTTATGTGGTGGATCTAATGCCATATGCATGCTTCCTCCATTACGTTCTGCTGTGTTTATATCAACAACAGCATTCACTAAAATTGTCGGGTAAATTGTACGAATGCAATGCCCTGCGTATAAATTGGAGTTGCGGATATTAAGGTACAGTGCTATTTCTTTTGCAATATTCCCCAGTTTGTTTACGCAAACATTAGGGACGGTGCACACTTTCCATGTCGGTAATTTATACAGACTAGAAGGAAGGGGTTGCAAACTTCTGGACGTAGATTCATAAATTTCTTGCATATTCCATAGTATTTTCCTATTACCGTAAAAGTTCGTGCTGATTTTGTCTTTGTGTTTGACATTGTAACTACAATGGTTGATCGGATATGCTTTACATTGTCAACTTTCAAATCATGTAATTCATGTCCGAAATGTTGGATTTTGTGTTCATGTGCGAAGCTATCAAGTACCTACTTGGTCACACAACTGTTTCATAATGAAAATCAATGTAACGAAAATGTCAATTAGATAATTGATCCATTATTAATTACTTTGTGAAAGAGAGGAGGGAGTGGGGGGGGGGGGGAGGTAGTTGAAATTTTAAGTTTCCTTTTAGGGGAGTTGTGAGTGTAAAAAGGTTAAGAACCCTTGGTCTAGCATATCTCATACGAAAACAGGTACAGTGAAGCAAATTACTGGGCACCAGGGAATGTTCTTCGCAGTGCCTACAAGCTGCTGCGAGAGATTACGTCACCAGTTACGTCGGCAGCACGGCTGTCGCTTGTATAAATACAGACAAACAGTAAACTTTTTGTACTCATCATAGCCATTAATAACATACTCTTGCATTCTTCCAAGAATCTAACTATACGCTCTGACGACCTCGACAGCCCACAGCCCACACATGTGGCCTTCACCCTATCAAGGACACTGTGCTGCCAACGAAATTGATGACGATACCTCTCGGAGCTGCACGTAGCCACTGCGGAGAACATTTCCTGGCGCCCTGTAGATTTCAGGCCGTTGGTGGTTCTCAGAATTTGAAAGTTTGCCTCTTATAACTTCCGAGATTAAGTTTGTATGTCTGCCCCTAAGCTTCTTCAATGGAGTCCGCGATGAGATGCAATGAATTTGTTTATGTGGTGGGTGGTTTCTACGATTGGTTATCCATCCTGACGTAACCTCATGAGAGGAGTTAATGGAAGATTAATTGAATGGGCCAACTCATGGTCTAATGTCTATCATTGTTGGCTGTACCCCAGAAGTCCAGGTTTGATTCCCTACACTACCAAGAAAGTAATTCTGGTCTGAGGGCTGCAATGGAGTGCAATAAGGCACATGAGGCTAAACCAAAAATAAGATGGTTCGATTCCCACCTCAGCCATCCTAGAAAAGTTTTTCCATGGTTAAAACTTATACTACAGGCAAATGCTTGGATTGATTCTAACTAAAGACCACAGTGGCCTCCATCTCAATCCTAGCCTCATTACAAATTCATACTCTACTTCATACTCCACAATAACACAGGTCATCAGACAACTTGTTTGTGTGTGTATACCAGGTGAATCAGCTGCCCCTATTAATATTGTCTTATGCAGCCCAACTAACGCGTGTTGTCAGGAAGGTCGATATTTCTCTGATGGCATCCCGTATGGTACTATTGCACTGCAGGCATGTCCTGCAAACTATACTGAACACTATTATTTGTCCCTCGTTGTGATTAGTGACTAGTACGAGGGAAAAATAATAGTGTTCAGAATCGTTTGCGGGATATGCTTGGAGTGCAATAGTACCATACGGGAGTCCATCAGAGAAATATCGACCTTCCTGACAACACGCGTTAGTTGGGCTGCATAAGACAATATTAATAGGGCAGCTGATTCACATGGTATACTGTATAGTCTAATATCTACACACCCAAGCCCACGGGCCTAGTGACTTGGTATGACAGAGCTCCAAAATGAGTTAACAACAACAAAACTATGAGGATGAATGCAACTGGTCAAGCAGCTGGAAGTAACCGGCCGTGACCTATCATTCCCGAATTTGCCTGGATGTGAAAATAGAGATCTGCTTCAAACCCCTCCTCCGGTACCTGTGTCAACAGATAATAGAAAGAAATTTTTTTTTTGCAGCCATCAAAAGAAGATGATCAGCCCTAGACAACTCTATGCTGTTTGCTAGAACAATAACTGCAATAATAGAAGTGATGATGATGATCGTGTGACCTCCGGAGAGGCCGAGTGCAGGTCTTTCTAGTTGACGCCCGTGGGCGACCTGCGTGTCGTAATGAGGATGAAGTGATGATGAAGACGGCACATACATCCAGTCTCTGAGCCACGGGAATTAATCCCAGGAGATTAACATCCCTGATGGCTCGGCCGGGAATCGAACCCGGGGCACTTCGGGCCAAAGCCTAGCGCGCGCTAACTATTTAGCCATGGAGCCGGACAATAATAGAAGTTATGAAATACTATTAACACAGAAGTTCAAGGGGCTGATGACCAAAAATGTTTCAAACATTCAATGAGCGTGGCAAGCAACGCCGAAATATGAAACACTCTTATACCATCGTTTAGATGTTGTTGTTGTTGTTGTTCCATTTAGGGTCTTTGATAATAGCCTATATTGTCCATAAGCCCAGGGGAATTTGGTTCATAGAATTTGTCAGGTAACCTGTATGTTTGTGGTACCTACAGCAGTGTGTGCATTTAAACTGTGGCTAGGATTAGTAAGGATGATGCTAAAAATTGTTGTTGTTTTAAGGGATGGAACAGTAAGGTTATCTGCCCTTCGTAATGCAATTAAAGAACAAATTTTGATTACTTAATAATTGTTTAGGTAGATGTCTCGATAAGAAACCAATTTAATATAATTAAAACAATAACAAAATAAAGGTATAATATTAATAATAATAATAATAATAATAATAATAACTTTTAATCGCTTATGCTCCCAGCTCTGCTTCACCAACGGACTCTGCGAGGGATCATTCCTCTACCGTCGCAAGGACGGTGTTTGGCAGCTGAACACACTTCGTCAGCAGATACAACTGGGAAAGGGGACGGACTGATCGCCCAGGCAACCGTTAAGTTGGGTCTAATTAAGGGGTCAGGGATTGGGAGCTGAACACACTTTGTCAGCAGATACAACTGGGAAAGGTGACGGACTGATCGCCCAGGCAACCGCTAAGTTGGGTCTAATTAAGGGGTCAGGGAAGGGAGTTTGGAAGGACCTGTTGAAAGGAACCGTCCCGGCTTTAGCCTGGTGGAAAACATGGGATGCCAAGAAAATCCATTTCTGGGCGACCGAGGTGGGATTGGAGCCCCTGCTCTTCCAATGGAAGCTAGGCATGAGCTAGTGCGTCGTCGCTCTCGGCAACCTGCCCGGTAATAATAGTAATAATAATAATAATAATAATAATAATAATAATAATAATAATAATAATAATAATAATAATAATAATAGACTAATAATAATAATAATAATAATAATAATAATAATAATAATAATAATAATTGCAGTAGGTCTAATAATAATAAAACAAAAATATACTGAGCCCGTTAGAGGAGGCTATCCGGGTACCACCCGTCGAAAGAAATGGTACTTCGAACGACCCCGTCCTTCGAGCCCACAACCTGAGAGGATCGGATGCATGTCTCTAAGAGCTTGCTTAGCACGCGAGGCTTGGTCCAGGGCATCTGGGTCATTTTGCACGGAAGACTTGTCATAGACGCCCAAAGGAATACATCCGCAAACACAAAGCTAACAATAAAGAGATCCAGTCTTAGGTAAAATTTCGTGCATGATTTATTCATAAAAGAAACCCCTAATCTACTTCTGAGGGTTAAAATCAGCTAATCTGCTGATCTAATTACAATGGTGAGTCAATCCCTAAAATGAAGTTAAGTAACCCTCGAGAAGTCCTAATTACAAGAAAGCAAAAGCAACAACTAAGCTAGGCGCGTGGTACGAGAGAAAACTAACGCGAAGCAAAGTTACAAGTAAATAACTCGGTATAATTTACATTTAACAGCAAAGAAAATCCAATCCCTAGGTTAGGATGGTACCACGTTCACATTTACATTAATATTTAATGTCTATCTAAACCTGACGTGAATAAAAATATTACGACGAGACGCGTCGTAATCAAAGACTTATTGCAAGAGCTAATGATAGTTGACCACAGACTATAAAAAAAACATTACATAAAATACACTCTTATAATTAACAGGGTACAACATGGGTAAATGCACTAGTAAATCAATCAATGAACACACAACACAAGCCTGCCATCGCGAACTGAAATGCTGTTTGCAATCAGTCGTCATCTCAAGCGTGTAAATTAGGTTGGCAATGCGCAATCATCACTGCGACTTACATGGCTTCGAATCATGCGGGCCATAAGGTACGAAATACTGGCCCCGAAGATTCATGCCGTCGAAAACGAAGTGTCAGCTCATTTAAGTTGTCATCTCCCACAGGAAATGATGTAGAATCATGGTGTCAAAATCAACAACAAACAAATGGGTACAAATTTACTGGGCTGTAATTAATCAATTAATTAATCCGTCGGTTTAGGGTAATTATGTATATGATTTATAATCAAGGTTTGTGTAATGTATTAGATGATTTAATTTAGGACACCAGTCGTTGGCTGAATGTGATCTCACCAGAGATTCACTCTAAGAACATGACTTCTAAAAGTCAACAACACAATGCTCTGAGCTAAGAACTGCTCAAGCAACAATAACATAGGTTAGCGCGTTTTACACCATTTGCACGCAAATAACATTGGTCGTCTAGGCCGCAGCTCATTGACACCGGATTTAACCAACAATCGTAAGGGGACTTTAATCCGCCCTTCCTTACTACAACAATGTGTTCACAGACACGATAATAACATTAGCTAGCCTGACATGATACAAAAAACTGGGTCAATTTACATGTGTATTAAACCTTCATTACAGCTCGCTAGATGATACACTTCATCAGCTCAAAATACAAGGAATTCCTATAAATTAACATTCCCTCACTTTCATAGTGGTAAACAAAAATCAGATGCTCACAGCTCCCAAAGCTGTTTCCCAACGCTTGGTTATATAATCGGTGATTATGTGATTCCATGTGATCATGACGTCATTAGCAGTCTAAAATAGTCAATACAGTCGTCTCCCACTGAATGCTGGGTAATAAAAGTTTCCTACTGCAAGTATCTCGCGTGTCAAATACACTCTACACAGCACTGAGTGTGGCTCGGCTTCATGAATGTAGCATCTCAAAACGGTACAATCTATCTGACAGAAACACGTAATACAGTCCTAGTGTGCTCTGCAGATCGCTTATAAATTGATTATCGCTTCCATCATATTGTCCATCACTGTTTGTTACCCTTTCTAACAATATAACGTTGCAAATATATCAAAGATGATTAAATATAAGACTGCACACTTCTGCAGCTTAACTTCTCTGACATTGGAAGATATGTCACTCGTCCTACTCATTGAACTCGTAGGTTCTGTGCATTGCTCGGCACATTCACAAACAAAATAACAACATCTAACCTCTACGATGATGTTTGAAATGATACGGTTGTAGTTTCAACTTCATGTCCCCAGCAATCTTACTGGACATGAGTTCGTTCCTTCCAGAAACTTATCGTGGTAAAGAGTACTCACAAAATGTCAACCAAATAGTACGAAAAATATTCCAGTGTCTGTCGACTGTAAACCGATACGATAATAATGTGTTTCAAAACCAAAATGAGGGGCCTACAATATAGGGTGTTCCCTAAGTATTTCAGAAGTTCACATCTTCTGGCTAATGGTGTCCTTTACTTGGCACAAATTCAGCCTTCACCTGGCTGGTCAATTATACACTGAAAAAACATACAAATAAATGTGCACCTGCCGTATAGAACACGGTATTGGTGACTAACAAATATTGTCCCAGCTCCAAAAAACAAAAGACCTAATCTAGCCCTGCCTATGTGGTCTTACTATCAGTTTCGGCTAACAGATAATTACAAGTTATGTATGCCTGGACAAACCTTGTACAATGGGTGAAGATACAGGACTCACAGTGACATTTCGAGTTGTTCACCTTCCAATTTCCAGGTTGGAAGGGGTAATATATCTCCAATCCTCCTGACATATTAATTGGCAAGGCCAAAGGTCCTGGCCTGTCCTCTTCATCCTCCATCACGTACATGGCTCGTCCTTCATGGTTTTTGGCAAACCTTCCCCTCATGGTTGGATTATTTCTTCGGTTTTTCCCTTATCATAAGAGAAGTTATTCCATCTCGAATCTCACGTGTAGTTGGTGAAATGCTCTGATCACGTGGCACATTTTACACTGCAAGGCGATTAATTTTACTGAAGCTATAATTTTACGCAGTACACTAATTATCTCACTGGCTTTAGACAGATGCAGGTGGTTACAAAAATGGCTCTGGTTTGTCCTGCTTACGGTACAACTGGTGGTATCTCTCACAGAATTTACTTACTTCAATATCACTGAAAATCTCGGCAATCACGAATAAATACACGTGATGCGAGACATTTCCATTACTTATTTTGTTAGTAGCGCTCGATGGGCTGTTGTAAAACGCAGTTGGTTGAATATTTCGCCGGTCTTCAGGCAGCGTGGTACTATTCACGTGGCGAAGCAAAAAATGTTAGAATTCACTAAATAAATTCAACTTTGCGAAATAACTGTTCACAAGCCTTGCACGTCCAATATAGAGTATATACTTTCCACTTGAATGTCGTTATGCACTCAGCACGATGGCTGTGGGTAATTCCCCACACACACTTATGGGTGTCCACTTCGAAAAAACGTGGTCTTCGTCAACTATGACGGACAATCGAAAACACGCGTAGTCACGACGGTCTATCAAACTGGTGTGTTGTAGCCAGGAACTGCTTTCCGGTTCCAAGGAAGTTGTAAGTCGTTGAGCGACTAATTACATTAATCCCCGCATATCTGCGGCGTAAATACCTTAACCATAAATGAGATTTACCAATTCCAAAGGCACAAGTGAATGGTAAATTAAGCAGAATTACATGTGGCATGTTCCTAAGATATGCAGTATCAAAATTGCATGTAAAATATATCCAGGAAGAAATTAAGCTGTCCTCGACGAAATCAAAACAGCATAATAATCATGAGGAAGCTTCTGAGTGCGTTCTATCAAACCGAGCACAAGGAGTAAAGATGCTCTCAAAGACATATTGAAGACATGAACGGATATGGACTCAATTCGACATACAAAAATCAGAATTTCAAATTAAAGAACATGTTATTTGAGTCATAGTGGGTCGACTGGCTCTCATCACAGTTTGCCTAATGACAAAGTATTAAAACACACCGGGTATTTACGACATACTGTACAGTACATGATAATTTAACATTTAGCATAAAATATATGAACTCATAGACTTGTTAACTAATGACGGTATAGATGATTCCTCAATATGGCTGCCCCCAGGGGCTCACAACTAGCGGGGACGCGGGCTGGCAAACACGGGACCCCAGCTGAGTGCGACATTGTTTCCACTTGGCTCCTCTCTGTCATATATCCTGCGAACCTCCCTTGGTCAACTGTTGTTCTCTTCCAACCCACGGTATTAGGTTATCCAAGACCTAGAGTGGTATTCATCTTTCTGCCTTAATTGACCCTCGTTTCATCATTCCTGATACCCTTATTCATCGAGCGGTCAGGACTCGTCTTTTCTCTTCATGGCATCTCGTACCTTCTGCAGCAGGCCCTATAGGAGGCAGGGTGTGTTTAGCCCTGCCCTATATGGAGCATCCCAGGTTGTGCTTTACCCTAAAGGGTTCACAGCTGATGAGAATTTCCTGGGCTAGGTTTGGTTTCTCCATTGCGTTTGAGCCGGATTCTCTCCTCTTCCCCTTTGCTATCTGCATATCATGGTTCTACTTATTTCCAACTCGTTACTGTTCGAGAGCTGAGGGTTTTTCCTTAATGCTCTTTTTAGCCTATTTTCATTTATGAAACAAGATGTTCAGTAAAGAACATATAGCCTACTTTCTCCTAAATGCATGGGTATTGTTATAACCCTTTGTCCTTTTCAATGAGTACAATTGAATGTTGGTTGTAGTAGCTTGCTGAAATACAACGTGCTATACGGATATTAAACATGAATATGAGGTGCCCTTTGCTAGTGCTACCTCTGTAAAAAAATGTCATTCAATTCGATTTCACCGTATTTGAAATGATATGGAGAATTGATTTGCACACATACATGGCCACTATCTGGAAACTATTCGGCTGATGACCTTGTAGCTCAGTCAAACGATGCTTCCAACAAAGGGGTATGTTGTTGCAAAATTTGGTAGGTATCAAATGATTAGGTTGGTCCCAATTTGATTTAAGCCTTTATCATTTGGATGGCCGCCATTCCGTTTCCGTCAAGATGGTGGCGATATAAAACATGACACTGAGGTGCCCTTTGCTAGTGCTACCTCTGTACCAAATTTCGTTCAATTCGATTTTACCGTGTTTGTATTGATAGCGGGAATTGATTTGCACACATACATGGCGCTGCCATATGCAAACTATTGGACTGATGACCTTGTAGCTTGGTCATAGAAGGCTTCTCACATAAAGGTATATAGTTGCAAAATTTTGTAGAGATCAGATGATTAGGTTGGTCGTAATTTGCTATAAACTTTTTACATTAGGGTGGCCACCATTATGTTTCCGTCAAGATGGCGGAGATATAAAACATGACACTGAGGTGCCCTTTGCTAGTGCTACCGCTGAACCAAATTTGGTTAAATTCCGTTTCACCGTATTTGAAAAGATAGAGGGAATTGATTAGCACACATACACGACCGCCATCCGCAAATTATCGGGCTGAGGACTTTGTAGTTGGGCCAAAGGATTCTTTATACACAACGGTATAATGTTGCAAAATGTGGTAGTGATCAGATGATTAGTTTGGTCGTAATTTGATTTAAGCTTTTAACATTTGGGTGACCGCCATTGCGGTATTGTAAAGATGGCGGCGATATTAAACATGACACTGGAGTGCCCTATCCTACTGCTACCGCTGAACCAAATTTCGTTAAATTCGGTTTCACCGTATTTGAAAAGATAGAGGGATCGATTTGCACACATACATGCCCGCCATCTGCAAAATATTGGGCTGATATTCTTTTAGTTTAGTCAAAAGACGCTCGCCATATGAATATATGTTATTGCAAAATTTGGCAGAGATGGATGATTAGGTTAGTCGTAATTTGATTTAAGATTTGAACTTTTGGGTGGCCGCCATTAGGTTTCCGTCTAGATGGTGGTGATATACGTAAAACATGACACTGAGGTGCTCTTTGCTAGTGCTACCTCTGTACCAAATTTCGTTTAATTCGGTTTCACCATGTTTGAATTGATAGGGGGAGTCAATTTGCACACATACATGCCCGCCATCTGCAAACTATTGGGCTGATGATCTTGTGGTTTGGTCAAAATATGCTTCCCACATAAAGACAGCTGTTTCAAAATTTGGTAGAGATCAGATCATTAGGTTGGTCGTATTTTGATTTAATTTTTTAATATTTGGGTGGCCGCCATTACGTTTCCGTCAAGATGGCGGCAATATAAAACATGACAGTAAGGTGTCCTTTACTAGTGGTACCTCTGTACCATATTTCGTTCAATTCGGTTTCACCGTCATTGAATAGATAAGGGGAATCTATTTGCACACATACATTGCCGCCATCCACAAAGTATTGGGCTGATGACCTTGTAGCTTGGTCAAAAGATTTTTCGTACATAAAGGTATAACTTATCAATAAATATGATGTAGTTTCCATTTGAGCGGATGAATTATCAATAAATGATAAAATGGTCCGGTTAGCTCAAACAATGCCAGCGTTTCGCCCCAGTGTGCCGTTGGGCTCGTCAGTTGGTACAGACACACCTACCAATACGCGTGGCTAGCACATACTGAGAAGGCCATGCAAGACACAAAATACAAGCAGTATTGACGTCACGAGCATGCCAATGTGCTACGGGAGTCAAACTCCCTTTCATAAAAACAAAAGCCTTACCTTGGCAATCCAAATAAGGTTTTTAATATTCCCGAAGGGAATATGATGTAGTTTCCATTTGAGCGGATGAATTATCAATAAATGATAAAAATGGTCCGGTTAGCTCAAACAATGCCAGCGTTTCGCCCCAGTGTGCCGTTGGGCTCGTCAGTTGGTACAGACACACCTACCAATACGCGTGGCTAGCACATACTGAGAAGGCCATGCAAGACACAAAATACAAGCAGCATTGACGTCACGAGCATGCCAATGTGCTACGGGAGTCAAACTCCCTTTCATAAAAACAAAAGCCTTACCTTGGCAATCCAAATAACCTCACATTGGCATGCTCGTGACGTCAATACTGCTTGTATTTTGTGTCTTGCATGGCCTTCTCAGTATGTGCTAGCCACGCGTATTGGTAGGTGTGTCTGTACCAACTGACGAGCCCAACGGCACACTGGGGCGAAACGCTGGCATTGTTTGAGCTAACCGGACCATTTTTATCATTTATTGATAATTCATCCGCTCAAATGGAAACTACATCATATTCCCTTCGGGAATATTAAAAACCTTATTTGGATTGCCAAGGTAAGGCTTTTGTTTTTATGAAAGGGAGTTTGACTCCCGTAGCACATTGGCATGCTCGTGACGTCAATACTGCTTGTATTTTGTGTCTTGCATGGCCTTCTCAGTATGTGCTAGCCACGCGTATTGGTAGGTGTGTCTGTACCAACTGACGAGCCCAACGGCACACTGGGGCGAAACGCTGGCATTGTTTGAGCTAACCGGACCATTTTTATCATTTATTGATATTTCATCCGCTCAAATGGAAACTACATCATATTCCCTTTGGGAATATTAAAAACCTTATTTGGATTGCCAAGGTAAGGCTTCTGTTTTTATGAAAGGGAGTTTGACTCCCGTAGCACATTGGCATGCTCGTGACGTCAATACTGCTTGTATTTTGTGTCTTGCATGGCCTTCTCAGTATGTGCTAGCCACGCGTATTGGTAGGTGTGTCTGTACCAACTGACGAGCCCAACGGCACACTGGGGCGAAACGCTGGCATTGTTTGAGCTAACCGGACCATTTTTATCATTTATTGATAATTCATCCGCTCAAATGGAAACTACATCATATTCCCTTCGGGAATATTAAAAACCTTATTTGGATTGCCAAGGTAAGGCTTTTGTTTTTATGAAAGGGAGTTTGACTCCCGTAGCACATTGGCATGCTCGTGACGTCAATACTGCTTGTATTTTGTGTCTTGCATGGCCTTCTCAGTATGTGCTAGCCACGCGTATTGGTAGGTGTGTCTGTACCAACTGACGAGCCCAACGGCATACTGGGGCGAAACGCTGGCATTGTTTGAGCTAACCGGACCATTTTTATCATTTATTGATAATTCATCCGCTCATATGGAAACTACATCATATTCCCTTAAAAACCTTAAAGGTATAACGTTGCAAAATTTGGTAGAGATCAGATGATACGGTTGGTCGTAATTTGATTTAAGCTTTAAACATTTGGGTGGCCGCCATTACGTTTTCGTCAAGATGCCGGCGATATAAAACATGACAATTAGGTGCCCTTTACTAGTGCTACCACTGTGTACCAAAATTCGTTCAATTCGGTTTCACCGTGTTTGAATTGATAGGAGGAATCGATTTGCACACATACATGGCTGCCATCTGCAAACTCTTCGGCTGATGATCTTGTAGGTTAGTCAAAAGACGCTTGCCAAGTTAATATATGTTGTAGCAAAATTTGGTAGAGATCGGATGATTAGGTTAGTCTTTGATTAAAGATTTGAAAATTTGGGTGTCCACTATTACGTTTCTGTCAATACGGCGGCGATATAAAACACGACACTGAGGTGCCCTTTGCTAGTTCTACCTCTGTACCAAATTTCGTTCAATTCGGTTTCACCGTGTTCGAATTGATAGAGGGGACAGACATTCGAGTACACATACTCACATACACACACTCTCACTCTCACACACTCAGAGACACACAGACAGACACACAATTTTTGGCCCTGTGTCGATCTCATAAGTCTACTTTTATTTTTTGCAAAAATCGAAAGTAGGCTAAAAATAGGCTTATGAGATCACTTTTTGTCCGTATGTCTGTCTGTGTGATGGTGTGTGTCCCCACCTAATAACTTCTAAACGGCTGGGGCGATTTCATTGAAACTCGGTAAGTTTATAGCACTATTCCGGAAGACTCCAACCGTGCCCTTCAAATTTTGTTACGTCTCACCAATCCACCATGGCGGCTGTGCGAAATATTTTACCAGCATTCAATATCTCCGAAACTATTACTGATATCACCCTGGAATATTTTACGGTGATAAAGGGAACTGCTAGGTGTTTACCTATGTGATTTTCGAAATCCTGGCAACTACAAAACCAACAAGGCGGTCAAGCGAAGTTGCGACTTTTAAATAGATGTTTCTCGCGATTAAACCAACCAAACGCAATAAAACTTGGTACAGTATATGTTTATACACATTGTAATACACCGACATCTAGCTTCATTCAATTGTTTACATAACCTCAAGATGGCGGTTGTGCGGATTATTTCACTGGCATTCCATATCTCTGGAACTATTTGCGGTATCACCCTGAAATTTTGTACGGATATAAAGGGCTCAACTGAAAGTTCATCTATAAGACTTTCAAAACCAGTTAACTACAAACGAACATGTTGGCCAAGCGAATTTGAATATTTTAAATAGAGCTTTCCCGCGATTTAATGATCCAAACACAATCAAACTTGGTACAGGAAATGTTTATACACATTGCAATGTACTGAAATCTAATTCAGTTCAATTGTTTACGTATCCTCAAGATGGCGGCTGTACGAATTTTAAAAATTAAATTTTTATATCTTGTGTCGTAATCATACGATCAAAGTGAAAATTTGAATAATGAACCTACGCAATAATTTTCCTTTAGTGGTACATGACTCTATGGCCTATACATATAACAATCCAACATGGCGACCACCGAAATATTTAGACGGTTCTCAATATCTGCGAATATATTACATCTATGAAACTGATTTCTTTTTATGTTCATAGGGGCTATGAACATAAATTCACCTATAGGACTTTCAATAACAAGGTGATCACAAATACAACATGGCAGCGGCGCGAAGTATAAATATTCACATGGTCGTTTCTCGCAATTTAACCATCCGAGTGCAGTGACACTTGGTACAGTAAATCCTTACACAAATGTTAATCCTCGGGCATCTATTTTTTTCAATTGTTTCCATAACCACAAGATGGCAGCTGTGCGAAATTTTAAAATCTCGTTTTTACTTCTTGTGTCCTAATCATGCGATTGAAGTTGGAATACTATACGTACACAATAATCTTCATGTAACAGTGCATAACTGTAAGACCTACATATATAAAATCCAACATGGCGACCATCCGCAATGTTTAGTCGGTTCTCAATATCTACGAAACTTTTACAGCAATCAAACTGAGATATTGTATGTTGATAGAGGCTATATGAAAATAGGCTGTATAGTTCTTCACGGAACTACTTGTTTTGTCCTTTTTTCTAGTAAGAAAGTTAGTTATTATGTCAGTAGTTAGTTATAGTTGTAGGTTTCATGTCATCATCTTTCATCTTTCATCCAAACCATTAGAGGCCGATAACCTAGATGTTAGGACCCTTAAAATAACAATTATCATCCTCAGCATTATGGCTGTTGAACCTTTAGTGTCGTGGTAACTATACCCACTCTCTCCTATGAAGCAGGTGACGCGATCAGCAGGCATCTTCGTATATGATTAGGATCGAGGTAGTCGTACCCTTAAGCAGTGAAACCATTTTTAGGATGGTTGAAATGGGAGTCTAACCAACCCAACATTTGCCTAGGAAACCACGATAAACCACCTCTAAGATAAGCTAGGTGAGAATCGAACTAGACTCTTCTCAGCTTCGCCTCGCGTGGCGTAGTGTACCCTGTTCCATTCCTCAAACCAGAATTAAAATTCCTGACGGACCCAGCAACAGAACCCACACTGCAGGGGTGACAGATAAAATGCTAGCCACTATTCCTCGAAGTAGTCATATACCTTCTTCTTCTGCGCGAATGGGTCTCCTAGGACCATGCGGAATCAACACTTTTGGCCTTGATGTTTGCCCAATAACTCTTCATGCCCAACGATTGAGCGAGTCTTCGTTGCTGCGACCAGACTTGTCTGGTAGGTCTTCTCTCTTCTGCCTCAAAACCCCATGTATGAGTAATTTTCCTAATTTCCTCACGATCCTTGAGATTGGGAAAACCCAATTCAGCTAAGTCCTTTTGCGCCTGTTTGTACCAATTGGACCTTGTTGCCTTTTTCTGCAAAACCGTATAGATTTTATTTGTTAGCCTAGTTGGGTCCATTCTGTCATGTATCATTGTATTGGTATAAGCATTATTACAATTTCAATAACATAAATTAAAGTTCTACTAATAATAGACCGATGAAGTGTGTATGTGAACGCAGTGGTAACGTGTTTTAGTAGACAGTGGCTGGCGCCAAACACAAGGCTACATAAGCCAATTAAACAGTCGATAGGTGTGACCATGTAGGCGATCAGTTTTAATTATTTGCTGCAGTCAACTGTCATCTATCAGAGCTGATGTATTCACAATAATTGGTATATTTACCACTGCTAAATATAGACCACACCCTCTACCTGATAACACTGTGTTGGGTTAGGGAGGGATACAATGATGATGAATGTCATTTTAAGGGGCAGAAGAGCAAGGGCATCTGCCCCTAAGGAGGGGTATTTACAATAATTACAATAATAACAACAATAATATACTACTCGAACACATATTTTCATTTGAGACCGTTTTGTCTAGTCTGCAAGCTTCTGTTTGCGAACAAGTCGCCTACATGATCCCCTATTAGCAGTTAGCACTGTGGTCTCCACTGCTTCTACATCTCTCACTTTGAAATAGTTCAACACTGAATCTAACCATCGCCTCCTAAGTCTACCTCTGTTTCTCTTACCCTCTACAGCCAAACTCATTAACATCTTGGGTAATCCCTTCTCCCCCACATAATATGAATGATAATGATAATAATAATAATAATAATAATATTTTCTTTTTTTTAAGAGGGAAGTGGAAAAATCTTGCATAAGACCTTGAGAAGGGTCCGCACTCCTCAAGAGTGTGGGGTTCTTACCCACTAAAAAACCACACCCCGTCCTCTTGACAAAACCCATCCCGGGACCACTTTCGTATTACTTCAGGATGGAGCCATTTTCTTTGCTTCACAAGCACCATCTTACTTCTCAAATCATAGTCCACGGATTGCAGACTTAATCATCTAAATCGAGCAAGTCCCCATCCGACTTCTTCTGACGAAGAACCACCTCAACGAAGAAAGCGACCGTATCCCAGCTGAGCTCGTTCCACAGCATAATACCAACTATGTTGTCCGGCGTTATTGGACCAACCTCAGCTTCGAGTCGTTGTTTTTCCGCTGCCCAACGAGCACAGACGAAGAACGTATGATATACGTCATAATAATAATAATAATAATAATAATTTCGAGACATCAGGGTTTTAAATTGGAATCTGCCAGGAACGCGAAAGAAGGCACTGATTGATGGACAGAGAATACTGGGAGGAAGTCATGGCCGGTAGAAGAACAAGATCTAGACACTAATAAAATTGATTGTAAACAAGCAGTCCAAAAGGGCTCAATTCATATGTAAAAATAATAATAATAGTAATAATCAGCTGATCTCTCTAAGAGATATGCCTGGCGCAGCGGTAACGTTCTCGCCTGCTGTGACCAAAGTTTCAGGATTGAATCCTGGCGCAGTCAGTAGGCATTTTAGGGTGCGCAAATGTGAGGGAGCTGTATCAGTAGATTCACTGGAACGGTAAAGATCCTCTTCAGGACAAATTTCCGGCACCCTGGCACCTCTAAAAGCCACAGTAGTTAAAAGGGACGTAAAACCAACATTATTATTATTATTATTATTATTCTTTCTTCGTTTTGCCCACTTAGGGAGCGCGCTTTAACTTGTTGACTCGGGTTGATGGAGCTTTCCTCTTCTTCTCCTCCCAAAATCTCCTCATGAACTCACTATGCCCCTTCTTACGTTCCTCCGTCCATTTTTTTTCCAGTGGTCTTTTTAGCTTCTTCGGCGAAAGAGTGATTTGTAACTCGGGTTCCAAAAGTCTTGCGATTCATGATGCTATCTTCTGTAATGTTTATTTCCTTTAAGTCCTGTTTGATTTCTTCTAACCAACTGATTTTGACCTTCTTTGAATTAATTATATCAAGCAGTTTTTTTGCATATCTGGTGTTGTCCATTCGGCAGATGTGACCATAAAATTTCAATCGTCTCTTACGCACGGTATCAGTGAACTTATTGATTACTGTGTACAAGTCTGTCGTTTTCCTTTTAATCCATATACCATTAACATAAACGGGGCCATATATTTTCCTGAGAATTTTACGTTCCTGGATTTCGATTTCACCAATTTGAGAGTGGCCTCCTAGAGATATAGTTTCGGAGGCGTACAATGCTTCCGGAAGAACAACTGTCTGGTAGTGCCGTAGTTTTGCATTTCGTGACATCACTCTTTTATTATAGTGATTCCATGTTATTCGGTATGCTTTCTGAAGTTTGGTAGCTCTTTCTAAATTAGCTTTCCTGTCCAATCCAGACGGTACAATAATTTCTCCTAAATATTTGAAGGAAGGTACGTGTCTAATTATTCCATAGTTGGTCTGAAGTGGAGATCTCGGGATATTCTGGTCTCCATTTACTATGAAATGCGTCTTCTCATACGATATTTGGAGTCCTGTCTTTGATGCTAACTCATGTAACTTCTCTATGGCATACTTGGTTTCTTCACTAGTCTTGGTAAAGATAGCTAGATCATCAGCAAAAGCTAGGCATTTTACTTTTATTTTCTGTTCCAGAGTACCAATGCTTATGCCTTTGATGTTGTTTTCCCACTCCCTGATGACTTTGTCGAACACTAAGTTAAAAAGCAGTGGGGAGAGGCCATCACCTTGTCGAACTCCGGTATGTACTTCGAAAGGCTCTGATAGTTCACCTAGGAACTTCACTTGAGATGTTGTGTCAGTGAGAGTCTGGCGGATTAAGTCCCTGGTTTTCCTGTCAACTCTGAGCTCTTATAGGGTGTTCAGAACAGTTTGTCTGTCAATAGAATCGTACGCCTTCTTAAAATTATTATTATTATTATTATTATTATTATTATTATTATTATTATTATTATTATTATTATTATTATTATTATGTGTATGATGCGACGCAGACAATGATTAATAAATATCTACGAGTGATTAAGTAAAAATTCAGACTTTCACGACCGGTGTTGAAATAGGAATGTCTGTTTCGCGGGCTTATAGGCCGTATTCTAAGGACATTTGTTGTTCAGACGTTTCGCTGAAAACTGCGTTCAGCATGTTGACAGGTTACATTAAGCGAGGTAAAACAAGTAAACAGAAGATATATAAATAGTCAACAACCCACACATAGAGGCTACCATAGCAACGGCGTACCGCATAAAAGTAATGCATCAAGGACAGGGCTGCTCTTCTGTTGCATCTTCTCGTCTACGACGGTCAATGAGGGCAGGCTTCAGGGGATTAAGGTCTGGAAGCCAAGCTCTGTTCACACGTTCTGCTTCCTCCTTAAGATTGAAGCTGTTAGTATGCTTCAGGATTTGAATGGCCTCCCTTTGTAGCCTGGCATGATAAGACACCGTGGTGGACAGACCTTCGGTGTCTCCATATCTTACCTGCGAGTAGGGAGTGTGCTGCAACAGTGGATTTATTTGTTTGTCCCAGCCGGCTGTGTCATTCGTGTTCCTTGAGGCGAGTGGCAATATTTCTTTTCGTTGTTCCAATATATACTCGGCCACAATCACACGGGACATCCTCATACACGTGTCATACATGAACACTCTTTGTTCAAACGGGAATTTCTCGTAATTTGCCATATAAATGGATTTTACAATACACCTATGACACGTCTTATACACTGCACTACGTTTTATACACTGTATAGATAAACGAAACGTCTTCTACACTGCACAGGGAAGCGTAATCTGACTGTTTTACTAAACCCACCATTATTGCTGCTCACTCCGCCTGGGGAAGTGAACGAATCGCCCGGCCGCAGGGTGAAGCGAACACACTGTACATCTCCAATTTTAACAATCTCTTTTTCTTCGTTCTTTCCACTTTTCATTACCATTGTCTTACTTTCTCTACACAAACAAAAAAAATGTATTTTCCAAAAAGCTACTGTTAAAGTAAGGTGAAAAAAATCCATTCGCTACTGTGCATAATTTCTGAGAGAAAGGTTCAAAAAAAGTTGAAAATTACCATGGGCAATATAGGATATTACGGAGTTTCTTAAAGAAATGTCATGTTTCTTCTTACGCAAAATACATGCGATGTAAGTGACGTATAGTTTAGTGAGACAGGAAGAGCACTCTAATCCCTATGTGTAGGAAAGGATATTTTCCACTGGCATGATACATTAACTCAACAACCTTCCTTCTGCTATTCCAATTTTCCCCTCTCATTAACTTTGCAGTCACCTCGTTGTCTCTCGCTGCTTTCATCTCGCCGTTAACAGTGACCGCAATCCACTCTCGCGGCTCTTTAAGCATGCTGAGCGGCTTAGCCTACCTCTGATAACAGCCCTCAACTCTGTCCAACTCTCAGTCGAAAGGTCATAAAATACTCCAACCCTTACTGTGTCTTTTACGGAATATTACTCACTGACACCTTTGCATTGTGTGTCGTTTACGATGAAAGTAGGCGGACTGGATTTTTCCCGCGCAGACGGATTGACTGCCCGCGGCTTCTCCGCCTGGGGTTGGTGGAGGGGGATGTAAGGAAGGCTGGGAGCCAGCCACACAGTTGGTTCCCAGCTGCAGTGTAGTGTAGATCGCTCGTCTCCATAACCTCTTCAAGTGCACTCGTCACGCTGCGTCATGTCTGTTGAAACAGCGCACTACGCCATCAAATTTTGTGTTAGGCTCAGCAAAACCGGGAAAGAGACTCACGATATGATCAAGACGGCTTACGGTGATAACGCCATGGGCAGATTGAGTGTTTTTGACTGACACAAACTGTTTCGGGAGGGGAGAGAGGAAGTTGAAGACGGCGCACGTTCACAGGCGCGGATTCAGTGGGGGGGGGGTCATGATCCCCCCCCCCCAAACGGAGACCATTTTTTTTTGCAAACTCAAAATACCAAACCACAATTTTTTTATTATTTTATTCAATACTGAAAATATTTTTATTGCAATTATTATGTTCTGTTACAACTGTTCATATTTACAACTTCATACCTGTTATATAAAAACAATTATTTATATAACAAAATCAACTCGTCTATTTTGTTTAGCAAACCTTGTGATTACCGAATCGATGTTTATAGTGATGTCACGATGGATGTGCAGCAATGCACGGATAGGAATTTGGGGCTTTTTTTCGCACCAAAAAGTTTTGCCGATGTCCAAACTGCAAGCTTGGTTGGCAATTTAAACTGTGACTTTCTCCCTTTGTCGGTACCAACTTGACTTGCCGAAACTATAACGTACCTTGATACTTTTCTCGAAGATGTAAAAGTCGCAAAACACGTCGTTGTAATTTGTACGAATATTTTTGGTGCGCTAAACGCATCAAATTTCTATCCATGTAGCTTGCAAAAAAATTGGTCTGGTTTTGTACGTTTGGTTATTTTGTGATTGCGTTTTTAGTGATACCATTTTTCTTAACAATTCCGATTCTCTGAACCCCTCCCCCAAGGCCAAACTCTAGATCCGTGCCTGTACGTTCAGGATGACCTTCGAGCACCAAAACGAATGAAAATGTGGCAAGTGTGAAGAATTTTTTGGACAATGACCGCAGAGTAAAGATTTGACGTGGAGGTCCTTAAAGGGCTGAGAAAACGCGTCGTCTGTGTCCACCCAGCGATCGTCAACTCCTGGTGGCTCCATCAAGTTAATTAATGTGTTGCGCCACACAGCCTTCCACGTGCTGCCGTACCTGGTCCAACATAACATCGCAACGCTGCCTCAGCCACCCTACAGTCTCAACATTGCCCCAGCAGACTTTGTCCTCTATCCCTACCTCAAAACCACCCTAAAAGGACATCGTCACGGCTCCTTGGAAGCGTTGCAACAGACCGTGACGAGGGAGCTCAACAGCATTTCGTGTGCCGCCTTCCAGAAAGTGAAGGAGGGTTGAAAATCTCGCTGACAGCGGTGTGTGGATGCAGAAAGGTCCTACTTTCAAGAATATTGAGCGTATGTATCATTTCTGTCAATTTATTTATTGACTCAATCTCACTACTTTCAGGACAAACCCTGTATTCCGCAGGCTATGATAAGTTTACATTTAATTGCGGTAGGTGGCAGGCATGCATTAGGCAATCTATAGGAACGCACCTGGAGCCGGAAATGACTACTTCATGAATCATTCATTTACATTTTTCGGAATTGGTTAGATAGATATTAGCGTTTGACAGTAGTATATCACCTGATGTACGATGTAAACAGTGAAAATGGCGGGCTCGTACTATAAACATATTGTTACGATTTCAAGGTATTTGGGTGAATAGTTCAGTGAATATAGTGTTTTAAGAGTGTTGAAGAGATTGAGGGTATACCATCAAGTGACAATGGAACTGATAGAGGTGATATTTTAAGAGTGAACAGTGCATTTATAGAACAGCAAATCAGGTTGATTTGTAGACTACATTTGGTGAGATGAGAATTCCCTTGGTGATGCTACAGATAGAAAGGGGTTGAACAGCATCTGCAATAAATATTTGAAACTGTGACCAGAAACACGCCTCTCCTATGTGATTGAACCTCTGAATTTTCTATTATTATTATTCTTCTGTCACGGAATTACTTTTGTACTGTATATCTTTTATAATGGAAGGCATATTCTCTGTTTTGTCATGGTTCTTCATGGCCTGTTGAGTACAATAAATGATGATGAATCTGCCTACAATGATCAGGGTTTCTGATACGTATAATGCTTCAGGTTGTTAGTTAGTTATTGTTGTTTTAAGGGTGGAACTACGAGGTCATCTGCCCCTCGTAACACAGATGAAAGTATACAATTTTGGAATGGAATTAAAAATTTAGAGGTGGATACCTAAATTTGAAAAGACCGAAAATTAATAATATAAAAGTTAAATAAAACAAAAATTATAAAAATAAACAAAATTACGGAAAAACAAAAAATCATCATTCAAAAACGAACAAGTCGTTGAGTAAATGTACACTGGAAAATTTAGATTGCTGGCCCTAACCCAATCTCACTTATAAACTGGATGACGAGATCAGCATCCACCGCGTCACTGGCTGATATACGTTTGAGAGTCATCAGCAAACCAAGGTTTCTTCGTAAGTCAGCGAGATCCACACATTCGGTTAAAATGTGGGCCACGGTGAAAACGGCTCCACAGGTACAAAGTGGAGTGGGTGGATCTTGTATGACCTATACTTAGCCTACACGAAATGACGGACTTCCTCCGTGACCTGAAAGAGCTCCGCCACACGCGAGTAGTTACCTTGAATTACCGTGTTATAGTGCTTTAATTTTGCGTTCCGAGATATTGATTTTGTTGTATCTGTTCCAGGCTTTTTGTAATTTACAGATTCTCTCTTTCTTTGCATCATTATTATCATTGTTATTATTTTATGCAGTACATATAATAAATAGCCGGTACATTACAACATAACTATACGGGCTTCAGGGAACCAGAGTATAGTTACTGAAACAGCAACTTCTACGCTGGAATGTCGCTTCCGAAATATTCTGATTGTTGATAGAACTACTGCCTTCTGCATTAGTCTGTAGAGTTGCGTATCCTGATCCAGTTCTTTAAGGCCTTGGAGCAAGGTTCTTGGGATCACGCGCGTACTTGAGACAATGGTAGGTATGGTCTTTACCCGCTCTACATGCCATTGTCTTTTGATAGAGCCGACGAACTCGCTATATTTGCCGATCTGTTCTGTGTGTTTTAACTGGAGATTCTTGTTGTTAGGAATCGCAACATCAATCAAGTTAGTTTGCTTGATATTTTTGCTGACCAACAGATCCGGTCTGTTGTGTGATACCGATTGATCAGTCAAAATAGTCCGGGCCCAATACAACTAGTATTCCTTGTTTTCAAGAACACACTCAGGCTGATATTGGTGGTACGGAACTTATTATTATTATTATTATTATTATTATTATTATTATTGGGTAAGACTTGAAGATGCGACCCTAGTCGGGGTTCGAACCTAAACCTCCTGCTGTCCCGATAGGTACGTTTAAACATTTGCACCAATGTGACCACGCTTTGACCGAGACGCATATGCAAGTGGCTTCTAAATTCGAATCCTACAGGCGGCTCTCCTTACAGACATATTCCGTGTTTTTCCATTATCAACTCCAGGCAAATAGCGGAACGTTACAATCCAAAACACCACGGCCGATTCTCTCCAACGCCTTGACCAGTTTCATTCATTCATCTTCATGTCATCTCTCATTAACTTGAGACTGGTGCCTGGTGTCCCCAAGTTGCAGGATTGAATCCTGGCGCAGTCAGCTGGCATTTGAGAGTGTACAAATCCGACGGAACAGTTTCAGTAGATTTACTGGCTCGTTAAAGGTCCCCTTCGGAGCAAGATTCCGGCACCCCGGCATCTCTAGAATCCTCAGTACTTAAAAGAGACGTAAAACCAAACACATTATTATTAGGCCTATCAACATTCACTCCTCTCCTGAGGTTCACGTCAGCAAGGACATCCATTCATAAACGTCACTACCCCAGATAGTAATGCATGGACTTCTCGTCTCTGACCCTGTTGAAACGTGATAAATGAGAGGTAGAAAACCTTATTATTATTATTGGGGGTTGTGCTTAGGGTTAACAACCCTCTCATGTAAAAAGAGAATTGTTACGAATCTCTCACTTAAGCCTCGGAACGATTTAAGAATGGATACCCTACGAAGACATGGCAAAGGAAATGAGGACTTACGAATTGGTACATGGAATGCACGGAGCTTATATAAGGCTGGACAAATTCAAAGATTGAAAGACGAGCTCGAGAAGTATAAAATACAATTTGCTGCTATTCAAGAAACAAGATTTCCAGGGGAAGACATACAGAACTTCGGAGAGTACACTATGTTTAACAGTGGAACTCAATCCGGAAAGCATGAATTTGGAACAGCATTCCTCATATCAAAGGAATGTGTTGAAACAGTAATCCGGTTTGAGGCAATCAATGAAAGAATGTGCTACATACGAGTGAAAGGCCGATGGTTTAATATATCCATTATCAATGTGCATGCACCTACAAATGATAAAGAAGATGTGGTGAAAGACAGCTTTTATGAACAGCTGGAGAGGGTGTATGAAGGCCTACCACAACATGACATCAAGATAGTACTAGGAGACTTTAATGCCAAGGTAGGAAAAGAAAAGCACCTACAACCAACGATAGGTAATGAAAGCCTTCATGAGGAAACCTCTGAAAATGGGCTTAGAATGATCTCATTTGCAGAATCAGAAAGCATGAATGTCAGGAGTACGACGTTCCCACACAAGGATATACATAAGGAAACATGGTATTCAGCAGATGGAAAGACGGCAAACCAAATTGACCATATACTAATTTCGAATCGACACAGAAGCGCCATCACTGATATTCGTGCTTACCGGGGAGCTGACATAGGCTCTGACCACAACTTGCTGGTTGCATCCATGGAGGTGAAACTGAAAACTCACCACAAACAACAACAAGGGCGCGCAATACAATATGATCTACAAGCATTAAAGGAAACTCCTCAAACTTGTCAGTACCAAGTGGAAGTGAGCAACAGGTTTGGCGTACTTGATGAAGTAGGAGAAGAAGTGGATGAAAGTGGAACTACAGATATTAATAGATTGTGGAAGGATATCAAGAAGGTGATTCAAGAATCAGCTAAAAACGCATTACCTAAAGTGGAACGAAAGAAGAAATGGTTTAATGGTACATGCAAAACAGCAGTAGCAGCTAGCATCTCAGCAAGGAAAGCATGGCTACAGGACAGGAGAAATGAAGAATTGGAACAGCACTACAGGGAAACACGAAGAGAAACAAGCATAACCTTACGAAAAGAAAAGAAGCTTTACCTTAAACATATGTTAGAGAGTATTGAGAATGACCAGAAGGAGAACAACATCCGTAAAGTATATGGGACGGTGAATAACATTAAGAAAGGATACCAACCGCGATCAGCAGTTCTCCACGACAACAATGGTAACATCATTGCAGGAACAACCCACATATTACAGGCTTGGAAAGAGTACTTTGACCACTTACTGAACTGCCCTGAACCAGACAACAAATTGGAGAGAACCACTCTTTCAACGGTAGAACCTTTCATAAATGATCCTTCATATGAAGAGGTAACCAGCAGTCTGAAGAAACTGAAAAACCACAAAGCTGCTGGATCTGACGGTATACCAGTTGAATTGCTGAAATATGGGCGTGAGAAGCTTCATGAAAAACTGCATAAACTTATCCTGAAAATATGGCGCGAGGAACAAATACCGGATGAATGGAAGGAAGCAATTATTGTTCCAATACATAAGAAAGGAGATAAACATAACTGCGGAAATTACAGAGGAATATCCCTACTTGTCACAGCTTACAAATTACTGTCGCACATAATATTAAAACGACTAATTCCATACACCGAAGATATAATAGGAGACTATCAGAATGGTTTCCGTAAAAACAGATCAACAACAGACAATATATTTTGTATTAAGACAATCAATGAAAAAGTTTGGGAATATAACAAAAACGTCCATTACCTATTTATTGACTTCCAAAAGGCCTATGACTCAGTCCACAGAGAAACGGTGTGGGAAATTATGGCAGAGTACGGAATCCCACAGAAACTTATCAGCCTGGTCAAAATGTGTATGGAGGAGACAGTGAGCAAAGTGACACACTGTGGATCCGTATCAGACGGTTTTGAAAACAGAACAGGACTAAAACAAGGTGATGCGCTCTCCCCACTTCTCTTCAACATCGTTCTGGAAAAAGTAATTCGGGAAACCAAAGAAGCTGCAACTGGAGACCTAGCAGATAACAAACACAACATCCTGGCATATGCAGATGACATTGTATTAATAGGAAATAATGGAGGAGAAATTGAAGCTTTATTCAGGAAATTAAATGAAACTTCTGCAAAAATAGGTCTAAAGATTAATGAAGAGAAGACAGAATACATGATCATACAGAGAGAAAACATGACTACAGACCAACGCAACAACCTTCATATAGGCAATTTTACCTTTAAGAACACGCCAAACTTCAAATACCTTGGGGTAAATATAAATGACTGCAATAGAAGACAAGTTGAACACCAAATTAGATTGCGGAATGCAAACAAAGTTTACTTTTCCCTGCATAAATTACTTTCCTCCAAACTTTTGACCAGGAAAACAAAACTAAAACTATACAACACGATCATCAGGCCGGTACTGCTATACGGAGCTGAAACATGGAGTGTGACCAAAAGGGAGGAACGCCAACTTACAGTCTTCGAAAACAAGATATATAGAAAAATTTTCGGCCCCATCTTTGACCAGGAAACACAAAGATGGGTTCTCAGATCAAATCATGAGCTGTACAAGTTGGCCAATCAACCCAGAGTAGTGGACGTCATGAAAGCGAAACGGCTGCAATGGGCGGGGCATGTTATCAGAATGGACGCTGCCAGAATAGTTCGCCAGGTGTATGAGAAGAAGATCGAAGGCTCGAGACCCCCTGGAAGACCTAGGAGTAGATGGCAAGATGAGGTGACCGCTGACTGCAGACAAATGGGTATTATTACTGTATGGGAGAATACTGCGCTGGATAGGAGGAAATGGAGGCAGATAGTGAGAGCGGCACGGGATCGTCACGTCCCAGAAAGGCCAACGGAGTGAGTGAGTGAGTGAGTGTATTATTATTATTATTATTATTATTATTATTATTATTACTATACCTGGGTCGAAAGAGTCCATTGTGAAGTCAATTATTACCCCACACAACTTCTAACAGGACACGGATATTTCCGGAAATTCCTGCATAGAGTAGGCGGAGCGAGTGGTGCAACTTGCATAATATTATATTGTGACGACACCGATGATGTACTTGACACCTTCTCCATGTACGGCCATTGGATGATAAAGAGAGAATATGTGGAAACTGAATTGGGTGATCAGACACCAGATAATATTATTTCTATGATGATACGGAACCAGCAATAATGGGATCAGGTAGCAGTGTATATGGAGGATGTCCTTCGCCAGAAAAAGCGGGATTTGGAAGCGTACGAACGCCTTTAAGAAGAAATGAAGAAAGAAGAAGTTTGAAAGGCTAAGTAAGCACGACAATCACCTCAAGTAATGCGAGAGCGATTCCGGGGTGATGAACGCATCGTGGGAAAACGGATGTGGTTTTTAGTGGGTAAGAATCCCACACTACTGTGGAGTGCGGACTCTTCACAAGTGTATTTTCAAGATTTTCAACAGTCCCTCGTAAAAGTTAAAAAAAAAAAATATTATTATTATTATTATTATTATTATTATTATTATTATTATGATTATTATTATTAATAAGCCTCCGTGGCTTAGGCGGCAGCACGCCGGCCTCTCACCATTGGGTCCGTGGTTCAAATCCCGGTCACTCCATGTGAGATCTGTGCTGGACAAAACGGAGGCAGACAGGTTTTTCTCCGGGTACTCCGGTTTTCCCTGTCAAAATTTCATTCCAGCAACACTCTCCACTATCATTTCATTTCATCTGTCATTCATTTAATCATTGCCCCAGAGGAGTGCGTCAGGCCTCGGCAGCCGGCACAGTTCATATCCTCGCCGCTAGATGGGGGCTTCATTCATTCCATTCCTGACCCGGTCGGAGACTGGAAGCAGGCTGAGGATTTCCATTCCATTATTATTATTATTAAAATGGGTTTAATGCTCCTAGTATGATTGTCGGGACGCAACACTGCCAGAATTTTGCACTGGATGGATTAACGTGGTGGTACATCTACCGACACGAAAACGTCCCATTTAAAAAATGCCATTGGAATGAACCAGAATTGGGTTTTGGGTGGCAATTCTGAACGAATTGTAACTTACCACTCAGGCCGACTCAAGAATGTGAATATGAGGACTTACTTTAAGTCGAATGAACTGCCCAGTGCGGAGAAAAGTCGAAGAGTGTCTGTCTAATAAATACAGAGAACTGATTTAACTATCATCTGTAGATCGACACGATTGTGCCCGATGAATGGACGGGGTACAAGATATAAATATGTAAAAACACTCCTGGAAAATATGGCATGTATTTTATCATTAACACTTTTAAATGGGGCATTTTAGAACAACGCGTTTCGACCCTCAAGTGGTCATCATCAGATACTGATCACTGTGATGAGGTTTAAATTTTCACTAATTTAAATTTACCCCACTAATATTGCACAGTAGCTAGTCTTAAGATGATTTTAATACGATTCGCAATTTGAGTCTCGCCATACGTTAGTTTTGTTTTGTCTTAAGTTTTATAAATTATGTGAGTACCGGCCGAGGTGGCCGCTAACGCCCTACCTCGTGCCTCGCTGGCATCGGGAGATCGTGGGTTCGAATCCTACCTCGGCCGTCCTGAAAATGGTTTTCGTGGTATCCCATTTTCACCGCCAGGTAAATGCCGGGACGGTTCTTTTCAATAGGTCCACGGCCGATTTCCTTCCGATATCCCTTCCCTGACCCGTCCTAAAAAGAAAAATACATGGCCATTGGCAGCATTAATAAAAATATTATTAAATTATGTGAGTAAAGGTATATATGCACGTGTATACAATTTAGAATGTTGTTGTTTGAGTCTGCAGTCTTTTGACTGGTTTGATGCAGCGCTCCATGCTTTCCTGTTCTGAGCTATTCGTTTCATCTCTACATAGCTACCACACCCTACATCCGAGGCTATCTGTTTAACATATTCTAACCTTGTCTACCCCTACAGTTCTTGTCCTCGAACCTTCCTTCCAATACAAAGCTTCTCCTTTAACACCACGTTTCAAACGCTTCAATTCTCCTCTTTTCTGCTGCACCAACAGTCCAAGTCTCACTTCCATAGAGCGCCACGCTTCAGACAAAGGCTTTCAAAAATGACTTCCTAATACCTAAATCTATATTCGATGTCAACAGATTCCTTTTTTTTTTAGAAATGCTTCCCTTGCCTGAGCCAACATACTTTTTATATCCTCTTTGCTCCGTCCATCACTGGTTATTTTGCTTCCTAAGTAAATGAAGTCTCCTACTTCCTTCAGCTTGTCACCAGCCAATTTGATGTCCATAGAGGTTTCTGATTTTTTTCGGCTGCATTCCAATATATTTGTTTTACATTAATTTTATTAATTTTCATCATGAATTCTTTCCTCAAGACTGAGTCCATACTAATCAATTTAGAATAACTTACTGTAATAATAAATAAATAAATTACAAATTTAGCATGCGCTTGAAAACTCTAATTGTAATCTTCACTTATCCCAGTGGTGTACTCCTCACAGCAGTGTTGACTTGTCGCCCAGCTCACTGTTACTGGCGAGGTCAGCTCTAGGCTTATCGTAAAGCCATCGATACTTCCGACTTGACGTTTCAGTGCTACGCTAGTGCTATCTATCGGCCAGAAGTGAAATCACTTTAACTAGCCAATCACAGGCAGCCATTCAAATCGACATATCACGACAAATCCAGTTTTGTTGGTGATGTCACGATTTAGAGAACGAAATTCGATTTGTCGTGATATATCGATTTGAATGGCTGCCTGTGATTGGCTGGTTTAAAGTCATTTCACTTCTGACCACTAGATAGCTCTAGTTTAGCACTGAAACGTCAAGTAGGAAGTAACGATGGGTTTACTATAGCTTAGCATGACGTCAAGCGCGACATCTGTTATCGGAAGTTGTAACTGAGGTTGGAATAGATTATCGTTGTAACTGAACCTAAACTACTGAGGTTGGAATCACTTATGGTTGGTTGGTTGGTTCTTAAGTTTAGGGGCTGCGACAACGCGGTCATGTAGCCCCGTGTACTTTGGGTGTTTGTAGAATCTGTCTAATAACCGGTGTTAATTGTGATGACTGTATTATTGTGTGTTATCTGTTTTTTAATTTAAGTACAGGCAGCAACTTAGAATTTTTCAAATAGTTCCCACTTTTGCCGCCAAGCGCCACCGTCAACGACTACTAGGCCAAGTTCAGAACTTAGCTACTAGACGCCACCACACTCGGCTCTTGGCAACGAACGTAGAAACCTAAGAGCGTTGTTTACATTCTTAACCTATCCAATTTAGCTTCACACAGGTGTAATTAGTGGAAGGTTCTTTAACATGGGACCGCTGGCTTTACTTCCCCTCCGAAGGAAGGAATTCTGTGGGATTTTAACGCTCTTAAAAAAATCCGACGGCTTCGAACCCACGATCTTGGACATAGAAGCTCAGCACGCTACCGACTACGCCACCGAACCCGCTAAAATGACTTAAGAAATATATTGATGAGTCGAATTCATGTTGACCTACTGAAGAGCCACAAATGACAGTTTGTATAGGCAACACTGAAAGAATGGCTTCAAATATTTACACTAATTAAATTATATTACGATGATTTTCGTTGAGCTTATATCATTCATCTTTCTGCGTAAATACAGTTCTGAGGTGTCTCTTGATATTCGTGGAGCGCATAACATAATTATTTATCGTACTATATGGCAAGATTTGGGATTCTAGATTGATGCCCACTCATTTTTATGAGATTCGTAATTTCAATAATTGGGAAATGATATGTATCCATGTATTTAGGGAATATTATTTGAGATTCATATTTCCATGCAGGTGAAATAACCCATGACATTATATGAAATCAGTTCCGTAGAGTACTTATCCGATTTGCATAATCGCTTTACAATTAGCCAACCAACGTAACGGAATGAGACATCGGTGCAGTATACAACTAATATATACACATTATTTAAACCATGGCTAATATTATGAAAATATACCACTCTAAATAGAGCTCTAGAGGATTTACGTAATTGCACGGTAGGGTAACGAAAACCCTGGAATCTAAATGTTGTATAATGAATTAGACTTCACAGGCTTTTGAGCGAAAACAAAATGTAGAATACATGCGAATTAGATGGATAAATGGAAGATAGCACAACAATGTTTATTAATCAAAGTGACTAAAATATGTAAGTCCAAATATGCCGTTTCACAAGTAGTAGGCTATTCACCACATAGACCTCTTAAATTTATCAAAATCTGGGTGAGTAACGTCATTTTGGGTTATGCTCTCGTGTACTTTAATGTAGATAACGAAGCGACTATATGATACCACGCGTTAACCCTTCTAGCAGTCACAGATAGCACTGTATTTTTAAAAAAAAATATCGTATGGCTTTTAGTGACGGGAGATTCCGAGGGCATGTTCGGATCGCCTGAGTCTGTAGCTGCTTCCAGCGGACACCCTCAGGGTGAGCTACAAGTTCCGTTCAATTTCAAGTAGTTCCAATTTTCGCTACCAGATATCAATGATACCTAGTGGTGAACGTTGGAACTTTGATAGAGCGTTCCGACGAAATCTAACCTTCACACATGTTTGGTCTGTGGAAGGATCTTTTCCATGCCATAAATCTATGTCATGGGACCGCCGGCTTTACTTCCCCACCGAAGGAAGGCATCTGTGATGAGGGGCAAGAAAAATAATAGTGATGTTATTGGCTATACGTTCATTTTCAGAGACCCCGAAAGGATCTTTAACGTGCCAGTAAATCTACTGACACGGCTCCCTCGCATTTACGTACCCTCAAATGCCAACTGACTGCGTCAGGATTTGATCCTGTAACATTGGGAAGAGCAGACGAGAACGTTACCGCTGCTGTGCGCTGCCAGTCAAGAGGGGAGGCAAGAGACGAAGGCTAACCTATGATACATAGTATTGCCCCGATGCGTGGCAGCATGTGCTCCCACTGCGTGTTAGCAGTGGATAGCATTCTTGGCTATCATCCTGGAGGACCTGGCTCAATTCCTGGCTCTGAAAACATATCTAATTCTGGTCTGCGGCATCAAATGGGAATTATACAGCATCGAGCGGCAAGACTGAGAAGTGGTGGGTTCGATTTGGAAACTACCTCCTGTGATGAATCTAAAGAAAGATTTGGATCCTAGGCTTCCGTGGCCGGTGTTTAGTTCATTATCTAGGCCAGGGCCATCCATTCTTTGCCAGAGTGGATGGCCAGACTAGTGCTCCTTCCCCTACCACCACTACACTGTGGCAGCGAGGAGACGGACCATCTTCGGACCACGCTGACTAGATACGTACGTACTGTGACCGATCCAGTCAGGGTCAATTACCGGCCCCGGATGACAGGAGATCGAAAGGAACTCGGAGAGTCAGTATGACGTCATGGCATGACGCGGCGAGGTAACCGCGAGAGCAGGGGAATGCTCCAGAAGGTTCCAATCCCTCCCACTTTTTTTTCTCGAAGAAGGACGGAGTTCCGGAATGCTCAGTATGTGAGTCAGCTGTATGTGAGTCGGTAGTGCGTGGACGAGAATGTCACACAGCGGAGCACGGAAGATTGGCCCATGTCATGTAGACAGTGATTTTACATCGGGAACTTGAATGGTTTTCGTGAGTGACCAACAGGTCATGAAGCCTGAAACTAGCGTGCATGTATTGCCAGTGCGTTTTTTTTTCAGTGAAGTATGTCAGTTTGTTTGTCGAACAGTGTGAATTTCAAGACAATTTCGGACTCGCTAGTATGTGAGGAAACAGTTAGAACTGATAAAGGAAGTCCGTTTATGCCGACAATTTATGTTCATTAAAGATTGATACCAGGAGGTGTTTAAAATTACGAGTATCAGGGGAAGAACTATATAACGATAGTCGAGGCGAAGCATTATCGCGAGGCCCTATATGGTAACAGACATCCATTCGGAAATAGCATAGCAGTACGGCGTTTTAAGAAACGCAGTGAGAACGCAGTAAGAAAGGCCACATCTACTTTAAGCTCGTGTTGGAAGACGGTAGGCCGTAGGCAACTTGATATGTCGGTCAAGGCCAGCTGGAAATAGCTCCTCGTGGAAGGAAGTGTGTCACCGGGTTAAAGGAAGTGAAAACATATAACTCAAGTGAACCAGGAACTAGACGCCATAGTGTGCGAGCGTGAATGTGCTCTGATATAGTGAAATGTAATATTGCTACACGGCGGCATGAACTTAATAACCATGGACTCATATATTCTGGGCATCAACATGCATATTAACACGCGAATTATGCTGCACTGAACTTCTAAAGGGGCCATAATGGGATGAACGGTCGCAACGAGATGGACGAGTGGACCATGATTGGGACGTCGGGAGACGCCGCTGATGAAGGTGACCGGGGACAATCTGTGGGCAGACATGGGCGTCGCCAGGAGATCGAGAGGTGCCATGGGCAATTACCTCTACCAGTACGCTGGGAGACCACATCGCGGGGACGCTGGAGGGACGCCGCCGCCCTGATGTCGCAGACGATGACGACGCCGACGCCATGGATTTCCGAGGACGCCGGATATAAAGTAAGACGTTTCCTTTCCATCCTTGTTCATCAGAAAGAAGAGAACTTCTACCTCGGATAGCCATGCCATGAGATAACCTGAGATCGTGTAACTTAACGCCCTTTATAATCATTTATTCCAGGTTGAATAAGAGCATCATTTTTTTCCATAGGGTCGTGCAGATGTTTTTTTGTCTTTCTTTTCGGGTCATTTGACCTACATAAATTTACAGCATCAATGGTAGGAGTAAGACATGTATTTATTCTCTGAGACATAATAATCATAATAATTTGAAATTGGGTAACGATAATAGGAGATGCCCATTTTTGCTGGGAGATTCTAGCCTGACGATTTCAGAGGTCATTATTCGAATTTTATTCTGAAAGGTTTGTCACGGATTGCATAGATTTTTATTGCAAATGAATATGGTTGAAGATTGTCGGATAAGGTTCCTTGGATAGGATGCCATATTATCATACGACCTCGTGGTCCCGATAAAGTTGATACGCTCTGTTAGTGTGGGTTCTTGAGACATGCTAATAATGCATGATTTATTTTGTAATGATGTTGTGTAAAGTTTATGTGATAATTATGTGGTAATTAAAAATGGTATTATTCCGTCATATGTGACGAGATTATTCACGGGGCGACGGATGTCCGTGGAATTGTAGTTGTAAGGACAGGGTCCTCTTGACGAACGTGCCACGTTCATTGATGAGTTGTATTGAATAGCGCAGGGATGTAATTGATGGTGCGCTCGACAGTCAGGTTGTTTGGATCTTCACACAGAGTGTTCGTCGGAAGGGTTACGATTAAATGTTTGTTATGAGTATGAAAGACGCTAGGGCGCCTTATTACGAAGTTCTTAACCTTTCATAAACATTTGACTATGCTATAATTTAATTACAATGACAAATATGACCGTGTGGATCAAGGTTGTTGGAAAGGCGAAGATAAATTAATAATAATAATAAGAATTAGTAGTGTAAATATGTAAGCACAATCTGGGTGTGTTAATAATTTATGATAGGTTATAATTAATTGTTGAAATGTCATATTATGTGAAACTGAGTCGATGTTTGAGTGCTATTTGATGTAACATGATGCTCTTTAATTGTTAATTTGCAGTTCGATAGAGGAGATCCGTCCATTGCTGTATAAGGGTAGACAGTTGTAATTTACATAGATATTCGATATTTTCTTAGAGTTTTTTTTTGCCGCAGGTGAACTTCGTGATAAGTGGTTAGTGATGTTTACATGCGTGTGCACCGATAACTGAAGGGTTAATTTAGCTTTTGAAAGACGATCTCCTTGTCGGAACTTTAAGAAAGGACACCCACGAGTTTGAATAAGCGTAATTTTCCTTTCTTTGTTTAGGGACTATGAACTTTATTTCTTTTCCGGACTTTGTCCCACCCTAACGTTATACTCGTGCGTGATAGGCAGGTTGCATATTTATTTATCCTTTGGCCAATAAAGGAGCAGATGTGATTTTACGAGGGCTTTTCCTTTATTTTCTGTTTGTCAATTCAAGTTAGGGTTTTGGTTGTGAATCCTGGTTCAGTCTATTTACCATCCCGACCCGTAAACGACCCGAGACCCTTTGTCTCTAGCTCACTGGAGCTTTTCATAGTCTTGTCTGTATGAACCAAGATTCATGCCCTAATTTTTTTTTGTACCCACTCCCTTGGCTGTTTCTTCTGATGGGGCCGGGATGCTAGCCGGGTGATCGCCTGTCCCATTGGAGAAGCGGGCACAGGGGGGGGGGGGGGAAGTGGCGCCGCCAACGTGTTGGGCTCGACGACGATGGGGTGTTTCGTTTCCGTCATGGGCATGTGTTTTGTACTCTATCATTTGTTGTGAAGTTGGGAGTATACTGTGTGGTCAGATTCGTGCCTTTGATGGGAGCGCGATACTTGCCATGTGTAATTCTTGTGTAAAATTAACCTCGTATCACACTGAGCCTTTAGTGAACCATTTTACAGGGTTGGTACACGATCTCAGGTTATGGCTATACTCGACGACCTACATTCCCATGTAGGCCCCTATATTTAAGTTGTATTGTAAGATGTCACAAGTAGTAACCACAGAAAATATTGCTGATATATTAAAACAAATCCAAGTTGGATTAAATGGTCTAACCACTGAAATGAATAATGTTAAGGATAGTGTTGGGTCAATTAAAACAAACATGAAGAGCGATATGGATCGCTTATGGACGGCACAAGAGGGTGTCGGTATTCAGGTAGCAGAGGTACAGAGGACACAAGAGGGTGTCGGTATTCAGGTAGCAGAGGTACAGAGGACACAAGAGGGTGTCGGCACTCAAATAGCAGGAATAAAAAAAGATGTTAGTGATAAAGTTGATGGTCTCAGAACCGACTTATTAGAAGTCATGGGATCTAATCTTAAGAGTTCAGAATCTCATTTGCAGAAAAACATTGATGCTGTAGAACGTAATCTTAGACTATCAGGAAAGGCTATAGATAATAAGATTAATCTACTCGATAAAAAGGTAGAAACTACATTCCAAGTGCTCACCGCGGAGCTCAAAGATTCTATGGCACGGCAAATCAGGGATACTCAGAGTTCGCTTCGGGGGAATATTGAAGGACTTGAGGAGAAGTTGAACAGTGATATTAAAGGCATGGGACAAGATTTGACGGCAAAAATTGAGCAAATTGGTCAGTCTAGCGAGGAAACCCTGGATAAGTTGAAACAGGACGTTTCAGGTTGGAAAGAAGAGGTTGCGAAGGACGTGAAAAACATGCAGATACAGGTTGAATCATTCCAGGACACGTATGACAGGAAAATCACTAATTCACAAACGACATTACTCGAACATGTGAGAGAATCTATCCACACTTCCATTGTTGAGTTGGAGGAGAAGATCATTATTCAACAGGGAAGGCAACTCACTCGATTAGGCAACTTAGAGGCGGAAATGACGCAGATAAAAGACAAATCGGAGTCAGAAAGGGTTAGATGGTCCGAAATTGAAAACACGCCACATCTTAACGGGACGGAAAGTGAAAACGCCTCATCTTCTAGAAAGGCGGGTGAGGTAGTTGCAACGCCGAGAATACGGAGTACAAATCCCGCGGGACACCTAACTATCATCAGAAGTATAGACCACCAGCCGAGGAAATTCTCGGGGAACAATGGGACTAATAACGTCACACCTATCGAATTTATGAGGGAGGTCCGTGAATACATGGCGGAGAATAAGATACCACGTGAGAGGGAACTAAGAGTTATTGAGAGGTCCCTGGAATCGACGGCATTAACTTGGTTTCGCGCATTTCGATACACGTTCACGAGCACGGATGATTTCGAACGATTATTAATCAAACGTTTTTGGAGCCCTGAAGAACAGTTGAACATACGGGCGGAACTATACGCTAAACGGTATGCGACGTCCAATCCGACTAGGTACGCGGGGTACTTCGCGTCGCAACTCGCCAGGCTGCAGTATTTGACTCCACCAGTGCCGGAGGACGAATTGGTCCAAGCCATTATACGACAGTTACCTGTAGAGGCCCAGAAGAGTGTAATAGCGTCAGGAGCCGAGACTTTAGAGGGATGTGAAGAGATTCTTCGAAAACTGGACCACACTAGCGCACAGTTACAGGCGAGGTCCGGACGACAGGAAAATAGAGATGTGAACACGGTCGTGATTGACAAAATTGCGCAGACGGAAGAGCGAACGCCGCGGGAGACGGACAGGCCAAGGGACACAGGGTACTATCGGAGCCGAGATAGGAGCTACAGTGGAACAGACGAGCGACCCAGATGGAGGAATAAACCGTATGAAGAACGTAGGAGATCCCGATTCAACAATACGAAGGGACGATATGGTGAATATCAGCGAAGGCAGTCAAATCAATATTATCAGAGACAGAATGCCTATAGGGATTCTCGTTCGCAGGGGTCGCGGCCGAGCTATACGGAAAGACATCGAGAGAGCCAGGAATATTTACAACAATTACGGAGTAATCCATCCGCACCACCGGGGGAAGCTGACCGACCACCTGACACAAGTCGGTCAGATCAACAAAAATAAACTTCAAATTAAGAAATTCCTCAAACCTTGGTCCTCCCGAACTGATTGAAATTCAAGAGATATTTCAGGCTACCGACGAAGACTTGATTCATGAGGAAGACGTTATCCGCCGCGGGAAAGTGTATCCTTTGCCAATCATAACAGTAGAGGTGCTCGGTAAACAAATAAAAACCCTGGTTGATACCGGAGCGATGATTAGTGTGGTGTCTCAGTCATGTTTGGACGAGATAATGGAGGCAGGACCCGTACATACTCTACCTGTAGCGAATGTAAAGGTTAGAGGTGTAATTCCCGATCGCTCAGTGAGATGCAAACTACAGGCCCTGTTGACGATCAAGATTGCGGGGAGGTTTTATGAGCACGTGTTCGTGGCCATCTCCAACATCAATTTTCAAATAATTCTGGGTGTTGACTTCATTTCGGAGTACGGCTGGATTATAAATATGCAAGAGGGTGTTATGTATGTCGGAAACGAATCGCCGAGCAGAAGATCGAAAGGTTATATCAATGCCAGCTCGAGCACGCCCTTTTTGGAGAACACACTTGAGAATATCGTGGAATGTGAGGAAGAGACGATCACCCACATGCCCGTTGGTGTAAAGGAGATTTTGGATCCAACCGTCCAGGAACAGTTTAATGACCTAATACAGGAGTTTCAGGATGTATTTAGCGACAAACCTGGAGTTATCAAGAACTTTCAGTACGATATCAAGTTGAGTGATGACTCACCATACAGGAAACACATATATCCAGTCCCAGAGAAATGGAAGGAGGAGGTAAAGGCCATGATAAACGCCATGGAGAAGGATGGCATAATAAAGAAGGCTCCGACTTCTTTCCTAAACCCTTTAGCGGTTGTAAGGAAGCCAAGCGGTCGCCTAAGGATTTGTCTCGATGCACGTGGAATAAATGCACGCATTTTGCCAGAATATGACCGCCCACCGCAAATTAGAGAGCTGCTGAGGCGCTTTAAAGGAAAGAAACATTTCTCAACCGTAGATCTCACAAATTCCTATTATCATGTCGAATTAACCGAGAACAGCAAGCAATACACTGGCTTCCTGCATGAGCAGAAGACCCACGTCTTTAACCGCCTTCCCTTCGGTTTGAAAAACAGTAGCCCTGTGCTGATTCGAGCGCTGGACAGCAACTTGAGTGAAGAGGTCAAGAAACACGTACTATGTTATGTGGACGATTTGATCTTGGCATCCACGTCAGTAGAGGAGCACCTGAAACACTTGAGATTGTTGTTTGAGAACTTGCTTACGGCCGGATTCAAGGCAAACTTGGAGAAATGCAATTTCTTTCATCGAGAAATTCGATTTTTGGGACATCTCATTGACGAACATGGATATCGGCCGAACCCGGAGAAAATTGAAGCGATAGCTGAGTTTCCCAGACCAGAAAGGGTGAAACAAGTGAGGCAGTTCCTGGGAATGACTTTATTCTTTTCTAGTCATTGTCCCCGTTACACGGATGTAGTTGCCCCTCTACAGAGCATGCTCAGGAAAAACAATCGTTGGAAGTGGGATCAGGCGTGTGAAGAGGCCTTCACGGAAGCTAAACACATGCTCCTTAACAACGTTAAACTGGAGTACCCAGACTTCTCCAAAACATTTTATATTGACACCGATGCTTCAAAGGTAGGAGTGAGCGCTGTGTTGTACCAGGTGGATGACGAGAAGAAACAACATTACCTGGCATTTACCAGTAGGAAATTGCGACAGCCTGAGCTTTATTACTTTGCCACGGAACTGGAGGCGCTGGCTATAATTTATGCTCTAAAGATGTGGAAGAAGATTCTTCTAGGGCATAAGGTCGTGATTGTGACGGACCATCGCGCGTTACAGTTTATGTTAAAGTCTGACATTTCAAGCGAAAGAGTCACGCGCTGGACCCTGTTCCTGCAACAGTTCGATGCAGAAGTTATTCATAGGCCCGGAAAGCAAAACTTTCTGGCGGATGTTTTGAGCAGAAACCCATGTGAGGAGGCTGTTTTGCACCAGGTAGACCTAATACCGGACGATCAGGAAACGGTGGAACGTTTGAAACGCCTGAGCCAGGCGCAACGGCGATATACTCCGTTAAGACGGATATACCGGTATTTGAAGAATCGCATGGGTGCAGATGATCCCGACTATGCTGGAACGGCGAAGATTGCTCACTTTTATCACATTGTTGGTGACGTGATTCACAAGTTTGTCGATAAAGACCACACAAGGCTACGTATTGTAATACCGCCGAAGTTGATTTCAGCAGTGGTTTGGTTGGCTCACCGATCTATTGGGCACGGAGGATGTGATAAAACCTTACATGCCATAAGAGAAACATTTACCTGGGAGTATATGGGAAAAACCGTACGAGCGGTAATCAGGACATGCGACATCTGTCAGAGATGCAAATTCCCATCGGACGTATCTAAGGAGAAGCCTAGGGCTATTATACCGACTCGTCCGAATGAATTAATGGCTACGGACCTGTATGGCCCCCTTCCGAGGTCCACCAGGGGTAACCAATACATCTTGGTGACGATGGATGTGTTTACCAAATTAGTCATGTTGCACCCTATCCAGAAGGCAACATCCCGATACGTAATTCGCAGGATTGAAACCGGCGTGATTCCAACTGCAGGGAAGCCAGAGTTCCTTCTGAGCGATCACGGAACGCAGTTCACGAGCGCTGAATTTCAAGAAGCTATGGCACGACTCGGCATAAGGCATATCTTGAGCTCCATAAGATACCCAGAAGGAAATCCGGTTGAAAGAGTAAATGCGGAGATTGGAAAGTACTGCCGGATTTACTGTCATGAACAGCATCATCGATGGATGGAAGTGGTACCCATAATTGAACGTTGCTTGAATTCTACAACACATGAGAGTACCAGACAAATTCCTTGTCTTCTGCACCATGGACGAAAACCAAGTAGACCTTGGCATGCTGTTATACAGGCACCCCCAGAGATTGAGCCGTCGGTGCAAAGGAGAAACGAACTGGCTCGGGAGAGGATGCAGCTACAGGCGCAGAAACGGGAGAGAAGGAAGGCTGGCCGCCGTTTTCGCGAGCCACTTCGAGTCAATGACCTGGTGCTGATTCGGAAACCCACGTCATCAAACTTACCACTCAGAGTGTATGGGAAATTTGCGCGCCCATTTTCGGGACCCCATAGGATTGCCAGAGTGATGGACAACAATTGCTATAGGGTGGTTGACAACGTCACGAATGCACTTGTTGGGAATTTCAATGCTGCGAATCTGCGGAAGTATCACCGGCAAGCCCGTTAGTCAGCATTGAGGAGATGACTGAAAATATCGTTCACATGCATCATTTGAGGAAAATCATAAGCTATGTTCCCACCGCTTATATTTTGAAGGCCGCGGGAGAGATGTGACCGATCCAGTCAGGGTCAATTACCGGCCCCGGATGACAGGAGATCGAAAGGAACTCGGAGAGTCAGTATGACGTCATGGCATGACGCGGCGAGGTAACCGCGAGAGCAGGGGAATGCTCCAGAAGGTTCCAACCCCTCCCACTTTTTTTTTCTCGAAGAAGGACGGAGTTCCGGAATGCTCAGTATGTGAGTCAGCTGTATGTGAGTCGGTAGTGCGTGGACGAGAATGTCACACAGCGGAGCACGGAAGATTGGCCCATGTCATGTAGACAGTGATTTTACATCGGGAACTTGAATGGTTTTCGTGAGTGACCAACAGGTCATGAAGCCTGAAACTAGCGTGCATGTATTGCCAGTGCGTTTTTTTTTTTCAGTGAAGTATGTCAGTTTGTTTGTCGAACAGTGTGAATTTCAAGACAATTTCGGACTCGCTAGTATGTGAGGAAACAGTTAGAACTGATAAAGGAAGTCCGTTTATGCCGACAATTTATGTTTATTAAAGATTGATACCAGGAGGTGTTTAAAATTACGAGTATCAGGGGAAGAACTATATAACGATAGTCGAGGCGAAGCATTATCGCGAGGCCCTATATGGTAACAGACATCCATTCGGAAATAGCATAGCAGTACGGCGTTTTAAGAAACGCAGTGAGAACGCAGTAAGAAAGGCCACATCTACTTTAAGCTCGTGTTGGAAGACGGTAGGCCGTAGGCAACTTGATATGTCGGTCAAGGCCAGCTGGAAATAGCTCCTCGTGGAAGGAAGTGTGTCACCGGGTTAAAGGAAGTGAAAACATATAACTCAAGTGAACCAGGAACTAGACGCCATAGTGTGCGAGCGTGAATGTGCTCTGATATAGTGAAATGTAATATTGCTACACGGCGGCATGAACTTAATAACCATGGACTCATATATTCTGGGCATCAACATGCATATTAACACGCGAATTATGCTGCACTGAACTTCTAAAGGGGCCATAATGGGATGAACGGTCGCAACGAGATGGACGAGTGGACCATGGTTGGGACGTCGGGAGACGCCGCTGATGAAGGTGACCGGGGACAACCTGTGGGCAGACATGGGCGTCGCCAGGAGATCGAGAGGTGCCATGGGCAATTACCTCTACCAGTACGCTGGGAGACCACATCGCGGGGACGCTGGAGGGACGCCGCCGCCCTGATGCCGCAGACGATGACGACGCCGACGCCATGGATTTCCGAGGACGCCGGATATAAAGTAAGACGTTTCCTTTCCATCCTTGTTCATCAGAAAGAAGAGAACTTCTACCTCGGATAGCCATGCCATGAGATAACCTGAGATCGTGTAACTTAACGCCCTTTATAATCATTTATTCCAGGTTGAATAAGAGCATCATTTTTTTCCATAGGGTCGTGCAGATGTTTTTTGTCTTTCTTTTCGGGTCATTTGACCTACATAAATTTACAGCATCAATGGTAGGAGTAAGACATGTATTTATTCTCTGAGACATAATAATCATAATAATTTGAAATTGGGTAACGATAATAGGAGATGCCCATTTTTGCTGGGAGATTCTAGCCTGACGATTTCAGAGGTCATTATTCGAATTTTATTCTGAAAGGTTTGTCACGGATTGCATAGATTTTTATTGCAAATGAATATGGTTGAAGATTGTCGGATAAGGTTCCTTGGATAGGATGCCATATTATCATACGACCTCGTGGTCCCGATAAAGTTGATACGCTCTGTTAGTGTGGGTTCTTGAGACATGCTAATAATGCATGATTTATTTTGTAATGATGTTGTGTAAAGTTTATGTGATAATTATGTGGTAATTAAAAATGGTATTATTCCGTCATATGTGACGAGATTATTCACGGGGCGACGGATGTCCGTGGAATTGTAGTTGTAAGGACAGGGTCCTCTTGACGAACGTGCCACGTTCATTGATGAGTTGTATTGAATAGCGCAGGGATGTAATTGATGGTGCGCTCGACAGTCAGGTTGTTTGGATCTTCACACAGAGTGTTCGGCGGAAAGGTTACGATTAAATGTTTGTTATGAGTATGAAAGACGCTAGGGCGCCTTATTACGAAGTTCTTAACCTTTCATAAACATTTGACTATGCTATAATTTAATTACAATGACAAATATGACCGTGTGGATCAAGGTTGTTGGAAAGGCGAAGATAAATTAATAATAATAATAAGAATTAGTAGTGTAAATATGTAAGCACAATCTGGGTGTGTTAATAATTTATGATAGGTTATAATTAATTGTTGAAATGTCATATTATGTGAAACTGAGTCGATGTTTGAGTGCTATTTGATGTAACATGATGCTCTTTAATTGTTAATTTGCAGTTCGATAGAGGAGATCCGTCCATTGCTGTATAAGGGTAGACAGTTGTAATTTACATAGATATTCTATATTTTCTTAGAGTTTTTTTGCCGCAGGTGAACTTCGTGATAAGTGGTTAGTGATGTTTACATGCGTGTGCACCGATAAATGAAGGGTTAATTTAGCTTTTGAAAGACGATCTCCTTGTCGGAACTTTAAGAAAGGACACCCACGAGTTTGAATAAGCGTAATTTTCCTTTCTTTGTTTAGGGACTATGAACTTTATTTCTTTTCCGGACGTTGTCCCACCCTAACGTTATACTCGTGCGTGATAGGCAGATTGCATATTTATTTATCCTTTGGCCAATAAAGGAGCAGATGTGATTTTACGAGGGCTTTTCCTTTCTTTTCTGTTTGTCAATTCAAGTTAGGGTTTTGCTTGTGAATCCTGGTTCAGTCTATTTACCATCCCGACCCGTAAACGACCCGAGTCCCTTTGTCTCTAGCTCACTGGAGCTTTTCATAGTCTTGTCTGTATGAACCAAGATTCATGCCCTAATTTTTTTTGTACCCACTCCCTTGGCTGTTTCTTCTGATGGGGCCGGGATGCTAGCCGGGTGATCGCCTGTCCCATTGGAGAAGCGGGCACAGTACAGTCGTACGGCCGACGGCTCTTGTGGGATTGTTGACATATTAATAGGGCTATTTTCCATAACAAATATACCGCACATACAAATCGAATGTTACTCCGATGTATGGAATGTGCAGGAAGCGAACACAAGTGTTAAGTAAAGGATATTGTGATTTATTCCTAACTTAAATGTGAACATATTAGAGAGGAAAATTCAACAACAAATTGTGTTCCTTTTTAACACATTACATCTCTGTTGCAAACTAAACATTTGCCATGCCCTTTATAAGCTGTACAGAAAAATAAAATTTCCCATTCTGCTTTAAAGACTGCTGATTCACCACTCCTTTTTTTGTATGCTCTTCAGTCATGACCACTGCGAAAATGATTTATTTACACGCTGTCAACAATGCGCATTGGTCTAGACTAGAGACCGATGGATCGGCCACGCACTTCAGCGCGCTCAGCCAGCCAAGCTCCTCCCACCACTTCTGAAACTACCTTCCAACAAAGCGCTTGGAGCACTTGCTTAGAGAGCGGCCGGAGCGCTGTCTAGATGGCCCTGATCTAGGCTCACAGGATGTTCCGCGTCGTGTATCGGTGATTGTTTCCCGACGTTTTGGCTTTCTTTGCAGCAGCCTTAATCATGCGTAGGTACGAGTTGGTGTCCGTACTCAAAATTGTTTTTGCTGTTGTTGTTGTTTTTGGATTCATTTAGAAGCCATGCGAAATCATGGTCATGTAGCCTCATGTACTTGGGAGTGTGCTGGAATCTGTCATATAAGCGGTGTTATTGTGATGGCCGTACTAATGCGAATGTGTGTGCATAAGTGACTTGTGCAAGAGTTTTGGTAGGAAGCTGTCTTAATTGAGCTACCATTCCAAATTTTCCTATCGAACCCGTCGTTTCTCAATGTTGCGTCACGAGGCTGAATATAACCCGTTCCAACCCTCAGACCAGAACTAAATTTCGTGGTAGAGCCAGGAATCTAATCCAGGAGGTTTTGAATTGCAGTCTCAATGCATATCTTGAGACCACACAAGGAGGCATATCGTACTGAGATTTAAGGTGAATACGGTAAAACTGTAAGACTCAGTATTCTGTCGGACATCAGGGATTTGTAAAAGTATTGAATGCGATCATGCACACTCTCGAGTTATATTTGAACTCATTTGACAATCTTCAGAGATTTTCAATTTGATGTTTAATACGAACCAAAACTTACTCCTGTTCACGTGCATCGTATTGCAATTGATTTGAGTTCACATCTAAGTGACTTTAAATGAAAACCAACGCATACAATAACATATGTCAAAATCAACCATAGATTACAACACAAGAGTTATTAGTCAAGGACCAGCAACATTTTCCATATCGCATCAAACATTTTCATTGGAGCAGAAGATAATTACAATAAACATTCCAACCTATGTTCCACTCTGTAAAGAGGTTTTATTCATCTCATAGATAGTGTACCCATGTGAGTAATCTCGATGGAAAATATGCTTCCGCCTCCAGCTAGCGTCAGGACTCGAGCGTGTACCGTTCCCCCATTTAGCAGTTGCATATTTTGGATTTGAGGCTAAAAGGTATCAACTCTACAATGACTTTATCAAAGTTCCAACGTTCACCACTAGGTATCATTGATATCTGGTGGCGAAAGTTGGAACTACTTGAAATTGAACGGAACTTGTAGCTCACCCTTTAGGGTATCCGCTGGAAGCAGCTACAGACTCAGGCGAGCCGAACATGTCCTCGGACACTCCCGGCACTAAAAGCCATACGATAAATAAATAAAAATCTACAATGATAAGGAACAACTCTATTCTAAAACTTTAATTCAGTAATAAAATCATGGCTTCAAACAAACAAAACAAACCCCACAAACATAAAAACAAAAGCAAACAAACTTTACTTCCATAATCCACTGATATTAACATAATATTATCATAATAACATCATATCATAACACAAACCTTTACCCTTATATGAACTTCACAATATACTCTAGTGCGCTGATGCACATACAACTTCAGAAACAAACTGTACTTTGATACTACTGTCATCCAATGTGACTTCTTTAATTTCACAAAATTACTTATTCCTTAAACCTCGTCTTAATTTGACAATTATGTGTACCGTGTGTGTTTGATCTTTCTCTTCCCACCAAATGCTTTACATGCATTAGCCTATTCTGGTGTTGCACAGCAGTCTACGTGCAACTCCATAATTATGTAAGTTACCCCTACACTTCCTCTATTTATATAGTTCCACTGCATGCCGTTTGTGATTTCATCTTAAAAAACGTTATTTATTGCTGTGTCGGCTGGTACAATTAAACTACCTTTGCGCGCGTAGCCTGTGGCATCGAGTAACAAACTTCTGAAAAAGTTGTCAGTGACAGTACAAATGCAACGTCTAACCATTCGTTAGATAGCTAAAATCGTGAACCATCAGGGTGATCTATAATTATCAATGTGTTCTTAAACCACATGGCTTCATTACTCAATATAACAATGTTTCAATTCATGTCATTAACAGGGTCTAAGATCTGCCCTTCTTAAACATTCTTTCACGGTTCGCCTGACGGTCCCAGACCCTCCTCTGAGCGGCCTGTACACAATAGAAATGGAGTGAGGTTCCAACATTACCTCGACCCTCGTTTCCTGTCTCAAGGCTTTCTCCCCCAAGCAGTATAAGATTTTACAAGACAAATACCGTGGTCCCAATGACACACATATCTCAATGAATTTAAACTGAATATTATGGAAACAGGTACTGGATGAGCTTTAACATTTATTCCTACCCTGAGGATAATAATAACTGGCACCAAATAGGCCCATTTCAACATGAAGGTACGAGGTTCATAAAACATTGGTCTAGTAGGTAACCGGTGTCTTAAATAAATGCTGCGGTTAGCCCACATGCTGCCGTCATGAGATTCGCTTCAACGAGCCGAATCACTCAACAATAAGTTCTCGGGGAATCAGATAGAGTGCAGAGGTGTCCATCGTTTGCCTCTCACCTATCACGGGATTCGAACCCGGAACATTCCATATCCATCATCAGAGTTAGGGTCCAAACACTAATTACACTCTGGCACAAAGCATATCTCCCAGTATGCCCACGGCATACGAGATTTCAAACGTCGAATAGACCAGCTGGTTCCTAACATAATGTTATGACCTTCGTCCTATAATTATTAAGGGAAGTCTATCAATTACTCTATGAGCTTTTACATAAGCTGCAAATTCAATTCACCAAAAAAAACTCCATTTATTGGCATAATTACATTCCCATTAATACAATATATTCTGATATAAGACTCGTTTCTTAATCCCGTAATGTAATCTTACTGTATAATCTTACTGCTTAGATCGATAAGTCTTGCCCTTAGCGTAAATATTTCTTGCTTACAACATTTTTTTACCTGATGCATTCATTCATACCTTTTATTTACATTATTATTATTATTATTATTATTCTCACTGACATAAATAACCAAAATCCGACACAACTAATCATCTTAAAACCCGAACAACCGTGTTCGTAACATTACGTTTACATAACTGATTTGCCATTTTAATTAATAATAGTGGAAACGATTAATCCACTCACTGATGCAAAATAACATCTCAACTCTATTAAAAATCAGTACATTAATGATTTAACTTGGAGGGTCTATCTCTTAATCTGATTCTTACTGGCATCTTTATAACTCTGAAATCACATTACATGCAGTGGTCTATACTTCTACATAAACGTAATTTGTGGGGTACTCACATATCGGCTCATCATGGTGGCTCCAACCACTCATATCCTTCCGGGTCGCCTGCCATATGCAGATTTAGTGCGACATTTGCATCTTGAATACACACATTTTATGATACATTTCTTCCAATAACCACACGACACATTGCATTTCTATAAAGAAGCTATTGCTTCCAAAACACATGACACTTTACAACACTTTTTAAACCATTAATTTAAAAGACATTTCACATATGATTTATACATAACACACGTCACTCTGTACACTTTTCATTGGTTGAAATTCCCTAGCAAAGGTATCAAAATTGCAGGTGTCGACGGCATCTTCCGTGCTCCTACCAAATCCTGATTGAAAGTCTGGTTCATCTGCCCCCGGAATTCACCAACAGTTTATCGATAATCCTACGGTAAGCTTCCTGCTTTGCATAACTATGCTTACTTCCGTCCTGAGCGTTACTATTTGGTATTCTTAAGACATTACCAAATGCTTCGTAAAGTTTCTCCCAGCGCTTTCCAGCGTAATAAGACATGTATGATCAGTCAATATTTTATACACTGCGCTTAACATTGTACATAACTTTACACAGATTATTATTTTCAATAGTTCTGCAACTTATCTCACACGGTGCTTCATAAGTGAACACAAACCATTGTTCGTAATGCTGACTACACATGCAGCACGACTATTATTAATAAAAGCTTTCTAAAAGTTTTTCTGCACGGCTTCCCATTTCGAAGTCCGGGCCTCCTTCCTTGCCTTCGGTAATACACATTTCACACAATAAAGTTCGTTGATTACCGTACTTCTTATTAATTTCTGACTGTACATTATTATCTTCTCACTTGGTGCATTACGATGTGCGGTGAATATAATGGTTCACTCAAATGTACAAGTCTTTGTTTGGGCGTCCTTTCATGAGCCGGAACGCCATACGTTCCGCCTCACTAACTGCTTGACAACTGCGTTCTGACTGTCTGACAAAACTGTGTAGCGACGACTGTGTTCTGCCAAGGGTCGACTCCCTTTATACTGGTTTCACAAAAAAAGTAGAGCTAAAATTTCCCGCGTTATCTCGACTCCTCTCCCAGCATGATTCTGGTCTCGAAACCATGCTCATCGGGTTCCTTTTTCTTCACTGATCCCAGAACTATCTGCGTGCTGAAGGATCGCTCGGCCAATTAATTAATATTAATTCCTTTCTCCATAGCTTGGGGACGCTGTTTCACTGGGAATCCCTGGCGACCTCGTCAAACCCAGCCGCGAACAACCATAGTCTTATGTCCTTCCGCACTCCATTAAATATGCGTCAATTTCGCAGATTAATGGCTCTAAAATTAGCCTCCTGGCTAAAGATTCACCTGTGTGCAACTCTCATGTCATTGCGTTACTCCAATCACGAGTAATCAATGATTTTCCTTGGGATCTCTCCCCACTCTTCTTCGTCCTATTCTCAGTCGGGGAAAAACTGGGTCATTATTCAAGCCCCCAACCTCATCCAGACGACATAACTAGGTCAGCAAGATTGACGTGGCTCCAAGGGTCACCTCCCACAATTCTGGGCCTTTTAGTAAAACGTCAAACTCTGCACTTTCTGTGCTCCAAGCCCAGCATAGCCTACTCCAAGTAGTCTAATAATGCTGTATTCTGTTCAATTTCCCTGCATTATTTTAATAAATAATGTCATTATCAACTGAAATCACACCAGTGATTAAATATACACTTTTCTCTAGGGGTTTTTACAATGAAACTCCCTCAAAAGACCTCGGGTTCGTTCCCTGGTGGAACCTTTATACTGAGATCACAGTCTCTGAGATCCACGTTCGATATCAGTCAGCATAACCCCCTCGGGTTCATATTCCCCTTGCAAAACTTATAGAAGTCAATTGCAAGTGACTCTCTGTAAGTAACCAGCTGACTGTCTATCACTGTCTGTGTTTACATCTGGGGTCCTTCACCTCGTCTGGCTGCGAGTAGGTTTGTCTCGCTCCCCCTTCCACACTGCGCTCTGCTCTAAGCTGTTCATTCTCTTGACGGAGGGCTTCATTTATGGCCTCGACTTCCCTCGCCGCTTCGACCATTTCTTTGTAAAGTTGTCGCAGGCACTGGCATTCTTGCTGTTTGTCCCTTCCACTGGGCAAGCTGTCGGCTTCTCGTTCCGTCTCGCCGCGTGAACTTTCAGGTCTGACTGCCTGGCTGACTTCGCTATCCACGTTCAGTTGGGTGTGCGCTGCTAATACTTCTTCTTGTTCGTCAAATTCTTCTGGCGGATGGTAAATTTTTAAATTGGCTGCATTCATAACGACCTCGTTTCCTGTTTCTAAATGCTTTATCCTGTATGCATTGTTTTGTAGGTCTCTAATCACCTCGAACGGGCCTGTTCTAACTCATCCCACCTGTATAGTATCTGATTATACCATACATAATCTGTTGCCAATGCCTCTGCCTCTCTGTATATTGCAGTTCCCCTTGCTAAACGTCCCTCGAAGTAATCGATCATCATCTTCAACCACGGGTCTTCGCGTTGTAGATTGGTAAGATTCCTCAAGTCATCCAACGTCTTCTGATCTCGATTCTCAATCTGGACAGCTAGCGCTTCCTCTTCTCTAGGGTAACGGCTTATTATGTCCGGTATTACATTCTCTTTCCCTGGACAGTATTCTATTTCCACATTGAATTGCTGAATATACAGGGACCATCTTGTCAATCTCTGGTTAGACAAGTCTGTCTTTAACAGAAATGTTAAAGCTTTATGGTCTGTCCTGAGGACCATTTGAAAGCCGTACACGAGTTTATGCCATGTTTGCAGCGCGTATAAAATTGCGAGCAACTCTATCTCTGTAATCGTGTAGTTTTTCTCATGGGCTTTAAATCTCCTACTTATAAAGGCAATAAAAACTTTCCTTTCAGGCTTATCAACATTTTCCTGGAATAGCATCGCTCCAATACCAATGAGTGATGCATCCGTCTGTATGATGAACTTCTGGGTATAATCCGGGTATCCCAGTTTCACATATTCCAAAAGCATTTGTTTTGACCTCACGAATGCTTCCTGACATTGCTCCGTCCAATTCCATCTGCCGCCTTTCTTCAATAGGTCCTGCAGGGGTGCTACTGTCGTAGTATAGTTTGGGCAGTGGTTCGAAAAGAATCCAATTACTCCCAAATACTGTCGGACGTGCTTTACATTCGTGGGTCGAGGGAAATTTCGAATTACCTCCAATTTATCTGGATTAGGCTTAACTCCATTTGCATCAATAACATGCCCTAGGAATTTAACTACCCTCTGACAGAAGTGCGATTTCTTGATATTAACCTTAAAGTTAGCTTCACGAAGGTCATCTAGCAACTTCTTCAGGTCTCTCATGTGCTCCTCCAGAGATTCTGATGTGAGTAGAATGTCGTCTACATATCTGATGGTACTCTCTTTCACATCATCTGATAGATTGCGATCTAACGCTCTTATCAGTGCTGAACCAGCTGTTTTCAAACCAAAAGGTAGCCTTAAAAACGTGTATGTGTGTTGATCAAACATGGATCCTGTCAACAGACTAGTTTTCTTCTCTAATTCAAGATGGTGGAAACTGGAAGTGATATCCAAGTTTGTGAATACGGTATTCCCTTTGAACTTCCTGAGGATCTCTTTAATAGGTGGCACTTGGTCAAACTCCGGAATAACCTTCAAATTTAAATGTCTCAGGTCCAGACATACTCTGACAGTCCCGTCTGTCTTAGGTACAATTACCAATGGACTTACATAAGGCGTAGGTGTCTTCTCAATAACACCGGCCTCCAACATCTCCTGAATTGCCTCTTTCACTTTGGCATAATGCTTTTCGTCTATAGGGTAGGGTTTCTGCCTAAATGGTGTCCAATCACTGACTTGAAAAGCATAAGTGAAGTTCTTTATACGACCAGGTCTCGAATCAAAGACTTCCTTCTGTTCCAGTAATAATTGCTTTAAATTTTCCTTCTCTTTTAGCCCAATTTTCGCTTCTTCTAGCTTTTCCGAAATATATTCTTCCAGTTCGGGTTCCAGATCTTTCTCCAGGTCTGCGGCTAGTGTTTTCAGTTCTTCTTCTAACTGCTCCATGGCTAACACTTCTTCATCCGCCACGTCTCTGTATGTATGCCATACTTGTTCACTTGACCCTGGTTCAATCTCATTGAGTGCGACCTCCAAGCCTTCGGCTTCCTCATTCACATGGAACATAACCCTGTCCTGTGCTAGGTCGATTATCACTCTGTATTCCCTTATGAATTCTGCCCCAATAAGTAGGTTATAAGGCAGTTTGTTTACTAATAGAAAACTCTGTGCTAAAATAGAGCCTCCTATCTGTAAATCCAGGAATACCTGATATTTACATATCATCGTTCTGTCTGGAATTACCCCTTTTATTTTGACACTAGAGATCGGTATTTTCAAAATATTCTCTCTCTGGGCTATTTCATTATATAAAGCTTGTGTCATAAGGCACACTGTTGAACCCGTGTCTAACAGACTTCTTATTTTCAATCCTGCCACTCTTACTATTATAATAGGCAATTCTCTCTGGACCATGACCTGTGATCCTCCTGTATCCTCGATTAGCTCTTCTGGTTTGGCTATCCAATTGATGATGTTAACAGACTTCCATCCATCAGTCTCGAACTCTTCTAATTTTGGCGTTTTTTTTTCTTCAGCCCCCGTCCCCTTGGAGTTTCTTCTCTCCTGTTCGCTGCGCTGTAGCTCCAAATACTTAGCTCCATCTCCATATCTGTCTGGCGATGTCCTGTTCTGCATAACTTCTTGCCAGCGGACTTGTTGTTTCTGGGGCTCATCTCCCCTTTCCTCGAGGTATCGCAATGAAGCGTGATGACGTTCCTCTACCTCGTCATCGAAGTTACTTCTTCTTTCTTGGGGTCTCCAATTTCTATTGTTGCCTTCTTGGCCATTGTTACCTCCATTGTTTTGGTACGGTCTACCCCTGGTATTCTGCTTATTCCACGAATTTCGGCCTCTTCCTCCTCTACTAGCATTCCCTTTGTACTTCGGCAGCCATCTTCTGGGTTCCTGTTCCCATTGCCGTCCGTAGGAATCTAATGTTTCAGTGCTCGTAGCTTTGTTGTTCCTTGGAGCTTGATGTTGGTCAGTCTGCGTGTTGGTCACGTGTACCTGTTCCACGGTTCGACTCTGACGCATCGTATTGGCTGTTGTGAGGTCCAGTTGTCTAAGAACTGTCTCCATTTCTATAGCAGTTTTCGCATTTGCCGATATTAGCAGTCTTTGGATCTCGTATGGAAGCTGCTTGGCAATAGCAATACATAATTCCAGCTCGCTAGGTTTTTGATCCAGTTCTTTGAAACGACACATCTGCGATATAAAAAATTCTGCATACTTCGTTTGGTTGTTGGTGCTGTATCTTTTTGAATACAAATCCAATCTCAAATTTTGCTGTGTGGCTGGATCCCAGTACCGTTTCAAAAATGCCTCTCGAAACTCCTCAACAGTATCGAAAGTATACCGGAAACTGCGAAACCATAACGCACATTCTCCCTCTGTTAGTTTCTCAATGGCTCGTAGCCTGCGCTCTGGCGGTATCCGCGCATCATTCAGATATTCAGACCCTTCCTTCAACCAATATTTTGGTGTCATATTACAGTGGCTACCTGAGAATTTCCTTGGTTTTTCTTCGCTTGCCCTGATTACGTTTATCACCTGGGTGTGCATAGCATTTTCATGTGGCGTTGATGCCGCAACTGGTGCACCTGGCGTCATATAAGGACTTTCGCCTGGGCCTGTAGCATTCCTGATTATAGGTTGGGTTTCTAAGTCTGCCCACCTTGTTTTCCTCATATCTTCCATGCTGCCTTCACTTGACTTAGGATCTTTCAGAAGGGTTTCCTCCTGTGCGATTATCCTAGTCTCCATTTGATTGTGGCGCATCTCCGCTCTTTCCAGTCGAGTAATTACCTCCTTCTCGATTCTGGTAAGTCTATCTCGATTTTCGTCGGCCACTTGAAATATTTTCTTCTTGTCTTCTTTCAGGCTTTGTTTGATATGGGAGATTTCATCCTCTACATCTTCCTTAATTTGAGCAAGGGTCTTGTCGCTTGCCTCTGTCTTCTGGCCTTATCTTACTTCGAGTTCTTCTCTCAGCCCTTTAATTTCCTCTTGAATGTGTCCATTGACCTTTGACAATTCATTCCGGACCTTGATGATCTCACCTCTATAATTCTCCTATTGTCTTTTGTTAACTACAACAATGCCACTTTGAACTTGGTCCAGTTCTTGATAAACTTTGCCCATCTGACCTTTCACGTTGCTTACCAGCTCTTTACTTTCATTAGCGATAGCCTTAATCTCGCTTATTTCCTGACATTGATATAATATGTTCTGATCCTGTTTCTTGAGATCACCGTTAATAGCTCTAGCATAGCTTTTCAATTTCTGGTCCCATTTAGAGTCGTTCTCTTCTAACCTCTGATCTACCGTTCTCGTAAATTCTGAAAACTGTTTCGCTTGGCGTTCGAGATTCGCCTCATTTTGGATTTGAATATCCTTAATGTCATTAGACAGCGCATCTAACCTAGTGTTGGTTTCATCCTGAGCATGCTTACACGCTTGTAAATTACTTTCGAGCTTGGCTTCTATAGCATCGAAACGTTTATCTGTTTTAACCTGCATTTCTGATACAATGCTTACAACAGTTTCTGTTACTTCGGTCTTAATTACCTCTTGCATTTGACCTAACTTATAATTTAATTCAACCTTATTTGCATTCATTGCAACCTGATTTGCATTAATTGCCAGCTGATTGGCATCTAACCTCTTATTCAATTCACTCTGATTATCATCTAAACGAGCGTTTATTCCATCCTGGAAAGCCTTAGCTTCCAGCTTATTTTGCTCGTTAACAGCGTCAAAATGCAGTCTTAACCCTGCAATAACCTGCAAAATCTCCTCTGTGCCAGCCATTCTTACAATAATACACTTTGATATGCAGGCAGGCTTCCTGGAAAAATGTGTGGATATGTTTTGAAGAGAAACACCAAACACTGTACACATATTGTAAAATCGTACAAAACCTGTCAATATTATGATAAACTGTGGATCAGGTATGTAGCGCTCGTACCCTTGGGTAATCCTCTTCTCAATAGAGAGATTCTGCGTTACATTAAAAGCCTACTGAAATCAAAAATCACTCAAACACAGTTTGAGGCAAAAAAACAATTACTATGGTTTTCCCCATGAAATACCATAAAAATCTATGGGTTTTCCCTAAATCCCATACGCTCCACGAACCTGGGCGCCATGATAAATAGAATACCACGGGAGGTGGTCCACGTTAAGACCTCGCAGCAACCCTCCAAAGTCTCGGTTGTACTGTCGAATGCCCCACTTGGGTCTCGCCATGATAAATAGAATAAGAGATAGTCGTCATGCTAAACGAATAAGGTTATCAAAATTTATATTGTTCGTATCGGAGCTTAAATAGGGTTAGGCGCGGTCATTCCCTACTTCATGTTAATTGTTACTTTAATAGAGTTGTGTGCATTAGATCTAGACCGATTTTAGTTGTACCTATAGCTCAAATCACTGTACAGGACATCAATTTCCATGTACCCATGTGAGTAATCTCGATGGAACATATGCTTCCGCCTCCAGTTAGCGTCAGGACTCGAGCGTGTACCGTTCCCCCATTTAGCAGTTGCATATTTTGGATTTGAGGCTAAAAGGTATCAACTCTACAATGATAAGGCACAACTCTATTCTAAAACTTTAATTCAGTAATAAAATCATGGCTTCAAACAAACAAAACAAACCCCACAAACATAAAAACAAAAGCAAACAAACTTTACTTCCATAATCCACTGATATTAACATAATATTATCATAATAACATCATATCATAACACAAACCTTTACCCTTATATGAACTTCACAATATACTCTAGTGCGCTGATGCACATACAACTTCAGAAACAAACTGTACTTTGATACTACTGTCATCCAATGTGACTTCTTTAATTTCACAAAATTACTTATTCCTTAAACCTCGTCTTAATTTGACAATTATGTGTACCGTGTGTGTTTGATCTTTCTCTTCCCACCAAATGCTTTACATGCATTAGCCTATTCTGGTGTTGCACAGCAGTCTACGTGCAACTCCATAATTATGTAAGTTACCCCTACACTTCCTCTATTTATATAGTTCCACTGCATGCCGTTTGTGATTTCATCTTAAAAAACGTTATTTATTGCTGTGTCGGCTGGTACAATTAAACTACCTTTGCGCGCGTAGCCTGTGGCATCGAGTAACAAACTTCTGAAAAAGTTGTCAGTGACAGTACAAATGCAACGTCTAACCATTCGTTAGATAGCTAAAATCATGAACCATCAGGGTGATCTATAATTATCAATGTGTTCTTAAACCACATGGCTTCATTACTCAATATAACAATGTTTCATTTCATGTCATTAGCAGGGTCTAAGATCTGCCCTTCTTAAACCTTCTTTCACGGTTCGCTTGACGGTCCCAGACCCTCCTCTGAGCGGCCTGTACACAATAGAAATGGAGTGAGGTTCCAACATTACCTCGACCCTCGTTTCCTGTCTCAAGGCTTTCTCCTCCAAGCAGTATAAGATTTTACAAGACAAATACCGTGGTCCCAATGACACACATATCTCAATGGATTTAAACTGAATATTATGGAAACAGGTACTGGATGAGCTTTAACATTTATTCCTACCCTGAGGATAATAATAACTGGCACCAAATAGGCCCATTTCAACATGAAGGTACGAGGTTCATAAAACATTGGTCTAGTAGGTAACCGGTGTCTTAAATAAATGCTGCGGTCAGCCCACATGCTGCCGTCATGAGATTCGCTTCGACCCGAATCACTCAACAATAATTTCTCGGGGAATCAGATAGAGTGCAGAGGTGTCCATCGTTTGCCTCTCACCTATCACGGGATTCGAACCCGGAACATTCCATATCCAACATCAGAGTTAGGGTCCAATTACACTCTGGCACAAAGCATATCTCCCAGTATGCCCACGGCATACGAGATTTCATACGTCGAATAGACCAGCTGGTTCCTAACCTAATGTTATGACCTTCGTCCTATAATTATTAAGAGAAGTCTATCAATTACTCTATGAGATTTTACACAAGCTGCAAATTCAATTCACTAAAAAAAACTCTTCCATTTCCTGGCATAATTACATTCCCATTAATACAATATATTCTGATATAAGACTCGTTTCTTAATCCCGTAATGTAATCTTACTGTATAATCTTACTGCTTAGATCGATAAGTCTTGCCCTTAGCGTAAATATTTCTTGCTTACAACATTTTTTTTACCTGATGCATTCATTCATACCATTTATTTACATTATTATAATAATAATTATTATTATTATTATTATTCTCACTGACATAAATAACCAAAATCCGACACAACTAATCATCTTAAAACCCGAACAACCGTGTTAGTAACATTATGTTTACATAACTGATTTGCCATTTTAATTAATAATAGTGGTAACGATTAATCCACTCACTGATGCAAAATAACATCTCAACTCTATTAAAAATCAATACAATAATGATTAAACTTGGAGGGTCTATCTCTTAATCTGATTCTTACTGGCATCTTTATAACTCTGAAATCACATTACATGCAGTGGTCTATACTTCTACATAAACATAATTTGTGGGGTACTCACATATCGGCTCATCATGGTGGCTCCAACCACTCATATCCTTCCGGATCGCCTGCCATATGCAGATTTAGTGCGACATTTGCATCTTGAATACACACATTTTATGATACATTTCTTCCAATAACCACACGACACTTTGCATTTCTATAAAGAAGCTATTGCTTCCAAAACACATGACACTTTACAACACTTTTTAAACCATTAATTTAAAAGACATTTCACATATGATTTATACATAACACACGTCACTCTGTTCACTTTTCATTGGTTGAAATTCCCTAGCAAAGGTATCAAAATTGCAGGTGTCGACGGCATCTCCCGTGCTCCTACCAAATCCTGATTGAAAGTCTGGTTCATCTGCCCCCGGAATTCACCAACAGTTTATCGATAACCCTACGGTAAGCTTCCTGCTTTGCATAACTATGCTTACTTCCGTCCTGAGCGTTACTATTTGGTATTCTTAAGACATTACCAAATGCTTCGTAAAGTTTCTCCCAGCGCTTTCCAGCGTAATAAGACATGTATGATCAGTCAATATTTTATACACTGCGCTTAACATTGTACATAACTTTACACAGATTATTATTTTCAATAGTTCTGCAACTTATCTCACACGGTGCTTCCTAAGTGAACACAAACCATTGTTCGTACTGCTGACTACACATGCAGCACGACTATTATTAATAAAAGCTTTCTAAAAGTTTTTCTGCACGGCTTCCCAATTCGAAGTCCGGGCCTCCTTCCTTGCCTTCGGTAATACACATTTCACACAATAAAGTTCGTTGATTACCGTACTTCTTATTAATTTCTGACTATACATTATTATCTTCTCACTTGGTGCATTACGATGTGCGGTGAATATAATGGTTCACTCAAATGTACAAGTCTTTGTTTGGGCGTCCTTTCATGAGCCGGACCGCCATACGTTCCGCCTCACCAACTGCTTGACAACTGCGTTCTGACTGTCTGACAAAACTGTGTAGCGACGACTGTGTTCTGCCAAGGGTCGACTCCCTTTATATTGGTTTCACACAAAAAGTAGAGCTAAAATTTCCCGCGTTATCTCGACTCCTCTCCCAGCATGATTCTGGTCTCGAAACCATGCTCATCGGGTTCCTTTTTCTTCACTGATCCCAGAACTATCTGCGTGCTGAAGGATCGCTCGGCCAATTAATTAATATTAATTCCTTTCTCCATAGCTTGGGGACGCTGTATCACTGGGAATCCCTGGCGACCTCGTCAAACCCAGCCGCGAACAACCATAGTCTTATGTCCTTCCGCACTCCATTAAATATGCGTCAATTTCGCAGATTAATGGCTCTAAAATTAGCCTCCTGGCTAAAGATTCACCTGTGTGCAACTCTCATGTCATTGCGTTACTCCAATCACGAGTAATCAATGATTTTCCTTGGGATCTCTCCCCACTCTTCTTCGTCCTATTCTCAGTCGGGGAAAAACTGGGTCATTATTCAAGCCCCCAACCTCTTCCAGACGACATGACTAGGTCAGCAAGATTGACGTGGCTCCAAGGGTCACCTCCCACAATTCTGGGCCTATTAGTAAAACGTCAAACTCTGCACTTTCTGTGCTCCAAGCCCAGCATAGCCTACTCCAAGTAGTCTAATAATGCTGTATTCTGCTCAATTTCCCTGCATTATTTTAATAAATAATGTCATTATCAACTGAAATCACACCAGTGATTAAATATACACTTTTCTCTAGGGGTTTTTACAATGAAACTCCCTCAACAGACCTCGGGTTCGTTCCCTGGTGGAACCTTTATACTGAGATCACAGTCTCTGAGATACACGTTCGATATCAGTCAGCATAACCCCCTCGGGTTCAATAGATCATTTCAATTTTTTTAAGAACAACTTTTAGTCTATTTATGGGAATACATGCACATTTCTTTAACACGTAGTTCCGTGAAGAACTAAAGCCTTTTTGCATATATCCTACATATGTTAATTGCCACTATCAGCATACAAAATTTCAGTTTGATTGCTGTAATAGATTCGTAGATATTGAGAAACGACAAAATATTGCGGATGTTCGCCATGTTGGATTTTTATATATGTTGGTCTTGGAGTTATGTACTGTTACATGAAGATTATTGTGTACGTGTAGGATTCAAACTTCAATCGTATGATTAGGCCACAAGAAGTAGAACGAGATTTTAATATTTCACACAGCTGCCATCTTGTGGTTATGGAAACAATTTAAGTAAATTAGATACCAGTAAATTAACATTTGTAAAGGATTTACTGTAGCAAGTTTCTCTGCATTCTGATTGTTAAATTGCGAGAAACGTCCATGTGAATATTTATACTTCGCATCACCGCCATGTTGGATTTGTGATCTCCAGGTTATTGAAAGTCCTCTAGGTGAACTTTAAAAAAATATTCAGTTTGATTGCTGTAATAGATTCGTAGATATTTAGAGCCGCCTAAATATTTCGGATGGTCGCCATGTTGGATTGTTATATGTATAGGCCATAGAGGCATGTACCATTAAAGGAAAAGTATTGCGTAGGTTCATTATTCACACTTTCACTTCGATCGCATGATTACGACACGTGAAATAAAAACTTAATTTTAAAATTTGCATAGCAGTTCAGTCAGCTGGAGATCTGTCTGATAGTCAGCATGGATTTCGAAGGGGACATTCAACGATTGATACGGTGAGGGAAGTGATGAACACAGCGGAGAGAGCACAAATGGGCAATTATTTCTCTAGAAAAGTGAAACTTCTTGTGACCTTAGATGTCAAGAATGCTTTCAACTCGGTGAAATGGTGTTATGTTTTGGAAGCTCTCCAAAACACGTTCAAGCTATCAGAGTATCTCATATTATTATTGCGTGACTATCTGAAAGATCGCACTTTATTATACGATACGGAAGATGGCCAGATAACAAAACGGGTCAGAGCTGATGCAGCGCAAGGGTCCATCCTTGGTCCGGACCTTTGGAATGTCACGTATGATGGCATTTCACGTCTGGAGATGGCAGAAGATGCGTCACTCGTCGGTTATGTGGCTGCTTTGATAGTAGCTCGTAATTTGGAGATGGCTTACCTCAAACTGAACCCGGTCATGCGGCGAGTGAAAGCTTGGATGTCAAATCATGGACTAGAACTGGAAGATCACAAAACTGAAATTGTTCTCCTGACGAGGAAAAGGAATGATACCATCGTGGCGATGCAGGTGGGACAGATTGTCATCAATACATCCAAGAGCACCAAGTACTTAGGTATAACGATCGACACCAAACTCACATTTTGGGACCATATTCAGCTGGCAACTGATAAAGCGGCAAAATCCGTGACTGCGTTGAGTAGACTGATGGGTAATATTAAAGGCCCGAACTCCAGCAAACTCCGGCTACTGTATGGTTCTGAAATTTGGAGTGAGTCCTTGAGGATTGATAAATATCGGAGAAGGATGGCTGCAGTACAGCGGAGAGCAGCGTTACGAACTGCGTGCGCATATCGTACGGTGTCAGAACCTGCGTTCCTTATAGTGGGAGCAGTAGCCCCTATTGACTTACTTGCATTAGAAAGACAGGAGATCTGGCGTACCCAAGGAGAGCTGGGAAGGAAACAGGCAAAGGAGCTGGCGTTTCGCCAAAGGATGAGGCGATGGCAACAGAGATGGAAAAATGAGCCTCGGGGAAAAGGGACGAAGAAGCTGATACCATCATTGGCTGACTGGGTCAACCGGAATCACGGTGAGGTGAACAATTACCTGACGCAGTTCTTGACGGGTCACGAATACTTTCGCCAATTCCTCTACAGACTAGAGCGAGCGAGTAGTCCGGCGTGCATATACTGCAGTGAAATTGATGATCCACTCCATACTTTCTTAACATGTGACCATTGGCTGCCACAAAGAAGATGATTGGAGGCAGTGCAGGGAGAGCTCACGCCACACTACATAGTCCATGTCATGCTACAAAACCAGGAATCCTGGGATCAGTTGGCAGTGTATGTGGAGAGTACTTTGCGCCTAAAGAAGCGGGATCTAGACACTTATGACCAATAGTAAAGAAGAACTGAAGGAAGAAGGAGCATAAGATGCTTCATAAACGACGCCGCCCTGAAGTAATGCGAGAGCGTTTCCGGGGGGCAGATATACACGTCGTGGGAGAAGGGTGTGTGGGTTTTAGTGGGTAAGGGCCCCACACACTTGAAGAGCGCGGACCCTCTTCAAGCGTCTGGAAGCAGATTTCCCACATTCTCTCGTAAAAAAAAAAAAAATACAAAATAACAAATACAAAATAAATAAAAATATTAAAAAACAAAAAATAAAAAAATAAAATATAAATAAAAAATAAAATATAAAAAATAAAAAATAATCTTGTGGTTATGTACACAATTGAACTAAATTAGATACCAGTGCATTACAATGTGTATAAACATTTCCTGTATCAAGTTACATTGCGCTTGGATCATTAAATCGCGAGAAAAGTATATTTAAAACTTTCAATTTTGCTTGGCCGCCATGTTCGTTTTGTAGTTAACCGGTTTTTGAGAGTCTCCTAGATGAACTTTCAGTAGTTCCCTTTATCTCTGTACAAAATTTCAGGGTGATACCGGTAATAGTTTTAGAAATATAGAATGCTGGTGAAATATTTCGCACAGCCGCCATCTTGAGGTATTGTAAACAAATGAACGAAGTTAGATGTCGGTGCATTATAATATGTATAAACATATATTGTACCAAGTTTCATCGCGTTTGGTTGGTTAAATCGCGAGAAACGTCTATTTAAAAGTCGCAACTTCGCTTGGCCGCCATGTTGGTTTTGTAGTTACCAAGTTTTCAAAAGTCACATAGGTGAACTTCTAGTAGTTCCATTTATCACCGTACAAAATTCCAGGGTGATATCGGTAATAGTTTCGGAGGTATTGAATGCTGGTGAAATATTTCGCACATCCGCCATGTTGGATTGATAATACGCAACAAAATTTGAAGGACGCGTACGGGGTTGTCCAGAATAGTGCAATGAACCTACTGAGTTTCATTGAAATCGCTACAGCCGTTTAGATTTTATTAGGGGGAGACTCACACGCGAATAACACGTGTTCACATGCACACACACACAGACACACGGACTAAAGGAGATCTCATAAGCCTTTTCTTTTTCATAAACGAAAATAGGCTAAAATTATATGTCATTTTCCCAAATTATTTTATATTATCATTTGAATTGAGTAGGCCGAGTTCATAATGGCAAAATTATTCTCGGGATTTTCCGCTATCACAAAAGTTCCTCCTTTCACTACTAGAAAGCGCTATAGTGTCAGGTAGCTTAGATAACTCGCCTCCTTGACTTTCATTGCGTTCCAAGGAACGACTAAATTCGACATGCAAGCTGCCCTTTGGGCGCCAAATAACAAAGCATGCACCCGGCACCAGGCACCAGAGGCCATACTATATTATATTATTATATTATTATCAAATTAAAGCCCACATTCGTGGCAGATCTGCTTTTAAAATATAGTTTCATATAAAAATATCTATTGGTAAGCCCAAGGTTAAAAATAATGTACCTCCGCTAACTCTATTGGACGTTTACTTTTCTTATTTGAAGAACTGGAGTAGGCCATAATGAGACCGAAAATGCTATTTTGTTAATAAACTGGCTAACCGACCCCGCTTCGCCCGGGAACAATTATGAATACGTTACGTGATAAGCGCATTTATTAGCCTACTTTCGATTTTTGCAAAAAATGAAAGTAGACTTATGAGATCAACACAGGGCGAAAAAAGTGTGTCTGTCTGTGTGTGTGTATGTGTGTGTGTGAGTCTGTGTGTGTGTGTGTCTGTGTGAGTGTGTGTACTCTGAATGTCTGTCCCCCCCTATCAATAGGGATGTAGCCAGAGAAAGTTCGCGCCAGATAGTGCTCGTGTAGTACTGGGTAAGCGCAAGGCGATCGTCTTATGTTTCTCCCAGTTAGCTGCAGGAATGTATAGATTGTGACCGAGATTTCTAAGCTCAAGTAAATTATATCTGCTCTAATTTTACTCCAAGACTATATTAATTAATTCTATAGGTATATAACCTAATATATTATGGACGATTTTCAGCTTTTAAGCGTTAAACATCTGCAAAATGAGCTACGGACCCGAGGCATTAAAACTAGCGGGAGGAAGGAAGAATTAATGCAGTGGTAATTAACAAAATTCTAACACGCTTTATTATTCAGCATGCTTTCTACTAAAGATTACTATTACTTGAGCATTGTAGGCCTATATTGATAAATATATCTCCATAAGACTTAAATCATAAATAGAGATTTAAATATTCACTTGCTCCCCTTGGTTATAGACTTCGATTCATGTCCCTTCTTAGGTTGATAGCTTACATGAAAGTTCATTGCAACGTTTGGTTTTTATGTCATTTTTCCAATTTCTCAATAAGAATCGTTCCCTTATCCCTTGGAAACGCCTTAGGGGTACAATTTGTTAAAAGTTTGAGATCCCTGCTTTTGGGCCACGAACTGTTTCCATTCATCTGACTATTTCTCAAGATTGTAAGTCAGTCGCTGCCACATTCTCCGTCGGGCAGATGGAAGTTGACGATTAATTCTGATTTCAAGAAACCAACCATAGTACGTTTGTGACTTATTCTTGAAGTATTTGTCCGAGTATCGATGTCTTTGAAAAGGGGAGTCACAAAATTACATTCACTTCGTCGTGTATATTGACGATTTCTTCCCGTACGGTACTTCAATGGAGATGATTTCTTCAGATTCCGATATTGTAGGCTTATAGTTGTAATCCGGCAATTTTCTTGTGTATGGCCTCTTCCTTTTTGTTTTGTTGGGTTCGTGGTCCACGGAGAAAGCGACGGAACAGCGCCCGATTTTAACCTTGCTCTCTCACCTTCAAATACAAACGCATAAATTCAGAGGTTGTTCTCGAAATGTCTAATCAGTTTATAGGTACAAAATAGAAATTATTTCCCTTTGTACATCACACTTACCAACACAGTTTTCGTGAAATCATCGGGTTGAAAATGATGGGAACGCACTTTAATATTTTCGGTCTGATTTTTCTCATCGAAATATTTCCTTCTAATAGCATGTACGGTAACCATTTCTTTGTTTTGTGAAAATTGGTGAAACGAAAACGAGCTTCCCTGATTTTTGCAAAGAGGAACAATGCAATACCTCGGCATAGACACGAAAATAACCATTTAAACAACTTAAATTCGTGGATATAGTGGCATGAGAACACAGGAGACAACTGAAGAGGGCCTTGCGCTTACCCAGTACAACAGCAGTGCGCTCTATCGGTGCTAGTTCTATACATCCCTATTCGAACACGGTGAATGCGTATTGAACGAAATTCGGTACAAAGGTAGCACTAGCAAAGGACACCTCAGTGTCATGTTTTATATCGCCGCCATCTTGACGGAAACGTAATGGCGGCCATACAAATGTTCAAAGCTTAAATCAAATTACGACTAACTTAATCATCCGATCTCTACCCAATTTTGCAACAACATACCTTTATGGGGGGAGCATCCTTTGACCAAACCAATAGGTCATCAGCGTAATAGTTTGCGGATGGCGGCCATCTTTGTGTGAAAGTCGATTCCCCCTATTAATTCGAACACGGTGCAACCGAATGGAACGAAATTTGGTACAGAGGTAGTACTAACAAAAGGCACCTCAGTGTCATGTTTTATATTGCCGCCATCTTGACGGAAACGTAATGGCGGCCACACAAATGTTCAAAGCTTAAATCAAATTACGACTAACCTAATCATTCGATCTCTACCCAATTTTGCAACAACATACCTTTATGGGGGGAGCATCCTTTGACCAAACTAATAGGTCATCAGCGTAATAGTTTGCGGATGGCGGCCATCCTTGTGTGAAAATCGATTCCCCCTATTAATTCAAACACGGTGCAACCGAATGGAACGAAATTTGGTACAGAGGTAGTACAAACAAAAGGCACCTCAGTGTCATGTTTTATATCGCCGCCATCTTGACGGAAACGTAATGGCGGCCACACAAATGTTCAAAGCTTAAATCAAATTACTATTAACCTAATCATCCGATCTCTACCAAATTTTGCAACAACATACCCTTATAGAGGAAGCATCCTTTGACCAATTGATTAGGTCATTAGCCTAATAGTTTGCGGATGGCGGCCATCTTTGTGTGAAAATCAATTCCCCCTATTAATTCAAACATGGTGAAACCGAATGGAACGAAATTTGGTACAGAGGTAGCACTAGCAAAGGGCATCTCAGTGTCATGTTTTATATCGCCGCCATCTTGACGGAAACGTAATGGCGGCCATACAAATGTTCAAAGCTTAAATCAAATTACGACTAACTTAATCATCCGATCTCTACCCAATTTTGCAACAACATACCTTTATGGGGGGAGCATCCTTTGACCAAACCAATAGGTCATCAGCGTAATAGTTTGCGGATGGCGGCCATCTTTGTGTGAAAGTCGATTCCCCCTATTAATTCAAACACGGTGCAACCGAATGGAACGAAATTTGGTACAGAGGTAGCACTAGCAAAGGGCACCTCAGTGTCATGTTTTATATCGCCGCCATCTTGACTGAAACGTAATGGCGGCCACACGAATGTTCAAAGCTTAAATCAAATTACGATTAACCTAATCATCCGATCTCTACCAAATTTTGCAACTACATACCTTTATGGAGGGAGCATCCTTTGACCAATCTAATAGGTCATTAGTGTAATAGTTTGCGGATGGCGGCCATCTTTGTGTCAGAATCGATTCCCCCTATTAATTCAAACACGGTGAAACCGAATGGAACGAAATTTGGTACAGAGATAGCACTAGCAAAGGGCATCTCAGTGTCATGATTAATATCGCCGCCATCTTGACGGAAACGTAATGGCGGCCACACAAATGTTCAAAGCTTAAATCAAATTACGACTAACATAACCATCCGATTTCTACCAAATTTTGCATCAACATACCATTATGGAGGGAGCATCCTTTGACCAAACTAATAGGTCATTAGCCTAATATTTTGTGGATGGCGGCCATCTTTGTGTAAAAATCGATTCCCTCTATTAATTCGAACACGGTGGAACCGAATGAACGAAATTTGGTACAGAGGTAGCACTAGCAAAGGGCACCTCAGTGTCATGTTTTATATCACCGCTATCTTGACGGAAACGTAATCGCGGCCACCCAAATGTTAAAAGCTAAAATGTAATTACGACCAACCTAATAATCTAGTCTCTACCAAATTTTGCAACACCATATCTTTATGTGGGAAACATATTCTGACCAAACTGCAAGAACATCAGCCCAATAGTTTGCAGATGGTGGCCAAGTATGTGTGCAAATCGATTCCCCCTATCAATTCAAACACGGTGAAACCGAATTGAACGAAATTTGGTACAGAGGTAGCACTAGCAAAGGGCACCTCATATTCATGATTAATATCCCTTTAACACGTTGTATTTCAACAAGCTACTACAACCAACATTCAATCATACTCCTTGAAAAGGACGAAGAGTTATAACAATACCCATGGATTTAGGAGAAAGTAGGCTATATGTTCTTTACTGAACATCTTGTTTTTCCAATGTCATTGAACAACGAGAAATATCCGTTTTACGTCTCGGCATGATGGGTTAAAATCACTGACTGGACTATCTATATAATAAAGCTCGATGTTTGTCTGTCTGTTATGTATACAAATCTACATCGTTTCGCCGATCTGAACCAAAATGTGTATACTTATCCTTTGGAACCCTGCGGTTAACACTGTCTGCTTTAAATTTTGGACAGACCACTCCATTCCTTGCATTTAGGCCCTTTGGCAAAAATCTACACCGTTTCACCCAACTGAACCAAAATTTGTATACTTACCCTCTGGAACCCTGCGGATAACACTGTCTACTTTATATTTCAGACAGATCACTCCATTTCCTGCATTTAGACATGGCAGTGCATGGTAGCACTGCCATGTATAGCCTCCTAGAAATTAAACTGCAATATTATTATCTATACGTGTGCCAATTTTGGAATAGCTCCCATTCATACCTTCCAACATGGAGCTCAAATTTCAATTGCGATTTTTCAGCAGTTGGTAGCACTGACATCATTTTCGAATACGGCATTGAGATATACAGGTATACTCCTACCAAATTTTGTTTCGATTACTGCAGCCGTTTAGGAGTTGATAGGGGGGGGGGGGGCACTCACACAGCCAGCCAGCCAGCCAGCAGACAGACAGACAGACAGAAGGACAATACAGACAGACAGACAGACAGTAGGACAGACAGACAGACATACAGACATTTGCCCGGATCGATATCACAAGTCTAGTTTTTCCTCATTTTTGCAAAATGTGAAAAGTAGCCTAAACATTTATTGACTAAGATGCAATGGATTTATTAAATAACCGTGGGTATTTCTTTTTAGATTGAATGTCAATATGGAAATCATAAATATGATTGAGTTCATATCATTACGTATCTATGTGAGTTGATAATTTATTTAGAAGCTTGGGACATCTTGGTTATTTGCCCCATGTACTTAGGTGTGTGTGTTAAATTGTTGTTAGACCCCCTCGTGGCGTAGTGTCTAGCATTGTTGGTTGCCACCTTGAGGTTCGGATCAGAGGGTTGGAACGGGGTACATTCAGGGTCGTCAGTAAGAACTGATACGAGATTCAATTCCCACCTTAGCCGTCCTGGAAATGGTTTTCTGTAGTTTTCAACTTCTTCCAGGCAAATACCAAGGTGGGTCAGAATTTGAGGCAACGACCACCTCCTATCCAATCCTAGCCTGAATTACAAATGGGACATCACAATGAATCAGGTTTTCAGACAGATTCCACCACACACTCAAGTACACGGGACTTCATTACAACGTAGTCGCAAGGCCCTTAAACTAAACAACAACAACAACAACAACAACAACAACATACTGAAAAGTATATCCTTTGTTTTTGAGCGGGTTTTAGAAGTGTATGCAATCGTAATATTATAATGGACGATGGTTGTGGTAGGTGTCCTGGTACATAAATTAAGGTACCATATCGGCATTTGCCTTCAGGGAAAGTGCAAACAATGGTGAAAATCACATTGTCAGAGATGGGATTCGAACCTGTAATTTCCAGACATTCAGCTGTCACTTGCAGTCGTGGTGTGCTTTTTAATGCTCTTTGCTACGCTGACGGGTAATTATAATTAATATTTCACTTTGAAGTTGGCTGCAGTGTGACACATGAGGAGGCTAAGCAGCGCCAGGATAAACTGATTACAAGACATGACATTTCCGCTGCCTGACAGGATCGTGTCATTTGTCGATCTGCGCATTTCACATTATCCAGAGAATGGAGTAAGAACTAAAAACAACGTGTTCAGTAAAGAACATATCGCCTACTTACTCCTAAATGTATGTGTATAGTTGTAAGGTTCGGATGATTAGGAAATGTCATATTTTTAGCCTACTTTCGATTATTGCAAAGATGAATGTAGATTTATGAGATCTACACAGGACCAAACATTGTGTGAGTGTATTCTGAATGTCTGTCCCCCCTATCAATTCGAACACTGTGAAACCGAATTGAACGAAATTTGGTACAGAGGTAGCAATACTAAAGGACACCTCAGTATCATGTTTTAAATCGTCGCCATCTTGACGGAAGCGGAATGGCGACCACCCAAATGATAACAGCTTAAATCAAATTACGACCAACCTAATCATCTGATCTCTACCAAATTTTTCAACATTATACCTTTATGTACAAAACATCTTTTGACCAAACTACACGGTCATCAGCCCATTAATTTGCAGATGGCGGCCATATATGTGAGCAAATCGATTCCCTCTATCTTTTCAAACACGGTAAAACCAAATTGAACGAAATTTGGTACAGAGGTAGCATTAACAAAGGGCACCTCAGTGTCAGGTTTTATATCGCCGCCATCTTGACGGAAACGGAATGGCGGCCACCCAAATGTTACAAGCTTAAATCAAATTACGACCAACCTATTCATTTGATCTCGACCAAATTTTGCAACAACATACCTTTTTGTGGGAAGCATCTTTTGACTGAACTACAAGATCATCAGCCCAATAGTTTGCAGATAGCGGCCATGTATGTGTGCAAATAGATTCCCCATATCAATTCAAACACGGTGAAACCGAATTGAATGAATTTCTTTTACAGAGGTAGCACTAGCAAAGGGCACCCATATTCATGTTAAATATCCGTATAGCACGTTGTATTTCAACAAGCTACTACAACCAGCATTCAATTATACTCCTTGAAAAGGACAAAGATGTATAACAATACCCATGTATTTAGGAGAAAGTAGGCTATATGTGCTTTACTGAACATCTTGTTTACCTACATTTTCACTAACAACTGTAATTAAGCAGGAGTTCAATGTTCCTGGTTATTTTGTTGTTGTTTGAGTCTTCAGTCTTTTGACTGGTTTGATGCAGATCTCCATGCCTCCCTGTCCTGAGCTAATCGTTTCATCTCTACATAGCTACCACACCCTACATCCGAGGCAATCTGTTTAACATATTCTAACCTTGGTCTACCCCTACAGTTCTTGTCCTCGACCCTTCCTTCCATAACTAAGCTTGCTATTCCTGGGTGTCTTAGTATGTGTCCTACCAACCTATCTCTTCTCTTCATTAGCAGTCGCCAGAAACATCTCTCCTCTCCCACTCGCCTTAATACCTCTTCGTTTGTAACCCTATCTACCCATCAGATCTTCATCATTCTCCTGTAACACCACATTTCAAATGCCTCAATTCTCCTCTTTTCTGCTGCACCAATAGTCCAAGTTTCACTTCCATAGAGCGCCACGCTCCAGACAAAGGCTTTCAAAAATGACTTCCTAATACCTAAATCTATATTCGATGTCAACAGATTCCTTTTTTGTAGAAAGGCTTACCTTGCCTGAGCCAACCTACTTTTTATATCCTCTTTGCTTCGTCCATCACTGGTTATTCTGCTTCCTAAATAACAGAAGTCTCCTACTTCCTTCAGCTTTTCACCTGCCAATTTGATCTCCATAGAGGTTTCTGATTTATTTCGGCTGCATTCCCGTATTTTTGTTTTACATTTATTAATTTTCATCATGAAGTCCTTCCGTAAGACGGAATCCATACCATTCAAAAACTCATTCAAATCCTCAGGCTTGTCGGCCAAGATGACGATGTCATCAGCAAATCTCAGAGTTGAAATTATTTCTCCTTGAATCTTCACTCCCACTTTAAATTTTTCTCCAATTTTTTTCATTGGTTGTTCAATGTAAAGATTGAAAATTATGGGTGATAAGTTGCAGCCTTGCCTTACACCTTTCATAATACCAGCTTCTCTCTCATATCCTTCAGCTCGAATGACTGCTGTCTGGTTTCTGTATAGATTGTATATCACCAATAGATTTCAAAATGTCGAACAATTCAGTCCAATCAACGTTATCAAAAGCCTTTTCTAAGTCTAAAAAGCCATGAACGTTCTCTTATCTTTCCTTATTCTACCTTCCAAAATCAGCCTAAGACTTAGAACAGCTTCCCTTGTTCCTACATTTCTCCTGAAACCAAACTGGTCTTCACCCAACTCCGTTTCTATCTGGCTTTCAGTCCTCTTGTAAATTATTCTAGACAGGATCTTTGAAGCATGAGTAATCAAGCTGATTGTACGGTAATCTTCACATCTGTCAACTCCCACTTTCTTTGGTATAGGGATGATAACATTCTTCTTGAAATCAGGGGGTACCTCACCTGTCTCATAAATCCTACACACCAAGTGAAATAACCTGATCAGACCTTCATCTCCTATGCAGGGTAGCAACTCAATCGGTATATCATCTATGCCTGGTGCTTTGTTCCTGCCTAAGTCCTCTAATGCTCTGTCAAATTCTGATCTCAATATTAAATCTCCTTTTGCATCCTCATCAATTTCCTCCTCCCTTTCCATTACATGATTCTCAATCTCCTTTCCCTTATACAAGCACTCTATTTAAGCTTTCCATCTCTCAACCTTTTCTTCTCTATCTGTTAGAGGCTTTCCATTTGTGTCCCTAATATTACAGCACTTAGTCTTCTTTTCCCCAAAAGTATTCTTAATCCTTCGATAAGCTGTGTCTACTTTTCCTAATTTCAGACACTTTTCTATACCTGTACATTTCTCTTTCAACCATTCTTCTTTCGCTTCTTTGCACTTCTTGTTAACCTCATTTCTCAGACGTCTGTATTCTGCTTTCCCCTCTTCATCTCTTAGATTCTTGTGTCTCCGCCTTCCATCCATCAATTCTAGTATATCCTGAGTGATCCACGGTTTTCTACCTATTCTTTCTTTCCTACCAATGTTTTCTTCTGCGGATTTTGTTATTTCAATCTTCAAAAGTGCCCATTCGTCTGCAATTGAAGTTTGTTTAGGGGTTTTGATTAGTCCTTCCTTTATACTCTTCTTGAATCTTTCGTTCACATCCTTTACTTTCAGTCTGTCTATTGCCCACCTTTTTGGCTTTTGACTTTTCTTCAGTTTCGTCAACTTTAATCTGCATTTCATTACAACCAGATTGTGGTCAGAGTTTATGTCAGCACCAGGATATGTTTTACAATCCAAAATCTGGTTTCGAAACCTCTGCTTGACCATAATGAAGTCGATTTGCTAACGCCCTGTATCTCCTGGTCTGATCCATGTGTATATTCTTCTATTGTGGTTATTGAATAAGGTGTTATCAATGACCAACTCATGTTCGGTGCAGAATTCCATCAGCCTGTTTCCTCGATCATTCCTTTCACCTAATCCGAAATCTCCTACTATCTTCCCTTCCCTCCCTTTTCCTACCACAGCATTCCAATCTCCCATTACTATAACATTTTCATCACCTTTGATATACCTCAGAATGTCATCTATTTCTTCGTAGACCTTTTCAACATCCTCATCATCAGCTTGACTGGTAGGCATATAGACTTGTACCACTGTGGTGCACGTAGGTTTAGTATTGATTTTTGCTACAATAATCCGTTTTAAGGAGGATTTTATGGAGCATATAAATGCATATTTGGGTAATTTTAATAGTTATTTTCATATTTCATCAATATTAATGTTTTAAGGTCATATTTTGGTAGCATTTTAAGGGTAGGTAGTGGACTTAAAATATGGTATCCGCTGGGCGCTGCAAGGTTTCTGTACGTTAGCGGTACTAAAAAAGTTAAAACTTGCTAGTTGTTGCAGATTATCATAAAATATTTAACTGTAACTAAACTTGGTAGTATTTGTCACGTCGGGTATTTTCTTCCTCTTTTACAGGAAATGTGATCTGAATCGAAGGTTTTAACACGAGAAAAGGTGAAAAATATGCTGCTTTCTGGGAGTCTCTTGAAGTATTCTGCGATAAAAATTTGAGGAAATCATTTTTATCGTAAGGCTATTTATGTAATGAGTGTAGATTTTGAAACAAGATGTTCAGTAAAGAACATATAGCCTACTTTCTTCTAATTGCATGGGTATTGTTATAACTCTTTGTCCTTTTCAAGGAGTGTAATTGAATGTTGGTTGTAGTAGCTTGTTGAAATTCAACGTGTTATACGGATATTAAACATGACTCTCAGGTGTCCTTTTCTAGTACTACTTCTGTAAAAAAAAATCATTCAATTTGGTTTCCCCGTGTTTGAATTGATATGGGGAATCGATTTGCACACATTCGTGGCCGCTATCTGCAAACTATTGGGCTGATGGCCTTGTAGTTCAGTCAAAAGATGCTTCCCACAAAAAGGTGTGTTGTTGCAAAATTTGGCTGAGATCAAATAATTAGTTTGTTCGTAATTTGATTTAAGCTTTTAACATTTGGGTGGCCGCCATTCCGTTTCCGTCAAGATGGTGGCGATATAAAACATGACACTGAGGTGCCCTTTGCTAGTGCTACCTCTGTATCAAATTTCGTTCAATTCGGTTTCACCGTGTTTGAAAAGATAGGGGGAATCGAATTGCACACATATATGGTCGCCATCTGCAAAGTATTGGGCTGATGACCTTGTAGTTTGGTCAAAAGATTCTTCATACATATAGGTATAATGTTGTAAAATTTGTTAGAGATCAGATGATTAGGTTGGTCGTAATTTGACTTAAGCTTTTGACATTTGGGTGGCCGCCATTACGTTTCCGTCAAGATGGCAGCTATATAAAACATGACACTGAGGTGCCCTTTCTTAGTTCTACCTCTGTACCAGATTTCGTTCAAATCGGTTTCACCGTGTTCGAATTGATAGGGGGGGGGGGGGGGGGGAGACAGACATTCAGAGTACACACACTCACAAACAGACAGACACATTTTTTCGCCCTGTGTAGATCTCATAAGTCTACTTTAATTTTTTGCAAAATTTGAAAGTAGGCTAAAAATACAGGTTTGAATGTTGAATTAATGATAAATATAACATTTCACATTAGTAACACCCTTTTTAGAAAGCATTTAAATACAGGGTCATTATATATGTGCGCCCCGATAAACAAGGCAAGCTAAGCCGGTTGTGACTGGTGCAGATCGCGGGCGCGCGTACGTGGTTCAGCCGGGGGTTTGCGCGCTCCGTTAACTCATATCGTTAATACAAACGTGTTTTGTCATTCATATGGTTGTGCGTCTCCAAAGTTTAGACGTTAGTGTTGCACGTTTAGTGAGTATTGTGAGTATTGTGATTGTTGGTCATGCCTAGACACCAATTCACATTGCGCGAACGTGTGTATATCCATGATTCGTATATGAAAATCAGAAAATCTTGTTCTGAAACGAGACAAAAATTTCGAATCAAGGGTCCAGGAAGACCTGTGCCTATTGCCAGTACAATTATGAGGCTCAGTAAACGATTCAAAGAAACAGGCTCCTTAAATAATAAAAGAGTTGACAGCTATTCTTTCATCAGAAATTGTCAGGTGTGTGTGTTACACGAGAGGGAGGACATTTTCAGCATCGCCTATGACACTGTAAGTACACATTGTTGAACATGTTTGGTAAAAGTGTGAAAGTGCGCGCGCTAAGCCGGGTACGCGCACCCTTGATCATTCCAGTCACAGCCGGCTTAGCTTGCTGTGTTTACTCGCGCGCACATAGATAATAACCCTGTATATTCGGTCATATTGTAACCATTTTGGATCATATTTCAGTATTTTAGGGCATATTTGCCTGCATATTTCTCGTCTATTTAGGTCCTAAACTCCCGAACCTTAATAAATCTGTATAACTCTTATCAAGGAGTAATTGATTACCTTGTGATCAAACTTAAGGGTTGTACTCTATATAAGACTCCCCGTTTACTACGTGTAGTTGAAATTCTGCTCTTGCATCCAGAGGAATTTGATTGAAACATAGCTACTTGAAAAGGGAAGCGCGATGGCGCAGTGGCTTAACTGCTCGTCTTTCGCCCGGATGGCCGGGGATCGAATCCTGGTGACAGCGGTGTGGAATTTTCACCTGAAAAATCACGTGGTGTTAGGAAGGGCATCCGGCCTTAAATCCCCGGTCAAAACCATAATGGGTCTGGTCGGCTCCGGCGACCCCTATTAATTGGGAAAAGGCCAATAATAGTACATTATGCACCGAGCCTATAATGGCAATAATTAAGGCACGAGTATGTTTGCATACGAGTGCCTTAATTACCATTATAGGCGAGTTGCATACGACTGTGTATGTTCGACGATAATTATAACTTTATTTTGTTTTATTTTATGTTCGAACAGAAATATCCATAAATATCTGTGGAGATTCAGTCACTTGAATTTAGTGATCGGAGTGCAAGCGCCGAGTTTGCTCTCTTTGCTTTCCAAGTGCGCTGACTCACGCATGCACTCTGTTTGCTTGGCAATGCCATATGTTTACAGCCAGCCGTCGGCACCAGCATTCACTCAAATTGTCACCGAAGTTGTATGAAAGAATGCCCTGTGTAGACATTGGAGTTAGGGATATTAAGGTACCGTACAGTGCTATTTCTTTTCTCATATTCGCCAGTTTATTTACGCGAAGATATGGGACGGTGCACTTTCCATGTCCGTAATTTTGTCTTTGTGTTTGCCATTATAACTATAGTCTACAATGGTTGATCGGATATCTTTTACATTGTCAATTTTCAAATCATGTAATTCATATTCGACATGTTGGATTCTCTGTTCAGGTGCGAAGCTATCGAGTACTTATTAGGTCACACATCATACATCTTGAGCTTTGATTGGTTGGAGAAACTGTACCATAGTGAAAACTTGTACTATAACGAACCTAATTATAGTACAGTTTTCTGACATATAATATTTACATTTCGCCATAGTCGAATCTACTTGAAAAACGTTATTGTACCATATACATAAAGAGACTACCGGTATATGAGAGGACCAATTCGGATTCAGAAGAGGAAGAGGTACCAGAGATGCAATTGGGTGTCTGCGGATGTTGGTGGAAAGATTTTTGGAAGTAAATAGAGAAATGTATGTTTGTTTTGTCGACTGGGAAAAAAGCATTTGACAGACTTGACTGGTGTATGCTAATGAAGATTCTGAAAGATACTGGTATAGATTGGAAGGATTAGAAGGTTGATAAAGCAATTGTATATGGGCCAGAGTGTTGTAGTTCGAGTAGAATATGAAGAAACTGAAGAGGTGGGTATTGGAAGAGGTGTGAGACTGGGTTGCTGCATGTCACCAACACTTTTCAATATATATGCCGAAAAGCTAATCAATAAGGCCTTGGAAAAATCAAAGGGACTGGTAGTGGGAGGAGAAAATATAAAAACCATCGAGTATGCTTTGACATGGTTGTTCTAGCAGAGACGGAGGAACAGCTCCAGGTAATTATGGAGAATATTTTCAGTGTGGGTAAAGAGTTTGGAATTAAAATATACGTTACCATGACCGAAGTAATGGCAGTAGGAAAAGAAGAAGACACATGAGTCGTCCAGTTGCAAAACTCGTTTAATCAACTTGTGAATAAGGATCATTTTCATGAGAAACGTTTCTCAAGGCTTTGCCTCGCGTATCTTTTGTGTTTGTTTTCTACTTTTTGCTTTGGGTTTTGGTTTTGTGTTAGGTTTGTGCTTTCGCTTTTGAATTTTACCTTTTGCTTTTCTTTCTTGTATTTTTGTTAGTTTCCTGATTTTGCTGTTTTGAATTTTTGCTTTTTGCTTTATGTTTCTTGTTTTTTGTTTTCCGCTTTTGCTTTTGTTTTTTAATTTTGTTTTTGCTTCGTCTTTTTTGTTTTGGTTTTGTGTTTGTTTTCTGGTTTTGCTTTTTTTGAATTTTGCTTTTTGCTTTGTGTTTCTTTTTTCTTGTTTTCTGCTTTTGCTTTTGTATTTGAATTTTGCTTTTTACTTCGTCTTTTTTGTTTTGGTTTTGTGTTTGTATTCGGCTTTTGCTACTTTTCCAATTTTGCTTTGTGTTTCTTTTTTGTTTTGTTTTCAGCTTTTGCTTTTGTGCTTGAACCTTGCTTTATCTTCGTCTTTTTTGTTTTGTGTTTGTTTTCTGCTTTTGCTGGTTTTGAATTTTGCTTTAAGCTTTTTTTGTTGTTTTCAGCTTTTTCTTTTGTGTTTGACTGCTTTTTACTTCGTGTTTTTTGTTTTTGGTTTTGTGTTTGTTTTCTGGAAAATCAAAATAAAACAACACAAAATAATACAAAATAAAACAAAATAAAATAAAACAAATTAAACAAAACAAAATAAAATAATAAAAACAAAATATAACAAAATAAAATAAAGTAAAATAAAATAAAGTTAAATAAAATAATTGATAAAATAATTTTACGACGTGATCCTTATTCCCAAGTGGATTAAACGAGATTTGCAACTGGACGACTCACATGTAATATTGCAACAGATGGAATGGTATTAGAACAGGTACAATCATTCCAGTATTTAAGAAGCTTGATTACCTCCAGTGGAAGTTGTACAGAAGAAGTGAGACGCAGAATCTCCATGGGGAAGAGAGCTTTCTGGAGAGTGAAAGGTTTATTACCAGCCAAAAGTATACCGATCAAACTTAGGAAGAAGTTTGCAAAATGTTTTGTGTAGAGTGTGGTGTCTTATGGTTCGGAAACATGGACAGTCAGACAGAAAGGGCAAAAATATTTAGAAAGTTTTGAAATGTGGTTATGGAGAAGAATGAAGTGAAATGGACCGATAGAATGAGAAATGAGGAGGTGCTCAGAAGGGTAGGAGAGGAGAGGAGTTTCATGAGGATGATACAGAACAGGGAAATATCTTGAATGGGTCACATAATACGTAGGAATAAATTGTCTACTACAAAGAATCATTATTTAAATTATTCATGGTTCTTCCGTATTGATTATGCTACAGTAATTATTAATAAGAATTATATATCCGCCTGTATCAATAATATAAAGAAATTAATTATTAAAGTTGTTCTAGGTACATGTTTCGGGGATTAATGAATTATTTTATCCCTTTCAACAGCCAATTGTAAAGCATTAACATATCCAAAACATAATAAACCGTAGCACTGAAAATACGAAAGGTTATATACCCTAATATGGTGCACCATATATATAGGTCGTAAAAATTAAAATATTGAACAAAACGAAGAAGTTGGTGACGGAGACAGTATTCAGCCTGCAAAAGGCAACGAAGATGTATGAAAACCAGTAGACAGTGTATTTACAGTTCTCTATTGAGCAAAGGTCAATAGCTTTTGAGAAGACAGGCGTGGAATTTCAATACTTCACCAATCTGCGTATAACCAATGAAGACGCCTTTCTTTGCTTAAAGATCATAAGCCAATCAAAGCGGCATCAAGTAATCACGACGTGGAAGGAAAACACTCCTCTTGGTAATGAGGTTAGCCCAAAGTATACGTTTGACGTTAAGTTTCAATGTATCTATTAGAAAATGATTTGATAGACAAATCATTTTCTACTAGTTTGGAATGTTAACAGATGTGTAGAGGGGAAGAAGTTACAAGCAAATGAATTAAGATACTCAGGACAGAGATAAATGGAGAACGTCCAGTTGAAACCTGTTTGCGGACAGATTTACTGAAAGAAGAAGATACAGATATCATTGAGCAATTTTTCGACATAATCACCACCAGAAATGAGATACTTGTCATATCGTGGTATCAACTTTTGTATTCCTGTGTGGTAGAAGTCTGCCGACAGGTCTTTGTCAGTGTGAAAATGCTGACCAGAGAACAGACATTTTTACAGGTGCAAGAAAATATGGAAATTGATGGCAGCTAGATCAGGACTGTACGGTGGAAGATCAAACAGCTCCTACCTGAATTTCTGCAGAACAGTAGCTGTGCGCCAAAGCCTCTTGTCCTCCAGCTACCATTTCCACACTGACTAAGAGCTGAAGACGAATGTCACACACTGGTTCCTTTCCCAGGCGGCAGGCTTCTGTAAGGAGTGCAAAAGTTGATACCACGATATGACAAGTGTCACAATTCTGGTGGGGATTATGTCGAAAACTTGCTCAAACATTGCTGTAGGTTGTGCTGTTGGCACCTCGGATAACTCTCCTGTAAATGTCGGCGTCCACCAAGGCTCAGCACTATCACCGTCCCTTTTTGTTCTTGTGATGGACACCATCATTCGTGACCTGCAACGGAATGTTCCTTGAACCCTTCTGTATGTAGTTGATATAATGGTTGCAGATATCAGCCGAGAAAAACTCCAATATCAAGTTGAAGACTGGAATAACCGCCTCGCCCACTATGGCCTATGTCTGAATGTGAAAAAGATGGAGTATCTGGAGTTAAACCCGAGCGGCGACGGTACCATTCAAGTCGCTGGACAAAATCTAGTCAAGACAGAATGCTTCAGGTACCTTGGATCTCGTCTTCAGAGTGATGGCAACTTCAATGATGAAGTAAGAGCCTGGATAAACGCAACCTGGTTGCGGTGGAAGGAGATCACGGGTGTGTTTTGCGACAAAAAAAATGCCACTTCGTCTCAAATCCAAGATATATCGGACAGTGGTACGGCCAGTTGCGCTGTATGGAGTTGAATGTCGACCATTCGACAAAATTTCAGAACGTCACCTACACGCCATGGAAATGAGAATGCTCCATTGGACAATGGGCATCTCCCTTATTGACCATGTCAGAAACGACACAATTCTGGAGCAAGCGGGACAACGCTAGGAAGAAGAAGAAGAACTGCTCGGGTCTAAGCTGCGTGAACCGGGGAGGAATGTGCATCACGGACTATGAGAAGTGGTGTTGACGAGTGATGAGGTTTCTCGGTCCGTGCATAGTACAGAACCAAATACATTGGTCGGTGACTCACTCACTCATTCCTAACACCACAGTGGTTTCAGAAAAGACCCTATGTTAGCAGTATTGGAATATTATATAAATAATTCATGCTTTTGGGCTAATGCCGTGTGTATTTTTAATTTAAACCATCCTTTTTCAAGGAGGCAAGGTTTCTCCGAAACGTATGGTTTAAATTAAAAATACACACGGCATTAGCCCGAAAGCATGAATTATTTATATAATAATCCGGGCCGTGAAAGCCTATGCAAAGTATTGGAATAGATGAGAATGTCAGGTAACACGGCAGGCTGTCGGCAGGCTTCTCAATTCTCGCCTGCTCCTTCCCTGCCTCTGCCCTTCATCCCGCAAGTTCACAGAGCTTAGACCCGAGCAGTAGCTGTGAGCCAGAGCCGTATGTGGTCGAAGTGATTTCTATCTTTCCTTGCACCTCGATAAATTCTTGTCCTCCAGTCAGCATTTTCACACTGACGAAGAGCTGAAGATAAATGTCACACGCTGGTTCCATTCCCAGGCACATACTTCTATCTTAATTACAAAAGCTTAGATCAGGTGGACACCGTTAAATATCTTGGAATTATTTTCGACCACAAACTTACATTTAGAGAGCACATTAACTATATGACTGAAAAATGTAGGAAACTGATATTTAGTCTCTCAAGATTTGCAAAGCTAAACTGGGGTTTAAAGCATACAGCTCTGAAGGTAATATACACACATCAAAGAAAGTTTTGCATCACCTCGGTTCCCAGATCTCCGGCATATAGACGTTGACTGTGTATATTGTATCCAAGATACAGTCCCTTTGACTGTTCATAGATGTCACTAAAACTGCTCAAAGATGTAAACAACCATGCATGAGCAGGGCCTATTAGACGGAGGGGGTACGACAGCCGATCAGTTCCAGTCATTCCACCAGGACGAAGGTACGCTGCTCATGTTGTCTGTAGTTCTACCATGCCTAGAAGGTCAATACCGCAGTTCGATCGCGTCCGCATTGTTACTTTGTGTCAAGAAGGGCTCTCAACAAGGGAAGTTTCCAGGCGTCTCAGAGTGAACCAAAGCGATGTTGTTCGGACATGGAGGAGGTACAGAGATACAGGAACTGTCGATGACAGGCCTCGCTCAGGCCGCCCAAGGGCTACTACTGTAGTGGATGACCGCTACTTACGGATTGCCGCTCGGAGGAACCCTGACAGCAATGCCACCATGTTGAATAATGCGTTTCGTTCAGCCACAGGACGTCGTGTTTCAACTCAAACTGTGCGCAATAGGCTGCATGATGCGCAACTTCACTCCCGACGTCCATGGCGAGGTCCAGCTTTGCAACCCCGACACCATGCAGCGCGGTACAGATGGGCCCAACAACATGCTGAATGGACCCCACGGAATTGGCATCACGTTCTCTTCACCGATGTGTGTCGCATATGCCTTCAACCAGACAATCGTCGGAGACGTGTTTGGAGGCACCCTGGTCAGGCTGAACGTCTTAGACACACTGTCCAGCGAGTGCAGCAAGGTGGTGGTTCCCTGATGTTTTGGGGTGGCATTATGTGGGGCCGACGTACGCCACTGGTGGTCATGGAAGGCTCCGAAACGGTTTTACGATACCTGAATGACATCCTCCGACCCATAGTGCAACCATATCGGCAGAATATTGGAGAGGCATTTGTCTTCATGGACGACAATTCTCGACCTCATCGTGCACATCTTGTGAATGCGTTCCTTCAAGATAACGACATCGCTCGACTACAGTGGCCAGCATGTTCGCCAGACATGAACCCTATCGAACATGCCTGGGATATGTTGAAAAGGGCTGTTTATGGACGTCTTGACCCACCAACCACTCTGAGAGATTTACGCCGAATTGTCGTTGAGGAGTGGGACAATTTGGACCAACAGTGTCTTGATGAACTTGTGGATAGTATGCCACGGCGAATACAGGCATGCATCAATGCAAGAGGACGTGCTACTGGGTATTAGAGGTAGTGGTGTGTACTGCAATCTGGACCACAAATGCTGAAAGTCTAGCTGTATGATGGTACAACATGCAATGTGTGGGTCTCATGAGCAATAAAACGAGCTGAAATGTTGTTTGTGTTGATCTCTATTCCCTTTGTATTTAACGGTTCCGGAACTCTTGGAACCGAGGTGATGCAAAACTTTTTTTGATGTGTGTACAAAGGTGGAATCTTACCTCTCATTTTGTATGGAGCACCGGTATGGAGAAAGGTTATAGAGAAAACTTGCTATAAAGTAAAATTGATAAGAGTCCAAAGGCTGATAAATATCAGAATAGCTAAAGCTTATCGCACTGTATCTAATGAAGCTCTCTGTGTGATAACATGATTAATTCCAATTAATATTCAAATTGAGGAGACGGTAGCATACTACGATCTTATTAAAGTTAATAGTAAAGAAGATCGCTCATTTGACATGGACATGGAAGTAAATCAATGGTCTCACCCTGCTGACATTGTTAAAATTATTGACGAAAATTATGAACAGATGCATTCTTTCAATGTTTACACTGATGGAAGTAAAAGTGAGCATGGAGTAGGATGTGGAATTGCCATATACAATAGAAACGAGTTCATTCAACAGCTGCAATATAAACTAGACTAACGATGTTCGAATAATCAGGGGCGTGGTGGCTCAGCGGTCTAGCTGTATGCCTCTCACCAAGGCGGCCCGGGTTCGATTCCCGGCCAATGCATGTGAGATTTTCGAAGTGAAATGCCATGTCCTGTGGTTCGGATTCCACGTAAAAAGGAGGTCCCGTGGCTCATGATCTCGAGATTAACGGTCACGTTAAACTACAAGCTTCCTTTCTTTTTTCTAATAATCAAGCAGAACAGCTAGCTATCGTTAAGGCATTGCAACATCTAGAATCTATGGACACGGAGCAGAGAACCGCACTCATTTTCACAGACAGCCAAGTTACAATAGATTCACTTAAAAACTAAAAAAACCATACATTTCTCATAGAGGAAATTAGAAGAAAAGCTACTGAAATGGAGAAACAGAATTGGGTGATTGTCTTCAGTTGGGTTAAGGCGCATAACGGAAATGAGGGAAATGAATTAGCGGACCAGCTGGCTAAAGAAGCAGCACAAATCAGTTTAAGAGAGTGCTATAATAGAATTCCAAAAAGTAATATGCCAAAAGAATTAAGTGTGTTTAGTTTGAGAAAGTGGCAGAATGAATGGGACAATACATCCAAGGGCGAAATTACAAAATCATTTTTCCCCAGTGTACAGGACAAACTAAAATTTAAAATGAACATAACGCCCAATTTTACAGATATGACAACAGGACACGGCAATATTAAATCATACTTATACAGATTTGAAATTATAGATAGTCCAACATGTATATGCAATAACGGTCACCAGACTGTAGATCACTTACTATTTGAGTGTAAGTTATTAGGGAAAGAAGGAGATATATTAAGAGCACATGTTTTAAGATCAAGCAACTGGCCTATAATGAAAGATGAACTTGTTAGAAACTACCTTAGGGAATTCTTTACTTTTGCCAACTCAATCTCATTTGAAACACTAAATAGATAATTTTTATTTATATTTTCTTAACTGTTAATCATTTTAGTGCCACAAATTTCATTTAACAGGCCATAGATATCAAATATTTATAACATAAATTGTATAATTTTAGTCTGAAATGATTAATAAGTAATAATTAAGCATGTAGTATTACTACATTGTAATGGGGCATGCTGTAAATAAAATAAATTAAAAAAAAGGCTTCTATCACACAGGAATACAAAAGTTGATCCCACGATAAGACAGGTGTCTCAATTCTGGTGGCGATTATGTCGCAAATTAGCCATTGCTGTATCTGGTGTCGATATAGTTTTTCATGGAACTATGTTTTCTTTTTACTTAAAAACTAGTGATACTTAATTTCTGCATGGATCTAGTAATAAGTACAAGTCTATATTTTTCCAAGTGCCGTGCAATGTCAAGTACTATGTCAATTCGTGTGAAGTGATATTCATTCTGTTTCACGAGGAATTCTGTCATATAAATATCAGATACGTGTAAATAAGCTACAGGAAGACGTAATGCAGGATATTGTTAAACAGGTGTAGTCTGAATTACCTGGAATTACTGTAGTTCAGAAATTCTGAGATAAAACAGAGAAGAATAATCAGGAAGGAGGAATGAGAACGAGACTGCCCGCGAGGAGTAGAAGAATCAAGTTTCGTAAGTCCATCTAACACAAGTGAGATATCGCCCTCAGACAGGAGGTTGTTATTATTGACCCAGCCAGTCATGCCAGTAAAGAATGCAAATATACATTTCACTGGTGTAACAGTAAATCTTCGGCTATGAGCATTTTCTTTTCTAATATAAGTTAAAAAGTTAAAAAAGGTGGAAAATAGGGGATTATAGTAGGTAAATGTTATCTGGATCAGGAGTATGATGTACTTTTTCCTTCAATAAACCAAGGCCGGCATTCGCGGCAGTATTAAAGGTGTCGGGACGTCCTCAAAGACCGGGCAGCGCGTAGTACGAATGGCTAATAGTCTACGCGTGGCGAGGACTGATCCACGGTCTTTAATAGTTGAAGACCTTCCTGAATCTAATAACATACATCTTAGCTGGACTTGGCAACATCCCACAAATACACATGCACTGACCTCAGATAGCACATAGGAATATGGGGTGGGAGGAGGGAAAAAACCAGTTCCGGAGATAACATTCCAATTCAGTAGACTGCAACTGGTGTAAGAGTGAAGATGAAATTGCTCGTAGCTCCAGCGAGAAGACATCCATCCAGATAAGTAGTAGCCTGTACTATTACAATACAACCATAGTTGACTTTTTACAACCCTCTAGTCACTCCAAACAGACAAACTCCGGATTTCTATCACCAGTTTAGCATTTCACCCAACATCATATACACTACAATTTGCATACACCGACAAGTTCCATTACCAATAATGCAACTAAATAATTGTACATATTGTAAATATTTTCACCTGTATTTTCAAACATAGATTTTATAGCCTAACTGTAATGGGCCTGACGATTGACGATTGAAACTGCTCATCCTAGTGTATTTATTAATTTCATGTAATTTTTTCGGTGTTATGGTATTACCCAACTATTTTGGGTACATTCGTGTTGACCGACTGAAAAGCACCAAACTTTTGTTTAATAGAAGTCAATTGTTTTATCAGGCAATATTTTATTAAATTAGTTAATTATGTTCACATGGTCCTCACCCTGTAGACTCGATTGATTTCGGAGTGTTAGCTCTCTAACAGGTAGATCACCCTACTGCCCTAAGAGGAGATTTCTCTGCGTTAATTTTATTTTTCTTTATCCGTGTTATACTCTAGCGCCCAAAAACATCGAAATTCAAATGAGAGTTAAGAGAGCGACGGGTAAGTCTCTAGACTAAGCTAATCGTTCCATATCTACATGGCAACTACACGCTACATCGAATTCTTTTTAGATATTTTTTTTATCGAATGGCCTCTGGTGCCGGGTGCAAGCTTTGTTATTTGACACCCAGACGGTAGCTTGCATCTCGAATTTCCTTGTTCCTTGAAGCACTATGAAAGTCAAGGAGGTTAGATATCTAAGCTCCTTGATCACTATAGCACTTTCTAGTAGAGAAACGAGGAACTTAGTGTTGGCGGAAGCTCCCGAGATTAATTTTGCCATTATGAACACGGCCTACTGAATTCAAATGGGTTCTTTGACATGCCAACATCGTATGACATGGTGACGTAATTTTTGCCGCCTTTCAAAAATCACTTACCACGGCCAGGAGCGAACCTGTAAGCTTGACACGTTGACCACTCACCCACCGTGGCAAGCTACATCCGATTTATTCTGTTCAACATATTCTAACCTCAGTGGATCTCTACAGTTCTCGTCCTCGATCCTTCCTTCTACGTTCGTTATTCGTGGGTGCATAGTGCATACTAACATATCTCTTCTCTTCATTAGCACTCACCAGAAACATATCTCCTCGTCTTAATACTCTTCATTTGTTACACTGTCTACCCATCTAATCTTCACCATTCTCCTGCAACACCACATATCAAATGTTTAATACATCTTCTTTTCTGCTGCAACAACAGTCCAACTTTCACTTCCATATAGCACCATGATATTGAAAAAGGCTTTAAAATATTACTTTACAATACCTAAATCAATATTTAATGTAAATATATTTCTTTTCTGTTGAAAATCTTTCCTCGCCTGTAGTAACCTAAATTTAATATCCATTTTGCTTCGTCCATCATTGCTAATTTTGCTACCCAGGATGATACTTGATAAGTCCGAAAAGCTACGCCAGTCCTAGGCTCTGAAAATTGCAGGTCCATACCTATAGTCACTACATTTATACAAAGCATAACACACTTCCAGCACTATGCCCAAGATAGCGGGTTCAAACCCGACCAAAGTCGTCGGATTTTTTAAGAGCGTTAAAAAGCCCTCAGTATGCCTTCCTTCGGAGGGGAAGTAAAGCCTCGGTCCCATGTCATAGATGTATGGCACGTTAAAGAACATTCCACTAATTACGCCTGTGTGAAGCCAAATTGTATAGGTTAAGAATGTAAACTACGCTCTTATTAGGTTCCTACGTTCGTTGTCAAGAGCCGACTGTGGTGGCGTCTAGTAGTTAAGTTCTGAACTAGTAGTTGTTGACGGTGGCGTTTGATGGCAAAAGTAGGTACTATTTGAAAAATTCAAAGGTCTGCAGTCCTTACATGAATTAAAAAAACAGATAACACACACTAATACAGTCATCACAATTAACACCGGTTATCAGACAGATTCTACACACACCCAAAAGTACACGGGGCTACATGACCACGTTGTCGCAGCCCTTAAACTGAGGAACCAACCAATACTTCCAGCACATGCACACAAGTACACGGGGCTGATGACCAAGATGTCGCACACTCCAAATCTGGATTATTAACAACAACAACAACAACAACAACGGAAGTTAAAAAACAAAGTCACTCGTTTACATACATGCGATATATTATACCGGAATAATTCATTTATAATTCAAGTTACCCTAGCGCTATCATGTATACAAATGACAGGTCGGACAGGAACTAGTATTTGCATGCATTTTGTTTGGATGTTGGTTAGATTGACCTCAGTGTCACGGTTTTCGATAACGTCAGCTCTGGCCGAACGACCATTTTATCTGCCTCACACACCAAACAAGCTGTCAGCTGTTGGTCAGTGTAATGGTGTAACTCGACAAGCCTGCACACAGGATGGTAAGCTATTACCACTACAAACTTCAGTATTCACCGAGTTCGATTTGTGACGTCACAGCAGTGTGCAGTGTTCTGGCGCGTGCTGCAAAGAGGTGGGAGCCATTTCTCACACAGCATCACACAAGCAGAACTATTAAGCCCACCGAATGAACTGAGAAGAGGCTAGTATGCATCCATATACAAGATCCGGAATCTAGCATCTCTATCTCTAGCTTCAGCCTTGGACTTAGGACAAGGAATGCTCCGAGGACGCAACACCCGTTTTTTTTTCATAAAAATATTTTGCTTATGGCTGTTGTCTAATAGAGAGAAAACTAAGAATCTAGAGATAGATCTAGTTAGAACAAGAGATAAAAATAAAAACCTACATTCTGGGTTAACTAATATGATGCACGAAGAAGATAAAGTATTCTCTCATTAAATGCAACAGTGGCATAACTAGAAATCTGCACTTTTACAGCCTTTACTTCAGTATTGTGCTGGAAAATATTCTTTATCGATTGATTAAATCGACACTACTCTATCTCTTTTCTTGGAAACGTGAGACTACATAATTCGTTGTGACAGTTTCCGATATATTGCAATTACACCAAGATCACTGATACTTTGTGTCTGTTACTCTCATCTGTGGCAAAGTAATAAATCCCCAATTCAATATGGCGTCAAAACCTTGGCATTATTTTAATTAAGCTACAGTTTAGTATCTGCCTTTAAATCTTTAAATGCAGTTTCCCACAAACATCACCTTGTGAGTTATGTCACTGTTGCAGTGAATGAGCGAAAAGTAGTCTTAGTCTTAGAAGTGAGCTTTGAAGAAGATAAATGTACCATTAGGGTGCTCATATGACGTAAAAATTAAATTTTAAATAGAAATGTTGGATAAATTCAGCATTCCATAGCCCCTTAATCCATGGAAGTGTTCTGAGAATAAACTTAAAAGAAAAAACCATTAATGAGCAGAGAAATTAAAAAATCAATCCCTGTGCTGCTTAACAAGGGGGAAAATTCTTAGCCTATGATTAATTTCCTAATACGTTTAGTTTCAAATAGCAATCTGAGGAGCATTTCCTATCCATGATAAGTGTAATTCTCTTTCCAATTAATTGTTACAATCATATAGTGTTTAATTACGAGCAATATATTAAACACTTTGTATGAGCACCTGTCCATTGTCAACTAGCCATTGTAGTGCTAACACGGATTAGCAATTTTGTTTACCAATTGTGTGCTGCTTGCCGACATGTTGTGTTGTCAGGATTGTACATACAGTACTTAGGTATAATATGCTATAGTACACAACGATTATTGACTGAAATTGTATTGATTTCTGCAATGAACGTTTTAGAATTGACTGCCGTCTCTGTGATCCCAGATTTGATTTCCGGCTTTGGAGAATATTTCAATGAATGGTCATGTCATGAATCTTACAACTAAAACTAACTACTGACTAACCAACTAACATACACACTAGATGAAAAAATGAATGAGACAAAAACAGGAAAGAGAAGAAATAAAAGACAGGAGAAAAGGAAATGCCCTCAATCCATGAAGAATGAGGATTGAGAGACTTGGAAGGAAGGAGAGCCATGAAAGGCAGATAGGAAAGGGGAGACAGGAGGGGGCTCTCCCCAAAGTCAGTGGGCACAAGTAGTTCCGTGAAGAACTAAATAGCCTATTTTAATATATATCCTACAAATATCAATTGCCTCTATAAACAAACAAATTTTCAGTTTGATTGCTGTAATAGATTCGTAGATATTGAGAACCGTCTATATATTTTGGATGGTCACCATGTTGGATTTTTATATTATAGGCATAGATTTACGTACTATAACATGAAGATTATTGTGTAGGTGTTTTATTCAAACTTCAATCGCATGATTAGGACACAAGAATAACAAGATATTCAGTAAATAACATATAGCCTACTTTCTCCTAAATGCATGGGTATTGTTATAACTTTTTGTCCTTTTCAATGAGTATAATTGAATGTTGGTTGTAGTAGCTTGTTGAAATGCAACGTGCTATAGGGATATTAAACATGAATATGAGGTGCCCTTTGCTAGTGCTACCTCTGTAAAAAAATTCATTCAATTCGGTTTCACCGTGTTTGAATTGATATGGGGAATGGATTTGCACACATACATGACCGCTATTTGCAAACTATTGGGCTGATGACCTTGTAGTCAGTCATAAGATGCTTTCCACAAAAAGGCATGTTGTTGCAAAATCTGGTAGAGATCAAATTATTAGGATGGTAGTAATTTGATATAAGCTTTTAACATTTGGGTGGCCGTCATTCCGTTTCCGTCAAGATGGCGGCGATATAAAACATGATACTGAGGTGCCCTTTACTAGTGCTACCTCTGTACCAAATTTCGTTCCATTCGGTTCCACCGTGTTCGAATTAATAGGGGGAGTCGATTTTCACGCAACGATGGCCGCCATCCGCAAACTATTAGGCTAATGACCTATTAGATTGGTCAAAGGATGCTCCCTCCAAAAAGGTATGTTGTTGCAAAATTTGGTACAGATCGAATGATTATATTAGTCGTAATTTGATTTAAGCTTTGAACATTTGTGAGGCCGCCATTACGTTTCTGTCAAGATGGCGGAGATATAAAACATGACACCGAGGTGCCCTTTGCTAGTGCTGCCTCTGTACCAAATGTCGTTCCATTCGGTTTCACCGTGATTGAATTAATAAGGGGAAATAGATTTTCACACAAAGATGGCTGCCATCCGCAAACTATTAGGCTGATGACCTATTAATTTGGTCAAAGGATGCTCCCCCCATAGAGGTATGTTGTTGCAAAATTTGGTAGAGATCGGAAGATTAGGTTAGTCGTAATTTAATTTAAGCTTTGAACATTTGTGTGGCCGCTATTACGTTTCCGTCAAGATAGCGGCGATGTAAAACATGACACAGAGGTGTCCTTTGCTAGTGCTACCTTTGTACCAAATTTCGTTCAATTCGCGTTCACCGTGCTCGAATTGATAGGGGGACAGACATTCAGAGTACACACACTCACACACACACAGACTCTCACACACACACACACACACACACACACACACACACACACACATACACACACACACAGACAGACACACTTTTTTTTCGCCCTGTGTTGATCTCGTCAGTCTACTTTCATTTTTTGCAAAAATCGAAAGTAGGCTAAAAAGCAGGATTTTAAAATTTCGCTCAGCCCCCATCTTGTGGTTATGAAAATAATTTAAATGAATTAAATGCCAGTCGATTAAAATTTGTATAAGCATACACCGTATCAAGTTTCACTGCACTCGGTTGGTTAAAACGCAAGAAACGCCCATTTGAATATTTAAATTTCCCGTCACCACCATGTTGGATATGTGCTCGCCAGATTATTGAACGTCCCATAGGTGAACTTATGGTTATAGCCTCTATACACTTACAAAATTTAAGTTTGATTGCTGTAGTAGATTAATAGATATTGAGAACCGTCTAAAGATTCCGGATGGTCGCCATGTTGGATTTTAATATATTGAGCCCGTCAGACGAGCCGTGAGGGTCGTCACTAACCGAAATGACAACCCCGACAACTCACCGTCCGGTCACATAAGCCGAAGAGGATCGGATGTACTTCCTATAGGTCAGTGCGCACGAGACGCAAGATCACGGGGCGATCTGGGCACACATGTTATGTGTCAAGAACAACCCAAGAAGTACACCGCAGAAACACTTAAACTACAAAATAATAACATCCAGACTTAAGTAAACTAGTGTAAAATTAATTAAAAGAAGTACAAACACCTGTCCTAGTTCGGAGGGTTTATTTCGGGCTATTCCCGCAAACTAATAAAAAAGAAAAGAAAAGAAAGTGTCAAGAATCCTACACTGATTGAAGTTTAAACCTTCGCGAAAGATCTATTACACAAAGAAAACAACAACAAAACTAGGGTAGTGGCACGAAAATTAGACCCTATACAGATGAAATGGGTTACTATGTAAAACTGAAACTAAGTTAACAAACAATAAGCAAATGAAATTTATGATGGCACCACTCCCGAATTTACAGTTAAGATTTACTGAATCTAGCTGAGCCCTAACATTATAACAAGCATTTACGGCGAATGACTACCGTAAGAACAAACATTACATAAAGAGCTACGTGATAACCAGCAACCAAAAATGATAAATACACTCCTTAAAACTAAGGGTACAATGGGTTAACATGTAGTATTAACACTTCAAGAAATAAATAAACACAGCATTCACATGATCCCTTATTAAACCCTGCCTGCACGTCTGAATACTCTTTGTATTCAATGGTCATCTAATTGTGTCATTTATGGTGGCAAGTGCGTGATGAAAATCACGAATTAGGTCGCATGAGGATCGTGCGCCACCAGGTATGAACTACTGGTTCGTACGCTGTTCCGTCATCTCAAAGTAGTGTACAATGTCTAAAGTCATTTCTCGATGGAAATGGAAAACATCCAGATGGAATCAAGGAGCTGGCACAACGTTGAGAAATCAAGTTTAAGTTCACTGTCATGGTTATTTAGCAATCGTTTATAATAATCATGCATTTATTATTATTAGGAGCGTAGTTTAGATTAGTCGTTGGTTTATGATGATTCCAGGACACCTAGGCTAAACAAAGTGAAGTCTTCCAAAAGATCATTCACTTGCAAAAACATCGACTCTATAGTCGGCAATAACACGAGTTGACTAGACTCGGTTGCAAAATATAACTGACAGGAGCACACAGCTCTCCTGATGCAGTCTCGGGCTAGTCCCGGAAAGAATGGTCGCAGAATGAACTCTGTACGACAGTCCATTCCATGCACCCAAAATATAACACCAATAGCCTCAAGCAGGGTGTCTTCATCACCAATAAATAATAGACAACATCTAGCTTCCTATAAAAATTACACACTCTCAACTGGTGTCAGTATAAAGTCGCTGTCCAATAGCGATCAAAACAGGTAACATGCTCGTCTACATGAAGTCAGCAAAAACATCTGATTCCTACAACATGGTCGCTGGCCTTGACCCAAATAACGAATCAATCACCAAACGGTAAATACGATGCACTAGCATGTGTCTAAAAGTAACAAAGTCGTCTCACAAATAGAGGGTAGTGTACTCTGGGTAATTAAAACCCGTTCTCACTGGTGCTTGACAAAGCACGTTAGCTTCATAGTTGCGTCCGGCAACTGATAACTCATTTTACAGGCTAGAATTCACTCAATAAAGTTCCTATAGTGAATCATACTCTAACAAAATAAAATTATAACAAATAACCACTCGAAGAAAATGTACCACGTAAAAATACGGTGTACAATGATAACTCATGTCTTAAAATTCCATGTATCACTTTCACAAAGATATCCCACTCTCTCTGGAGTGCTCTGAGTTGACAAAGAGATGTCACTCGACTAATATTTACATTTCTCAAATACAAAACTTTGCGTGTTCTAGACTTCACACAAATAAAATATAACAATGACGACAATCTTACAACTGATAAGATGTCTAAAATGATACGGAGAGTATCAAGGTTCGATGCTCTTCAGGCATATTTTAGAAATAATCCCTGTACGTTCTTTCTAGAACTGAATGTGGCTTCAAAGCTTTACATTGACAGTAAATAACATAAATTCTCATAAATGTGATGACAACAGTCGGTCATCAAACGATGCGGCCATCTTAAACAAGCAGTGGCGTACCTTGGAAGTAATCTTGGAAGGGGTTACAGCAAAAATGAACCAAAGAATGGCTGTCCATCCTTCCTAAAAATCCAACCCACACAAAGGGTTGACCAAGACACATCAAAATGATATGTGGTCGTGTCTAGCAAGTTGTTAGGACGTTACGTCCTACTAACATGTGACTGAATGCACCAAACGGTGTCTAACTCACACTGAAAAAGAAAATAGCAAAGTGCTAACTAGAAATCCTACCTAAGCTGGTTATCACAAGTTCGGTTAACTATTCTACATTCTATCTACCACAGAAAAAAACGGACAAATGAGAAGATGCAGACTTACAGTGCAATTCACCTCATCTCAATTTCATCATAATTGAGGGGTAACAAAGACCTGGACGGTCCCATGGTGTTTCCAAACCAGGCTTCTTGGATCAAGCCTCCTTCGTTCCCGTCTCCTTCTGCATCCACGTGTCTGGTACTCGTACAACATCTCCTCCCTGCGGTCAGCTGTCGGGTTGATGGGCGTCCTAGCTCCATATCCCTCGTGGTTGTAAGGTCCTCCTCCTGCCATGACGAAGTTCCTCTTGTTCAGATATTCCCCTCACATTGTAGAAGTCTACTCCATGTCACCCACGGACAGTACTTGAAGAAAGATGCACATGTGGCTCAAGTTGTGATAATACATCTTACTAGAGATTCCACACGTGATTTTACAGAGTTTAAAATTATCGTTTCGTGGCAATTGATCAGAATTCTCACTGATTTTACACAATAATATTGCAGACTTGTTATCAAAAAGGCCTTCGCTGTCTGCGTTCACAGATGCTATGTAACACATGCGGTGTTATGCTCACAGATTTTACGATAGCGGATATCGCTCTGTATCGTGATACTCCTGTGACAAAATTGATTACACTTTGAAAGGTAATACACTTTAGAACTGTGGAGGGCCTTTTTACACACGATGATCGTTGATTGCTAATTACCTTCACAATATTTCACGTCCCTCGTGGACTTGAATTTTACATTGGCCCTCGTGTCAAAATGTGGTGTTCCACGTGACCAAAAATAATGTCGGAAATATATCACAATTTTCCACAATTTTCACAACAGACTTACAAATTGCCAATACTGTTGGTTTCACATTCACTTCTCGAATATCGTGACAAATAATACTCGATGGTTGTAGATTTTCATCACCACATGGGTGGACTTGTAAGTTCTTCGTCCCACGGACGGTCTACACAGCACGTCTTACTTGGACGGCTTCAAAATTGGTTGTCAGCGAGCATAGGCTCGCCCTGCTGTGTTCAAGCAGATACTTGAGTCGTTGACAGTCTATTGACTTCCTTCCATATATCTGCGGCGTAAATTACCCTTATCAAAAATTAATTTAGAAACATTATAATGTTTATCTGATGCTGAATGACGATGTGGAAAGTTCTGAGACTTTTACAATCAAGAAGTAGAATAATGGGTGCTCAGAAAAATATTTAGGGTGAATGTCCAGAATCAAGACACCATCCCTTTCTCGTGACATGCGGCGCTGCTTCCAGGGCACGTTCAATGATCAAGCATGGCATGTGCATAAACGTTCGTAGAAATATCACCGAGCAATGAGCTCAGGTGGGCTCAATATGTAAGCCATAGAGTTATGTACTATTAGATGATGATTATTGTGTACGTTCATTATGCAAATGATGATTTCGATCGCATGATAGAACACAAGAAATAAAACCTTAATTTTCGAAATTCGCACAGCCGCCATCTTGAGGTTATGTAAACAATTGAACTAAATTAGATACCAGTGCACTACAATGTGTATAAACATTTGCTGTACCAAGTTTCATTGCGTTTGGATTATTAAATCGTGAGAAAAGTCTATTTCAAACTTTCAACTTCGCTTGGCCGCCATGCTCGTTTTGTAGTTAACCGGTTTTTGAAAGTCTCATATAATGAACTTCCAGTAGTGCCCTTTATCTCCGTACAAAATCTCATGGTGATACCGGTAATAGTTTCAGAGATATAGAATGCCGGTGAAATATTTCGCACAGCCACCATCTTGAGGTTAAATAAACAATTGAACGAAGTTAGATCTCGGTGCATTACAATGTGTATAAACATATACTGTATCAAGTTTCATTGCGTTTGGTTGGTTAAATCGCGAATAGTGTCTATTTAAAAGTCGCAAATTCGCTTGGCCGCCATGTTGGGTTTGTAGTTACCAGGATTTCAAAACTCACATAGGTGAACTTCTAGTCATTCCCTTTATCACCGGGGGGCGTGGTGGCTCAGCGGTCTAGCTGTATGCCTCTCACCAAGGCGGTCCGGGTTCGATTCCCGGTCAATGCATGTGAGATTTTCGATGTGAAATGCCATGTCCTGTGGTTCGGATTCCACGTAAAAAGGAGGTCCCGTGGCTCATAATCACAAGATTCACGGTCACGTAAAACTACAATCTTCCTTCCTTTTCCTTTATCACCGTACAAAATTCCAGGGTGATATCGGTAATAGTTTCGGAGATATTGAATGCTGGTGCAATATTTCGCACAGCCGCCATGTTGAATTGGAGAGACGTAACAAAATTTGAAGGGCACGGTCGATGTCGCCCGGAATAGTGCTCTGAACTTTCCGATTTTCATTGAAATAGCTACAACCGTTTAGAAGTCATTAGACACAAAAATCCATCACACACACCATCAAACACACACGCACACACAGCCAGACACACGGACATAAGGTGATCGCATAAGCCTATTTTTTCATAAATGAAAATAGGCTAAAAAGGGGAGAAGCGACCCCAGCTCAGGAATCTCTCGGGGTCGCCAACCCCCAAACTCTCCAGCCGTGAGCCCCTGAGGGTGTAGCACTATCCAGTGAGCACCAGAAGTGGTGGGGCTACACACCCCCTGCCTCCTTGAGGGCCTGGTGCAGAAAGCAGGAGATATCATAAAAAGAAAAGGAAGAATAAGGGTATCAGGAAAGATGAAACAAGGGCCAATTAAGGCGGGAAAGTGAACGACTCTCCCTAGCCCTCGGATACCCTAATACCGTCGGAGTTGGAAGAGAACAAGGGTTGACCAAGGGTGGCCGACAGAAAGGATAACTGAAAGGGGCCCGGCAGAAGTAAGTGGACGCAATGCTGGACTCAGCTGGGGTCCCTTGGTCGCCAACTTACGTCCCACAAGTTGTGAGCCCCTGTGGAGAATTATTAAATTATACTCCAACATGGCAACGAGGAGCGGCAGCAACTATCTTATGTACAAATGTAACGGAAAAGTAACCATGTGTTGCTTCAACCATTGTAACTATTCACAGTTACTTATCGTAAATCGAACTGTAACGGAGCGGCTTCGGTGGCGTAGTTGGTAGCATGCTGAGCTTCTATGCCCAAGATCGCGGGTTCCAACCCGGCCGAAGTCGTTGGATTCTTTAAGAGCGTTAAAATCCCTCAGTACGTCTTCCTTGGGAGGTGAAGTAAAGCCGGCGGTCTGATGTCATAGATTTATGGCATGTTAAAGAACCTTCTACTAATTATACCTGTGTGAAGCTAAATTGTAGGTTAAACATTACAAACGCTCTTAGGTTTCGACGTTCGTCGCCAGGAGCCGACTGCGATGTCATTTGGTAACCAAGTTCTGAACTAGTAGTCGTTGACGGCGGCGTTTCGCGGCAAAAGTAGGAACTACTTGAAAATATTCAATGTCTTCAGTCCTTACTTGAATTGAAAACAGATAACACACACTAATACAGTCATCACAATTAACACTGTTTATCAGACAGATTCAACACACACACAAAGTACACGGGGCTACATGACTGCGTTGTCATAGCCTCGAAACTGAGGAACCAACCAACGAACTGTAATTGGAACTTCGTTAGTATTTTACTAAGTTGCTATTAAGAAATGACTTACTATAATGTGAAACATCTATCTGGCGCCGTTTCCTCGCGAGATTGAATGGTTATGGAAACTCAGTCGCGGAATATACAAGGAATATTGCCTGCGGGCCCAGTAGTGATGGGATACTCTGGTCAGTGTGGCGGACTGCAGTTGGCACGCCCAGCGCCTCTCTTCTGATGGATAACACGCCATCAAGATGACTTATTGGCGGCTCACGCCAGCTGGCTAGCACTTCCACCCGTCTTTATATTCCACCGACATCTCTCCGCCTTTCTAAGTGCAGTTGGCGGCCTTACACAATAAAGTACATCCATCCAATCTCATTAAATTCCTCTTAAATTCCCTCACAACCAAAGATTTGGAACACAGAAAAAACTACGTTGCAGAGATTTGTTTTCCTCTTCACAAGCCACAGGGAAATAATAATAACAGAACAATAATTTTCAGCCTGCCTGTGCCCAGAAACTAGCAAAGTATTGAAACCAATATGGAATCCGTAGCCTATGGAAGCTGAAACCAGTTGATATCAAGAACATATATATGTCAGCACCTGGCATTACTCCTAAGACCCTCAACTATCAACTGAATCAACTCGAACATGAACACCTGGTCGCTGCAATGCAGAAAGCTGTCATCCTGAGCACACGGCATATTATGCGAAAATTCATGAACTTCAACTGAAATATATTGGCCGTCTGATGAATTGTTTGCATCCAAGAAGATGACTGACGAGGAAATATCCTGTGTGTCTGATGAAATCTCCGCATCTAAGAATACGACTGACACTGAACTATCCTGCGTGTATGATGACATCTCCGCATCTAAGAATACGACTGACTTGAAAATATCGTGGGAGTCCGATTAATTGTTCGCATTCACGAATACGACTAACATTTAGTTGGGAAATTGTTTCTTTGTAACTAATAATAATAAGCATTTTCCAATATGGTTAATGTTTTTGTCTCATATAATAATCAGAAGAAGAAGAAGAAGAAGAACAACTGGCTACTAGAAGTTGAGAAAATGGACTTCTCAAGTGATATGGTACTGGACAGATCTAAATTCAGACCAAATAATCATAATAAATACTACCTCTCGAATCCCCAAAGGACAATGGCCTTCCGCCTAGGCAGGGACTTCGCTCAATTATACTCATTAGGTGAGCAGTCCTCAAGAAAAGAAAAGAAAAGAAAAGAAAAGAAAAGACAGGTAAGAGAGAAAGATGTCCTGTATGGCATGCCTTCACCTCGTTTTACCCGTTTCTATGGGGCGAAGGATGAGATGCGATGGATTCCTCTTGGGCGGGTGGTTTTAACGGCAAGATGTGAATCCTAACCTTCCACCTTCTGTGGTCTCAGGGTACGTTTTAAGACTCCGGATCCAAAGGTCCTGGGTTCTATACCTGACCCTGCCAAGAAATGTATGTCTGGGGTGAAGTTTTGGAACTGGGTATATTCATTCTCGTGAGGAAAACGTGAGAAGACATGCGTTCGATTTCCACCTCAGCTGTCCTAGAATTGGTATTCTGTGGTTCTCCACTGTTACTGCAGGCAACATCTACTCCGGGATTGTTACTAACTTAAGGTCACGGCCACCGCCTTCCAAATTATTGCCTCTGTTATAAATACACACATCACTATAGCCACCACAATGATGTAGGTTATCAGACAGAGTTCACACACCCAAGTACACAGGGCTACATGATCACGACCTAGTAATGCCCGTAAAACAGTGGTTCTTAACCGGTGGTCCGCGAGTGCCTCGGGAATGGTCCGCGGGAGAAAAGGGTCCACCAGCACGTATAAAAACGTGACCAACAAATTTGGATTTCGAAAGCGATGTGCATTGAACGAGAATTGTCCGAATGTATTCGCGGTGATGACTTGTCAGGTTTAGAATTGAAATATCTTTAAAATAAGTGTTATTGAGGAAGGGCTACAACTGTTAAAGTGTATTGGGGGAGGGATTGGGGTGGGGGGTCCGTACATGATTCAATTTCAGGCTGAGTGGTCCGCAGACTTCTACGGGTTCAGAACCACTGCCCTAAATGGATCAACGACCTCTTAGGTGAGGGGCAAGCGTGCTATCACTACACCACAGCAGGCTATGATGGTGACTACAAATCGGTTTCACGTTACCCTTGAGGTGTAACACCGTCTGCGAGTAGGAGCATGCAAGGAGACACTCCACGGAAGTGAGCACGTCTCAGCCGCTTCATGTATTGTTAATGTAGCCCCGTACCAACCCCTCATCTCCATTCTTGTCGCCGCTCATTGCCTGCTGGGCTGGCTTATTCATAACAGCTGAACAGACCATGTTCCTTCTTCCACACTTTCTCTTATTACTTTACAAGCTGTACCCGGCATGCGTTACAATGACAATAAAAAAAGTGTTGGCATTGTAATTTTGTTTCTTGAAGTGCTTTTGGACACACAATATTTTCTTCAATTTTGGTTAACTGCCTCTAAGCTATCGTAAAATGGATTTACTAATGTATAAGCATTTGTGGGAGGGTGCACAACAACTCACCAATGTTTCAACGCAATCGGATGAACGGTATATGAACGCAGATGTAACTTTGTTCGAACGCTTCGCGCGCCGTCACTCATTTGTTGAATCAACTCGTTCGCTACCTATTATACAATGGAATTACTAAATTAGAAACGTTCCCTGCAGTGTACACAATAACTCATTCAAGTTTCATCGAAATCGGATGAATGGTATATGAACGCTTACGGGATTTTATTTATACGATTCGCGCGCCGTCAGTCATTTGTTGAATCTACCCGTGCGCTACTTATTGTACAATGGATTTACTCAGTCAAAAACCTTCCCTGTAGTGTGCACTAAAACTCACCCAAGTTTCATCGCTACCGGACGAATGGTATATGAACGCGTACTTTGTTGAAACGATTCGCGTGCCGTCGCCCACTTGTTGAATCTACTCGTGCGCTGCCCATTGTAAAATAGACTTACTAAGCTAGATACCTTCTTTGGAGTGTACTCAACATCTCACTCAATTTTCATCGCTATCGGACGGATGGTATATGAACGCATACGGGACCTTGTTGAAACGATTCGCGCGTCATCGCTCATGTATTGAATCTACTCGTGCGCTACCTATTGAAAAGTGGATTTACTAAGCCAGAATCCTTCCATAGAGTGTACTCAATATCTCACCCAAGTGTCGTCGCTATCGGACGAATGGTGTATGAACGTATACGGGACTTTGTTGAAACGCTTCACGCGTCGTCGCTCAATCGTTGAATCTACTCGTGCGTTACCTATTGTAAAGTGCATTTACTAAGCTAGAAACCTTCCTTAGAATGTACTGAATATCTCACCCAAGTTTCATCGCTTTTGGACGAACGGTATATGAACGCATACGGGACTTCGTTGAAACGCTTCGTGCGTCGTCGCTCATTTGTTGAATCAGCTCGTTCGCTACCTATTATACAATGAAATTACTAAATTAGAAACGTTCCCTGCAGTGTACACAATAACTCACTCAAGTTTCATCGAAATCGGATGAATGGTATATGAACGCTTACGGGATTTTAGTTATACGATTCGCGCGCCGTCAGTCATTTGTTGAATCTACCCGTGCGCTACTTATTGTACAATGGATTTACTCAGTCAAAAACCTTCCCTGCAGTGTGCACTAAAACTCACCCAAGTTTCATCGCTACCGGTCAAATGGTATATGAACGCGTACTTTGTTGAAACGATTCGCGTGCCGTCGCTCACTTGTTGAATCTACTCGTGCGCTGCCTATTGTAAAATAGACTTACTAAGCCAGATACCTTCCTTGGAGTGTACTCAACATCTCACTCAATTTTCATCGCTATCGGACGGATGGTATATGAACGCATACGGGACCTTGTTGAAACGATTCGCGCGTCATCGCTCATGTATTGAATCTACTCGTGCGCTACCTATTGAAAAGTGGATTCTAAGCCAGAATCCTTCCATAGAGTGTACTCAATATCTCACCCAAGTGTCGTCGCTATCGGACGAATGGTGTATGAACGTATAGGGGACTTTGTTGAAACGCTTCACGCGTCGTCGCTCAATCGTTGAATCTACTCGTGCGTTACCTATTGTAAAGTGTATTTACTAAGCTAGAAACCTTCCTTAGAATGTACTGAATATCTCACCCAAGTTTCATCGCTTTTGGACGAACGGTATATGAACTCATACGGGACTTCGTTGAAACGCTTCGTGCGTCGTCGCTCATTTGTTGAATCAGCTCGTTCGCTACCTATTATACAATGAAATTACTAAATTAGAAACGTTCCCTGCAGTGTACACAATAACTCACTCAAGTTTCATCGAAATCGGATGAATGGTATATGAACGCTTACGGGATTTTATTTATACGATTCGCGCGCCGTCAGTCATTTGTTGAATCTACCCGTGCGCTACTTATTGTACAATGGATTTACTCAGTCAAAAACCTTCCCTGCAGTGTGCACCAAAACTCACCCAAGTTTCATCGCTACCGGACGAATGGTATATGAACGCGTACTTTGTTGAAACGATTCGCGTGCCGTCGCTCACTTGTTGAATCCACTCATGCGCTGCCTATTGTAAAATAGACTTACTAAGCCAGATACCTTCTTTGGAGTGTACTCAACATCTCACTCAATTTTCATCGCTATCGGACGGATGGTATATGAACGCATACGGGATTTTGTTGAAACGATTCGCGCGTCATCGCTCATGTATTGATTCTACTCGTGCACTACCTATTGAAAAGCGGATTTACTAAGCCAGAATCCTTCCTTAGAGTGTACTCAATGTCTCACCCAAGTGTCGTCGCTATCGGACGAATGGTATATGAACGTATACGGGATTTTGTTGAAACGCTTCGCGCGTCGTCGCTCATTTGTTGAATCTACTCGTGCGCTACATATCGTAAAGTGCATTTACTCAGCCAGAAACCTTCCTTAGAGTGTACTGAATATCTCACACAAGTTTCATCGCTTTTGGACGAACGGTATATGAACGCATACGGGACTTCGTTGAAACCCTTCGTGCGTCGTCGCTCATTTGTTGAATCTACTCGTGTGCTGCCTATTGCAAAATGATTTACTAAGCCAGAAACCTTCCCCGGAGTGTATACAACATATCACCCAAGTTGCATTTAATCGGACGAATGGTATATGAACGCATACGGGACTTTCTTGGAACGCTTCGCGCGTCGTTGCTCATTTGTTGATTCTACTCGTGTGCTACCTATTGTAAAATGGATTTACTAAGCCAGAAACCTTCAATGGAGTATAAACAACATCTCACCCAAGTTTCATCGCAATCGGATGAATGGTAAATGAACGCATAACGGACGTTGTTGAAGCGATTCGCGCATCGTCGCTCATTTGTTGAATCTACTCGTGCGCTACCTAAGTAAAATTGATTTACTAAGCCAGAAAGCTTCCCTGGAGTGTACTCAACATCTCAACCAAGTTTCATCGCAATTGGATAAATGGTGTATGAAGGCATACGGGACCATTTTGAAGCAATTCGCGCATCGTCGCTCATTTGTTGAATCTAATCGTGCGCTTATTGTAAAATGGTTTTACTAAGACAGAAACCTTTCCTGGAGTGTACTCAACATCTCACCCAAGTTTCATCGCAAGTGGATGAATGGTATATGAACGCATAACGGACTTTGTTGAAACGCTTCGCGCGTCGTCGCTCATTTGTTGAATCTACTCGTGCGCTACCTATTGTAAAGTGGATTTACTAAACCAGAAACCTTCCTTGAAGTGTACTGAACATGTATAGGAATGCATAGGAAACATACACACCCACACACCCACATACTATCTCGTAACATTGTTTTTTAGCCTATTTTCAATTTTGAAAAAAAGGCTTATGAGATCACTTTTGTCCGTGTGTGTGTGTGTGTGAGGTGTGTGTGTGTGTTTCCCTAATAAAATCTAAACGGCTGGAGCGATTTCAGTGAAACTCGGTAAGTTCATTGCACTATTCCCGGCGACCTCGACCGTGCCCTTCAAATTTTGTTACGTCTCACCAATTCAACATGGCGGCTGTGCGAAATATTTCTCTAGCATTCAATATATCCGAAACTATGACCGATATCGCCCTGAAATTTTGTACGGTGATAAACGGCACTACTAGAAGTTCGCCTTTGAGACTTTCAAAAACCTGTTGGCTACAAAACCAACATGGCGCCAAGCGAAGTTGAGACTTTTAAATATACTTTTCTCGCGATTTAACTATCCAAACGTAATGAAACTTGGTACAGCAAATGTTTATACACATTGCAATGTACTGGAGTCTAATTTAGTTCAATTGTTTACATAACCTCAAAATGGCGGCTGTGCGAAATATTTCACTGACATTCTATATCTCCGAAACTATTACAGATATCACCCTGCAATTTTGTACGGTGATAAAGGGTACTGATACAAGTTTACCTATGTATAATTCATAAACCTGTAGAGTACAAAACGAACATGGCGACCAAGCGAATTTGAAATATTTCAATAGACTTTTCTCGTGAGTTAACTCTCTGAGCGCAGTGAAATATGGTACAGTAAATGATTTTGCAGATTGTAATGTACTGCCATCTAATTTAATTCAATTGCTTACATAAGCTCAAGATGGCGGCTGTGCGAAATTTTAAAATAAAATTTTTATTTCTTGTGTCGTATTCATGCGATCGAAGTGAAAGTTTGAATAATGAACCTAGGCAATAAGTGTCCTTGAGTGGTTCATAACTCTATGGCCTATACATATAACAATCCAACATGACGACCAACCGAAATATTTAGACGGTTCTCAATATCTATGAATCTTTTACAGCAACCTAACTGAAATTTTTATGTTCATAGAGACTATGAATATATTTTCACCTATAGGACTTTCAGTAACCTGGTGAGCACGAATCCAACATGGCGGCGACGCGAAGTATAAATATTTAAATGGACGTTTCTCGCGAATTAACTATCCCAGTGCCGTGAAACGTTGCACGTTAAATGCTTACACACATGTTGATCCACTGGCATCTAATTTATTTCAATTGTTTGCATAATCACAAGATGGCTGCTGTGCGTAATTTTAAAATCTCGTTTTTACTTCTTGTGTTCTAATCATGCGATTGAAGTTTGAATACCACACGTACACAATAATCTTAATATAATAGTACAAAAATAAAAATCCAACCTGGCGACCATCTGAAATATTTAGACGGTTCTCAATATCTACGAATCTGTTACAGCAATTAAACTGAAATTTTGTATGTTGATAGAGGCAATTAACATGAGCAGGATATATGAAAATAGGCTGTATAGTTCTTCACGGAACTACTTGTTTATATATATATATATACCCAGCTCGAACTTCAATTCACAAAGCAGGCTAATTATATACATCAGCGTACCCATGCGAGAATAAAGCATGCGTATAAACCACCCACTCAACTTTGCTGGCATGCGGGCTAGACGTGACACAGTTATGGCAGGGGCAATCATCTTATTTATTTGCTTAAACGCACCTTAAACTAATAAATACATCCGTTGACTTTTCAAGAAATGCAAGACTTTTCCTATACTATTAAGACGATTTGGAAGATCTTAGTACAAACCGCACCTTTTAACTCACTCGGTTTTAAGAGCACCAGTTTTGTAAAACATAGAGTACACATTATCGATCTACATACGGGGCGTTTCAAATATTTTCCTGTCGGTTGTTGGAAAGGCCCTGAATGTATGTGACGAGATAATAATTTCCAATTAAAGAACTTGCTGAAATAATAAAATGATGTTGAAAATAGTAAGATGTTTGTAGACCAGGTAGTATATTGATGAATGGCGTAGGGCTTTGTTGACATACATTAATAATGCAACTATGTGAAACCATTTGCCTGTACGTAGAATGTTTATGTACAATTTATGCATGCATACTACCAGAAGCTGTAATGCAGTGATGTTCTTAAGACATTTTTCATACATACTGTATTAGGCAGGCATACATCGTGAATTCGCTGTGAACTGATGTATTTTGGAGATAAGTACAAGTAGGCCTAAACTTACTGAAGGTAGAAATGAATGTTCGCATTTAGTAAACCAGTATTTTTGTTAACATGGCGAATGGTTTGTCCGAGGGAGGAACATCATGTGGAGTGCGTTTCTTGTATGACACACTACGTGAGTTCTTGGTCGTGTTGTAATCCTTAATCATCAAAAGGTTATGCTATATAACTGTGTAAAAAGTAAATTAATTCATTTATTTTATATCGGTTTGTATTTGTACGGGAAAATAAGACATGGTTTAGCATGTAGCCGATACGGAGGAAGCTGTACAGTGTTGCAAGAATGGAGCCCTTCACGCGTCATGACACTCCTCACTCGGCATCTCGGCAACGTCAATAGGGGTTTTAGATTTATTCTGGCTGCATTCCATTATTTTGGTTTACATGTTTGATTTTCATGTTGATTTCTTTCCTCAGAACAGAATTAAATTTATTGGCAGAGTCGGGGATTGAACTCGCGCCTCCGTGAAGACAGCCAAGAATGCTAGCCACTACGCAACGAGGCGGACATCCACAATTGCACCATAAGAATATGAAACAATGATGATTTGACTAATATTTACCTAGTGGCCCTTGTAAATGTCATTTAACTGTGCCGAGATTCTATGCTGGTACTGTAACAGAAAGATACGATCTTGTAACTGAAATACCATGCAGCCTTTAGAGCAAAATACAAAGGCTCTTCATCTCATAACAAATTGAATAAATTCCATGCTGCTAAGGAATGAGCGCGGGGAATATTAAATGTTAGGTTATCTTTAATGCGCTGATCAGCGTCGTGTATTATGTTTCGTCCCAAGGGAATATAAGGTTTCCTTATAATGAGGCAAGAGTAGCAGTTTCTATTTCTAGGTTCTAGTAACTGAATACCTTATTTTGGTGTAACATTATTAAAGGGGAAGAGAGAAGACGCTTGAGGTAATTGGAAAGGCGGAACGTAATTCTCATGAATAAAATATGATATTTCTTACGCGGAGTTTACTTAAAAGACCGTCTGCCACCTGTAGGAAATAAAAGTGGATAGAAGGTACTGTGAGTAGCATATTGCTTCTGTTAATGGAAAACCATTTACCACTTTACAGTGATCTATTCATAGCACTTACTGTCAAGTAATGTGTCCTCAATGCTCTTCATCTTTAGTTACCTAGCGGCATCAGCTTGGTCGTTAAATGACTAAAGACCACAATGAGGAGCTACAGCATGTCCTGAGATAGGAGGTTTGAATCCCGACACTGATAGTGGCCATTCTGAGTGTGTTTTTTCTCTGGGCAAATGCAGGGACAGTACCTTATTTCAAGTCCTGGGGCACCTATCACACCACGGACACTGTTACACATGCTACTACAGTCACCACTAAAATACAACTTATCAGAACACCTATCCAAGTACACGGGGCTGATGATAAAGATGTCCTAATTCCCTAAAAGAAGGGTACCTGGAGATTGGTCGCTACATTAAATATGGAAAGTACTTGTCACCCACAACACATTCATTGCTATTGTGACATCTCACATTTATTTTTTCATTTTATTAACATATTTAATCATTTATTTATTTAATTAATTCCGTATTTTATAATTCATTATTTATTATTTATTATGTATTATTTAAAATATATTGTTTAATATTTATTATACATTTATTTACTATTAATTAATTATATTATATTTTTATATTTAGTTATTCATTTATTTGTTATTAATTTATTTATTAGTTGTTACAAATTATTAATTAATTAATTATTTTATATTTTATTATCCATTGTTCGTTATTTATTATGTTTAATTATTTATTATTTATTATTATCTTAATTTTTTTATTATTATATTTTATATTTTATTATTTGTTTTTAGTTTTTCACCTTTATTAGCCTACTTTTCACATTTTGCAAAAATGAGGAAAAAGTAGACTTATGAGATCGATCCGGGAAAATGTGTGTCTGTCTGTCTGTCTGTCCTTCTGTCTGTCTGTCTGTCTGTCTGTCTGTGTGTGTGTGTCTCCCTATCAACTCCTAAACAGCTGCAGCAATCAAAACCAAATTTAGTATGAGTAAAGATGTGCACCGGAATAGCTCACGTCCATATTTGAAAATCATGTCAGTGCTACCAACTGCTGAAAAAACGCACTAGAAATTTGAGCTCCATGTTGGATATCTTGCAAGGTATGCATGGGAGCTATTCCAAAATTGGCACACATGTAGATAATACTATTTTAGTTTAATTTCCAGGAGGCCAACCATGACAGTGTTGCCAAAATAATTTTAAGCCTTCTGATAGGTCCAATGTTTAAATGCATATAACTTATACACTATCAATTGGATTTCAACCAAATTTTGTATGTAATATCTGTACATAAACAGATATGACTGAGCGTATTCTTAAGAGCTACCAGGGCTGCCAACTGTTAATAATTGCTCTCTCTATTTTTCTTTATCCAAATACCAATATATCAGAAAGTATGCAAGCCAACAGCTTTAAACTATGCACACGTATATTCTGACATTTTACATTAATTTGGAGTAACTTATATACGTCAGTTCTGCCAACATGATTATAAGCCTGCTGATAGTACCAATTTTTTAATACATGTAACTTCTATACTATAAGTTGGATTTCAACCAAATTTCGTATGTGGTATGTGTACCATAACAGATATGACTATAAGTATTGTTAAGAGCAATCAGGGCTGCCAACTGTTAATAAATGCTGTCTATATTCGTTTTACCCTAATATCAATATATCAGAAAGTATGCAAGCCAACAGCTCTATACTTTGCACACGTATAGCACCTGACATTCTAGATTAATTTGGAGTAATTAATACAAGGCAGTGCTGCCAACATGATTCTATGCCAGCTGATATGTCCAATTTTAAAATACATGTAACTTCTATACTAACAAATGGATTTCATCCAAAATTGGCACAAGATATCATAATAATTCAGATTATTTCTTACCAGCACACGCATGGTATTGTTGGAAACAAGCTTTTACGCGTGCTGATAGATCCAGTGTCAAACTGCATGTAACGTCCATTGGACTTCAACCAAATTTTGTATTCTGTACCTTAAGAGGTGGAACTAAGAATATATTCAGTCACCAGGGCTGCCAACTGTAGTGCTCTATTAGGCTACATTATACCAGGTATATTTTGAATTAATTCGATATTTCGATATTACCAACTTAATTTCGTCATTATTCTAGATAGGTTCATATACTGTAGAATAATCATTGGCATGAAAAGTAGGCTGTAAAGTTCTTCACGGAACTTCTTGTTATTTTATCTTATTTACTTTATAATTAACTTTATTTATTTATTTAATTATTTGTTTGCTGGGCCCATGGTGTAGCGGTAACAAAAAAAGGAAGATTGTAGTTTTACGTGACCGTGAATCTTGTGATTATGAGCCACGGGACCTCCTTTTTACGAGGAATTCTAACCACAGGACATGGCATTTCACTTCGAAAATCTCACATGCATTGACCGGGAACCGAACCCGGGCCGCTTTGGTGAGAGGCATATAGCTAGACCGCTGAACCACCACGCCCCCGTAGCGGTAACATGCTTGCTTCTTACCTAGAAGGCCACATGTTCGATTACCAGCGCCATCAGATATTTAATATCTGACGTGAGGGTTGGAACGAGGACAAATTGTTTGTGCTTGATGTAAAATGCAGCGCCTCTGGAATTAAACACTAAAAATGTGACTGGGGGGAGGGGTCTCTACGAAGGTCACGTGCCTTCCCCCCATAATCCGTAGACTGTGCGAAAACAGCCTTGAATTCGCGCGGTCCACTGAGGTCAAAGCTGGGTTTCCACCATAAACTGCAAAATGCTGTAATTTTAGAGACCTGCTCCATAGTTCGTTGTTTCCTCAACTTACCAGCATAAAGAACTTCACTCCATCTTGCAACAATGCCGAAAACATGGTGTATTATACCTAATGACATGGTGAACATATGAGTATAGTAATAATAATAATAATAATAATAATAATAATAATAATAATATTAATCTGGAGTGTTTACAACTTCCCTATTAAGAGATCATAAAGTTGTGAATGTTGTGGCTCCTAAAATAATTGAAGCTAATGTTTGAGCTGCTGTTGTACGGTGCTGCGGGTGGCTGCTAACTTGCAAGTTCAGACAAGAGAAGTTAAGCAAGTCTAACTTTTCCGTTAGCCTCTCGTTAAGAAGGAAAGGGATGGGGAGAGAATTTCCCGTGTTCCTTGAGCTTTTGTGAAATCTTTCCGCTTACTAAATGCACTGTGACAAATTTCGATACAAGAACGTTGAATACAAATTGGCGTCTTGTCGTCCGCCTACTAGGACGGTAATGAATACAACTAAAATGTTCAGGAAGATGGCCAAACCATTATAGTATTTCAGGACATTCATAAAGTAAAACACGGCAGACCACCTCGTAACGCGGTGGCTAGCATTCTTGGCTATCACCCCTTAGATCTAGATTTGATTCCCGAAACACCAAGGTTTCAGGATCCAATCCTGGCACAGTCAGTTGGCATTTGAGGGTGCGCAAATGTGAGGGAACCGTTTTAGTAGATTGACACGTTTAGATCCCCGTCCAGGCAAGCTTTCTGCACCTCTGCTTCTCTAATACCTAATTGTTGTCGAACATCTGTATTTCTGACATGGTCATATCTAGTCAGTCCAACGGAGCATCTTCATCTCATCATGTGCAGATCCAGTTCATTTTTTCTTGTCATTGGGCGGGATTCTGACCCATAAATTGCTGCCGGACTTAAAACTGTCTTATAAACTTTTGCCTTTAGGTATTTAGGCATCCTTTTGTCGCAGTGACCTGTTTCTATTTGAGTCCGAGTATCTAAAGTGACATCACCATTTGACGTGATAACGTGATAAAGTTATCATTAATATTACGAGTATGGTTCAAGTACTGTATATACTGCGATACGTACGTGTCTACGGCAAATTTTTATTGTTGTCGATGACTTCATGGGTGATATGCGGACGTTGATGTTCGTTTGCTGTCGATGTTGTGCCTTGAAATCCCACCATATGGCAGTTACATGTGTTCAAGTGCGAGGCTTGGTGGCGTGTTAGAAATGTTCATAAATTAATGTATTTGTTCAATTTAATTGAAAAGTTGCACAGTACTCTTCTAACGCCATGGTGCAACAATGCCATTGGCCGCTACTTTGTTAGACGACTGTCTGAACGAAAATTACTGCTTGTACTGAGAAGGTAGGGAGTCTGAGCCGTAAGCCACAGGATTGGTTTGTTTTTGTATGTAAGGCCTTATTAACAAATATTATTTAACATTTTAAAAGGAAGTCGAGGAAGAATTCCAGAAGATAGTAAGGGAAAGGATGCCAACAGACAATCCTAAAACAGGGGAAGAGGAATGGAAGCAATTCAAAAACACAATGGTGGAAGCTGCAGTGGCAGTATGTGGAAGAACAAGCAACAGAAAGCGGTGTAAAGAGACACCATGGTGGAATGAGAGAGTATAAGAAGCTGTGGGAAGGAAGAACAAGGCTTTCAGAGTGTGGTTCCAGGAAAGAACTGATCTGACAAGGGAAGATTATAAGATAAAGAAGAAAGAAGCAAACAAGATTGTCGCAGAGGAGAGGAAGAAGTGGATGGTAAAGTGGACAGAGATGATGGAGGAAGACAGCAGAGGAAATAAGAAAGTACTTTATGGGATGGTCAAAAGTAAGAGAAGAGGTCTGCGAGAGGATGTGGTAATGATGGACAAAAACGGAAATGAGATACACAACAATGAGGCACTCAAGACAGTGTGGAAAGAGTACTTTGAGGATTTGCTGAATCCAAATGGTCATAGGGAGGAAGACAATGTATTAGAAGATTGAGAAGACAACACAGGAATGGAAAAGGACCTGACTTGGAGAGAACTGGAAATGGCTATAGACAAGATGAAAGGAGGAAGGGCACCAGGTGTGGATGAAGTGAGTGTTGAAATGGTGAAGGCAGCAGGGGAGGTTGGGAAACAGTGGCTGTACCGTGTGATGAGGGTGATATGGAAGGAGAAAAAGACCCCAGAAGATTGGATGAAAGGATTAATTGTCCCAATATTTAAGAAGGGAAGCAAAAAGGAGTGCGGAAATTACAGGGGAGTCACACTCATACCACACTGTGCCAAGATATATGAAAAGATATTAGAAAGTAGAATACGAGCCAAAGTGGAGAGAAAATTGAGAGAGGAGCAGTATGGATTCAGACCTGGGAGATCAACAGTGGATCTTATATTTTCAGTGAGACAGCTCCAGGAACACCACTACGAATTTGGAGAGGATCTGCTGATGGCCTTCCTGGACATCGAAAAGGCCTATGATAGTGTGAGTAGGGTGAAGGTTTGGAAAGCAATGAAAAACATGGGAGTGGAAAAAGAGACTGTAGGCAGAGTGAAGGAGATGTATTGTGGAAGTGTGAGTTGTGTGAAAGTTGGAGGGGAAAGAACAGACTGTTTCAGACAAATGAGTGGCCTGAAACAGGGTAGTGCGCTGTCACCCCTTCTCTTTATTGTGGTTATGGACGAGGTAATGACACGGATAGCAGGAAAGATAGGAGAAGATAAGATGAAAGCAATGGTGTTTGCAGATGATCTCATGGTCTGGGGAAACAAGGAGGAGGAAATTCAGGAGCAACTGAAGGCTTGGGAAGAAACAGTGGCAGAGTACGGATGGAAGTTCAACATCAGTAAATGTGAGATCCTGTTAACGACCAGGAAAAAGGACAGACCAATGAGTGGGATAACACTTGGAGGTGGACAGCTGAAGAAGGTGGAAAGACTCAAGTACTTGGGAAGTATAGTGGAGGAAAATGGGAGAAATGACAAAGAGATTACGGAACGTGGCAGACAGGCAGAAGCATTTCTGAGAAGCATTAGGAGCTTAGTGTGGAATAAAGATGTCCCACAAAAAAGCAAGGAAGTGTTATACAGAAGCTACTATATCCCGATACTGACCTATGCTTCAGAAACGTGGACAATGAAGAAAAGAGACATAAGCAGAATACAGGCAGGTGAAATGAAGTTCCTGCGAAGTAGGATCGGAGTAACAAGAAGAGACAGGGTGAGGAATGAAAAGGTCAGGGAAATGGTGAAAGAGGAGCCCCTGCAAGGTAGGATTGAGACATCAAGACTGAGGTGGTACGGACACTTAAAGAGAATGGATGTGAAGAAGATTCCCAAGAGGATACATGAGATGCAGATGCAGAAGAAACGACCAAGGGGAAGACCAAGAGATAGATGGCTGAAAGGAGTGGAGGAATGTGTCAAGAAGAGAGGCGAGGACTGGACCAGAGTGACAGCGGAGAGGTGGTGGGAAGAAAGAACTAAGTGGCGAGGCTTATGTTCCAAACAGACCCAGCCTGGGGCTGGAAACTGTACAGGATGATGATGATGATCTAACATGAATACATCGTTTAAACCTTAAGTGTCGTCCATGACGTCATGGATATCGGCATTTTGTTTCTAGGGGATGAACGCGTGACGTTCGAAACATGTCATCCAATTAAGTAGGTATTTGTACATAAAAAGTGTGGTAGCTTGTAGGGTATGTAAATATTTGTTCAGCGCCTAACGTAATTGGCAGAATTCATGTTGACCAACTGAAAGGCTTTCTTTATTACGAGTAAAATTAGGCAACACTCAAAAATGGCTTCTATCACTAAAATTCAATCGCATGTGGTAAAACTGAGAAGAGTTGGGTTTGGATCCCACCTCAGACATCCTAGAAGTGGCTTTCGATGGTTTCCCCACGTCTTCACCAGGAAAATGCCGGCAGGGTATCTACGTTAAGGCCACGACCGATTCCTACCCAAATCCTACCTCAATTACAAATACACACATTAGTACGGACACAACAGTGATACAGATAAATAGATCAATTCTACGGACACCCAAGTACAAGGGGCGAGATGACTAAGATGTCACAAAGAATCAATAACAACAACTTACTTGACTTGTCTTCGAAAGTGCAGTTTATTATCACTCCCAGATGATGACCTAATTATACACTGCTCACAAAAATTAGAGGATATTGTAAGGTCAGCTCATTATGGTGCAATAATATACGAGATCATTTCGTTTTTCCACCATTTATTACTTACATACTGCTATACTGACAGATAAAGCAGCCCATGATTCCAGAGAGCCCCTGATGAGTGTTAGAATCAAATTACATGAATGAAGAGAGAATATGGCAAACAAACAAAGCAACATTAACACTACCATAATCGTGGGCCATGGGTGAATATTGTTCTTCAGTATGGTGTATGGTCTCCTCGAACGGCTAGCACTGCTGCACATGAGTGCCATTGATGCAATGAGATGATCAATGAGTTCTTGGGGATTCGTGGCCACTCGTCCATAAGAGCAATCTGCTGCTAAGGAACAGTTGTGGGAGGTGCTGGTCTGCCTGCAATGCGCCTGCGTAATGCATCCCACACGTGCTCTGTCGGATTTAAGTCCGGCGAGGAAGCTGGTCACTGCATACGCTGGATACCCTCCTCCTCCAGCATGTCGTCCACCAACCCAGCTCTGTGGGGAAGTGCATTATTGTCCATAAACACAAAGGAAGCACCTATGGACCAGCATACGGCACGACAATAGGTCGGAGAATCTCGTCTCTATACCTTACAGCGGTCACAGTACCACGAGGGAGGTAGAGGTCCGTACGTCCACTCAGCCTAATTCCAGCCCACACCAGCAGCCCACCACCACCATATGGGGATCTTTCTTGTACAAAAGATGGTTTGTTTCGTGTTCCTCGTTCCCTTCAGATGCGAACACGTCGACTATCCGATCTTACGTTGAATCGCGACTCATCAGAAAACAGAACTGAGCTCCATTCGTCATGCCTCCACCCACGATGCTCCTCCGCCCAGTTTCTGCGATCTCTACGGTGTTTTGGAGTTAACCTGGTACACACTATGGACCTATGGGCACAGAGGCCACGTGCATGAAGTCGGTTACGGACAGTTTGGGTTGATACTCTGCGTCCTGTTGCTGTTAGAAGGGCACTTCTCAGTTGAGTAGCATTCTGCCGTCTATTCCGGCAGGCTGTTAACACGAGGTAACGGTCATCCCTTGCTGTTGTTGCCCGTGGGCGACCTTGTCCTACCCTTCTGTGAACAGTAGCTATTGTTTGAAAAAGATTCCACAGTCTTGAGATCACAGTTTGAGGCACCCCAAGGGCTCGAGTCACAACTTGTTGTGTCTGTCCAGCTTCCATCCGTCCTATGGCCCTCCAAGCCATTGATTCAGGTAAATAACGTTGTGGAGGCATTGCTGTCCCTAAGTCACGTCATTCACTAACTGACAACGGGAATGGAATGGCTATGACCTCAGCAACAAATCCCCGCCGTGTGACCCTTTGACAGCAAGAATACGGACAGTGCCCTCCGTCGTGCGGTGTATGTGCAGGGGTGACGCAAACACATGTTTACCTTCTCTGGGAGTAATGGAAAGCGATTGCATCTAATGCGGTACGAAACACATAGCATACATAGCTGAGTTTACAATATCCCCTAATTTTTGTGAGCAGTGTATTTTGGATGTAAGTATTCTGGATCCCCGTGATGTCATGTTAAGTTCCCGGCGACTAGCTATGCACTTGACCTAAAGAACTTAGCGTTAGAAGAGTGGCGTGAAGCGGTGATCGTACGAAATACATTTCAGGCTGAGAACATTGACGCGCGCCAGTAGCATGTTCCCTCGGACATTACTAGTCTAAGCCAGTGCCGCTTAGCGTGGCATATGTTTTTCGCTGCAGTAGTATGGAGGTGAAGGAGGATGAGCAAGTGCAGAGCTATCTGCCGGTAAGAAATAAATAAATAGTAGTAATCATCATCATCATTAGGGATAATAATAACAATGATCGTGTGGCCTCCTGAGAGGCAGGGTGCTGGTCTTTCTAGTTGACGCCCATGGGCGACCTGCGCACCGTAATGAGGATGAAGTGATGATGGAAACGACACATAAACCCAGTACCGAGCCACGGGAATTTACCCTATGAGATTAAAATTCCTCATGACCCAGCCTAGCGCGCTAACCAATTCGACATTGGGCCGGACATCATTATGGATGATAAGTTAAATTTTCGGCAATTTTAAGTACGAATTGTCATAAGATGGAGTAGCCTATTAGCTCCAACTGACTGCCAAGATTTTTACCGTATCTGCTACAAAGTTTCACCTAGGAGTGCGTAGTTGGGGTCATCAGCAGATGTTTGGTACACTTTACCTAGAGCCCACTGGGATAGTGAACCTTGCACTAGCCTGTGTCCCATATACAAAGCACATCCTTTTTTTTTTTTTTTGCTGGGTGAACTAAGCGCTCCTTCAACACAACCTCCTCCCTACATTTATACCCGAAATTCGCATACCCACCACATATTATCCGAAGGATGGAAAGGATCGCAAGGGACGCTGATACCCAGCTAGATAAACCAGCAATTCCCTGCTAGATGGTTAGTTAGGAACCACACTATACAAAGATATTTAAAAATACGATAGTATTACTACCTAGTTACACACAAATCCAACAACAAAGTATTGGAGGACGAGATTCTCGGAATGCAGTATGCTGTGCGGGTAGCCTAACCATTCCCTTTAATTCAAAACATAGAATATTGTTACGCGAGGCCGGTTCAATACCCGCGTCGTGACTTTTACTAGGCTTTTTAAATACGGGTTCAATACCAAAAGATAGAATATTGACTTTCATGTCCAAGTGATGAAACTCTAGTTCGAGCGTTCTCAAATTTGGTTTCTTTAAATGAAATTTGGTACTCACGTCACACAAGCCAACACATGCACGAACCTGAAAAACAGGGTGTTCATTACAAGTTTTGACAGTCAGAAATGTTATCATTTTGTGTAATAGTATTTTTAAACCTGTAGTAAAAATAATTGGGCCTCCCTGTTTAATGATTAACAAAAATATTCTGATTTGACTCGACTGTCCACACGTAAATGTATTATACCTGTTGAGTTATGCAAGCAGTTGCATCATGCCTGGTGAGCGGTGAAACCCTAACTACTTCAGCACTTCTGAGGAGAGAGAGAGAGAGAGAGATTGGAAAAGGAAACATAGACGCATTATTTTACTTTTTAAAATCGTTGACTTGAGCCTCTATGGACTGCGTGTTAACAACCACTCTCATTTCAGTGTCTGCGTCTTGTTCGTTTGCCGGCTCTGACATCTTGCCAGTATCTCTGAGTACATCTATCAGCTTATACTTCCGCTCCTCTGTTGAAAGGCCTCTCCGTCTTTTAGGTTCTGCCTCCATCATAAAACCCCGATAGCTTTTCACCATCCTTCTGAAACTATTCCTGTCTTTGATTTTATCCTCCGTAATGCCCACCTGTCTCATATCTTTCTCACACTCTTGAAACCATTTCAGCTTGGAGATCTTCGGTTTAAGACAATTCAAGATTTTCTTTGTGAGCTGGTCATTATTTATACGGGAGATGCCCATAAAACAGCAATCTTCGCTTTCTAATTGGTGTTGTTATCGGTTCCCTCTTGCTGTATACTTCTTTTCATTTCAGTCGAACCTGCCCGTCAACCCATCTGTCGCCCAAGATCTTCCGTAGTAGTCTGCGGTCTCTTTTAAGTAGCTGATTTACTTGTCCTGTTCGATTCATGCACAGGGTCTCCGAAGCATATAAACCTTCTGATCTGACAACAATGTTGTAATACCTTAGTTTGTCTCCTATACTCAGCATCTTCATATTGTAGATGATTTTAGTCAGTTGGAACGCTCGCTCTAATTTTTGGATGCGGATATTGGTCGCTTCTTGTTCTAGCCCTAACCTCGACACCGGAAGGTACAAGAGGGCAGGATTAAGTAAGTTGTTTTAGCCCATTCTCTTGGATTACTTCACCTAGGTATGTAATAGTACATTATGTAGCGATCCTATAATGGCTATAATTAAGACACGAGTATGTTTATAAAACGAGCGTATGTGAGTTTTATAATTTCCATACGAGTGTCTTAATTACCGTTATAGGCGAGTTGCATACGACTGTTTAGGTTCGACGATAATTATAACTTTATTATATGTTTTAACATAAATATTCATAAATATCTGTTGAGGTTGTCACTAGAATTTTGTGATCGGGTACTGCGCTGTGTAGGATATCTCTGATTTCCAAGCTCTCTGACCGACCGACGCATGCGCTCTGTGTGCTCCAATGCCATATGTGCAGATTGAGCACCAGTATTCAGTAAAAATGTCACTGAAATGTCACGTGCTGTGTAGAAATTGGATTTGGGGATATTAAGGTACTGTGCTATTTTTTGTCTGTTATTCACCAGTTCATTTACGCGAACATATGGGCGGTGCACTTTCGGTAATTTATATAGACATGTTGGATTTTGAGCGCATGCGCGAAGGTATCCTTATCTAATTGGTCAAACAACTGTTTCTTGAGCTGTGATTGGTGGGAGAAACTGTTTCAAAATGAAAAATAGTGTTATAATGACCATCATTATCATACAGTTTTCAGACATATAATAGTCAGGGTCGAACATAAACGTATTATTGTTGTTATATTCGATTTACTGGTGAAAGGGTGGTGCTCACAGTCTTAAGACCGGCTGCGTGGCTCAGCGGTAACGTTCTCGCCTGCGGTCTCAAGGTTGCAGGATTGATTTTTGGCGCAGTCTGCTAGCTCTTGACGGTGCGCAAATGCGAGGAAACTGTGTCAGTAGATTTACTTAATATGACACATCAAATGTAATGTCGAACATTTTGAAGATATTCTGTATTCCAGAGCTCTTAGGAAACACCTTGTATAGCTACGTTTTGAACTGTCGCCTATGTGGGGAGCTTTGCTCCCAGTACCATCTTACAGATCTATTCAAATCATTACACCCAAGAACTTATTTTCACTAAATATTCTTTCATTTAGAGCCTCCGTGGCTTAGGCGGCAGCACACCGGCCTCTCACCGCTGGGTCCGTGGTTCAAATTCCGGTCACTCTATGTGAGATCTGTGCTGGACAAAACGGAGGCAGACGGGTTTTTCTCCGGATACTCTGGTTTTCCCTGCCAAAAATTTCATTCCAGCAACACTCTCTACTATCATTTCATTTCATCTGTCAATCATTTGATCATTGCCTCAGAGGAGTGCGACGGGCTTCGGCAGCCAGCACAGTTCATATCCTCGCCGCTAGATGGGGGCATCATTCATTCCATCCCTGACCCGGTTAGTCGACTGGAAGCAGGCTGTGGATTTTCAATTTCTTTCTTTCATTCAGCTGAGCACCAGCAACTGCAATACGGTATTACCTTCCCCCAATATTCAAAAACAATTTAGTTTTACTGAGATAAATGATGGAAGGAAAAACGACTGAAATGTATTCCATAATAAAATTTTGAAATTAACGATGAGAGATATCTAAACTTCCCCATAAACTACCTGATAACAATCCATCATCAATGACCACAATGTCACATTTTCATTGTTGCCTGTAGCAAAATTCCAGAGTTATTTTCAGTCACAGAGCAGCGAGTAGCTCACCCTCCAAATCAAAACAGCCAAAGGTGAAAACACAATTGCCAACATCTTGGATACAGCCATAAATGACGTGGGATCTGTTTTTGAAAATTATACTAACAATCTGACACAAAATATCCCTTTCATTAACAGCCATCTTGAAATAATTTAAAGATGGTGATAATTTGTGTGTTGTGTCTAATAATTTGAACAGATCTGTAGAAACAGTGCTGCAAGATCACAACCGAAGGACTGATTCAGTGTTTTCTTGTTAATTCAATAATTACATTTCTTTACATTTCTTTTTTCATTTTTGTAAACATTGTGTTTAATAATAATAATTTTGAACCAAAGCAAGGTTATAATTGATTGCCGAGATCGTAGTTATGTGTTAGGAAGGTTGTCTTTATGGCGATGCAATTGTTTTCTTTAACTTTGAGTTTAACTTCTCCTTTATGGTAATTTGGTCACAAAATAATAACACAACGAGAGAAGGACTTTAATTTAGTCCAGAGCATGCTCGATAATTTAACTTTGTTAGTCCCAGAGCACAGCAAACAGAGTGCAAAAAGTAGACAAGTGTAGAGGAGTCGGACAAGAGGGATCGACATGGGATTAGAGTCGGCTCGCTTCTTGAGGTGGCGAAGTCCACTCACACTTCAGCCCTAGCCAAACCTCCAAGAGAAATCACATTGAGGTGTCTTAAGGACACTGGTTTGTGGCAATGCATTATTCCTCACACGATTAATACCTACATTTCAAAATTAATTTTCTTATACTTCCTACGCCATCAGCTAATATAAATAAGAAGTATCATTATGTGTTTATTGGAAATTAGTCATATTTATTCCAATACTGGTCCTTATTGACAAATCTCTAAATAGTATACAACAAAGTTCCCGATTCTTGGATGTTCCGGGTAACTTCGAGAACCACTGGATGGATTTTGATGTGGTCTTTAGCATTCTGTAAAGGATTTGTCGAGGAAAGTTTCTGTAGAAAATAATTTATTAATGACTAACGGAAGCCGAGAAGTAACGATTCAAGTGAATCGAGTCGGAAGAAACCCTTTTAAGCTTACACCGACTAAACCTTGAAAAATAAGAATAAGAAGAATTGTTCAGCATGAAAAGTTCTACAAAGAAACTCGCGGCAGCATATCTCTATCTTCAATACATCGTCCAATATAAGTGTATTTACGTTTATATTTCTCCCAACAATCTCCATTAAATTACTAGCTTCGGAGACAGTTAACGAGCTAGCTAGCGAGTGAGCCTTTTACCCCAGTTTTAGCCTCGTTTCGCAGAATACACAGTCATGTTTAGATAGGTCGGAACGATGATTTGTGTTTCATGCACTTCGCCATTCTTAAATTACGTCTGACAAGAAATCGTCGCACATGTTATCCATGATAATATAATTAACAGTCCAGTCAGTGATTTTAACCCATCATGCCGAGACGGAAAACGTATATAGTGAACCCATATGCTATTGGTTCAAGCGTCGAATCCATAATTAATTTTTAAAATAGGAAAGGAAATAATACAGTCTTTAGAATGACTTAGAAAGATTTTAAGAAGTGGGCTGTTATAATGTGGCGCAAGAATAGGTGACCACGAGTCATGCGGACGTGAGATCATGCTTGACGCATCGATAAGGAGCTGGCTCATGATTATTAATAGAACGATAAAAACTTTCCACTACGAGTAAGAGAGAAGAGGTTTCGGAAATAGACCTTACTCAGCTATAAAATGACAACCTCGCAATTGCGCAAGAAGAGAAATAATTAGAATTAAGCCATTTGCGAGCATTTAATTAATGAAAGAAACACATCATTGTTGATCATTCTGGAGTAGAGATTTCTGTGTGGGGAAAAAGTTTATAATATTTGCACAGGAAAGAACTGCAGACGTGGCATGACGTCGTTAGTAATTCCCCGAGACCAGAGTTGGTAGGGATGGAAAAGTAAACCGCAACACCCACGTATCGGAGGAGCCAAATTATTTAATATCTTGGAAGTGTGCGATCGATTTTCATGATCAAAGAAATCAGTTTACGTTTAAAACAAGAGCTTTCCAGATATATTTTTCAAAATTATACGACAATTACTTTAAAAGTTAGTGCTGGAGAAGACGCGGATTTTATCTTTTTGCCGCCGATTTGTATATAAACCCTGGCTGACCCAGGGAGAGCATGCAGTTATTGTCAGCCTGCGAGCGTGACACTGTGTCACTATCATCGTTAATTCAGTTTACCAAGGGCGCGGGAGCGCCTGGTACTGTTTCGTGCCAACAATTCAGTTCCGTGAGCGCAGAGGCGCTGCACGATGAAGCATCAACTACAAGATAAGCTACAAGTAAACTCCTAGTGCAGGAGAGCTGCATCAAAGTACATTCAATTATAAAGGACGCCCGAGAGCGTGATACTGTGTCGAAAAGTATAACAAGTTATTTTAGTGAGCGCGTAGACGCTGCACGCAGAAACAATTATCGTTAAAGTTCACAAGTATAGTCAAAGTTTAGGCTGTGGACTTGAGAAATAACAGGCGATAGGTACTCGAATAATAGTTCAATTAAAGAACCGACGCATCATATGGTTTCGAAGTACCCAAGGAAAGTGAAATAGACAGTTCTATCGACGTTAAAGAACCCGATCAGGGTAGAACAAAATAAGTAACGCCTAGTGTTCCGGAAAGTAGGGACTAGAGCGTAGGACGATAAAAATTAGGAATTGTAGTTCCAGGCTTTGTCTAGATTAGGGGTCTCCAAACTTTCCAGCCTTAGGGCCATACTGAATACTCCAGTAAGTTCCGAGGGCCAAAACCATATTATCATTGTTGCCGGTGGTAAAAAGTGAAATAGTCCACTGATGAAAAAAAAAAAGTCCGAAAAAGTACGCAACGTTGAAAAAAGGTTGCAAATCGGACTAAAGTCCGCAAAACGGCAACACTGCATATTATTAATTTTCCTGTCATTATCTGTAATTTCTAGATTAGTCGTAGAGTACGAGCCATGAGGAGTAACGTGACACGACATCTGGTGGACACAAGCGGAAATAGGTAGTACCTTCTATCGCTAACAGATGGCGCTAATAGCACGTACAGAGTAATCTCGTTGGTTCGAGAGAGTTCTGGTGTCTTCCACTCACTTCTAGATGGCAGTAATTGGAATATATAACAAGGCTAGTTGCGCAACCACAAGTCAGTTCCTATGACACTGTTGTGAAATAAAATAGTGCGTACCTCCTTAAAACGTGTTTGTGCGTGTTTAAGTTTAAGACATCTTTGTAACAGTATTTTGATTTGAATTGTTGCTTTTGTGTGTGATCTAGTAGTATGGAAAAGAAGCGAAAAATTGATAGTGAATGCAGAAAACTCAAAGATGAGTGGAACATTCAGTATTTCGTAATTGAGTCCAGTAACAAGGCGCTATGTTTCAATTGCAATGAAAGCATAGCCGTTCTCAAGGAATATAACATTTAACGTCATTATGAAACAAAACATTTTCAAAATTACTCAAAATATACAGGAAGTTTGCGGACAGAAAAATTCGAAGCTATGAAGCGCGGATTGAAATCGCAGCAATCTTCATTTAGAAAACTCAAAACCGAACAAGAGGCTGCAACTCGTGCCAGCTTTCGTGTGGCTCTTGAAATTGCAAAACGTGGAAAACCATTCACCGATGGAGAAATGATCAAAGAATGCATAATTGCAGCAGCCGAAGAAATGTGCCCTGAAAAGGTAAATTTATTAAAAACTGTCAGTATGTCAGCAAACACTGTGGCTCGAAGGGTAGAAAACATCGCTGAAAATATATCCTCTCAACTGTTCGACAAAAATGGAGATGTTGAGTGGTTTTCTTTGGCCTTGGATGAGTCAACGGATGTGTCAGATACTGCTCAGGTGTTGATTTATATTCGAGGAGTAGATAAAAGCTATGAAGTGCATGAAGAACTTCTTGATATGTATAGTATTCATGGCACAACTACTGGTACAGATATTTTTAAAGGAGTTGAAATGGCCATTAATCAAAAGAACCTTCGATGGAAAAACCTGAAATGTATTACAACTGATGGAGGCAAAAACATGAGTGGGAAAGATAAAGGAGTGGTCGCTCTTGTGTCAAAGGCTGTAGAAAATGACGGTGGTTCAAAACCATTAGTCTTACATTGTATCATTCATCAACAGTCTTTGTGCGGAAAATGTTTGGATATGTCTGAAGTTCTGAAACCAGTCATATCAACTGTTAATTTTATGAGATCTTTTGGACTGAATCACCGACAATTCCGACAATTTATTGAAGAGATTGGAGAAAATGACTTACCTTATCATACTGCCGTACGTTGGCTTAGTTGTGGGAAAGTCCTTCAGCGCTTTTTTGAACTTCGAGCAGTGATCAAAATTTTTTTGAATGAAAAGCATCGCCCTCTTACTGAATTACAAAACAACGCATGGCTGTGGAAGTTAGCATTCTATGTTGATTTGACAAAACATGTGAACGAACTGAATTTGAGATAGCAAGGAGAAAACCAGCATCTTCCTGATTTATACACTAATATCAAATCATTCCGGAAGAAATTGATACTGTTTCAATCACAACTACGAAGTAAATGTTTTTCTCATTTTAAAACATGTGAAATATTCTGCCACACCACTGAGACTGAGTTTCCTATCGATTTTGCAATCGAAACTTTGAGTGCTTTGAAAATAAATTTTGATACTCGTTTCTCGGACTTCGATGCCTTTGCGAATCAAATTAAGATTTTTCAGGATCCTTTTGTTACTGACATTGAAACCCTAGCCCCGGAATTTCAAATGGAAATGATTGAACTACAGTGCAGTGATATAATTAAGAACAAATATCAAAACTCATCTTTGTTGGAATTTTATAAGAGTCTTCCACTGACACAATTTGATAATTTGCATAAATTTGCTCGTGGGCTGTTTTCTGTTTTTGGTACTACTTATTTGTGTGAGAAGACCTTCTCCAAAATGAAGTACACAAAAAATATTTTCAGATCTAAATTAACTGATGAGCATCTTAAATCTCTTTTAATAATTGGTACAAGTAAAATTAGTCCACAACTACAAACTATTGTCAGTGGAAAATCTCAATTACATAAATCTCATTAGTATTTCATATGTCTGCATGTTATTCATGTCTTTACTCATTACAATTCTGTGTTTCTTTATCCAACTTATCACAAAAACAATAACAATAAGCCTACAACAATGTTATGAGTAGTTAGCCCATGACCATATCAATGTAGATGTCATATTAATAATTATTCAACATAAAATTAGAATATTTCAGTAAACTAAATTTAATTTGCTATAAAAAAATATGTTCTCTAAAAGGAGTTTTCAAGTATGCTAGCTCTCCGCGGGCCGGACAAAATCTGTCCGCGGGCCGGATGTGGCCCCCGGGCCGTAGTTTGGAGACCCCTGGCTAGATAGACAAATGAACATTAAACATTGGGGAGGACTCCAATAAGCTACGAATTAAAGTAATAGCAAGTAATGCAAGGAAATTACTAGGTCACCGATAAACTATTCGGGCGGCCGTAATAATAATACATCAGGGACAAACTTTTATCCAGACGAACAAGTTAGTGTCTAGCAAGAAACGACATCGTGCAGTAAAGTTATAGAAGCCGATAGTCAAAACCCCGGATTTGAAGATCAGCCGTTCCAGTGAGGTGTAGTTCGATCGAGACTTTCCATCATCTCGTCAGATTAGGAAGCCGACGTTCTATAATTGCCACCCTTGGAAACGGGAAAAGAAAAGAAATCACGTGTGTAAGGCGAATAATTAACGCCCAAGTGATAAAATTGTTATGTAATGTAAATATAGTGAATTTTTTTTAGTGTAATATTTTTAGTGAATTGTATTGTGTTAAGTGAAAACGAATACAAAATGGTATTCATTATATTCCAAGTGATTAAGGTAAATATTTTATGTGCTGTTGAAGAAGTGTTATTGAGTGTAAATGTAACCATGGAAATGGCTTAAAAAGCAGTGGGTGGGCAAAAATGTTCCATCGCTGGAGGATTCGGTCGCTGACCGTACCGTCATGTGAGTAACTATTTCATTATGATATGTGTTTGGGAAGATTTGCGTATAATCCTCATGAGAGAGAGAGTAGGGATATTTAATAACATGTAAAAGAATGATTGCGCGATCTGAACAATTAATTTGAGAAAAATATAATAAATATGTGAAATATAAATGAATCCCTTTGGGAATGTATTCAGTAAAATATCAGTGTAAATGATAAATGATATAAATATGAGAAAGCAAGCGTAATAATAATAATAATTATATGAATGAATGAAGATTATGATGAATTTTATATTGAAAGTAGAAGCTTCCGAGCTCCTTTAGATGAATTAATACCTATTATGAATACATGTTCTTATGGTAAAAATGATTATTGTCAGGGGAGAAGAGTAATATATAGTTGGAGATGTAGATCAGACGTTGATTTTGAATTTATTCGTTTTTTTTAAGGCAACTTGGCTAATTAATGTATAAGCGCCATGTAGCACATTGAAGTAATTTGTTACGCTGGGAATGCGTTGAAATGCTCGGTAAAACTAATTATGAGGAACAGTTGGTAGTGGTAATTGAGCTGTGATAAGTCCTCAAAGTTGTGATAGTGAACACGAGGCATTGTGTGTTGTATGTTAAAAAGGGTGCTATTTATGTTGTATTATGAGCGCTGGAACAAGGCGAGGCCTGCCCTAAGTCGCTAATGTTATATGCCCTCCAAATTGGGATACTGCTCCCGAGGCATCTAAAAGGATCGAACTCAGAATCGTCCGTGTTGAAGCCCCTTAAATATTGGTTATATTATTGAATTTTCTTACCCGCCAATGAGGACACTTCATAATTATTATATACCGAAGCTAAGAGAATAGGTCTGTTGAACCTAAATATGTTGTTTTAAGAATCTGTATTAGAAGCCTTGTCATTCAGAAAATTGCATTTGAAACAGCTGTATGAAAAGCTGATGGTAGCCAGTCCCTTGTAGAAGCGAGACTGTGGACTCTCTTCTCTCCCTGCAATGAATCACGTTAAGTAGTTAAGACTAGACCTTCACCCTCTGGTATTGCGGTAGGTCGGGGAACGGACCGTCTGAGTCATAATACACAAAAGTGTTTAAAGATTTGTTTGAACGACCCGGTCTTTGAACTGAGGTCCCTTTATATCCATGATTATCGCTTGCAGAGTTCAGATCGTTGCTTTCTTATTATATAATGGTCTTTTAAGACAAATAATGATAAATCCCTAACTTTATTGTTTAATGATTCAGTGATTCACGAGTTCTGTGGAAGACATTAGATTCCGGGAGTAATCTTAATTTTGACTTGTTCAGTAGTCTTCTGTAGCTCGGGAGTACGCAAGTTTTTCCCAATCACGGTAGTGAGTTGTTAGCTTGAGAGAGAGGGATGGTAACATAGAGCATTGCGAAAGCCCAAAATTAAGTGATGATTAACCAAACTTTGGTAATTTTGATATTTATGATTAAACAAGATATACTCATGTAAATAGTAATTGATGTGTATTAAAATGACAACACAGTATATGTAAACATCACCGAGCCGTTTGGAGCTCTTTATTTTAAAGAATTTAAAGTGACACCATATGGAAGTGAAACTTAGTGAAAGTTTTGTTGGTTTTTGGAAAACCAATCATTATGACTTTGTAATTGTTTAATATGAATTCCTTGTTCAACTTTGGACAAGTGTGAAGTGGAGTGTCAGTATTTTTATTTGTTTAATTTTTGTAGCGCCATATATTTGGATAATTAAATGTTTTAATAGTAGGAGTTGATTTTTGTTTATTTTCGGAAGTGTATCCTTTGCTTAATCCAAAGTGTGTAAGTCACAGAGTGGGAGAACAAACCATGAACCCCGATACTCCCGATTGAGCATTGCTGGCAAACTGTGATTTGCATATTTCATTGTTGAATGGGCACAATAGGTCGTAGTTCATTGAAATCGAAAATTATAGGCTACGCCTTTTAAGCTTACGCTGGGCAAACCGTTAAGGATAACGGGCGAAGGCGGGGCGGGTTTCTAGTATACTAATAAATACACAATGGTATCAAGAGTGATTCACCACCACTCACTCCCAGGGGCTCACAACTTGTGGGACGTGGGTTGGTGACCACAGGACCCCAGCTGAGTCCGGCATTGCTCCCGCTTACTTGTGCCGGGCTCCTCTGTGTTATCTTTCCTCTCGAACTCCCTTGGTCAACTCTTGTTCTTTTCCGACCCCGAGGGGCAGATGACCTCGTAGTTCCGCTCCTTAAAAAAATAACTATAACTAATTTCTGACCCCGACGGTATTAGGGTATCCAAGACCTGGGAAGTCTTTCACTTTCCCGCCTTAATTGGCCCTTGTCTTATCTTCCCTGATCCCTCATTTTTCAAGGGGTCAGACCTCTTGTTTTCTTTTCTTTGTATCTCCTGCCTTCTGCTCAAGGCCCTAAAGGAGGCAGGGTGTGTGTAGCCCCACCACTAATGGTGCACCCTGGATTGTGGTACGCCCTCAAGGGCTCGCGGCCGGTGGGTTTGGGAGTTGGTGACCCTGAGGGCTTCTTGAGGTGGGTCCGGTTTTCCTCCTTCTTCCATTGTCTTTGGAACGGCCCCTCTCCTCTTTCCCTTTCCTATCTGCCTTGCCTGGCTCTCCATTCTTCCAAGTCCCTTAATTCTCATTCTTCGAGGGTTGAGGTCATTTCCTTTCCTCCTGTCTTTTGTTTTCCTTATTCGTTTTTAGCCTATTTTCATTTTATGAAAAAATAGGCTGATGAGATCACCTTTAGTCCGTGTGTGTGTGCGTGTAAGATTCGTGTGTACGTGCCCCCCCCCCTTATAACATCTAAACGGCTGGAGCGATTTCAATGAAACTCGGTAAGATCATAGCACCATTCTGGCCGACTCCGACCGTGCCCTTTAAATTTTATTGTGTCTCACCAATCCAACATGGCGGTCATGCGAAATATTTCACCAGCATTCAGGATCTCCGAAACTATTACAGATATCAGCCTGAAATTTTCTACGAAGATAAAGGGCACTACTAAACGCTCACCTATGAGACTTTCAAAACCTGGTAACTAGAAAACTAACATGGCTGCCAAGCGAAGTTGAGACTTTTAATTAGACTTTTCTCGCGATTTAACCATCCAAACGTAATGAAACATAGTACAGCAAATGTTTATACACATTGTAATGCACTGGCATCTAATTTAGTTCAATTGTTTATATAACCTCAAAATGGAGGCTGTGCGAAATATTTCACTGGCGTTCTATATCTCCGAAACTATTACAGATATCACCGTGAAATTTTGTTCGGTGATAAAAAGCACTGCTACAAGTTTATCTGTGTAACGTTCAAACACCTGTAAAGTACGAAACGAACATGGCGGTCAAACGAAGTTGAAACATTTTAATATACTTTTCTCGTGATTTAACCATTTGAGCGCAGTGAAATGTGGTACAGTGAATGATTATACATATTGTAATGCACTGGTATCTAATTTAGTTCAATTGTTTACGTAACCTCAAGATGGAGGCTGTGCTAAATTATAAAATTAAGTTTTTATTCCTTGTGTCGTAATCATGCGATCGAAGTGAAAGTTTGAATAATGAAGCTACGCAATAATGTTCCTTTAATGGTACATAACTCTATGTCCTATACATATAACAAACCAAAATGGCGAGCATCCGAAATATTTTGACGGTTCTCAATATCTACGAAACTTTTACAGCAATCAAACTGATATTTTTTATGTTCATAAAGGCTATGAACATAATGTCACCTATAGGATTTTCAGTAACCTGGTGAGCACAAATCCAACATGGTGGCGACGCGAATTATAAAATATTGAAATGTACGTTTCTCGCGATTTAACTATCAGAGTGCAGTGAAACTTTGCACGTTAAATGCTTACACAAATGTTAATCCACTGGCATCTAATTTATTTCAATTGCTTTCATAACCACAAGATGGCAGCTGTGCGAAATTTTAAAATCTCTTTTTTACTTCTTGTGTCCTAATCATGCGATTGAAGTTTGAATACCACACGTAAACAATAATCTTCATGTAATAGTACATAAATAACAAGAAGTTCCGTTAAGAACTATACAGCCTACTTTTCATGCCAATGATTATTCTACAGAATATGAACCTATCTAGAATAATGACGAAATTAAGTTGCTAATATCGAAATTTCCAATTAGTTCGAAATACTGTATACCTGGCATAATGTATCCTAATAGAGCACTACAGTTGGCAGCCCTGATGACTGAATATATTCTTAGTTCCGTCTCTTACGGTACTAAATACAAAATTTGGTTGAAGTCCACTGGATAGCATGGACGTTACATACAGTTAAACATTGGATCTAACAGCGCGCGTAAAATCATGTTGGCAACAATGTCATGCATGTATTGGTCAGAAATAATCTGAAATAATATGATCTATTGTTGTGCCAATTTTGAATGAAATCCATTAGTTAGTATAGAAGTTACATGCATTTTAAAATTGGACCTATCAGCAGGCTTAGAATCATGTTGGCAGCACTGACGTATATTAGTTACTCCAAATTCGTCTAAAATGCCAGGTACTATACGTGTGCAAAGTTTAGAGCTATTGGCTTGCATACTTTCTGATATATTGATATTAGGGTAACAAAAATAGGGACAGCACATATTAACAGTTGGCAGCCCTGGTTGCTCCTTAGAATACGCATAGTCATATCTGTTATGGTACACATAGCACATGCGAAATTTGGTTGAAATCCAAATGATAGTATGGAAGTTACATGTATTTAAAGTTGGACTTTTCAGCAGGCTTAGAATCATGTTGGTAGCACTGACGTATGTAAGTTACTCCAAATTAATATAGAATGTCAGGTACTATACGTGTGCATAGTTTAAAGCTGTCGGCTTGCATACTTTCTGATATATTGGTATTTGGATAAAATAAATTAAGAGCATTTATTAACAGTTGGCAGCCCTGGTAGGTCTTAAGAATACGCTCAGTCATATCTGGTTATGTACACATACAACATACGAAATTTGGTTGAATTCCGCTTGATAGTGTAGAAGTTATATGCATTTAAAAATTGGACCTATCAGGAGGCTTATAATCATTTTGGCAACACTGCCATGTTTGGTCTCCTGGAAATTAAACTGAAATATTATGATCTGTACGTGTGCCAATTTTGAAATAGCTCCCATTCATACTTTCCAAGATATCCAACATGGAGCTCAAATTTCAATTGCGATTTTTTAGCAGTTGGTAGCACTGACATCATTTTCAAATATGGCCGTGAAATATTCAGGTATAGATCTTTACTCCTACCAAATTTTGTTTCGATTGCTGCAGCCGTTTAGGAGTTGATAGGGGGGGACACACACACAGCCAGACAGACAGACAGAAGGACAGACAGACAGACAGACACACATTTGCCCGATCTCATAAGTCTACTTTTTCCTCATTTTTGCAAAATGTGAAAAGTAGGCTAAAAATCCAACCTGGCGACCATCTGAAATATTCAGACGGTTCTCAATATCTACGAATCTATCACAACAATCAAACTGAAATGTTGTATGTTGATAGAGGCAATTAACACGAGTAGGATATATGAAATTAGGCTGTATAGTTCTTCACGGAACTACTTGTTTCCTCTTCTAGTAGCCTATGTAAGTATGTATTTAGTTTTAGGTTTAAATTTACTTCATTTACATATTCACCATCACGCAAACCATTAGGGGCCGATAACCCAGATGTTAGGCCCCTTAAACAACAATTATCATCATCATCATCACCAGTCAATAAATTAGGAGTTGCTTAATGTATTAGTTTCAACCACAGTGTGGTGTTCTTCAGCATAATTAACATTGGAACAAGAATTTCCGTGACGAACTAAAGAGCCTACTTTTCCTAAAATTTAAGATTCATGCCAATGATTAATCTATATGGATCTATCTAGAATAATGACGAAATTAAGTTGGTAATATCGAAATTTCTAATTAGTTCGAATTACTGTATACCTGGCATAATGTATCCTAATTGAGCACTACAGTTGGCAGCCCTGGTGACTGAATATATTCTTAGTTCCATCTTTTAAGGTCCAGAATACAAAATTTGGTTGGAGTCCAATGAATAGCATGGACGTTACATGCAGTTTAACATTGGATCTAACAGCGCGCGTAAAATCATGTTGGCAACAATGTCATGCATGTATTGGTCAGAATTAATCTGAAATAATATGATCTATTATTGTGCCAATTTAGAATGAAATCCATTAGTTAGTATAGAAGTTACATGCATTTTAAAATTGGACCTATCAGCAGGCTTAGAATCATGTTGGCAGCACTGACGTATATTAGTTACTCCAAATTCATCTAGAATGCCAGGTACTATACGTGTGCAAAGTTTAGAGCTATTGGCTTGCATACTTTCTGATATATTGATATTAGGGTAACAAAAATAGAGACAACACATATTAACAGTTGGCAGCCCTGGTTGCTCCTAAGAATATGCTTAGTCATCTGTTATGGTACACATAGCACATACGAAATTTGGTTGAAATCCAAATGATAGTATGGAAGTTACATGTATTTAAAGTTGGACCTCTCAGCAGGCTTAGAATCATGTTGGTAGCACTGACGTATATAAGTTACTCCAAATTAATATAGAATGTCAGGTACTATACGTGTGCATAGTTTAAAGCTGTCGGCTTGCATACTTTCTGATATATCGGTATTTGGGTAAAAGAAATTAAGAGCATTTATTAACAGTTGGCAGCCCTGGTGGTTCTTAAGAATACGCTCAGTCATATCCGGTTATGTACACATACAACATACGAAATTTGGTTGAATTCCAATTGATAGTGTAGAAGTTATATGCATTTAAAAATTGGACCTATCAGCAGGCTTATAATCATTTTGGCAACACTGCCATGTATGGCCTCCTGGAAATTAAATTGCAATATGATTATCTATACGTGTGCCAATTTTGAAATAGCTGCCATTCATACCTTCCAAGATATCCAACATGGAGCTCAAATTTCAATTGCGATTTTTCAGCAGTTGGTAGCACTGAAATCATTTTCAAATATGGCCGTGAGATATTCAGGTATAGATCTTTACTCCTACCAAAATTTGTTTCGATTGCTCCGGCCGTTTAGGAGTTGATAGGGGGGGACACACACACAGCCAGACAGACAGACAGACAGAAGGACAGACAGACAGACAGAAAGACAGACAGACAGACACACATTTGCCCGATTTCATAAGCCTACTTTTTTCTCATTTTTGCAAAATGTGAAGAGTAGGCTAAAAATGATATTGAGAGACAAGTGGTTAATAAAATTGCGAGTACGGTATTTGTATTGTTTTCTCCTTAAAGGGCTAAATAAAACACATATGAACTTTTTCAGTGAATAAAAATTAAATTGCTCTTAAAAATTAGAAATGTCAAAACAAGAAGAAATGAGATCTGTTACAATGTTAATTAATAATAATGTTCTTAAACACTTTAAAATGAGTGGAGATGAATTTAACTGCGCAAGAAGTTGGAAGGAAGTGGTCGTGGCCTCCTGGAATATACCGTCCCCGTTTCGCCTGAATTTGAAAACGACAAACCATGGAAAACTATTTCAAGAATTTCTGACTGGGGATTCAAACCCATTCGTTTTTCCAGTCCGTAGGTAGTCAGGCCTTATAACAGCGACTTGGCGCACGTAACTAGCCCGATCTGCAACTGTCGTGTTTAACAAAATCATTAAATCTTAGCTATAAATTATGTCATGGGTCTGAAGAGGATAATAACATACATTTCCTAAGGTAGATTAATTTCCATGAATACGTACTCCACATCTTAGCTACAACCAAATTACATAAATGGGCATTGTCTCCTACCAACCTCTTAAAATGAAAAGTTATTTATGGTCCTTACATATCCGTTAAATTGTAACCTAGTCTTACTGGCGGATAGTCCTGGATAAATGAGCTCTTTGTAAAACAAGCTTGACCAATTTCAAATGGGAATGGTAGTTCAGTAAGACAATTTTTTTATAGTGATAGTCCACAAATAAGATGCATTACCGGACCATAGTTATACGAAACTTCAGTCAATATCCAAATCCAACGTTACTCATTGTAATACACAGGCGTGGATGAGCCACCGCTGCTCCACAGGCAAAGGTAATGTATATTGGCATTGGATTCCTCGCATCAAGGAACCAGCGTCAGTAACTTAGAAATCAACGTTACTCGCCATGTAGCCTTGAGTCTATTAGATCTCGTAGTGAAGGCTTCAAATCAATGTAAAGAAGAAGAAGAAGAAAAAGATTTTAGTCGTCAAACTCATTGTCGAATACATAGAATACGATGTGGTGGACTGTATAAAGAAATATATTTTACACTGTATGTACATGATTAAACACTGAACAAGTACAGTAGATATTACATGCGTGCTATGACACCATGTCCGGTAGCCACTGCTACCTACTTGCAAGTGAGTCCTGCTTGACGCAGGTAAGAGAACGACCCTTCCTCTTAATGGGTCAACAACCCTCCAGCAGGGGGACCAACTGTCATTAGAGTATGTACAGTGCCAGAGTTGCCAACATACTCCCCCCCTTGAAATAGCAAATATTTCAAACAACAATTAAATACTGTCACTTTGTTCTATTAACTGGAATAAGAGTTGAAATAAACACTATGTACACAAACATTTAAACAATTCACTTCTCTTCACTCAACAATGGGCAAAGTCTTGACACTGCTCTTTTCAAAAGAGCTCCGCTGGGTGTTTTGATGGTAACAACCCTCGTAACTCCGTCGGTTCCTGGATGCACTGCTGCGACACGGCCCAGTTTCCAATGAAGTGGAGGCACGCCCTCTTCCTTCAGAACAACCAGAGTGTCGATTTGTGGGGATTGTCCGGGCGACCGCCATTTAGAACGCTGTTGGAGTTGTCCGAGATATTCCTTGGACCATCGACGCCAAAATTGCTGGAACATAGCCTGCAGCAGTTGCCAGCGCTTCAGTCTATTCAAGGGAGTCTGAGACACATCTTCTTCCACAGGAAGATGAAATGAGCCACCGATCAGGAAGTGGGATGGGGTTAATACTTCCGGATCATTGGGATCAGAGGATAGTGGGCAGAGGGGGCGCGAATTCAAAACTGCCTCTATCTGTACAAGCACTGTAGTCATTTCTTCAAACGACAATGCAGCATTTCCTACTATTCTCTTAAGGTGATACTTAGCTGATTTAACTGCAGCCTCCCACAACCCTCCGAAGTGAGGTGAACCAGGAGGACTAAAATGCCACTGAATCCCCTTTTCAGTAGCAAAGCTTATGAGTGACTGCTTGGTATTCATATCATTAAAGAATTTCTTTAGCTCACGTGATGCACCTACGAAATTAGTTGCGTTGTCAGTGAATATGTGGGTGCAAGTTCCTCGTCTAGCCATGAATCTTTTCAGTGATGCTAAAAAGGCAGCTGTAGACAGATCGCTTACAAGTTCAATATGTACAGCCTCTGTGGCAAAACAAACAAACATAGCTATATATGCCTTAATCCGAGCGCCCTTCCTGGAGGAAGGCCGTAAATATACTGGGCCACAGAAATCTATTCCTGAAGATGCAAATGGTCGACTGGGAACTACTCTCCTTTCAGGTAGCGATCCCATTATCGGTTGATACGGCCGAGACGAGAATTGAAAACACGTCTTACATCGATACACTGCTTTTCGAGCACCGTTCCTCCCACATAGAGGCCAGTATTGCTGTCGCATCATTGTCAATAAAGTCTGAGCTCCAGCATGAAGAAAAACAAAATGAAAATGATCAAATAACATTATTGTAATGCGATGATTGCCAGGTAATAAAATAGGATGTCTTCTGTTGACCGATAGTTTAGTATTTTGCAGACGGCCTCCTACCCGTAACAGACCCTGCTCATCCAAATACGGTGCTAATCCATGTAATTTGCTTCCCTTGGGTAGTGGCAAATTTTGTTTGAGAGCCTTTATGTCTTGTGAAAATTCAGAACTTTGCGCAATTTTACACCATAAATACTTAGCCTGCTCTAGTTCTACCGGATTAAGAGCACCTGTTTGTCTGTCTGTTTTAGTTTTAAGATTTTTGATAAATCTGAGCACGAGAGCTGTTATTCTAATCAGCTTGCTCCAGGAAGAGTATCTGTTAATCAGATTCGATCCAAGGGATTCTGTAGATGACACTAGAACGATTTTAGTTTTCCTAACTTCAGGTAATTCTTGAGAGCTATGCCTCTGCTGTGAAGGCCATTCGTCTTTATTATCTGAAAGCCAAGATGGTCCCGATAACCAAAATGATGAATTTAACAGCTTCTCCGCGGTAACTCCTCTCGAGATCATATCTGCTGGGTTATGATGAGTAGAGACGTGCTGCCAACAATCAATATTTGTCAACTGTTGAATCTGCGACACTCGATTAGCGACGTATGTTTTCCACTGGTGTGGATGGCCCGAAATCCATGCTAATGCTATTGTGGAGTCAGTCCAACAAAAACACTTGTCTTTAGTTACGTTTATGGATCTCATGACTCTTTCGACCAACTGAGCAAGTAATACAGCACTGCATAGTTCTAATCTTGGTAAAGTTACTGAGCCTAATGACGCAACGCGAGACTTGGAACACAATAAGTGAACTGTTATTTTACCATCTCCTGTCTGAGATCTTACATAAACACAAGCGCCGTAAGCAATCTGAGACGCGTCACAAAATCCATGAATTTCATACTCCACAAATTCTACTGCCCTAACATGACGAGGCACTTTGAACTCCTTCAATTTAGCAATATCCTGCATATAACGAATCCATTTAATTTGAAGTTCTATTGTGAGAACGTCGTCCCAATTTAAGTTCATTTGCCACAGTTGCTGGACGAAAATCTTACCCTTAATCAATACTGGGGCCAAAAGCCCTAAGGGGTCAAATATTTTAGCCAGGTCTGATAGAATTATTCTTTTGTTTATCTGTGTCGAACTGAAATCACTTCTCAATTCAAACTGAAAAGTGTCTGTGATGGGTTTCCAAGATAGCCCCAACAACTTCAAGTCTTCAGCTTCATCTACCTTAATAATGTACTTGGGATCTGTTTCGTGGTTAGAAATGCTCGATAGTACATTGGGCTCATTCGAACACCATTTTCTTAAGGTAAAACCCGCACTGGATAAAATATCTGAAACACACTTGTGAGTGGTTCTTAAGCCGTCAGTTGATTCACAACCTGTCATTAAATCGTCAACATAAAAATCCCGCCGTATTACATTCGAAGCTTCAGGAAATTCCTCCTTAGTGTCATTCGCCAATTGAGAGAGGCATCTTGTGGCCAGGAAGGGTGCACATGACGTGCCATATGTGACTGTTTTGAGACGATAATGTTTAAGCTCGTCCTTAGGGGACTCCCTCCACACGATGCGCTGAAAGTCAGTATGTGCAGGTTCTATGAGGACCTGTCGATACATTTTTTCTATGTCAGCGGTCAATACATAGCGATGCATGCGAAATCTAGCCAATATTGAAAATAAATCATCTTGAACGATCGGTCCTACTAATAACAAATCATTGAGGGATAATACAGAATCGCCCTTCGAGCTGCCATCAAATACCACGCGAGTGCGCGTTGTCAATGAATTACCCTTAAATACACAATGATGCGGAAGGTAGTACTGTAATGGTTTGTTTATCTCATTACTGGGAATTTCCTCCATATGATCCAGGTCAGTGTACTCTCTCATAAACTGTACGTACTCCGACTTGACTTGGGGCTGCCTTTCAAAACGCTTCTCTAGGCTGTGAAACCGTCTAATTGCCTCATTAACATTGCTACCTAGCTGACTCGGGTCCTCTTTAAGGAGTAGTGGGACTATGAACCTACCCTGTGAATTCCTTCTGTGACCGTCAGTAAATAGCCTCTCACTAATCTCTTGCTCAGAATGTCCTTGGCCAAGCAGTGCTTTCCCCGGCTCATTGAATATCTTACCTGACACAAAGAGGCAGGAAGAACTGTTATCTGCGTGCTTTTCAGACAAACCAACACTACCTGCTGCTACCCAGCCAAGAGCCGTGTTGCGAAACAACGGTAGTTTGTTTGAGAAACTGTCGAGCTGAAATTGTTCTGCGCCGATAAGATCATAAAAGAATTCTGCTCCAATGAGAATGTCTATGGATGATGACACATTAAATTGAGGATCCGCAAGGTTTTCTAATATAAACTCTGGAATACTCCAATCTGTGATGTTGATATTTTTAGTGGGTAAGCACTGACCAGTAATTGAAGGTATTACGTGAAATGTCATGATTCGTTCAAAGGAACCGAACCGCGAAGAAATCTTTGTTCTTACCACCGACCCCACCTTGATGGTAGTGTTATGCAACCCATGTATCGGAATATTAGTCATTGTCTTTAACAATCGTAATTGATGAGCTAATTCCCTGGTTATGAAGTTGAGTTGCGAGCCGCTGTCTAACACAACCCGAGCATGACGGGTTTTTCCCTCTGAATTGTTGACATTCACTACTGCTGTCGACAACAATACATGAGAGGAAACATCATTGTTGTGATTGTGCAATGAAACAGCATTACTACTATGTTGCTCATTAAGGGGAGACAATGAAGTATTATTGGACACAATACTCTTGTTTGAAGTTTGACTATTATTGTGGTTCGGTGACCCTTGGTCCCTGTGAAGCAAGGTGTTATGTTTATCCTTGCACAGCTTACAACATGAACGAGTGCACTCGTTAGCGAAGTGATTTCCAGACAGGCAATTAACACAGAGCTTATGCTTCTTGATCTCCCGCCATCTGTCATAAACACCCATAGAAGTGAAGGTCCTGCATCTAAAAATGGGATGTTCCTCCGTGCAAAGCGGGCATTTCTGATTTTTCTGTGAAAGGAAACAATTTTTTCCTGGGTTCGTGAATGGCCTCGGTTTGAAACCAGATGCATTCGGTTTAGATGAAACGCCTACCTGCTTCAGCTGTTTTGTGCGATCACAATTCTTAGTTTCGATCGATTCCAATGCATTACATGTTTCGAGTAGAAATTTGTCCAGTGTCTGATACGATGGAAGATCAAAGGTTGGTAACGAGGTCTCCCATTTTTTTAATGTTTCAGCGTCAAATCTGTTTGTTATTAAATGTATCAAAATGGCATCTAATTGTTCTTCACAAGACAGACCAAGCGCTGATAGCGACTGTATGTGCCTTCTGAAGCCGTCATACAAGTCTCTTAATGCCTTGGAAGATTCTACTTCTATTTTGTTAATCTGAAGGACCGAATTAATGTGGGAGGAAACAATTGCTCGCCGGTTATTGAACCTTTCATTTAACAGGTTCCACGCTATGTCGTAATTCGCTGCAGATATTTCTAGAGACTGTAACACGTCTGCCGCCCTGCCTGATACCACTGATTTTAGGTAATGAAATTTCTGTATTTTTGACAAATTTGCATCTTCATGAATGAGATTCTTAAAGGTATCGGCAAAATTGGGCCATTCTAAATAATCACCTGCGAATTTTGGTAAACTTATTTGAGGCAGTTTAACTGAACGTGTTTGCGAACTGGAAGTTGATTCACCAATAGAATCACTTAGCGAAGTTGCTGACTTGGAAATTGCACTGTTTATGGATCTTATAAGACCAGATGTTTTGAAGTATTGCTCCTCAAAGTCGGAGCGATAAGATTCTTGTTCTGCTTGAAATGATTCATCCTCTTTCAAATCCTCTATTTGTGATTGAACTGTTTCATATTCTTCCCAGATTTTTGATAAGTGAGCCCGTCGATCTTCCAACTGATCTACGTCCTTAGATTGAGAATCTAATTTCTCTACGAAGCCTTGTATGCGAGATAAGCTAGCCTTTAACCTACCCCTTTTGCTACACAGTGATTTTATCTTTTGTTCCATTTTTCACTAGCAATTCCCAATAAACTGCTGAATGATATAAAATCACAATAGACCAAATGCATATACGTAAAAGAATGACAAAACGAAAAGACAAATACCTAACATATTTACATAATACAAAGATGAACTCCTGGTTTTGTTTCAAAGAGTTGCGGGAAAACTGCGTACAAATAACATACAGTTTTACGGGCGAAATCATGTGTGATCACTAGCAATACCAATACATTGCAAGTACAAACGAACAGTTTTGAATGAAGAAAGAAAGGAATGCATATTAGTCACAAGGAATAATTAAGGATGATCGGTGACTTACCAGGATGATGAATTCTGTTGTCCAGTAGTCGCCATGCTGGTAACCACCCACGCCATTTGTGAGAAACCATGCTGTCTTTGGATCACACGAGTTCAATTTTCACTGTTTTTCTTGCCATCTAATCGTGCCCGGAGGACCAAAACTTATGTCGAATACATAGAATACGATGTGGTGGACTGTATAAAGAAATATATTTTACACTGTATGTACATGATTAAACACTGAACAAGTACAGTAGATATTACATGCGTGCTATGACACCATGTCCGGTAGCCACTGCTACCTACTTGCAAGTGAGTCCTGCTTGACGCAGGTAAGAGAACGACCCTTCCTCTTAATGGGTCAACAACCCTCCAGCAGGGGGACCAACTGTCATTAGAGTATGTACAGTGCCAGAGTTGCCAACACTCATGACCAGGCTGCTTTCAACATCAGAGGTATTCCAGTCGAACGTGTTCACCATTTTAAATAACTAGGGAGTATCATCACTGACAATTTAAATCCCGACGTTGAAATCAGAAGTCGCATTGAAATGGCACGCAGTGTAGGCTATATAGGAAAATGTCCTCGTGCTTCAACAATGACAACTTAAATCTGAAGCTCTGACAAAGATTGGCTCGAACCTATGTCTGGTTGACACTCTTGTATAGTATGGTGGTTTGGACTTTGAAGGTCAACACCATGACACGATTAGAGGCCTTCGAAATGTGGATTCATAGACGAATGCTTAAAATACCTTGGACTGATAGAGTTACTAACAGAGATGTCCTCAGAAGAGCAAACTGTGATCTTCAGCTTTTGTCTACCATTAAGTATCGAAAAACTGCATATTAGGGTTAAGTGCTTAGAGGCCAAACATATCAGTTGCTTCAACTAATACTACAAGGCAAAATATATGGCATACGAGGGTGTGGCAGAAGACAGATGTCCTGGCTTTAGAATATCAAGGAGTGGTCACGGATTCGATTGTTGAAGAATTGTTCGGGCTTGCGGTGGACAGAGGCGCCTTTTCCAGGATGATCGCCAACGTTCGGGGGACCGAACACGGTATCTGAAGAAGAAGGAGAAGAAGAAGAAGTGTAGGCTATAGGCTAGTATTCTTGTCCGTCGCCCAGGAGGTCCGGATTGAATACCTGGTTCTGCCAAGAAATTTTAATTCTGGCCTGAGGGATGGAACAGGGTACATTCAGCTTCGTGAAACAAAACTGAGAAAAAAAGGGATCGATTCCCATCTCAGCCATATTGGAAGTGGTTCTCCGTGGTTTTCCCACTTCTAATCCAGGCAAATGCAGGGTCGTTTCCTAATTTAACATGAAGAAATGTGACGCAAAGTGGATCTGCGTACGGCGAATGGTTCACCCGAAAATCCATCTTACCGCATTTTCGTTGTGGGAGATCGTTGTAGCCATACTAAATAAGCATTAATCTATATCTTGGAATGGTTCGTGATTGATGGCGAGAAGTTAATGTACGACTTCTTTGCGTCAGTCATTTCATAAAGAGTCCAATCAACAAACGCCGGATCTTCATGAAGTGCCTCGGCTGATAATGTAAACTCATGTCTACACCATCTGCCTAAATCAGTCCATGATTTTAACAACATGGATATTTTGGAGAATTATTCCCCATACACAGATCCACCCACATGTTGTTGTTGTTGTTGTTTTTGTTTGTTGTTATATCTCACCCACACTGTATACGGTAAGATTGTGAAACACCCAGTTTCACGATCGACTCCGCCAAGCGCTGCTGTCTTACCTGTGGAGTCGCGATGACTGTCACAGCCATGAGTTGCGGATGTCAAGTCGTGGCATTTCCGAATTGAATTAAATGTCAGCGTTTCCACCATTTCTGCGGGATGTGTCCCAACACCGGTTCATATGCTGGCGTCAAATTACTCGGCGACACTGACGTCACCACTGAGTATAAGAACTATGACAACTGTGTGATATACACTGGCAGGGAAAATACAGAAGTAACAATATTCTTCCACCCCGCATTATTCCCGTGAGTGATGTGATTCTCTATCGTAAATGGGAAATTTATATTATGTTACGCCTGGATACCTTTCGTAACGGCTACCTGTGAGTCCAGATAGTGAGAGATGGAATGATGATTATGACAATTGTTGTTTTAAGGGGCCTAACATCTAGGTTATCGGCCCCTAATGGTTTGGGTGATAGTGAAAGACGAGATGAGAATGAAAACTAGAACTAATGCTAACTACAAACTTACATACTAGAAGAAGAAATAGTAAACAAGTAAAGGATGATCACTGCCGGCTGGATCGCACCCCTCCTGGTTGCTTTAAACTGCCTGCCCATTCGACGATTACAGCATTGTTTTGAGCGTACAACCTCGTTTCCAAATAAAGGCGCTAGGAAGCAGCACCTAGGCACTGTGGCAGACATAAGTTTTGTATTGATGTTAATGGAGCAGTTGTGTTTGGAATGTATTCTGAATGATTTTATAATGCTGTACTGCTGCGTGCCCTTTTGTAAATCAGAACAGGGCAAGTTAGAATACCGGGGAATCTCATTTCATGAGATACCATCGGACAATTCACTGCGTGGGATGTGGTTACGTGCCATTTCCAGAGAAGGTGACGCAGGGGAAGCAAATAAACAAATAAATAAATAAATACATACCGGTACATGAATGAATGATTGAGTAAATACGTGAGACAATAAATATGTAAGTAGTAAATATGTAAGTAAGTAAATAAATAATTTAAGAAATATGTAAGTGAATAAATAAGCAAATAAATAAGTAAATAAATAAGTAAACAAATAAATAAGAAAATAAATAATTAAATAAATAAGTAAACAAATAAATAAGAAAATAAATAATTAAATAAATAATTAAATAAATAAATGAATAAATAAGCAAATAAATAAGTAAAAAATAAATAAGAAAATAAATAATTAATTAAATAAATGTGTAAGTAAATAAGTAAATAAATATGTAAGTAAATAAACAAATAAGTAAATAAATAAGTAAATAAATAAGCAAATGAATAATTAAATAGATAAATACGTTAGTAAATAAAGAAGTAAATAAAATAAGTAAATAAATAATTAAATAAACACATATGTAAGTAAATGAGTAAATAAATACTGTATATACGTGAATAAATAAATAAGTAAATAAATAAGTAAACAAATAAATAAGAAAATAAATAATTAAATACATAAATATGTAAGTAAATAAACAAATAAGTAAGTAAATAAATAAGCAAATAAATAAGAAAATACATAATTAAATAAATAAATAAACATTTAAGTAAATAAACAAATACGCAAATAAATAAATAAATAAATAAGCAAATAAATAAGAAAATAAATAAATAAATTTAATAATAATAATAATGTAATTGGTTTTACGTCCCTTTTAACTACACTGGCTTTTAGAGACGCCGGGGTGCCAGAATTGAGCCCCGAAGGGGATCTTTAACGTGCCAGTAAATGTACTGACACGGCTCCCTCGCATTTGCGCACCCTCAAATGCCAGCTGACTAATAAATAAATTTGTAAGTAAATGTATGTATGTATGTATGTATGTATGTATGTCTACCCCTTATTAGTCCTGTTTTCCAACGGGGTCGGGGATGAGATGCGATGGAAGACTTTGTGGCGATGGTTTTTACGGCCGGATGCCCTTCCTGACGCCAACCTCATGAGAGGAGTTAATAAGAGATGAAATGAATGATGGTGAATGAAACTGGGCAAGGATGTGGAAGGAAGTGGCCATGGCCTGTCAGTAGGTACCGTCCCAGCATTTTCCTGGTGTTGAAAATGGGAAACCACGGGAAACCATTTCAAGGACGGCCGACGGTGGGGCTCGAACCCACGCGTCTACCGAGTCAGCAGAGAGCTGGGCCCCATGACCTAATGCTGCGCTTTAGCCAGCGTAGCCACTACTGTCGGTAAATTTGTAAGTAAATAAATAAGTAAAAAAATAAACAATCTGTCTAAAAATTCTGTAAAAATGTATAATACAGCCATCCCAATAAGACAGGTTATCAGACAAATTCACCTCACACCCAAGTACATGGGGCTACATGACCACAATGTCGCAAAGCCCCTAAATAAATCATCATCCCATTTTTCGGGGGCCGGAGGCATTTCTGTTCCCTGTCTTTTAATGTCCTTATTCTTTTCTTTTCATCTCGCCAAGTATGTAATAGATTTAAGTCAGTTAGAAGTAGTTATATTTTTATTATCGTCTGCATAATTTCGGGAAAATGAGCTAGACATTTCGCCCCTTAAAAGCAATCGCCTCCGCCACGTGTATTTTTGCTTTCCTTTATATTGAAAATTTGCCCGTAAGTATGTGTCTGAATACTTTTAGATGTTAGAATAACAAAGGAACTAACTTAGTGTAATGTTTTCACGTCCGTCAATCTCGATATTAAGCCTCCAAACATAACAATACTTCGTTTCAGGTATCTTCCCCTTTAAAAAGCTGCGGCAATCTCAGTGCCTTGGTGCTGCACCTAGCGGTGAATTAATGCATATAACTTGTACGCCTGTGAGTGTCGAATGGGCAGGCAGTTTAAAGCAACCAGGAGTGTTGCGATCCAGCCGGCAGTGAGGATGATGCAAATAATGGACAGGAAGAAAAGAAATGCCCTCAACCCACTAAGAATGAGGATTGAGGGACTTGGAAGGAAAGTGAGCGATGAAAGGCAGATAGGAAAGGGAAGGAGGAGAGGGCCCGCCCCAAGGTCAGAGGAAAAAGGGGACAAAACGGACCCAGCTCAGGAATCCCTCAGGGTTGCCAACTCCCGAGCTGACCAGCCGTGAGCCCTATCCAGGGTGCACCAGAAGTGGTGGGGCTACATACACCCTGCGTTCTTGAGGGCCTTGTGCAGAAGGCAGGAGATAAAATGGAAAGAAAAAGAAGGCTGGCCCCTCGAAGAATGAGGGTATCAGGAAAGATGAAACAAGGGCCAATTAAGGCGGGAAAGTGAAAGACTCCCTAGGCCTCGGATCGGGGTTGGAAGAGAACACGAGTTGACCAAGAGAGATCGACAGGAAAGAAGACGGAGAGGAGCCCGGCACAACTAAGTGGAAGCAATGCCGGACTCCGCTGGAGTCCCGTGGTCGCCAACCCAAGTCCCACTTGATGTGAGCCCCTGGGGGAGATCTGGAATGAATAAATAAATTAATGAATGAAGAATTATGAAAGGCGTTAGACGGTAGTAGCCATGGCCAATTAGAAGGTACAGCTCCGAGATTTGCTGGACTTGAATGTGGAAAACCACTGAAAACATTCCAAGGACGGTGGTAGTGGGGTTCGAACCCATTCGTCTAAGAGTCTGGAGATAGTTTGGCTCCATGGCCTAGCGCTGAGCCTTGACGAGCGAACTTACCACCGTCAGTCAACAATAATACAAATAATATCAAATATTACTGCAATGTCATACGGCCAGAAGCTCTATATGCAGCGGAATGTATCGCCATGAACAAGAAAGGGAATGGAGAAGTAGGAAACCAAGGAAAGGAAGATTTTGAGGGAAATCTCAGGTCCAGTCAAAGAGAATGGTTAGTTTAGAAGATTTAATAACCAGAATGTATATACACACGTGGAGAAAATTACTGACGCGATGCGGAAAAAACAGATTATGCTTTATGGGTACGTTGCACAAATGACGTCAACACGATTAACCTATCGCATTTTCACTTTCCTCCAAGAGAAAAGGACAAACGGAACCTGGTTCAGTGAGGTGCAAAAAGAACTAGACAAGATTGGGATCTCTTGTAAAGATATCCAGGAGCGTGACCAGATTAAGAGAAAATTCTTCCGACATCGAAGTTCCCAACCTAAGCCGATAATCAAAACTGGAAAGGCGTGTACAAAATAGAGAAAGGAGCAACACCGTCCACAAAAGAAGGGATACTGAGCTTATTGTAAAGCTAAAAGGAAACAGTTGAAATGACGTGGTCCTTAATTGGCCGAAACTGTTCTTTCTGAGTCTTCAGTCTATAGACTGGTTTGATGCAGCCCTTCATGCTACCCTGTCCTGAGCTAATCGTTTCATCACTAGAGAGCCACCACATCCTACATCCCAGGCAATCTTTTGAAACAAATTCTAACCTGTCTACCCCTACTATTCTTATCCTCAACTCTTCCTTCCATAACTAAGTTTGCTAATCCTGGGTGTCTTAGTATGTGTCCTACCAATCTACCTCTTCTCTTCATTAGCAGTCACCAGAAACATCTCTTTTCTCCCAGTCGGCTTAATACCTCTTAATTTGTAACCCTATCTACCCATCTGATCTTCATCATTCTCCAGTAAGACCACATTTCAAACGCTTCAATTCTCCTCTTTTCTACTGCACCAATAGTCCAAGTTTCTCTTCCATAGAGCGCCACGCTCCAGACAATGGCTATCAAAAATGACTTCCTAATACCTAAATCTATATACGATGTCAACAGATTTCTTTTCTGTAGAAATGCTTTCCTTGCCTGTGCTAGCCCATCTTTTATACCCTCTTTGCTTCGTCCATCACTGATTATTTTGCTTCATAAGTAACAGAAGTCTCACATTTCCTTTGGCTTTTTACCTGCCAATTTGACGTCCTTAGAGGTTTTTGATTTCCTTTGGCTGCATTCCATTATTTTTGTTATTCATTTATTAATTTTCATCGTGAATTCTTTCCTCAAGACAGAATCCATAGGCTACCATTTAAAAACTCATTCATATCCTCTGGTGTGTTGGCTGAGATGACGAAGTCATCAGCAAATCTCGGAGTTGATATTTTTTCTCCTTGAAACTTTACTCCTACTTTAAATTTCCTTCATTTTTTGTTCAATGTATAGATTGAAAAGTATGGGTGATGAGTTGCAGCCTTGCCTTACAAATTTCTGAATACCAGCTTCTCTCTCATGTCCTTCAGCTCGAATAAGTACTGTCTCGTCTCTGTATTGATTGTAGAGCACCCTCCTATCCCTGTACTATATTCCAATCGTTTTGAAAATGTCAAACAACTTACTCCAATCAACGATATCAAAAGCCTTTTCTAGGTCTACAAATGCCATGAACGTTCTCTCATCCTTTCTTATTCTACCTTCCAAAATCATTTTAAAACTAAGTACAGCTTCCCTTGTTCTTACGTTTCTCCTGAAGCCGTTTGACCCAACTCTGTTCCTATCTGTCTTTCCGTCCTCTTGTAAATTATTCTCATAATCTTTGAAGCATGAGCGATCATGCCATTTTTGCGGTAATCTTCACATCTGTCAGCCGAAACACAATAATAACAATATTAATAAAAATAACAATAATAATAATTATAATAACAGTAGTGTATCAGTACTGAATCTGCATTCACAGATATATATTAAACTATTAAACTACAGAAGGCAGTTCTGTTAAACACCTGCCATATTGTCTGGAAGTTCCTTGGTGAAAATACTCCGGCCCAGCACTCAGCAAGGCTCGAAGATGACTCCGATGGAAATTTAGCTCATCCTATAAATGAAGGAGACTCGTAAATAGTGCGGACACGGAATTAATGTAATGTGAGGTTCCTGTACAGTGTAATTTACATACATAGTATTTCAGTACAGATGGTTCTTTCTAAAGGGGCCGATAACCTAGGTGTTAGGCCCCTTAAAACAACAATTATCATCATCATCATCATCATCATCATCATCTTTCTAAAGGCCATACCAGGCTGCAACTTAAAATGTAACCAGGTATTTGCAGTGATAATTATGTAAAGATAATAATAATAATAATAATAATGCGTGTATATTCTCCTTTTATATCTATAAAGTTGTGGAGACAGTCAAGTATCAAGATTTTGCGAGGAATGGGATACTTAATGTACTAGTAATTCTAAGACCTCTTGCATTTGAGAACTTTTGAAATACGTTAGCAGACTTTGCCAAATTACAAATGTTGTTATATAAATTAATAATAAATTACAGACGCCACAATAACTCGCATTACCAGATCGAATTGAGACGTAGAACTTACACAGGATTGATGACTTTGGAGTCTAAGACTATTACACAAAGGTGCAACAGTATGTACATATTATAAGTTTAACTGTTATTGGAAATATGCTGAAAAATATCTCACTGATAAAATTGTAAGCTATTGATCTTTCTGCGCAAATGATTCTGGGTTCGATTTCCGACTCTGAGGGCTGAAACGATAAATACTCAGCCAACTCAGAATGTCTGGGAAGAGATAGATTCGGTTCACATTTCAGTTACCCTGAAAGTCAGTTTCCATTGTTTCTCCACTTGTACTCTATCTTGCCAGTTCCTTTACACTCCGCCAGAATCACTAGTGCCCGCGCGAGGCACGTCCTCAATCCAGACATCACTACTGCAACGACAACAATACTGACTTGACTTTCGTTGGAGACAGAACCCTCAAACCAGACATCGCTATAGAAATTGTTCTTTATGGATCACTGGAGGTGGCGTTTCCCTCCATCACCACCGTCCTGTTGTTGAGAGGTTACCTTAACATACTGGCACTCGTGAACATCCCTCAAAATGAGCTGTTTCCGAGATACTAGACAGAAACCTATTACCACGCTCTTTGGACAAGATTTAAATTGCGTCCTTTGTCCATGCTGATCGGTTTGTAGTCCTCTGCTGCAGTGTCGTATACTCGCTTATTAACAGTTCATACCGGCAGTAAACTGTGGCTTTCTGTGATGAATTCAATCTAAAATAAGGGTTATCAAAATATTGTGATACATTGGAGTATTTGTTAAAGTTCATCAGGTAATCTGTAGCAAATAGGCCTACTTTTTAAGTACACGCAATTCTATTTCATGTCGATTTCATATTTCCTAGTAATTGAGATTGTATTGTGTTGACCGATTGAAAAGCTGCAATATCACTATTGTGCCAACGGCCTGGCCATGTTGAAACACTGGATCCCTGGAGAACTCCACAGTTAAGCAACATTGGATGTGATCGGAACTTGGATGGTATGCCGGTTCCAGGTACTGCGCTCTGTTGGCCAACATAAGGAGGAGTGGAAAGTCCCTGGCCAACCTACCGCACGTAAACCCCGGCTGAGGATAGCCTTTTCAGAGGCTCGGACCTGCCTTCGGGCAGAATACCAATTACATTTACATCACTATTGTAGTTGGAAGCAAGAACGTACCAATTCCCTGGCTATCATATGGCACTGCATATTTACCGTTATCCGATATAGGCTACGTAAGACCACCTCGTTGTGTAGCGGCTAGCGTTCTTAGTTGTGGCCCCAATTCCCGGCTCTGCCAAGGAATTTTAATTCTGGTGTGAGGGCTGGAACGGGGTGCACTAAACATCATGAGGAAAAACTGAGAAGAGGAATGTTTGTTTCCCATCTCAGCCATTCTGGTAGTGTTTTTCCGTGGCTTCTCCACTTCTACTCCAGGTAAATGCTGGGATGGTTCCTAACTTAAGGTCACGGCCGCCTACTTCCCAATCCTATCCCCAATGTACAAATACTCACACTAGTGCAGCCATCACAGTAACACATATTCCACACACACTCAAGTACACGGGCCCATATGACTACGATGACGCAGCCCCTAAAATAAGCAACAACAACGACATATGTAATATCATGTAATAGTACATTATGCAACGAACCTATAGTGGCAATAATTAAGACACGAGTATGTCTGCCTCTGACGTGCCATTCAAATTTCAATGAATGCCATTATCTAACAAGGCAACCATGCGAAATACAGTATTTAACCACTAGTTAATATCACCGAAACTATAGTCGCAATTAATTTCAAATATTGTATAGTAGTAAAAATCTACGAGGTAAGTTAATATATGTGAATTTCTTCATCCTGATAAACACAAAATTAACATGGGAAATGCGAGAGATTGGAATATTTCAATGGGCTTTCCTGGTCACTATATTTCCTGAGTGTAGTGAAACATTTTAATTTTTATATAGGGCGTAATGTATTGGCGTCTAATGTAATTTTATTGTTGTAAAAATTAATGATGGTGGCTGTGCGATTTTTTTAAAAAAAAATGTTTGTATTTTGTGTATCCTAATCAAACGAACGAAGTGAAACTTTATGAAATGAACCACTACTATAACATCAACTGGTATACAAATCCATTACTTCACGCCAGCGCGTGATTGAGAATCCAGTCTTCCAGCTCAGATATTTTAAAGTGAGGTATGAAGGGTTGTGTCCCTAACTACATACATTTTCACAGGTAAAAATACCTACGTGATTCGTGTATTGGTCCATGAAAATACGAACGTTTTATAATAGACTAATACATTTGATAATGATAATGTTCCGCATGGTAAGAGGAAATATATTTAAATAGATTTTATGCATTTGTGGTAGAAATTCGTGACCCACACGCATCGGTTTCGTCAGCTCCCAAACCCATGTACAAAACAATCTCTATTTATACTATATACGGATTTTCAAGGCATGGAGCTGATGAAAATACACCTGTTGTACGTGTTGAACTGACCGTCTAGGAGCTTGCAGTTATCGACATGAGAGGTCAGAGTGAAAAAACACCGCAATGTTCTCTCTCCTTCATGGAAGTGTTCATGCAGGGATTGGAGGGCGTCATTCCCTTTAACAGCAAGAACTATCAATTATACGAGACTGCTATCTGTTGGATTACAAACAAGGGAGGGGAGGAGGGGGCATGGGGGGGGGGGGGGGGAGTCCGAGGGCGCACATAGATTCGCTTGATCTGACTTTGGTATTTAAGTTAAATGGCCATATATTATTATTATTACTTGTATTATCATCTACTGTCAAAGTAGCTCAATGCGATTGTACCATCTAATAAGCCATGGCCTCTTACTTCCTAATTTTTTCTCATTCATTCATACTATTAACCCCTATGGAATAATAAGACAACCCCGATGACCTGTCCTTCCAAAAGACGATCCTTTAACTCCAATGATGAGGATGGTTTCAATAAAGGCAGCAGGTCGTAAAACTATTCGCAGCAATGTGACTCATGTTTGTTCATCCACGAAAAAGCAGAAATTCAATTAGGATACAATAACAATATAATAATAATAATGTTATTGGTTTTACGTCCCGTTTATCTTCTGCGGCTTTTAGAGACGCCGGGGTGTCGAACTTTTGCTCCGAAGGGGATTTTTAACATGCCTGTAAATCTACTGACACGGCTCCCTTGCAATTGCGGACCCTCAAATGCAAACTGACTGCCCCAGGATTTGATCCTGCAACCTTTGCAATAGCAGGCGAGAACATTACCGCTGCACCACGCTGACAGTCGAATACAATAACATCGCACAACAACGCATTTTGTCCTTGGCATGAAAATATGTGACTTTGACTAATTTTCGTATAGTTAATTCCAATATGGCCGGTACCGTGGCGTTGGGGTAGCACACCTGCCTCTCACACGGAGGCCCCGGGTTCGATTTCCGGTTCCGTTAGGGAATTTTAGAAATTGACGTGAGGGTGGGAACGGGTTGCACCCATTCTCGTGAGGGCCCCACTTTTGGAGACCAAGATTAACGACCGAGGGGACATGACGCTCTGACCACGAATCACCCCGCAATCTGTCGGCCGAATGACTGGGCAGCAGTTGCCTGGTAGGACAGAACTTTTAATGGGTTGTGATGCCATTGGGGATAATTCCATATGAGTTAGGGTTTTATTCACAACACACGGAGTCTTCCCGATTTCTATTTAATCATTGATACAGAAATTATTTTTCAGTTTTACTCTTTGTTACTGAAAGGGAAATCTCCAACCCATGCATAATGCAATGGGGGTAAAAGCGCTGGACATAGAACGCTATACTCCTGGATGACATGGTACTTCAAAATCAATAGGGCATAAAGAGGTTGACTTCATCACTCCCAAATTACGAGAGCTTATGCAGAGACAGATGTACTCAACTTCAGTGGCAATGCATAAGAGGTACGAAATGCTTTCAAATCACTGTGTAGTAACTTTCAAGGAAATAACAATGCTGTGATGAGTATAAAGAGATTGTGAATAACACGATAACATTGTTTCCAATGAATGATGTGACTTTACTTGATTTCCCTCGGAACTTAGAATAGACAAGTGATGAACATGGTGAACGTTGTCACCATTGCAGTAATGGAAAAGTGTTTTGTAGGACAATTGAAACGCAGAGTGCTACCACAATATTGTTGATCCTATAGATAATAAAATAAATAATTATAAAATACTAGCTGTTCCCGGCATGCGTTGCAATGCCAATCAAAGATAGTGTGGGCGTTGTAACTTTGTTTCTTGAAGTGCTTTTGGATTCCCAATATTTATTTATTTTCCGATAACCACCTCTAAACTATTGTAAAATTGATTTACTATCTCAAAAGAAATCATGGGAGCGTGCTCAACAACTCACCAAAGTTTCATCGCAATGAAATGAATGGTATATGAACGCATACGGGAATTTGTTGAAACGATTCGAGAGCCGTCACCCATTTGTTGAATATACTCGTACGGTACCTATTGTAAAATGGATTTATTAAGTCGAAAACCTTCCCTGGCGTGTACAAAACAACTCATGAACGTTTCATCGCAATCGGATGAATGGCATGTGAACGCATACGGGATTTTGTTTAAACGATTTATGCGCCTTCACTCATTTGTTGAATCTTCTTGTGCGCCACCCATTGAAAAACGGATTTACTAATTCACACACCTTCGCAGGACTGTACTCAACCCACCAACGTTTTATCATAATCGGATGAATGGTATATGAACCCATATGGGACTTGGTTGAAACGATTCACGCGCCCTCGCTCATTAAATCAATCTACTCGTGAGCTGCCAATTGTAAAATGGTTTTACTAAATCGGAAATCTTTGCGGGAGTGGAAAAAACATTTCTCTAAATTTCATTGCAATCGCATGAATGGTATATGAATGCATACGGATTTTTTTAAACGATACGCGCGCCGTTACTCATTTGTTGAATCTACTCGTGCGCTACCTATTGTAAAAGGATTAATAAGTCAGAAACCTTTCCTGGAATGTGCACAATAATTCAACCAAAGATTCATAGCAATCGTGCCGTCCATCATTTGTTGAATCTACTTGTGCGATACCCATTGTAAAATGGATGTACTAAGCCAGAAACCTTCCCTGAAGTGCACTGTACCGTATATTTTCATAAGGTTATGCCCAGATACTGTAGTGGAGACGGCGAGAGACGCGATGCTGTTGAGCTCGTGAGTCAAGTCATGATCTATCACGCCGTTAATATAAGAAATGTAATTCGGTTCGAGATCGGAAAGTAACGAGCATTCCCGAGTGAGTGGACTCACAGCTAGACCGATCAATAAACCTATATGTGACGTCATGCCATATATCGACCCAGGCTAGAGGATTATCTTTATTGTTTTAACGCGAATAAGAGTAATAGAAGACTTTTCAAAGAACGTAGAACGCAGATTACCATAGCAGAAAGCTATTTTTATGAGGAATATAATATAACAAGCGACGTGCAAGAATAACATCTATAATGATCAAGCCATAAGCGAGTTATTGACACATCGAGATATCGATGAAGGAAAATAGTAGTGGGGTTGCTTGCTGTGGCGTTTGGCAGCCAGCAAGGCGACTTCACTTGGACTTGTACTATTGTATTCGGAGTGTCATATGTGTGGTTACGCAACTCGGCTAGTGAGCGAGATCGCAGGTGCAAGGCAGGCTGTGATAACTCCGTGTGGAGACGGCTCGCGTTTATACTCAGCTAAGCCGAACAGTCTTTTTCAAAGTGCGTTATAAACGTGCAGAGTATTTCGTGTCTCGACAAGCGGACGTGTACCGTGTACAAGTACTTATCGAAGCTACCATTTTATAATGGATCTGAGATATTTTCAGAACAGTTTTAAATGTATACTGCCATCTTGGTCAAGAAGAATTGTGTCGAAACGGAACGCGGACTGACTGTATGTCTCTGTCCAGCGGTGTCCATTATCAAGGCAGCCATTTCGAAACCTTGTGAGGTATTCATCACGAGTAATAGTAACGTGTATGATTGTGCTGATACATGCTAACATCAGGACTTGTTAAGCTATACATTATGCAGACACTAAAACGCATATTATCGTCTGAGATGTCAGTGGGGAAGTTCAACGTTATAGTTATGACTTCCAGAATGGCAGGTTAGATTAAATGGGGTAGCTTCATGAGAAATGCTTAAGCGAAATGACTGCCACCCACAACTGCATTCTCCTTTTTGGAGAGGAGTATATTTTCCCCGCACTCCAGTGGTTGTTTGCGAGTGCCTTCATGAGCTGCGACATGCAGGACAGTGCTATTTCTCAGGCGGATTATAGTATTTCTGGCATGAAGAGAGTAGGCTCGTATGGTCCTCTGACCAGTATGCGTGTGCGCTCCAGGCCCGGGTTCGATCCTCAGATCCAGAGAAGAAGAAGAGTGTATTATCTGGTAATACCCTGGATATTCATCAGATCTTTATATATCCCGCTTAAGACGCTTCAAGATGCAACAAAAGGTACTGGACCAGCAGACTCTTTGACGTAGCTTAGTTGAGGCACTTGTTAGCAACTGCAATTGTCATTTCATTTTTGTAGATTAAATGGGTATTCACAAGTTTAGGTTCGATGTTTCTGTCGAATCTGACTTGCTTTGTTCCCGGGATTTTGTATTCGCTTAACGAATTCATCCCTTGTGTATTATTAGTTTGGATCATTTAATCAGTAGAATCAGTAATTTCTTAGTAGTGGGTATTTTTATTTGCCGAGAAGAGGATTTAGGGGAAGATCTCCAATATTTTGTTTAAGCATAGTATTAATCGCGTTTGTTTATCAGTGTTTGTAACACTGATTTCTTTGAGGCCAGTACATGTTTTTCATGTACTACTGTTCTGTTAGGAACTTCGTTTTCTCGCAGCGATTTGAATCTTGGAAAGTTTATCTTGGTGTTCGTTGCATTTATAGTTTTAATCCACCTGTTGGATTATTTTTATGGAAAGCACTTCGCTTTTGTGAGTACAGATTTATTAGTGGATTTACTTAATGATTGTCATTGGATTAACCTGATTAGTTAACTTGCTTTTATTTTGTAAGTTTTATCCACTGATACTTCGAAGCCCACCGAAGTTGGAGGCTATCCTGGTTCAGGAAAAGATCAGTATTACCTTCTATTAGGTATTGATTTGAGATTAACTTAATTTAGGATGTCATTTTGAGACATTTATTTTACACAGTATTAACGTAAATAATTGCATTTAATGCGATTGTGTTAGTGAGATATAGTATAGCAGTTTGAACACCATTCACAAGGTTGATTAAATTATTCCAGGAAATCTTCACTTGGAGTCAAGAAAAATGAACAAGTATTATTAATGTACATTATCGGGAGGCAAGATAGGTTAATTTGCAAGTGGAATGTTTCAGTGTCTCGACTTTGAACAACGTGCTTAAGGTTAGTGTGTGAGTTAAGCATGTTTGTAGGTCTTGTGTGAGTATTGAGATTAAATAATAGTAGTGTTTTGAAGGTTCGTATAACCTTGTTGTGTTGTGTTTTGGATGCACATCTGGGATGATGCATATTTGTGAGATTTTATGCTTGTTGAAGCATTAGGCCAGTTTTAGATTGAGCCGGTAAGTGCTTTTTCAGCCGGTAAGTGCCAATCTGTTTGTGACTTCGAGTAGTCAACACCCGTGTTTGGTGTTACGTTAATATAGATGAGTTTTTCTGTTTGTTTAATGTCTGTTGGAGACATTGGCGTCGTCATTCTTATAGAGCGATCCTACATGCTTTTCTTCACCTAATCAAAAGCAACGCTTGGATAATCTGTTCGAGCAACTTAGGACATTTCCACAGCATATAATCATTAAAACCTCTACAATTTTGTACAAGTTTACTTGAAATTTGAATCATGAACATAGTCGATAGATACACTACTTAGCTTAATTGCTTGATAAAAATTGGTAACCCGATGTTTTGAATGTTAATTGCACATCACGATGCGAATGTTATGGCCAAGATCAGCCGTTTAGGCTGAATCATGTAAATGTCTGAGGACATTTCTGTATATATTCTTATAAATACTTGTATATAATCTTGATATTGCTACACTTTTGGAATATCGTTTAAGACGATACACGTGTAAAATTTTTGATAATTCTTCTTTATTCACTGTCTAATATTTCATCCAGTCCTCCTAATATCATTAGGAGATGGATGCCTAATATCCTTGTTTCATTATGTGAGATATTATATTTAGAATCACCCCAGCGTGTAGGTGATGATCGTAATCCATTTTTCGAATCATGTAGGATTTTCTTAATACAGTTGTGTTTAGCTGTGATTTTGTTTTCTTGACGACAGGGTATTAATATTTTATTTTCTTGTCTGTTTCCTTGTTCTCTTGGAATAAATTGTTTTCCCAATTTTAAATCATGGCGTGATATTTTAACGAAGAAATTGGAGGTCGTTTTAAGATGGCCATCGCTTGGATTTTCTTTTTCCAGGGTTTTCCACCCTTGAGATAGTTCTTTTTAGAGTTGATTTTCGTGTTCTTGAGCTAGTTTCTTATTTGTTCGTTCGTTGTATCCATGGTCATTCTTAAAACAGCCTGTTAGTATGACTAGTACCCCATTCATTCCTCTACTACTTGGTAGGACCTGGGAGGGATTTTCGCCGGGCATTTTTCAGGTTCTATGATCCAGTGACTATCGAGGGATTTCACCAGGTATTGGTAAGTGTTTCGGGTACATAGTTATGTGGCGCCGAACGTTTGGGCCCGAATCAACTTGGATAACCAGGTTTATAGCCATAGTTTTGTGGAGACCAACGTTATGGGCTCGAATAGACCTGGTTTACCAGATTTATAGCCACAGTTGTAGGCTTAAAATAAAATTGGAACACAAGGGAATGGGGACCAATCTTATTATCATGCTATACCGAGCGCGAATTGGGACATCGTGTTTCGTTGTGGTAGTGATGAAGGCACATGGATAATGGTGAATCAATATTTTGGCACAAATTATTGAAATTCCTGTGGAATAAAAGCAATTACGATGTTACTCGAACTACTTGATTTTGGTAGTATTGCAACCGTTATCAGATTTTTGATTTAAATATATTGAAGTGGTGCCACACTTTTTATTTTGTTATAAACGACTAGAACTTGTTCAATAAGAGTTATTCTCAGTAATCTCCTTTGACGTGTTCAGTCGAGTGAGACACTTATTGTAACACACGTGTGAGTTGCACATAGGTAATTTGTCCTATTTAACTCCGGCTGATGATTTTTGCTGACATCATATTTATGTTAGGGTGCTTCGTGTAAGTTTAATTTTGTTTTATGATAGAATCTAGGACCATCTCTGATTTAAAATATCACACATATTGGGATTTTAGGCAATCTCAGAATGATACTGGATGATATGAATTTAATTTAAGTTTAAATATAAGTTAATGCAAGGCAATAAAAATACGCACTTTTATGGCAATTTGTGGTTGTGTGCAGATGTTTTCGCTATGCATTCTCATGTAGTGTTCCCATGTTTTCTAGTGACAAGTGTATTTGTGTTGAATTATGGCTGATAACCAGGCAGTCACTGTTGCAGACTTTTAAAAAAATGTTTGAGATGATAGATGGCAAGCTACAGCATCTCAATAATGACATTGAGAATATCAAATCTCAAACCAAGACTACATTTGAAAATATATATGAAAATGCAACACATAATAATGAAATTCTCAAGGATGCAGTAACTGAAGGCATCCGGGGTGAATTAGATAACTTAAGGTCATCCATGAAAGAAATTAAAGGCACTTCGAAAAAATTTCAGGCTAATGTTTGTCATGTTAGGTCGAATCAACAATCTATGGAAACAAGTATTAACAATGTTACCACTAGTCTTCAAACTAAAATTAATAATGTTACAACTAGTTTTCAAACTGACATCAGCAATGTTAAAACTGATATTAGCGATGTTAAAACTAGTCTTAAAACTGAAATTAGCTAGGTTACAACTAGTCTTCAAACCGATATTGGCAATGTTAAAGTAGAAGTTTGGAATGCCCAGGCTAATCTTAATAAAGAAATCACTAATGTCAAAACTAATCTCGATCAAGTACAGGAAAGTCAAAAAGAGGTTGCAAAAACTGTTAAAGATGTTGGCACTAATGTTAGAATGATGCAAGCACAGGTTAACGATCTGAAAACAGATATGGGTTTAGTAGAAACCACACAAGAGAAAATACAATCTCAGGTTAAGAACATTCAAAATGACGTCAATCAGATTGAGTCGAAACAAACCAAGATCCAATCCCAAGTAAATAAGATCGAGTCAAGTCAAGCCTATACTGAAATAAAACTTAATGAAATGGATCAGTCAAATATCAATTTCCGTAGTGAAATCAAATGGGATTTCGAAAGGGGTAAAAAGGAAAGTAAGGACCTTATTGATGCACTACAGTCGCAATTTACTCACGACACTAGTCATACACAAAAGAGTTTGGAGCATTTGAAAGGTGAAATGAGCACGTTGCAGACTCAAGTGACTGATCATACTAAATTAATTAAGGCAGACTTTGACATCGATCTCAAAACTATTATTAATGAAAATCTTGCTCTTTTAAAACAAGAACTGAATAAGGTCAATGAGGATAGTTTTCAAAATGCTAAATCTAGTAAAGAAAAGAGTCTAGCCACTAAACTTTCCAATGACACTAGGGAAATCATTGATGTAAGGACTGATTTAAACAAAAGAGTGGGTGTTGTTCAAGAAAAACAGATAGATAATTTTACAGGGTTATAAACTCGAATTAAAGCCGTAGAACTTAAGATTGATCAGGGACAGATTGCTTTAAACGAGATAAGGGAAAAGAAAACTTCCGAGATCAATGAGCTAAGGAAAGGACTCGAAAAGGCGAGGTAGTATCAACTTGGATACTCTTAAAGAACAATTGCGATTGCTAATAAATAGTGATTTTAGTGTCGTTGTAGATGAGCCAGTTAACCCAGTACAGGAACAAAAAGGAGTCGACATTCAGGAATCTTTTAAGGCTCCAACGTCTGTTCAGTTTAGTCCGATGGAACAGTCAAATAGGGCTATACCTCGCACATCAGAACTCCAAACTCAAGCGGAAGAATTTACTTCTTCAACTCCCAATGTAGGTGCAAATAGTAATGTCACAAGAACGTCAGATAGGGCATCTAATATAACCATCATTAGGAACTTTGAAGATAAACCAAGGAAATTTAACAATCCAGATGGAACCACTCCTTTAGAATTTATTAGAGGTATCCAAGATTATTTTGTGGAATCTCATATACCACATGAACGGAAATTGCGGGTAGTAGAGAGATTTGTATCGGACGCTCCTCTTCAGTGGTTCAAAGCGTTCAGGTACAACTTTGAGGATTTCGACCAGTTCACACAAGCGTATGTTCAGCGTTTTTGGTCAATTGAGGTCCAACAGAACATAAGATCCGACATATATTCTAGGAAGTATGCTACTAGAGGACCGACTAGTTATGCAGAATATTTCGCTTGTCAGTTGGCTAAACTGAGATTTCTTGATCCACCCTTGTCGCAGGTTGAATTAGTAGAAGCCATATCGCGACAGCTTCCAGCTGAAGTTAGGAAGTCACTCATAACCTCTGGTATCTCGACCTTAGCATCGATGGATGATCTATTGCGTCGCCTCGATCATATTAGTTTAATGACGCAACCGACAGTCACCAAGAGTTCTAGACAGGAACCTAAGACTGTAAACGCAGTCATGATGAATAGGACTCAACAAACTGAGCGTTTCCAACCTCGAAATGAAAATAGAACAGGTCCAATCAGGAATAGCTATCAGAATGATAGGAGATGGAACGACCAACAGAGAGATGAAACTAGTAGACCTTGTCAACGCCGGTATGATGACAGAAACTTCTTTAACAGTCGATATAGTCAGAGTGACAGGGATCGGACAGAAGCTCCATATGACGGGAACCGGAGAGAAGCTCCATATGACAGGGATCGGAGAGAAGCTCCATACGACAGAAATAGGAGAGAAGCTCAGTACAACCGGAATCAAGGCGATAACTGACAGAATCAAGGTTACTCCAGATATAAAAATTACAGAACAGAGGAATATGAGAGAAAGAGACAGCAGGATAGGCTCAAGAGAGGGCGAGATAGGTGCCCAGAAGAAGGACGAAGAAGGTCAAAAGAGAGAAAGGAGGGAGTGAGAGATCAGGCTCAAGCCAGCACCAGCAGAAAGGACAGAAGTCAGGAAAGAACCCCCGACAGAGAAAAGGAAAAGATTTTACGAAGAAATTGAAGACTGACGCTGGCATAGCATTCGCATGAAGAGTCCATTTAAATAGAAGGCCAGAGAGAGCTTGGACAGAAGTTATATAATAGCAAGAGCATTTGGAAATAACTGCTACGAGATTGTAAGCACAAATGTTAGAGATGTTATAGGACGTTTTAATGCTAAAAACCTCAAGAGATTTGTGGAGAAGATTGTTTAAGACCTGTAAGAAAATAACGATACATATATCGAAATTACCTAGATTGGTGCAAATAAAAACAAAATGCTTTTATTTGAGATATCAGTGGGGGAAATGTACCGTATATTTTCATAAGGTTATGCCCAGATACTGTAGTGGAGACGGCGAGAGACGCGATGCTGTTGAGCTCGTGAGTCAAGTCATGATCTATCACGCCGTTAATATAAGAAGTGTCATTCGGTTCGAGATCGGAAAGTCACGAGCATTCCCGAGTGAGTGGACTCACAGCTAGACAGATCAATAAACCTATATGTGACGTCATGTCATATATCGACCCAGGCTACAGGATTATCTTTATTGTTTTAACGCGAATTAGAGTAATAGAAGACTTTTCAAAGAACGTAGAACGCAGATTACCATAGCAGAAAGCTATTTTTTATGAGGAATATAATATAACAAGCGACGTGCAAGAATAACATCTATAATGATCAAGCCATAAGCGAGTTATTGACACATCGAGATATCGATGAAGGAAGGTAGTAGTGGGGGTTGCTTGCTGTGGCGTTTGGCAGCCAGCAAGGCGACTTCACTTGGACTTGTACTATTGTATTCGGAGTGTCATATGTGTGGTTACGCAACTCGGCTAGTGAGCGAGATCGCAGGTGCAAGGCAGGCTGTGATAACTCCGTGTGGAGACGGCTCGCGTTTATACTCAGCTAAGCCGAACAGTCTTTTTCAAAGTGCGTTATGAACGTGCAGAGTATTTCGTGTCTCGACAAGCGGACGTGTACCGTGTACAAGTACTTATCGAAGCTACCATTTTATAATGGATCTGAGATGTTTTCAGAACAGTTTTAAATGTATACTGCCATCTTGGTCAAGAAGAATTGTATCGAAACGGAACGTAGACTGACTGTATGTCTCTGTCCAGCGGTGTCCATTATCAAGGCAGCCATTCCGAAACCTTATGAGGTCTTCATCACGAGCAATAATAACGTGTATGATTGTGCTGATACATGCTAACATCAGGACTTGGTGTGCTATACATTATGCAGACACTAGAATGCATATTATCGTCTGAGATGTCAGTGGGAAAGTTCAACGTTATAGTTATGACTTCCAGAATGGCAGGTTAGATTAAATGGGGTAGCTTCATGAGAAATGCTTAAGCGAAATGACTGCCACCCACAACTGCATTCTCCTTTTTGGAGGGGAGTATATTTTCCCCGCACTCCAGTGGTTGTTTGCGAGTCCTTAAATGAGCTGCGACATGCAGGACAGTGCTATTTCTCAGGCGGATTATAGTATTTCTGACATGGAGGGAGTAGGCTGTATGGTCCTCTGACCAGTATGCGTGTGCGATGCAGGCCCGGGTTCGATCCTCAGATCTAGAGAAGAAGAAGAGTGTATTATCTGGTGATACCCTGGATCTTCATCAGATCTTTATATATCCCGCTTAAGACGCTTCAAGAAGCAACAAAAGGTACTGGACCAACAGACTGTTCGACGTAGCTTAGTTGAGGCACTTGTTAGCAACTGCAATTGTCATTTCATTTTTGTAGATTAAATGGGTATTCACAAGTTTAGGTTCGATGTTTCTGTCGAATCTGACTTGCTTTGTTCCCGGGATTTTGTGTTCGCTTAACGAATTCATCCCTTGTGTATTATTAGTTTGGATCATTTAATCAGTAGAATCAGTAATTTCTTAGTAGTGCGTATTTTTATTTGCCGAGAAGAGGATTTAGGGGAAGATCTCCAATATTTTGTTTAAACATAGTATTAATCGCGTTTGTTTATCAGTGTTTGGAACACTGATTTCTTTGAGGCCAGTACATGTTTTTCATGTACTACTGTTCTGTTAGGAACTTCGTTTTCTCGCAACGATTTGAATCTTGGAAAGTTTATCTTGGTGTTCGTTGCATTTATAGTTTTAATCCACCTGTTGGATTATTTTTATGGAAAGCACTTCGCTTTTGTGAGTACAGATTTATTAGTGGATTTACTTAATGATTGTCATTGGATTAACCTGATTAGTTAACTTGCTTTTATTTTGTAAGTTTTATCCACTGATACTTCGAAGCCCACCGAAGTTGGAGGCTATCCTGGTTCAGGAAAAGATCAGTATTACCTTCTATTAGGTATTGATTTGAGATTAACTTAATTTAGGATGTCATTTTGAGACATTTATTTTACACAGTATTAACGTAAATAATTGCATTTAATGCGATTGTGTTAGTGAGATATAGTATAGCAGTTTGAACACCATTCACAAGGTTGATTAAATTATTCCAGGAAATCTTGACTTGGAGTCAAGAAAAATGAACAAGTATTATTATTATACATTATCGGGAGGCAAGATAGGATAATTTGCTAGTGGAATGTTTCAGTGTCTCGATTTTGAACAACGTGCTTAAGGTTAGTGTGTGAGTTAAGCATGTTTGTAGGTCTTGTGTGAGTATTGAGATTAAATAATAGTAGTGTTTTGAAGGTTCGTATAACCTTGTTGTGTTGTGTTTTGGATGCACATCTGGGATGATGCATATTTGTGAGATTTTATGCTTGTTGAAGCATTAGGCCAGTTTTAGATTGAGCCGGTAAGTGCTTTTTCAGCCGGTAAGTGCCAATCTGTTTGTGACTTCGAGTAGTCAACACCCGTGTTTGGTGTTACGTTAATATAGATGAGTTTTTCTGTTTGTTTAATGTCTGTTGGAGACATTGGCGTCGTCATTCTTATAGAGCGATCCTACATGCTTTTCTTCACCTAATCAAAAGCAACGCTTGGATAATCTGTTAGAGCAACTTAAGACATTTTCACAGCATATAATCATTAAAACCTCTACAATTTTGTACAAGTTTACTTGAAATTTGAATCATGAACATAGTCGATAGATACACTACTTAGCTTAATTGCTTGATAAAAATTGGTAACCCGATGTTTTGAATGTTAATTACACATCACGATGCGAATCTTATGGCCAAGATCAGCTGTTTAGGCTGAATCATGTGAATGTCTGAGGACATTTCTGTATATATTCTTATAAATACTTGTATATAATCTTGATATTGCTACACTTTTGGAATATCGTTTAAGACGATACACGTGTAAAATTTTTGATAATTCTTCTTTATTCACTGTCTAATATTTCATCCAGTCCTCCTAATATCATTAGGAGATGGATGCCTAATATCCTTGTTTCATTATGTGAGATACTCTATTTAGAATACCTATTGTAATGTGGATTTACTATCCCAGAATGCTTCACTGAAGTTTACACAACATCTCACCCAAGTTTCATCGCTATCAGACGAATAATATATGAGCGCATACGGGACTTTGTTGAAATGCTTCGCGCGTCGTCGCTCATTTGTTGAATCTACTCGTGCCCTACCTATCGTAAAGTGGATTTGCTAAACCAGATACCTTGCCTGAAGTGTACACAACCTCTCACCCAAGTTTCATCGCTATCGGACGAATGGTATGTGAACACATACCGGACATTTTTGAAACGCTTTGCCCGTCGTCGCTCTTTTGTTGAATCTACTCGTGCGCTACCTATTGCTAAGTGGATTTACTAAGCCAGAAACCTTTCATGAAATATACATAAAATCACCCAAGTTTCATCGCTATCAGACGAATAGTATATGAACGCATACGGGACTTGATTGGAACACTTAGCGCGTCGTCGCTCATTTGTTGAATCTACTCGTGCCCTACCTATCGTAAAGTCGATTTACTAAGCCAGAAACTTTGCCTGAAGTGTACACAACCTCTCACCCAAATATCATCGCCATCGGACGAATAGTATGTGAAGGCATACAGGACTTTGTTGAAACGCTACGCCCGTCGTCGCTCGTTTGTTGATTCTACTCGTGCGCTACCTATTGCTAAGTAGATTTACTTAGCCAGAAACCTTCCCTGAAGAGTACACAACAACTCACTCAAGTTTAGTTGTTATCGGACGAATGGTATATGAACGCATACGGGACTATGTTGAAACACTTCGCGCGTCGGCGCTCATTTGTTTAATCTACTTGTGCCACACCTGTTGTAAAGTGGATTTACTAACCCAGAAAGCTTCGCCGAAGTGTACACAACATCTCACCCAAGTTTCATCGCTATCAGACGAATAGTATATGAACGTATACGGGACTTTGTTGAAACGCTTCGCGCGTCGTCGCTCATTTGATGAATCTACTCGTGCCCTACCTATCGTAAAGTGGATTTACTAAGCCAGAAACCTTGCCTGAAGTGTACACAACCTCTCACCCAAGTTTCATCGCTATCGGACGAATGGTATGTGAACGCGTACAGGACTTTGTTGAAACGCTTCGCCCGTCGTCGCTCATTTGTTGAATCTACTCGTGGGCTACCTATTGCTAAGTAGATTTACTTAGCCAGAAACCTTCCCTGAAGAGTACACAACAACTCACTCAAGTTTAGTTGTTATCGGACGAATGGTATATGAACGCCTACGGGACTATGTTGAAACACTTCGTGCGTCGGCGCTCATTTGTTTAATCTACTTGTGCCATACCAATTGTAAAGTGGATTTACTAACCCAGAAAGCTTCGCTGAAGTGTACACAACATCTCACCCACGTTTCATCGATATCAGACGAATAGTATATGAACGCATACGGGACTTTTTTGAAACGCTTCGCTCATCGTCGCTTATTTGTTGAATCTACTCGTGCGCTACCTATTATAACTGGGATTTACTAAGCCAGACACCTTGCCTGTAGTGTACACAACCTCTCACCCAAGTTTCATCGCTATCGGACGAATGGTATGTGAACGCGTACAGGACTTTGTTGAAACGCTTCGCCCGTCGTCGCTCATTTGTTGAATCTACTCGTGGGCTACCTATTGCTAAGTGGATTTACTAAGCCAGAAACCTTTCATGAAGTATACATAACATCACCCAAGTTTCATCGCTATCAGACGAATAGTATATGAACGCATACGGGACTTGATTGAAACGCTTCGCACGTCGTCGCTCATTTGTTGAATCTACTCGTGCCCTACCTATCGTAAAGTGGATTTACTAAGCCAGAAACCTTGCCTGAAGTGTACACAACCTCTCACCCAAATAACATCGCGAACGCATACGGGACATTTTTGAAACGCTTCGCGAGTCGTCGCTCATTTGGTGAATCTACTCGTGCGCTACCTATTATAACATGGATTTACTAGACCAGAATCTTGCCTGTAGTGTACAGAACCTCTCACCCAAGTTTCATCGCTATCGGACGAATGGTATGTGAACGCCTACAGGACTTTGTTGAAACGCTTCGCCCGTCGTCGCTCATTTGTTGAATCTTCTCGCGCGCTACCAATTGTTGAGTGGATTTACCAAGCCAGAAATCTTGCCTGAAGTGTACAGAACATCTCACCCAAGTTTCATCGCAATAGTGTGAATGGTATATGAACGCATGTGGGACTTTCTGGGAACAAACGCACCTCATTTTGTTGAAGCTACTCGCGCGACATCTATTGTAAATTGAATTTACTACGCCTATTAACTTTTCTGGGACTGTGCGCAACAACTCACCAAAATTTGATCGCAATCGGATGAATTGTATATGAACGCATCGCCATTACGCATTTGTATAAACTACTCGCGCGCTGTCTATTTGGAAATGGATTAACTATGCCTATAAACCTCCCGGTAGTGTGTACAATAACTCACCAAAATTTGATCGCAATCGGATGAATGGTTTATGAACGTATAAAAGACGAACAGACAGACATTCCTTTATATATATATATAAGATAAGATTGTTTAAAAACTCAAATATAAGTAGTATTTAAAACAGCTACAACCATAACAGAAATAAATAAAACAAAATAAAAATTCAAAAATACAAAATAAATAAATATAATAAAAAATAAAAATAGAAAATAAAAAATAAAAAATTAAAAATTAAAAATTAATGTTAAAAATTAAGAAATAAAAATTCAAATTCAAATACACGAGGTACATGGCAATGATATCGCAACAATCAACAGCTGTGATGATAGGGAAAAGAGTCAGCTGAAGGATTTCTTGCATTGAAATCATTCTGAAGATAGTGACATTGAAATAGGACCTAGCTGATAATACTGGAGATACGTCACTGATACAATTTGTAGCCGACTCGTATACTGTCAAGGGGCAGTTATATTTATTCCTCTCTGCGCTGCTCAATAATGTTATTTAAATACGACCCTGTAGCGTGCAGCCTGCGTCTGATTTATCATTTCCGGATATGACGTCATAAAATATTTTATATCGGTATAAGCGCGAAAAGGAAGTCTCCCAAGGGGATATAAGTAAGACTTGGTCGTCATGGAGAGAAAGGGGGAGAGGATAAGCTGTTCTCAAGCAGGGAGGGCTACTTGAGATCTATTGAGTGTGTAGGTTGCTCTTCATTCAGTCAACAAGTTCACCGGAACCGAACGGAATAATAGTTGGTTTTAATTTAATAGCGACTTGCAATATTGTGGTCATTTAGCCCCGTGTTCTTTGGTGAGTGTAGGATTTTCCTGATAACCTATGTTATTGTACTTCTATAGCAGCGTGTGTATTTGTAATTACGACTACAGTAGGATTGGGTAGCTGGCGGTCGTGATCTAATGTCATCAACTATCCCAGCATTTGTCTGAAGTAGAAGTGGTAAACCACAGAAAATCATAGAAAACCTCTTCTGAGGTTGCTGGGTTGTGAATCGAACCCACCTCTTCTCAGTTCTTCCTCACGACGCTGAGTGTGCCCCGTTGCAGCCCTCAGACCAGAATCAAATTTCTCAGCAGAACCAGTAACAACTGAATAGCTTCATGTTAGTGTTAGAAGGACCTTATTCATTTTGGTACAATTTCGAGAACTAAAAAAGCTACTTTGCTAGGTACAAAACTATCAGTATTATAGTTAAGTAACAAATCGGTCACTTCCATTACGAAATGTGTAATACCAATGTTTATCTAGAAGATACGAAGCGATATCTAACGACTGAGGCCTACTTAGCATGAATTAGGATTTCCCAATAAGCCAATCAATAAGAAAGACGTTTTGCGTACTGGTACATTGTTGTATTGAAAACATTACAACATTGAAAATTTAAAACATTTTTCAATGTTGCCTTAGTCTCTATGCCAGGTGAATCAGCTGCCCCTAATAATATTGTTTTATGCAGCCCAACTAACGCGTGTTATCAGGAAGGTCGATATTTCTCTGCTTGCATCCCGTATAGTACTAATGCACTGCAGGCATATCCCGCAAACGATATTGAATACTATTATTATTCCCTCGTATTAGCATGTAGTCACATCAGCCTCGTGAGGCAAACCTGAGAAGAGGCGGATTCCAGTCCGACCTCAGCCATCCTGCAAGTGGATTTCCGTGGTTTCCCGCGTTTACTCTAGGCAAACGCTGGGATGATACTTAAGTTAAGGCCACGGCCACTTCCTACCCAAATCCTACCCCAAATATAAACACACACACTGGTACGTACATCACAGTAACTCAGGCTATCAGACAAATAGGCCTACTGCGCTTTTTTCGTGTGGCTTCCTGAGATGCCGAGAGCAGGTCTTTCTAGTCGACGGCCGTGGGCGACCTGCGCACCAGGATGGGAGATGGAACGGATGAAGATAAATGAAATTAGACAAGGATGTGGAAGGAAGCGGCCGTGGCCTGTCAGAAGGTACCGTCCCAGCATTTGCATGGTGTTGAAAATGGGGAAACCACGGAAAACCATTTCAAGGACGGCCGACGTTGGAGCTCGAACCCACGCGTCTACCGAGTCAGCAGAGATCTTGGCTCCATGATCTATCGTTGCGCTTTAGCGAGCATAGCCACCGCTGCCGGTATTATCATTGGTAATGTAGTGTAATCTGAACTTGCTATCGCAGGATCTCTCCTTCTGTCAGGGAGTGTACTCAGTATGACGCCGACAGAGAGGCGAGGTCGTTTAGATTAAGATTCATGATAATATCCATTGCAGAACTAGTAGGTGCATAGTTGAGCTAGACTATGAATGAAGGTAAGAGATGTCACAGGTCTGAATTTGAATCACAATTCAGACAATTAGTGAGTTTAATATATGAGCAAGTTAAGGAGGAACTGCGGGAATCAGGTGTGTGTTATGTATGCATGGCTTGGGACTGCCTCACAACCTCTACGCAGGTAAGAATTCTTTGTTCATGAGTTAACCGGGAACACTGCCACCACCAGCAGCGGCAAGAAGACATTCTTATAACAAACGTGCTATCTATTTACGAACGGAAAAATTGTAATGGGAAAACTATTTGACACAGCCAAACACATCGATAATATTCCTTTCATAACAAGCAGCGTATCAATGGGATTTGAATCCCACAACATTTCTGCGAGAGGGGGCTGGAGGTCCGAAGACTGAAGGATCAAATCACGGTGCTAACAGCGGGCATCTTCAGTGTGATCTACTGACACGACTCCCTTGCATTTGCGCACCGTCAAATGCAAGCTGACTGCACCAGGATTCAATCCTGCAACCTTGCGCACAGCGAGCGAGAACGTTACCGCTGAGCCACGCAACCAGCCGTGATGGAATTGATCATCATGATTAAATGACATTGTGTGCTTCTTTGAGTGACTCGATAATAACACTGAAATACAAAAAGTATTCCTGAAAACTAAAATGTTTGTGTAACCATCTAAGATGGTAAAAGAAATTGTTAATTACATAATTGATCCATTATTAGTTAATTTGTGAAAGAGGGGGCGGCGTTGACGTAAATTTTCAAGTTTACTTTTAGGGGAGTTGTGAGAGTAAGAAGGTAAATACTGGTATGGTATCATATTCCAAGTCCCGGTGATTTTATCTCAATTCAAGGCTCTACTACTGTAATTAAAAATAGTCAACCCCTGGCACTATACAGCGCATGAAGGGCCTTGGCCAACCACGCGACCGCTGCCCAGCCTTTCGGCTCGCTGATATTGGGATGACACGTGATCAGCGCATCGGGTCCCCTCGGCCGGTAATCTTGGTTTTCGTGATCGGGGCGCTGCCTCACTGTCAGACAGCTACTCAATTGTCCTCACGAGGCTGAGTGCACCCCGTTCCAACCCTCACGTCAGTCTTAAAATCCCTGACGGAGCCGGGAATCGAACCCGGGGCCTCCGGGTGAGAGGCAGGCGTACCACCCCCAACACCATGGGGCCGGCCTCTACTAATTACACTTACTATTACTGTTACCAGAAAGACAAGTTAACACACAAATGCAAAACATGCCCAAGTTCACGGAGCTGATGACTCAATTATAAAAAATCAATTAACAAGAAAATGTCTGAATTATTAATCAATTAACAAGAAAATTATTGTTAAATACATTAACGGATGGAAATATTGCTTTGGAATACATTCATCTTAACTTATTTACCTTAATTAATAATATTAATGCAGCCAATGGCCATTTATTATATTTTCAGGACGGATCAGGGAAGGAATTTTGTAAGGTAATCAGCAATGGACTTATTGAAATAAACTGTTCTGGCATTTGCCTGGTGGTGAAAATAGGAAATCACGTTCAGGGCGGCTGAGGTGGGATTCAAACACATGCTCTTCTGATGCCAATGAGATACGAGTTATCACATTAGCTCTTTCAATCACTGTGATCGATTTTATGTACCTTAAGAACGACTGTTGTTTTAATTACTAGCTAATTTTGATTATTGCAAAAAATGAAAGTAGATTTATGAGATCTACTCGGGCCAAAAGTTGTCTGTCTGTGTATGAGTGTGTACTGTATATCTGACTCCCTATCCATTCAAACCGAATTGAACGAAATTTTGTACAGAGGTAGCACTAGCAAGGGACACCTGAATGTCATGGTTTATATCAACGCCATCTTGACGAAAACGGAATGGCGGCCACCCGAATGTTCAAATATTAAATCAAATTACGACTAAACTAATCATTGGATGTGTGCCAAATGTTGCAACAACACATCTTCATGTAGGAAGTGCCTTCTGATCAAACTACAAGGTCATCAGCCAAATAGTTTGAAGATGGTGGCCGTGTATGTGTGCAAATCGATTCCCCCTATCAATTCAAACATATCAAAACCAAATCGAAACACCTTTGGATACAGAGGAGCAAGGGACAACTCAGTGTCACGTTGTATATCGTCGACATCATAACAAAACAGGAATGGTGCCTATCGAAATGTTCTGAGCTTAAATAATTACGACCAACCTAATCATCCGATCTCTACCATATTTTGCAACAATATACCTTAATGGGGAAGCGCCTTTTTTTTACTACAAGGTCATCGACCAAGTAGTTCCCAGATGGCGGATGTATGAATCATGCAAGTATTATGCCCTAACCGTAACTTACGATTCAACAAGGCCTGGCCTCACCAAATCCGCTCATCGTACATAGGAAGGTTTAATCTCTCCTCAAGGAAGTGACCGGTAGGATATGAGCATATTACAATAGAATATGTAACCGTAGAAGTGACTAATAATTCAGTCTGGCCGTGCCTAATCGTACTGGGCCATGCCATCCCGTTGGGTCAAAATGGAGGCTATCATTCGCTCGCTAGTCCATATTTCAGTAACTTCGTAAGTCAATATCTTTTTAGGGATGTACTGCAGAAAATAATACATATTTTGTATTAAATCTATATATATATAACAAGAATTTCCGTGAAGAACTATACAGCCTACTCTTCATGGCAATGATTATTCTACAGAATATGAACCAATCTAGAATAATGACGAAATTAAGTTGGTAATATCGAAATATCTAATTAGTTCAAAATATACCTGGTATAATGTAGCCTAATAGAGCACTACAGTTGGCAGCCCTGGTGACTGAATATATTCTTAGTTCCATCTCTTAAGGTACCGTACAGAATACAAAATTTGGTTTGTAGTCCAATGGAAGTTACATGCAGTTAGACACTGGATCTATCAGCACGCGTAAAAGCATGTTGCCAACAATGTCATGCGTGTGCTGGTCAGAAATAATCTGAAATATTATGATATCTTGTTGTGCCAATTTTGGATGAAATCCATTTGTTAGTATAGAAGTTACATGTATTTTAAAATTGGACATATCAGCAGGCATAGAATCATGTTGGCAGCACTGCCTTGTATTAATTACTCCAAATTAATCTAGAATGTCAGGTGCTATACGTGTGCAAAGTATAGAGCTGTAGGCTTGCATACTTTCTGATATATTGATATTAGGGTAAAAAAGTATAGACAGCATTTATTAACAGTTGGCAGCCCTGATTGCTCCTAACAATACTTATAGTCATATATGTTATGGTACACATAGCACATACGAAATTTGGTAGAAATCCAACTGATAGTATAGAAGTTACAAGTATTTAAAAATTGGTACTATCAGCAGGCTTATAATGATGTTGGTAGAACTGACGTATATAAGTTACTCCAAATTAATCTAAAATGTCAGAATATACGTGTGCATAGTTTAAAGCTGTTGGCTTGCATACTTTCTGATATATTGGTATTTGGATTAAAAAAAATAGAGGGAGCAATTATTAACAGTTGGCAGCCCTGGTGGCTCTCGGGAATACGCTCAGTCATATCTGTTTATATACAGATATTACACACAAAATTTGGTTGAAATCCAATCGATAGTGCAGAAGTTATATGCATTTAAACATTGGACCTATCAGAAGACTTAAAATTATTTTGGCAACACTGTCATGGTTGGCCTCCTGGAAATTAAACTGAAATAGTCTTATCTACATGTGTGATAATTTTGGAATAGCTCCCATGCATACCTTGCAAGATATCCAACATGGAGCTCAAATTTCTAGTGCGTTTTTTCAGCATTTGGTAGCACTGACGTCATTTTCAAATATGGACGTGAGATATTCCGGTGCACATCTTTACTCATATTAAATTTGGTTTTGATTGCTGCAGCCGTTTAGGAGTTGATAGGGGGGGGGGGACACACACACAGCCAGCCAGACAGACCGACAGACACACATTTTCCTGGATCGATCTCATAAGTCTACTTTTTCCTCATTTTTGCAAAATGTGAAAAGTAGGCTAAAAATCAATGTACGAGTCAGTTTGTATGTGGGTGGGTGGGTATGTCTCCTATGCGTTCAAATACTATTCATTCGATTACGATGAAATTTGTTTGAGATGTTGAGTACACTCCAAGGAAGGTTTCTGACTTAGTAAATCCGTTTTACAATAGGTAGCGCACGTGTATATTCAACAAATGAGCGACGATGCGCGAAGCGTTTCAATAAAGTCCCGTATACGTTCACACCATTCATTCGATTACGATGAAACTTGGGTGAGATGTTGAGTACACCACTCCAAGGAAGGTTTCTGGCTTAATAAATCCACTTTACAATAGGTAGCGCACAAGTAGATTCAACAAATGAGCGACGACGCGCGAAGCGTTTCAATAAAGTCCCGTATGAGTTCACATAGTATTCATCCGATTGCGATGAAACTTGGGTGAGATATTGAGTACACTCCAAGGAAGGTTTAGGCTTAGTAAATCCATTTTACAATAGGCAGCGTACGTGTAGATTCAACAAATGAGTGACGACGCGCGAAGCGTTTCAATAAAGACCCGTATGCGGTCATACACCATTCGGCCGATAGCGATGAAACTTGGGTTAGATGTTGTGTACACGCCAGGGAAGGTTTCTGGCTTAGTACATGCATTTTACAATAGGTAGCGCACAAGTAGATACAACAAATGAGCGATGGCACGTCAATTGTTTTAACCAAGTCACGTATGCGTTCATATACCAATCATCCGATTGCGATGAAGCTTTGGTGAATCTTTGAGTACACTCCAGGGAAGGTTTTTGATTTAGTAAATCCATTTCACAATAGGTAGCACACGAGTAGATGCAACAAATGATTGACGGCACGCGAAGCGTTTCAACAAAATCCCGTATGCGATCTTATAACATTCATCGATTGGGAAGAAACTTTGGTGAGCTGTTGTGTACACTCATGTGAACGGTTCTAACGTAGTAAATCCATTTCACAATTGGTAGCACACGAGTAGATTCAACAAATGTGTGACAACGCACGAATCGTTTAAACAAAGTCCCGTATTGGTTCATATGCCATTCATCCGATTGCCATGAAACGTTAATGATTTGTTGTGTACAAGCCAGGGAAGGTTTTCGACTTAGTAAATCCATTTCTCAATAGGTTGCGCACGCGTATATGCAACAAATGAGTGACGACGCGCGAAGCGTTTGAACAAAATTGCATATGCGTTCATATACCATTCATCGATTGCGATGAAACTTTGATGAGTTGTTCTGTATACGTATGTGAACATTTCTAACTTAGTGAATTCAAATTCACAGTAGGTAGCGCACGAGTAGATTCAACAAATGTGTGAAAACACACGAATCATTTAAACAAAATCCCGTATGCGTTCATATACCATTCATCGATTGCGATGAAACATTGATGAGTTGTTGTGTACATTTATGTGAAGGTTTCAAACTTAGTAAATCCATTTCACTGTGGGTAGCGCACGAGTAGAAACAACAAATGAGTGACAGCGCACGAATCGTTTAAACAAAATCCCGTATATGTTCATATGCTATACATCTGATTGCGATGAAACTTTGGTGAGTTGTTGTGCACGCTCCCACGAATGTTTCTAAATTAGTAAATCCATTTTACGATAGTTTAGAGGCAGTTAACGGAAATCAAAACGCATTTCAAAAACAAAATTAAAACGCCGGCACTTTCTTTGATTGGCATTGCAACGCATGCCGGGTACAGCTTGTGGTTTATAAAAACAGCAGAAAATGCTAGTGAAATCGTTCATTTCTAGACGAAATACGTTATGCATTTAAACTAAACCAGTTGTTAACCTTGTGCTAATACTAGTCTAGAGGCTCATGGATCAAATCCCAGCAGGTTTGATTTTTTTACTTTTTTTTTTTTGTATTTATTGATTTATAACTACTCACACGTTATAATGTTAGGCATATATATTGTGTACGTGCAATCGAAAATATTATATACCTAGGTATATACCTATAACACCACATATTTCAACACTCGAGTTCAGCGATTAAAATTCGTTGTCCTTGATCTGCGGTAGAGTATTGTTGTTGATTCTTTAGGGGCTTTATGGCTCCGTAGTCTTGTAGTCCCGTGTACTTGGGTTTGTGTAGAAGTTGTCTGATAACCTGTGTCACTGTAATGTCTATAGGCTTACTAGTGTGTGTACTTTTATACGAGGAAGGATTTGGGTAGGAAGATTTTGTTGTTACAGTTGAGATGCATGGACATCATGGCCATTTAGCCCCGTGTACTTGGGTGAGTGTTGAATTTTGTCTGACAACCTGTGTTATTGTGATGGCTGTATTAGTGTGTATTATAATTCAGGCGAGGATTCAATCAATCAACGCATCATATCCGTATAGCACGTTGTATTTCAACACGCTACTACAACCAACATTCAATTATACTCCTTGAAAAGGACAAAGGAGAAAGTAGGCTATACGTTCTTTCCTGAACATCTTGTTATTACTACAGATGTAGGATCACATGCATGCGAATATTGTCGGATGTCTACAGTATTATAGTGACTCCTCGGTGTAGCCATGTGCGTTAAACAGCACAACACGACCACGACGCGACGCCGACGGGGAGCTGCAGCAAGTCCGGTGATCGCAGGTTTGAATCCCAGCACTAACAGTGGCTTGTCCCCGTTATTTCTTTACTCTTTCTTCGGTACAAATACCGGGATACTACCTTATTTCAAGTCCTGGGGTAGATACTCCTATCCCTAACACAGCTACACACACAACTAAATTCATCACAGAAGCATTAGACACGTTCAAGTCACGGCCGTCCAAAAGTTTTTAAGTGCAGGGGCACTAATTAACTTAGGCTATTGGTCGCGGGCCGTGTGCATAAGGTAACAAAATGTCTGACTAATATTAAAGTGATAGAAGCCATTTTTCAGTGTTACCTAATTCTATTGAAGAAATCTTTTCAGTCGGTCAACACAATTGTGCCCAATTACACGAGGCGAGAAACAAGTATTTATCTACCCTAACATGAAAGAAACGAGATATTATCACACACTAATACGCCTTTATGTACAAAATGGGGTACTTAATTGGATGACACGTTAGGAACGTCAAGTGTTCATCCTCAGGTCCTGTTCACTTAGGCTACGTTAGTATATTATATTTATGAATTACACTTAATAAAAAATATATGTAACTTACACAATGATTAGATTACATAATTTTGTAAAAATGCGTCAAACATATTTACAGACAGTATAGTTCACTTGTATGGTTGTTGCGCTATTATTAAGAATGTGGCCTGTGATATATTGAATTATTATTGTGAGTAACTTCAGTAGTTATGTTGTCTACAATATTTTGTTATTATTTTCTAAATCAACCGTTCCTATTTAAGCTTGTGGCCTAATTGTATTGTAATTCTCGTGTGGCGAATACACAAATGATGCACTGCACTAAATGGAATAAAGTTATGCCAACTTATCTGATTTTAAAATCTGATCCTTGTATCGATATAAGCACTGCTCGGACTGACGTTCCGAGAGAGTGCTAGATTTTAGTTTTCCTCCTGTGGTGCGCTCTGCTTTCTATTCTGAGTACTAGTCATTAATGCTAGGTCTAAGTGCTGCCAGAGCCGTCTGTTGTTGCGACTTACAAACATTACTTGGTTTTTATGTTAAGATCAATGTAGGAAAAATATTAGGGGGAATGGGGGGAAAGGGGGGGGGGATAGGGAGTGGGAATATCCCCAGCCTGGCGTGGTTGATAAATTAATGCACTTTACTGCATTTGTACGAAGTAACCGATCGATGTTAAATTGACCTAAGACTAAATGAGCTATTAAAAGCACGAAAGGTTTATTTTATACATATAGGCCTATATAAAATCTATTTCCAACATTGAAGTAAATAATCGTCATGTTTCTATTTTAAAACCCTTTGCATGAGTAAAGTATTTTGTTGGAGCTGATAACATGGGTTATTTTCCGCAATAAATTTTAATTTCCTGGTATAATACAATTCGTTTGCGAGCAATATAGGATATGTTCGCATTGTATTTATTTTTCTTGTGTTGGCATTACTTCAGATACGGTTATAGGCTGAGGCGGCCTTATCTCTCAGAATTTCTAATAATTCCATGATCCTGGCGGGAGGGGGTGGAATTACATACTTACAAACTTAACAATGCATCGCCTGTTTTCACTACCCTCTGCTGGACAAACATTATTCGGGCTTACGGTTTAATGAAATAACGTTTGCGTAGCCTTGTTCCATTTGTGTTAGTCTCTATGACAATATTACAGGTGGGCCACAGAAGAAGCATTGGAGGGCCCGACTCCACTCGCGGACCATAGTTTGTATGGCCCTGCTATAAGCCATCAAAGAATCAAAAAGTTTTCAATATAAATCTCAAAAATTCCAATTTAAGAACTATCTTTAGTCTGTATACAGTAATAATATACGGGATAAAATAATATTTAGTTTACATGCAGTTCTTCTAGTGAGCTCGATACCACTGGAGTGTGTAAAATTAAACAGCCCATATTGTACCCACCAGAGAACATTAAGTCCGGAAGCATAGGATGACAATTTGAAAGCAGCCGGATGATACGTTAATGTGGTTAACAGTGGAATGCACTGTCATGGGAAATGGTTTAGGTTGGGACAATAGTACTTGAGTGGACAGCACGTATGTCTGTACGACCTTGTCAAGCGAAAGTCGTACTCAGTGGAATAGCATTGGCTATTTTGATTCTTAACGTAATACCTAGGACTAGCTTGCAAGGAGATAAGAACTGGAGAGAGTGTCAGTGGTATCTAAGTCACTGTCTAACGAGATAATGTGAGTGGAGCTGACCAAGTTGATAAGTGACCTGAGGAGGGTAGATGTGACTAGAGACTAGTACAAGGAAAAGTAATAGTGTTCAGTATCGTTTGCGGGATATGCTTGCAGTGCAATAGTACCATATGGGATGCAAGCAGAGAAACATCAGCCTTCCTTACAACACGCGTTAGTTGGGCTGCATGAAACAACATTATTAGGGGCAGATGATTCACCTGGTATAGAGTACACCTCACTTCTTCTATGTGTGCTAAAGTGAATCCACTTCAACAAAAGCAGAGTGGTTGAAAATGATGTAGGCTAGGTTACGTCAAGAATGAACTCACGCCTTACTGTACATAAAGAGCCTATTATTGCACAGCTGCAAGTTACCTGAACTAGACAGACAATTACCATGTTAAATCTGTCCAACGGTGCATAATTTCATTTCTAAAAGACAAAATATTCGAAGTTCATTATTTGGCAATTAGAACACCCTCATTCGGAAATAAAATAAACAAAGTCCGTAATTCATTTATTGTGGGGAAACAGCAGGGTTTGTTGATGAAGCAGATAATACTCTTAATTGGGAACGGAATGTTTTCGCTCTCCAATGGACAAGTTTTGTGCTTGTTCGCGAATTATGTTGAATGAGTGCGTTGTTGAAACACTTTATACAACCAAAGGATAGCATGATCAGCAGTGTATGTTAATAGCCTACCACAATTACTGGAAGGTCCAAAGCCAAAGTAAACTATCTTCAAAATTATTATCTCTATAGTCCGGTTCTATTGCTAAGTGGTTACCATGCTAGGCTATGGATTGAAATCTCACATGTTTGACCAATGGCCAGGATGCTGAGATCTCGTATGATTAATTCACCTGCATCGAGGACTGAGTGTTATATTCATAATTTTATCCAAACGAGCGTTAACATAAAGGACTTCCACGAGCTCACTCCGGTGGCCACATTCCATTGTAAAATATTGCATTTGAATTGAGCCTCTATGGACTGCCTGTTAAAAACCAATTTCATTTGTGACTAGATCTTGTTCATCTACCGGCGTTGTCAGTCTCCCAGAATTTCCTGGATTCATCGATCAGTACCCTCTTTCGTGCTTCTGGTAGAAGCCTTCTCCTTCTCCTGGGTTCAGATTCCACTTTAGAATCCTGATAGCTTTTAAACATTTCTTGAAATTTAAATATGTCGTACATTTCTCTCTGAAATACCAGTCTTTCTCACATTCTTGGAACCATCTCCATTTGGTCACCTTTGGTTTTGTGAAATTCCAGATTTTCTAAGTCAGTCGGCCATCAACTTTAAGGAATATGTGTCTGTAGAACAACAATTTTTTGTTTTGATGGACGACATTATTGGTTCTATGTTACTGCAAAGGCCTTCATTGGATCTTCATCGTACCTGCCCATCAACCCATCCGTTGCCTAACATATTCCATAATATCCGCGAATAATAGTTCCTTTATCCATGGCCAAGCAATCACTGTACTCTTATTATTATTATTATTATTATGTCCAGTACATTATTTTTAAGGAATCTAAACGGTTTGGAACACTCATTAACGAAACTACATAACGAAATGACATATAATGAGCATTTATTAGAAGCATGAGGAAACAGGGAGCCACTGCGATCCGGTCATTGAAAGATTGGCTATCTCCTTAATCCTAAATTCATGTGAGCTACTAATAAATAATTATAATAATACATACATAATTCCAATAGCAGCACAGTATTTTACAGACACATTTCGTACAAAATTATCAAAAGTATATGTTTAGTTACATAATGCACATACATCTTCTTCGCAGGGTGTTGTGAGAGACCATATTGGGATTCTCCAAATATGTGTGTTTATTTACTAGCAGGTAATAATTATTATTACTAGGGCTAGGATTGTTATGTAAATACACATTCCTTCCATTTGCTTATACAGACCTATAAATGTGTTTGAATTATAGCCTTAGCTATAATTTAATTAGATTGTATTGTTACATATATTATATAGTTGAACATAATAACAAGTTTTTACATATTTTTACTTTTTGATGGAAAATTACATGTACTGTCTCTTAGTGTAAAAAAGCATTTTTACGCAAATGAAACTTACGCTAATTCTAAACAGTCTGTACGACAATATTTATTCACTAGAAACTCAGGTAGGCCTAAATGAAATGGATTTGCGAAGCAATTTATAAGCTGCTGAGAAAGTGCCATGTAAGAAATCAAAGAAATAATATTAGTGGAGATAAGGGGATGGAAATTCACGTGACACCCTGTCGGAGACTCGGCGGTTGGACTTAAGTTTATTTCAATATTGTCCAGACTCCTCCAATCCCTCAAACAAAAAGTGTCCCACACAATACTATTCTTGGGTTCGTACGCATTTTCTCATACATAATAATGGAATGTATTTAAATTTGCCAGAATATGGGCATGCTTCATTAATTAAATAATTAACTATTGTGGCACACTTTATTTTGCAAAAATATAATGCATAAAGTTAGGAATCTTCAAGTAACGAGATTAACGGTCACGTAATATACCATTGATATAAAAATTGAATTAAATTTAGATTGCATATTTAAAAATTATTGAATGTAACATTACATATTTCAACTAATATTAATACATAAGTATGTACACATTTTTCATGTAGCTATTACATACAATCCTAGCTTATTGTTATTGTTATTATTGTTATTTACTTGCTAGTGCACAAGATGTTATCGCCTTAAACTCGAGTTTTACCAACAAAATTTGTCTTCAGAATACCACACATTTTTTTTTCTGTTGCTAAGGAGAAAACTTCAATACGATGCAGATTGCACCTACATTGGAAGGAACTTTAACATATTCCTTCAAGATATATGTTAGCCATTTCTTGGCACAGTAATGAAGCCAGAAGCCCATTGCCGGAGCATAATATAACCTCCTTCCAGGAATGCCATATGTACTCTCCTATCCGCTATTCTGATAGGCCTGTGTTGTGATGTTCCGGCAAGAGAAATATCATGAATGTCGTGTTCATTTCATTTCTTCCAATCTACTTTTCCTCTTTCCTCTTAGCATTCTTCTCCCCTCCATTCCCAGATGTCCGTACAACCTTCAGTACTGGTGAACAAATGCCTATCGCACCGGTATCGGAATCCAATAATCTGCAATGTACCTTAGATCCTCTCGCTTTCTTCCTTTACATGTAAACATATCGCTCTATCATTCGCTCTCTCTCTCTCTCGATTGCATTCTCCCGTAGCGGTTTCTGTTAGTGTAATATTCTTTGGGAAATGGGAAATCGTTTGGATAATGTGGTTGTGTACTAGTTGAACTTCTCCCGAAGTAATTTTCAAATATCTTCCTAACAGTTCAACTGTATTAGAGACATAGCAATTATTGGGATGTTATGCGTAATACTTGTGTTCATTTGTTTGAATGGCCTCCGTTCTTCTCGCTCCATAGAGCACACGACACTCCGCCTCATTCACGGGACCATTTGGCCTTACACAGGTTGGCATACGTAAAATAGTGTCAGCATCCTTCGATGTACCTGGAAGGACCTAGACAGAGTAATAAACCAGGAGAGTTCTTGTGTTTGGATTCATACAATTCTCTTGTGAAGGCCACTGTGCTTACCAATTTGAGTTTGTTGTAATTGATATTGTCAGTTTTCAATCAGTCAACATGAGTACATTCCGAATTATTGGACCCCGCGACGTAGCCGTGCTCGTTAAATCATGCACCACGGCCACGAGGGCAGCTGCTGGAAGTCTGGAGAACGTAGGATCGAATAACGGCGCTGACAGCAGCTATTCTGAGTGTGGTTTTACCCCGGATTTTTACACACAACTTCCAGGAAAACGCCAGTATATAACTTTACTTCAAATCCCGAGGCGCCTAACTCATCTCTGTCTCTAATACAGTTACACACACTACTACAGAAACCACATAAACACAGGTTATCATACAAGTTAAACACACACCCTGATGACCAAAGATTCCCACGCCCATAAAATGAATTAACAACAACAACCAATTATTGGGAATAGTGATACATCCCGAGAAACATTACTTGGTGTTTAAAAGTTATTTGCACAGGTTACAAAAGGAGGGGGAATTAAAAGGTTGACATGTTTCGCTCATCAAGCGAGCATCGTCAGATCTTAAAAGGGTAAATCTATAAGACGAAATAGCTCTACGAAACACTACCAAAGTCCACAATGTCAACCATGAATACACTCGCCCTTTTAACACCAACTCTAGCAGTTAGTTATTGTTGTTGTCAGGGGCGGAACTAAAACTCTCTTAGTAGCGACGCAATCTTAATAAAGTGCGGCTAGTAGGCCTACTGCTGTTGAATACTGAATTGTTTAGCTCCCTGAAAGAAATATTTATAAATATCTACATGGTTGCAAGGTTAAAAACCACAAAGCCACTCACAAAACAGTCGCCCTCCACAAAGTGATAAGCCCCCAGAATAGAGATATAAACACTTGGAGAAGCGTAGATCACGATACCTTACACTACAAAATGGTGGAATCCATGACGTCATGGAGGACACTAAAGGTTTAAACATGCTGACATGTTAAATGCGAAATTTAATGTTTTTCAGTCGGTCAACAAAGTTGTACCAAATTCTAATGTGTGGTTCCCTAATTCCGAAAAAATGGTCATCCAAGTGTAATGATTATTTTCATGTAAAAAGTAATAATTCAGGATTAGGGAACCGCCCATTACAATTGAGTAAAATCGTGATGACCGACTGAATAACATTAAGCTCCGATTATTAAAGCAACACTAAAATTGGCTTCCAACACGATAACTAAATGGATGTGTTAATAAGGCTTTACATAGAAACACAAACCGAACCTCGGGCTTACCCCCTTGCTTGTAGTACAAGCAGAAATTTTCGTCCAGACAGTCGTCTAACCTAGCAGCGGCCAATGGTTTCGTCCAGACAGTCATCTAACCTAGCAGCGGCCAATGGTTTCGTCCAAACAGTCGTCTAACCTAAGAGCGGCCAATGGTTTCGTCCAGACAGTCGTCTAACCTAGGAGCGGCCAATGGTTTCGTCCAGACAGTCATCTATCCTGGTAGCAGCCAATGGTTTCGTCCAGACAGTCATCTAACCTAGCATCGGCCAATGGTTTCGTCCAGATAGTCATCTAACCTAGGAGCGGCCAATGGTTTCCTCCATTCAGTCGTCTATCCTGATAGCAGCCAATGACTTCGTCCAGACAGTCATCTAACCTAGCAGCAGCCAATGGTTTCGTCCAGACAGTCATCTAACCTAGCAGCAGCCAATGGTTTCGTCCAGACAGTCATCTAACCTAGCATCGGCCAATGGTTTCGTCCAGATAGTCATCTAACCTAGGAGCGGCCAATGGTTTCCTCCATTCAGTCGTCTATCCTGGTAGCAGCCAATGACTTCGTCCAGACAGTCATCTAACCTAGCAGCAGCCAATGGTTTCGTCCAGACAGTCATCTAACCTAGCATCGGCCAATGATTTCGTCCAGATAGTCATCTAACCTAGGAGCGGCCAATGGTTTCCTCCAGTCAGTCGTCTATCCTGATAGCAGCCAATGGTTTCGTCCAGACAGTCATCTAACCTAGGAGCGGCCAATGGTTTCGTTCAGACAGTATTCTAACCTAGTAGCAGCTAATAGTTTCACTCAAAACGTCGTCTAACCAAGTAGCGACCAATGACTGTCTCACCATGGCTTCAGAAGAGTGCAATGCAACTTTTATGAAAATTCCTAACTCTCGATCGAACATTGCACTTGAACTCATCTGACTGCATCCGCATGTAACGACTCACTTCACAGCCACAACATCAAACAAAGGACATTAACATCCGCGTGTCATCCGTGACATCATCGATTTCACTAAATAATCCTCTAGACACGTACAGTACGTATCGTGGTAGCCTATATAATTGAACATAAACACTAATAAGAGCGTATGGATAAGAAATTACTCATAACTTCTTGAATGTTTCCTTATTGCAAATTAATGAAATAATATACCAAATGGTATGGAATTATTAATTTTCCACCTTAGTCAATAAAATGAAATGCATAAAAATTAGTTTAAAAAGTGCTAGCTTTTGCCGCATTATCACCTTCCTCATCTCTGTGCTTACATGTAATCGTAATAAACATATTGAGGAATTAATCCTAATTAATCCAAAACTTTTCTACAAAATGGAAATTAAACTCAATATCAGTGATATGTTATATAGCCTATATGAAGTTAATCGTCTATGAACGTTGATAGTTCTAACCAAGTGAGTAGCCTATATCATGTTAGTAAGAGGTTAAGAACATACTAGCGATGAACTTAAAAAATAAGCTGTAGTTTTGCTTAGAGAAAAATATAATTTCAGAAATCTTTAGACATCATCTGCTGTTCTCCAAATAAAACTTATTCATCCTAATTATGACTATAAATATCTAATAATAACCTAAGAAAAATGCTTCAAATTATATAAAATTAGATCTATCGCACTAACCTTCCGTCGGGCGTAACTAATCTGTCAGATTAACCATTGAAATAACTTATATCTTAATTTACATTATATCGCCTGGAAACAGAACTGTAATTTGGCATCTCATTTACCTGTTGTATTGTTAACTCGAAGAAAGGAAAATATCCAGTTTAAATCATTAAATGACTACTGTTTACTAAAATCAACAACATTTATTACATATAATGAGCAGACTCAAATCCTGCGTTTTTTTTACACTCATGCTTCTCTACTAAGGCTTGAATATGCCACACAATGAATTACTACCCTACCAAGGAATCGTTACCGCTAGACGTGTAGTGGGGCTCCTGTGTATACATTACGTCATCTCGCCTCGTTATGGCTGCAGCGAGCGGTTGCGGGGCAAGATGGGAACACATGTACAGTCATACAATGAGAACACACCGCACAGCGCACGACCCAGCATGAATCATGCACACAAATGACATGCGATGAGGTTTCGCTGGCGACAACAGCACGTCTATCGCAGGCGTGTGCCTGGGTGGAGCGCATTAGTTCCAATTTCTGCCACCGGTAACAATTCCCTGGTAAGGTAGTAACTAAAACAAAGGAATGTTATTGGCAATATTGGAAGAAATGGATACAAATACGCAAACAAAAGCATAACTTACTAATAGTTACGAAATCGGTGGCACCCTATTTCCTGGATGAAACGACTCGCCAAGGAGTAGCAAAGGGCACGGAAACGAAGAAGACCGCACCCTCACACAACTGGTGGGAGGAGTGGAAGCTATTGTGACGCGCACGCATCGTTCATGGAAAAACCCAAGCCTAGGCGGTAAAGAGTATTTCCTGTTAATCTCACAGATTATGTGCGCCCGAAGGAGGGTTAAGTTCAACTTAACTCTATAGTATGATATACTCACTTGGGTAGAACTATCTACGTTCATGGACGTCATCATCATACATTGTATATACGACGCTAACGTGTATGTTTTACGATATTCAAGCTCTCAAACCAGAGGGAGTTAGAAGGAGAGATTTGTACCAAGATCTTCCATTCCTTGAAAGATCAACGGAAATATATTTATTTGTTTATAAAGTGGGTTTAAACAAAATGATAGCCCCTAGCAGAAATATATTGCGTTCAGCTCACATAACAGTAGATCCGGGCGGGTATACATGGGCTATATACAAGTAACCGACCGTAACAAATAATGTGCTTTGAAAAGAAAGAGAATTAACTTAGGCAGCCCCGGTTACAAACATTAGTACAGCCATCACAATGGCACAGGTTATCCGACAGATTCCACACACACATAAGTACATGGGGTTACATGCCCACGATATCACAAAGCCCCTAAATGTAAATGAATCAATAACAAGTCTGAAGCACTAGCGTTCTAATGTAGTTGCTAGTAAAATGATCTCAAGTCTTGGCAATTAGCAGTGTACTGAAGAATGACCCCCGTGCGACCACTCAGTCAGCTGGCGGTAATCTCACCGAGACCGACTCGGGACATGCGCACTTCTCCACACCTGCCCGTGTGGGTCATCTCAATATTTCAGCTCTGAATTAGCATGCGAATGTTTGGCATTGTACCTGCAATAACATATGCAATTTTAGTGGTCATAAGAACAACATAAGATATGTAAAATTTCACCCAAACCCAATAAATGGGGATGATAACCACGATTCTTGAAAACACTACAACAAGTTCTAACCGTATCCTATCCTAACATGTCACTTTCCAATTATTTAAAGGTGATAGGGATTTTCTAAGAAGCAATGTGTCAATATATCGCAGCTATGAAAAACCATATTCACCACCAGAGTTGTAATACAATGTTCATCTATACGAAGGTGATTTTTGTTACCGCGAGATTGAGTTAACGGCTGAACTTATTGACTTCGTAAAGAACTGACCAAAGCTCTTTGCATTGTGTCTTTAAAAGAATAATATTATATTACCGTATATTTTTAAATTATTAAAGAAAATTGTAATATTTCTGGCACTCGCACTTGCGCACAATCGCTCTTGCCCGTGAGAGTCGTGGCGGATTTCAGATCTAGCACGTTTTACAGTGATCATTGTTTATGAGTATTTTAAAGAAGGGGACATTCTGTTTATGATGTTCCCACGAGAAATGCTGGAATGGAATTACAAAAGAAGGGAACTATTGAACACTGTATTCGTTGTTTACCTTGCTTAACCCGCATCTTGCATGGTGGAAATTGTCACGCTACTAACACCCATGGGTCCCAGATCTATTGTGATATGGCTGAAATGTGTTTGATAATAATAATAATAATAATAATAATAATAATAATAATAATAATAATATCGTATGGCCTCGGGTGCCGTGTGCAAGGTTTGTAATTTGACACTCAGAGGGTAGCTTGCATGTCGAATTTCGTTGTTCCTTGAATCACTATGAAAGTCAAGGAAGTTAGATATCTAAACTCCTTGAACACTATAGCGCTTTCTAGTAGAGAAATGAGGAACGTTGTGTTGGCGGAAACAACCCGAGATTAATTTTGCCATTATGAACACGGCATACTGAATTCAAACGGGTTCTTCGGCATGCCAAAATCGTATGACATGCGTGTCGTATTTTTGCCGACATTCAAAAATCAACTACCATGGCCAGGAGCAAACCTGCAATCTTGGGGTTAGGAGACCGATACACTATCCACTCACCCACCGTGGCAAGCTAATCTGTTTGATGACCAGTACCATTAGCACATGATAGCTGAATTAGTGTTTGTATTCGTAGGCTAATTCCGCAGATTTGAAATGTGTCTTTCCTGTAGAGAAACTCCAGCGAATGAGAAGAGTCCATCTCACCGGTTGTGTTCAGTCAACTATTTATTTTATTTTTACTATGAATTTCGAAACGACAAATGCTACCACCTGGTGGTAAAATCGTGAAAACGTGTGTTGTATTTCGTTTGTGAAGTATCTCTAAAATCACGTGTTTCAGAGATTTATTTATGAGGTAACTTAGTGGTAGTAATGAAGCACATTATCATATGTTGCATTTAGACAAGGTATCTCGGATTTAGCACTAGTACCTAGGTCTATCAACCAAAAAAAGTTAATAAATTCTAATTTCTTAGAAACTGTTATTAATTGATTTATACAACCCATGCAAGATACAGTTTTTAGAAATGAATTTTTGTAATAAATAAGCTATGTAGTAATTTAATTTCTATGTTAAATATTTGAAACTTTTCCCCTTAAATTATCATGTTAAACGCCAAGCCTTTAATATTGCGGATTTAGGAGAGTTTCTCCTAGCTGTTGCTAGGGTTTGAAAGGATGGGACCTAAGTTAAGAACCATCCCTACATTTTCATGAAGTATAGGTGGGGAACTTTGGGAAGCCACTTCAATGACTGCGAAGATTGAAATCGAACCCATCTATTCTCATTTTTAGCCTACTTTCGATTTTTGCAAAAAATGAAAGCAGACTTATGAGATCACTACAGGGCCAAAAAAATGTGTGTCTGTGTGTGTGTGTCTGTGTGTGGGTGTGTGAGTCTGTGTGTGTGAGTGTGTGTACTCTGAATGTCTTCCCCCCCCCCATCAATTCGAACACGGTGAAACCGAATTGAACGAAATTTGGTACAGTGGTAGAACAAGCAAAGGGCTCCTCAGTGTCATGTTTTATATCGCCACCTTCTTTACCAAAACTGAATGGCGGCCACTCAAACGTTCAAAACGTAAAATCAAATAACGACTAACCAAATTACCCGATCTCTAAGTTACCAAATTTAGTAACAACATACCTTCATATAGGACGCGTCTTGTGACCAAACTACAAGGTCATCCGACGTACCATTTCAGGATGGCGGCCATGCAAATTATGCAAACATTATAATCCATATCATGGGACTCACCAGTTCCGATTATCGAGCCGAGAATCGTTTTAACTGTTCTAAAGGAAGAGGCACGTTCGAAATTAAAAGTTTATTTTGTAATACTATAGTGCAGAAGTGATTTTAAAAAGCTGAGCCGTCTCAGTAACAAGACAAGATGGCAGCGGATATCTTGTGCCTGACTTATATTTCACTAATTTCAGTACTGCATGCAATATAGGGTACTGATACAAGTTCTATGAAAGTCATTTTATATAGAACGATGTTCGTTGGCACAATTGGCTCCGTGGTAAAGCGTTGACCTCTCACTCATTTGCCTATGGTTCAAACCCCATCAGAGTTGGGTTTTTTGCTTGAAATTTTATATATTTATTGTTTAGTAATGACTCAGACGTTTTAAAATTAAGCGTTATATTGTGCATATTACGGTGGAAAATATATATTTAATTTATTTAATTCGCCAGCAGATTTGCTCGAGATATCTAGCAGCCAAAAAGGTAACTGCACGCCGGCCTACTTATTAACTTCCATATTTTATTGAAAAGTTTCTTCTTATGGCCGCTAGAATGCACTCGCCCTGTTAGGGTTATATTGTTCGATACTTCTCCACTGGATGTCACGACTGGTCTACGTGGGACTCCATTGATTCTATGCGCATCGAATTTGAAGAATGACAAGATGATACTACGATAAATTTTTACTTTTTATTTTAAAGGGTTTGTAACAGCCTATTGTGCGTTATTTGAAAATGTTATTTGAAGTAAAGAACAAAACGATTTCACATAGTAACTGAATTCTAGCCGTTGGTGCTAGATCAGGTTATTAATTAATACTTTTATTTCAAGTCGCCTCCGTAGCGTAGCGGTCAGCATGGTTAGCTGCCGCCCCGGAGGTCCTGGGTTCGATTCCCGGCTCTGCCATGAAATTTGAAAAGTGGTACGAGGACAGGAACGGGGTCTACTCAGCCTCGGGTGGCCCAAATGAGTAGAGGGGGTTCGATTCCCCCTCAGCCATCCTCGAAGAGGTTTTCCGTGGTTTCCCACTTCGTCTTCGGGCAAATGCCGGGATGGTACCTTCTTCAAGGCCACGGCTGCCTCCTTCCCTCTTCCTTGTCTATCCATCCCTTACCTTCCCTCATGAGGCCCCTGTTCGCTTTGCATGTGAGGCCGCCTGGGCGAGGTGCCAATCCCACCTCACCAGTTGTATCCCTTCCGATTCGATGTTCCCAGCTCTAGGACACTGCCCGTAGGGGCGGTAGTGGTGAGTTACCTGGAGGGTAAACGACTAATAAAAACAACTTTTATTTCAGGCAAATAGCAATCGAAAATATCCACATAGTTTGTATATACACGTCTCTGTAGGGTCATGGAAAGATTTGTTAATTCAATTAGGGTTGTGAAAGCCATGCACAACCAGACGTGTAAAGACATGCCTCAACTCTCAAAGTTCGATGTTGCCCACGGCAGTAAATTACTGACACGGCTCCCTCGCATTTGTGCACCCTCAAATGCCAACTGACTGCGCCAGGATACGAACCTGCAACCTAAGGCCCAGCAAGCGAGAACGTTACCGCTGAACCACGCAGCCAGTCCGGTCGATTATGTCTCCAGATCCATAACATTCTTGAGATACTTCTTATCTTTCTTTCTTTCTTTCTTTCTTTCTTCAATGATGGTAGTAGTTTTTTCTAGGTTGTGGCGTTTAGTAGAGGTAAATAATTTCTAAGGTCTTCAACCAAGAAATTATTCTATTATACTCTTTGATAATAACAACGAGTTATAACTATACTCATACATTTAGGAGAAAGTAGGCGATATGTTCTTTACTGAACATCTTGTTGTCTCACGAGACTGATTTACCCAGTTTCAACCCTTACATCGGAATAAAATTCCTTAGCAGAGCCAGGATTCGAAACCAAGACTCTTGGATCCAGGGTCTCAATACGTACCCCGAGACAAAGAAGGCGGATTAATGCGAAGTGAAACGAAGGAACTTGAATTAAATAAACAATGAGTAAGTGAAAGTTAACGTGGTCTATTAGGCTATATCGTACCGTCATTTGTCTGGATTTAAAAATGGAAATCCACAGAATTCCATTTCAAGGATGGCCAACGGTGCGGTTTGATCCCACTCGTCTCACAAGCCCGGAGATAGGCCGGTGCCTCAACTCGCATAGCTACACCAGTTGGTATGTATAGTTATTTATAGGTCGTGAATTGCTGTTAGATTGGCTTGAAAGCTCCAGATAAGCTACGATCTCTGACTCGGTCAATCCTCCCACTTCTTGCCCTACAGCTCAGCGTGTCCTATGCAAAGCGATGTTCATCAAGAGCCGGCTCTATTTGAAGTAAGTCAGTCCATATATCACAGCCTCGATGGACAGGTGAATGTCACGAGAGAGCAATGCCAAAATCTCTCGTCCCCGACAAGTTAAGTCTTGCGTTTTATTCCAAGTAAGGCAACATACATCCTACACTGATACTGGATTGAACGTTTGCACTATATTTTATACTGGGATTATGGTATATTGCTGCATTTACTTTAACTTGAGGATAAGATAATATGCATGTAAATTATTTTATAGCAATACTGTTCCTTAATATGAAGCTATAGTACACACTGATGGTTGGATCCTCAGTTTAGGGGCTGCGACAACGCGGTCATGTAGCCACGTGTATTTTGGGTGTGTGTAGAATCTGTCCTCCTGGCGCAGGCAGTTGGCATTCGAGGGTCCACAAATTCAAGGGAGCCGTGTCAGTAGATTTACTGGTACGTTGAATATTCCTTTCGAGGCAAAATTCCGACGCCCCAGTGTCTCTAAAAGCCAGAGTAGTTAAAAGGGACGTAAAACTAATAACAGTATTATTATTAGAATCTGTCTGATAACCGGTGTTAATTGTGATGGTAGTGTTAGTGTGTGTTATCTGTAATTCAGGTAAGGACTGCAGACGATCAATTTCAAGTAGTTCCTACTTCTACTACAAAATGTTACTGTCAAAGACACCTAGCTCTAAACTTGGTTACTAGATGCCCCCTCAAAGGGCAGCTGACAGCGAACGTTGGAGCATAATAGAGCGTTAATCATTTTAACCTACAAATTTAGCTTCACACAATTGTAGTTAGTGGAAGGTAGTACACACTGACCTACTGTATGTAGAGGAATAAGTAATGTCTCATTGTTCACGCTATTTGTACAGGATTGAAAATCATGCATTTATTTCACTCCAGAATGCTGACCATATCCTCCAATCATTGAATAATTTAAATATAGTTTCCTATCAAGGTGCATCATCTTATAAATAAATCAGATAACAATGTAAACAATGCTATTAGACGTCTTAATTTCCCCTTTACATAAAAAATAAACACTATCAGGAATGTAATTGTGAGTTTAGGTCTTCGAGGAAATGTGCATATACTAGGTACATCCTTTTTCCTATTGTTGCAATCTCTGTTACGTTATTGTATGCCACAGTACTTTTTGACTAATTTTACAGAGAGTTAATATTGCACATGAATAACATCAGAGCCCAGGAGAAATTACGTTCTATACTAACTCAGGGGCAAAGTGAATATACTCTGCGAAACATATTGGCATGTATCTTTCTATAACATACGAAGACACCTCCCGGGGGCAACGCCGGGTACAATCGCTAGTCTTATATATATAACAAGATGTTCAGTAAAGAACATATAGCCTACTTTCACCTAAATGCATGGGTATTGTTATAACTCGTTGTCCTTTTCAAGGAGTATGATTGAATGTTGGTTATAGTAGCTTGTTGAAATACAACGTGCTATAGGGATATTAAACATGAATATGAGGTGCCCTTTGCTAGTGCTACCTCTGTACCAAATTTCGTTCAATTCGGTTTCACCGTGTTTGAATTGATAGGGGGAATCGATTTGCACACATACTTGGCCACCATCTGCAAACTATTGGGCTGATGTTCTTGCAGTTTGGTCAGAATATGTTTCCCACATAAAGATATGGTGTTGCAAAATTTGGTAGAGACTAGATTATTAGGTTGGGCGTAATTACATTTTAGCTTTTAACATTTGGGTGGCCGCGATTACGTTTCCGTCAAGATAGCGGTGATATAAAACATGACACTGAGGTGCCCTTTGCAAGTGCTACCTCTGTACCAAATTACGTTCATTCGGTTCCACCGTGTTCGAATTAATAGGGGGAATCAATTTTGACATAAAGATGGCCGCCATCCGCAAACTATTACGCTGATGACCTATTAGATTGGTCAAAGGATGCTCCCTCCATAAAGGTATGTTGTTGCAAAGTTTGGTAGAGATCGGATGGTTATGTTAGTCGTAATTTAACTTAAGCTTTGAACATTTGTGTGGCCGCCATTACGTTTCTGTCAATATGGCGGCGATATAAAACATGACACTGAGATGCTCTTTGCTAGTGCTACCTCTGTACCAAATTTCGTTCCATTCGGTTTCACCTTGTTTGAATTAAAAGGGGGAATCGATTTTCACACAAAGATGGCCGCCATCCGCAAACTATTAGGCTAATGACCTATTCAATTGGTCAAAGTATGCTTCCTCTATAAGGGTATCTTGTTGCAAAATTTGGTAGGGATCGGATGATTAGGTTAATCGTAATTTGATTTAAGCTTTGAACATTTGTGTGGCCGCCATTACGTTTCCGTCAAGATGGCGGCGATATAAAACAGGACACTGAGATGCCTATTGTTAGTACTACCTCTGTACCAAATATCGTTCCATTCGGTTGCACCGTGTTCGAATTAATAGGGGGAATCGATTTTCAAACAAAGATGACCGCCATCCGCAAACTATTACGCTGATGACCGATTAGTTTGGTCAAAGGATGCTCCCCCCATAAAGGTATGTTGTTGCAAAATTTGGTAGAGATCGGATGATTAGGTTAGTCGTAATTTGATTTAAGCTTTGAACATTTGTGTGGCCGCCATTACGTTTCCGTCAAGATGGCGGCGCAATAAAACATGACACTGAGGAGCCTTTTGTTAGTACTACCTCTGTACCAAATTTCGTTCCATTCGGTTTCACCGTGTTCGAATTAATAGGGGAAATCGATTTTCACACAAAGATGGCCGCCAATCGCAAACTATTACGCTGATGACCTATTATATTGGTCAAAGGATGCTCCCCCCATAAAGGTATGTTGTTGCAAAATTTAGTAGAGATCGGATGATTAGGTTAGTCGTAATTTGATTTAAGCTTTGAACATTCGTGTGGCCGCCATCACGTTTCAGTCAAGATGGCGGCGATATAAAGCATGACACTGAGGTGCCCTATGCTAGTGCTACTTCTGAACCAAATTTCGTTCCATTCGGTTCCACCGTGTTTGAATTAATAGGGGGAATGGATTTTCACACAAAGATGGCCGCCATCCGCAAACTATTACGCTGATGACCTATTCATTTGGTCAAAGGATGCTCCCCCCCATAAAGGTATGTTGTTGCAAAATTTAGTAGAGATCGAATGATTAGGTTAGTCGTAATTTGATTTATGCTTTGAACATTTGTGTGGCCGCCATTACGTTTCCGTCAAGATGGCGGCGATATAAAACATGACACTGAGGTGCCTTTTGTTAGTTCTACCTCTGTACGAAATTTCGTTCCATTCGGTTGCACCGTGTTCGAATTAATAGGGGGAATCTATTTTCACACAAAGATGGCCGCCATCCGCAAACTATTACGCTGATGACCTATTAATTTGTTCAAAGGATGCTCCCCCCATAAAGGTATGTTGTTGCAAAATTTGGTAGAGATCGAATGATTAGGTTAGTCGTAATTTGATTTAAGCTTTTAACATTTGTGTGGCCGCCATTACGTTTCCGTCAAGATGGCGGCGATATAAAACATGACACTGAGGTTCCTTTTGTTAGTTCTACCTCTGTACCAAATTTCGTTCCATTCGGTTGCACCGTGTTCGAATTAATAGGGGGAATTGAATTTCACACAGAGATGGCCGCCATCCGCAAACTATTACGCTGATGACCTATTGGTTTCGTCAAAGGATGCTCCCCCCATAAAGGTATGTTGATGCAAAATTTGGTAGAGATCGGATGATTAGGTTAGTCGTAATTTGATTTAAGCTTTGAACATTTGTGTGGCCGCCATTACGTTTCCGTCAAGATGGCGGCGATATAAAACATGACACTGAGGTGTCCTTTGCTAGTGCTACCTTTGTACCAAATTTCGTTCAATTCGCATTCACCGTGTTCGAATTGATAGGGGGGGACAGACATTCAGAGTACACACACTCACACACACACAGACACACACACACACACACACACACACAGACTCACACACACACATACACACACACACACACACAGACTCACACACACACACATACACACACACAGACAGACACTCTTTTTTCGCCCTGTGTTGATCTCATAAGTCTACTTTCATTTTTTGCAAAAATCGAAAGTAGGCTAAAAATGAATTGCTGTTCGTTAGTCTCGCTAAAACTCGAGAACGGCTGGACCGATTTGGCTAATTTTGGTCTTGAATTATTTGTGGAAGTCCAGAGAAGGTTTAAAAGGTGAATAAATATGAAAGTTGTAGCGCACGAGTAGATTCAACAAATGAGTGACGGCACGCGAATCGCTTAAAAAAAAGTCCCGTATGCGTTCATATTCCATTCATCCGATTGCTATCAAATTTTGGTTGTATTGTTGTGCACACTCCAGGAAAGGTTTCTGACTTAGTAAATCCACTTAACAATAGGTAGCGCACGAGTTGATTCAACAAATGTGCGACGACGGGCGAAGCGTTTCAAAAAAGTCCTGTATGCGTTCACATACCATTCGTCCGATAGCGATGAAACTTGGGTGAGAGGTTGTGTTCACTACAGGCAAGGTCTCTGGCTTATTAAATCCATGTTATAATAGGTAGCGCACGAGTAGATTCAACAAATAAGCGACGACGAGCGAAGCGTTTCAACAAAGTCCCGTATGCCTTCATATACCATTCGTCTGATAGTGATGAAACTTGGGTGAGATGTTGTGTACACCTCAGGGAAGGTTTCTGGTTTAGTAAATCGACTTAACAATAGGTAGCGCACGAGTAGATTCAACAAATGAGCGACGACGGCCGAAGCGTTTCAACAAAGTCCTGTATGCGTTCACTTACCATTCGTCCGATAGCGATGAAACTTGGGTGAGAGGTTGTGTACACTACAGGAAAGGTGTCTGGCTTAGTAAATCCATGTTATAATAGGTAGCGCACGAGTAGATTCAACAAATGAGCGTCGACGAGTGAAGCGTTTCAACAAAGTCCCGTATGTCTTCATATACTATTCGTCTGATAGTGACGAAACTTGGCTGAGATGTTGTGTACACCTCAGGGAAGGTTTCTGGTTAGTAAATCGACTTAACAATAGGTAGCGCACGATTAGATTCAACAATTCAGCGACGACGGGCGAAGCGTTTCAACAAAGTCCTGTATGCGTTCACATACCATTCGTCCGATAGCGATGAAACTTGGGTGAGAGGTTGTGTACACTACGGGCAAGGTTTCTCTCTTAGTAAATCCATATTATAATAGGTAGCGCACGAGTAGATTCAACAAATGAGTGACGACGAGCGAAGCGTTTTAATAAAGTCCCGTATGCGTTCATATACTATTCGTCTGATAGTGATGAAACTCGGGTGAGATGTTGTGTATACTTCAGGGAAGGTGTCTGGCTTAGTAAATCCACTTAACAATAGGTAGCGCCCGAGTAGATTCAACAAATGAGCGACGATGCGCTAAGCGTTTCAAAAAAGTCCCGTTTGCGTTCATATACTATTCGTCTGATAGCGATGAAACTTGGGTGAGATGTTGTGTACACTTCAGGGAAGGTTTCTGGCTTAGTACATCCACTTTACAATAGGTATCGCACAAGTAGATTCAACAAATGAGTAACGGCGTGCGTATCGTTAAAAAACATTCCGTATGCGTTCATATACCATTCATGCGATTGCAATGATATTTGGAGAAATGTTGTTTCCACTCCCGCAAAGATTTCTGGTTTAGTAAATCCATTTTACAATTGGTAGCGCACGATCGTCATGCGAATCGTTTAAGCAAAAACCCGTATGCGTTCATATGTCATTCATCCGATTGCGATGAAACTTTCATGAGTTGTTGTGCACACGCCAGGGAAGGTTGTCACTTAGTAAATCCATTTTACAATAGGTAGCGTACGAGTATATTCAACAAATGGGTGATGGCGCTCGAATGGTTTCAACAAACTCCCGTATGAGTTCATATACCATTGATTTCATTGCGATGAAAATTTGGTGAGTTGTTGAGCACGCTCCCATGATTTTTTTGAGATAGTAAATCAATTTTACAATAGTTCAGAGGTGGTTAACGGAAAAAGAAAAACAATATTGGGAATCCAAAGGCACTTCAACATACAGAGTTACAACGCCAACACTTTCTTTGATTGGCATTGCAACGCATGCCGGTTACAGCTAGTTTGAAATAAAAATTAAATTGAAACGAAGAGCAGCAGTGCACAGTTGGTACCAGGTCGCGGGTTCAAACCCGGCCGAAGTCGTCAGTTTTTTGAAATTCCCTTCTTTTGTAGGGTAAGTAAAGCCGGCTAGGCTGTCCCATGTCATAGATTTATAGTATGATTATGAACCTTGCACTAAATACACTTGTGAGAAGCTAAATTATAGGTTAAATTTGACTAACGCTCTTAGGTTCCAACGTTCGTCGCCAGGAGCCGACTGCGGTGACATCTAGTAAGCAAGTTCACAACTAATTGTTTGCCGACGGTGGCGTTTGGAAGCAAAAGTAGGAACTACTTGAAAATTCAATATCTGCAGTCCTTACTTGAATTAAAAACAGATAACACACACTAATACAGCCATCGCAATTAACACCGGTTATCAGATAGGTTCTACACACACCCAAAGTATACGGGGCAACATGACAGCGTTGTCGCAGCCCCTAAACTGAGGAACCAACCAAAAGTTCGCAGCCAGTGACTTTTTCTTGACGTGGGCCAAGTTTGTCTCCATGCCAACAATCATTGCCTTTATGGCAACATTTTGCCTTACCCCTGTCTCTGCTTCAAGAGAGTGAACTGAATTTTCCTACTTCCGCTGAAGGGAAGTTTTCGTTACTAATAATATCACCTAGTGGAGCGAAACGGCAATGCACTGATAACCCTCATCTATCTATGAGTCTGAGGGAGCAGTTTTTCTGCACTGTTGGCACGCAACAAAGTGTTTATTGGGTCGCCGTTAGATCGCGCCTGGTTTAACATATACTATATCCCGAGCACGGTCGAGTGCTTTCGCGCTTTGTGCCCACAACTATCGGCCGAGCGCTCTAATCGCTCCCCGCTGAGATAACAGCCCTACCACGCACCAAGGACCAGCCAATGGGGCACACCATTTTATTACTATTTTTTTTATCTCCACTGGACTTTTAATATTGGAGCGGATAATTCAAATACAGACTTCAACAAATATATCATGCATGCTATGTATAAATAGAGCGTGTAACTTAGTGTCTAGCCGGTCTAGCCTCTGCCGGAACAAACTTCAGTTAAAACTCAGCATTTTTTCTAGGTTTATGCCGTGTCTTGTTTTGGGTTTCGCCCAGGAAAACCAAGTTGACTTATCAGCGAACTCTTGATGCTCCGCGCCAGAACTTCCACAGGAGTAGCGAAATGTGCACTGCCTCCCTTCTTATGAAGCGCACATGCGCCTCTTTAACTTCGAGTGCTAAAAGCTCAAGCAGCTATTCAACTCCCTATAAAGGCTTCCTAAAAGACGGTATATTGGTTTTCACGGCCCGTGAATTAAAACTCAACAATTTTTAGCCTACTTTTCACATTTTGCAAAAATGAGGAAAAAGTAGACTTATGAGATCGGGCAAATGTGTGTCTGTCTGTCTGTCTGTCTGTCTGTCTGTCTGTCCTTCTGTCTGTCTGTCTGGCTGGCTGTGTGTGTGTCCTCCCCCCCCCTATCAACTCCTAAACGGCTGCAGCAATCGAAACAAAATTTGGTATGAGTAAACATCTATACCTGAATATCTCACGGCCATATTTGAAAATGATGTCAGTGCTACCAACTGCTGAAAAATCGCAATTGAAATTTGAGCTCCACGTTGGATATCTTGGAAGGTATGAATGGGAGCTTTTTCAAAATTGGCACACGTATAGATAATAATATTGCAGTTTAATTTCCAGGAGGCCATACATGGCAGTGTTGCCAAAATGATTATAAGCCTACTGATAGGTCCAAATTTTAAATGCATATAACATCTACACTATCAATTGGATTTAAACCAAATTTCGTATGTGGTATGTGTACATAAACAGATATGACTGAGCAAATTCTTAAGAGCCACCAGGGTTGCCAACTGTTAATAAATGCTCTCAATATTTTTATCCAAGTACCCATATATCAGAAAGTAAGCAAGCCGACAGCTTTAAACTATGCACACGTATAGTACCTGACATTCTATATTAATTTGGAGTAACTTATATACGTCAGCGCTACCAACATGATTCTAAGCCTGCTGAGAGGTCCAACTTTAAAAACATGAAACTTCTATACTATCATATGGATTTCAACCAAATTTCGTGATTGCTATGTGTACCATAACAGATATTACTATGCTGATTCTTAAGAGTAATCAGGGCTGCCAACTGTTAAAAAATACTGTCTCTCTTTTTGTTACCCTAATATCAATATATCAGAAAGTATGTAGTCAATAGCTCTAAACTTTGCACACGTATAGTACCTGGCATTCTAGATAAATTTGGAGTAACTAATATAGGCCTAACCAGTGCTGCCAAAATGATTCTAAGCCTGCTGATAGGTCCAATTTTAAAATGCATGTAACTTCTATACTAACTAATGGATTTAATTCAAAATTGACACAGCAATAGATCATATTATTTCAGATTATTTCTGACCAATACATGTATGTCATTGTTGCCAACATGATTTTACGAGCGCTGTTAGAAGCAATGTTTAACTGTGTAACGTTCATGCTGTCCATTGGACTTCAACCAAATTTTGTGTACCTTAAGAGATGGAACTAAGAATATATTCAGTCACCAGGGCTGCCAACTGTAGTTCTCTATTAAGATACATTTTGCCAGGTTTACAGTATTTCGAACTAATTAGAAATTTCGATATTGCCAACTTAATTTCGTCATAATTCTAGATAGATCCATATAGGTTAATCATTGGCATGAATCTTAAATTTTAAGAAAAGTAGGCTCTTTAGTTCGTCACGGAACTTCTTATTCTAGGTTTATGCTGTGTTAGTGGTAGTTCTCATTCCTACCTTAATTCTTGCACATTTGAACCTTTTGTACTATTCGTCCAGTAAGCACGTATTGGACTAATAAAGGTGTGTGTTGGGCAAAACACTCACAATAGTACATTATTCATCAAGTCTATATTGGCAATAATTAAGACACGAGTGGTTTACAGGAAAGCCTGGAACAGGTCTTCCAACGCGCCGTGATGAGCTTGAAATGATTTATTGATATATTCGAAGCCATTCCTCTGTGTTGCCTAGGAAATCTATTGTTGTTTGAGTCTTCAGTCTTTTGACTGGTTTGATGCAGGCCTCCATGCCTCCATGTCCTGAGCCAATCGTTTCATCGCTTCATAGCTACCACACCCTACATCCGAGGCAATCTGTTTAACATGTTCTAACCTTGGTATACCCCTAAAGTTCTTGTACTCGACCCTTCCTTCCATAACTAAGCTTGCTATTCCTGAGTGTCTTAGTATGTGTCCTACCAACCTATCTCTTCTCTTCATTAGCAGTCGCCAGAAATATCTCTCCTCTCCCACTTATCTTAATACCTCTTCGTATCTAACCTAATCTACCCTTCTGATCGACATCATTCTCCTGTAACACCACATTTCAAACGCTTCAATTCTCCTCTTTTCTGCTGGTTAGAAGTTTTTCAGTCGGTCAACACGAGTGCACGCAATTAGATTGGGTGGGGAGTTTCAATTAATTACTTAATGCCTGAAATAATTCACATGAATTACTTATACACTTATTAAAGCACTTCTCACACAAACGGAGGGGGAGGGGGCTAAAGAGCTTGACTAGTTTCGTTTGTCAAGTGATCATCATCAGATCTTCATCAGAAAAAATGCTGAGTTTTAATTCCTTGGCCGTGAAAGCCAATATACCATCTTTTTGGAAGCCTTTGTAGGGAGGTGACAGGCTGCTTGAGTTTTAGCTCTCACAAGTAATAAAGCGCAGGTGCGCTTCATAAGATGGGAGGTAGCGCGCAGTTCGCTACACCTGTGTGGGTCCGCCCACGGACACCAAGAGCCTGGTGATAAGCCTATCTTGGTGTTCCTGGGCGAAACCCGGCACAAGACACGGCATAAACCTAGAAAAATTGCTGAGCTTCTTCAAAACTTACTCATTTAGGTTTTCTTTAGGTTCAGTGGATATGTACCGTATATACAGTAACACTCATGTACAACAGTATTTAGTCTACAATTATTGAACTACAGAAGTTTTTATTGAGCTTTGTAACGAGTGGGATTTTAAGCAATTTGTTGTTCCGTTAGTCTATTACACTTCTAAAGTGTTGTGTTTTAGTTGGTGCTTTGTATGTAAGTTATATACATGTGAAAGGTATTATACCGAGGTCATAAGCACTGAATTTTCGAGGAAAGGGACTTATCAATACGCATTTAAAATCCCCAATCTGGCTAATGATTCATCTCATGGCTTTTTTTAACCAATGACAAGCGACCTATCCAGTTAGCCACAAAGTCCAACAAATCTCGTGTGGCCCACACAGACCAATAAAAACACACAAATACTGTCAGACACACACACACACAGACAAACTGAAAGATCTACAGACGTATATAGTCAGAAAAACAAATATGGAGACAGACACACACATAAATTGTCAGACAGACATAGACCGACAGACACGCACACACACAGACGATAGACAGTCAGATACACGCTCATACACATGGACAAAAGATGATCTCATAAGCCTCGTCGATCTCACATATTTATGGTATGCAAAAGAACCTACATATACAATTGGTAGCGTGCAGGTAATGGTGTAGGTTATTTGGTTAGAATCGCTCTGTCAAGTTCCAACGTTCGCCGCTAGGTGTCAGTGACAGTGGCATCTCTGGTATCCAAAGTTGGAACTACTTGTAATTGAACTTAATGGGGAGCTATGGGCGTTCAATTAAAATACCCCGCTATGGCCATTGGCTGCAATTCAAATATAGTAAGCCTTTTTCTTAGCGTATGGCTTTTAGTGCCGGGAGTGTCCGAGGACATGTTCGGCTCGCCAGTTTTGTTGCTGCTTCGAGGCGGACACCCGATGGGTGAGCTACAAGTACCGTCGCGTGTGGAGTGTTGTCTGTGGAGGCAAGTTTGAATGTAAGGACGAGGAGTTGGAAGGTAGCGGCTGTGGCCTATAGTAAGGGACCAACACCGGCATTTGCCTGGAAGGAAGATAGGAAACCACAGAAGACCATCTACAAGGTTGCCGGCGGGGGGATTCGAACCTCCTCGCCTCCCGGATGTGAGCAACTGCCAGCAGTCATGCCATAACGACCATGGCTAACTCACCCGGTATAATAAACCTATTTTCATCATACGAATTCATCATAATGATGATTGGCTAAAAAGAGGTCTGACGTTTCGAACAATTAGGTACTGGAAAGATTAAAGGATAGTCAATTTAAGTTGGAAAATGAAAGCCAAGAAGTGTTATCCATGCTACTTAGTAGCACAATCCACCGAGTGCAGCACCATAGTGAGGTAGGAGCTAACAGATTTCATAGACTTCAGTCCGAGGTCATCAGTTAGCAGGAGCGGACGCCATAGGACTCAGGTTTTTGAACAACGGATAAGTGCAAATAACCTTATTACATTATAGTAGGAACGGTTAATTTAGAATATAATTATCGACATCATTCCTGAATTTATTCACAATAATATTTCAATAGATCTCAGGAAACATACTTAAACTGCATTATTATTAATAGGAATAATAACACAACAACCATAAAAGTGAACTATACTGTCTGTAAATACGTTTGATGCGTTACACAAGATTTCACAAACTTATGTAATCTAATAGCACATTATGCAACGAGCCTATAAAGGCAATAATTAAGACACGAGTATGTTTATAAAACGAGCGTATGCGAGTTTTATAATTTCCATACGAGTGTCTTAATTACCATTATAGGCGAGTTGCATACGACTGTTTATGTTCGACGATAATTATTATTACTATTTTATGTTCGAACATAAATATTCATAAATATCTGCCGAGATTTCGCCAGTTTTATGTACTTAACAGAGCGCATGAGACGCAGGGAATGCCTTGTATTTGACCATGGCCACCTCAATTACTCTACTATGACACTAGGCCAAGCAGTGAAATTTACATTAGAAGGCCGTGGAACTCAGCGCATCAAATTATCTAGTTGGTCAAACAACTGTTTCTTGAGCTCTGATTGGTGGGAGAAACTGTTTCATAATGAAAAATAGTGTTATAATGAGCCTCATTATAGTACAGTTTTCTGACATATAATAGTCAGGGTCGAACATAAACATTTTATACATACAGTAAGTGTAATTCATAAGCATCGTACACTAAGCATAAGTAAGCAAGATCTGAAGATCTTCGAAACATGTCATCCAATTAAGCATCCCTTATTTTTGCACAAAAAGCATGTTATTTTGTGCTACATATCTCATGTAATATTTTTCAAGTAAGGTCATGTTTCTGGCGACTGCTAATGAAGAGAAGAGCTAGGTTGGTAGGACACATACTAAGACACCCAGGAATAGCAAAGTTAGTTGTGGAAGGAAGGGTCAGGGATAAGAACTGTAGGGGTAGACCAAGGTAAGAATATGTTAAACAGATTGCCTCGGATATAAGGTGTGGTAGCTATGTAGGGATTAATCGATTAACTCAGGACAGGAGCGCTGCATCAAACCAGTCAAAAGATTGAAGACCCAAACAACAACATATAAATACTTGTTTTCCCACCTAATGTAATTGGGCACAATATGTGTTGACCGACTGAAAAGCTTTCTTTATTTTGGAAGAACTGCAAACGAAACACCTGATTGCCAGAATACAGAAGGCAGTGCTGCTGGATACCTGTCGTATTGTTAGGTTATGTTTATCACAGTAAGATTTACTTGATACTTGATTGCGAAAGCCATATCTTGAAGAATGAATTGTACCATATTGATGATGAGAAATTAAAGATAATAATAATACTGTTATTGGTCGTACGTTCCTTTTAACTACTGCAGCTCATAGAGACGCCGGGGTACAGGAATCGTGTTAAAGATGGCGACTGACAGAAGTGACCTTTGTTCACGAGTGCACCACTGTACTCACGCCCGCGTACATCAATAATTCCCGTATGGAGTAGTATTGACTGTCCATGGGCGTGCTATTTCATTAAACCATTTACGTTATCTGGTGCAGCCTGCTGTCCGACAGTTAATTGAGTTCTCCGTTGATCCATCTTTTTTTTTTCTTTTTTTCCTAAAAAAAATCGCTCTTTATACCGTGAAGCGAGTGACTAAGCCAATGATTTCAAATCACAGGGTGAGGAGAATGCCTCAATTTACAGACCAGCTATGGCACAGCGCAAAGAAATGGGTGACGCCAATGGTGAATGAAGCCCATAAACAGGATGATCAGCTCGGAGGAAGGTTCGAGTTGGTCCCGTGGAACTGTACCCAGAAGTCACGGACACATCTGATGATAATAATGATGATAATTGTTGTTTTAAGGGGCCTAACATCTAGGTTATCTGAGTAGGGCCTCCAGTGAAAATATTCGTCTGCGCATTATTACCGTTAACCCTAGATGAAGTGGACTGTTTGCCATCTTTTGATGAATGCAGTACATTTGCACAGGCTAGAGTAAAATGTGGCTTTTCACCGATGTCTCAGTCTCACTCATGGCTGTGATTATATGGAAGCTGCTGAGGTATGGGTGGTGCTTAGTAATGACATTCAGGGCACAGTCAGTGCTTGTGGATGCTCATAGGGTTAGTACTGCTGTTCTGACTCAGTGAGGAAAGCAATGGCAAACTACCTCACTCCTCATCTTGCCTAGTACGCCTCAATATAGGTCTGCCTTGGGCTTTTGTGAGTATCTACCCACATAACCTAACGGCGGTACTTTTTGAGGATCCAATCAGCCTTCGGGCTGACTACCTAACAGACTAGATGAGGGGAGGTTATTTTACCTGTTTTAATGTTTTCTTATAAATGCCCCTGCCTCGCACCTGGAGGCGGGTTCGATTCCCGACTCTTACAGGGAATTCAGAAAATGACGGGAGTGCTGAAACGGGGTGCACACAGGAAAAGTGAGTAGCCAATTGAGTAGCTGTCCGATAGTGAGGCAGCGCCCCGGTCACGGAGACCAAGATTAACGGCCGAGGGGACCCAACGTTCTGACCACGCGTCACCCCATAATTTGCAGACCAAATGGCTGCGCAGCAGTCACTTGATAGGCCAAGTATCTGCATGGGCTGTAGTGCCACGGGGTTTGGTTTTGGATCCATTGAATGGGGATGTATTCATTTCAATCTTTGCTAATGAAATGTAAATTCGATTCTTGTAAATATCAAGAAAGTCATTCAAATAAAAAAGTGACAGTCAGTCTGAAATACTAGACTTTGTATCATTTTAAATGCTACAAATGCTGAAAAATGCTAGAAAGGCTGGACTCTTGACATGTCAGAAAATTATCTGCATAATACTTATCTTGCTTATCTTGTTTCAAATTACTCGCGAACGGCAAGTGCAAACCAAGGGCAAACCAAGGTCAAGCGCGAGAGATGCCGTCACGCTCACCAGAGCGCGCGGGGAAGTGCCCCTTCCATCCATTCTAAGAACACTTATAGTGGGCGATGTATTGAAGAATGAGATATGCTCTCGCGGACTTTTTTGTAGAACTTTTCATCTGACCAATTCTTACGCTCATAGTATATTGATATTTTTAACGGTTTGCCCAGCGTAATCTTAAGAAGCGCATGGACGCCAAGTTTGTTTTCGACTTTTTCACTGAAATCGTTACTGCTTGGCTTCCTTTGATCATACATAAATTATTTTCTACAGAATCTTTCCTCGAGAAATCATTTACAGAATGGTGAAAACCGCATCAAAATCCATCCAGTGGTTCTCGAGATTACCTGTGACATCCAAGATTCGGGGATTTTTGTCTTATACTAACGAAGTAGAGATTGTCGGGGAACACATGCACCAAGCAGTACTATGACGTCACACACCTCAGTGCATCTGGGTACATTTCGTCCCGTCACCTTAACGTAACGCCAAATCCCAGCGAAACGACGAAGTCGACAAGATCATTTAAAATGATTTAAAAAAGGTGGTCGAATATTCACAATTGAAGAAATCTATCCGACCGACCAGGGGCTCAACTATATCCAGCCCCTTCGGAGATTGACGGTTATCCGCATAGGCAGGTTTCGACCGTGGTCCCATACTAGAACGAATCAAAAGGAAGGACTTGACCTCCTTGTGGCTGTTGCTAAATAAATAAATAAATATTGATGTTATTATCACATTTAACTACACATCATGGCGTAACTCCTTTGCTGTCATCGTTGAGGTTCAAGTTTGATTCTCGGAACTGCCAAAAAATGTAATTCTACTCTGAGGGTTGAAATTGGGTAGACTGAGCGTCGAGGGGGAAAACTGAGAAATGAAGGGTTCGATTTCCACCTCGACCATCCTGTGAGAGGTTATCCGTGGTTTCACACTTCTACTCCAGGCAAATGTCAAGATGGTACCTAACTTATGGCCACGGCCGCCTTCTTCTCAATCCTCACCTGAATTACAAACACACAAATACCCCAAGTGCAATAATAACAACGTAATGATATGAGACAGTAGTAAGTTTTAATTTTATTTTTGATTTCATAATTATTTTCATTATCACCCAAATTATGAGGGGCATATGACCTAGGTGTTTCACCACTTTAAACACACTTGTGCTTGAACATGGAGTGTGTTAGTTCTCATATTTGTAATATCAATTAATAATCCAAGTTCTGCCTACTGTGGAATTTGTCTGCTATCACGTGAAGTCACACCGATGAATAATGATTCTACTGTAGGCGTTCTCTTGATTAACACAGTGGCTGCGACAATGAAGGCATTCAGCGAGTCAGGGATTGCTCTAGCGTAGTGTTATTTACACCTCCCAGAACCAGAGATACGGAACAGCAATCAACAAAAAAATATTGTGCGAGATAAATTTCTCATACGGCCCTACCACTCGGAGTAGGCCTATCATGGAATATTCATAGCGCATTAGGGCACTTAGTCCATCGGTTACAAATTCAGCTCTTTGAAATTATCAACAGACGTGACATAGATTACCTAATGCTAGTGAAGGAAGGAAGATTGTAGTTTTACGTGACCGTGAATCTTGTGATTATGAGCCACGGGAAGGCGTTGTTATATAGAACCTAAAAACAATACAGGAGTTACGACGTACCAAGTTATTCTTAGTCACTCGCGCAAGATTTGCTCATTAATCTACAGTGAAATCCTTCTCTAAAAGACGAAACTTCGTAAGGCCGGCGCGGCAGATAGGCCACTGGGTATAGCAGCCTGTCGAACAAGTAGGAGTCCACGCAGCATGGCCTGCTTTGGATTAGACGGTCGCGCAACATTGCGTCGAGCAAGATGGGTAATAATCTCAAACAACAACTTCGTTGCGGCAAAGTCTGCGGATTTGTATTTCGGACATTCGACCCGATTGCGAGGAAATGTAGTGAACCCTTGCAAAGAAGCATATGAGACTCAATTTCGGGGGGTGTAACAGTCCATTTCGTAAAGTTGTTGTTAAGCGCTTCTTATAATATGCAGGGTAACATATAACAAAATAACATGCAGGAAAAAGCGAATACCAGGATTAAAACATATGAATTTAATAACAGATCAACAAATTTACACTATTTACAACAACAAAAACAAGGTCTCCCAAATGACACCCTCTTGAATTAATAAAATTGCCAAATTAGGCCTGATCTCAGGAGAGATCGTAAACATCTGGACCAAATGTCCCAAATTACTGCAATGACATGTGCGGCTTTCTACATGCGTTACGATGTGTACAAATTAATGCGAGATTCGTTACCATCCAGTAAACCTTCAGGGGACGAATCTGCATTATCTTAGAGCTAGACAGACACAAGGAACCAACTAAACACTAATTAAACTAATCCGACACTTCCTACACTAAATAAGACAAATATAATTTCCGCTTGAAATTGGAATCAAAGAACTGCCGTAGCAAACAACATTAACGCCTAAAATTAGGACTTTTCAAATCAACACAAGTAAATTAACACGTGACCAATCAAGAAAAATACACATAAGGCCGCTTGCCATTTTTACAAGAAAAATACAAAATACACCCAACGGTGTCACAACAGATAAATCTAACAATGAAATGAGACACAGAAATCACTAATCTCAAAGCCAACATTTACATCATAAACAAATATTTCATTTCATACGATATGCGGTAATTCGTAACGGACATGGCGAACTCCCAATTTAAATTATGATCCAATGACCATTAAAAGAACAGGTTTGCTACAGATAGCTTACAGAGGTCAGTCGGTCAGCTGGACTGCCTAAACGATGAATCACCAGACATAGACGGGCGCAAAGTGGAATCTGCACATCTGTCAACCCACGTGTCAATTACCTCGACCTGCCGTAGCAATGGCTCGAGTCTCGAAGAAGCGTGCTCCAAATAGCACATAATATACGTGTGTGTGTCAAAAAACAATATCTTAGCATTTCCCAAGGAAATCCAAGAATCAGCACTGGACAAGGTACAGTAGCCTCTAAGAGCGCTCTGCCTTTCCATAAAAATACAACCACAATATTATGAGGGCGGTAGGCACGTTCTACCCCTCATCACGAAGAATCAATACACACACCTTGACACAATACACACACCAGAATCACACGTATGGGTTTGACAGAAACCTGAAATAAAGGACATAAAATATTTTCCACTGACTTGCGCTCCCAATCTAGTCCGTGACTAAAGAAAAAAAAAGGAATCTCCAAAAAAACTCAAAAAATATAGAACTAAGGTGTTCTACAGTGACATCTTAACTTGTTGCGCTCGGCAACCCTAGTATGAATAAAAACCTGTTCGTAAAACATCTAACAACTTTTACCACCTTTTCCTACTAAAAATGAATTTGAATAAAAGCACCATTTATCGACCATGACGAATTTCGCATTCGCATGAATAAAAATCAAATACACACGCCGTGCATACTAATAATGACTCATAAGAAAAAATATACAATCAAACAAACATTTTGGCCACGTGCCAACGTACATTTAAATATAACAGTGTCGGCGCACAAAAATCTAAATACACAAGAAAAACAATGAATAAAATATTTACAACGTTCCCGCGTCTAATCTAACTACATATTGAATAAATCAATGGTTTGTACATCACCGTGCAGCTTGTAGAAAATCAACCTCCATCCCAAGGCATTTCCACACGGAAAATCTACTCGTTCATCGTCGACGTTCTGGTAGAGGCGTAGCACTTCATTCCACCAATCGACCTTCCCGTAGACATCTTGGCGTGGCTTCTTGGAAAGAAATGTTCAAAGTTATTAGTCTACCTAGCTAGAATCGCTATGAGCTACTGACTTTCACTCAAAATAATGTCCTGGGCGATTACTCAACGTTGAACTGGCCCTATCTAAGCATTTGCTTACTTCACACGCATATATACATCACACAAAATATAACACAAAATTTACAGAAAATATTACACTCTTCGTTCAGCACGCAACTGGCTTTTAACAAGTCTCTCAAATTACGTCTACCGCGTAGCGCTTATCTCGACTAGAGATCTCCCTCCGCTAAGCGTGCACACTGCTCCCACGAGCACAATAATGTTCGTTAGACAGACGTGAAGTATGCTCACTAGAGCCTGATAAAATCGTGACTCAAACTGGCGTGAACGATGCTCTTCGGAGCCCGATAAAGTTGTGTCTCAAACTACTCATCACAGATCAATTTATTAGAAACTGACAGAAAGGGGTGGAGTGGGGGCAATCTGTGAAAATAATCTGTAATTTGCAACTCACAGACTTGGGACTAGTATCAATCTTCTTCTTTTCATGCAAACGTCTCAATGGACTCATGCGGAATCCTATCGCATCGGCGGTTCTTCATACACGTGTTTTAGCGACTTTTTTTAAGGTACGCAACTTTCCGCGTGGTTTAGGCGTCCTCTCTCCTGATTCGCTGATTCAATCGTGTATCGGTTGGAACTTCACCTCTGGCACGCCCATAATGACGCCGACTTGGATGCGCGCTCACCCTGAATTTGTCCTTGAACTCGGCTTACCCGGTCATCGTCAGGAATAACTACCACGCCACCTCTGTTGCAAGCGTTGCGACACACTACCTGTCGTCCCTTTGTCAATCTCCAACATGTACTGCCTGGATATCAGTAATAATAATAATAATAAAAATCATGAAGCCTTATGGATCGGCAAATCAATAAGGGTTCAGTAGGATAATTATAAAATGTTGTTCTAGCAATGTTGACACCATCACATGGTTATGAAAGCCGGACGTCCTCGGATATGGAAAATATCTTACTGCTGTAAATACATGATTCAACTTATTGAAAAGGTTAAAACGGTTTATTATAGATAATTTACCGTAGAATTCAATCAGACCATCAGTTGAATTTTTACCAATTATTATATTCATTTGGGCCCCATTTTTTTCAAAAACCAAAAACATTTAAAACATCAAAACGGGGAGAGATATAAAAATATGATAAGGGGTAGACAAGTTGCTAATCACTGAGATCTTACAACAGTAGATTTAACTTTTTCGATAGGATCGACGGTTTTCGAGATATAACGTTTCGAAGAAAAGAATGAAATTCACGGCCCAAAAAAAAAAAAAAAAAAAATGTTGAGAGATATCAAAAAATCATAAGAGTTAAAAAAGTTGCTAATAACTGAGGTCCTATATCTGTAGATTTAACTTTGTTCGATACGGCCAACCGTTTCCCAAAAATAACGGTTCGAAAAAAAAGGAAGACATTCAGGGCCCCAGAAAATGAAAACGGTGAGAGATATCAAAAAGGGGTAAAAAAAAAGGATGAAATTCAGGGCCCCCAAAAAAGGTCCGGCCCTGCACCGATCTCAACGCCCGACAACAGAGTTCCTCACAGGCCCGATTTCTTTCCTCGTACCACATTTCAACTCGATATCTTGAAAATTCCGACCTGTAGTTTGCTAAACGTGAAAACGTCACGCACATACGTACATTTTCAGGGCCCCCCAAAAAGACAACGGTGAGGGATATCAAAAAATCCTTTTGTGTAAGAAAGTTGCATACCGCGGATATTGTACACCTGTACATTTAACGCTTTTCGATACGACCAACCGTTTCTGAGACATATCGATTCCAAAAGAGTTTCAAATTCAGGGCCCCCAAAATGATCCGGCCCTGCACTGATTTTAACGCCCAAAAATACGGTTCCTCATAGGCTCTAGCTATTTTACCGCTCCGAATTCCAGCTTGATATCTTGAAAATTGCGACCTGTACTTTGCTAAACCCAAAAATGTCACGCACATATGAACACATTCAGGGCCCCCAAAAAAAAGACAACGGTGAGAGATATCAAAAAATCGTTATGATTAAAAAAAGTTGCATACCGCGGAGATCTTACACCTGTACATTTAACGTTTTTCGATACGACCAACAGTTTCCGATATATATCGATCCCAAAAAAAGGGATGAAATTCAGGGCCCCAAAAAAGGTCCGTCCCTGCACCAATTTTAACGCCCAATAACAGGGTTCTTCACAGGCTCTAACTCTTTCACCGCCCCAAATTTCAGCTTGATATCTTGAAAATTGCGACCTGTACATTGCTAAACCCAAAAATGTCACGCAAATATGAACATCTTCAGGGCCCAAAAAGAAAGAAAATGGTGAGAGATATCAAACAAGAAGTTCCGTGAAGAACTATACAGCCTACTTTTCATGCCAATGATTATTCTACAGTATATGAACCTATCTAGAGTAATGACGAAATTAAGTTGGTAATATCGAAATATCTAATTAGTACAAAATATACCTGGTATAATGTAGCCTAATAGAGCACTACAGTTGGCAGCCCTGGTGACTGAATATATTCTTAGTTCCACCTCTTAAGGTACAGAATACAAAATTTGGTTGAAGTCCAATGGACGTTACATGCAGTTAGACACTGGATCTATCAGCACGCGTAAAAGCATGTTGCCAACAATACCATGCGTGTGCTGGTCAGAAATAATCTGAATTATTATGATATCTTGTTGTGCCAATTGTGGATGAAATCCATTTGTTAGTATAGAAGTATTAGTATAGAAGTTAGTATTTTAAAATTGGACATATCAGCAGGCATAGAATCATGTTGGCAGCACCGCCTTGTATTAATTACTCCAAATTAATCTAGAATGTCAGGTGCTATACGTGTGCAAAGTATAGAGCTGTTGGCTTGCATACTTTCTGATATATTGATATTAGGGTAAAAAGAATATAGACAGCATTTATTAACAGTTGGCAGCCCTGATTGCTCTTAACAATACTTATAGTCATATCTGTTATGGTACACATTGCACATACGAAATTTCGATGAAATCCACTGATAGTATAGAAGTTACATGTATTTAAAAATTGGTACTATCAGCAGGCTTATAATCATGTTGGTAGAACTGACGTATATAAGTTACTCCAAATTAATCTAAAATGTCAGAATATACGTGTGCATAGTTTAAAGCTGTTGGCTTGCATACTTTCTGATATATTGGTATTTGGATTTAAAAAAATAGAGAGAGCAATTATTATCAGTTGGCAGCCCTGGTGGCTCTTAAGAATACGCTCAGTCATATCTGTTTATGTACAGATATTACATACATAATTTGGTTGAAATCCAGTTGATGGTGCAGAAGTTATATGCATTTAAACATTGGACCTATCAGAAGGCGTAAAATTATTTTGGCAACACTGTCATGGTTGGCCTCCTGGTAATTAAACTGAAATAGTATTATCTACAAGTGTGCCCATTTTGGAATAGCTCCCATGCATACCTTGCAAGATATCCAACATGGAGCTCAAATTTCTAGTGCGTTTTTTCAGCAGTTGGTAGCACTGACATCATTTTCAAATATGGACGTGAGCTATTCCGGTGCACATCTTTACTCATACTAAATTTGGTTTTGATTGCTGCAGCCGTTTAGGAGTTGATAGCGGGGGGGGGGGGGGACACACACACACAGCCAGACAGACAGACAGACAGACAGAAGGACAGACAGACAGACAGACAGACAGACACACATTTTCCCGGATCGATCTCATAAGACTACTTTTTCCTCATTTTTGCAAAATGTGAAAAGTAGGCTAAAAATCGTTATGAGTAAAAAAAGTTGCATACAGTGGAGATCTTACACCCGTACATTTAACGTTTTTCGATACGACCAGCCGTTTCCGAGATATATCGATTCCAAACAAAAGTTTGAAATTCAGGGCCCCCCAAAAAGATCCGGCCCTGCACCGTTTTTAACGCCCGACAATAGGGTTTCTCACAGGGTCTAACTCTTTCACCGCTCCAAATTTTAGCTCGTTATCTTGAAAATTGCGACCTGTACTTCGCTAAACCCAAAAATGTCACGCACAATGGACATCTTCAGGAACCCAAAATACGAAAACGGTGAGAGATATCAAAAAATCGTTTTCAGTATAAAAGTTAAATACCGCGGAGATCTTACACCTGTACATTTAACATTTTTCCATACGGCCAACCATTTCCGAGATATATCGATTCCAAAAAAAAGTTTGAAATTCAGGGCCCCCCAAAAAGATCCGGCCCTGCACCGTTTTTAACGCCCGACAATAGGTTTTCTCACAGGGTTTAACTCTTTCACCGCACCAAATATTAGCTCGATATCCTGAAAATTGCGACCTGTACTTCGCTCAACCCAAAAATATCACGCACAATGACCATTTTCAGGGCCCAAAAAAAAAGAAAACGGTGAGAGATATCAAAAAATCGTTTTAAGTAAATAAGTTGCATTCCGCGGAGATCTTACACCTGTACGTTTAACGTTTTTTGATACGACCAACAGTTTCCGAGATATATCGATTCCAAAAAATAGTTTGAAATTCAGGGCCCCCAAATAAAATCCGGCCCTGCACCGTTTTTAACGCCCGACAATAGGTTTCCTCACAGGTTCTAACTCTTTCACCGCACCAAATTTCAGTATGATATCTTGAAAATTGCGACCTGTACTTCGCTCAACCCAAATATGTCACGCACAATGGACATTTTTAGGGCCCCAAAACAAGAAAACGGTGAGAGATATCAAAAAATCGTTATGAGTAAAAAGTTGCATACCGCGGAGATCTTACACCTGTACATTTAACGATTTTCGATGCGACCGGCCGTTTCTGTGATATATTTATTCCAAAACAAGGGATGAAATTCAGGGCCCCAAAAAAAGGTCCGGCCCTGCACCGATTTTAGCGCCCAACAATAGGGTTCGTCATAGGCCCTAACTCTTTCACCGTACCAAGTTTCAGCTTGATAACGTGAAAATTGCGACCTGTACTTTGCTAAACGCAAAAACGTCACGCACATACATACGTACATACAGACAGACTTTTTTTGAATTTTTTTTCATCTCCGATTCGATTGGTACAGGTTTGAACACTGGGCGACGCTTAGTTTCCGAGATCTCGAAAAATCCTACCACGGCTATATGAAAGCCTATAGGATCTAGATCCGGCTTTCATAATAAGTAGGAGACCACGCAGCACGATCTGCTTTTGATGAGACGGTGGCGCAGCAGCAAGGGGCCAGCAAGAGGGTTATAATCTCAAACAACAACTTCGTTGGCGGCAAGGCCTGCGGAATTGCATTTCGGACCTTCGACCCAATTGCGAGGAAATGTAGGAAAATTATAAAATGTTATTCTAGGCAATTCTGATACCATCACATGGTTATGAAAGCCGGACGTCCTCGGAAGTGGAAAATATCTTACTGCTGTAAATACATGATTCAACTTATTGAAAAGGTTAAAACGAGTTATTATAGATAATTTTCCGTAGAATTCAATTAGACCATCAGTTGAATTATTACCAGTTATTATATACATTTGGGCCCCATTTTTTTTTTCAAAAACCAAAAACATTTAATAACATCAAAACGGTGAGAGATATCAAAATATGATATAGGGTAGAAAAGTTGCAAATCACTGAGTTCTAACACCTGTAGACTTAACTTTTTTCGATAGGATCGACGCTTTCCGAGATATAACGATTCGAAAAAAAGAATGAAATTCACGGCCCAAAAAAAGGAAAATGGTGAGAGATATCAAAAAATCATAAGAGTTAAAAAAGTTGCTAATCACTGAGGTCCTAAGTCTGTAGAGTTTACTTTGTTCGATACGGCCAACCATTTCCCAAATATAACGGTTCGAAAAAAAGGAAGAAATTCAGGGCCGCAGAAAATCAAAACGGTGAGAGATATCAAAAAATCTTAAGGGTTGAAAAAGTTGCTAATCACTGAGATCTTAGACCTGTAAATTTAACTTTGTTAGATACGGCCAACCGTTTCCCAGATATAACGGTTCGAAAAAAAAGGAAAACATTCAGGGCCCCAGAAAAGGAGAACGGTGAGAGATATCAAAACATCATCAATGGTAAAATAAAGGATGATATTCAGGGCCACAAAGAAAGGTCCGGCCCTGCAGCAATTTTAACGCCCGATAACAGAGTTCCTCACAGGACCAATTTCTTTCCCCGAACCACATTTCAACTCGATATCTTGAAAATTGCGACCTATAGTTTGCTAAACGTAAAAAAATCACGCACATACGTACATTTTCAGGGCCCCAAAAAAAGACAACGCTGAGAGATGTCAAAAAATCGTTACGGGTAAGAAAGTTGCATACCGCGAGGATTTTACACCTGTGTATTTAACTTTTTCGATATGACCAACCATCTCCGAGATATATCGATTCCAAAAGAGTTTCAAATTCAGGGCTCCCAAAAAAGATCCGGCCCTGCACCGATTTTAACGCCCAAAAATAGGGATCCTCATAGGCTCTAGCTCTTTCACCGCTCCAAATTTCAGCTTGATATCTTGAAAATTGCGACTTGTACTTTGCTAAACCCAAAAACGTCACGCACATACGCATATCTTCAGGGCCCCAAAAAAGAAAACTGTGAGAGATATCAAAAAATCGTTTTGAGTAAAAAAGTTGCATACCGCGGAGATCTTACACCTGTACATTTAACGTTTTTCGATTCGACCAGCCGTTTCCAAGATATATCGATTCCAAAAAAAAAGTTTGAAATTCAGGGCCCACGTAAGAGATCCGGCCCTGCACCGTTTTAACCCCCGACAACAGGTTTCCTCACAGGGTCCAACTCTTTCACCGCTCCAAATTTCAGCTCGATATCTTGAAAATTGCGACCTGTAGTTCGCTAAACCCAAAAATGTCACGCACAATGGACATTTTCAGGGCCCCAAAAAATCGTTTTGAGTAAAAAAATTGTATACCGTGGAGATCTTACACTGTACATTTAACGTTTTTCGATACGACCAACCGTTTCCGAGATACATTGATTAAAAGAAAAGTTTGAAATTCAGGACCCCAAAAAGAGATCCGGCCCTGCACCGTTTTAAACGCCCGACAATAGGTTTCCTCACAGGGTCTAACTCTTTCACCGCACCAAATTTCAGTTTGATATCTTGAAAATTGCGACCTGTACTTAGCTAAACCCAAATATGTCACGCACAATGGACATTTTCAGGGCCCCATAAAAAGAAAACGGTGAGAGATATCAAAAATTCGTTATGAGTAAAAACGTTGCACACCCCGGAGATCTTACACCTGTACATTCAACGTTTTTCGATACGACCAGCCATTTCCGAGATACATTGATTCCAAAAAAAAGGGATGAAATTCAGTGCTCCAAAAATGTCCGACCCTGCACCGATTTTAACGCCCAACAATAGAGTTCCTCACAGGCCCTAGCTCTTTCACCGTACCAAATTTCAGCTTGATATCTTGAAAATTGCGACCTGTACTTCGCTAAACCCAAATATGTCACGCACAATGGACTTATTCAGGGCCCCAAAAGAAGAAACCGGTGAGAGATATCAACAAATCGTTATGAGTAAAAAAGTTGCATACCCCGGAGATCTTACACCTGTACATTCAACGTTTATCGATACGACCAGCCGTTTCCGAGATACATTGATTCCAAAAAAAGGGATGAAATTCAGGGCCCCAAAAAATGCCCGGCCCTGCACCGATTTTAACGCCCAAAAATGGTGTTCCTCACAGGCCCTAGCTCTTTTATCGTACCAAATTTCAGCTTGATATCTTGAAAATTGCGACCTGTACTTTGCTAAACGCAAAAATTTCACTCACAATGGCCATTTTCAGGGCCCCAAAAAAACTAAACGGTGAGAGATATCAAAAAATCGTTTTGAGTAAAAAAGTTGCATACCGCGGAGATCTTACATCTGTACATTTAACGTTTTTTGATACGACCAACCGTTTCCGAGATATATCGATTCAAAAAAAAGTTTGAAATTCAGGGCCCCCCAAAATGATCCGGCCCTGCACCGTTTTTAACGCCCGACAACAGGTTTCCTCACAGTGTCCTACTCTTTCTCCGCTTCACATTTCAGCTCGATATCTTGAAAATTGCGACCTATGCTTCGCTAAACCCAAAAATGTGTCGCACAATGGACATTTTCAGGGCCCCAAAAAAAGGAAACGGTGAGAGATATCAAAAAATTGTTTTGAGTAAAAAAGTTGCATACCGCGGAGATCTTACACCTGTATATTGAATTTTTTTCGTTACGACCAACCGTTTCCGAGATATATCGATTCCAAAAAAGTTTGAAATTCAGGTCCCCCAAAAAAGCTCCGGCCCTGCTCCGTTTTTAACGCCCGACAAGAGATTTCCTCACAGGGCCTACCTCTTTCACCGCGCCAAATTTCAGCTCGATATCTTGAAAATTGCGACCTGTACTTCGCTAAACCCAAATATGTCACGCACAATGGACATCTTCAGGGCCCCAAAAAAAGAAAACGGTGACAGATATCAAAAAATCGGTTTGAGTAAAAAAGTTGTATACCGCGGAGATCTTACACCTGTACATTTAACGTTTTTCGATACGACCAACCGTTTCCGAGATATATCGATTACAAAAACAAGTTTGAAATTCAGGGCCCCAAAAGAAGGTCCGGCCCTGCACAGATTTTAATGCCCAACAATAGAGTTCCTCACGGGCCCTAACTCTTTCACCGTACCAAATTTCAGCTTGATATCTTGAAAATTGCGACCTCTACTTTGCTAAACCCAAAAATGTCACGCACAATGGACATTTTCAGCCCCCCCCCCCAAAAAAACGGCAAGAGATATCAAAAAAATCTTTTTGAGTAAAAAAGTTGCATACCGCGGAGATCTTACACCTGTACATTTAACGTTTTTCGATACGACCAGCCGTTTCCGAGATATATCGATTTAAAAAAATAGGATGAAATTCAGGGCCCCAAAAAAGGGTCCGGCCCTTCACCGATTTTAACGCTCAACAATAGGGTTCCTCACAGGCCCTAACTCTTTCACCGACCCAAATTTCAGCTCGATATCTAAAAAATTTCGACCTGTACTTTGCTAAACGCAAGAACGTCACATACATACATACATACATACAGACAGACAGACAGACTTTTTCCAACTTACCACGGCTATATGAAAGCCTATAGGATCTAGATCCGGGTTTCATAACAAGGCGTGCCGTTAGCAGCAGCGTAGCGCCCAACTAGTTTAACACATTTAGGATACACTTTTTAATGGCATTAATAATCATCATTACTTACATGAATTTCAGAGTAGTTGCTGGAAATGTTGTCCTTCATTTTGTAGACACACGTTGCACCAAATGTCAACCAATATTATTGTATGACTGCAGCGAAATATAGGATGTAAGTTTGGGAGAGCTGTCCTTGGATTTAGAAAATATATTATTCCGTCATTAGCCGATATGTCAGCCTATATTAGTGTTATGGTTGAAGCAATACATAGGATGTAGGTTTGGGAAAGCTCTCCTTGGATTTAGAAAAGATATTATTCCGTTATAAGCCGATATGTGAGCCTAGTGTTATGAGTGCAGCTATATATTGGATGTAAGTTTGGTAAAGCTGTCCTTGGATTTAGAAAAGTTATTATTCCGTTATAAGCCTATATGCCAGCCTAGTGTTATGAGTGCAGCGATATATTGGATGTAAGTTTGGGAAAGCTGTCCTTGGATTTAGAAAATATATTATTCCGTTATAAGCCAATACGTCAGCCTAGTGTTATGAGTTCAGCGATATATTGGATGTAAGTTTGGGAAAGCTGTCCTTGGATTTAGAAAATATATTATTCCGTTATAAGCCAATACGTCAGCCTAGTGTTATGAGTTCAGCGATATATTGGATGTAAGTTTGGGACTCAGCACACAAATGATATAGATTTTCATCTAGTTCCAACTTTTGCTACCAAACGCCACTGTCAACGACCAACTAGTTCTGAACTTTGTTACTAGATGCCACTGCAGTCAGCTCCTGGTGACGAACGTTGGAACCTAAGTGCGTTAGTCGAATATAACCTATAATTCAGCTTTACACGAATGTAATAAGTGGAAGGTTCTTTAACGTGCCATAAATCGATGACATGGGACCGCCGGCTTTACTTCCCTCCGAAGAAAGGCATAGTGAGGGAGTTTTAACGCTCTTAAAAAATCCGACCACTTGGGCCGGTTATTGACAATATTAAGTGGTAAAATATATTTGTGAACTTTTCCGTCATTCAATACATTATGTACATGAAACTAGATTTACATCGTCATATGTTGGTAGTTAGTTATGTAGTTAGTTTTTGTTGTAAGTAGGTAGTTAGTTTGTCTATTAGATATATGTCATTGTTCTATTAGACTGTGGTGTGTGAGTGTGTCTGGTAGCAGTTGCATTGTTTATTAGTTATAGTTCATTGTTTCAGTAGACTGTGATGTGTGAGGGTGCATGTGAGTGTGCCTGGTGACAGACTGTTTTAGTGGTAGTATTTGTTGTTGGTGGAAATTTAGTATTTTCTGTTTGTTAGTAGAATATTGGTATTTAATTGTTAGTACGGTAGAAGGTTAGTATTTTTGTTAGTAGAATTGCTCTTTACTTATTCTGAAAGGGAGTAGCAGCCTTTCAGAATAAATCAATTCTTTACTAGTCCTATAGACGGTTAAGATATTGATAATATAAGCCAAATAATGGCTACACTGCGTCCTGCTGCACGGCTGAAAGCAACGGGAAACTACAGCCGTATGCTTTTCCCGAGGATATGCACCTCTCTATGCATAATTACATGTGATGATGGCCTCCTCCCTTGTAAAATTTCAATCCGGAGGTAAACTAGTCCCCCGTTCGGATCTCCGGGTGGGGACTACTCGAGAGGGGGTTAACATCACAAAAGTGACAAAGAGGAAATCTGACATTCTACGGATCGGAGCGTGGAATGTTAGAAGTCTGCTAGGAAGTGGAAAGTTAGAAAACTTAGAACGGGAAATGGATAGGTTGAGGTTGGATTTGGTTGGGATTAGTGAAATGCGCTGGCAGGAAGAACAGGACGTTTGGTCAGGAGACTATAGTGTCATTAGCACTAAATCAAACAATGGCCAAGCAGGGGTTGGTCTCATATTGAGTAGGAAACTTGGACAGCGGGTGGAATATTATGAGCAATACAGTGAACGGATTATTGTAGCAAAAATCAATACTAAACCTGCGTGCACCACAGTGGTACAAGTCTATATGCCTACCAGTCAAGCTGATGATGAGGATGTTAAAAAGGTCTACGAAGAAATAGATGACATTCTGAGGTATATCAAAGGTGATGAAAATGTTATAGTAATGGGAGATTGGAATGCTGTGGTAGGAAAAGGGAGAGAAGGGAAGATAGTAGGAGATTTCGGATTAGGTGAAAGGAATGATCGAGGAAGCAGGCTGATGGAATTCTGCACCGAACATGAGTTGGTCATAGCTAACACCTTATTCAATAACCACAATAGAAGAATATACACATGCATGAGACCAGGAGATACAGGGCGTTACCAAATCGACTTCATTATGGTCAAGCAGAGGTTTCGAAACCAGATTTTGGATTATAAAACATATCCTGGTGCTGACATAAACTCTGACCACAATCTGGTTGTAATGAAATGCAGATTAAAGTTGAAGAAACTGAAGAAAAGTCAAAAGCCAAAAAGGTGGGCAATAGACGGACTGAAAGTAAAGGATGTAAACGAAAGGTTCAAGAAGAGTATAACGGAAGGACTAATGAAAAATCCTGAACGGAATTCAATTGCAGACGAATGGGCACTTTTGAAGAATGAAATAACAAAATTCGCAGAAGAAAACATTGGTAGGAAAGAAAGAATAGGTAGAAAACCGTGGATCACTCAGGATATACTAGAATTGATGGATGAAAGGCGGAAACACAAGAATCTAAGAGATGAAAAGGGGAAAGCAGAATACAGACGTCTGAGAAATGAGGTTAACAAGAAGTGCAAGGAAGCGAAAGAAGAATGGATGAAAGAGAAATGTGCAGGTCTAGAAAATTGTTTGAAATTAGGAAAAGTAGACACAGCTTATCGAAGGATTAAGAATACTTTTGGGGAAAAGAAGACTAAGTGCTGTAATATTAAGGACACAAATGGAAAGCCTTTAACAGATAGGGAAGAAAAGGTTGAGAGATGGAAAGCTTACATAGAGTGCTTGTATAAGGGAAAGGAGATTGAGAATCATGTAATGGAAAGGGAGGAGGAAATTGATGAAGATGCAAAAGGAGATTTAATATTGAGATCAGAATTTGACAGAGCAATAGAGGACTTAGGCAGGAACAAAGCACCAGGCATAGATGATATACCGATTGAGTTGCTACGCTGCATAGGAGATGAAGGTCTGATCAGGTTATTTCACTTGGTGTGTAGGATTAATGAGACAGGTGAGGTACCCCCTGATTTCAAGAAGAATGTTATCATCCCTATACCAAAGAAAGTGGGAGCTGACAGATGTGAAGATTACCGTACAATCAGCTTGATTACTCATGCTTCAAAGATCCTGTCTAGAATAATTTTCAAGAGGATTGAAAGCCAGATAGAAACGGAGTTGGGTGAAGACCAGTTTGGTTTCAGGAGAAATGTAGGAACAAGGGAAGCTGTACTAAGTCTTAGGCTGATTTTGGAAGGTAGAATAAGGAAAGGTAAGAGAACGTTGATGGCATTTGTAGACTTAGAAAAGGCTTTTGATAACGTTGATTGGACTAAATTGTTTGACATTTTGAAATCTATTGGAATAAAGTACAGGGATAGGAGGGTGATATACAATCTATACAGAAACCAGACAGCAGTCATTCGAGCTGAAGGACATGAGAGAGAAGCTGGTATTCAGAAAGGTGTAAGGCAAGGCTGCAACTTATCACCCATACTTTTCAATCTTTACATTGAACAAGCAATGAAGGAAATTGGAGAAAAATTTAAAGTGGGAGTGAAGATTCAAGGAGAAATAATTTCAACTCTGAGATTTGCTGATGACATCGTCATCTTGGCCGACACGCCTGAGGATTTGAATCAGTTTTTGAATGGTATGGACTCCGTCTTACAGAATGAATACATGATGAAAATTAATAAATGTAAAACAAAAATACTGGAATGCAGCCGAAATAAATCAGAGACTTTTATGGAGATCAAATTGGCAGGTGAAAAGCTGAAGGAAGATGGAGACTTCTCTTACTTAGGAAGCAGAATAACCAGTGATGGACGAAGCAAAGAGGATATAAAAAGTAGGTTGGCTCAGGCAAGGAAAGCCTTCCTACAAAAAAGGAATCTGTTGACATCGAATATAGATTTAGGTATTAGGAAGTCATTTTTGAAAGCCTTTGTCTGGAGCGTGGCGCTCTATGGAAGTGAAACTTGGACTATTGGTGCAGCAGAAAAGAGGAGAATTGAAGCATTTGAAATGTGGTGTTACAGGAGAATGATGAAGATCAGATGGGTAGATAGGGTTACAAACGAAGAGGTATTAAGGCGAGTGGGAGAGGAGAGATGTTTCTGGCGACTGCTAATGAAGAGAAGAGATAGGTTGGTAGGACACATACTAAGACACCCAGGAATAGCAAGCTTAGTTATGGAAGGAAGGGTCGAGGACAAGAACTGTAGGGGTAGACCAAGGTTAGAATATGTTAAACAGATTGCCTCGGATGTAGGGTGTGGTAGCTATGTAGAGATGAAACGATTAGCTCAGCGGTATGTAGAATGTAAGTTTGGGAAAGCTCTCCTTGGATTTAGAAAATATATTATTTCGTCATAAGCCAATATGTCAGTCTAGTGTTATGAGTGCAGCGATATATTGGATGTAAGTTTGGGAAAGCTGTCCTTGGATTTAGAAAAGATATTATTCCGTTATAAGCAGATATGTCAGCCTATATTACTGTATGAGTGCAGCGATATAGGCTATAGGATGTAAGTTTGGGAAAGCTGTCCTTGGATTTAGAAATAATATTAATCCGTTATAAGCCGAATGTCAACCTATATTGTTGTTACGATTGCGTGAGTATTGGATACTTGAATCTACAAAATACAGACGCTCGGCCAAAACGTGGAGCGTACCTTAGAGCACTCAGGTTAACTGGTTGTTAAGTACGAGGGGCATTTGCAATCCAAGTTTCGTCGTTTGTTTTACGGGCAATCTGTGTTAGAATGCTAGTAAATACATTGCAATAAATAAAGACAAACCTTTGACAATTTTTCCACATAGTTGCCATGGACATTGTTACAATCGTCGTGTCACGAAATCAATTTTAGGGATCTCTCCAGGTAACACTCGGAGCATAGCGATTTCAGGGACTGTAAGCTACTGGTTTCAAAACCAGGAATGTGAGGGAAATCCACACTCACACTACCTTAAGGGGCTCCGGAAAGCCAAAAATCTTCAATATATTATATATTTCATTTTATGCGTCTTATTTAGCTGAGGACCACTCGCTTTGTAACAGTATATTATATTTCCTTCATAGCTCATGCCTAAGGCTAATTTACTTAAAATTTACCACACTTATGTGTCCGATTAATAAACCTACTCATGCAGATTTATTTATTTTCTTATTTACTATAAAATAGAAAATGAAATGATTGACTGCATTTTTTCATTATAATATATTTCTTGATATAAAAATTACCTTCATTCCAAAACTCTTACAGATACAAAGCTGAAATGCCAAGAAGGAATTTCTTCTCATATGTGTTATAGTTTAACACATCAATTCTTTTAATTTCATGATGTTTGATTTCGACATATGGAAAGGTTCTAGAAAATGCCATTAAAATTACGCAATTTTAAAAATGTTATTGAAAAATCAAAAATATAACTTATGCATTTTCTAAAATTATGTGCGAAAGTAAGGAGAGAGATTGAAGGAACATCGCAGAAAATATTCAATTGGTTCCTGTAAATAGATTCCATAGAAACGGTGGATGAACAGTTAAAAACGAACATGGGCAGTGTAGAATATTCTGACGCCCCTTATATTCCCAGACTTTAGAGTGATTTACGTAGTTTGTTTGAGATAGTCCTTCAACCCTATAACTGCCAATTGGCAGGTCATTTCTTCGCCCTTTGATTGTTTGTTTCATGTTCTGTGGAGCTCGTCACCAGGGAAATTCCAGGTCTACAACACAATTGAGAAAGGCCACTTCAGAAGCAACAATGAGGTGCAACAGGTTGTGAAGAACTTTCTGAAATCGCTAAGTACAGAAGTTTACCAGAAAGGCTTCTTGAAATTGATTTCATGGTACCGGTACCACAAATGTATCAATGTCGATTTCAACACTCGACTATAGCGTATAAAATTCGTTTTCCTTGATCTGGGGTACAGATTGTTGTTGTTATTGATTCTTTAGGGGCTTTGCGGCATCATGGTCATGTAGCCCTGTGTACTTGGGTGTGTGTAGCAGTTGTCTGATAACCTGTGTCACTTTGATGCCTGTACTAGTGTGTGTACTTGTAAATGAGGAAGGATTTGTGTAGGAAGCACCCTTAATCCGCGGTAGAGTTTGTTGTTGTTGTTGATTCTTTAGGGGCTTTGCGGCATCATGGTCATGTAGCCCCGTGTTCTTGGAAGTGTGTAGAAGTTATCTGACAAACTGTATCACTGTGATGTCTGTACTCGTTTATGTACTTTTATACGAGGAAGGATTTGGATAGGAAACTGTTGTTGTTTCATTTGAGAGGCTTGGACACCATAGTTATTTATCCCCGTACACTTGGGAGAGTGTTACATTTTGGCTGATGATCTGTTGTAAAGTGTTTTTCGAGGGGATTTTACGCCACTGGCATAAGTCAGTAGAAAGCCATTCTATATTTATTTACGCGACAAATTGTTCAGCCAAGAAAAGCTTTCATGTTAATTCATTATTATTATTAACTTATTATTATTAAGGTATTTTTTGGAGCATTTTTATAAAATTATAAGCATACAGATAGGTTTTCTATGTCATAGAAAACACTATCAAGCAAATTATTACGAACTACATTATCATAGAAAATTATATGATTACAGAATTTTACGGAGTTTTGTCAGTTAGGGTATTATGAGAAAGATGACTCAATGGGAATTCAGATACAGGCTTATTCTTGTCAAGAAGCATGTCGCAAGCCTGGGTTGCAGCGTCAAGAAAAGGCGAAATAGTCTGGAACGGCAAACGACATCATCCGCGCGCCGTGTGTATTGAGCCTAAGGAGGGGAGTAGCGGGCTGGCACAGCCAATCAGTGAGGACCACGTTAGGTGGAAGTCGGCACCGAGTGGGGAGCCGACGAGTGCATATATCGTTTGGCGCGCCGTGGAGTAGAGGACTATCTTTGTAAAACTTAACCGGTGTGGTTGTACGAGTGTTTGGCTCCGATGTTCGGACCATAAAGTGATTACATCTACCAGGATATCATCAACTAATGAAGAAGATGACGACGTCCAGGAGACAGTGGGAAGCTCTCTTCATCATCCAGTACGAGGGAAATGCTTCGGCAATTTCCAGTGGTAAGCGCGAAATACGCAGAACTACACAATCTCTCGTTTCTCTTTGTTTTTATATTCAATATTTCAGTAACTTCATAGCTTAGGAATAAGACTAAAATCAGTAATTTATCCGACTCCGTTTTCACATAATTTTCTAGCGGTAATTTTCAAATCGCAACGCTCCAATTTAAATTTTAAACTTATTATTATTATTAATTTTGCAATACTTGTCATATATAATAAATTCATTTCTTTTAACCATGCAATCTTTGCTTTCAGTAGGTAGCATTAGATATAGACCAATTCCTTCTCCTGATACAATTGTTTGTTGGGTTAATGATCAAATCATACCACGATCTGAGTGAATAGATTCTTGAAGGTGTTCTACCAGAGCTAGACGTTGTTAAATATACATTTAGATTTCAACATAGCGTTGAGGTCTTGGCGCCCATTAAAACAACATACCTTAGGCAGAGTAAATATTTCAAAGTGCAGTAAGGGCCAGTAAAACTGTTACACTTGTACGCTCAACGTGGAGCAAAGCAATACCGTTACACTGTGTTATTATGATGGCTGTATTAGTGTGTGTATTTATAATTCAGGTGAGGATTCAATCAATCAGCATATACTGAAGCATCTTATATTTCAACAAGCTACTACAACCAACATTCAATTATACTTCTTGAAAAGAACAATGAGTTATAACTATACCCATGCATTTAGGAGAAAATAGGCTATATGTTCTTTACTGAACATCTTGTTTCAATTTGCCAAACAATATTAAAATGAATAAAAACTTTCACCTATTGTGTAAATCTAAGCCTATGGTAGATATGTTGGTAGTTTAGTTACTCCCTGTCGGCTATTTTCTGAGATAGGTACCTATGAAGATTAACACATTCTCAAAAATTATTTTTCTGGTTAAATTAAAATTCTTTTTATACAAACTGGGAATTTGAATCATACCAATATTCTTTCTCTGGGTTAAGTAAATATCACTAAATGCATGTTTGAAATTAGAGAGTTTTTCAATTAATGGTATAGGAGTAAGATGGTCTCAAAATTAATTATATCGTGCTAAGTTCCTGGGTGAATTCTACAAGGTGTCCTTAAATATATAATTTGAAAGTTTTACCGACTAAAAAGTAACTTATCTCTGTGAGTTCCAAAGTGACATAAATCCGAGTACAACCCCACACCTCTTTTATGGCATTCTTTGTCACAGGATTTTAACCTCCATGTTGATAAGAACATCTTGTTTGAAGTGAAGTAGTTCCATAGAGGAAATGAAATATCTATATTATTAGCAATCCTTCTATTAAAGAAGTAGTTCCGTGAAGAACTATACAGCCTATTTTCATATATCCTATTTATGTTAATTGACTATCAACATACAAAATTCGAGTGTGATTGCTGTAATAGATTTGTAGATATTGAGAGCCATCTAAATATTTCGGATGGTCGCCATGTTGGATTTTTATATATGTAGCACTTGGAGTTATGTACTATTACATGAAGATTATTGTGTAGGTGTAGTATTCAAACTTCATTCGCACGATTAAGACACAAGGTATGAAATTCAGATTTCAAAATTTCCCACAGCTGCCATCTTGAATTGAAATAAATTAGATGCCAGTGGATTAAAATTTGTATAAGCATTTGCCGTACCAAGTTTTACTGCACTCGGATGGTTAAATCGCGAGAAACGTCCATTTCAATATTTATATTTCGCGTCGCCGCCATGTTGGATTTGTGCTCACCGGGTTATTGAAAGTCCCATAGGTGAACTTATGTTCATAGCCTCTATCAACATACAACATTTCAGTTTCATTGCTATCAAAAATTAGTAGATTCTGAGAACCGTCTAAATATATCGGTTGGTCGCCATGTTGGATTTCTTTATAATTATGTAGACCATAGGGTTATGTACTATTGGATGACAATTTTTTGCGTAGGTTCATTATTCAAACTTTCGCTTCGCTTGCATGATTAATACACAAGGAATAAAATCTTAATTTTGAAATTGCGCACAATCGCTTTCTTGGGGTATTGTGAACAATTGAACTAAATTAGATGCCAGTGCATTACAATGTGTATAAACATTTACTGTACCATATTTCACTGCGCTCAGGTGGTTAAATCAAGAGAAAAGTCTATTTAAAAGTATAAATTTTACTTGGCTCCCATGTCCGATTTGTAGTCAACAGGTTTTTGAAAGTCACATAGGTGACTTTTAGTAGTGCCCTTTATCACGGTTTCACAATTTCATGGTGATATCAGTAATAGTTTCGGAAATATAGAATGCCGGTGAAATATTTTGCACATCTGCCATCTTGAGATTATATACACAATTGAACTAAATTAGATGCCAATGCATTGCAATGTGCATAAACATTTGCTGTACCAAGTTTCATTGCGTTTGGATGGTCAAATCGCGAGAAAAGTCTATTTGAAAGTTTCAACTTCGCTTGACCTCCATGTTCGTTTTGTAGTCAACAGGGTTTTGAATGTCTCATAGGTGAAGTTCTAGTAGTACACTTTATCACCGTACAAAATTTCAGGGTGATGTCAGTGATATTTTCGGAGATATAGAATGCTAGTGAAATATTTCGCACAGCCCCATGTTTGATTGGTGAGATGTTAGAAAATTTGAAGGGCACGATCGGGGTCGGCCAAGATAGTACTGTGACATTACCGAGTTTTATTGAAATTGCTGAAACCGTTTGAAAGTTATTAGGGACACATACACACACATAGACACACATACGCACACACACACGGACAAAAGGTGATCTCATAAGCCTATTTTTTTCTTAAAATGAAAATAGGCTGAAAATCATTTTTCCTGAAAAAGTAGTGGATCCTTGCACGAATTCTCGCATGTGTATAAACCACCCACGCGGATTTCTTGGTATGCGAACTCGGCCCGACACAGATCTGGTAGGGTCCATCGTCTTGTCTATTTGATTAAACACATTTATTTTACAAATAAATATAATTCCGTTAACTTTTCAAGAAATGCAAGAATTTTCCGGTACTACTGAGACGATTTGGAAGACTATGGTACAAACCGCAACTTCTAACTCCTTCTGGTTTAAAATCTTGAGTTTCGTGAAACATAAAGCTTAGCGTATTATGAATACGCACTTTATAAACAAACTAGCAGAAATACCCGCTCTTCGAACGGTCTTCGGTATTAATAACCAGACGTTATCAATATTGAGCTACTGTTGCAATGGTTAGGGGCTTGCCAGAGCGAAGTTATTTCTCTTGGAATATCACAGACACTGTCAATTTAAGGGCCTTAAAATGTGGTTTTCGGAGACTCTTTATAGACTCCCGAATTTTGTGTCTCACATTGAGAAGCGCAACATAAGCTTTGGTCGTACTTCTAGGATAATTTTTATATTTCGCCTATTTTAGCATCTATTTTGAAAAGTTTTTTTCCTATATCAACCCTTCTATGAGAAGTACGGTGAAGAGTTTTATAAATGATTGGTGTATTGACCTTCATGGATAACTAATTTTGCGATGCTCCAAACATTCGAACACGAGTTATAAGCGTACATAAAGATACACAGAAAGTATGCCTTACTTCGGAGGGGAAGTAAAGCCGGCGGTCCCATGCCATAGATTTATATCATGTAATAGAACCTTCCACTAAATAGAATTGTGTGAAGCTAAATATTTTGGTTAGATTTGATTAACGCTCTATTAGTTCCAAAGTTTGCCACCAGGTGCCGGTTGAGGTGGCATCTAGTAGCCAAGTCACTGCTAGGTGTCGTTGACGGTAGCATTTGGTAGCAAAAGTAGGAACTACTGGAAATGTATCGTCTGCAATCCTTACCTGAAATACAGATAACACACACTAATACAGCCATCACAATTAACACCGGTTATCAGACAGATTCTACACACACTCAAAATACACGAGGCTACGTGAACGCGTTGTCGCAGCTTCTAAACTGAGGAACTAACCAACGTACAACATATCACCCAGATGTCCGAATATGGATATATCAACCAAACAGTATCGAACAAAATCATCCTTACGATGAACCCGTTTGTCGAAAAAAAAAAAAGGGAATGTGCTCAATCTAAATTCACTTAACGTGTACTTCCCGACGTGAAAACAAAATTAAAAACCTCGTAAACGAAACGCAATACACCTCACATAAAGACTGACCCTCACCGTTGTGTTAAGTCCCCATCCACAGGAAGACTCCTTTAACAAATTATAAAGGCTTGTGGTGCATGAATATTCAGGTTTTTTAGCCTCCAATGGCCCTAATTCCTAATAGCCGCAAAAATACTATTTCAATTCAGGAATTTGTGAAAATAATGTTGCTGTTTGGAGATATAATTCTGTACGACATATCACACGTGTAAATCACGTATAAAAATTCTAGGGTACCCCTTGACCCCCTTATGCGCATTGATGAATTTTACAGTCTAAGTTGGTTCCGTGATAACCTTATAGCCATTTGAAAACTTTCACAGAAATGTGATAAGTGGAGTGGCATTGCTTTTTGCAGAAATAGGTGAAAAGTTGGATGTCTTCTCTTGAGAACCTGTTGTCATTGTTGCCGGCTTGCATTCCTTCATTAGTTTATTAAATTCAATTAGTTTTCTGGGAATATCTCAGAATCTGTTGGTTTTAGAGCCTTAAAATGTAGTTTTCGGGAACCCTCGAGTTTTGTTTCTACCACCGAGGGGCTAAAAATGAGCCTTGTCTCGTCGTTGTTTGCCATAATATAATAATAATATTAATAATGATAATAATATAATAAATACAATAAAGGGATAGCGATATAAAAGTCCTTCCGTACCACACGCGCACGTGAAAATCGCGTGAATAAATTCTAGTGTACCCCTTGTCCCCCTTAAGCGCATTATACGTATTGATGAATTTTACAGCTTAGTTTGGCTCCGTGATAACCTTATAGCCGTTTGCAAACTTCACAGAAATGTAATAAATGGAATTGCATTGCGTCTTACAGAAATAGATGGTCCTATGAGATTCTGTTGCCATGGTAACCGGCTTGAATTCTTTCATAGATTATTAAATGAAATTAGTTTTTTGGGAATATCTCAAACACTGTTGGTTTTAGGGCCTTAAAATGTGGTTTTGTTTCTCACATTGAGGGGTTGAAAATAGGTATTGTCTCGTCCTTCTACGCCTATTTCAGCATGTATTTTAAGGGGGTAGGCCCCCTTTTATGAGAGGTACGGAGAAGAGTTACATCAATGATTAGTGTGGTGCCTCTGATGGATAGATGTATCAAATTTTACGTTGATCCACCCAGCCGTTCTCAAGTTATAACGACTCAAAGTTGTCCACAGACACACAGACAAACAGACAGACAGAGAGACAGACAAAAAAATATTTTTGCGCGCATCCGTCATAAAACAGCCTGAAACGCGCAAATAACGCAAATTTCCGTGAAGTTTCAGAAAAAACAGACAAACTTTCATTTTATATATATACGAGTATATATATAGAGAGAGAAAGCCTCCGTGGCTTAGGCGGCAGCACGCCGGCCTCTCACCGCTGGGTCCGTGGTTCAAATCCCGGTCACTCCATGTGAGATCTGTGCTGGACAAAACGGAGGCAGACAGGTTTTTCTCCCGGTACTCCGGTTTTCCCTGTCAACATTCCATTCCAGCAACACTCTCCACTATCATTTCATTTCATCTGTCATTCATTTAATCATTGCCCCAGAGGAGTGCGTCAGGCCTCGGCAGCCGGCACAGTCCATATCCTCGCCGCTAGATGGGGGCTTCATTCATTCCATTCCTGACCCGGTCGGAGACTGGAAGCAGGCTGTGGATTTTCATTTCATATATATATATAGAGAGAGAGAGATTGGCGATATTTATGGAATCAGTGCACAATTCGTCACTGCTGCGGGTAATTTTCTTTATTTTGAATGCTTATCTTTTACGAACTGTCCGAAGCCTCCGTGGCTTAGGCGGCAGCACGCCGGCCTCTCACCGCTGGGTCCGTGGTTCAAATCCCGGTCACTCCATGTGAGATCTGTGCTGAACAAAACGGAGGCAGACAGGTTTTTCTCCGGGTACTCCGGTTTTCCCTGTCAACATTTAATTCCAGCAACACTCTCCACTATCATTTCATTTCATCTGTCATTGATTTTATCATTGCCCCAGAGGAGTGCATCAGGCCTCGGCAGCCGGCACAGTCCATATCCTCGCCGCTAGATGGGGGCTTCATTCATTCCATTCCTGACCCGGTCGGAGACTGAAAGCAGGCTGTGGATTTTTCATCTGTTACGATCGGTTACTTGTAGCACCCCTTGTGTATATACCGCCCGTCAGGATTTCTTGGAATGCGGACTCGACGCATCACAGAACTGGCAGGGGCCAACGTCTTGCTTATTTGTTTTGATGCATTCACTTTCGAGATATGTCCTTTAATTCTACTCGGAAAAGCCTCTCGTAAATGTTAACACGTTTGTGAATCGAATTATCTACGACAGGTTGAGCAAATAGCATGTCCACTTGCACTGTCAATTGTGACGTAATGCGATGAGTGGTATTTTCCTCTGAGACATACGTTGATTACATGTTTTCATCACGGATATCATTATTATTTCTTCACAAAATAAAAATATTGTTCTCGTTCCATCTCATCTCGGTACATTGTACCACACACGTCCGAGCCATCCACTCGTTGTTACGATTATTACTGCTATTACTTTGAGATGCCAAGTTGAAAATTGTTAGTTAAAGGTACAAACTTCTCTGTCTGTGTGTGCGTTTTTCCCAGCCTCCTGCTCCCTTCGCTTTTCCCCCGCCCATTTATATAGTGCTTGTGTAATTACACATCGTCCACTCCCATTCATTGTACTTTGTTTGCGCTCACATAACTGCAAATGGGGCTTACAGCTACACGCTGTACTAACATACGGCGAGCGTCTTCCAATATAGTGGACAGCGACCCCACCACCACACTGCCTCTTCGCTTATGAATCTCGCATTTTTACTAGCGTTCCCCTCTTTAGTTTATTCGCTAAAGTACTTACACAAGTATGATTTGTGGATATGATATTCAACTTGTCACAAAATTCATGTGGTTGAGCAAAAATGCTACATTTTATAGGACTTTCACAGCATCTCTCGTCAGTTTATAAAATCTACAGTGGTACTGGGTGTCTCAATATACACTATACATGCCATTGATAATGAATAAAATTCATTCATGTAGGGTTGCTCAAAAGAAGGTGTCAGTTTTTCAGGGCGTGTCCTTAGAAACGATATGTGTCTCCACAAGTCTCGTCGCATATAATTCCAACATTTGAAGCCTATGCGGGAACAAACGTCTATATTACTTCTTATTCTTCTCCTACTTCTCCTTCGCGAATGGGTCGCTTAGTACCACGCGAAATCAACACTTTCTAGCCTTCCTGTTGGCTCAGTATTCCTTCATTCGCAACGAGTGGGTCTGTTTCCGTTGCTCTGACCATTGATGTTGTATAGTTTTCTTCTCTTCTTCCACAAAACCCCGCGTCTGAGTGATTTTCCTAATTTCCTTCTGCCATGTAAGTTATAATTAATAATAATAATAAATAGCCTTACAAATCCCATAAGGGCTATGGCCTCCTGCTTTGCAGGGAATTGCTCAGTTTTAACTCATCAGGTGAGCAAGTCCTGAGGAACATTCGGGGTTATTCTTTCTGATTGGGCATGTAAGTTAGGTGATCCTAATTCCTTTAAGTTTTTTTCTGTACATTTATACCAATTCGGTCTAGTAGCCTTGTTCTTTAATAAAGTACGTATTTTGTGTGTCAGTCTGTTCGGGTCCATTCTTCCTATGTGTCCCATAAATTGGATTCTTCGCATTCGCATTGTGTCTGTGACTTTTTTTTGGTATATGTCTGTATTAGGCTTTGGATAATGAACACCTCTTTTGTTCTATGTTACATTTATTACTTATTGAGAAAAACAGCAATAAAGGTTACTGTTGTCCGTTGGACAGGGCTACGCGGTAAGACGTAGCATTGACTTTTGTTCCTCAAACCAACACACTACAATGCGAGCGCTCACTCACTCGCTCATTATGGAAGCATACAGAATAGCGTTATTTTAAGTGTAATGTTATTGTTTGAACCTACTTATAATGTATTAGTCCGTGAAAATAATTTTCCTTTAAATGTAAAACGCGAATGAACTTGTTTCTTTGCCATGGTCAAGGTAATTTTATTAAGTTTCAAAATTAACTATGGTGCTTTTCCTTTTGGTTTCAACACAATAATTTACACTAATAAGCTTAGTATTACACAGCTGACAACACCGGAACAGCCTCTTGACAAGAATGTGTTCATTATATCCATTCACTTCATAACATTAGTGCCGCGTTCAAGCGAGAAGCGATGTAACATAGACTTTTGTTCCGTTACTTACAACGTGCGGTTCCCTTCACTACTTCGAGAATCCTAAAGCCATCTTTTGAGATATGCTCGAACTACTTGCCAATTCGTATTCAAAAATCATCGTAGATGTTTGTTCCGTTGATATCTCAAATTAAACAAAATCTAACACACACGTTTGTTCCCGCATCCGCTTCATTCCTTATTTGGAGTAATTATCAAGACTTAGCTCTCAAGAGTCTTACAAGAATGTGAACTACATTCATGAAAATAGAAACTTGCAGGACAATAATTGCTTGGTTGTGATGCGATGGTAAATTTATACGTCCCCTTGATGTCAAATATGGAAGAAAGTATTTGCAGGATGTGTAGATAGCTTTGAAGCCATTTTACACTGTTGCCTTATTGACAATATTCATTTACAAGATGTGCTCGCCAGCTGTTATACAGGACTGAATTCTTCGAAGCATGGGGTCAATAAGACTCTGAGTCACTTTCTGAGAAATTATGGTCCATGCTTGCTGAACTGCGTGGGTCAGTTGTTCCAGAGTTGTGCGTGGCTGAGACCAATTAGTCAGTGTCGACCCATCATGTTTTACACTTGCTAAATAGGGCTGAGTTCCGGAGATCTGTTGGGTCATTACAAGCTTCTGATGTTATGTAGAGCTTCCTTGGAGATGTGTCCTTTCAGAGACCTGCCGAGCATTGTTTCTCACACTGACGGGATCAAAAGGAGCCATTTTTTGTCCTCCGATTACAAATTTGATAATTTTCCTTATTATCAGGTACTTTCATGTATTTTCACAGTCCCCTTTTTATAAGTATTACGGTGGAATGTTACAGTAGTGTGCAAATTAATAGGGACAAGCTCATATTTTACATGGAATTGAAGTTGGTTAGCCCTAACCAATTTTATCCATCCAATTGTTGGAGTCTTGGTGGCCTATTCTTTCCTTGACTATGAGCAATTTGGGTCCCCCTCCAGTTCAGTTGAGTGCTTGTATGTGTAGCAATAGCGTGTATGTTATTTCTGTGCTCTCGACAGGAAAACTATGTGTGTTTAAATGGACATTTCACCTAATAAGCTGGGAAAATACATGTAGTTGCTCTTCATGAACACACATCCAAGACGATAAGAAATATTGTCTCTGCTGTTGGTTTGTGAAAATCTAGTGTTTCAAGAATTATTAGGGCATATAGTGATACTGCCTCATTGTATCCGAAGAGAAAAGGCAGATGTGAACGAAAACGAAAAAACACACCTAGAACTGACAAACCTCTACTTAGAAACACTTGAATTCATCCTCACGACTTCAAGCAAAAGGAGGAAATATTAGCTATTGATATTCAGTAAGCTACTAACTGTATTATACATATAGTAATAAATTTGCGCAGTTAAAGTATAATCGTCTTGTCCCAATCCATTTGCACACTATAATATACGGGTAGGGGATAAGTGCCTGGGCTGTGATAGAACCAAATTGTACGTTGATTCACCCAGATGTCAGTTATACGCGTCCAAACAGACCGACAAGCAACCAGACAATCAGGGAGGCAAGAAACCATCAAATTTATTTTTGCGCACATTAGTCCAAAAACAGTCTGAATAGCGTAACTAACGCAAAACACTGTGAAAAAAAAATCGTTGAAACAGGCAAAGTTTCATTCTTTTTTATAAATAGAGATTGTGTTAGGTGTACAGTCTCTTGAAAATGAGCTCAAATGAATAATGCAGCTTTATTATGGGGAAGTATCCTATTATGAAATTACTATTATAATTATACCGACGGCAGTAGCTACGTGTGCTAAAGCGCAGCGTTAGGCCATGGGGCCAAGCTCTCTGCTGACTCGGTAGACATGTGGGTTCGAGCCCCACCGTCGGCCGTCCTTGAAATGGTTTTCTGTGGTTTCCCATTTTCAACACCAGGCAAATGCTGGGGCGGTACCTTCTGACAGGCCACGGCCGCTTCCTTCCACATCCTTGCCCCGTTTCATTCATCTTCATCCATTCCATCTCTCATCCCGACGCGCAGGTCCCCCACGGGCGTCGACTAGAAAGACCTGCACTCGGCCTCTCATGAGGCCACACGACAAAAAAAAAAAATTATTTTACCACATCGGTGGACACAAATTATTATATTAGTGGCTTATTTGCAAGACGGTGTGGCGACTTATTTGAGTGTGGCACATTGAGAAAGGAACAAACTATGGAACAGGTCTCCAAAATAACGGCCTTCTGCATGAAAATATGCAGACCAGGATATATTTCCGATTTCCAATTTTTAGGGTTGATGACGATAAAAATAGATCACCACTACACTTCCCTGTCTCCACATTCGCCTTATTTCCTCAGCCAAGGGCAGATAATTGGTGATCTTCTGACAACAGGTTTGTTCCATATTGTGGGAATTGGACACTGCATTATAAATGAGAAATGTTCTCTTTCGCATTTTGTCCACAAGAACGATATCAGGCCGGTTTGCTGGTATCGATTTATCAGTAATAACTGATCTGTCCTAAAGCAATTTGTGAGTAAGATATTTCGAAACGTTGCGTCGTTAGGGACATAATGATAGTGAGGCAAAGTATCTTCAGATAATAAGCATTACTTGGAGAATCAGCTGCTCCTAATAATATTGTTTTATGCAGCCCAACTAGGGTTTTTACCAAGAAGGTCGATATTTTGTAATGTTTTTAGGATGGTGGTTTGCTCCCTGTTGGATGATAAATGCAATAGGTCATGAAATGAGTTGAGACACATGTTAATACACACTGGTATTGTGAACTTACCTTCAGTAGTGCTCTCAAAATGAAATGTTGGGCGCCATGGTCGCAACAGAGTGTTGAAGACCAATAAAAGAAACGAGTGAGAACACAAATAATGATAATTAATGATAATTAAGCATAAGTGGAGCACCTGAGACCTCTTTCTCTCAGCCCGTGACGAAATCAAAGTAATCAACCAGTTAGTTTTTGCATTGGGGATAAGGGATGACTTACATGTACTTCTAACTACTGAAAAAGGAATGCAAGGCATGGATTAAAATACTGAATTGAATTCTACACAAAAACAAAATATGAAAAGTTAATAATAATAATAAATAGTAAATACTTTTACTGAAGTTATGTTAACCTGAGGCGCGAGAAAAGTGATGAGACCGATATTAAATTTAACGTTATTTCCAAAACTATGAAGTTACTTGCCAGAAATATAAAAGAAGAGGTTTTGAATAATATACGTCAGCCTAGCTTACCGAGGTTTCGTGTCGATGGAATTGGTCTCCATATTTAAGACTTGTAGTTGTCCCTGGGGCGTTGATTCATCTCTTGGAATGACGTCTTGAGGGATCCCAGCAGATAAGTTCCGTTAATTATTTTTACTGAGCAGCGATGATGTAGATTTAGCTGCTAGCTTGATCAGTGATGAAGTGCTAACTCCATAAATCACTTTACTGACTTTGGCCAATAACACAACCATTGTCGTTATTGCATGGAAAGACGAGGTTATATGTCTTATATGCACAATCAAGTCCAAACTATAGACGCTCTGAATGACTTACTTCATTCCCAATAAGATTCACAGTAGTGAGTCACCGCCCTGCTTGACCGCGCAAGCCCTCGAGTACCATCCGTCTTTCTCCCCACTCTTGCAGAAAATAAACCTTCGTCGACCAATCAAAATACCGTTGCTATGGTCTTCTGTCTCAGAGATACGTTCCAGTAGACCCCGTGTCCTTCTTAGAAACCATCAGTTAAAATCCTCTTCACTTGGTACAGGCACACCTTGTGAAGCCAGATAGCTTCATTGTTCGATACACTCTTTGACACTAATCTCTTGAAATCTGTAGTAGTAGGCTGTCCATTGTTCGCTTGCTCAGCGGCGAGCCCCCCGCTGTGCGTGTCACTCAGAATAATTGCACTCGCCACGGTTTTAAAATCTGTCTTAAGAAAATAAGGAAGGGGTCTCATGACTGTGGTCACCTCGCAAGTTAACATACTGTAGAATAACTGAAATATGTCGAATCCCTTTGATTCAAATAGCGAAAATAATTGGAGTTATCGTGTGTAATAAAACATCTCCATGGCTCAGTTAGCCTTGAATCTAAACTTAATAATAATAATAATAATAATAATAATAAAAATAATGATAAAGAATTCTATCAATAAGTACGAATAATAATAATAATAATAAATCTAAATATATAAATAAAAACAAATAGCTTGCCGTTATGAACATATTACAGAACGCCCTAGAAGATCACGCTATATTACATAGTAATGTAGTGCTGATTTTCTTCCGACACGAATATAAAGAAATATGACACAAAGTACAAAAATTACAACATATAATAATACCCTTCTATGTAAAAGTATAATTTGCAATCATCTTCAACGTAATTACGTCATTGTTCCCTTTGTATTCATTTGCAACTTGTGCATTCAAGTGTTTTTGTATAGCGGAAACACCGCCTGTTACACGAAATCGGTACCATGAAAAATAGAACATATATTTATATTTTACCCTTTATTTACACACGCTAAATTTTCTTCTCGTGACACAATCATAATTATGTCACATTACGGGTCGGTTCCATACTACACGTATGAAATAATATCACTTCGGAGGGTTAATTCCTGGAGTAGAGTTTACGGAGATTCGACCAAATTACAATTATATATAGTTTAGTCATAACTTCTCCTGAACTATATTCGATATGTCGGGATTCCACCTCTCTCACGCATACACATGTAAATTAACACAATTTTCGCTGCCGTACGTCACTCGTAAGCTATAGGGCTTACAGACTTTATTACACAAAATCTCTGAAAATGAATTGCAATGTGAACCTCGACTGAAATAATATCAAAATATAGAAATCTATGTACCTCTCCAACTCACGCCACATACTTACGTAACGAGTGAATGTTATATGTACCATATAAGCGAATTCCATTATTCTCTAACACATAAGCGCACTTACCGACGCGCTGAGAAACAACATATGGTCCCTCAAATAAGAGAAACCACTTCTTTATGACCTTCTCTACGGCACAAGACTGTTTCGGGACCCTCAATAGGACGCAATCTCCCACATTGAAAAAGTCATGTTTTGATTTGTTTTGTTGGTGAATTCTTTTCTCTGCTGATTTAGTCAAATTCTGTTTCGCCAACTGGACATAAAATCCACCCCCGGTCGTTTACCCTCCGTTAAGTCCAAACTTCTCGCTAATTCATTCTGGGGTCTCCTACCAAAATGAATTTCAAACGGCGTTAATCAGGTACTCTCGTGTTGAACAGCATTCAGCCAGGTCTCAAATTTGGGAAGCTGACTCACCCATGCTGAATATCTGTTATGCACCAAAGCCCGGAAAAGTCGAGATAACTCTTTCATCGATCGTTCACAAGAATTTCCTTGCGGATATCTCACTGATAAATGAACGTGTGTGATGCCGACTTTCTCTATGTTGGTTTTCCAGTGCTTAGAGGTGAACTGCGGTCCGCTGTCAGACAAAACTCTGAGTGGAATGCCAAACTCAGGTATGTGCTTATCTTCGATCAGTCGGCTACATGCAAGACCCGTGGCTTTCCTTAATGCATAAAGTTTGACGTATTTACTGAATGCGTCAACTATTACAAATATGTACTCGTAGCCAAACTGACCTTTAATCACAGGAACATAAAGATCAACACAAAGAAGTTCACCGGGACGACTTGTGAGGACCGCCTGCATAGGAACGGAAAAATAACGAACGGGAAATTTAGATTTCTGACAGAGGACACACCTAGCGAGAATCTTTCTAACATCCCTTCCCATTTTCTCCCAAATAAAGTCATGACGAAGTTCATAGAGCACCTTGTTCGCGCCAAAATGCCCCAGTTCTCTGTGTAGGAACCATATAAGTTCCTCCCTTAAAGAAGTCGGAACACATATTGCCCAGCGATCATCCTTACACCTGCGTGCGAGAAAGCCGTCCTGCATCATATATGTGAACCGTCCAACTTTCACCGTTGCCGAGTCACCTGTTTCCAACCTAGCCAGAGGCTCACACAAATTGACATCTTCTCTCTGTTCCACCAACAGTTTCTTCAATATTTCAAGTGACTGCTTATTGCCTGGATCCATACAAGCACATATAAATATGCCTTCCTCAGATTTCAACACCGAACCCTCCTTACATAAGGATACATCTCGTGATAACATATCAGCCAATATGTTGTCTTTACCTTTTATATGTTTGACCTCGAAATCATATTCTTGAAGCGCCATTATCCAACGACTTACCCTGTTGGAACTCAACTTGCAAGTTTTTATGAAAACCAAAGCATGATGATCCATGTAAATCTCGAACTTACCTCCAAAAACATACATCCTGAATTTACTTAGGCTAAAAACAATTCCAAAAAGCTCCAGTTCCGTGATTGTGTATCTTTTCTCCGCGGCAGTTAATCCACGCGAGGCTAAAGACACAATTCTCAAGTCTCCTTGCTCATCTCTTTGACACAATACACCCGAAATGCCTATATGGGATGAATCAGTCATCACCACATACTCTCTGTCTCTCAGTGGGTATCGCAGTACCACCGCTTGCTCAAATCCACGCTTCAGAGCCTGGAATGCTTCGGCATGCGCTTCATCCCAATACCATCTGTTTTCAGCCTTCAGTAGCTCCCTGAATGGCTCCACCAAACATGAGTACTTCACAACAAACCTCCTAAAGAAGTTACACACGCCCAGAAAAGACTTCAGTTTCTTAGCGTTCCTAGGTGCACTAGAGTCCAGTATTTTCCTTACCCTACTTACCTCCGGTGTTACTCCCAATCTCGATACGTTATGACCTAGATGAGTGACATTTTGCCAACAAAATGGTGACTTAGAAAGTTTAAGAGTGAGTCCTGCCTTGTTCAGCTTCTTGAAGACATAGTTCAAATGAACTAAATGCTCCTCATAAGTCTTAGAGCAGATTGCCATGTCATCTATATATATAGTTACGAACTCACCTGTGTCCTTACCTAGAGCTATATTCAGAGCACGAATCAGAGCCACTGAACTACTCTTCAAACCATACGGTGCACGCCGAAATTTATATAGGTTTTACTGGTGTGAAAATGCTGTCAAGACCCTATCCTCTTTCCTTAAAGGGACCTGCCAGAAACTAGAGCTAAGGTCAACACACCTGAACCATTGCTTCCCCTCAAAGCTCTGCATCAGTTCCTCAATTGACAAGGATTTCAGCTGGTCAAAACTTATGTGCGTATTGAGCAGACGGGCGTCAAGGCAAAGTCTGACCTTACCATCAGCTTTCAGGACCGTAATGAGTGAATTCACATAAGGGCTATTTGAATGCTCGATAATACCATCTGCCAGCATTTGGTTAATTTGAGTTTGGACCATTTCCTGATAACGAAAAGGCACGGGATAGCGAAGACCGACAAAAACAGAGTAATTAATAACGTTTAACGAATGTTCGTAACAATTTGCTTCTCCAATCCTATTCTCAAAAATTCTCTTATTCTTCAATAAAACCTCACAAAATTTATCAACCTGATCTGCATCCAATTTACTCTCCCCTGCAGCGTGACGTAATGCGTCTTCAAGAACACCATTCGTCAGTAGACTGCCCACAAAGAATGACGGTACAGGCTCTGCACCTCTAGATACCTGTCCACTTACCTCGACATCACTTGCCGGGAACACCTCACTTAGAATACGCACTCCCTGAGAAGCACTACACTTCTTACCTGGGTCAACAAACGTTATAATTTCCTCATTGTCATTCCATCTTAACTTCGCACACCCTTCTTTAAAACATAATTTAGCAGAAAACCTAGTAAACCAATCTGTGCCAAGGATGACCTCATAGACAAGATTTGGAATGACCAAACACACTTGACTCTCAATACGGTTATTAATTTCTATATCGACCAGCACTTGTCTCGAAATCACGTGGGATTTCATACCAACAGCCGTAATTTCATACGTCGATTTAATCGGAATCTCTTCAAACTTCACACCACCATCCTTCATCCTCCCATAAAATCCAGCCCTCACGCAAGATCTTACACAGTCACTATCTAACAAACTACCTACACTCGCCCTCGACACGAATAATTCGACGACAGGATTCAAATTTAAGGACTCAACTACCTCGGGCTCTTCGGTAAATTCACGTAACAAGTCACTTTTCATATCCAGGTCATAAGTATCAGATATCAACGTACTGACGGGAATAACAACAGACTGTAATACTGACCCACCATTGCAGTCTGGTACTAGTTTAAATTTGGTGTGACGGCATTGTCATCACTACCCCTCTGGCTGCCGATCTGACTATTGTTACTCTGTACTGTTTCTTCTCTATTGTTAGGGCTATTGTTACCCTGGTCACCTCTGTTATAACCTCGATTACCTTGATTGTTGTTCGAGTTATTATAACTCCCTGACCTTTGATTACCGTGTGGACCGTTACCTTGGCCTGGGTGATTACCTCTATGTTGATAATTAGGGTTATTCCCATTATTGCCTCGATTCTGATTGTTCTGGCTCACATTGTTACTCCGGTTCTGAAAATTATTATTGTTATTGTTACCCCTATTCTGATAATTCTGGCTGCCGCCACTGCTTCTACCTTGGAAACTCTGCTTCCTAGTATCCTGTCCCTGATGACCATGATTGCCTTGATAGCTAACCAGTTGTTCTTCTCCGCCACCCCTTCCCAGTGCATCAAAAGCCCCTAATAACTTCTCAACCTCCTGTATTGTATTCGCTCTCTGAATACAAGCAGCTTCCTTAATGCGGTATGGGAAATGCCTCAAAAGTAGTCTGACAACATCCTTCTCCTGAGTCAACCCATCCATATATTTGCATGCGAGCACATGATCTAGAAAATATTCAGTCATACTGCTATTTCCCTTTATGTTGTATTTACCGCACACCACTGCCTCACGATGCAGTGACTGAATTGCCTCATTCCAGAATTTATCGCAGAATTTATCTCTAGAATCATCTAAGTTTTCGAATGTGCTCTTGTATACGGCAAACCAATTTCTTGTTTCACCAACAAATGCCTGGTCTAATATTTCCAGCACATTACACCATTCAAGACTTCCTTCATCCAGCCTTTCTTTAAATTTTCTTTCCACGGCTTCTAAGAATTCCATAGGACATCCCTGACGGTTGCTAAATTTAGCCAGCTCTACCTCCTTGAAACCGTGACCGCTTATGAAACTTGTTCTCCCCTGCCCGGCCTCTTGCCTTACCTTATTCAATCTCAATTCCAGCTCCGCTATCTTCTTTTCCGCCTTCCTCTCAATATTCTCAACTCTTTCCCTGTTACTTCCTTCCCTTTCTTCTATCCTGTCCGTTAATACTCCTTGCTTCTCCTTGACTTCCTGAATACTATCTAAATTCACTAAGTTGAAATCTTCCACCTTCTTACTTAATTCTTTCTGTACCTTTTCAATCTCACCCTCCAGCTGTTCTTTAACCTGTTTGGTCTCCACTTGCACCAACACCTTGAAATTCTCTGTCTGAGTGTTCATTCTCTCCTTCAAACTGCCTTGTACCTTCCCCAATCTACTATCTACATCTGCTATGATTTCACTAGCTTTCTCAGTCAACTGACTCTTAATTTCTCCTCTCACTCCTTCAATACTATGCTTCACCTTCTCATACTTTTTACTCAGCTCCTCATTGATTTTAGTGACTCCATCTAACTTTTTATTTAGCTCTTCAATTTTATTATTAGTTTCAGCGTTATACTGATCTAATTTCCTGTTTATCTCCTTATTATTAAGTTCAAGTTTAGCATTAGTTGCTTCTAACTTGTTACTCAAATCCTGATTATTACTCTCTAATCTAGCATTTATTTCTTGACTGTGACTTTCTAATTTAGCATTTATTTCCTGACTGGTATTATCTAGTTTATTATTAGTGGCTTCTAATTTGTTATTCAACAACCTTAACATGCTCATAATGCCTTCACTTATTTCTACCGACATCTCCTTACTGGTATTGGGATCAACCTCCGTTCCCCCTTCCATCAACTTCTGACCATCTTCTGCCAACTGATTACTCTCCTCCCCCACATTCTCCTCTACCATATCACCACTCAACTGTTGACCACTCCTAAGTTTCATCTGGTCCTTATCAGCCATACTGATACACCACAATTAAAATCCCCCACAAAACACAAGCACAAAGATAATACCGTTTCCCAATTACAAATACTATCTGGTTTTCGTGCCCAACGACTTGGCGCCACCTGTAATGTTTTTAGGATGGTGGTTTGCTCACTGTTGGATGATAAATGTAATAGGTCATGAAATGAAATGAGACACATGTTAATACACACTGGTATTGTGAACTTACCTTCAGTAGTGCTCTCAAAATGAAATGTTGGGAGCCATGGTCGCAACAGAGTGTTGAAGACCAATAAAAGAAACAAGTGAGAACACAAATAATGATAATTAATGATAATTAAGCGTAAGTGGAGCACCTGAGACCTCTTTCTCTCAGCCCGTGGCGAAATCAAAGTAATCAACCAGTTAGTTTTTGCATTGGGGATAAGGGATGACTTACATGTACTTCTAACTACTGAAAAAGGAATGCAAGGCATGGATTAAAATACTGAATTTAATTCTACACGAAAACAAAATATGAAAAGTTAATAATAATAAATAGTAAATACTTTTACTGAAGTTATGTTAACCTGAGACGCGAGAAAAGTGATGAGACCGATATTAAATTTAACGTTATTTCCAAAACTATGAAGTTACTTGCCAGAAATATAAAAGAAGAGATTTTGAATAATATATGTCAGCCTAGCTTACCGAGGTTGCGTGTCGAAGGAATTGGTCTCCATATTTAAGACTTGTAGTTGTCCCTGGGGCGTTGATTCATCTCTTGGAATGACGTCTTGAAGGATCCCAGCAGATAAGTTCCGTTAATTATATTTACTGAGCAGCGATGATGTAGATTTAGCTGCTAGCTTGATCAGTGATGAAGTGCTAACTCCATAAATCACTTTACCGACTTTGGCCAATAACACAACCATTGTCGTTATTGCATGGAAAGACGAGGTTATATGTCTTATATGCACAATCAAGTCCAAACTATAGACGCTCTGAATGACTTACTTCATTCCCAATAAGATTCGCAGTAGTGAGTCACCGCCCTGCTTGACCGCGCAAGCCCTCGAGTACCATCCGTCTTTCTCCCCACTCTTGCAGAAAATAAACTTTCGTCAACCAATCAAAATACCGTTGCTATGGTCTTCTGTCTCAGAGATACGTTCCTGTAGACCCCGTGTCCTTCTTAGAAAACATCAGTTAAAATCATCTTCACTTGGTACAGGCACACCTTGTGAAGCCAGATAGCTTCATTGTTCGATACACTCTTTGACACTAATCTCTTGAAATCTGTAGTAGTAGGCTGTTCATTGTTCGCTTGCTCAGCGGCGAGCCCCCCGCTGTGCGTGTCACTCAGAATAATTGCACTCGCCACGGTTTTAAAACCTGTCTTAAGAAAATAAGGAAGGGGTCTCATGACTGTGGTCACCTCGCAAGTTAACATACTGTAGAATAATTGAAATATGTCGAATCCCTTTGATTCAAATAGCGAAAATAACTGGAGTTATCGTGTGTAATAAAACATCTCCATGGCTCAGTTAGCTTTGAATCTAAACTTAATAATAATAATAATTAATAATAATAATAATAATAATAATAATAAAGAATTCTATCAATTAAGTACGAATAATAATAATAATAAATCTAAATATATAAATAACAAGTAATAGTTTGCCGTTATGAACATATTACAATTTGTCTGTCGGTACTAATGCACTGCAACCATATCTTGCAAACGATACTGACCACTATTATTTTACCTCAGTTTAACTACAGACTAATGAAAAATCCACAGCCTGCTTCCAGTCTCCGACCGGGTCAGGAATGGAATGAATGAAGCCCCCATCTAGCGGCGAGGATATGAACTGTGCCGGCTGCCGAGGCCTGACGCACTCCTCTGGGGCAATGATTAAATGAATGACAGATGGAATGAAATGATAGTGGAGAGTGTTGCTGGAATGAAATTTTGACAGGGAAAACCGGAGTACCCGGAGAAAAACCTGTCTGCCTCCGTTTTGTCCAGCACAGATCTCACATGGAGTGACCGGGATTTGAACCACGGACCCAGCGGTGAGAGGCCCGCGTGCTGCCGCCTAAGCCACGGAGGCTTTACTACAGACTAATACGAGAGAAAAATAATAGTGTTTACTATCGTTTGCGGGACATGCTTGCTCCATACGGGATGTTGTTGTTGTTGTTTGAGTCTTCAGTCTTTTGACTGGTTTGATGCAGTTGTCCATAACTCCCTGTTCTGATATAATCGTTTAATCTCTACATAGCTACCACACCCTACATCTGAGGCAATCTGTTTAACATATTCTAACCTTGGTCTACCCCTACAGTTCTTGTCCTCGACCCTTCCTTCCATAACTAAGCTTGCTATTCCTGGGTGTCTTAGTATGTGTCCTACCAACGTATCTCTTCTCTATCAGTCGCCAGAAACATCTCTCCTCTCCCACTAGTCTTAATACCTCGTCGTTTGTAACCCTATCTACCCATCTGATCTTCATCATTCGCCTGTAACACCATATTTCGAACGCTTCAATTCTCCTCTTTTCTTCTGCACCAATAGTCCAAGTTTCACTTCCATAGAGCGCCACGCTCCAGACAAAGGCCTTCAAAAATGACTTCCTAATACCTAAATCTATATTCGATATCAACAGGTTCCTTTCCTGTAGAAAGGCTTTCCTTGCCTGAGCCAACCTACTTTTTATATCCTCTTTGCTTCGTCCAACACTGGTTATTTTGCTACCAAAGTAACAAAAGCCTTCTGCTACTTCCTTTAGTTTTTCACCTGCCAATGTGATGTTCATAAAGGTTTCTGATTTATTTCGTCTGCATTCCAATATTAAAGTTTTACATTTATTAATTTTCATCATGAATTATTTCCTCAAGACGGAGTCCATACCATTCAAAAACTCATTCAAATCCTCAGGCGTGTCAGCCAAGATGACTATGTCATCGGAAAATCTCAGAGTTGAAATTATTTCTCCTTGAATCTTCACTCCCACTTTAAATTTTTCTCCAATTTCCAATGCAGGCAGAGAAATGTCGACCTTCCTGGCATGACGCTTTAGTTGCTGAATAAAACAATATTATTAGGGGAAGTTGATTCACTCGATATATAAATTAGCTAGGGCCATCTAGGATCACGTTAAGTCTTGTCACATGTGACCTTCTTTTGGCCCCAAAATACCCTCATCCCTATTATTGATGTGTACCATATTTCCGCTCTGTTCCTGGATAGTTTTGTGGGAGTGATTTTGAAAATTGGGGACGGAAGTGGATCGGAACGATCGAGCTGGCTGTGGTGGATCGAACGGAAGTATGAACTGCCCGCTCGATCGATCGAATGGAAGTGTACTAGCTGGCAGTGGTGGAAAACGGAAGTATGCACTGCCCGCTCGATCAATCGAACGGAAGTGTAATAGCTGGCAGTGGTGGAACGAACGGAATTATAAGATGCCCTGCCAACTCGATCGAACGATCCAGCGGGCAGTGGTAAGACCCAGCTGGCAGTGGTACGAGAAACAATGAGCGCGCGGTGTCGAAAATTGATACCATGACGTCCTCTCGGCCATGTGGAATGTATATGACATACTGAACGGAAAACGCCCATGCGAACTCTGGTGTCAAGTGATTGAAACAAATGACATGGTACATGTTCGAAGTCTTCGTATCAATATTTAAATGGTAAAATGCCTTAATGTCGCCTCCGTAGCGTAGCGGTCAGCAGGGCTAGCTGCCGCCCCGGAGGTCCTGGGTTCGATTCCCGGGCTCTGCCACGAAATTTGAAAAGTGGTATGAGGACTGGAACGGGATCTACTCAGCCTCGAGTGGTCCAAATGAGTAGAGGGGTTTCGATTCCCACCTCAGCCATCCTCGATTTGGTTTTCCGTGGTTTCCCACTTCGTCTTCGGGCAAATGCCGGGATGGTACTGCCCCCGTAAATTGAATTATACTGAGACCACGGTGGCTGTATTGGCATATGTGAATAAAGTTATGGCCGTCATAGTTGTGACGTGTATATTCATGACGTAGGCGTGGATGACGCAACGCTCGAGCAAGTAGGCTGGCTGAGCTTAGATTCTTGCTGACGTCACGATTTTGTTCGAGAAGGATCTTATATTTACGACGCAGTCGCAGGGAAGCAAGTAAACGTGCTGAGGAAGAAGTTACGCTATTGGAGGAGAGGCTCGAACCAATGAATGATAGCTTGAAGGGAGACGGAGATTACTGAAACTACCATATTTAATAACTTTTGGCATGCAGAATTGTGAAAAAATATTTTCAGTTATGGCATTGATTTGGAATTTTGAAGAAATTAATTATATGTTTTTGAAATCTGAAAATCCGTCAAGAATAGCCAAAGTTGGAACTTCGAGTAATGATAGAAGAAGAAGCTATGGTAGGGATGGATACGCCCCTTCAAAGTTGATAAAAGCCCTTGCACAGCAGAGAGGAGCTTCTCACTTCGTGGTTTTATTCTGACTTCATAGTCTGACTTCGTGTTCTGATAGAACAAGCATATCGTCATAAGCAAGCGTGGCAGAGCCCACCGCATCGAACAGTATTGGGTATCCAGCAGTGCAATTTTACTGTTACTAAATCTAGGCGAAGTTGGAGCGCACACATAAACGATTCTACAAGTTTATCTATCAAGAATTAGCTACTGCATTTATACTAATTCAATAGTGCATTACAATATTGAGGCGTGTGCGAAAGTTGAACATTTTCATTATAATACTTCAGGAGATATTCGCATTTAAAGACTGCAGAGAAAAGTGTTTTTCTCGAATCCTGAGAAGCATTTTTACTACCACATTCTACGCTACGGCAGACACGTGTATTGCAACCGTGATACTGAAGATTACATTTGGTGATACAACGCTACATTCTACAATGGAACTATACAATCTGGCAGTACTTTCGACTAACATTATAATGGAAGTGGAGATGGAAGACTAAAACTTTAATGCAATTGGGACATACATCAGTAGTGTGAAGTAGCAACATGGAGCTTCGATAATCGTCATTCTACAAAGACGAGCATGTAGTGAACATTCAGCTACACTCATGCATCGTAATCCATCGCTGAATTACATCAAATGGCAGTGGAAATAAATTCATACTCCACAAATTTGAACATTTCTGCGGAAATATTTGCAATGAACTTCATGGCTGATTTCTACAAGAACTTCAGGGAACTTTCAAGAGGGGCAAGGGTTTTTCCCAGCACACAAAGAAGAGTTTTGCCAGAGGGATGTCTATCGTCTACACGGAGCAGTGCGATTTCCGTAGGAGGAAGCTGTTCTATTCTCCGAGCGCGCAGGTTCCAGGTTCGAGGTCGGTGCACATCTATCCTGTGGTGAAATGGAACCAGCAGCGCTCTTCTATGAAATTTTCTTCTAGAACTTCAATCCAACAGATAAGGTAGCCGTGAACGTTTCTTGATTTATTTGAGCCACTTTAGTGAGGTCTGAGCAACTATCTTTCCCATATTTTCTGTCATATATTTGATTGCCCCATATACTTTTGCTAGATGTTTCTGTACTCTGTACACTTTGCAGCTTTATGCCATTTTCTTCGATTTATTGAGACATTATTATGTCATTTGCATATTTAAACATTTTGGATCAGTTTATATTGAAGTTAAATATTCTTTCGAGAATTTGAATTTTTCTTGTAGTCACGATTTGACTGTAAAGTTAACGATTTTCTATGGCAAGTTTGAATTCCGACAGCGTGTCGTTTTATTAAAGTAATTCTTTCCAGTAAATTACTTTGACCAATTTTCTGTCATCCTCAAGAAAGAAGAATGATTAAAAGATTTTAGAGCGTTAAAATCTACTACTTTATCGACGATCTTGGAAATACTAGTCGTTTTTATGAACATGATTGAAACACAGACATTTTTAGTCAATTCTGTAATACCATTGCATTATAGACAATTTTATGAAATATGAACTTTGAATACGATTTATTCAGTACACTATAGTAATGAACATTTGATAGGAGATTTTCTCAATTCTAGATTGAAACAATAATGTTTGCATTTTCTGGTCAATTTGCATTCTATTCGACTATTTCTGCAGTTAAATGAATTTTGCTTGAATATAGTATTTTTATACTGCGATAATTATGATGAGATTAATTCATTTTGATAGACCAGGGAGGCGTGTCTAATCGTATTTGCTATTAAATTTATTTGTGACTGGCAAAATTTTACTTCATATCGCTTCATGAATGAAACCCACGAAGGTTAAATATAATAACAATTTTCGATACAATTGATGAATATAAGAATTTTTAAAGAGGAACTATGGATGTATAATCGGTAATTCAGTGGACGTGTAAAAGTCGCTGAGGAATAATGCCCTTTAATAAGTGAAGGAGGTTCCCACAGTAATATTGATGATGATGATGAATTTATAAGTGGAGGTTTTTTGTGTGTATTGTGGAAGATTTTGATGCCATATATAATGAGATATATGATGAATTATGGGCCAATTATGTGCGTTTGTGCGAGGTATGTTTCCGCTGAGTTGTATTGTTCAGGTCCATTGAAAATTATTCATGTGAAGTTACTGTTAAAATTAACAAGAGTGATAAATTGATTGAATTATAGATTTTGAATGGAGGTTACCGTCACAAATAATAATTATTAAACCTTATTAAACCTGAATCTAAAATTTAAATATAAGTAACCTTCATCGGTCGATTATATTACTACGATTTAAGAAAATATCAACCGGATAAACGTGTGGTTAATGTATTTCAAATATAAATAAAATATAAATAATGTAAATAACTATGTAAATATCTATAATAATAATTTAAAACAAACGGGATTAATAGAGGCGTGTAAAAAATTTTCAATTGTCGTTTGACTAAGTTATGAACAATTTAATGTTATAAATAATTATTGAACACTATGATATAACATTATGCGTTTTGCTATTAACATTTAAACAACGCTAGTTCGATAATTGGAATAAACATTTAAATAAGATTTGAGATTAACAGAGTAATCCATTGCAATGTGAACGGAACTTGTATAAATTTTGCGTGATAATATTTGAGTTGAGATGTGAGCATTTAAATTGTTTTGAATGAGAGCTAGACTCTGCGTTGGCCAGCATTTGGTGACTCTGGTTAGGCAGCTGCGTCCATTTGACGAAGCAAGCATGCAACACTGCTTAGGGTGTATTGCAGGTGGCCAGATAACTGAATGGTGGAGGTCAAGGTCAACTACTTAGCGGTCTTGTGGTTATTAATAAATGTGTGTCAATGAACTAAATTATGAAGTTCATGAACAAGGAAACAAATGCTATATGTCTCGTCCCAGCTCCCTTATCCATTCCAATGTGCATTGTTGTTATTATTACGTTCTTTTGAGCTAGAGAAAGCTGAATTTTTGTATGTGAAGTCTACAGTCCTACAGGAGGACAAGGTTGCATTGACAATGGCTTCAGACAGCCATAACTATTTTGTTGTTAAATTTTGTTAAAATGTTTTTTTTCTTTATGTGAAATAAATTATTGTGCAGTTTAAATGTTCTGGTCTCCGACTTGGTTCATTTAAAATATCGTGGTGGAGGTTATTGTGAGGGCATTCTATTAAGTGATCCAGTTGAAAACCCAGACCCGAGATTAAATTGAATAGGTAAGTAAAAGGTAAGTATGAAACCCCGTATATTTTGGTGTGTTCCACAATAATTTCATGTTAACTACTGTGCTCTAATCTCGGTAGTATCTGTCAGTGCCATTTTCATTGATGTAGCTGTGCCGGTGCAATCGATTATTGGCAATCCGATTGAGGGGGCGGATTTCTGACAGCCTACTATCCGGATTATCGGGGACAGAAGGATTGGCTCAATCAACGTGTGGGGCTCGAATAACATTGGATTACCAAGTTATCGATGTCAATGGGATTGTGAAGACTCAAATAAAGAGGTTGATTCTTTGTTAGATGTCTTGGCCAATTGTAGAATTTGAGAGTGTGATTATATTGGGATTAAATGTTGTGTTGTATTAGGAAAATTACACTCAGAAAAGATCAGATCTTATACAACCTGAGAGAGGTTAAATAGGTTGGAAACTTAGAAAAATCGCCTATGAACTGGAGTCTTATTTTATTTGACTGGCTTATGACATGTTTAGTCATATTAAAGATAAAATTAAACTATTTGGATTGTAAATGTAAATTATTTATGTTAGGATATTTAAAATGAACCAAAGAAATTTGAACATGTGCTTGAGTTTATTTCAACATAGGGTGTTTATGAAGTTAGTGATAAGCTATTTATAAGTTAGATTTAAGACAGAAAATTGCTCAAACTTTATATATGGTGAAAGGCGTTGCTCAGATGTTGTTATCTTGCTCTATTTGATGTATGTCCCTAACGCAGTCTATTATTGAAATATTATTGAGATGGCAGATGAGAGTATGAGAAAGATGTTGGATGAGATGTCCAACAGTTTGAAAGCTAGCATGAATGAAAGTGTGAGGGAGATGGAAGCTAGGAATGCTAGTCGAATGCAGGAGATGATGAAGGAGAATTTGAAGGATCGCCAGACCAGTTCTGCAAATTTGGAAAATAACATGTCGCGTTTACAGACCAGTACACAGGAGGTCCAGAATGCCGTGACTGACATTCACAAGGATGTCTCAGATGTTAAAGTAGATTTATCCAATGTCCATAAAGATGTTTCAGATGTAAAAATTGATGTTTCCAATGTACAGGGAAAAGTTGATTCAGTCCAGAAAGACCTTACTTTGTTAAATCTTGATGTTGCTAATGTCCGGGGTGATATTTCATGTGTTAGAGCAGAAGTAATCGTTGTTAGGAATGATGTTGCTACTGTACAAGACAAGGTAGAAGAAGTTCAAAGAGAGATTAGAAATGTTCGAACCGATGTGTCAAACGTTCAAGTAGACATAAATAATATTCAGTCTGATATTAATGATATGCAAAGCGATATCAATAAGGTGCAAATAGAAGTTAATACAGTTTTTGTAGACATTGCCAAAGTTCAAACTGATGTTAATAAGGTTAGAGAAGAAATTGAAACTTCAAAAACGCTTTGTACTCGTAACATTAGTGCTTTAACAACTAGATTGGTTGACGAGTCTGTTAGGACAACAGCTTCACTAGCTGGATTAAAACATGATGTAGAGGTCATGAGGACCCAAGTCTTAGATCATAATCGTTTACTTAAGGAAGACATTGAAGTAGATATTGCTGAAATGTTAACTGCAAATGTAACGGTTTGGAAGGATGAATGGAACAAGTCAAGTGGGGAACATGTCAATCAGATTCAGGAGCGAATTGAACGAAAACTAGCCAGTACACAAGTAGATATAAATAATGAGGTAGTTCAAATTAGAAAGGATTTGAGTATAAGGATGGATTCGATATCCGAAAAGCAGGTAGAGGATAGAACTCAAATGGGCCAGGACGTGCAAGCATTAAAAACCGCGTTAGAGGAACAAATTCATAAGGTTGTCTCTGATGTCAATGAAACTACGAGCAAACTTCAGAATTTAAACCTAGGAGAAGCTAGCATGTTGGAAACGTATAAAGAAGAGTTGATTAGGAAAGTCATCACGGAAATCACAGATAAGGATCCAGAAGGGTTGACTTTTGAAGATAATAGGAATTACGTGAGAAGATGTAACCTCGCTACTGAAGAGAGAGATATTAGTCCTGAGGAACGTATATTCAGATTCCGGGAAGAAGAAGAGGATAGGAATATTGAACCTGAATGGAAATATCGTGATAGTGGGAAGAATTACATGGTTTCATATCCAGGAAATGTGACAGTCATCCGAAACTTTGAGGACAAGCCTCAGAAATTTAGTAATACAGATAGTCTAACACCGATAGAGTATATCAGAAACCTGAAAGACTATTTTATTGAAGCCCATATTCCTAGAGAAAGAGAAATGAGAATCGTAGAAAGATTTCTAGCTGGAGGACCTCTTGAGTGGTTCAGAGCATTTCGGTACACTTTTAGTAATTTCGATGAATTTGCAGAGGCACTGATAAAACGATTCTGGTCAATAGAAGCACAAAATTCATTAAGAGCTGAGGTATACTCGAGGAAGTATTCGGGTACTCTTCCAACACGGTACGCTGATTTCTTCACGAGCCAGTTATCGCGCTTAAGATTTTTACAACCCCCATTGTCTACAGAGCAGTTAATAGATGCCATTTCACGTATTCTACCTGTTGAGGTAAGAAGACTTATTATATCGTCAAATATAAGGGATTTGGCCAGTATGGACGAACTATTGAGAAGGCTTGATTACACGAGTCCGGTGCCAAATTTGGTTCAAAAAGGTCAGAGGCACGAATTCAAAGACATTAATACAGTCTACATGGATCAAGTTCAGCAAACTGATACGCCTGCTGAAGAGAAAACTGAAAATGTAGGTCCTCACAGGAACAATTATTTTCGCAACAACAGATCACAAGGTTACCGTCCATATCAGCAAAGACGAGGCTGGAATAACAATAGAGGGAACTATAATAACGGAAGAGGTAGATATTATAATAACAATGGGTACAATAGGAACTACAACAGAAATAACCAGTACCAGAATCGGAATCAAAATTCTCAAGGTCAGGTTATGACACCGGACAAGTATCAAGAGAGAGAGAAAGAAAGTCAGCAGTATTTGAAGGAATTACGAGAGAAGGAAGCTGAAAACCAGAAGAAAAGACAGGATTTAGAGATCGATCCTGGTCCTTCTACAAGCCAGCAGGGGAACTTTGAAAATGGTAACACAAAAAAAAAACGCCGATTTCCCAACGAAAGTGAGAAACAATGAATACATTGCCACACCACACATAAATACTATCAATGAAATTTACGAATTAACTGATGAGGATTTATTAGAAGAGAGAGGAATCGTCAAAGAGGAAAGACCATGTGCCTTACCTATTATTTCTCTACTGATAGATGGCCAACAGTACAAAGCTCTTATGGATACCGGTGCAATTATTTCTATCATTTCTGATGAATGCTATCAAAGTCTATTAAAGGGAGAAAACATGACAGTTTTACCTGCTTCTACCGTCAAAGTGAGAGGAATTTTCCAAGACAAGGCAGTGAAATGCAAGATCCAAGTGTTGTTGAACTTTGAAATTAATGGAAGGAATTATGAACAGATCTTTATTGTGGTGAACAAGATCCATTTCGACATTGTGCTAGGAATCGATTTTATATCGAAAGTTGGAGCCATTATTGATATGAAGAATAGGATTATTAGCTTTAATGATGGGTACATGATCACAGAAGAGATCGAAGAACAGGACGTGAAAAACAGTCTGGAGATAGACCTTAGGGAAGAGACTTTAAATACCATTATCAATGAAGTGGAGAATCTAACAGAAATACCCAGTAGAAAAACTGAAGGATTTGAAGAAATTCAGGGGGAATTTGAGGATTTGATAAAGGAATTCCAAGATATATTTGATGAAAAGCCTGGATTGATTAAAGACTATACGTATAAGATAAGGCTGACCGATGAAACCCCTTACCAAAAGAAAATATACCCCATACCTGAGAAATACTACCAAGAAGTACGAGGGTTGATCAGAAAAATGGAGGTAGACGGGATTATAAAAAAACAGGCGTCGTCTTACATAAACCCCATCACTGTAGTCAAGAAAAGTAATGGTCAGATACGTCTCTGTCTCGATGCTCGGACCATCAACTTAAAGATTCTTCCAGAAAATGACCGACCACATAAGATTAGAGATCTGCTTAGAAAGTTCAAAGGGAGAGCATGTTTCAGTGTTCTTGACATGACATCTTCGTTTTACCAAGTTCAACTGGAAGAAGAAAGTATGCAGTACACTGGATTCTTATTTGACCAGACGTCATGGGTCTTCCAGAGAATGCCTTTTGGAATGGTCAACAGTAGACCAGCACTTATTCGAGCACTTGATAGCAAGCTCACTGACGAAGTAAAGGAAAATGTAATCTGCTACATTGACGATTTAATTGTATCTTCACCCAACGCCGCAAAACATTTAGTGCATTTGAGAAAGTTGTTTGAAAATTTAAGGAAGGCCAATATTAAGGTCAATTTTGGAAAATGTCAATTCATGAAGAAGGAGATCAACTACTTGGGACATACTATTGATAAGGATGGATATCATCCGAACATGCAGAAAGTAGATGCGATCACAAGGTTCCCAAAGCCAACTAAGGTGAAACAAGTCAGAGAATTTGTAGGCGCATGCCAATTCATCAGCAGCCACTGTCCGAGATACTCTGAAATTATGGCTCCTCTGTATGACTTACTCAAGAAGAATAATAGATGGAAATGGAGTACCGCAGCAGACGAGGCTTTTGAGAAAGAAAAGGAGATGCTCAGAAACAACGTTAAACTGGAGTACCCAGACTTTGAGAAGGTGTTCTATATTGAGTCTGATGCATCAAGAATAGGCATTAGTGCAGTCTTATACCAAAAAGACGAGGCAGGCAACAAGCACTACATTGCGTTCACTAGTCGGAAATTAAAGAAACACGAGGAAAACTACTTTACGACAGAACTAGAAGCGTTAGCTTTTGTAACAGCTTTGCAAGCGTGGAAGAAAATGCTGCTGGGACACAAGGTTATCATTATTACAGATCACAAAGCACTTCAGTTTATGCTGCAAACTGACATGTCTAGTGATAGATTGACACGTTGGGCTTTGTTCACCCAACAGTTTAACGCCACTATTGTCCATCAGCCTGGGAAAGACAACTTACTGGCTGATGCTTTATCACGTAACCCTATCAAAAATGTGCAGATACACCATGTACAATTGGAGCAGCAAGATCAAGAGACCGTTAGGAGGTTAGCCCGAATCGGTGTGTCACAGAAGAGACACGCTCCAATCAGGAAAATGTACAGGTTCCTTAAGGGTTACATGGACAATACTGATGTTGACTATGCAGCTACACAGAGAGATTCACGACACTTTGTCTTGAGTGGAGACGTCGTATGTAAGTATGCTGACTCTGCGCATACAAAGCTCCGAATAGTCGTGCCACCTAAACTTGTAGTCAATTTAGTGTGGGTAGCTCATCACGCAACTGGACATGCCGGTCTGGATAAAACTCTTGATACTCTTAAAGAGAGGTTTATTTGGACTAACATGCGTTCCAGCATTGCTAATGTCATTCGTTCATGTGATAAATGTCAAAGAGCAAAGTATGCTTCCGCTCTATTAAAAGGAAAACCTAAGGCTATGATTCCCTCAAAACCGAATGAACTCATGGCGACGGACATATTTGGCCCCTGTCCGAAGGGATACCAGGGTAATCAGTACCTGTTGGTTACCGTGGATGTCTTCTCGAAATTTGTAACAATGAGTCCCATGCAAAAAGCTAACACGAGGAACGTTGTAAGCAGACTGGAACATGCTGTATTTCCAAAAGCTGGTACACCAGAGTATCTACTATCGGATCATGGAGCTTAGTTTACATCCTTAGAATTTGCTGCAGATATGGAAAGGCTTGGCATTAAGCACATATTTTCAAGCGTGCGCTATCCGGAATCGAATTCTTCAGAAAGATACATGGCTGAATTTTCGAAAATTTGTCGAATTTTTTGTCCGAATGATCATACTAGTTGGGTGAGATTTGTACCCCTTATTGAGGAGTGTCTAAATTCTACAGTGCAGGAGAGCACAGGAGAGGTGCCAATGAGACTTCATCTAGGAAGAAACCCAGAAAGGCCGTGGGACAATCTTTTCAACCACGTTCCTAGAGATCCCGACCTAGGAAGGCAGCAGAGAATTGACAGAGCGAAAGAACAACTCCAGAGAGCAGCACAAAATCGACTGAAAAGAGTAGCTGGAAAACGTTTTGGTACTCCCTTAGAAATTGGAAATCTGGTATTACTACGCAGACCTGTCAAGGCTGACGTGAGTAAGAAAATCTATCCCAAGTTTGGAATAGTATTTATGGGTCCGTTCAGAATTACGAATGCTTATGGAAACAACTGTTATGAACTCTATGATGATGAGAATGATGTCGTATATGGCAAGTTCAATGCTGGAAACTTGAAGAAATATTATCCAAGAGTAAGCCAATAATAATTCAATTTCGTGTTCAAGTGAATTCAGATATTTGTTACAGAGTTTAAAAACAATTTGTAACTGTTTTTAAAACGTGGTGAAGGGAGAATGCCCCCGTAAATTGAATTATACTGAGACCACGGTGGCTGTATTGGCATATGTGAATAAAGTTATGGCCGTCATAGTTGTGACGTGTATATTCATGACGTAGGCGTGGATGACGCAACGCTCGAGCAAGTAGGCTGGCTGAGCTTAGATTCTTGCTGACGTCACGATTTTGTTCGAGAAGGATCTTAGATTTACGACGCAGTCGCAGGGAAGCAAGTAAACGTGCTGAGGAAGAAGTTACGCTATTGGAGGAGAGGCTCGAACCAATGAATGATAGCTTGAAGGGAGACAGAGATTACTGAAACTACCATATTTAATAACTTTTGGCATGCAGAATTGTGGAAAACTATTTTCAGTTATGGCATTGATTTGGAATTTTGATGAAATTAATTATATGTTTTGGAAATCTGAAAATCCGTCAAGAATAGCCAAAGTTGGAACTTCGAGTAATGATAGAAGAAGAAGCTATGGTAGGGATGGATACGCCCCTTCAAAGTTGATAAAAGCCCTTGCACAGCAGAGAGGAGCTTCTCACTTCGTGGTTTTATTCTGACTTCATAGTCTGACTTCGTGTTCTGATAGAACAAGCATATCGTCATAAGCAAGCGTGGCAGAGCCCACCGCATCGAACAGTATTGGGTATCCAGCAGTGCAATTTTACTGTTACTAAATCTAGGCGAAGTTGGAGCGCACACATAAACGATTCTACAAGTTTATCTATCAAGAATTAGCTACTGCATTTATACTAATTCAATAGTGCATTACAATATTGAGGCGTGTGCGAAAGTTGAACATTTTCATTATAATACTTCAGGAGATATTCGCATTTAAAGACTGCAGAGAAAAGTGTTTTTCTCGAATCCTGAGAAGCATTTTTACTACCACATTCTACGCTACGGCAGACACGTGTATTGCAACCGTGATACTGAAGATTACATTTGGTGATACAACGCTACATTCTACAATGGAACTATACAATCTGGCAGTACTTTCGACTAACATTATAATGGAAGTGGAGATGGAAGACTAAAACTTTAATTCAATTGGGACATACATCAGTAGTGTGAAGTAGCAACATGGAGCTTCGATAATCGTCATTCTACAAAGACGAGCATGTAGTGAACATTCAGCTACACTCATGCATCGTAATCCATCGCTGAATTACATCAAATGGCAGTGGAAATGAATTCATACTCCACAATTATGAACATTTCTGCGGAAATATTTGCAATGAACTTCATGGCTGATTTCTACAAGAACTTCAGGGAACTTTCAAGAGGGCAAGGGTTTTTCCCAGCACACAAAGAAGAGTTTTGCCAGATGGATGTCTATCGTCTACACGGAGCAGTGCGATTTCCGGAGGAGGAAGCTATTCTATTCTCCGAGGGCGCAGGTTCCAGGTTCGAGGTCGGTGCACATCTATCCTGTGGTGAAATGGAACCAGCAGCACTCTTCTGTGAAATTTTCTTCTAGAACTTCAATCCAACAGATAAGGTAGCCGTGAACGTTTCTTGATTTATTTGAGCCATTTTAGTGAGATCTGAGCAACTATCTTTCCCATATTTTCTGTCATATATTTGATTGCCCCATATTCTTTTGCTAGATGTTTCTGTACTCTGTACACTTTGCAGCTTTATGCCATTTTCTTCGATTTATTGAGACATTATTATGTCATTTGCATATTTAAACATTTTGGATCAGTTTATATTGAAGTTAAATATTCTTTCGAGAATTTGAATTTTTCTTGTAGTCACGATTTGACTGTAAAGTTAACGATTTTCTATGGCAAGTTTGAATTCCGACAGCGTGTCGTTTTATTAAAGTAATTCTTTCCAGTAAATTACTTTGACCAATTTTCTGTCATCCTCAAGAAAGAAGAATGATTAAAAGATTTTAGAGCGTTAAAATCTACTACTTTATCGACGATCTTGGAAATACTAGTCGTTTTTATGAACATGATTGAAACACAGACATTTTTAGTCAATTCTGTAATACCATTGCATTATAGACAATTTTATGAAATATGAACTTTGAATACGATTTATTCAGTACACTATAGTAATGAACATTTGATAGGAGATTTTCTCAATTCTAGATTGAAACAATAATGTTTGCATTTTCTGGTCTATTTGCATTCTATTCGACTATTTCTGCAGTTAAATGAATTTTGCTTGAATATAGTATTTTTATACTGCGATAATTATGATGAGATTAATTCATTTTGATAGACCAGGGAGGCGTGTCTAATCGTATTTGCTATTAAATTTATTTGTGACTGGCAAAATTTTACTTCATATCGCTTCATGAATGAAACCCACGAAGGTTAAATATAATAACAATTTTCGATACAATTGATGAATATAAGAATTTTTAAAGAGGAACTATGGATGTATAATCGGTAATTCAGTGGACGTGTAAAAGTCGCTGATGAATAATGCCCTTTAATAAGTGAAGGAGGTTCCCACAGTAATATTGATGATGATGATGAATTTATAAGTGGAGGTTTTTTGTGTGTATTGTGGAAGATTTTGATGCCATATATAATGAGATATATGATGAATTATGGGCCAATTTTGTGCGTTTGTGCGAGGTATGTTTCCGCTGAGTTGTATTGTTCAGGTCCATTGAAAATTATTCATGTGAAGTTACTGTTAAAATTAACAAGAGTGATAAATTGATTGAATTATAGATTTTGAATGGAGGTTACCGTCACAAATAATAATTATTAAACCTTATTAAACCTGAATCTAAAATTTAAATATAAGTAACCTTCATCGGTCGATTATATTACCACGATTTAAGAAAATATCAACCGGATAAACGTGTGGTTAATGTATTTCAAATATAAATAAAATATAAATAGTGTAAATAACTATGTAAATATCTATAATAATAATTTGAAACAAACGGGATTAATAGAGGCGTGTAAAAATTTTTCAATTGTCGTTTGACTAAGTTATGAACAATCTAAATGTTATAAATAATTATTGAACACTATGATATAACATTATGCGTTTTGCTATTAACATTTAAACAACGCTAGTTCGATAATTGGAATAAACATTTAAATAAGATTTGAGATTAACAGAGTAATCCATTGCAATGTGAACGGAACTTGTATAAATTTTGCGTGATAATATTTGAGTTGAGATGTGAGCATTTAAATTGTTTTGAATGAGAGCTAGACTCTGCGTTGGCCAGCATTTGGTGACTCTGGTTAGGCAGCTGCGTCCATTTGACGAAGCAAGCATGCAACACTGCTTAGGGTGTATTGCAGGTGGCCAGATAACTGAATGGTGGAGGTCAAGGTCAACTACTTAGCGGCCTTGCGGTTATTAATAAATGTGTGTCAGTGAACTAAATTATGAAGTTCATGAACTAGGAAACAAATGCTATATGTCTCGTCCCAGCTCCCTTATCCATTCCAATGTGCATTGTTGTTATTATTACGTTCTTTTGAGCTAGAGAAAGCTGAATTTTTGTATGTGAAGTCTATAGTCCTACAGGAGGACATGGTTGCATTGACAATGGCTTCATACAGCCATAACTATTTTGTAGTTAAATTTTGTTAAAATATTTTTTTTTCTTTATGTGAAATAAATTATTGTGCAGTTTAAATTTTCTGGTCTCCGACTTGGTTCATTTTAAATATCGTGGTGGAGGTTATTGTGAGGGCATTCTATTAAGTGATCCAGTTGAAAACCCAGACCCGAGATTAAATTGAATAGGTAAGTAAAAGGTAAGTATGAAACCCCGTATATTTTGGTGTGTTCCACAATAATTTCATGTTAACTACTGTGCTCTAATCTCGGTAGTATCTGTCAGTGCCATTTTCATTGATGTAGCTGTGCCGGTGCAATCGATTATTGGCAATCCGATTGAGGGGGCGGATTTCTGACAGCCTACTATCCGGATTATCGGGGACAGTACCTACTGTAAGGCCACGGCCGTCTCCTTCCCTCTTCCTAGCCTATCCATCCCAATCTTCCATCCCTTCCCATCCCTCATGAGGCCCCAGTTAGCTTTGCAGGTGAGGCCGCCTGGGCGAAGTGCTGATCACACCTCCCCAGTTGTATCCATCCCGACCAGATGTTCCAAGCTCCAGGACACTGCCCATAGAGGCGGTAGTGGTGAGTTCCCTCGCTGAGTCCGTGGGAACCATCAACCTAGAGGGTAAATTGACTAAATAAAAAATGCCTTAGGCCTAATATCAAATATTGTAAGTAGTCGGCATTGCCGGTATTACGTTTCTGCACAATGGCTATTCAAATATTAGCCCATATAACGGTAATGCAGTCATCAAAATAATATAATCGTTGTGGTTATACGAGAATTGAGCAAGCCTTCATGAACTATTACTGAATACATTCTCTTTACTCACAAGAGGGCCTATTCATAAGGCATTTTAAACTTAATTTCACGCAGGAACATTATCGAAACAAGCAAACTATAAATGGAACTTAATTCCGTAATGCAGTATTATTGGAACATAGAAATAAGTCACCATCTTGTGCACAAATGTTACGTAGTCGAAATAGCCGTGGGGTTGGTGCTTATGTCTTTGAATCTAGAGATCTTGGGTTCGAATCCCGGAAGGGGTAGATATTTTTGCTACCAGATTATCATTCTAAACGATATTTATCATATCAATATGACTCATTTTAACAGAATCCATATAAAATTACGTGTTGGTATATGAATGAAGAGGACCTGTTTAGAAGGAATTTAAGGTTATGATTGGTGTCGCGTCTATTAATCTAGTTGATCCATATCGTATTCTTTATTTAGGCTAATGCTGGTGGAAGCTACAAATCATCTAATAAAATGAGTTCCGTAATATAAACTAAAATATATGTAAAACACTCCCTTGTACAATAGATTAATATTTGTGCCAATATTAGTATAAAATACCGGTGTATCAACAATTTCACGTGAAGTTTCTTCTATGTCAGATGTTACACATCATATGCGACTACTGTAAGGCTCGTATTTTTATTGTTATTATTAATATCAATAATACTTGCATCTTGTATAATGGTCTTGTATGACGTAGTGCTACCATGTGCTCTTTTAGAGCACTAAGGGGGCTCTAGAACTTTACTGTGGCCCCGCAAGAACCGTCACACATGGGCCATAGACACAACGTGCAACGTGGTCTAGGCACGCTTTTTGCGTCCTGCACGACTAGACGTTACGTTCTGTATATTGCCGCAGAGCGCCAAGCCAAGCCGCGGTATATCAAGTGGCAGAGCAGGCCTTATTTATGGCGCACAGCCTGGGCCCAGCTCCGGCCATTATGCTTCATTACCACCAACATAAGCAAATAAAAACCCAACACACCGCTGCCGTGAGGTTACGTGTAATGAATGGATTTGAAAAGCATTAAACTTCATATTTAATATATTACGGCCCTTAATTTTAGTGTAGCGTTTATATTGCTTCAACACGTGTTGGAGTAGCCTAACTCCATTCAGGAATAAATCCTCTGTGCTATATTTAGTGCTACAACCCACCTCAACATTTCTGGTGTGATACAACCATTGCTTTCCTGCTGCAAGCGAGTTCCGGGGGACACCATTACAATGCTGTAAGTTGGGCTGCATAACCAGGCGAGTGGAGGAGAAAGGGGTAACGGGCGAGGCTAATGATTAGTGCTTAGACAGCAGAACAGAACGTGACGTCTGCAGTAGGTTCAAGTACGAGATCTGTAGTTGTTGTTGTTATTGTTATAACTGTTGTTGTTACTGTTGTTGTTAGTGTTGTTGTTGTTGTTGTTGTTGACGACTCATTTGGGAGCTTTGCTACATCGTGTTGCTACATTTGTGTTTTTGGAATCTGTCTGATAACCTGTGTCATTGTGATGGCTTCACTAGTGTGTATACTTGTAATTATTACTAGAATTTGAGTAGGAGGCAGCCATGGCCTTACTTCACGGACCATTCTTGCATTGGCTTGGACTGGAGGAGCCCACAATAAAGCACTTCTACGACGGTTGAGGTGGTAATTGAAACCACTTTTTCTCATTTCAGGATCACGAATTTAGTGAACTCTGTTCAAGTCTTCAAACCAGAATTGAATATCTTGGTAAAGCCATTAATCTAACCCAGACCTCTGTGGTGACTGCCATGAGTGATCACCCTTACGCTATGAGGTGGACGAGTCCAACATCATTCATGGGTGTTTGTATTGTAGGTTACTGGTATTTGATGTGTGAACGCTTTAGATGCTGCTCCATTTATAAGCTTGGGATATTGTGTTCTTCAGTCCTGTGTATTTAAGTGCAAGTAGCCAGCTGATAATCTGCAATACCATGGGTTCTGTACATGTAACTGGGGTTATGTTGGGGACGGAGAACGTTGCATTGAGTTCAGTGTCATCCTCGTATTTGTTGAAATTTTAAGTGGGAAATCACGAAAATCCATTTTAAGGATGGCTGAGAGTGGGAGTCGATGCTCTTCTCATAAGCTACTACCATTCCTCCCCGTTGAATAACTGTGGTTAAGTGACCCTTCTTCCAAAAGTGGAAAATGCCTGACTGAAAAACGTGGGGCACAACAGTCACTTGGCACCAGCAAATGATGAGCATAAAGAAGACGAAATCTTTGTTCAGTATGACAGTTCACAAAATCTTAAGTAAAGCAGCTACAATGACCTTCCTAATGTTCAAATGAAACTGATATCCCATAAATTTATTAAAATTATTATTATTACTATATTGTATTTGTTATTCAATGTATATCTTCAAAAGATGACACATTCGTCAAGTATCAGAGAAATATGATATTATTAAATCAATAAACTTGTTAAACACTGCAACGTGGTTGTAAAACCAGAGGGACTGTACGTCTCAAAATGCCTTATCCTACATTTAAAAGAACGGGAACTGCAAGAAATCGAAAAGAAGGAAAGAAAAAGTTTAAGGAAACTTTTTGGACCACAGAAGACCATGGACGGGACATGAAAAAAGGAGAAATGAGGATGTCTACAGGTATTCTGAAATGATCATGGACACAATGCAAAAACGAAGACTGAAAGTCTAAGGACATCTAGTAAGAATGGATGACAAACGATTGAATAAAAGAATCTTTTAATATATAATTGGATTGAGGAGGACGACAGCATGGGTGGAGGAGGTTAAGAAGGACACAGAAGAAATAAAAGTTACATCCTCAGCAGAAACAAGTTCAGAACTGAAGTAGATAATCACAAATTTTACGAAGAGCAACTGAAGAACAGGCTCTAACCCGTAATACATGAGGAGCAGAGAAAATTAAGTAGTGAACGAATGAAGAAGTTCTGGGAAGACAAAAGAAGACTGGCCAGAAAGCATTAAGTTACACGCGGTCCACAGTTGGCCAAATTCGGAAGGAAGAAGAAGAAACTGGTTCTCATGAATACCAATTTTATTGCAAACTTATTTTCTAAGACGAACCTTTCATCTGAGAAGAGTAAGAACACACAACCAGCCTATAGCTCATCACTCGTGAAGGTCTCTAGTAGAATCCTCACGTTGTGCGAAAATACGATATACTGTCATTACAAACAGTAATGATTGATTACCTTATTATGAAAATTACCCACTTATTATTATAGTCTTAAAATTTGTGTCAGTCAGTTATTCATATGTTAACGGCACACGACTATCTAAATGTGCAGCTACGGGAGTCGCAGAGATGTAGAACCGTAATACTTCTACAGGCTAGTATATACACCACAATATTCAAGGTTATCAAAAAACGTATATACCCACACATCGAAGTACACGGGGTTGATAGCCATTATGTTCAATTTAATAAATAAAACTGTAGCAAGAAAGCATTCACAGACCTTTAATGTAATCCCAGAACTAAGTTACAGCCGTTACCGGACGTATGGAAGTTGTTGTGCATACTATGAGCGGGTGTGTTTGGAAATGGGACTACTGCCTGTGCAATGCAGGGTGAAGATTTTGTTCTGGGAAACTTGCACGACAATGCCCGTCGTCACAATAACAATAATAATAATAATGATGATGATGAACGTGTAGCTTCCTGAGAGGCCAAGTGCAGGTCTTTCTAGTTGACGCCCGTGGGCGACCTGTGCGCCGTAATGAGGATGAAGTAATGATGAAAACGTCACATACACCCAGTCCCCGAGTGGCGGGAATTTACCCCAGAAGATTAAAATACCTGATGGCCCGGCAAGGAATCGAACCCGGGGCCCTTCGGGTCAAAGCCTAGCACGCTAACCTACTAGCCACGAAGCCGGACGGTCTTTTCCCTAAACTAAAGGAACAAATTTGAAGGAAGCGTTTAAAAAAAGAATACGCCGTAGGTCAAGTGACAGAGTGCCCCATTGCGAATTCAACAAAGGTGGCACTGCAACTGGTGTCTACCACACATGGGTGCAACATGTTGTAGGGACTTTTATTATAGAAGGCTTGTAGAGGTTTGGTGGTCCTATAGTTTAATCACTACGACTGTATGGCTCCATCCCTCGTACATCTGAATATCACCTGTGCCAAGCATGATGCACGCTTGCGACACAATCCGCTTACAGTAATGAGATGTCTTCTAATTATCTACAAGATCTTCCTCGAGGATTACTGTTAGGAAAATGAAATTAGCTAGTCTCGACCTATGACAAAACTCGCGCTTCCAGCTAAATATTGTCTTTCGGTCGACCAGGTAGGAGACCAATTCTCAACTGAAATTAACCATTACGAGACTTAAAATAAATACACAAATTTTACACTGTGCCACATGAAAGATTGTAAGGGGGATGAAATTTTCGTTCGCCATGCAAACATTAAGTAGTAAGAATGCTCAATATAAAGAATGGGCGGAGTATTGGATTTGACTAGGCAGCCGAGAACATTCTATTCTCCATATCACGTAGCACCGATAGACGTAAAATACGTATGGTGGCCATAAGTTAGTAGCCATCCCAGAATGTATAAGGAGTAGAAGTGGGAAACCACGGAACACCCTTCCAAGATGTCTGAGGAGGGAACCAAATCCACCTCTTATCAGTTTTCGCCGCACGAGGTTGAGTTCACCCCGGTCCAGCCCTCAGACCAGAACTAAATTTCATAACTATGTGTCATATGTAGGTTTGAGCTAAATTGTAAGATTCTCTCCATCTTGATCAGTAGGAGACCTATTAAAATGGTTCTATTAGGTACTTTGTTTAGTTCAATTTGGAACAGTTGTCTCAAATCAATAACTATTGGAGTTGTTATTTTAAGCCTTTTATCAGTTGTTGATCCTTCTGTGAATTTTCTTATTTAAACAGGTTAATATTTAGTGAGTTTTATAACTTGATAAAATGTACGTACTATGTGAATACATTATCTGATGAGTCATCCTAAAAATCAAACAAACGGTTCTTCTTATCATGCTGTGATTATCATGCTTCAGTGACTTTACTAACTGCTGTCCAAACGTTGCATTTTTGGGTTATCCCTTACTTTCTAAATGTTTGGGGTTGTTTTTTTTCTGACGGGAAGCCACTGGTGTTTGTGTTCGCCGTGTGTGTCATGGGTTTCACTGAGTGCTTTCTTGTGTTTCATTATGTTTCTTGGGGGTTATGGATTGCTCTTTAGGGGCCGTATTATGCCGATTTAGTTCTGGGTGTTTCGCAATACACATTGGATGACACAGGACAGTGCATTTTTCGTACCTTATTGTGTTATCTATTATTTTTAAATGATTTCACCACACAAACACAGGTTGTCAACAGAGTGGCGTACGCAGGATATAATTCTGGGGGGGGGGGGGGGGTGTTGTTCTATCATACAGTAATGTAGTTGTGTTATTAAACATATTATTTCGATTATTATTCATAAAAAAGGAATAATTAAATAAACACTAGATGAAACCCGTCAAAACATGACGGACAATGGAAAACAAATTTACTGAAGAAGCTTCTTATATAAGTTACATTCTTTGTACGATTACTTTTTAGCACTATTGCAACTTTAAGGGCGTCGAAAGATAGCACTCTCAGCATTGCAACATATTGCTGGTCATGACTGAAAACGTGATGAGGTCATCATCATCTTGCACAGTTTCCAGCCACTGGCCGGGTCTGTTTGGAACACAAGCCTCTCCAACGTCTTCTGTCTTCCCACCATCTCTCAGCCTCCACCCTTGTCCAGTCTTCTACTCTCTTCTTCACGCTCTCTTCCACCCCCTTCAGCCACCTGTCTCTCGGTCTCCCTCTTGGTCTCTTTCCTTTCCACTTCGTCTCGTGTATCCTCCTGGGTATCCTCTTCTCCTCCATTCGTTTTACATGTCCATACCATCTAAGTCTAGATTTCTCTATACCATCCTGTAATGGTTCCTCCTTCATTAATTCTCTGGTCCTCTCATTTCTTATTCTGTCCCTCATTGTAGCTCCAATACTGCTTCTCAAGAACCTCATCTCACTGGCCTGTATTTTGCTCTTCTCCCTTTCTTTCATAACCCAGGTCTCCGAGGCATACGTCAGGATAGGGACATAGTACGATATATGATCAACTTGCTGTTCTGAGGGACATCCCTGCTCCATAACATGCTTCTCACACTCCTCCGGAATGCTTCTGCCTGTCTTCCCCGCTCATTTATTTCTCTACCGTTTCTTCCATTCTCTTGTATCAGGCTTCCCAGATACTTGAAACTTTCCACTTTCTTCAGCTGTTCCCCACCAATTGTTATTCCCGTTGTGGTCCTTTCCTTCTTCCTTGTTGTGATCACCATCTCACTCTTATTTATGCTAAATTTCATTCCATATCCTTGTATTATTCCTTCCCACACGTCCAACTGTTCCTGTACCTCCTCCTCCTTGTTTCCACAAATCATCAAATCATCCGCAAACACCATTGCTTTCATCTTTCCTTCCCCAATTACTTGTGCCGCTCGGGTCATTATGTCATCCATCACCACAATGAAAAGTAACGGTGGCAGTGCACTTCTTTGTTTCAGGCCGTTTCTCTGTTCCACCCAGTCCGATCTCTCTCCTCCCACTTTCACACAGCTCACGCTTCCCTTGTACATCTCCTTTATCCTCCTTATAGTCCATTTTTCTACTCCTCTATCCTCCAGGGACTTCCATACTTTGTTTCTGCATACACTGTCATATGCTTTCTCAATGTCCAGGAAGGCCATCAGTAGATCTGTTCCATACTCATAGTGCTGTTCTTGTAACTGACTTACAGCAAAAATCAAATCCACTGTGGACCTTCCTGCTCTGAAACCATGTTGTTCTTCCCTCATCCCTCCTTCTATCCTTGTCCTAATTCTCCTTTCCAAAACTTTCTCAAACATCTTTGCACAATGACTCATCAGTGTTATTCCCCGATAGTTTCTGCATTCTGTTCTACTACCTTTCTTGAAGATCGGGACAATTATTCCCTTTTTCCAGTCTTCTGGGGTCTTCCTTTCCTTCCATGCTGCCTTCATCACCCGGTACAACCATTGTATCCCCACCTCTCCTGCTGCTCTCACCATCTCCACACTCAACTCATCCACACCCGGTGCCTTCCCTCCTTACATCTTCCTCACTGCATCTTCCACTTCTTTCCATGTTAAGTCCTTTTCTGTTTGCAGTTCATCTACTGTACCTCTTCCCCGATTTCTTCTTCCTCGCCGTGGTTTCCATTTGGGTTCAGGAGTTCTTCAAAATATTCTTTCCACATTTTCTTCAGTTCTTCCCTATTTTCTATCCTTTGTCCCCTTTTGTTCACCATTCTAACATAATCCGTAGGATCCTTCCGCCTCTTATTCTTTACCATCCCATACAGGACCTTTTTTGTACCTTCACTATCCTGCTGGTCATGACTTAAAACGTGATGAGGTAAATAGCCCAATACGTTCAAGAGTTTCTCCTTGAGCTTGATTGATTGTGATAAAGTAGGCCGAGCGAATAGGACATTGTTGCCTATTAAAAGAAAATGTACTGTACCTGCAAGTGTTTTATCGGAAGGTGTTAAATCAAGTCGTAGGATTTGAGCTCTCTGCCTAATATTACTGCACCTATTATATCCGAATCCAAGCAATTTCTTACATATTTCTTACAATTAATATATTACCATATATGAGTCCTTGGGAAACGTTCAGATTTCTAAGGAGCATAACTATGGCTCAAACGTTTGGAGTATGTGGAGGCGAATCACTTATTTCCAAGGAATTGAAAAATTCAATAATAGGGAAATGAAGTAGCTGGCTTTCATCTTCAGTATCCAATCTGTTAACGCTCATGTATGTGTTTGAACTACTGGATATAAGTTCAATGACTTTTAAATTAATATCATTACATTGTTGCAGCTTGGAAAATATTTTATATTCCAGCAGATCAATTTTACCCTCACAACAGTAAAGACCAAAGTAACCACGCATAGATTTTACGCAAGAGAAATACAATGTAGAATAATGTTTGCATTTGATCGTCAAAGACCTTACAGTACACTGTACTGCATAATATCTGGAATTGTTTCTGAAATGGCCTATTTATATTGGATTTTAAATGTGGCTTCGTATTATTCGATAACACTATAGTGTCCTGCAATAACGGAACCGCTAAATATTAAATGGCAAATAATACTTCCATTGCCGAAATCAACTGCGTAGTTAGACTCAGTACTCTAAACAAATAATCATTAAACAATTGTCTTATACAACTAAGTTCAACATGACCGTCCAGAGACTTTCATACTCAAGATGGTTGGTGAGGAGAATGCGATGAGACTGATCGCTTAAAATAAATTCCTTATAATTGTTCCTGCCAGCGAAATTTTTTGCGATAGCTTGAAAACGCAGCTCAGAATGACGTTCTTCATTTTGTTATAAACAGTACGAAACTGCTCTAAATAAGCAATTTCCATCACCTGTTATAGGTTATGACAGTACATTTTGCAGGGGAACATAAATCACTTCGCCAACTACTGGAACGACCATAGGACTATACTCAATACTCACTTCGGCAGTCACCCTAATGTAGGCAGTTTATGAATTATATGTCCCGTGCATGTCAAACATCGTATTAACACATGGAGCCCCACCTATTCTTGTCTATCGCCCCGGAGACCCGGGTTACATTTCCTGCTCTGCCAAGAAATTGAATTCTGGTCTGAGGGCAAAAACGGGGCACATTCAGTCTCTTGAGGTATAACTAAGAAGAGGAAGGTTTAATTCCCACCTCGACAATCTTGGATGTGGTTTTCCGTGGTTTCCCACTTCCACTTAAGGCAAATACCGGAATGGTTCCTAACTTAAGGCCTTGGCCGTCTCCTTGCCATTTACCACCTTAATTACAAATACACACAGTAATGCAGCCATCACAATAACACAGGTTATGAGAGAAAATTTCACACATACACACCCAAGTACACGGGGCTGAGTGACCACGATGTCGGAGCCCCTCAAACGAATTATGTTTGCCAAGTGTCTCTTATGGCGAAAGCAATTGTGGACACGCGCGAGTGCCTGGAAAACTACTTTTTTCTTTAATAATTTAAGAGTATATCGACGATGCATAATTATAACTTTTAGTCTAGGACGCTAATAACTTGACCACCGAAGCATTGGGAAGAAATTGCAATATTAAGGTACATAAACAACATAGCCTACACATTCAACTGTCGGTTAATGTTCCTCAAAATTTCCCTTCTTAAATATTCCCCTCCTTTATAATTCTCCATCACGTGAAAACGTGCCAAGTCTTGGGTTTTAAATACACCGATGCAATGGTGCTGCTATCTGCTGTCAGTTACTGGAACTATATGGGCGATGTACTGCCATCTGTTGTCAGTTATAGGAACTGATTGCAGATATTTAAACGGCGTACTGAGGACAACAGTTTGCTCTTTTGATCAAATGCTGTAATGCAATGGTAAAACGGAAATAAAACGTATTGAGAGGGAATGTAGAAATATGTATCTTTTACAGACATAAAACCTTACTAATACTCCTTGATTAAACAATATTTTAGTGGTAAAAAATATATATATCGGCGAGGGCTGGAATCGAACCGTTGAACCTTGGAACCACAGTCAGCCGCCTAAACCACATAGCTACTCACGCATTCTCGTTTAGTGGCATACGCAGCCATTCATTATCCTAAAAAGCTGCTGTCTAAAGGAAATAATCCATTTCATTATCCAAATAAATCAATGTTGCACATTCGTATACGTTCATACTGTTATTATATTTTATTGTCAGAACTTGGTTAATGTATGTTTTCAATTACATGGAAGCTTATTAAATAACTTACATTTTAATGAACTTCTCACCGCCATTTTGTCATTACCTCACGCGGATTGTGCGCATGCGTGAGGCGCTAGAATTCTGCTATTTTCTATATTAATTCAAAAATATACCGAGAGGGAATGTAGAAATATGTATCTTTAACAGACATAAAACCTTACTAATACTCCTTGATTAAACAATATTTCAGTGGTAAAAAAAAAATATATATATATCGGCGAGGGCTGGGATCGAACCTTGGAACCTGGGAACCACAGTCTGTCGCCTTAACCACATAGCTACTCGCTCACTCTTGTATTAAAGCAGACGCAGCCGTTCATTATCATCAAAAGCAGCTGTCTGAAGGAAATAATCCATTTCATTATCCAAATAAATCAATGTTGCACATTGGTATACGTTCATACTGTTATTATATTTTATTGTCAGAACTTGGTTAATGTATGTTTTCAATTACATGCAAGCTTATTAAATAACTTACATTTTAATGGACTTCTCACCGCCATTTTGTCATGAGCCCAGGCGGATTGTGCGCATGCGCGAGGGTCAAGAATTCTGCTATTTTCTATATTTATTTAAAAATATACCGTAATATATTTGTTTATTTTAGAGACACTCTGCAAATCTACAGGCCAAGAGCTTTCGTTAGAGTGCTCTACGAAGTAAATTGGTTCTGTCGTTCTCTCTATCTCGTGATAACAAAAATCACCTTACTGTTTTAAATATATAGATTCTCTTAGAATGAATACTATTCTAATAATATTTTCTAGGACAAAAATAAATAAAAAATATGTTTTAATAAATATAGAAAACTGTAACTAAATATTAAAACTGAAATGATGCAGTGGTATCAACATGTCCATACGTGACTTCTTATAATATTTATATTATATGTGAGGAAGTAATGTTTTCTCTCCATGTTATCACTGCCATTAAGCTACTATTGCCTCTCCAAATCTGCCTATCTTGATGGCTTTATCTGCTCCATTATTAAGAATAAATTGCAGAAACTCCTCATGTACCCAATTATCTTTAACGCAACGTACACACATTGACACAGACATGTACATTTATAGCAGCCCGAAGTGACTGCGACGTGAAGCAATTTACTGCTCGCACACATTAACAGCAGAGTGTATTAATAATAGGCTATCGCTCGTTTCCGAGCAAGATTGTCTTCTAAAAGTGCGTTCATAGATGACTATAGAGCCCAATCCTGGAAACACAAACTTCCCACAGTAGCGACACACGTTGTTCGGAGCAGCCACTGGCTCTTGTGGGTTGATCCTCCTATAAACCTCACGCTCTTTCCTCGCATTGTACTTCTCAGTCTCACGTCTTCACCAATATTGTTCGAAACATAGTGGACCTTGTTGGACGAAGCGACGACGCCATACCTGATGATTTCATGCCGTAGTCTCCTATTTATCCGTGTCGATTTGACATTTAGTTAAATTGTATTTTCTCTCTCTATTCGTTTAGCCGATTCCGACTCTCCGTGACCCCATGTACTAAACTACGCCAATTTCATCTGTCCTGCACTGCCTCCCGAAGATTTTCCAAGCTGGAATTTAGTGCTTCTCTGATGCCATCCATCCATCTCATTCTTTGCCTCCCTCTTCTTCTTGTGCCTTCTATCTTCCCCAGCATTAAGGTCTTCTCTAATGAATCATGTCTTCTCATGATGTGTCCAAAGTAGCCCAGTTTTTGTTTCAGGATTAAGCCCTCCAAGGAACACACTGGTTTAATTTGCTGTAAAACTGACTTATTGGTTCTCTTCGCAGTCCATGGAACTCAAAGAACTTTTCTCCAACACCATAATTCAAAGGAATCTATTCTATGGCGTTCAGCTTTTCTTATGGTCCAGGTCTCACATCCGTACATCACAACTGGAAAAACCATAGCGCTTACTATACGGATCTTTGTTGTTAAGGTTAGGTCTCTACTCCTTAAGATATTGTCCAGATTTGAAAATGCCTGTCTACCAAGTAGCAATCGTCTTTTGATCTCATGACTGCAGTCACCATCGGCAGAAATCTGTGAGCCAAGATAGTTAAAAACAGAGACTATCTTCATTTTTTCTCCTCCTACTTGCCATGAATTGACAGTTGTAGTTGTCATAATTTTTGTTTTCTTGACATTCAACATTAGTCCAGCCTTTGAACTTTCCTCTTTCACTTTCAGTAAGAGGTTTTTTAAATCTTCTTCAGTTTCAGCCATCAGGATTGTATCATCTGCATATCTCAGGTTGTTTATATTTAACCCAGCTATTTTGATTCTTGTTCCTTCTTCATCTAACCCCACATTCCTCATAATGTGTTCTGCATACAGATTGAAAAGGTAAGGTGACAATATACAGCCTTGCCGTACTCCTTTTTGAATCTTAACCCACTTAGTTGTTCCATATATGGTTCTCACTGTAGCTTCTTGATCAGAGTATAAGTTCCGGATGAGGTTAATGATATGTTCTGGTACTCCCATGTATTTTAGTACTTTCCATAACTCATTATGATCAACACAGTCAAAAGCTTTAGCATAATCAATAAAACAAAAATATACATCTTTCAGGAACTCTCTTGCCTTCTCCATTATCCATCGTACGTTGGCGATTTGATCTCTGGTCCCTCTTCCTTTACGAAATCCAGCTTGTTCTTCAGGTAGCTCTCGGTCTACATACTGGCGTAGTCTATTTTGTAGGATTTTAAGCATGACTTTGCTAGCATGTGAGATAAGTGCTATTGTTCGGTGATTCGTGCATTCTTTAGAATTTCTCTTCTTAGGAATTGGGATGAATACTGAACTTTTCCAGTCTTTTGGCCATTGTTGGGTTTTCCACATTTGCTGACATATGGAATGTAAAATTTTCACTGCACAATCTCCAATTTCCTTGAATATTCCTATTGGAATTCCATCATGTCCACTTGCTTTGTTTTTAGCAATATTCTCTAGGGCCCATTTGACTTCAGTTTCCAAAATATCTGGTTCTGGTTCGAATGGCACATGACCGTCATTATCCATAATACATGGTTCCTTCTTATACAGATCTTCTACATATTCCATCCATCTTTCCTTAATGTCCTCTGCCTCTGTTAGATCTTTGCCATTTTTATCTTTTACCATCCCAAATTTTGCCTGAAATTTTCCTTTGATATCCTTAATTTTCTTGTAAAGTTCCCTCGTCTTGCCCATTCTGTTATTTTCCTCAACTTCCTTACATTGATTAGTTATAAAAATATTCTTATCTCTTCTAGCTAATCTTCTAAACTCTGCATTAAACTCAAACATTGCTGATCTATCCCCTTTAATTTTTGCATTCCTTCGTTCTTCTGCAATTTTCAGTGCCTCATCCGATAACCATTTGGCCTTCTTCATAATCTTTTCCTTGGGAATGTATTTTTCCGCTTCCTGCTTAACAGCAGCAGATACTTCTGTCCACAACTCTTCAGGGGTTTTGTCTCCAATCTGTAATGTATTAAATCTGTTCCTGACTTCTACTCTATAATCACAAGGAATTCTTCCCAGGTCAAATCTGTATGAGGAGGCAGTTCTAGCCGTTTTCCTCAACTTCAACCGGAATTTTGCAATTAATAATTCATGATCTGATCCGCAGTCAGCGCCTGGTCTTGTTGTAATAGATTGAATATTACTTATACACCTACTATTACAAATTATGTAATCAATTTGATTCCGGTATTGGCCATCTGGTGAAGTCCAAGTGTATTTTAGTGTAGGACAATTACGAAATGAAGAACGTGATCACATACAGAAGTAAAGAAGCCTCACTGGCGGTAGTGTTAACCAGGTGATAGATTGGACAATATAAGGATTCAAGTAAACAAAAGTCTATGGGGGGGGGGGGGGGGTAAACCCTGAACTCCCCCCCCCCCCCCCCGTCAGGACGACACTGGTTATCTACAAGATCAATACACTGCCTAGTAACCCTATATTTAATTAGCAACATCAACAACCACCATTATCTAAAGTGAGTTTTCTGACCTGTGTCTAACTTCTTGCAGAAGTGCGACGTGGTCTGAAGAGGAAAATACACCTATGTTTAAAGACAACATTAGGGATTGTTTATGTTTAAATTGCAACGTCTTAGTGGACAGGACATTGACTGGCTGCGTGGCTCAGTGGTAATGTTCTCTCCTGCTGTATCCAAGGTTGCTGGATTGAATCCTGACGCAGCCAGTTGGCATTTGAGGGTGCACAAATGTGAGGCAGCCGTGTCAGTAGATTTACGGGCACTTTAAAAATCCCCTTCGGGGCTGAATTCCGGCACCCCGGCGTCTCTTAAACCCACAGTTGTTGAAAGAGACGTAAAACCAAAAACATTATTTTATTATTATCATACGCTTTGTAGGAATTAAACTTTCTTTAATACATTACAGATTGGAGACAAAACCCCTGAAGAGTTGTGGACAGAAGTATCTGCTGCTGTTAAGCAGGAAGCGGAAAAATACATTCCCAAGGAAAAGAATATGAAGAAGGCCAAATGGTTATCGGATGAGGCACTGCAAATTGCAGAAGAACGAAGGAATGCAAAAGGGGAGGTATGACTGAATTTTTCGGATTTTCAAGCAAAAACTCGTTTTTTTGTTTTATTTATATAAAAATACCCTAATTCTTCCTCTTTCAGAAAATCATCTCAGTTTAGTAATTCCGGCTATTTTGAAGCTTGAAGAGGCCATTTAATGTGAGCGCGCATGGCATTTAATAGCCCACTACCACGCCCACTTTTCCTGTAATAGCATAATGATAGTTTTCTGTATGTTTTTTGTTGATTATTCAAGTATTCCGCGGCGTATGTGTCGTAGAGGCACACCTGTGCAAGCTGACAGTCGTTTGTTTACTACGTAGTCCATATAACTACGTTATGTCATTTAATAGTTCAATTTTAACTAATTTAGAGAACGATTTCTCTCTTCTAAATTGCATTCCATTTTTTTTTCACACAACTATACTATGATAGTTAATATTATATATATATATATATATATATATATATATATATATATATATATATGTTTGTATTATTTACATTCTGAATTTCGTATTTGTGTTGACTGTAGTAGTACAAGCATGGCTTCCCTGTTTGTTTATGTTATTGTAATGCAAAAGTAACGTGTGGTTTCAGTACAGCGAATTACATATCCAAACTAGTGATTATTCAGTGATGTGTTTCGTCTTATTTCCTTTGTAGTTGTGTAATTTATAGTGTAGAGGTCTTAGTGCGTCGTTTTAGTATATAGATAAGTAGTGATTATAGTTTTTAGGTTAGGCCTATAGCAATAGTGATTATTATTATTAGTGAGAAACCATGGAAATTCAAAAGAGTCCTAGGTGTAGTTATAGACCAGTGAAAAAACGTCCCTCAAAGAAAAGCAAGGCTGCCAAATTAGCTATAGATAAAAGAAAGAGTCAGAAACCAGGAAAAGAAGTCAGTTCAGTTAGGCCTAATGAAGAAGTGAATAACGTTTCTAGTAGCTCACTAGATGCAGATATGTCTGCATCTGAGAGGAAAATAAATTTATTTTCTGTTTCTGCCAGTGCAGAACAAAGTGTTGGGTCTCTGATCTATACCTTGGTGCATAAGGATGTTTGGCAAGAACTAGTGAAGGAGCTACTGTGTGGTGAGTGTAAGAACAAATCTATTTTTATTGAATTTAGGGAAACTCATGGGTTCTCCTCTAAAATTATAATTAAATGCAGAACATGTGGTTATGTTTCTGCTAACACCTACACTTCACCAAGAATTAAAGATGATAATTCTCAAAGACCTGGTTTCCATGTGAACAATGCTATGGTTGAAACATTTAGTAGTTTAGGTAAAGGCCAGCGTGGGCTGGAGACATTTTCTATAGGTATGGGTATGAACACTTTAGGTCGAAGGCCTTTTGCAAAACACCTTAGAATTCTCATAGATGAGGGAAAATTAATGAGAAGAGAAGTACTTTCTATGGCTGCACAAGTAGTACACAATGCACATGGGGCTAGTGATGAACAGACCATTGACATAGGTGTTTCATATGATGCAACATGGCAGAAACGTGGCCATACATCGAATTATGGTGCAGGATTCGTAATTGACATTCTGACTGGAGTTGTGTTAGACTACCATGTTCTGTCAAAGTATTGCCATCAGTGTGTTATTGCAGAAAGGGACCTGGGAAAAAATAGTGCAGAATAGAATATTTGGTGGGAGGGTCATAAGAGCTCAGATGAATGCCAGAAAAATTATGATGGGTCCTCCAATGCAATGGAAAAAGACATTGGAGAGATCCTGTGGAAGAGATCCATTGACAATGGTTTTCGATACACATCGGTGTTGTCAGATGGGGATGCCAAGACCTACGCCCACTTGAATGAGATTGAGGTGTACGGTCCAGAACAAAGGATTGAGAAAGAAGAATGCATAAACCATATTTCTAAGCGACTTGGTACTGCTCTTCGTAACACTGTAAAGGAATGGAGGGCGAAGGGTGTGACACTGGGTGGGCGTAAAGAGGGCAACTTGAAAGACAGCACTATAACTAAATTGACCCATTATTATAGGCATGCCATTGTCAATAATATTCCAGATGTAGGAAAAATGAGGAGGGCAGTTTTTGCAACTCTTAGACACTGTATGTCAACTGACCGCAAGCCTCAGCATTTGACTTGTCCTAAGGGTATCAACTCCTGGTGCTTCTATAACCGACAACAGGCAGAAGGAAAACCAAATGATAGCCACAGTAGAATGAGTTGCAAGCTGAATCCTTCTGTTGTTGAGAAGATAGCACCTGTGTATCTGAGACTAGCATCAGATCAGATATTGCAGCGTTGTACAGCGGGGAAGACTCAGAATGCTAACGAGTCCCTCCATAATGTAGTGTGGAGTAAATGCACTAAGGAGATATTTGTTTCCAAGACAAAACTGGAACTTGGTATCCTCAGGGCTGTCTCAGAATTCAATATGGGGCACTACAAAACTCTGGAAACCCTTCATTCCATCAGAAATTCGACCATCCCTATAAACTCAAGTTCTCTATGCAAACTACAAGATGTTAGACGTGTTACTCAGGCACAAAAGAGGGGCTGTGATCGGGAGAAAATGACTAGGAGGCATGTAAAATGGCAGAAGATATCTAAGGAAGAAAGAACGAGGAGATGTGAAGGGGAAACATATGGGGCAGGGCAGTTTTGAGTGAGTAAATATTAACTTGCCTTTTTCTCGCATTGCTCTTTTCCAATGTTTTTCTGTGTACAAAATGCTCCTTGCGATGCAATTCTTTTCAGATGTTCTTGAAACTTGGTAAACTAGTTTCAAAAGGTACACTAATGTAAACTTGTTTCTGGTTTTGAACTTCTCTGAGTTTTAGTATGAATTTTGATAGATAACTTTAAACTATTAATGCTGAAATTTTAAAAATATATAAAATGAAAGTTTAAACTTTTCTGGAAAGAACAGTATTCCTCTAACACAAAAACCCAAAGCAATTATTGTTTCTATACATCATAACAACATTTTTTTTTAAAATCAGCTTGGTCGAACAAAAACTTTGTCGCAAGGGACTTTTTTTATGTGACCACTTTTTGAATACAAAAAAGTGCAATATCTCAGAAACTAACAAAGCTATTTAATTACAAATTAGAACATTAGATGCCAGCAACTGTTTATGCAAGTGGTTTAAATTTGGTAATGATATGATAAAAACTGTGGAAGTTGAAAAACTCAGTCATACCTCCCCTTAAATCTGTTCCTGACTTCTACTCTATAATCACAAGGAATTCTTCCCAGGTCAAATCTGTATGAGGAGGCAGTTCTAGCCGTTTTCCTCAACTTCAACCGGAATTTTGCAATTAATAATTCATGATCTGATCCGCAGTCAGCGCCTGGTCTTGTTGTAGTAGATTGAATAGCACTTATACACCTACTATTACAAATTATGTAATCAATTTGATTCCGGTATTGGCCATCTGGTGAAGTCCAAGTGTATTTTAGTGTAGGACAATTACGAAATGAAGAACGTGATCACATACAGAAGTAAAGAAGCCTCACTGGCGGTAGTGTTAACCAGGTGATAGATTGGACAATATAAGGATTCAAGTAAACAAAAGTCTATGGGGGGGGGGGGGTAAACCCTGAACTCCCCCCCCCCCCCCGTCAGGACGACACTGGTTATCTACAAGATCAATACACTGCCTAGTAACCCTATATTTAATTAGCAACATCAACAACCACCATTATCTAAAGTGAGTTTTCTGACCTGTGTCTAACTTCTTGCAGAAGTGCGACGTGGTCTGAAGAGGAAAATACACCTATGTTTAAAGACAACATTAGGGATTGTTTATGTTTAAATTGCAACGTCTTAGTGGACAGGACATTGACTGGCTGCGTGGCTCAGTGGTAATGTTCTCTCCTGCTGTATCCAAGGTTGCTGGATTGAATCCTGACGCAGCCAGTTGGCATTTGAGGGTGCACAAATGTGAGGCAGCCGTGTCAGTAGATTTACGGGCACTTTAAAAATCCCCTTCGGGGCTGAATTCCGGCACCCCGGCGTCTCTTAAACCCACAGTTGTTGAAAGAGACGTAAAACCAAAAACATTATTTTATTATTATCATACGCTTTATAGGAATTAAACTTTCACAACACGACAATACGAGATAGCCCCTTAAAATGAGGTTCCATACTCCTATTACACCTTGTATGAATGCTCATGTCATTTAAAAAAGGTAAGATATTTTAATCTTACATTTCTCTGTAGGAGTTTGTTTGAATATTGGGAGAGGGAGAGGAAAAGAGATAAGAAACGAATACATATTACCTCTGTATTTTCTATGAAGGCGAGAGTAGCTAAAAAGATCGGTAGGCACAGGGGAAGTTAAGCAGCAAAAAAGAAGTGAGAGAAAATAAATAAATCATGAAACACTTGTGAGGAGAATAAAAAAAAGGGCCTGTGACTTGTGATGTTCTTAGTGGGCTGAGATGAATATAAAGCAGCGGAGCTTCAACAGTAACACATCTCACTACTGGACACATTCTACTGTGCTGTGAAACGAGCAACTGAACTTGACGAGCTCACTTCGACAGAGTTCATCAATGTGTTATAATCTCTGAAATAATGAGATCACAGGGTAGGTTCTGTGACTCGGTTCCAAGGTATTACACGTCTGACAAATCCTTGCTGATGGTAGAAGTATGAACTACGAGTTGTCAACAGAGTTATACAGTGATAGTGGTACAGTCTGCACTGTAGGTTGACGAATCAATGTGCCACGAGCTTTGCGATTAGTCTATTGGGTACTTCAAGTTTATATAAAGTGAGTAGTTCTGAGGCCTCCATGTGCTTAAGTGAAGTAGTATTCGTTTTATATTATATATTAGCACCAGAAGAAGAACAATCTGCTATGTCAATAACACATGATGCGGAGTGATCATGCGTTCCCTTTTGCTGCTCTTCCCTCTGGCACGCCAATACTTACACACAATGTAAATGGTCCGCAGCGCACTCACATCAGAACAGCTAAGACATGTCAGGTGGGTAATACGTAATTCTTATATCAGGATTCTTAAGGGGTACATTCGGCCCCGTGAGACAAGGCAGAGAATTATTTTCCTTTGGACATTGCCTTTCCCATTTCTCTTCTTTCCTCGTATTTAATTTTATATTATTTGGAATAAGATTGCAACAGAGTGAAACTGCGCTGCATGTTGTTTATCATATGCTTATATGACGGCGATGATACGGGAATAGATGCGCCAATGGAACCCCAACAGTGGCTGTAAACAACGCCTAGTTCCTACTTGACCGTCATGAAACAAATTTTAAAAAGTAATACGTCTACTTGTGTGTTACGAAGGAGAGATGACCTCAATGTTCCGACCTATAAGACAACATTCGCCACTACTAGCTTAAATCTAAATTGATGGAAACATACAGAAAGTGATATTCTACATTTCCACAACTAATTGTGTTTCTAAGTACTTACTTTAGTAAGTAATATATAAATTCAGAAGAGCGTTTTTATAATGCTACGCTTCTTCATAGCAAAAGCTGAAAAATAAAATAAGGCGGGATTAGCGTCTGAGTACCCCTGAGGCTGTCGGCCCAGCAGGGAGTGAATATTTTAATGAGTTTCACGAGGTGACCTCCATTGGCCAGTCCACAAGTAAAAATGACGAGCTTTCAAATCCCACAGCACGGCATACAGGTGTTTTAGCTTTGACTCACGTTAATAGCAATATTAATTAATGGTATGTACTTCAGCCGAGTGTAATTAACTTGAGAGGATATGGTAAACAAAACCCTATCAGATTTAAAAGGACATCAAAATGTTGCATTATATACAGTATAATTCCCGTGCGAGTCCCAGGTACAGCGTCTAGAGCTTATAGTTACTAGTATGACCGGTAACTATAAATTTACCCAACCTTCTAAATTGTGTGTCTTCATATTTTATAATCATTTCGTAATTCGATGGCCCTGCCAAAAACTGTAAATCTGGTGTGGAGCCTGGAACAGGGTACAGTCAGCCTCGCGAGGATCTTACCGTGTTTCCGCCACCGGCAAGGTTCAGTTTTCACTAGCAAAGGGCACCTCAGTGCATGTTTAATATTGCCACCAACTTAATGAAAACAAAATGGCGGCCACCCAAATGTTCAAAGCATTAATCAAATTATGACTATTCTATTCATCATATCTCTACCAAATTTTGGAGGAACATACCTTCATTTGAGAGGCGTCTTGCATTTAACTACAAGGTCATAATCGCAATAATTTCAAGGCGGAGGCCGTGCAAATTATGCAAGTATTAAAATCCATAACATGTGATCCAATAAATCAATGTTCACAGTCGGCCTACTTGGCGTTTGGATAGTTTTGTATAAGGGCCCTCTGCTACCAATGTTATGACTGCCCATGAATATTACATGCGGCTGTCATTTTGAAATTATGAAATATAAAAATAATTAACTCTCAACCCTTAACAGCTACAGTAACAAACAAAAATAGTGCCACGTTAGGAACGTACAGTATATGTGGCCTAGTAGGGACAAAACAACAGAACAGACTCTCCATACATTCAAGATGACGGTTGTGCAAACAATTAGAATATTAAAATCGACAACTAAGAATGAACTTGGATTATTAAAACGAGAGGTGGGTATCATGTTAGGGTTCTCACTTGAGTTAATCAAACCATTATCACGGATAATATAGCGCACTGCGGTCATCTTGAAATTTCAAAATACATTAAGAACTCTCAGTATCATTGAGCAATAATGACAACAATTAGTAATACAGTAGAACCTTAAAAGTCTCTTTGTATGCCCAAAGCAAAAGAGCAACGACTATATAAATTCAAGATGGCGGAAAGGCGTACAATTAAATTACACAAATTAGTAAGTCAGGATGTTATAGCACAATTAAGGCGAAACATGGTCATCAGCCATTAGTCATCTTCATTTCCCCTTTTCCAGCTGACACAGGGTAGGGGCAATTATGGTTCCTCTCCACTTTGTTCTGTCGTTCCACTATTCCTCTTCCGACACGGTGTTCCAATCCAATATGGTCCAGTTTCAGCGAAACATGGTACAAGAAGATAATTATGTAAGTGGCGTCAGTATCGTTAGAGATTAATTTATCACACTGTATATAACGAGCAGCGTCCATCCTGAAATTTCATAATTTAAAAATAACACTACGTTTAGGAATTATAATAACGAAAATTAGCGATAAGGTAGATACCTATATGAAGTATCGTATGCCCAAATCAAAGTAACATCGACTCTAAATTTTCAAGATCGTTATATTAAAACTTCAGAATATAATAGCGCAATTAAAACATAACTAACTCAGTACCATATAAGGGATCTTGCTTAAATAAGCCATAAGAATACCACACTGAATAAAACGCACAGTGCCCATCTTGAAAATGTAGAATATGATAATGAGTGACTCAAAGCATTTTTAAGCTACAACAATGAGTGTTAGCAGTGATGTAGAACCATGTAAGTGTCTTCCTAATACAAAGTCAAAATAACAGTGACTGTAGCCCAACATCCACGATGGTGGCAGGACAGATTCGTAAGACCTGACTATATTTAACTCACGATATAATCGCACAATTAACTCGAAATTTAGTGAGAGAGGAGTACCATGCAAAAAAACTCGTTAAAATCATTCATAGTAATATTAGACTGAATATAGCGTACAGCAGCCATCTTGACATTATAAAATATACGAACGAATAACTCTATATATTCTAGAGATACAATACCCCAATTTATAATTATATTCATGAAGATGGCTGAGCATAGCCTTAAAACTTCGAAATCAATAACACAGCAATTAACACAAAACTTGGCAAGAGGGGAGAAACAAATACGATACACTGAATGCACTAGTTGAAGGATTATTACATTGTCATTTAGACTTTCACGGCCCGTGTTACTATTCATAATGTTGAATTTTGGGCTTATGCCGTGTTTTATTATACTAAAATTCGACGCGTTTCGAAAGAAACCATGTCTTTCATCGTCAGGAATAATCTGGAATACGACAATGTTGCTAAGAGAAAGCAACGAAGAACATATAGAAGGTGCCCAAACATGGACGCCATTATAGCCCCATGTTAGGGAAAACGGAAAGCAGCAGTGAATTTCTTTCTCAGGGTTCTGATAATAGGTAGCCAGGATTCACTGAGATTGTAGCCGGTGTCGCGGTTGAAATTATCTGGGTGTTTACGTATTTCAACCGCCTCCCTGATGATTCTGGGACGATATTGCTTTATACGGGCAAGAACATCCACTCCTTGGAACATGACATCATGGCCAGATGTTAAAGCATGATCGGCAACAGCTGATTTATCAGGTTGAATGAGCCTGATACATCTATTATGTTCCTTAATGCGAGTGCATATTGTTCTCGAAGTCTACCCGATGTAAACCTTGCCACAAGTACAGGGAACTCTGTAGATACCCGGTTGTTGCAATTTAGGCAAACTGTCCTTAGTTGGTCGCAGGAGTTGCCTAATCTTAACAGAAGTTCCAAATACAGTCCGTATGTTGTACCGACGTAGGATTTTAGCAATACGATCCGTTGTGTTATGTATGTACGGAAGGTAGGCAGTTCCTCTTATATCTCTTTTCTCAACTGACGTCCTATTATTATTTGTTGGTTTCAGAACCGTAGAAATCAAAGCCTTGCTATAACCGTTGCTCTCAAAGGTGGTTCGCAGGGTGTTAATTTCTTCTTGTAAAGAAGACACTTCACAAATCCTCCTAGCCCTGGTAGTTAGAGTTGTAAGGATACCATGTTTCTGGGCAGGGTGATGGTGAGAACTTGCGTGGAGATATCTATTGGTGTGTGTTGGCTTACGAAAAACGATGTGTCCTAAAGATCCATCCTCTCTCCTGTTTTGGCTAATTTCTTCATGGAGAACTTTGAAGAGAAAGCTTTGTCGTCGGCTCCTTTCAAACCGAAGATCTGGTGGCGTTATGTGGATGACACGTTCGTTGTTTGGACGGAAGGTGAGGAAAATCTTAGCCATTTCCTGGATCACCTTAATCTCCAGCACCCTTCTATTTGTTTCACCATGGAAAAGGAATCTGACGGCAAAATACCTTTTTTAGATGTTCTCGTCACCAAGAAAGAGGATGGATCTTTAGGTCACAGCGTTTTTCGTAAGCCAACACACACCAATAGATATCTCCACGCAAGTTCTCACCATCACCCTGCCCAGAAACATGGTATCCTTACAACTCTAACTACCAGGGCTAGGAGGATTTGTGAAGTGTCTTCTTTACGAGAAGAAATTAACACCCTGCGAACCACCTTTGAGAGCAACGGTTATAGCAAGGCTTTGATTTCTACGGTTCTGAAACCAACAAATAATAATAGGAAGTCAGTTGAGAAAAGAGATATAAGAGGAACTGCTTACCTTCCGTACATACATAACACAACGGATCGTATTGCTAAAATCCTACGTCGGTACAACATACGGACTGTATTTGGAACTTCTGTTAAGATTAGGCAACTCCTACGACCAACTAAGGACAGTTTGCCTAAATTGCAACAACCGGGTATCTACAGAGTTCCCTGTACTTGTGGCAAGGTTTACATCGGGCAGACTTCGAGAACAATATGCACTCGCATTAAGGAACATAATAGATGTATCAGGCTCATTCAACCTGATAAATCAGCTGTTGCCGATCATGCTTTAACACCTGGCCATGATGTCATGTTCCAAGGAGTGGATGTTCTTGCCCGTATAAAGCAATATCGTCCCAGAATCATCAGGGAGGCGTTTGAAATACGTAAACACCCAGATAATTTCAACCGCGACACCGGCTACAATCTCAGTGAATCCTGGCTACCTATTATCAGAACCCTGAGAAAGTAACTCACTGCTGCTTTCCGTTGTCCCTAACATGGGGCTATAATGGCGTCCATGTTTGGGCACCTTCTATATGTTCTTCGTTGCTTTCTCTTAGCAACATTGTCGTATTCCAGATTATTCCTGACAATGAAAGACATGGTTTCTTTCGAAACGCGTCGAATTTTAGTATAATAAAACACGGCATAAGCCCAAAATTCAACATTATGATTATTAAATTGCTTATTGCACGCTGCCACCATCTTGAATATATAAGACAATCCACTATTTATTACCGTTACAATGACGAAACGCAGAAAACAATGACGAATCGCAGTAAACATGAAGTCTCATATAAAACGCTATCTCTGCTGAAGACGCAGTATAAACGATTCTATACATACAAGATGGAGGATGGGCGTAATTTTCTAATGTTCCAATCAATTCCTGTAGATGAAAGAGCGGAATTGCAACGAAACTTAGTAAGCAGGGGTCTTATATAGGGCACAACTCATAACGTTCATCACAAGGACATGTAATTATACTCCTTAATAAGGATAATGAGTTATAACTAGCCTATACCCATCCATTGAAGAGAAAGTAAGCTACTTGTTCTTTATTGAAAATCTTATTTTGATAACATGATACTGCAAACTATAAGTACTGTTCTAATTGAAATACAAATACATGGTGGTTTGATGCAATAGTAAGTTTAGAAAATTCACATAGCCTACAATTGTGTTTCTCCGATTCACGGCTCAAAATTGTGTTATGAATGTTGTATTGCTCAAAATTGTGTTATGATCGTTGTATTGCTACGTACTTAGCTTCGTAAGGACAAGGGATGCAACTCTTTAGACGCAATGAAAATGAAATTTAAAAAAATAGAGATGGATTGGAATCCCACTCTTGGATACCATAGACGTGATTTTCTGTAAGAATTGATGTAGTTTCTTCCCGGTACATTAGGTGATACGTTAGCCCATCTTGTATCCAATGCCGGCTTCTAGTCAAATACACACATTAGTACAGGGATGTAATAGAAATTATCAGACACACCTGGAAAACATCAAAGTAAACGAAACTGTTTAAAACAAATCTAAGCCTCTAAAGAAGTCTAAGATGGATGGTAAATTATTCGTTGAATGGTCTTGAGTAGACACCCCCAACTGATTTCGATATTTTAGACAGTCCCTTCGGCTAAAGTTCAACAACCATCGCTGTATTGTCAGAATATGCCAAATAATTTATCAAATTCCTGCGAAACTATGCACAACGCACCAATTTCACAATAAAGTGTCAGTTGTACATTCAATATAGGCTACTCTCCGCATTGAAGCTCTGTACTTATTCAATAACAATTATCACTTACCCAGGTCTGTTTACGTCCGATATTCTGATTCAGTGGGCTCTCTCCGAGTTACCTACGACGCACCTGAAACATAAAAATTCCAGAGGTTATTTTCAATTTCAAAGTTGACTTAAAGTGAATTATTTTATTCTCAGACCATATCCAGAAGTAAAAAGCAAATTGTTACAGTTACAGCTACATTAGGAACCTAGTGTGCCTATGCTCAGTACGTAAACAATAATATAATAACTCCAAAAGATGGTATATTGGCTTTCACGGCCAGTGAATTAAAACTCAACAATCCTTCTAGGTTTGTGCCGTGTCTTGTGTGGGGTTTCGCCTAGGACACCAAGCTGGCTCATCGGCGGGCTCTTGGTGTCCCCGCCCGGACCCCCACTGGAGTAGCGAACTGCGCGATACCTCCCTTTATATAAGGTGCAAATGCACCTCTTCACTGCGAGAACTAAAAGCTCAAGCAGCCATAACCTCCCTATGAAGGCTTCCAAAAGATGGTATATTGGCTTTCACGGCCAGTGAATTAAAACTCAACAATTCTTCTAGGTTTGTGCCGTGTCTTGCGTGGGGTTTCGCCTAGACACCAAGCTGGCTCATCGGCGGGCTCTTGGTGTCCCCGCCCGGACCCCCACTGGAGTAGCGAACTGCGCGATACCTCCCTTTATATTAGGTGCAACTGCACCTCTTGACTGCGAGAAGTAACACCTCAAGCAGCCATAACCTCCCTATGAAGGCTTCCAAAAAGATGGTATATTGGCTTTCACGGCCAGAGAATTAAAACTCAACAATCCTTCTAGGTTTGTGCCGTGTCTTGTGTGGGGTTTCGCCTAGACACCAAGCTGGCTCATCGGCGGGCTCTTGGTGTCCCCGCCAGGACCCCCACTGGAGTAGCGAACTGCGCGATACCTCCCTTTATATTAGGTGCAACTGCACCTCTTGACTGCGAGAAGTAACACCTCAAGCAGCCATAACCTCCCTATGAAGGCTTCCAAAAAGATGGTATATTGGCTTTCACGGCCAGTGAATTAAAACTCAACAATTCTTCTAGGTTTGTGCCGTGTCTTGTGTGGGGTTTCGCCTAGGATACCAAGCTGGCTCATCAGCGGGCTCTTGGAGTCCCCGCCCGGACCCCCACTGGAGTAGCTAACTGCGCGATACCTCCCTTTATATTAGGTGCAACTGAACCTCTTGACTGCGAGAAGTAACACCTCAAGCAGCCATAACCTCCCTATGAAGGCTTCCAAAAGATGGTATATTGGCTTTCACGGCCAGTGAATTAAAACTCAACAATCCTTCTAGGTTTGTGCCGTGTCTTGTGTGGGGTTTCGCCTAGACACCAAGCTGGCTCATCGGCGGGCTCTTGGAGTCCCCGCCCGGACCCCCACTGGAGTAGCGAACTGCGCGATACCTCCCTTTATATTAGGTGCAACTGCACCTCTTGACTGCGAGAAGTAACACCTCAAGCAGCCATAACCTCCCTATGAAGGCTTCCAAAAAATGGTATATTGGCTTTCACGGCCAGTGAATTAAAACTCAACAATCCTTCTAGGTTTGTGCCGTGTCTTGCGTGTGGGGTTTCGCCTAGGACACCAAGCTGGCTCATCGGCGGGCTCTTGGCGTCCCCGCCCGGACCCCCACTGGAGTAGCGAACTGCGCGATACCTCCCTTTATATTAGGTGCAACTGCACCTCTTGACTGCGAGAAGTAACACCTCAAGCAGCCATAACCTCCCTATGAAGGCTTCCAAAAAGATGGTATATTGGCTTTCACGGCCAGTGAATTAAAACTCAACAATTCTTCTAGGTTTGTGCCGTGTCTTGTGTGGGGTTTCGCCTAGGACACCAAGCTGGCTCATCGGCGGGCTCTTGGCGTCCCCGCCCGGACCCCCACTTGAGTAGCGAACTGCGCGATACCTCCCTTTATATAAGGTGCAACTGCACCTCTTGACTGCGAGAAGTAACACCTCAAGAGCCATAACCTCCCTATGAAGGCTTCCAAAAAGATGGTATATTGGCTTTCACGGCCAGTGAATTAAAACTCAACAATCCTTCTAGGTTTGTGCCGTGTCTTGTGTGGGGTTTCGCCTAGGACACCAAGCTGGCTCATCAGCGGGACACGGCACAAACCTAGAAGAATTGCTGAGTTTTAATACAATAAGTCGCTAGGCTTTGTTCTGAGAGGTCCTTTTTTCGATTTCTGCATAGGTTTTGGGTTTCTGAATTGACCTGGCTTGGAAACTGGGTGTTTGTAACATCTTCATTATTCATTACATCCTCTTAACGACGTGCAGGTCAACCATGGGCGTCATTTCAAAAGAACTTCATTAAGACTCATTGGTGGCCATATACCGTTATTGTTATTATTACTATGCTTCTTCTTCTGCTTCATGTTCTTGCGGTACGGCCTCCTGAGGACCACGTTACAGTTTCAATTCGTCCTCCGTAGTTGTTCTTTCCTTTACTTCTAGTATTCCTTCATTGTTGCCCTATGCTTCTTTTTCCTATGTTCAAACCACTTTGCGCCTCTTTTCATTTCCTTCCTCCCTTGGAACCCTTCCAGTTGCAAGACTTTCGTCCTAGAAACCGCTCTCTTCAATAATTCTTCTCCTCTTATGTTGTTCCCTTCCATATCTTTCTTGACTTCTTGAATCCAGGTGGTGGTTGATTTCTTTTCACAAAGATATTTGAAATTTCATTTAGTTATTATTATTATCATCTTATTATATAATACGCTAAGGTGTATGTTTCACAAAACTCAAGCTCCTAAACCAGAGGGAGTTAGAGGGTGTGGTTTGTACCAAAATCTTCCAAATCGTCACAATTGTACAGGAAAAAAACTTGCATTTCTTGAAAAGTCAACAGAAATATATTTTTTTATAAAGAGCTTTTAAACAAATAAACACGACGAGAGCCCCTGGCAGAACTGTGTCGCGTACATCCTGCATAACACTAGGGCCGGGCGGGTAGTCTGCAAACATGGGGCGCACAAAATACTGTACATTATGCGAGAGTTCTCACACAGTTCCGGTAGTTATTATGATTATTATTATTATTATTCTCTCCTGTATACACGCCTATTGTTTGGGGGGTAGCGTGCTTGCCTCTCACACACAAACCTCGGGTTCGATTCCCAGCTCTGTCAGGGTTTTTAGAGGGTTGAGCTCTGGAACGGGATGTACTCAGTCTTGTGAGGACAATTGAGTCACTGTCTGACAGTGAGGCAACGCCCCAGTCACGAAAACCAAGATTAACGGCCAAGGGGACCCAATGCGGTGACCATGCGTCACCCCATAATCTGCAAGTCAAATGGCTGGACAGCGGTCGCTTGGTAGGCCTAGGCCCTTCAAGGGCTGTGGTGCCACGGGGTTTTATTGATGTGATATAAAATGCATAAAATACGTTCTCGTCTATAATTTCCCGGAAAAGTACAAATAAAACTCCTATATTTTATTTATGCCACTGCAAGATTCCGAGTATAAAGAACGGCGTGTATGTATTCTAGTGATGAGCTATTTTCTTTGCTCAGAGAGAAGAAACTTTTAAAATCATACCATCTCATGTTCCGGCAATAGGAAAGAAAATATGTTTCATGAAGTCAGCACAATGGTCTCTCTTATACTCCACACGTGCCAGGAAATCGCTGGATGGAGACTTCTAAGTGGAGTAGAGACAAACTCGGAAACTTAGCGTAATATCGTCCCTGCATGAGTTCTCCCCGGGCGCGGTGGAGATGGAATCTCCTGGAGATATTAAACTGAGCCGCAAACCTTGGGCCAACGTCTACACGGACACTCACCCAGAGCCATCTAACAGTATACACGAGCCAGATTCGCAAACAGACTATCATGTCTTCGCATTTAGTAATACACGCCGGCCTCTCACCGCTGGGTCCGTGGTTCAAATCCCGGTCACTCCATGTGAGATCTGTGCTGGACAAAACGGAGGTAGCCAGGTTTTTCTCCGGGTACTCCGGTTTTCCCTGTCAAAATTTCATTCCAGCAACACTCTCCACTATCATTTCATTTCACATGTCATTCATTTAAACATTGCCCCAGAGGAGTGCGTCAGGCCTCAGCAGCCGGCACAGTTCATATCCTCGCCGCTAGATGGGGCCTTCATTCATTCCATTCCTGACCCGGTCGGAGACTGGAAGCAGGCTGTGGATTTTTTTTTATAGTAATAGTGGGGGCCGGGCAACAATACCTTCTTATTTTGCTACAACATGTAGAAATTTCGGATTTCCAATACCACTTTGAACACCATACTGTAGTTTTTAAATGATAAATAAGTATTTTAAGACATCACTTTTATTCGTGAATTATGTACGTTTTAGGGCTTAACATCTGTTTTATTTATTTATTTATTTATTTATTTATTTATTTATTTATTTATTTATTTATTTATTTATTTATTTATTTATTTATTTATTTTAGTTACGGTTTTATTTCATATAAGTTTTCAGTACTTACCACTAACTACGAGGCACGTCCAGAAAGTAAGTTCCGTTTGGTAATAAAATTAAATTGTGTACAGATACAGAAAAATTATTTATTGCACAACATTCTACACCTCTTAAACTATTTTTCCACATAACTGCCGAACTTTTGTAGGCATTTGTCATAGCGTGGCACAAGTTTTTGGATACCTTCTTCATAGAAGTTTGCCGCCTGTGTCTTCAACCAGTTGGAAACATCTTCTTTCAGCTCGTCGTCATTGATGAAGTGTTGGCCGCCTAGGAAAGACTTGAGATGTGTGAACAGATGAAAGTCGCTAGGAGCGAGGTCAGGGCTGTACGGAGGCTAGTCAAACACGTCCCAGCCAAATCCCTGTAGGAGGTCTTTCGTCACATTTGCAGTGTGTGGTCGTGCGTTGTCGTGAAGAAAAACAGCAACCCTCGGCGCTTATTCTGTATTGCGCGGCGCAATTTCCTAAGTGTCTCGCAGTAAGCATCTGCGTTGATTGTTTGACCACGCGGTAAGAAATCAATGAGTAAGATGCCTTTCCAGTCCCAGAACACTGTGCACAACATTTTCCGAGGTGTCAAGATCTGTTTCGGCTTAACCTTTCCTGGGGATGAAGTGTGCCTCCATTCCATTGATTGCCGCTTGCTTTCAGGGGTGTCGTAAGAAACCCAAGTTTCATCTCCTGTGACTATCTGTGTCAGAAATTCTTCGCCGCCTTCATTGTAACGGGTCAAAAACTGAAGTGCACTACCCATCCGTTTTGTTTTGTGTTGCTCCGTAAGAATCTTTGATACCCAACGTCGGCAAAGTTTACGAAAGTTCAGTTTTTCGGTAACAATTTCATGAATTAGTGATCGTGAGGTTTGGGGAAATTCCATAGCGAGAGCACTAATCGTAAACCTGCGGTTTTCCCGGGTCTTGTCATCAATCGCGTGAACCAGTTCTTCTGTAACCAAAGATGGACGCCCACTTCGTTCATCATCGTGCACTTCATTACGTCCTTCATTGAACTGTCGGACCCATCTTCTCACCATTGAATCACTCATCGCATTTTGTCCATACACTTCGCAAATTTGCCGATAAATTTCAATTGGTTTCACTTTCCTAGCATTCAGAAAACGAATCACAGATCTGATTTCACAAGCGGTGGGATTTTCAATCAACACCGACATTGTACGAGTAAACATGCACAGCAACGCGTACGTGGCTGTCAGCGCTCTTCAAATGGCGCACGTTTCTTCTCCTTGATACAGAGCGTCTACCGCGCATATGCGAAACTGCGCTGCAGCGTAACGTACAACTAGTTGAAGACACAGGCGGCACACGTCTATGAAGAAAGTATACAAGAACTCGTGCCACGCTATGACAAATGCCTGCAACATTTCGGCAGTTATGTGGAAAAGTAGTTTAAGGGTTGAAGAATTTTGTGCAATAAATATTTTTTCTGTATCTGTACACAATTTAATGTTATTAACAAGCGGAACTTACTTTCTGGACGTACTTCGTATATTCACCACCGCTCTCCTGTTTATTTCTTACTTATATTTATGAGATACATTTCATAGTTGGGTATTTTAATGACCTAATTTTTCTTCTTTCACTTTATTATGATGTTTGCTAACTTTGTACTGTACTGTATATAAGCAGCCTTGCAAGTCGAGGAAAATAAAATGAAATAAAATAAAAGGAGAAAGATGAAAAGGAAAAGAAAAGTAAAGGAAAAGGAAAGAAAAAGAAAAGAAAAGAAAAGACAAGAGAAGACAAGACAAGACAAGACAAGACAAGACAAGACAAGACAAGACAAGACAAGACAAGACAAGACAAGAAAATGAAATGAAATGAAATGAAATGAAATAAAATTAAATAAATTAAAATAAAATAAAATAAGTAAATATTAGTATTAGTAATAATAATGGAAAATTTACGTTCTCAGTCGGTCATCACGATTGTATACAATTGTAATGTGTGGTTTCCTAAATCTGAAAGAAATTAAGTGAGATTAATGAATAGACTACACTTGGATCACCAGTTTCGATCGTCAAGCGACCATCATCATATCCTTTACACGTAGGCTATTAAATCAATGTTTATAACTGTGGATAATATGCAGTAGTGATTAAACTAGCACAACTAGTCAAGATATGTGTTTTTAGTTGAGATACTGATTGTGGTGATTGACCTTCAAGTTTGTTTGCTCAATGTGGTTATGTGATTGTGGATTGTGCCCTTAGCTGTTTGAGTGATGTGTAGTCTGTGCATCAATAGTCTCCCGCTGTCTGCACGGAACTGGTCATCTAAGAGTATTTATTAATCCCATGTATTTTTTCTTTCAGGATGAGGAAACCACCCATTATAATATTGGGTACAATCGTGTTGACCGACTTAACACATTACATTTCGATTGCTACGGCAGCACTAAAATGGCTTCCAACACGTATAGCTTACTTAGCCGCTCGCAACTTTTCTCTACCCAGCCATATTTCAGAAGCAATTAGTGGTGATATCAGTTCTTTTTGTTATTCATGTCCATCAGGGCTTCAGACATAATTTTAAGGCAATGAATAACCTGACTGGAATTTATGCTTGAATTTCACAAAATGTTAGCTTCTCTAAGGCAGCAACAAAGAGCTGGAGGATCTTGTGTATGGATGTCTTCAGAGGGTGAATAAACACAACCGTTGGGAAGCAATGACAACCACCAGAGTCAGTACAACAGACAGGAGCAAAACTGTACTGCAATTTACGGTTCAATACACAACCTTTGTACAGTATTTCTTGTTCTAAGATGGTGATCACTATATAAAACTTCAAACGACCACGGATAAATTATCATTGGCTATATAAATATTTATGTTTGAAATGGCGTAGGTCACGAAATGTAAAAATGTTGGAAAAGAGAAAAAAATATTATTGAATAAGTCAGCAACTGTTCGTAAAATGGTTTGCCTCCAGGATTGATACTTAAGGAAATACTTCATGGAAGTATGATATGAGCTTATATTACTTATTAATGTCCCTATAGATAAGTTTAAACTCTGTGACTTCCAGATTTTAAAACAAAATGAAAAGGTTTACTATTGTATTGATTGAATAAAGAAAAAACAATTTATTGACGTGTGTATCCATTCAAGAATAAAAAGTATTAAACATTTACAGTACCAATATATTGTGCCCAACTTTTACAAGAAAAGAAAATGTGTTACTATAGTACGTGGCTCAGAGTACCTCAGAGTATGGATTGTTGAGTTTCCGGGACTCTACTGTATATAAGAACTATCTTATAAAATATGCGTTGTCTTTAAATTTAGCCTATTATTGTATACTGATTTAAAAGCAACTCTTTGTTCTTCGCCTCGTTTTCTGTCGCTTTATTATGTTTATTTACAACTATGCATTACTTCTAAATTCTTCTATTTATTGCATGAATCACCCAATAATATCTTAATTAATTCATAATTAAATCAGTAGTGAGCATTGTAATCATGGTATCCGGTAATGTTCAAACAAACACATAAATAAATAAACAAACGAGCAAATAAATGATAACATAATTTTAAAATATAAAAAATAAATATTCCGCAGCAGGTTTTCATTATATTCCTGCAGATCTAAAGTTGCGAACTGTGGCGCGCTATGGACATCACAGCGTGATGTAGCGAGGGAAGTTCTGTATCAGACAGGAAGTTTGGAGCTGATTAGCTGTAGTGTTAGCGTTAGGCTTCATGCTCAGCAAGAGGGCGACACTAGCGCCTGATCGATAGCGGTGGACAAAAGGTGCAGTGATAACAATGACAATGTCTCAGCATCTTCCTCTTGAGGAAGGGCACTGTTAATTACCACACTCCAGGGGTGCACACTTCCGTGTTACTGTATAAGTTCAAGGTCTGCATCATTTTCGAACAGTAGGGTTGTCTGAAGATTATTAGACTATGCAACAATTTTGAGCAGTAGGGTTGTCTGAAGATTATTAGACTATGCAACAATTTTGAGCAGTAGGGTTGTCTGAAGTTTATTAGATTATGCAACAATTTCGAACAATAAGGTTGTCTGAAGTTTATTAGATTATGCAACAATTTCGAACAATAAGGTTGTCTGAAGTTTATTAGATTATGCAACAATTTCGAACAATAAGGTTGTCTGAAGTTTATTTGACTATGCAACAATTTCGAACAATAAGGTTGTCGGAAGTTTATTAGACTATGCAAAACAGTTTTGAGCAGTAGGGTTGTCTGAAGTTTATTAGGCTATGCAACAATTTCGAACAATAGGAATGTCTACATTATCAGGTTCTATAACAATTTACCAACCGTAGGGTTGTCTGTTGCATTGAAAGGGACCACTTGACTGTTATTGAGATAACATAATTTCTTGGCTGTATGCACCTGTAGCCTATTATGCATTTAATAACAGCTTACGGTATTTCGGGTGGTTTGTCATCTAGGAACATTATCTGAGAACTCACAACGTAGAACTTAGAAAATATGTCAGAAATAACCTTTTTAATTCTTTAATTTTGGATGTTAGGGCTTTACTTAAACTTCCATATTCAGTGCGCGTTTCATTTCGTGCTAGAAGAATTCAAATACACATAATACAAATACCCAAATATGTGTGTGTTTCCATATTAAATGAGAATAACTCCGAAAATAGACTCCGGGAATTAGTGCCTTTCCATATGCACTAAGAGATGGAAATCATGGGATTTCAGAGGAAAAATACCCTACGCCTAGTAGGCCTATTTATATAAAACTTAAATTCTAATTCAAATCGGGTCTGAACCCAGGAAACGTTACCTGTTACGCGAATCAAGGCCATCTGAATGTACTAATAATATTATTGGTTTTACGTCCCTTTCAACTTCTCTAGCTTTTGGAGACGCCGGGATCCGGAATTTTGCCCCGAATAGAATCTTCAACGTGCCAGCAAATCTACTGACACGGCTCCCTCGCATTTGCGCACCCTCAAATGCCAAATGACTGCGCCAGGATTCAATCCTGCAACCTTGGTCTCAGCAGGCAAGAACGTTACCGCTGAGCTACGCAACCAGTGCCATCTGACTGTAAAAGCTGATCTGGTGACTTTACAAGAACATTTTCGTAGTATACTACTGCCAGTATTGTAACGAAGTTTCCTTTTCTGGTCCTGTGTGTAAACATTTATTTACATCCTGTAGCTATAAGCTGTTGGTAAAATCAATTGTCTTTTCCAATTTGGCGTGCTTGGCGATCTTTCGAGGTCACAGGATATGACCTACATACGACGGACGTTGATGCCTAAAAATACAATACATTTCAGAACAACATGAACTCGACCAGCTGATTGACGTTTGAAGCTCTAGGGGACTAGACCAGTGTTTCCCAAACTATTTTGTGTGTGTACCACTTTAAGGGTTGAGAATCTCTCGCGTACCACCTAATGGTTGGGAGATATAGTAAATATAATCCCCACCACCACTACGTAGTAGACCAAAGGACGGATTGCAAATTGTGCAATTAGATTTAGTTAGATGTTGGAGTTGAAGTTCAAATAATAAAAAGCGTATCCAGTTGTTATATTATTTATTACAATAAGTAATCAATTCAAACATTCAGAAATGACACTGTACAAATAATATTAATAAAAGAACGTATAATAATAAATAAACATAAACTCCGCCACTGCCGGTCCCAAGCCCGGGGCCTCATCTCGTAAGTGATGAGGAAGGAGGAGGGGGAGGAGTAACACCTCGTTAAAAAACCTGGGTCCATCTGGCTCCGGATGGTAGCACCCTGTAAGGGCCCCTGCCTAGGGTTACTAGGTGAAAATTGGTCAACGGTCCTGATGGCGGAAGAGGAATCTAAGATTCCCAACGATGGATGGAGCGGAAGAGCCAGGTGGTTTCCCCACCAATAAAGAACTCTAAATCCAAAAGCGTTTGTTCCCAGATTGGGCGGCTTATGGTCAGCGTCTGTTCACCAAGTGGTGCGGCTGTAAACATGCTCCAGGAACTAACAATCCCTGGTTCTAAGAAACCTAGTGGATAACCACTAGACCCCATTTCTTACAAGTAACCATGGCGCGTGCAAATAATAACAGTATTACCCCAGGTGGTAACCAATCCACCCGTCAACTGACGGCACACGGGCGTTCGGACTCTGGGGGACCCGGGCAACCACGGCCACAGAGAAAATCGGAGTTCTCTGGCAAACTTCCATATAAGACACCAACATACGTAGGCACTCTAAACATCAACACTCTCATACAGCCTGGAAAGTTGCACAATCTAGTGACAGAACTCGATAGACAGAAACTTCTAATCCTCGCGCTGCAGGAGACACGTATCACAGATGAAGACACCATGGACTACGGCAATTACCGCATGTTCAAGAGCAAGACTGACAGGCGCGTTGCCAAAGGCGCTCCACTTCTGGGGATGGCCTTCATGGTCCACAAGACCATAGTAGAATCCTTAGAAGAAGTTACTCCAGTAAACAACAGATTGATGAGCATGCGTTTCCGGTGCGCCAACAAAAAATACACACTGATCAACGCCCACGCCCCTACTAACCAAAGTAACAAGAGCGATCCACAGTCCGCAGACAAATTCTGGTCGACCCTTGACACAGTGATGTCCAAAGTCCCCAGGGATGACGTCAAACTCCTCATGGGCGACTTCAATGCACAGATCGGTAGAGAAAAGGTGTACAGGAAAACAGTCGGAAACTATCCGGCATATAAATTCACAAATAAAAATAGCACACGACTCATAGAACTCTGCCAGCAGAATATCCTCATGCTCATGTCAACATCTCTTAGAAAACACCCTAGAAAACAGAAAACCTGGCGTTCTCCAGTCCAGCAGTTAGGTGAGTTCCAAATCGACCATGTGGCAATCTCATATCCAGTACAGAAGGAGATTCATGATGTACAGGTGCGTAGAGGAGCCAACATTGACTCTGACCATTACCTAACACGCGTCAAGGTCAAATTCACCCCAAAGAGAACTTTCTGTAAGAAAACCCCCCTACCAAAATTTGACACAAAAAAGATCGCCGACTCTGGAGTGAAGGAAGCCTGGGAAAAAGAACATACCAATGACTGGCAAAATTTCCACCGAAAAATCATAGAAACAGCACAAGCTCTCATTCCTTTGAAGAAGAATTCCAATCATCCTTGGTGGGATGTTGATTTTGAGAATGCACTCATTACCAGGAAATTGGCATATCAGAAATATAACAGTAAAAAATCCCCAGAAAATTTACAGACTTTCCATGAAACACGAAAAACAACTGCAAAAATTATCAGACAATCCAAGAGGAGATACCTGAAGGAACAGTTGGACTCCATAGAGGACAACTTCCGTAACTACAACGTAAGGGACTTCTACAGAACGTTTGCAGGACATATCGGAGGGTACACACCACCAAACCTTTGCTTCAGAAAATGTGATGGAAAATTAGCACTAACGAATAAGGAGAATTGCAAGGTGATGGCACAATACTTCTCTGAACTTCTCAACTGTCCAGAACCAATAGAGAGATTCTCAGAGGAAGAACCTACAATCAAGAACGCGGACTCATCACCTCCGACACAAGAGGAAGTTCACAGGCACATCCTCAAACTCAAGAACAACAGGACATCTGGTGAAGACGGCATAGTGGCCGAACTACTGAAAAACCTAGGGCCACACTCACTTAGGGAACTCACACAGATTATCACTGACATCTGGACATCAGAAAAGCTACCAGATGAGTGGAAATGTGCATTGATCCACCCATTACACAAAAAAGGCGACCGCTCTGACGTAAACAATTACAGGGGCATTTCACTATTACAAGTTACGTACAAGATCCTCTCAGCGTGCCTACTCCAAAGGACTCGGGACCAGCTGGAACACAAGATTGGCGAGTACCAGGCGGGTTTTCGTCCTGGTCGCTCCTGCGCGGAACAAATCTTCAACCTAAAAAGTATATTGAAAATCAAAGCCCTCAGGAATACTCCAGTTATATGTACCTTCGTTGACTTCAAGAAGGCATATGACTCCATTGACCGTCAGTCATTGTTCAACATCTTACACGAGCAAGGTTTGGATAGCAAGACCTTACGATTGATCAAACAGACACTGACAGACACGACATCAAAAGTGAAATTCATGGGGGAAATCTCAGAACCATTTCAGATCAATACAGGTGTTCGCCAAGGTGACGGGCTCTCTCGGCTCCTCTTCAACCTAGTGCTGAACAAAGTTATCAAGGAATGGGAGAAAGAGCTGAGACTTCAAGGTTACTGGAGGCCAGTGCGACTAGGACGACCAAAGGACGAATTGGAGGTTGGCTGTCTAGCCTTCGCGGATGATCTGGCACTACTCTCAGATAACGAAACCACATCAATCAGACAGATAGAAGTACTCCAAGAGTGCGCCGAAAAAGTAGGACTACAGATCTCGTTCCAAAAGACAGAGTTTTTCTGTACGAAATTCGACATACAGAATTTAAACACGAAATATGGCAAGATCAATAGAGTCTCCCACTTTAAATACCTAGGTGTAGTGCTTGAACCGACGGGAAAAGAGAAAATCGCGCAGAACACTAGGTTAATGAAAATAAAGAGAGCCTTATACAAGACACAGGGTGTCTACAACAAAAAATGTCTGTCCACATTCACTAAACTTCGTCATTACAACACGGTTATTAAACCTGAGGTGCTTTAAGCTAGTGAGACGTTGACGTTACACACTAAGGGCGACTTGGAAAAAATCCTCACAGAAGAAAGAAAAATAATAAGGAAAATAATTGGACCAAAGCACACAGATGAAGGATACAGGCTTCACTCCAGAGACACCACAGAGAAATTGTCCAACCTCGCAGCAGACATCAGAAAGAGGCGACTAAAATTTTACGGCCACATCAGCAGACTCCCACAAACCAGACTCACCAACAAAATTCTTAGATACATACAGCGGCTCAAGATTACTACGCCCTGGATGATGCAAGTCAAAATTGATCTAGTAAAAGCACAGGTCGACCCAGAAGACGTCATAGACAAAAGCGTATTTAGACACAAAGTATACAAGTGGGAAGTGTTGTCAGAGAGAGCTGCACCTACAGCCCAAAGACCAAAGTGGACCGAAGAAAGGAAGAGGGCCTTTAGTGCACGAATGAAAGAGTACTGGAAAGACAGGAAGAACAAAAAGTCATGATTGCTTCGCGTGGTCTAATAGGCCTGTAACGTGTAAAATAAATAAATAAATAAACATAAAAACCAAAGTTCAACTAACAACTTTAATGTGAAGGGTGAGCTTGAAGATTAGAAGCCAACTTAGGAATGTCTGGTTTAAGATTGCTGCGTCTCAAATGAAGATCGTTTTCCACTGTACGGAGCCTATTCCGGCATTTATTCTTGAGATAAACAAGTGAAGAAAATGCAGTCTCACACAAGTACGAAGAAGTGAAAGGCAGTAAACATCAAACTGGTTTGTCAACTATGTGTGCATAGTCTGCACCCCTCTCAACCCGAAAGTTCACAAGAGCCATTTTTGAAAAAGTTTGCCTTAGTTCTGAATCATAATTCAATTCATAAAAATGCTCCTTATCTTTGGCATTAAAGTCCTCCGGCAACATATCAATGTTTTTACATTTTTATATTTTTCCTAACGTAGGTATCTAATATTTTTTATATTTTTCGTAACATCACCGCGTACCATTGCAGTAGTACGAGCGTACCATCAGTGGTACGCGTACCACAGTTTGGGAGACGCTGGACTAGACTACTACCAAGCCATAGAAATCCCTGACGCACACGAGAAAATATGAATGAATGAATGAATAACTGAATGAATGAATGAATGAATGAATGAATTAATTAATTAATTAATTAATTAATGGACCAATCAATCAATGAATCAATCTATGAATGAATGAATGAATGAATGAATGAATGAATGAATGAATGAATGAATGAAAAAAGCCCGCACTGTCCCTTGAAGGGCAAAGGCCTACCTCGAAAGGGGGAGCTAGTTAATTTTGTCACAATGATAGTCATTATGTTCTGAATTAACAAAAACCTACTATCCATAGTTTACTTCCTAAGTATGTGATTTTCGTCTCTAAGTCTACACGTAGCACTCATTCTGGTTGGTTGGTTCCTCAGTTTTAGGGGCTACGACAACGCGGTCGTGTAGCCCCGTGTACTTTGGGTGTGTGTAGAATATGTATGATAACCGGTGTTAATTGTGATGACTGTATTAGTGTGTGTATCTGTTTTATTTCAAGTAAGGACTGCAGACATTGAATGTTTTACATAATTTAGCTTCACACAGGTGTAATTAGTGAAAGGTTCTTTTACATGCCATAAATCTATGACATGGGACCGACGCCCGGCTTTACTTCCCCTCCAAAGGAAGGCATACTGAGGGATTTTTAACGTTCTTAAAAAATCCGACGACATCGACTGGGTTTGAACCCGCGATCTTGGGCATAGAAGCTCAGCATGCTACCAACTACGCCACCGAAGCCGCTTAGCACTAATCTTGTGCCCGATCAAATTACTTGACTATGCACTTATATCGTAGCACTTTCATCACTTAACAATCCCCACATTTTCTAGAACCACCGTCTTTCTAACTCCTTCCAATCCATTCCGCGTCTTTCTGTCATAGACCAGTGTGGTCCTAGTAACTGTCGGAAGTCGTCCACCTATTTTCTTCTCGGTCTGACGCAGCTTCTTTTGCCTGTGGATGGGTCCCACATGGTTGTTCCCTGCACCCACCTGCTCTTGTTAAGTCTCGCGACGTGCCCTGCCCATTTCCACTTAATTCTGGCGGCCTACTGCGTAACAATAACCGTAGACGTGATTTCTTGGAGTATCTTGTTTGAAACTCAATCACTCAGTGATATGCCTAAGATTTTCCTCTCCGTTCTCTTCTTGCACAATTCCAGCACTCTCTTTTGCTTGGCCATTAAGTACCAAGTCTGACAGGCGTAAGTCAATACTGGAATGATGCATGTGTGGAGAGCCTCTAATCTCAGAAGATATGCTGGGTTATATTTTTTAGGACTATGCAACACAATCATATCTCTACAAATAAAGTAAGTTTGGTGTCTGAATTAAACCCGTATGAGGTGTGTAATTACCAAATATACCCTCAGTTTAATTTTTGTCCACCTCGCGGCGTAGCCTTGCTCGTTTAACTGTGCACCACGGCCACGACGGCAGCTGCAGAAATTCCGGAGATAAGAGGTTCAAATCCCAGTGCTGACAGTGGCCATCCAGAGTGTAGCTTTCCCCCGGGTATTTCAACACTCCCTCCAGGCAAATGCTGGGATAGTAGTGTATGGATGGTATGTGGTGAGGTTTCAAGTTCAAGCTGACCGCTCCGGATAGACAAATTTCCAGCCACGTTTCAGTGGTGGGGTGAAACAGTGACAGCAGTCACTTTTTTAATTATTATATTTTACCAGTCTATACTGACAATAAAATACTCTGAAAGAACTTGGTCAAATCAATGTGGTTGGAAGTGCTTGAAATCGCCGTTGAGAATTATAAAGCAAACAAAATGCGTATTACGAATATCTCCAATCCTGAATTGTAGATAGGACAATATGAACACAATCAAACTCTTCACGCCTTGTGACCCACCAAGGCGGCTTGTACACTACCAGAGGTACAGACCGGGTTTACATATAGGAACATAATCTATATTATAATCATGAATAACTCAATATAAACATAACAAGTAGGCCTGCTTGTGTTAGGAACTATATTTTCATATATTACACCGAAAATCAATTAAAAATAACATAATTTTGCTTGTCTGTTTGTCGTTAGTTGTGGGTTGTTGTCAAAACTACACGAGTGAGTGGCAGGAAAATTCGTACGTTGTAGAAGGTACACCTACAATAAAACTAGGCTACAAATTATTGATGTAATGTGTACAAAGAGGTGAAGGGTTAGAGGTAGCCCAAAATCCCGGGGCAATTAGTGCGGAATGTATATCCATCTCTTGACGTGAATCTCTAGACGATGGTGCGATTACAGTATCTGCCAGATTATTATGATCATTCTCAGATTTCTTGCATTGATTTTTATTAGTCATTTTTCCTCTATATAGGATATTTTAGTTGAAGAATGATGTTTAACTCTCTTGCACGTTTGTTGGCATATTTGTAGTGTGCTTGGAGCTACTCAGCTGGGTTTGGTGAGCATTATAAAGGGGCTCAAGTGTTTCATGAGTTTTGCTTTTGTAGGTTTCTTATTTCAGCTGTATTGTAGATAGGAGTAAACATTTGTGGTTGCTCTATGCTGAAAATCCCTTCATCTATACTGCTGTTAGTTATTTGAGCACTCGACATAATCTTCATTATGATGGGAAAATTAAACAAGAAGTTCCGTGACGAACTAAAGAGCTTACTTTTCTTAAAATTACAATGCATGTCAATGATTAATCTACTGTATATGAACCTATCTAGAATAATGACGAAATTAACTTCGTAATATCGAAATGTCTAATTAGTTCGAAATATACCTGGTATAATGCAGCCTAATAGAGCACTAAATTTCGCAGCCCGGGGGAGTGAATATATTCTTAGTTCCATCTCTTAAGGTACCGAATTCAAAATTTGGTTGAAGTCCAATGGACGTCACATGCAGTTAGACATTGGATCTATCAGCATGCGTAAATGCATTTTGGCAACCCTGTCATGATGCGTGTGATGGTCAGAAATAATCTGAAATAATATGGTCTATTGTTGTGCCAATTTTGACTGAATTCCATTAGTTAGTATAGAAGTTACATGTATTTAAAGTTGGACCTCTCAGCTGGCTTAGAATCATGTTGGTAGCACTGACGTATATAAGTTACTCCAAATTAATATAGAATGTCAGGTACTATACGTGTGCATAGTTTAAAGCTGTCGGCTTGCATACTTTCTGATATATTGGTTATTATTTATTTATTTATCGTATGGCTTTTAGTGCCGGGAGTGTCCGAGGACATGTTCGGCTCGCCTGAGTCTGTAGCTGCTTCCAGCGGATACCCTAAAGGGTGAGCTACAAGTTCCGTTCAATTTCAAGTAGTTCCAACTTTCGCCACCAGAAATCAATGATACCTAGTGGTGAACGTTTGAACTTTGATAGAGCGTTCTAAATATTGGTATTTTGATTTAAAAAAAGAGAGAGAGCAATTATTAACAGTTGGCAGCCCAGGTGGCACTTAATAATTCTCTCAGGCATATCTGTTTATATATACATACCACATACAAAATTTGGTTAAAATTCAATTGATATGCATTAAAAATTGGACCTATCAGCAGGTTTAAAATTATTTTGGCGACACTGTCATGTATGGCCTCCAGGAAATTAAACTGAAATAGTATTATCTACATGTGTACCAATTTTGTAATAGCTCGCATGCATACCTTCCAACATATCCAACATGGAGCTCAAATTTCTAGCGCGTTTTTTCAACAGTTGGTAGCACTGACATCATTTTCAAGTATGGGCGTGAGATATTTCGGTATACATTTTTAATCATACTAAACTTGGTTTCGATTGCTGCAACCGTTTATGAGTTGATAGGGGGGGGGGGGGACACACACACACAGCCAGCCAGACAGACAGACAGAAGGATAGACAGACATTTTCCCGACTCGATCTCATAACTCTACTTTTTCCTAATTTTTGAAAAATGTGAAAAGTAGGCTAAAAATAACTCGCCCTGGAAAAGGGCCTCTGTTTTCGTGCAACTAGCAAATGGCGTTCCTTTACAAACAGAAATAAGCCAACAAATAAGCAATTACAGTCTGTGGGATAAATCACGAAACTAATATGAAATGGGAAATATTTAGGATATCGGAGGGTAGAGAAAAACATGACCGCAAACGTGTACCGGTTCTTTATTACATTAACCTGGTCAGGCAACTTCCTAACTCACAAAAACATATTCCGTACAAATCAATTTAAAATTGTATAATGCTTTGATCACGTCTAATTCATCGCTCCCTTCAATGGATGTTTTATTCCCCGATCCTACAGGCTCTGACAAAAATGTAATTCTGGTTTGAGGATTGGAGCTGGATACACTTAGTCTCGTGAGACAAAACTAAAATAGATGAGTGTTTGATTCCTACCTCAGCCATACTAGATGCTGACTTCAGTAGTTTCCCACATCCACTCCAAATAATTTCACGATGGTTTCTAACTTAAGGTCACTGCCAATATCTTCTTAATCCTAGCTTGACTTGAAAATACACACACTTCTCAGACTCCACAATCATATATGATACTAGACATATACTACACATACACAAGTACACGAGGGTGCCCAAGCCCCTTATTAAAAATAAACAAGGGTAGCTGACTCGTCACAATGAAGTATACTGTAGATTCTTCAAAGATGTTCACAACACATCTTGATTTCATTGCGTTGTGCTGACTGATAAGATTCAATACATCAATAATAATTGTCATTGTTGTTGTAGAAGACAAAGGGAAACAAATAAAATATAATTTCCTCTAAAATTGGTATTAAAAGGTTGTTGTTGTTGCTTGATTTAGGGGCTGCGACATCGTGGTCATAGCCTATAACCCCGTGTATTTGTGTCTGTGTAATTTTGTGTGATAAACTGTGTTATTGTGATGGCTGTACTAGTGAGTGTATTTAAAAATTGAGTATAGGATTGAGAAGGAGGCAGCTGTGGTCTTAAGTTAGGAACCATCCCAGCATTTGCGTGGAGTAGAAGTGGGGTAACCACGGAAAACCACTACCGGGATGATTGAGGTGGGAATTGAACCCTCCTCTTCTCAGTTTTGCCTCACACGAATGTGTATACCCTGTTCCAGTGCTCAAACCAAAATTAAATTTCTTAGCAGAGCCTGGAATCGGACCCGGACCCCCACGATGGATGCCAGGAATGCTAGCCACTACGCAACGAGGTGGACTTGTCTAACTTAAAGCTAGTATTAACACCCATATCCAAAGACTGTGGTTACGGATTAGGTGTGTTTATTCAGATTAACTTTGCGTGCAGCGGATGGAGACGTCACTTCGTCGCCCTCGGGAGACCAGCGGGTGCTATGGACAGCTCATGAGCTATTGATTCCTCATTGGCGCATGGAGGCGAGAATGATACATGATGGGCTCCCTGCGAGGTATTCCACACACTTGCCGTGTGCCTTCAGATCCCAAGATATCAGGTTCTGACCCAACTCAGTCCGATAGCATGTTCCAATGTAACAACAAATGTCAGCGGATCAACTGGCACGTTAAAGATTCCCTTTAAAGGCAAATGTTGGACATCCTGGTAGATCGAAAATCACAACACTTAAAATGACGTTAAAGCGATAACATGATTATTATTATTATTATTATTATTATTATTATTATTATTATTACTGTTGTTATTGGCCAATTGGATGATTGGGTAGAGCATTTGAATTTGCTGTGAGGGGCCCTGGGTTTGATTCCCGCCAGGGTTGTGAAAGTTTTTCTTTGGATACTTAATTACTTTAGCTAGGAGATTCAGTGTTTGAAGCGCTCTCATCATTCATTTCGTCCTCATCACAACGGCCCCAAAGGTCAGGGGGTCGATTTCCAGCTCTGGCAAGACATTTAATTCTGGCCTAAAGGTTGGAACTGGGTACACTTATCTTTGTTACACAAAGCTGAGGAAGAGTGGGTTCGATTCTCACTTGAGACATCCTGTTAAATTGTTTACCGTGATTTCCCGCTACCACTCCACGTAAATGATGGGAGGTTCCTACCGCAAAGCCATGGCCACCTCTTTCCTAATCCTAGCCTCAATTGCAAACATGCACCCTACTACAGTCAGAACAATAACTCAAGTTGTCTGAAACTAATATAGGCCAAGCACACAGTAGAGATGAAATGACCACTATATTCAAGACCCTAACTGAACACCACCAACAATGTCCTAGTCAAGACACGCATGTCAACTATGGGTGTCAACATAAAAGGTCTACAGCAGGCCTCTTCGGAGGGCACACAACTGTGTTCTTGGTCGTGTTTGTGTTTGTGTTCTTGTTGTATAGTGTGGCTCTTCTAGGGTTACCGTTACTTTATAACACTTTGTATAACACTTTATAACAACCATTCTTCTACAGAGAAACTGATTATATTTTTCAAATCTAATAAAGAATGCCGTCCAGTCGGTCAACCAAATGTTGTACCTTATTACATAAGGCAGGAAAACAAGTATTTATATGCCCCAATATGAAAAGCATTACGTAAGATATTCATTACAAAACAACATGCTTTTATGTACCAAAATGTGATGACATGTATCGAACGTCTTGTTTTCCCGCCGAATGTAATTAGGCACAATGTTTGTGTTGACCGACTGGCAAGCTTTTTTAAATAGAACCAGGCATCACTGAAAAAATGGCTTCTATCACTTCAATTTTTCAGTTCTCCTTGTGGATGGTTACAAAGCCCACATGTAGTATCGTTTCATCACGTCCAATTTTTAGCCTTTTTTCATTTTATGAAAAAATAGGCTTATGAGATCATCTTTGTACGTGTGTGTGTGTGTGTGTGTATGTGTGTGTCCTAATAACATCTAAACGGCTGGAGCCATTACAATGAAACTCGGTAAGATTATAGCACTATTCTGGCCTACCGCAACCGTGTCCTTCAAATTTTATTGTGTCTCACCAATCCAACATGGCGGCTTTGCGAAATATTTCACCAGCATTCAGTATCCCCGAAACTATTACCGATATCACCCTGAAATTGTGTACGGTGATAAAGGGCACAACTAGAAGTTCACCTATGAGACTTTCGAAAACCTGGTGACTACAAAACCAACATGGCGGCCAAGCGAAGTTGAGACATTTAAATAGACTTTTCTCGCGATTTAACTATCCAAAAGTAATGAAACTTGGTACAGCAAGTGTTTATAAACATTGTAATGCACTGGAGTCTCATTTAGTTTAATTGATTACATAACCTCAAAATGGCGGCTGTGCGAAATATTTCACTGACATTCTATATCTCCGAAACTATTACAGATATCACCCTGGAATTTTGTACGCTGATAAAGGGCACTGCTACACGTTTATCTATGTAACATTCATACACATGTTAAGTACAAAACGAACATGGCGGCCAAGCGAATTTGAAACATTTTAATAGACTTTTCTCGTGATTTAACCATCTGAGCGCAGTGAAATGTGGTACAGTAAATTATTTTGCAGATTGTAATTCACTGGCATATCATTTAGTTCAATTGTTTACATAACCTCAAGATGGCGGCTGTGCGAAATTTTAAAATTAAGTTTTTATTTCTTGTGTCGTAATCATGCGATCGAAGTGAAAGTTTGAATAATGACCCAAGCAATAATTGTCCTTGAATGGTACATAACTCTATGGCCTATACATATAACAATCCAAAATGGCGAACATCCAAAATATTTAGACTGTTCTCAATATCTATGAACCTTTAACAGCATTCAAACTGATTTTTTCATGTTCATAGAGGCTATGAACATATGTTCACCTATAGGACTTTCAGCAACCTGGTGAGCACAAATCCAACATGGCGGCGACGTGAAGTATAAATATTTAAATGGACGCTCCTCGCGAATTAACTATCCGAGTGCAGTGAAACGTTGCACGTTAAATTCTTTTACAAATGTTAATCCACTGGCATCTAATTTATTTCAATTGTTTGCATAATCACAAGATGGCTGCTGTGCGAAAATTTTAAATCTCGATTTTACTTCTTGTGTTCTAATCATGCGATTGAAGTTTGAATACCACACGTACACAATAATCTTCATGTAATAGTACAAAAATAAAAATCAAACCTGGCGACCATCTGAAATATTTAGACGGTTCTCAATATCTACGAATCTATCACAACCTTCAAACTGAAATTTTGTATGTTGATAGAGGCAATTAACAAGAGTAGGATATGTGAAAATAGGCCTTTATAGTTCTTCACGGAACTACTTGTTTACAATACAATCTTCTTAAATTCATCAAAATGTCCAAATACTGAAATTAATATATATCTTGACACCAGTTATAGTCTACTATTATTATTGCGTGCAAGCTGGTAATTTACACATAACGAAATCTAAACTCTTATAAAACAACTGAAATTAAAAATATTAATTATTATCCCTATAATTACCATTTCTTGCATAATATTGCAGGAAAACTTGAAACAATATGCAATTCTACATTTTTATGAATGCCATTCCTTGAAACTGGTAGGCCTTAGTTGTGTATTCGTTCTGTGTGGCATATACCCAGCGCAGTTAATAGTGTTCAGAAAATATGTTGTTCATTTGTAGTGGATTTGAGGAGATTAAGTAGTGTCATAAAATTACTTCACGTTGAACTGCACCGCCAAAGCAGATAAAGTCAGGGACGACCGGCAGAGAAGTATTGGTTATCTGAGCACTGCAACATAACCATTCCATTTTACTTAATTTCCACTTAAAAGGAAATTATCGAGGAAATGTTAGCTAACTTCAGAGTGAAACTTCATTAATATATATAACTTGTTCAAATTTTGAAAATTTTCATTTTTATCTCTGAAAATGATAGAAAGCGGGACACGAAAGAGAAATCTGAATACCCACTTTGATTTTACATCCCTCAATGTCTAAGCAGTTATTTCAGGTATTATTGTCTTATACAGGATGGGGCGGAAACAATGACCCATTTTAAACATGCTATTTAACCATGAAGAAATACAACTACATAGTATTACTGTACACTGTTCAAAAGAACACATCCTACCATTAATTACATATGTCACTTTTTGTAAATTATGTCCTTCAGGTGACCACCATTGTTGGCGATGCAATCTTCTGCACGAGCACGCAAATTCTCCATAACCTTACGAAGAGTGTCACCTGTTATGGCCTCGATTTCGGCTTGAATGTTGTTTTTCAATTCTTCAATAGTTGTTGACCTGTTAGCATACACTTTGGATTTTAGGAATCCTCACAGAAAAAATCACAAGTCGATAAATCGGGCGAACGGGCTGGCCAGTTGACATTGCCAAAGCGGGATACAAGAGGATCTGAAATCATTCTGCGTAAGACTGTCATGGATGTTCTGGCCGTGTGAGCAGTTGCACCATCTTGTAGGAACCATAACGACCGCAAATTGATATTCTTACGGCGCATTTCCTGCATTACAAACTGTTGCAACATAACAACATATCGATCTGATGTTACTGTGACAGCGTCACCTGCATCATTTTCGAAAAAATACGGACCAATAATACCCTGCAGACACACATCACACCACACAGTAACTTTTGCGCTATGAAGTGGTCTTTCGTGCATCTGATGAGGATTGGTAGGCGCCCAGTACCTACAGTTTTGTTTGTTTACATAGCCCGATAAGTGAAAATGGGCCTCGTCAGACATCATGAAATTGTTGAGAAAGTCGGGTTGAGTGTTTATCATCTCCAGAAGCTGTGTACAGAATGTTTGACGTGCCTGGAGATCTCTGGGCAATAATTGCTGCACCACTTGGAGTTTGTAGGGATGGAACTTCATATCCAGATGCAACATCCGTCGCACACTTCTGGCCGAGTTGTTAAGAACTTGTGAATGCCGACGAACTGATCGCGTTGGACTTTGCTCGACAGCAGCTCGCAAACGTGCAATGTTGTCCGGGGTGCGAACTGTACGTGGCCTACCAGACGGTTTCTTGTTTGTTGCAGATGCTGTTGCTCTGAACTGCTGGACCCATCTCGTAATCGACTTCCGAGACTAACTTGATCATTCCGACCAATGTCAAAATGTTGCCGGAACAAACGCTGTGTTCGTACGACACTGTCACCACATTTGAAAAACGTTTCTATTGCAAACGCACGGTGTTCGTTTGACCAACGCTCCATACCGACTGGCAATGCTTTGAACTGCACTACACACTGGTACCAATATCAACTCTCTAGGAAGCCGTGTGCAATAATGGCGGGCAATTTAAAATGGGTCATTGTTTCTGCCCCATTTAATTTTTTATGATGAACTTCGCCAATTTTGATGTTTTTTGATTTTATTTTCAAAATTACAAATATACCTGACGTGATACAGAAAATCTGAACACAAATATGGATTCAGGGCACTTTACTTAACAAGAATCAGTAATATTCTACTTTGTAGCAGAAAAAAATTGAAAGGCATATCTGTGTAATCCACAAACTACTGGTTTTAACCCGTAAGACTACCCTCGGAACTCCAGTCCAATCAGTTACTTTTCCTTCCAGGATTAGATGACATCGCTGTTATGCCCCTTTAAACAGCAATCATCATTTTATCTACCATTTTTCTTCCCATTAGGATGGTGAAATATCTGGGCTTTCTCTCGGCAATGCACATGCACTATGCGCGTCATATTCAATATAATCTGGCAATGGTAAATTTGAGATACCGTACATAGAATAAGCCCTTAAGGAATGTTCTACAGGGCGTTTAAAATATGGTGCCGACTGTTCATGGTGCGTCCACTGCTACATTATTATCTATCGATATCGCTCACTTACCGGCCGCGGTGGCCAAGAGCGCTAACGCATCGGGAGAGCGTGGGTTTGAATCCCACCTCGGTCGTTCTGAAAATGGTTTTCGTGGTTTCCCATTTTCACCGCCAGACAAACGCCGGGACGGTTACATTCAATATGTCCACGGCCAATTTCCCTTCCCTGATCCGTCCTGAAAAAGCATGGCCATTGGCTGCTTCAATAAAATTATATCGCTCATTTGTTACAACAGTTACATACTCTAGGTGCAAATATGTTTGTGGGAAATAGCGTTACAAGATTTACAGGCATTTACTAAACTGTGGTTTATTTATATAATGGCTAGATTTTGACGCTATACTGAATTGGCTGTACTAAGTCTTAGGCTGATTTTGGAAGGTAGAATAAGAAAAGATAAGAGAACGTTCATGGCATTTGTAGACATAGAAAAGGCTTTTGATTACCTTGATTGGACTAAATTGTTTGACATTTTGAAAATGATTGGATCAAGTACAGGGATAGAAGGGTGATCTACAATCTATACAGAAACCAGACAGCAGTCATTCGAGCTTATGGACATGAGAGAGAAGCTGGTATTCAGAAAGGTGTGAGGCAAGTCTGCAACTTATCACCCATACTTTTCAATCTTTACATTGAACAAGCAATGAAGGAAATTGGAGAGAAATATAAAGTGGGAGTGAAGATTCAAGGAGAAATAATTTCAACTTTGAAATTTGCAGATGACATCGTCATCTTGGCCGACACGCCTCAAGATTTGAATGAGTTTTTGAATGGTATGGACTCCGTCTTGAGGAAGGATTTCATGATGAAAATTAATAAATGTAAAACAAATATATTGGAATGCAGCCGCAATAAATCAGAAACCTCTATGGACATCAAATTGGTAGGGGAGAAACTGAAGGAAGTTGGAGACTTCTGTTACTTAGGAAGCAAAATAACCAGTGATGGACGAAGCAAAGAGGATATAAAAAGTAAGTTGGCTCAGGCAAGGAAAGCATTTCTACAGAAAAGGAATCTGTTGACATCGATTATAGATTTAGGTAATAGGAAGACATTTTTTAAAACCTTTGTCTGGAGCATCGCACTCTATGGAAGTGAAACTTGGACTATTGGTGCTGCAGAAAAGAGGAGAATTGAAGCGTTTGAAATGTGGTGTTACAGGAGAATGATGAAGATCAGATGGGTAGATAGGGTTACAAACGAAGAGGTACTAAGACGAGTGGGAGAGGAGAGATGTTTCTGGCGATTGCTAATGAAGAGAAGAGATATGTTGGCAGGACACATACTAAGACACCCAGGAATAGCAAGCTTAGTTATGGAAGGAAGGGTCGAGGACAAGAAATGTAGGGGTAGACCAAGGTTAGAATATGTTAAACAGATTGCCTCGGATGTAGGGTGTGGTAGCTATGTAGAGATGAAACGATTAGCTCAGGACAGGGAGGCATGGAGAGCTGCATCACACCAGTCAAAATACTGAAGACTCAAACAACAACATTGAATTGGCGATTTATTACTTTGCTACAGATAAATGTAACAGACAACAAGTATCAGTGTTCTTGATGTAATTGCAATATTTTTGATAACTAGCACAATGAATTATGCAGTCTTATGTTTCGAAAAAAAAAACCGATAACGTAGTATCGATTTAATCAGTCGATAAAGAATATTTTCTAGCACTACACTGTGGTAAAGGCCGAAGAAGTACAGCTATTAGTTATACCACTGTTGCACCAAATGAGCGAATCTCAAATAGCAAACTCTGACGTAGATTGGTTGTGGAGACAATTGAAATATACTTCTGGCTAAGCGACCTGAACCTAGATGTTAGGAGTTGCGTAGAATAACTTTGCAGCACTGACATGTTCGTCTTATTTCAAAAGATATTACAGTTAATATATTTTTGATTTTGATTACTGAACTGAAGATCAGTATTTGCTGTATGGAGTGTGTAATGCTCATTAGCAGAGAATTCACGTCAAAGCCATTTCTTGAATACATCTATTTGCTTTTTGTACCTTGCCTGAACTTTTTCTTCCGGTGTATCCTGTGACCTATCCCAACTGCACATTACTGAGCTCACAGGATGATAATAGTATGGTAGTGACAGAAGTGCAGAAGTAATCCATATTCAGGATGGTCTCCAGTATTGAACTCTAGAAGTAGCTTTAGTGTCCGTCTTCTGCCATGGGACATACCAGCAAGCACGGTTTTAAACACATTTTATCATTTTAAATGATCTTGTCGACTTCGTCGTTACGCTGGGGTCTGGCGTTACGTTACGGTGACAGGACGAAATGTACCAAGAATGCACTCAGGTGTGTGACGTCATAGTACCACTCGATGCATGTGTTCCCCGACAATCTCTACTTCGTTAGTATAAGACAAAAATCCCCGATTCTTGGATGTCACGGGTAATCTCGAGAACCACTGGATGGATATCTCGAGGAAAGATTCTGTAGTAAATAATTTATGTATGATCAAAGGAAGCCAAGCAGTAACGATATCAGTGAAAAAGTTGAAAACAAACTTGGCGTCCGTGCGCTTCTTAAGCTTACGCTGGGCAAACCGTTAAAAATATCAATATACTATGAGCGTAAGAATTGGTCAGCATGAAATGTTCTACAAAAAAGTCCGGGACAGCATATCTCTGTCTTCAATACATCGCCCACTATAAGTGTTTTTAGACTGGATGGAGGGGGCACGTCATCCAGTCATCTCCCTCCGCGCGCTGGACCTTGCTTTGCCCTTGGTTTGCACTTGCCGTTCGCGAGTAATTTGAAACAAGGTAACCAGCCTTTCTAGCATTTTTCAGCATTTGTAGCATTTAAAATGATACAAAGTCTAGTCTTTCAGACTGACTGTCACATTTTCTCAATCTGGTTGCCAGTTGTGCACCACCTCTTAAAGAGCCTACTAGCCGCTACCACCGCACACTTGTATGGAGTGTGATTACGTATCTCGCTTGTAGAGGCTATTTAATTCACTGTGCAGTATTCTATATCATCCATCGCAGGGTGTTGTAAAGCTAGCCACTTCATTTCGTGTTCTGCCAGGCAGTAAACAGCGAGATAAACATCTCATGAGCCGAGTAGGGGACCCCCAAGTTTATTGTCCCTCTGCCAGATGTACTACAACATCCACTGTTAATAGGAAACTTGGTAAGGATCTTTGGGATACGCAATAGGACACGATCCGACTCTGCAAGGCATCCTTTATTTACTGTTGCTTCGTTGTATTGGCCTGGGATATTGCGGTCATTAGTTCGGGGGCATGTAGTTCTTGTGGTATGGTGACTAGCATTCTTGGTTGTCACCCCTAAGATCCAGGTTATATTCCCGAATCTGATATCTTAGGAAAGGTTGTCAGTAGTTTCCTCTTTTAATCCATGCAAATGTCGGGATAAGACCACGTTGTGCATCTTGGTAACAATAATAATAATAATAATAATAATAATAATGTTATTGGTTTTACGTCCCTTCTAACTACTCTGGCTTTTAGAGACGCCAGGGTGTCGGAATTTTGCCCCGAAGGAGATCTTTAAGGTGCCAGTTATTCTACTGACACGGCTCCCTCGCATTTGGGCTTCGTCAAATGCCAGCTGACTGCATCAGGATACAAACCTGCAACCATGGTAACAAAATCAAACCGAGTACAGATACAGACAAACTACAGATCATAAACTATCATTCCACAAAGCTCCCACCATTTTGGAGACACAAGTTTTTGTGTGCTTTCTTCATGAAACGTTGCCACCTGAAGTGATCTTGAAATTTGCGGCAAGTTCTCAGAATAATCGGATAGTGTAAACCTATGGCTTTCCTTGATGCGTTTTTCAACTACACGAACCAAGTCTTCATTAACCAACGATGTACGCCCTCTTTGTTCGTCATTGTGCATTTGATCACGTCCTTCATGGAACTGTCGGACCCATCTCCTTACCATTCAATCAGTCATCGCATTTCCTCCGTATGCATCGCAAATCTGTTGACGAATGTCGACTGGTTTGGTGCTCAAAGCATTCAGAAAACAAATTACAGATCTAATCTCACAAGCGGTGAATTTTTAATCAACTTCACCATTCTAACCAAGAACAATACAGCGTAAACAACAGACCGCGATCTCAAAATGGCGCCATATCCTTCTCTTTGACTACCGTGCATGCGCCGAACTGTGATTGCAGTGATGCCTAGTATTTACTGGCAACAGGAATCTGAACCTCCAATTATTACGACTGCTATTTAGGACCGCAGTGGGGCATTGTTATAGCTTAACAGGTTGGCCTCCAGAAGTGTTCGATGTCACCTGCCAAATGGGGAATGTAATGTCCAATGATCATACATTACTGAAACAGCTGTTCCCTTTCAAAGTTAGACATCTCTCTAGCTAATAAATTGGGCATACAAGATCACAACAGACCGTGTTTCTTGACAAGTTACGCTCCAACTATCTGCGCCAAGATGGCCTCTTTCACGTTTGAAGATATGATGGGGGACATGGCTGAAGGAGGGTTTAGAATGCTACAAATTGTGGACTCACTCAAATGGAGTGGTAGTTGTCCTCATCCCTCACACATTTCACTACCATACAACAGCCTAATTACAAAATCCATTTTCCACGGAGATATCAAGTTATTTTCAATCGGTACAGTGTACATGATGTTTTCATCACATCTTCAGCTAATAATTTGAGTAATTTGACTTTTGTTTTCTGTTTTATTTTATTTTGCTATTTAATTTAAATATATTGTCACCAGTTTCACTGCCTGTTCAAAATTTTATGTTTGAGCTCTACTGTGTGTTGTACTGATGTATAACATTGCCTTCGAAACTTAGAAGGTAATAATTGCAGCTAGTTGTTGATCATTTTTGCAGTTTTATGTTAATTTTGTACTTTGCCAAAATGTATGTCTTTATTATTTTACTTCGATAAATAAATACAGAGGTGTGCAAATTATTAGACTCTTTGGCAGTTTTCCAACATTTACTTCGTAAGTTTTGTGACTTAATACAGTAGAAATATTTTGCAAGGCGCTGGAATTATTTAAAATGTTTAATTGATAGTCTTAATAACATTCCCTTAACCCGTTGAGTGCTTCGCCCGTCTATAAACGTTGCAAAATAACTATTATTTTTCATATTCCCCATTCGATTTCAAGTGCCAAGTCGATATCTGGCATGTTCTACCATCTATTGGGCATTTTGTAGTTCTACTTGAGTTTGGATTTTTGCTTCCGGAAGTAACTAACATGGCATTTTGTAGGGATCTGTCCTCTACAGCTGGAGTTCGTCTGAGATGTAAACAAGCATGGTGGAATAAGAAGGAAATCCTCCATGCGGAGTTGTGATTTTGGCTCAAAGAATATCAATTTTTGTATTAGTAAGGAGCAAAAAGTATTAATTGCCTTGTGATTTTAGGAAATAGTTATATTTTTGACCCTTCATCTGGTATGATGTTTGGCGGAATTATTATAATTTTGATTCCCCTCAAAATAAACAAAATATATAAATTTAGGGTTTCAAATTTACATTTAGATAAATAAATACCCAAAACCTATAGACATGTTATTCCCTACGCCCTCTGATTCATAGATTGAAAAATGCAAATGAAAGAACTCAGCACTTAAAAGGTTAAAGAATCTGACAGTAAACTAACTTTTTACAGTTTCCACTAAAAGAGGAAGTCGGCCCCGTGGTGTTGGGGTAGCGTGCCTGCCTCTCACCCGGAAGCCCCGTGTTCGATTCCCGGCTCCATCAGGGATTTTAGAAACTGACGCGAGGGCTGGAACGGGGCGTACTCAGCCTCTTGAGAACAATTGAGTAGCTGTCTGACAGTGAGGCAGCGCCCCGATCACGAAAACCAAGATTAACGGCCGAGGGGACCCGATGCGCTGATCTCGCATCACTCCAATATCTGCAGGCCAAATGACTGGGCAGCGGTCGCTTGCTAGGCCCTTTACGGGCTGTAGTGCCAGGGGTTATATATTAGGAAAAGAGGAGCCTTGTAAAGGCAGAATGCCGCACGTTATGATTTGATTATTTTATTCAAATTTTCGTGTGAATTTAGACCAGAGACACTGAAAGACTTTTATTACTGATTGTCCAGTCTTGAACTATTCAAAGATTCGTGGATCATGGATTGAAATCATCTGATTTAGAGGAAACATTCCAATGCCAATGAAAACAAAACAAAACGGACCCAGCTTAGGTGCCCCCAAGAATCTCCAATTTCAAACATTTCCAGGTGAAATTCCTAATGAGAAGCGTTGTACATCCACAGGGGAGAAAACATTACTAAATAGGGTATTAAAAATAAATTAACATGATTTTTAATTTTTTTTAATCTGACTGATTTATGTTCTTTATTTCAGTCTAATACAAGCCTCCGTGGCTTAGGCGGCAGCACGCCGGCCTCTCACCGCTGGGGTCGTGGTTCAAATCCCGGTCACTCCATGTGAGATTTGTGCTGGACAAAGCGGAGGCAGACAGGTTTTCTCCGGGTACTCCGGTTTTCCCTGTCACAATTTCATTCCAGCAACACTCTCCACTATCATTTCATTTCATCTGTCATCCATTTAATCATTGACCCACGGGAGTGCGACAGGCTTCGGCAGTCGGCACAGTTCATATCATCGCTGCTAGTTGGGGGCTTCATTCATTCCATTCCCTGACCCGGTTGGTCTACTGGAAGCAGGCTGTGGATTTTCATTTCAGTCTAATAATTTGCACACCTCTGTATTTTGTGTAATCCAATTTAGGTAGTCTGTCCTTCTTTCTTCGTTTTTCCCACTTAGGGAGTGCGTTTGAACTTGTTGACTCGGGTTGATGATGTTTTTCTCTTCTTCTTCTCCTCCCAAAATCTCCTCATGAACTCACTATGCCCTTTCTTACGATCCTCCATCCATTTTTTCCAGTGGTCTTTTTAGCATTTTCGGCGAAAGAGTGATTTGTAACTAGAGTTCCAAAAGTCTTGCGATCCATGATGCTATCTTCTGTAATGTTTATTTCTTTTAAGTCCTGATTGATTTCTTCTAAACAACTGATTTTGATCTTCTTTGAATTAATTTTATCAAGCAGTTTCTTTTTGCATATCTGGTGTTGTCCATTCGGCAGATGTGACCATAAAATTTCAATCGTCTCTTACGCAGGGTATCAGTGAACTTATTGATTACTGTGTACAAGTCTGTGGTTTTCCTTTTAATCCATATACCATTAACATAAACGGGACCGTATATTTTCCTGAGAATTTACGTTCCTGGATTTCGATTTCACCAATTTGAGAGTGGCCTCCTAGAGATATGGTTTCGGAGGCGTACAATGCTTCCGGAAGAACAACTGTTCAATATTTAGCGTTTGTTTGGTTGGTTGGTTCTTAAGTTAAGGGGCTGCGACAACGCGGTCATGTAGCCCCGTGTACTTTGGGTGTGTGTAGAATCTGTCTGATAACCGGTGTTAATTGTGATGACTGTATTAGTGTGTGTTATCTGTTTTTTAATTTAACTTAAGTACAGAATGCAACTTAGAATTTTTAAATAGTTCCTAATTTTTCCGCCAAGCGCCACCGTCAACGACTACTAGGCCAAGTTCAGAACTTAGCTACTAGACGTCACCGCAGTCGGCTCTTGGCAACGAACGTAGAAACCTAAGAGCGGTGTTTACACTCTTAACCTGTCCAATTTAGCTTCACACAGGTGTAATAAGTTGAAGGTTCTTTAACATGCCATAAATCTATGACATGGAACCGCCGGATTTACTTCCCCTCCGAAGGAAGGCATACTGAGACTGAGGGAGTTTTAACGCTCTTAAAAAATCCGACGGCTTCGGCCGGGTTTGAACCCGCTATCTTGGGCATAGAAGCTCAGCATGCTACCGACTACTCCACCGAAGCCGTTTAAGGGTTTAATATACTATAGAACTATATACCTAAAATATAATTGTCTTGCTATTACCGAATTAAGCTAGTTGAGTCCTGAGGTATCACATATGATACCTACTTATTGTAGTGATAGAAGCCATTTTTCAGTGTTGTCTAATTCTAATAAAGAAAGATTTTCAGTCGGTTAACATGAATTGTGTCCAATTACATTAGGCGGGAAACAAGTATTAACCCTACAAATTAATGCACTTTTTAAGAAGTAGGTATTAGTACCTACTGTAGAGGCTATACTAACATGGTAATATTTTTTTTAATTTCCCCTTATCCTTAGCCCTTAACCTGCCCAGAAACCCGGATGTTTTAAAAAGTAATTCAAAAAATGCTTTCAGGACTGAAGAGTTAGTTTGGGAAGATTCATTGTGACGTTACAAAACACTGATGTCTCAGGAGCAAAATGTTCCGTTAATAAACAGCGAGTCTACTGCACATCTGTGAAGAGTTAACCCTGAATGGCTATAAAGTTGGTACCAACCCGGGCGACAGTACCTGTGTTGCTGGTGTTCGTTTTGTTTCTTCAAACTTTCGTTACTATTGGTATAGATCAGGGGTAGCTATAACGAAGCTCGGGAGCCACATGCGACTCTTGAGTCAATCTCGTGCGGCTCCTTGAAATCAAGCTGAGAGTAGAAATAATACAGATTTTAAGAAGTATATAGTATATAAGACTTATCTCAATATTTAGGACTTATTATGTGTGTAAATCACTGTATTCAGTTCTTAAGTTCATTAAAACTGAATATCGATCTGAACTAACTGATGAACAATGAAGTGAACTCGTGCGAACTGCGCCTACCAATATTATTAGGCTGATTTCGAACAACTAACAGAAAAATTAACACTCCAAAAAGCACTTCTGAAACATAAAATCCGATTTATTGCTGTGTAATTCAACAGTAATGTTATGTGTAAAGTAAAAAGCAAATATTTTTACATTTTTATATAATAAAATCTAAAGGAAGCTTCAGTTACTTAAAAATCAAAATAACCAGTGATGGGCGAAGCAAAGAGGATATCAGGCAAGGAAAGCATTTTTACAGAAAAGAAATCTTTTGACATCAAATATAGATTTTGCTATTAGAAATTCATTTTTGAAGTATTTGTCTGGAGCGTAGCGCTCTATGGAAGTGAAACTTGGACTTTTGGCGCAGCAGAAAAGAGAAGCATTTGATATGTTGTGTTTCAAGAGAATGATGGAAATCAGATGGTTAGATATAATAACAAATAAAGAAGCATTAAGACAAGTGGGAGAGGAGAAATGTTTCTGGCGATTGCTAATCATGAGAAGAGACAGGTTGGTAGGACACAATCTAAAACACCCAGGAATAGCAACTTAGTTATGGAAGGAAGGGTGGAGGACAAGAACTCGAGAGGTAGACCAAGGTTAGAATATGTTAAACAGATTGCCTCGGATGTAGGGTATGGTAGCTATGTATAGATAAAACGATTAACTCAGAACAGGGAGGCGTTGAGAGCTGCAGAAAACCACTTAAACGACTGAAGACTCCAACACACACAAAATGTATCATCATTTTGTAAACCATTAATTTGTTAACAATGTGACTCGTTTCGAAACAGCTTCATAAATTTGCGGCTTCTAAAGTTAAGGTTAGTGGCCACCCCTGGTATAGATCATTACGTACGGTATTATTCTAAAGTTATCGTCTGCACAGCCAATTGCTTAGCATTCATAGTACTGAATCAAGTGTTAGAGGTCAAAATTTGGTTCAATTTTTGTAAAGTTACCTATAAAAATGGTAACATATATTACTAACAGTGGCGTGCTGGTAGTGCAAATGTTTGTCACACAAAGTTTAGTCAACATAAGGGCAGTTCTTAACGAGTTATTTGAAAGTAACAATAAGCCTGGTGATCTGAAATTGAAATCCACCTTGTCGAACACTATAGAACAGGCTGTTCCAGCCGAGCAGCTCGCTCGTGAGCAGTGGAGTACTCGCCGCCTTCCGTGAGTAAACCTGCAACATGCAATACAGCTCTGCTGTGGGGGGCTGCCGTCACTGCGCGGTGGATACATCAAGACTGCCTGGAAGCGCATTGACTTGTTTTATGACCTTCGCCCAGTGACGTATTGGCTATCACCCCCAGTCCCTCTCCAACCGTGCTCCGAGCATTACTGCCGAGTACTCGCGTGTACACATACTCAAACTCATGGATTTGGAACAGCCTGCTATAGAATGTAGTTTACATGTCTCGGAATACAATAATACCCTCGTTAGCGTAGATTGAATAATAAAAATGAATCCTAATCTATGCTAACATTTACCAAAGAGAAAATGGATATCCTTACAAAAAAAACATTAGAATTTAAATAAAATGAAAGGTCACAAAAATAATAAGAACATATATAATAGAAATAAGATTGAAGTGAATATAAATCTATAAGCCTATCAAGGCAGCTTCATATTCACTTTAATCTTAATGCTCTTATATATTTTCTAATTCTTTTTGTGACCTTTTATATATATACACCGCGGACAGGCCGACAAGGACCACGCAAATATCACTTCTTTATAGGTCTAGTTTCCTCCTTTCTCTTCCAGAAGTCTTTCATCCTGGTCGACTTCGCAGCTCTTCTTTCAGCAGTCCATTCTCCTCTGTTGAGATTCTTCTTCTCCCCGACAAGAATTTTGAGGCCAATTTTTTTTTTCTGTACTCTATTCGATTTAGACAATCTTCTTCAGTAATTTTGAATTTTTGAAGTTCTTCTTTCATTTGTTTTACATATCCTCCTTGCCATTTATAGTTCCAGATTCTATCAAAAATTTGTTTGTTTAACCTTGAGCAATTCATGCGGACCATATCTCCGTAGAACTGAAGTCGCCGTTTTCCGATCATCACTTCAAGGTTGTCGATTTTACTACAAATTTCTGCATTGGATCTCACCTTCCTGTGTTTTCCTATGACCATAAATCCTTCTTAAAATTCTTCTATCTATCTTGAGCAAATTCTCCATTCCGGTTATATTTGTAGTTTCCATGCCGTACAAGATGACAGGTCCAACAACTGTATTAAATTTGTCGTAATTTTGCATTGATACACAGGTTTTTTTTATTGTACATATTTTTTGTACAAAAATTTAATCTTTCCAATTTCCCTTTTAGGTAGATTTCTTTAGAAAGCTAACTATTGCAATGGGTCCCATGTTTCGACTTCCGGAAAATTTCGACATATCTTCGCGTTTCACATCCCCCAGACCCCAAAACCACCGTCAGTTCAAAAGTTTATATATAATTTATGTATATATGTATCTATCTATCTATCTATCTATATATATATATATATATATCAGTTACTTGTGGACACGATAACTGCCGTAATTTTGCACCAATCACTTTGAATTTTTTACATAATATGTATCCCTATAAAATCTCGGTTGAGTTCGTTAACGGGCAAAATCGGTCAAAGGGGGTAAAAATGAGGGGCTTTTTTCGAAAAAGTGAAATATCGCTATAACTCTCTTAATACATGAAATATCGAATCCCTTCAAAGTTCATAATATGTGTTGGATAAGTGCCAACAATTTATGTCAAATAAGTTTTTTGATAGCACCAACCATTGACCAAAGGGGTGGGAAAAAGTGGGTTTTTCGGGAAACATTAATCATATCTCTGTTAATAGGCACAATATCAAAACCGCACAAAATGGACAATATTCCTCCAATAATTACCTAAAGCTTTTGTCTGAAAGAATTTTTGATATGACCCACCATTACGCCACGGGGTGAACAAATTGATTTAAATTATAAGAAAATGCCAAGTGCCAAGAGAGGTTGCCATGACAACTTTACTTTTAATTGATAAGGGATGACCACCAGCAGTAGCTATGACAACGCCACTGCACGAGATCACATTCAGTTTTCATATGTCAGTGGGAAGCGACTTCGGTATCGGAACTGGTAGCATGCTGAACTTCTATGCCCAAGGTCGCGGGTTCAAACCCGGCTGAAGTCGTCGGATTTACTAAGAGCGCTAAAAAACCTGAGTTTGCTTTCCTTCGGAGGGGAAGTTCCAACGTTCGTTGCGAGTTGCTGATTGAGGTGGCATCTAGTAGCCAAGTTCACAGCTAGGTGTCGTTGACGGCAGTATTTTAGGTAGATTTCATTAGAAAGCTAACTATTGCAATGGGTACCATGTTTCGATTTCCGGAAAATTTCGACATATCTTCGCGTTTCACATCCCCCAGACCCCAAAACCACCGTCAGTTCAAAAGTTTATATATAATTTATGTAATATATGTATATATATGTATATCAGTTTCTTGTGGACACGATAACTGCCGTAATTTTGCACCAATCACTTTGAATTTTTTACCGAATATGTATACCCATAAAATCTCGGACGAGTTCGTTACTGGGCTAAATCGGTCGAAGGGGATGAAAATGGGGGACTTTTTTTCTTCGAAAAAATGAAATATTGCTATAACTCTCTTATTATGTGAAATATCGAATCCGTTCAAAGTTCATACTATGTGTCGGATAAAGCTCAGAAATTTATGTTTGAAACGTTTTTTTGATAGCACCAACCATTGACCAAAGGGGTGGGAAAAAGTGTTTTTTTCGGGAAACATTAATCATATCTCTGTTAATAGGCACAATATCAAAACCATACAAAATGGACAATATTCCCCTAATAATTACCTAAAACGTTTGTCTGAAAGAATTTTTGATATGAGCCACCATTGCGCCAAGGGATGAGAAAAATGATTTCGGAATTATAAGAAAAAGAGCTATCAGTGGTTGACATGGCAACACTACTAAATTGATGAGGGATGAGCCATCAGACGTTGCCATGACAACGCACTTGCGCGAGATCAGATTCAGATTACCATCTGACTAATTGTAAGTGTGAAGCGGCTTCGGTGACGTAACTGGTAGCATACTGAACTTCTATGCCCAAGGTCGCGGGTTCAAAGCCGGCCAAAGTCGTCGGATTTTCTAAGAGCGCTAAAAATCCCTCAGTAAGCTTTCCTTTGGAGGGGAAGTTCCAACGTTCGTTGCGAGTTGCTGATTGAGGTGGCATCTAGTAGCCAAGTTCACAGCTAGGTGTCGTTGACGGCAGTATTTTAGGTAGATTTCATTAGAAAGCTAACTATTGCAATGGGTACCATGTTTCGATTTCCGGAAAATTTCGACATATCTTCGCGTTTCACATCCCCCAGACCCCAAAACCACCGTCAGTTCAAAAGTTTATATATAATTTATGTAATATATGTATATATATGTATATCAGTTTCTTGTGGCCACGATGAAAAAATGAAAATCCACAGCCTGCTTCCAGTCTCCGACCGGGTCAGGAATGGAATGAATGAAGCCCCTATCTAGCGGCGAGGATATGAACTGTGCCGGCTGCCGAGGCCTGACGCACTCCTCTGGGGCAATGATTAAATGAATGACAGATGAAATGAAATGATAGTGGAGAGTGTTGCTGGAATGAAATTTTGACAGGGAAAACCGGAGTACCCGGAGAAAAACCTGTCTGCCTCCGTTCTGTCCAGCACAGATCTCACATGGAGTGACCGGGATTTGAACCACGGACTCAGCGGTGAGAGGCCGGCGTGCTGCCGCCTGTGCCACGGAGGCTCTCTTGTGGACACGATAACTGCCGTAATTTTGCACCAACCACTTTGAATTTTTTACCGAATATGTATACCCATAAAATCTCGGACGAGTTCGTTACTGGGCTAAATCGGTCGAAGGGGATGAAAATGGGGGCCTTTTTTTTTTTCGAAAAAATATGTGAAATATCGAATCCGTTCAAAGTTCATACTATGTGTCGGATAAAGCTCAGAAATTTATGTTTGAAACGTTTTTTTGATAGCACCAACCATTGACCAAAGGGGTGGGAAAAAGTGTTTTTTTCGGGAAACATTAATCATATCTCTGTTAATAGGCACAATATCAAAACCATACAAAATGGACAATATTCCCCTAATAATTACCTAAAACGTTTGTCTGAAAGAATTTTTGATATGAGCCACCATTGCGCCAAGGGATGAGAAAAATGATTTCGGAATTATAAGAAAAAGAGCTATCAGTGGTTGACATGGCAACACTACTAAATTGATGAGGGATGAGCCATCAGACGTTGCCATGACAACGCACTTGCGCGAGATCAGATTCAGATTTCCATCTGACTAACAAGGGAACGGATCGCGGTGTAAAATTCTGTTCTGTTTGAAATTTAGTACATAATAATCCTACAGAGTTGTACAATGACGTAGTGAAAACCGCAAGGGCCGATTTCAATTTTGAACGCCAATATTGAACGCCGAAAATCTGCCGGACGACGGCATGAGCGAGGAGGTGAGAAGAGGTAAAGCTGACCTTCAAGCCTTGCAGCACGCGCCGGCTCCCGGCCACTAGGCAGCAACCTGCCGTGCTGCGATGCATTCCACACATTAAACGTTCCCCTCACACTTCTACCCTCTCAAGGCGGACCGGGTTCGATTCCCGGTCAATGCATGTGAGATTTTCGATGTGAAATGCCATGTCCTGTGGTTCGGCTTGCACGTAAAATGGAGGTCCCGTGGCTCCTTCCTCTCGATAAGAGTATAAAATGCAACATATTGTGATGTTTTGCACTTGGCCATACTATAAATAAATAAAACAACTTTTTTTCTGTTTTACTCTTTGTAATCCTTGCAATAGTGAATGCTTACAAAAAATTGGTCAATACAAAGAGATTGCTTGCACCACGCGTACCTTGCAACACTTTCTTTTATACATATATCGCAAGCATTTTGGATAACATCATCCTTGAAACAAAATTGAACGGGGTTCGTAAAGCAAGCGGCTACTTCGTAGTACAATGTTGTACAATTTGCACAATGACGTAGTGAAAACTGCACGGGCCACTTTCAGTTTTGAATGCCAAAAATCTGCCGGGCGGTGGCATGAGCGAGAAGGTGTGGAGAGGTAAAGCTGACCTTCAATCCAAGCAGCACGCGATGGTTTCATGCAGGACATACGGTACATGTAAAGGGAGACAAAAGAATTTTCGCAGAAGTGCAATCGTTGAACTCATTAACACACAGCTATACAATTCAGTCTGTAATATCTGCCGATGGAGAACTGTTATCTAAACTGTTAGTTGTGTTAAAAGAAAAGGACGGTGAATTTGGCCCTATTGTTAAAAGAACTTTGTTTACAGCAGATGATTTATTTGTATTTTCGTCCCCGTCCGGAAAGTTAACTAAAAAGCTACTTCAAAAGTGGTTACAAGATGTTTATTTTCAAACTGTACCAGACGACAGTTTTTTACTCTTGGATTCGTGGACAGCTCAAAGTAAAGTGAAGCAAATATATTAGCGTCAAAACCCACCAACAAAGCTATCATTGTTAAATCTATTCTCCAGAGAAGTACTGGAATGATTCAGCTGTTAGATGTGCTTGGTTTCCGGATATGGAAACTATTTGTTCGTTATTTTTATGACCTAATTATATTATACAATTTCGACATTAACATTCATTTGCGCAATAATATTTTAAAAACCCAATCATTGACCCACTACCAACTATCTTTTCCGCGGTTTCGTAACATGTGGAAATACAGTTGGTACAAATCTGGTTATGTTGAAACACTGCTTGCTTGCTTGCTTTGTGAACCCCGTTCAATTTTGTTGCAAGGATGATGCTGTCCAACATGCTTGCGATATGTGTATAAAAGAAAGTGTTGCAAGGTGCGCGTGGTGCAAGCAATCTTTTTTCATTGACCACTTTTTTTTTGTAAGCATTCACTATTGCAAGGATTACAAAGAGTAAAACTGAAAAAAAAAGCTGTTTATTTATTGATAGTATGGCCAAGTGCAAAACATCACAATATGTTGCATTTTATACTCTTATCGAGAGGAAGGAGCCACGGGACCTCCATTTTACGTGCAAGCCGAACCACAGGACATGGCATTTCACATCGAAAATCTCACATGCATTGACCGGGAATCGAACCCGGTCCGCCTTGAGAGGGTAGAAGTGTGAGGGGAACGTTTAATGTGTGGAATGCATCGCAGCACGGCAGGTTGCTGCCTAGTGGCCGGGAGCCGGCGCGTGCTGCAAGGCTTGAAGGTCAGCTTTACCTCTTCTCACCTCCTCGCTCATGCCGTCGTCCGGCAGATTTTCGGCGTTCAATATTGGCGTTCAAAATTGAAATCGGCCCTTGCGGTTTTCACTACGTCATTGTACAACTCTGTAGGATTATTATGTACTAAATTTCAAACAGATCAGAATTTTACACCGCGATCCGTTCCCTTGTAAGTGTGAAGCGGCTTCGGTGACGTAACTGGTAGCATACTGAACTTCTATGCCCAAGGTCGCGGGTTCAAAGCCGGCCAAAGTCGTCGGATTTTCTAAGAGCGCTAAAAATCCCTCAGTAAGCTTTCCTTTGGAGGGGAAGTTCCAACGTTCGTTGCGAGTTGCTGATTGAGGTGGCATCTAGTAGCCAAGTTCACAGCTGGGTGGTGTTGACGTTAGTATCTGGTAGCAACATTAGGAACTACTGCTTGAAATTTAGCGTCTGCATTCCTTACTTGAATTACAGACTAATACAGCCATCACAATTCACACCGTTTATCAGACAGATTCTACACTCACCCAAAGTACACGGGGTTATATGACCGCGTTGTCGCAGCCCCTAAACTGAGGAACCAACCAACATCTCTGCGGGAGATATAATTTTGCGTGAAGAAGTAACAGACCGTTACATAGTTACACATCAGTGTCGAAACCTTGCATAAGGACAGTGTGACCACAAGTATAACAAGTAGTTCCGTGAAGAACTGTACAGCCTATTTTCATATATCCTGCTCATGTTAATTGCCTCTATCAACATACAAAATTTCAGTTTAATTGCTGTATCATATTCGTAGATATTGAGAACCGTCTAAATATTTCAGATGGTCGCCAGGTTGGATTTTTATTTTTGTACTATTATATTAAGATTATTGTGTAAGTGTGGTATTCAAACTTCAATCGCATGATTAGAACACAAGAAGTAAAAACGAGATTTTAAAATTACGCACAGCATGCATCTTGTGATTATGCAAACAATTGAAATAAATTAGATGCCAGTGGATCAACATTTGTGTAAGCATTTAAAACGTGCAACGTTTCACGGCACTCGGATAGTTAATTCGCGAGAAACGTCCATTTAAATATTTATACTTCGCGTCGCCGCCATGTTGGATTCGTGCTCACCAGGTTACTGAAAGTCCTATAGGTGAACATATGTTCATAGTCTCTATGAACATAAAAATTTCAGTTTGGTTGCTGTAAAAGATTCATATATATTGAGAACCGTCTAAATATTACGGAAGCTTGCCATTTAGGATTGTTATATGTACAGGCCATAGAGTTATGTACCATTCAAGGTCACTTATTGCCTACGTTCATTATTCAAACTTTCACTTCGATCGCATGATTACGACACAAGAAATAAAAACTTAATTTTAAAATTTCGCACAGCCGCCATCTTGAGGTTATGTAAACAATTGAATTAAATTAGATGGCAGTACATTACAATCTGCAAAATCATTTACTGTACCACATTTCACTGCGCTCGGAGAGTTAACTCACGAGAGAAGTCTATTAAAATATTTCAAATTCGCTTGGTCGCCATGTTCGTTTTGTACTTTACAGGTTTATGAATTATACATAGGTAAACTTGTATCAGTACCCTTTATCACCGTACAAAATTGCAGGGTGATATCTGTAATAGTTTCGGGGATATAGAATGTCAATGAAATATTTCGCACAGCCACCATTTTGAGGTTATGTAAACAATTGAACTAAATTAGACTCCAGTGCATTGCAATGTGTATAAATATTTGCTGTACCAAGTTTCATTACGTTTGGATAGTTAAATCGCGAGAAAAGTCTATTTAAAAGTCTCCACTTCGCTTGGCTGCCATGTTGGTTATGTAGTAACCAGGTTTTTGAAAGTTTCATAGGTGAACTTCTAGTAGTACCCTTTATCACCGTACACAATTTCAGGGCGATATCCGTTATAGTTTCGGAGATACTGAATGCTAGTGAAATATTTCGCACAGCCGCCATGTTGGATTGGTGAGACGTAACAAAATTCGATGGGCACGGTCGACGTCGCCGGGAATAGTGCTATGAAATTACTGAGTTTCACTGAAATCGCTCCAGCCGTTTAGATTTTATTAGGGGGGGACGCACACACACCTCACACACACACGCGGACAAAAGTTGATCTCATAAGCCTATTTTTTCAAAATTGAAAATAGGCTAAAAATGGACTCCAAATGACAAGAAGGTTACCGTCCCCGTAAGACAATAAAATGTTTAAAATATGTTTAAAATGAAGAAAAACTTAGTTAATTAATCTCCAATTATAAAATACTTTCACGCGATAAATGAGGTCTGATCCTTCTACGAAAACCTGCATATTCTGCCTATTTTCGCCTATCTCCAAGTTTGTCCGGTGAAATCTACCTCCGCCTTCCGGCGTGCCGAGAGGACTTTTTTTGTTCTCAATTGCCAATTTATCCGTCCCATTACTACTAATTTTGTGACCTTTTATTTAATTTAAATTCTAATGGCTGATTTCCATTTTCTCTTTGGTATTTGTTAACAGATTAAGATTCATTTTTATTATTCAATCTACGCTGACGAGGGTATCATTGTATACCGAAACATGTATGTTGAATTCAATTATTAAACTACATTCTATAGCTTTTGACAAGGCAGATTTCAATTTCAGATTACTATCAGTCAACACGGATAATAACTATTACCATTTTCATAATGGTTAATGTTTACGCATTTCAATAAGGCTGGTACCACCAATTACTGTACAAATAGTTACCTAGACAGGAACGAATAAAAACTTAAAATTTGGGTGTGTGTGTGCTGCGTTCGTAAAAATATAAGACAGCATTTGTGGCAGGCTCCGTGTTTTATCTTTCTTACTTTGAGCCACCGTGATGCTCTTCATTTCGGCCCTACTTGTCCGACACTCTCCTAAAATATTTTTGCATTGGCATTTCTTTTCGAACAGGAATGAGATAGGAAAGGAAGTAGAGCAAAGGATAACTGCAGCAAATCATGTTTACTATAGCTTGAACAACCTTTTCAAATCACGTTTGATTTCACTGGAAAAAAAAAAATACATATCTACATGACCTTGGTGAGACCTGTGGTCCTATATGGCTGTGAGACCTGGGTCACGCCTCAAACGCATGAAGAACGTCTCTGCGTTTTTGAAAGAAAGGTCTTGCGGAAAATATATGGTCCACTATAATAATGGAGAAGAAAGATGGAAGAGAAGATCTCACAATGACCTTAATCAACGCTTTGGGAAGACGAGCATCAGCCGGAATCTGGAGAAGAGGAGGTTGCAATGGTTGGGCATGTCATTCGAGCTGAGGATTCCATATCCAATCGTGTTTTCAGCTCGACACCAACTGGGAGACACCCGAGAGGCCGCACTAGAACAAGATGGAAGCATCGAGCGATAATGTCACTGGTAGAGGTGGTACCAACAGCAACTGTGGATGCGAGGGACAGAGAAAGGTGGAAGATCATCTGCGACCGATACTTGTGAAGAGTCTCAGTCCCTCCTGTTGTAATGCCTGTGTTGTATATGAGGTTTTGTTTTCTGCTCCTATTGTCTGCCCTGGATCTTAATGGGCCGTTAATGCAATAAATGATGATGATGATGATGTTGATGATTGGCATTTCTTGTACAAAACTAATGTGGTTGATGGTCAGCAATTTCCGTTTTAGTTTAGTAAGATCTCGTTGCCACTAATGTTGTCTTTGTCACTACTTTTACCGCACGTGATAGGGGCACCTTAGGTACAGGAATTATCACCGTTCTTACGGCGATGTCCATGTCTTCACGCATTTCAGTTATGCGCCCTTTCTTCCACGTGTGGCGTGGACGAACGTCTTCATTTATTGGAATGGCATCACCAACCTTGGAAAAGTTTTAGAGGTTTCTACATTAATTAGGTAGTTTTCATTACAAAGCTAACTATTGCAATGGGTCCCATGTTTCGACTTCCGGAAAATTTCGACATATCTTCGCGTTTCACATCCCCCAGACCCCAAAACCACCGTCAGTTCAAAAGTTTATATATAATTTATGTATATATATATATCATTTTCTTTTGGACACGATAACTGCCGTAATTTTTCCCCAATCACTTTGAATTTTTTACATAATAAGTATCCCATTAAATTCTCGGTCGAGTTCGTTAATGGGCAAAATCGGACAAAGGGGGTGAAAATGGAGGGCTTTTTTTCGAAAAAGTGAAATATCACTATAACTCTCTTAATACAAGAAATATCGAATCCATTCAAAGTTCATAATATGTGTCGGATAAGTGCCAAAAATTTATGTCAAATAAGTTTTTTGATAGCACCAACCATTGACCAAAGGGGTGGAAAAAAGTGGGTTTTTCGGGAAACATTAATCATCTCTCTCTTAATAGGCAATATCAAAACCGTACACAATGGAAAATATTCCCCTAATAATTACCTAAAACTTTTGTCTGAAAGAAATTTTGATATGACCCACCATTACGCCAAGGGATGAGAAAAACAATTTCGGAATTAAAGAAAATGCCAAGAGCCATCAGAGGTTACCATGACAACGCTTCTAAATTGATCAGGGATGAGCTATCAGAGGTTGCCAAGACAACGCCATTGACGAGATCACATTCATGTTTAGCCTACTTTCGATTTTTGCAAAAAATGAAAGTAGACTTATGAGATCACTACAGGGCGAAAAAAGTGTGTCTGTCTGTGTGTGTGTATGTGTGTGTGTGAGTCTGTGTGTGTGTGTGTGTGTGTGAGTGTGTGTACTCTCAATGTCTGTCCCCCCCTATCAATTCGAACACGGTGAAACCGAATTGAACGAAATTTGGTATAGAGGTAGCATTAGCAAAGGGCACCTCAGTGTCATACTTTATATCGCCGCCATCTTTACCAAAACAGAATGGCGGCCACTCAAACGCTCAAAACGTAAAATCAAATTACGGCTAAACTAATCATCCGATCTCTACCAAATTTGGTGACAACATACCTTTATATAGGACGCGTCTTTCATCCAACATTCAAGGTCATCGGCCGTACCATTTCAGGATGGCGGCCGTGTGAATTATTCAACCATTTTAATCAATGGCTTAAGACCCACCAATTCCGATTATCGAGCCTAGGGTGGTTTAAGCTATCCTGAAGGTCGTGATCCGTTATTTATTATAATTTAATATTATAATATTATACTGTATGAGTGGCTTAAAAGAGCTGAGCTGTCTGTGTCACACGACAAGATGGCAGCTGTCCTCATGTGCCTGTCTTATATTTCAGTAGTTTTAGTATGTTGTATGTGATATACCCTACTGATACAATAATATAAACTTTGTATGAAATTATCTTTAATGAAGATGTACTGCTGTGAAGAAATCGTTTATTTAAAGTCATTATTTGCCAACAGGTTGTATCTAATGTCAGTTAAGAACACCACGTTGTTAAGGATAGGATTAGCTCTGGGCTAGCGTGTTAGTCTATCACGCACTCGACTGAGGATCGAGTACTGCTGCAGTTAACTTTTTTTTTTCTTGAATTCTTTTACAAATGATTTGCACGAGCTCTTTCCACAGATACTGAATAAGATGTCATTTAGCTCAAAGGAGAGGCTAATGTATACACTCGTTTATTAGTAAAATCACAGCCCCAGCATCGCAAATAAACAGAAGACATTAGGAAAAGGAGAATAGAAGAACTAGATACACGTTGTCATTAACCACAGCCTTCTTAATGTCTATGTACGGTGCTGTCCTCTTGTGGGTTATGTGGGTAATATTGTTCCAAACTTACCGCTGTGTAAATACCTGGCCTCCTGAAGTATGGCAATTTTGTAATACTGGTAGTTCAACTATTAGCCACGATCGCTCTCCGATTACCTTTAAACACTGCCAGCTGGATCGCCTCCCTCTTGGCTACTTTAAACTGTCTACTCATTCAACACTCTTAGGCCACTGCCATCGTAGTACATTACGATGGCAGTGCATAGGCGTACAACATAAAGATTAATTCACTGATAGGTCGCAGCACCAACCTACTGTGATCGGCGTGGATTTTTAAAGGGGAAGATACCCAAAACGGAAGATTCTTAACTTTGCAGGCTGGCTTAATATAGAGATTAACGGACGTGAATGCATTACAATAAGTTAGTAGTTTAGTTATTCAATCATCATAAAGTATACAATATTGATTTTGACACTTACTGGCTAATTATAAATATAAAAGAAAACAAACAATACATTGTGGTAGAGGTGATTGTGTTAGGGATGAGGACAAAGAGTCATAAATATACCCATACATTTAGGAGAAAGTAGGCTATATGTTCTTTGCTGAACATCTTGTTAGCTTACTTTTCACACTTTGCAAAAATGAGGAAAAAGTAGACTTATGAGATCGATCCGGGAAAATGTGTCTGTCTGTCTGTCTATCTGTCCTTCTGTCTGGCTGTGTGTGTGTGTGTCCACCCCCCCCCCCCCCACCCCCTTATCAACTCCTAAACGGCTGCAGCAATCGAAACCAAATTTAGTATGAGTAAAGATGAATACCGGAATATCTCAATCCCATATTTGAAAAAGATGTCAGTGCTACCAACTGCTAAACAAAACGCATTAGAAATTTGAGCTCCATGTTGGATATCATGGAAGGCATACATGGGAGCAATTCCAAAATTGGCACACATGTAGATAATACTATTTCAGTTTAATTTCCAGGAGGCCATACATGACAGTGGTGCCAAAATAATGTTAAGCCTTCTGATAGGTCCAATTTTTAAATGCACATAACTTCTACACTATCAATTGGATTTCAACCAAATTATGTATGTAATATAAGCACATAAACAGGTATGACTGAGCGTATTATTAAGAGCCACCAGGGCTGCCAACTGTTAATAATTGTTCTCTCTACTTTTTATCCAAATACCAATATATCAGAAAGTATGCAAGCCGACAGCTTTAAACTATGCACGCGTATAGTACCTGACATTTTACATTATTTTGGAGTAACTTATATACGTCAGTTCTACCAACATGATTCTAAGCCTGCTGATAGGACCAATTTTTAAATACACTTAACTTCTATACTGTCAGTTGGATTTCAACCAAATTTCGTATGTGCTATGTGTAATATAACAGATATGACTATAAGTATTCTTATGAGCAATTAGGGCTGCCAACTGTTAATAAATGGTGTCTATATTTTTTACCCTAATATCAATATATCAGAAAGTATGCAAGACAACAGGTCTATAATTTGCATACGTATAGCACCTGACATTCTAGATTAATTTGGAGTAATTAATATAAGTCAGTGATGCCAACAAGATTCTATGCCTGATGATAGCTCCAATTTTAAAATACATATAACTTCTATACTAAAAAATGGATTTCATCCAAAATTGGCACAAAAATATATCATAATATTTCCGATTATTTCTGACCAGCATACGCATAACATTGTTGCCAACGTGCTTTTACGTGTGCTGATAGATCCAATGTATAACTCCATGTAACATCCTTTGGACTTCAACCACATTTTGTATTCTGTACCTTAAGAGATGGAATTAAGAATGTATTCAGTCACCAGGGCTGCCAACTGTATTGCTTTATTAGGCTACATTATGCCTAGTATACAGTATTTCGAACTAATTAAGACATTCCGATATTACCAACTTAATTTCGTCATTATTCTAGATAGGTTCATATACTGCAGATTAATCATTGGCATGGATCTTAATTTTAATAAAAGTAGGCTCTTTAGTTCCGCACGGAACTTCTTGTTCCATCTGACTATGTGGGAAGCGGCTAACTGGTAGCATGCTGAACTTCTATGCCCAAGGTCGCTGGTTCAAAACCGGCCAAAGTCGTCGGATTTTCTAAGAGCGCTAAAAATCCCTCAGCATGCTTTCCTTCGGAGGGGAAGTTCCAACGTTCATTGCAAGTTGCTGGTTGCGGTGGAATCTAGCAGCCAAGTTCACAGTAGGTGTCGTTGACGGTAGTATTTGGTACAAAATTAGGTACTACTACTTAAAATTGACCTTCTGCAGACCTTAACTGAATTAGAGACTAATACAGTCATTACAATTAACACCGTTTATCAGACAGACTCTACAGACACCCAATGTACACGGGGTTACATGACCACGTTGTCGCAGCCCCTAAACTGAGGAACCAACCAACATCTCTGCGGGAGATAAAATTTTGCGCGAAGAAGTAACAGACTGTTAGATAGTTAGACATCAGTTCCAAACCTTGTGATCAAAAGTATTAAAATGAACCCCAAATATGACAAGAAAGTTACCATCCCCATAAGACAAAATAAAATGTTAAAAATATGCATAGAAAGACGAAAAAAAGGTTAATTAACCTCCAATTGTAAAATACATTCTCGCAATAAATGAGGTCTGATCCACCAACGAAAACCTGCATATTTCGCCTATTTTAGCCTATCCTCTAGTCTGCCCGGTGAAATCTACCTCCGCCTTCCGGCGTGCCGAGAGGACTTTTTTAAATAAGGTGTTAGTTTCATTGAAGGGTTTAGGCTCTAATGTCACTTTGGAAATATCTATAGTAGTGTGTGTATTTTCATTGGTGCTAAGGCTGGGAAGGAGTTGGCGATGGCCTTAAGTTCAGATCCATCCCGGCATTTCCCTGGAATGGAAGTAGAAGTAAAAGTGGGAAAATGGCTGAGGTGGGAATCGAACCCACTTCTTGTCAGGTTTTCCTCACGAGGCTGAGTGTAGTGTGCCCGTTTAGACCGGAGTCCGCACGACCACATATGCATTTTACCAATAATCAGTCAGCACGAGAGTCAAAATATCCCGGAGCGCCAGATGGGTTAAAGCAAATCGCAAAAACGACATCAAATTTAAAAAATGCTTTACTGATTTTTGGCTCAATGCAACAATAAGGATAGAAGGAGATTTAATTGGGAGTAACACATCCTGTAAAATTATCTCAGTTTATTTTGAAGTTAAAATTGACTGCAAAAATGCTCAAAGTAGCATCACTCACGTGTGGCGATCCACACTCTTATTTACACAATATACAGAAATTTTCCAAACACATTTGACAATCTTTTTGGAAACACAAGTCCGATTAATAGTCCTGTAGACTGTGTTCCAAAATTATTAATGATTAATTCCAGTTCAAATTTAATTGTCTCTACTGGAAATATCGTAGTTCACTGTTTGAATTTTTACATGATATTAACACTCGTAGAATAAATGTTCATAGAATTTTTAACTTTCACTTATTTTTCCAGTTTCAAAAATACATATTGTCGAAAAATATTATCATCATTGAAGCAACACAAATTATTTACACATATTAATAACATCTGAAAGGTATTTGACCTTGAGCATAGCATCGAAGAACTGTGCGAAGCACAACAACAATTAATTGTTCTTCTGACATTAAACATTCGAGAAGTGACTCGATTATGAACTTCAAGTTCCTAACAAAATATATGATTTCTGAATCATCAACTTGGATCAATAAATGGTTGAACCATTCAACTATTCAATTTTCCACTTGGAATCATTATTATAAAAAATATTTATATTCATGGCCATTTTTAGCAACTTTCACAACTAGCAATTCTTCGACAGAATGCGGAAATAAGAATTGTAGTTTCATAATGAATTCATTTAGTTCATGGCACTAGGATTGAAAACATCCTTCAAATTATTCGTGGTTAAAGAATTATTTTTAATTGGCAGTGGCCCATTCTATTATTTGTGTAAGAACACAATATTACAACAACAACGGCAAAGGTCTTCCTCTGAAGAAGAATAAACTACTATCATGACAAATCCGGATTCTAGCAAAATCAAAGTCTAAATGGAATTCGTAAACAAGGTTGAAATAAGAACTGATGGTTTTAAAGAAATACCCTTCGGGTCATTCATACGACGAAATGTGTAGTTCCAATACTCCTACTATAAACCTGAGCCATCGAACCTGCTATTTGATTGATGCTCGAAAAAACCTCTTCATTCCTGCGACTTAAACATGCGCACCTGGGAATGGCATTTCAACTACTCCACACACATAAATTTTCTTCCCAAAATTTATACAATAAATCAAGCCTCTGCTTGTTATCAACACTGGAAGATTAATAAACTTACAAGTTTATTTTATTTTACCATTCAGTTCAACCCGTGAATTTACCATACTTATGAAAATCTTTATTTCACTTTCGAGTGTATTTACGTCATGATTTTATATAAATACAAAAATATCCTATTTGATACAAATATCAATTGCTTCCCGTTTCATGCCTCTCCGTGTTATCTGAAAAATATACTTTGCTCATTGCAAATATCAACTGTTCAACCAGAACTGAAATGTTGGTTGAATGCGGGCTTGCGATAACCACTCTCCTTCGGAAAATCTCCTGTTCCAAACTAGAAATGATTAAACTACTTCATAGGCTCTCTCTCAATACATATGATTATTAGAAAATATAATATCCAAGAATTATTTAGAAAAATTAAAAAATTATTATTATTATTATTATTAGTGGATTATTATTATTATTAGTTATATTATTTTAAATATATTTATTTATCATCTCATTATGTGAGAATCCACATGTTCGAACCTTCGAATATGGAAAAAATATCCATTCCTCAACAAAAATAAATTATTAACTTTTACAGTTACATCGGCTGATTACCGTGATTTCCCAAAAATATGAAATATTCAAATAAATGCTCGAAATGCTCGGTCATCGATCCTAAACTGTTCTGAGTGCTGAAAATACTCAGAATAACTCTAACAAGTCTTGCGTAAATCATTGCAAGCTTTAAATACGAAGAAAAAAATGTGTTGGTCATCTGCAGAAAAATTAGTTTGTTCCAATTAGCTAGGCATAATATAATTCAAATGTGGCTTACATTTCTTGATGGTCTTGAAGCGTAGTAAACCTGGTCTGTACCAGATTTATCCATAGACATGCCCTATCGGACAAGCATGTATAATCCTTGTATAGGCCGCCATTATATACCCACAATCCGTCTAGTCAGACATAGTGGTAGTATCTCTTGACGTTTGAATTAACTGTTGTTCCATTTTAATATGGGCTTCTATCAAAGCCATAACAGTTTGTTTAAATAGGGTCAGATCTAAGTGATCTATTCTTAGATATGTCAGCTGTAACATAACTCACGGTAATCTCATCAGTACAAGAAAAACATTGACAGTCTAAGCAATCAACGGCTGTTCTGAAGATCGTTCCCTGGGCATGGTTTATTATATCACCATCTACCATGCGCTAAGCAACTTGTAGTTTCCCTTGCGTAGACTAATGAACGCCACCGTTATAGACTAGTCTTCAGTGTACTGACAGATCGAAGTGGTTAACTAGTTACAAAAATGAAAACTGACTGAAACGGATTTAAATATCCAAGTATTATGTTACTACTGGACTGTGACAAAGTATTAATTATAGACAAAGTCTAGCATATGTCCATGTGAAAACATAAATATTTCCACTAATGTCTGTAGAAAAATCAATCACCTCAGTGATTCTCCTCGCCGTAAACTTACTAAGTTCCACCTCATAGCGCAGCACTTTCGTGACTATCACGACTTTGAAAAGAACTTCTGCGTAGATCCGGCAACCATGTGCCTTGGCTCAGCGTCGTAGCAACTTGCTCGGCAAATGCTTGTGTTGAAATGAGCTATCGATGCTTGCTCCAGCCGGCTTTTATTCAAAACTGCCAGGGTCACGCGTCATCACGTTGTAATCTAGAAATCCTCATATCTCTCGTATCCCTGGTCCGATTTACTTGATACTAATTTCATTCTCTTTCATTTGGCCGTGCCAGTAATCTGATCCCAGTCTCAAGTCTCTACTCCATAGTTAACTATTTAATCAATAAATAGCCTCGACCTCTGCTATTACTCGCTACGTCACTTGACATCCAAATATCGGTAAATTCCTTCCAAATGCTTCTCGAAGCAATGTAGCGCGATATTCAAATATCTCAACTTTCAAAAGCGGCTACAGCCTTTCCCTTGATATCTAGGTGTCTGAAACTTGGAATACCCATTCCTAGAGTTGGGCACATCCACCCCACACCTAGCAAAAATAAAAATTGAAAAATTTTTATTTTTCCTACCTACACATTAAATCATCTGGTTCTTCAAATTCGATGCATTGTAAGTTCCCACGATGTTACCAGTTCGTGTATTGGCGACTTCATAGCTTCCATTATTGTTTACTTCCACAATATTCAAAATCTTCAATTTCTCCAGGTTTAATATAAAAAAAAATCGTGATACTCTTCCAAAATCTTCCCTAGCTCTGGGGACTCCTTCTCAGTGTAGACTTCTCTTCCTTCAGCTTCATGAAAAATCAGAGACCATTGAGCGTCTCCCTCGATGTCTTCCTCTTCTTTTCCCTCGAAGTTAATCTCTTCGGTATTCTTGAATCTGATCGTCTCTGTCTTCATATCTATCACTGCTTGATATTTCTGAATGAAATCTGCTCCCAATATCATGTCAAAAGCCATGTCCTTCATTACAACAAACACATGTCGGAAATCATGTCCTCCAATCGTAATACATAAGTATAATTGTGTTTTACACAGAGATATTTTATTGGGTATTATTCCTTGGATCTTAATTCCTGATACTGGAATCTCCTCTAAATTCTCTTTGAGCTTCCACAGAATATAAAGCTTCTCACTCACCAGACAAAGCATAGCCCCAGTATCGATCAAAGTATCGACAGGCATACCGAATACTTCGCATGATATGATTGGCATTCTAATTCTTGTACCCATTTCTTTTCGTTCGTCATTCTGTTGAATTAAGTCATCATCCTCTGCTTGCCATTTAATAATTCTTGAAGTGAAAGTGTTCAAAATTCTATCTTCTACTGTGAATTCGAAGTTGTTTTTTTTTCGTTACCATTCCCCCGGGATTGTTGTGTTCCCGATGGACCTGGTTCATTGGGCCTCTGCTCCAAAAACTGCAAGTTATCTTGGTGTCTTGCTTCCAAATTTTTCCTCGTCTCCTTGTTGAACTCTTCATTGGACTGACGAGTATCTACATTCCCTCTGTTATTGTAGTTGTTTCTACCATAATATCTTCTTTCCTGGTACCTTCCTTGACTATCTCGTGGTCTTCTCCATCGAGTATTGTATCGATTACCACCATCCGGTCTCGCATATGGTTTGTAACTGTATCTGTTACTGTACTGGTTCCATCCTCTCTTATTGGAATCTTCCCTCGGCGTTTTCTCTTCTCGCTACTCTCGAATCTCTCGAGGTGTCTGAGAATAACTATCAGCCATAACAGCGTACACAGCGTTGTTATTTTTTCCTCCCTTCTGATGGAAAAATTGAGCGTTCGTATGATCCAGCTTCTGTAATACTTCATCAAATTGTTCCATATTATAGATATCAGCAGCGATCAAAGTCCTCTGGACGTCTGCTGGAAACTGACGTATCAATGCAGTAATCAATTCGTTATCTGGCATCGGCGGATCTAAATGTTGGAGTTTAGACAGCTGTCCAGAAAAGTACGTAGAGTATCGAGTAGGTTGTGACGTCGAGAATCTCTTCGAATATAACTCTGCTCTAACTTGCTGTTGGGTTTCCGGGGACCAAAACTTTTTCATTAGCCCACGAGAAAACTCCTCAAAAGTGGTTAGAGTGGATCTAAAAGCTCTAAACCAAAGAAGTGCAGGACCTTCCAAAAACTTCCCTATCACTCGGATCTGTCTTTCTTTAGGGATCTTGAAATCTTTCAGGTAATCCCCTGCTTCTCTCAAAAATTCCACGGGTGTCACAGAATCTCGCCCTGAAAATTTAGAAGGCTTATCTTCTATATTCTTAAATACAGTTATGGGGTTGGATTGAAATACTGTCCTGACCTCATCCTGTCTATCAGTCTCTCTAGCTGCTCCTAGATTTATCTGTATCTGTTCCTTTCCCCTTACATTTGGCATTTTCAACAGATGATCAGACTGTTTCTCATCCTTGATTTGAGTTTTCATAGCCTCAAGTTCCTTCTGGTTTTCTTCTGCCATTTTCTTAATTGCTTCAGTTTCTTTACAATTCTCCTTAACATCAATGGATATCTGGTTCATAACAGCCTCATGACTTTTCAATGACCCTGTCATATCTGATATGTCCTTCTGAGTTGCTTGGATATCTTTGGCAATTACTTCAATATGGGATGACAAAGATTCCCTAATCTCCTTGATTCCCTCTTGGTTCTCCAGCTTGAGTGTGTCTTTAATTTCATTGACAACTGTGGTTTTAATTTCAGTTTGTAACTCATTAATCACACCTTCTCTTATTTCTCCCATTACAAGTTCTTTGAATTGTTCTGTCAACCGTTGAACAACTAGAATTCCCATCTCGTTACTCTCCTTCTTCACTCTGACTTCTAGGTTGACCATGTCTTCACCAACTTTCCTAAGACCATGTTCTATCCATTCAGCTAAGCTTTGAGATCGGAGATCGGCATCGCGAAATTTATCGTCCATTAAACTTGCGTTAGTAGCTAATGAAGTTTCGAGCTCATGTGTTTTTTCGCATAATTTATTCATTTTACTCTCAAGTGTCATTTTCAAAATTTCAGAATTTTCTTTAAATTTACTTTCCATTGAATTAAATTTACTATTTAAATTTTCTTTCAAATTACCTTTTAACCTGCTTTCTAAAGAATCAGAATTTTCTTTAAGTTTATTTACTAAAGAATCAGAATTTTCTTTAAATTTATTTTCTAAACTTTCCTTCAAGTTATCTTTTAAAGAATCAGAACTTTCTTTAAGTTTATTTTCTAAAGAATCAGAATTTTCTTTAAGTTTATCATTTAAACTTTCTTTAAGTTTATCAGAATTTTCTTTAAGTTTCTTTCCCAAAGCCTCAGTATTTTCTTTCATAATGGCTGCTACACGCAGTCCAGCCTCTTTTGAACTCTCCTCCAAACTCCTCATCATCCTCATCATTTCTTCCATAATTTTCAATTATTATTCAAAACTTAGGGGTATACAACAGTGGCAAACACAAGCTTATAACTAGAACAAGAAATATGAATAGCTAATTGGAACACTCTAATAAAATGAGATTTGTCCTAATGTCGACGTGATGGAAAAACAAAATTCTCTACTTTTACGAATTACATTTACCATAATATCACAAGAAAAATATGCAAGTTCTCAAATATCCTCCACCTGGATTCTAATAATGTGTATGTCCAGTCATCGAACGTTTACTACTGAATTTACTTGACGCCCTAATGGTTAAGCCATTGTCAAAATTATCAAACCCATTCTAATTATTAACCAAGTTATATTTTTATTTTTCCCCACTAATTGGGTTTCCTACTAATTTATTCATCCAAACCAGACATCTCTCAACTCCCAAAATATTTCTATAAACATTATCACAATTTAAATCGGCATGCGATTGACCATGTCTAAATCGAGACCCACGTTCGAAGCCATTTCTCTCTCTATCTTATTTTACGTGCCCGTTTAGACCGGAGTCCGCACGACCACATATGCATTTTACCAATAATCAGTCAGCACGAGAGTCAAAATATCCCGGAGCGCCAGATGGGTTAAAGCAAATCGCAAAAACGACATCAAATTTAAAAAATGCTTTACTGATTTTTGGCTCAATGCAACAATAAGGATAGAAGGAGATTTAATTGGGAGTAACACATCCTGTAAAATTATCTCAGTTTATTTTGAAGTTAAAATTGACTGCAAAAATGCTCAAAGTAGCATCACTCACGTGTGGCGATCCACACTCTTATTTACACAATATACAGAAATTTTCCAAACACATTTGACAATCTTTTTGGAAACACAAGTCCGATTAATAGTCCTGTAGACTGTGTTCCAAAATTATTAATGATTAATTCCAGTTCAAATTTAATTGTCTCTACTGGAAATATCGTAGTTCACTGTTTGAATTTTTACATGATATTAACACTCGTAGAATAAATGTTCATAGAATTTTTAACTTTCACTTATTTTTCCAGTTTCAAAAATACATATTGTCGAAAAATATTATCATCATTGAAGCAACACAAATTATTTACACATATTAATAACATCTGAAAGGTATTTGACCTTGAGCATAGCATCGAAGAACTGTGCGAAGCACAACAACAATTAATTGTTCTTCTGACATTAAACATTCGAGAAGTGACTCGATTATGAACTTCAAGTCCCTAACAAAATATATGATTTCTGAATCATCAACTTGGATCAATAAATGGTTGAACCATTCAACTATTCAATTTTCCACTTGGAATCATTATTATAAAAAATATTTATATTCATGGCCATTTTTAGCAACTTTCACAACTAGCAATTCTTCGACAGAATGCGGAAATAAGAATTGTAGTTTCATAATGAATTCATTTAGTTCATGGCACTAGGATTGAAAACATCCTTCAAATTATTCGTGGTTAAAGAATTATTTTTAATTGGCAGTGGCCCATTCTATTATTTGTGTAAGAACACAATATTACAACAACAACGGCAAAGGTCTTCCTCTGAAGAAGAATAAACTACTATCATGACAAATCCGGGATCTAGCAAAATCAAAGTCTAAATGGAATTCGTAAACAAGGTTGAAATAAGAACTGATGGTTTTAAAGAAATACCCTTCGGGTCATTCATACGACGAAATGTGTAGTTCCAATACTCCTACTATAAACCTGAGCCATCGAACCTGCTATTTGATTGATGCTCGAAAAAACCTCTTCATCCCTGCGACTTAAACATGCGCACCTGGGAATGGCATTTCAACTACTCCACACACATAAATTTTCTTCCCGAAATTTATACAATAAATCAAGCCTCTGCTTGTTATCAACACTGGAAGATTAATAAACTTACAAGTTTATTTTATTTTACCATTCAGTTCAACCCGTGAATTTACCATACTTATGAAAATCTTTATTTCACTTTCGAGTGTATTTACGTCATGATTTTATATAAATACAAAAATATCCTATTTGATACAAATATCAATTGCTTCCCGTTTCATGCCTCTCCGTGTTATCTGAAAAATATACTTTGCTCATTGCAAATATCAACTGTTCAACCAGAACTGAAATGTTGGTTGAATGCGGGCTTGCGATAACCACTCTCCTTCGGAAAATCTCCTGTTCCAAACTAGAAATGATTAAACTACTTCATAGGCTCTCTCTCAATACATATGATTATTAGAAAATATAATATCCAAGAATTATTTAGAAAAATTATAAAAATTATTATTATTATTATTAGTGGATTATTATTATTATTATTATTAGTTATATTATTTTAAATATATTTAATTATCATCTCATTATGTGAGAATCCACATGTTCGAACCTTCGAATATGGAAAAAATATCCATTCCTCAACAAAAATAAATTATTAACTTTTACAGTTACATCGGCTGATTACCGTGATTTCCCAAAAATACGAAATATTCAAATAAATGCTCGGAATGCTCGGTCATCGATCCTAAACTGTTCTGAGTGCTGAAAATACTCAGAATAACTCTAACAAGTCTTGCGTAAATCATTGCAAGCTTTAAATACGAAGAAAAAAATGTGTTGGTCATCTGCAGAAAAAATAGTTTGTTCCAATTAGCTAGGCATAATATAATTCAAATGTGGCTTACATTTCTTGATGGTCTTGAAGCGTAGTAAACCTGGTCTGTACCAGATTTATCCATAGACATGCCCTATCGGACAAGCATGTATAATCCTTGTATCGACCGCCATTATATACCCACAATCCGTCTAGTCAGACATAGTGGTAGTATCTCTTGACGTTTGAATTAACTGTTGTTCCATTTTAATATGGGCTTCTATCAAAGCCATAACAGTTTGTTTAAATAGGGTCAGATCTAAGTGATCTATTCTTAGATATGTCAGCTGTAACATAACTCACGGTAATCTCATCAGTACAAGAAAAACATTGACAGTCTAAGCAATCAACGGCTGTTCTGAAGATCGTTCCCTGGGCATGGTTTATTATATCACCATCTACCATGCGCTAAGCAACTTGTAGTTTCCCTTGCGTAGACTAATGAACGCCACCGTTATAGACTAGTCTTCAGTGTACTGACAGATCGAAGTGGTTAACTAGTTACAAAAATGAAAACTGACTGAAATGGATTTAAATATCCAAGTATTATGTTACTACTGGACTGTGACAAAGTATTAATTATAGACAAAGTCTAGCATATGTCCATGTGAAAACATAAATATTTCCACTAATGTCTGTAGAAAAATCAATCACCTCAGTGATTCTCCTCGCCGTAAACTTACTAAGTTCCACCTCGTAGCGCAGCACTTTCGTGACTATCACGACTTTGAAAAGAACTTCTGCGTAGATCCGGCAACCATGTGCCTTGGCTCAGCGTCGTAGCAACTTGCTCGGCAAATGCTTGTGTTGAAATGAGCTATCGATGCTTGCTCCAGCCGGCTTTTATTCAAAACTGCCAGGGTCACGCGTCATCACGTTGTAATCTAGAAATCCTCATATCTCTCCTATCCCTGGTCCGATTTACTTGATACTAATTGCATTCTCTTCCATTTGGCCGTGCCAGTAATCTGATCCCAGTCTCAAGTCTCTACTCCATAGTTAACTATTTAATCAATAAATAGCCTCGACCTCTGCTATTACTCGCTACGTCACTTGACATCCAAGTATCGGTAAATTCCTTCCAAATGCTTCTCGAAGCAATGTAGCGCGATATTCAAATATCTCAACTTTCAAAAGCGGCTACAGCCTTTCCCTTGATATCTAGGTGTCTGAAACTTGGAATACCCATTCCTAGAGTTGGGCACAGTAGACTACCGTGTTCCAGGCTTTAGACCAGAATTAACCCGGACCACGTATGCTAGCCACTACACCATGAGGTGGTCTTAATTTTAAGAAGACGAAATAGAACAATTAAGATGTTTAATATCACTAAAATACTTCACGTCTCTATAAAAGCCATTAAACTGTTTTACCATTTTAAATGATCCAGTCGACTTCGTCGTTACGTTGCGGCAACGTCACGAAATGTACCGAGAATGCACTGAGGTGTGTGACGTCATAGTATGATGTAGCAGCCGAGTACCAAGAAGGCAGTGCGAGAACAGAGTTTCAAGAAGGCAGTGCGAGAGCAATCATGTAGGCAGTGAAGAAACAAAATAGAATCTTGATACTCTGTTCTCGCACTGCCTTCTTGGTACTCGGCTGCTAGCATAAACAATTGTATAAAGTCCAGTCTTTCATACTGATTGTCTCTTTCCCTTAAAGTTAGTCTCTCTATAACCACTCCGAATGTGTCGGATTAGTGGCTTATGGCTAGAGTTGCAAACAATATTCTTAATTGAGAAGAAACTCTGGACTGCGAGCAAAGCAGTATACTTACAGACCGTTTAGTGAAGCGTGAGATTGGAAGATTAACTGTGCTACCAGCGTGTATCAGTAGTCACCCCACGTAGTGACCATAACCATGTAAGACCCGTCTATCATCCGTAACATTAACAGGGTGCATGCGATACATGCACAGTGTCCTCGCTAGGCCCTAGGCTAACTGCACATGGCTCATTACATCGCTCTGCCGTGGGCTCTAATATGAAAACACTGATCTAAAAATGGGAGTCATAACAGTCAAAATTGTTATTGGAAATCCAGCTAAAACCGAACCCTACGAAAACGCCAACTTGCGCATTTCATCTCAGGAATAAACAGGCAACTAGACAACTAAATATATTGTGGGAAGGAATTCAACTTAAGCACTCCCCCACCTCTAAATATCTAGGGGTTACTCTAGATCAAACTCTTACCTATAGAGCCCACTGCCTGAAAACGAAACAGAAAGTATCGGCAAGAAACAATATCTTACGTAAACTCTCTGGTACCGGATGGGGGACACAACCTAGCACGCTTAGAACAACTGCCTTGGCTCTATGCTACTCCACTGCAGAATATGCATGCCCTGTATGGTATACATCTAGTCACTCGAAGCAAGTAGACATCGCTCGGAACGACACCTGCCGACTTATCACCGGTTGCCTAAGACCTACGCCAACAGAAAAAGTTTACTGCTTAGTCGGAATCTCCCCACCAGATATCAGACGTGAAGTGGCAGCCAGAGTTGAAAGAACAAAGGCAGACAACTCAGAAAACCACCCTCTATATGGGTACACACCATCAAATCAAAGGCTCAAGTCAAGGAAAAGCTTCCTCCAATCAGCAAAAAGCCTCACGGAATCGCCCGGAAAAATTAGGTTAACATCGTCGAAAAGGAGAGTTAAAGACCTTGAAGACTGGATTATCCCTCATGAAAGTTTACCTCCGGGACATGACAATGGATGGGTTTCGTGGAGAACACTGAACAGGTTGCGAAGTGGGGTAGTTAGGTCCAAACTGAATTTGAAGAAATGGGGATACACTTCCGACACCACCATGTGCGAGTGCGGGGAAGAACAAACCATGGATCACCTTCTTGTATGCAGATTATCTCCTGCTAAGTGCACGATGAAGGACTTGATGGAGGCAACACCTGAAGCACGTTATGTGGCAAAATACTGGTCACATAGTAACATATAGTAGTATATAGTTTCACTGACTGTTTTGATGAGATTGTATTGTGACCGTTTGACCGAAGTCCCACGTGCACACGAGTATGAATTTCAACATCCGCCGAGCCTAAGACTCGAAAAAACAATCTCGGGGTCAAACTGAGTATAGCAAAACAAAATTTTAATAAAAAATCAGCCAGACGGTTATCGAAATTCACACTCCATAAAGGATGGAAGGCAGTGCAAATAATTTGTGAATAACACCAATTTCTTAAAATTCCTCAGTTTAATTTAACTGTCTGCTGGTCCTATTAGAATACAATGATCCCCAAGGGATGAATCAAAACTTCCAGACCTGAAAATAAAGAAATCCTACGCTCCCCCTTGGGTCCCTTATCTACATACAAATTTTAGAACGCATAAAATAAAGTATTTCCAGCCTCTATCCAAAGGTAAATTCACTATTTTCAAAATATTAACTTGATGTCTGAGAAAATCATTAGTCCATCTCAGCATCTGCTTCAATTAATTATTTAAACTGTACAATTATCACTGATGTGCAGGAAAATATCAGTCCATCCTGACACCATGATTTTAATATTTACAAGAGTATCACTTGAATCAAATTTTCCAGAATTGTTTCAACCTCTGCGGGGAAATTCACACGTCTTAAACTTATTTCAGGGAAGTCACATTCCCAAAACGGTGTGAAATCAAAAACATAAACCTAATGACGGCATTTATCAAATTTAAACATTGACTGAACTTCCGACATTTTTCCACGATGTCACCAAAAAATAAATTTAATTCACCAATTCACATATAATTTAAATCCTCTGATTTAATCGCTTCGATTTAACTTCTTTGATATTCAATTTATTTATGTTAATCCTTTCAATTTAATTCATCGTAAAAAAATATTATTTAGAATAATCCACACTGGTATTTTATGAAGATTAATGGATCCACAAATTCAACCAGATATCAGCTTAACATTTTAATACATCAACCAATCTCTAGACAAAATGCCTCTCATGCTGTCAATACGTTAAATAGGACACGGTAAGGCCTTCATCAAAAACTAGGACGAGACATAAACTTATTCATATATAAACGACTACACCATGTGAGCGACTATACAACAGTCTAGGAATGTAGAATTTCACAAACGATCGGCCACTAGTTTCCCATATGAGTGACTACATTGTCCTCATTTTTAATCATATTTGAGCATGGAGCAATTATTTGATCCTCAAAACTCAACTTTATAAACATCCATTATTAATTCATATTTTATTTTCACTTAACATTTGACCATTATAATCTTATTTTTATAATGACCCCTCTGCTACGCAGGCTGGGTTCAATGGCTTCTAATCAACCAACACATGGGATCATGCTCACCCTCACAAAATTTAAATATCGCGGCCTTTCGCATAGGTGTAATAAACTTTTAATGTCTGCCCCAACACACTTCTGTTAAACTGTCGCATAATTCCAATACATAGTTCCTCATTTTATACAATATTCATATATGAATGACCTTCCGCTCCCAATATCAAAGATCACGCTTTCGGCATGTCCCTCCATTCGAAATCAACTCCCATATTATCAACTACGATCCATTATTCCTCCAATTATTAACCGCTATTTTTACCAGGAATTATTATTATTATTATTATTATTATTATTATTATTATTATTGGAAAATGTTCCAAACAATATAATCATTTACATATTATTATTATCATTATGGCTTGACTATCAGTCATACAGCCTTCCGATATCATATCTCAACTTCATTTACAACAAGAAAATATTTTACATTTATTTCAAATTCAAATATAAAATTATATAAATTCACAGAAAATTTCGAACTATTATTCCCAATGAATAATATTTAAACGTAATGTGGCTATCCACATTCCTCATCTATCCACATATTCAAAAGAGAAACTACTAACAAATTCGAGAAAATATTATAAACAAATTAATTTAATTATAAACCATTTAATTTTGAACAAATCCAAATATTATTTCAAAGTTCCCTAACATAAGGTTTAGGCGTGGAATGGTGTAAAATATCTTCCACACAATAGTCTACTGCTATATCGAAGCTTATCAGGTTGGCATCCCAAACGCACTAGATTTCCTTCAAAGAGATCCATTCGAATAAAATTGGCTGATAAATCTTCAAATGTGCTATAACGTCTTGAAATAAAAATCCATAAGCATAAACCTACTTAGCAGACAGTATAGTCGAAATTGAGAATGCAATACACTAGCTACTTAATAATAAAGTTGGCTTACATAGTGAAGATCTTGTATGAAGAGTCCTTCTGACGTAGATTCCATGTAGGCCGGCTGGCACACGTTCTTTCCAGTGAACAGATGTTCCGAGTCCCTACTCGCCTATACTCCATTATTCCGGAAGATGTTCCCAAAAATCCCATGACATCTTACCTCCAGCTCGTTTAATACTTCATGGAGACGGTCCGATCTACCATTTTCAAACCACTATGATGCATGTCTGGCAACATAATGTTATAAATATTCGAGTCCCAAACTAACACTTGCAGCTTTGTGCCACAGAAAACTTCCTAACTCGACTGGTTCACTTCCCGTTCTAGAATATCAACACCGGGTCCGAAATCATCTTTCAATCAATACTGTTTTTTCGATCCTCGCGTACTGTATTTGCATATGGCCTTGATGTTTGAAACGATACACTGACAATCTTAAGAGTGGTTTACGTAGTATGCTAGTACCATTTCTAGTTTCTAGGCTAGATTCCCTAGATGAGTAAGGAATTCCCCATCACTTTGCACACACCAAAGCAATGGCTTGCCCATCTAGCCTATTTATGATATATGGATTTTAAGGCCCACATCATATACGTTGATTGCCTTCCAACTCTTTTTAGACTGGTATCTTCAAACACAAATATCTGCCAAGCACGTAGACCTTTAGCGCGCGGTGTTAGTAGACATACAGTACAGCCTCACCGCCTCACCTGTTGCGTGCGGCCTACTTCCGTCAGCCACTCCGATGCGAAACATAAACCTTGCGCCTTGGCTTCTTCAATTCCAATATTTTCTGATCCAAACGACGGATTCTCTTGATCTCTTAGGTATTTTTCCCAGTAATGGGTACTGCATGTTCCCCCGATGTTTTGGTGGTTCAACCTCTTCACATAGAAACTCGTAAATATACCATATGAGATCGCTCATATCGAAGCCCTCTCCATCTAGTGTAAACTTGATGAAACGAAATACCTCAGCTCCGCGCGTTCTTCAAACAGGTGGTTCCTCTAAGAAAAACAATCAGTGGCCCTCATCTAAATGGTCACAGTATATAGTACCAGCTAAATACCATGTATGTAGTACTTTTTCTTGAGACTGATGTTGCTTCTGACACTATTAAATAAATTGGATGATAGTATCGCATTTATATGATACTAGCTGTTACCCGTGGCTTCGCCCGCAATAACATTTGTAATCCTGTTATAACATTAGTTAAATAGATAGATAAGCATGGGTCCTAGTGGAAAATAATATCACCTGAAACCAAAAATGCATGGGACGAAAAAAAAACATCAAAATATCATGTTGGTTTCGGACCCTAAAAGGCGTGAAAAATATAATAAAAGTATTAAAAAAAACTTTTTTTTTGAATTTTCATTCGAATCAATTTTTATGTCGTTCCTGGGACTTAGAAAATTCCGGCCAAAAAGTACAAAATCATTAATAACTCCCTACGTATTCGTCGTATGATGAAATAGCAAGAGACAAAAAAAGATGTAATGTGTTATTGTCTACAACATAGGCCATGCATAATTTTAAACTCAGACATATTACGTTCCCCCCCCTCCCCCATAATTTCACCCCTCCCCATGGGCCCCTTAAATTGGATTTATGAAAAAACGGTCAAACACCTGTTTAGTTATTTTTTAAGCTGATTTTTATCGGCTGAGTTCCAAACTCCTCGCCTATGTCGTTTAAGAGATACACGCTCCGTTAGGAATTCTTCAACCCCCACTTTTCACCCCTTTCACCTCATAATATACACCACATCGAAAAACCCTCAGACATATGTCTTCTTATTTTTAATGATGAGTTTATATGCCGAGTATCACATCCCCCAATGAAAGCAGTCGGGAGATATTGCTATTCAATGAAATGCAGGTCTCCCTCCTTAACACCCCTTTAGAACCTGAATATCCAAAAATCCTTACTTAGCGGGCGTTTGCGGCCCTTGAGGAAGCTGGATACCAAATTGCATTCCAATCCGTTTGGTGGTTTCTGAGATTTCGTGATGAATGAATGCGTCAGTGGTATTTGAGCTTTATATAGTAGATAGATAAGCATAGGTCCTAGTGGAAAATAATTCAATCACCTGAAACCAAAAATGCAAGGGACGAAAAAAAAACATCAAAATATCATGTTGATTTCGGACCCTAAAAGACGTGACAAATATAATAAAAGTATTAAAAAAACTATTTTTTGAATTTTCATTCGAATCAATTTTTATGTCATTCCTGGGACTTAGAAAATTCCGGCCAAAAAGTATAAAATCATTAATAACTCCGTAAGTATTCGTCGTATGATGAAATAGCAAGAGACAAAAAAGATGTAATGTGTTATTGTCTACAACATAGGCCATGTATAATTTTACACTCAGACATATTACGTCCCCCCCCCCCATAATTTCACCCCTCCCCATGGGCCCCTTAAATTGGATTTATGAAAAAACGGTCAAACACCTATTTGCTTATTTTTTATGCTGATTTTTCCCCGCTGAGTTCCAAACTCCTGGCCTATGTCGTTTAAGGGATACATGCTCCGTTAGGAATCCTTCAACCCCCACTTTTCACCCCTTTCACCTCATAATATACACCACATCGAAAAACCCTCAGACACGTGTCTTCTTATTTTTAATGATGAGTTTATATGCCGAGTATCACATCCCCCAATGAAACCAATCGGGAGATATTGCTATTCAATGAAATGCAGGTCTTCCCCCTTAACACTCCCTTTAGAACCTGAATATCCAAAAATCCTTTCTTAGTGGGCGTTTGCGGCCCTTGAGGAAGCTGCATACCAAATTTCATTCCTATCCGTTCGGTGGTTTCTGAGATTTCGTGATGAATGAATCAGTCAGTCAGTCAGTGAGTGAGTGGTATTTGAGCTTTAAGTAGTAGATTTCTATAATGTGAGGAACAAATAATTCTAAAAAATTACCGTGGTTTATTTATGGAACACACTGGGAATATTTCTAAGTACATTAAGAAATGTTTCAGAAGGTTTCATATATTTTCTAAATGTTAATTTAGTCCTGGCATAAGTTTCGATGCAAAAACTCAGAGAACACAGTAGGATCGATTCCCGCATGCATCATGGCATTTCATTTATCTGCTTTACAATCTGTATGGCTTGCACTGAATGTACAGAACACGACCCAAAAGATAACAGCCTCGATGGTCACCATCTTATTTTATAATACGCTAAAGTGTATGTTTCACAAAACTCAAGCTCCTAAACCAGAGGGGGTTTAAAGGTGTGGTTTGTACCAAAATCTTACAAATCATCTCAATAGTAAAGGAAGAATCTTACATTTCTTGAAAAGTCAACGGAAATATATTTATTTGTTTATAAAGTGCTTTTGAACAAATAAGGAAGACGATAGCCCCTGACAAAACTTTGTCGCGTAGATCCCGCATAACACTAGGGCCGGGCGTGTTGTCTGTACACATGGGGCTCACACAACGCATTATGCGAGAGTTCTCGCACGGGTCCGCTGGTATGGTTATAATGTTTACGAATATTTTCGCATTATATGCGCTAGTATTCATAGCAGTACTGGAACTCGGATACTAGAATCGCCTCCGTGTGGTCAGTTACAGTCGTTTGAATGGTATCCAGTGCCCCAAAGCGACGTCCCTTGAGGTTTGTTTTCAATCTCGGGAAGCGGAATAAGTCACAAGGACTCAAATCGGACGAAGGCTGAGGAGCCACATGAATGTTCTCACTTGCCAAGCACTGAACTCGCCGAATAACAAGACTAATTGTGGTGATGCAACACTCAGTTCTGTTTGGTCTCACACGCATGACCCTTTTGTGAAGTCATTCAAAAACCTCTCGGTAAAACTGGGTTTTCCTAGGCGCGGAGGTGGAGAGCGGAACGCGGAGAGCGGAGTCGGCTCTCCTCTGGTCATATGTAATTTTAATGGTACTGTTTTCCTAGAAGCGGAGCGGACCGCCGCTGGACGAGCGGAACTCGCTCCTCCGCGTTCCTCTGCTCTGAGAGCTGACGAGTCCGCTATCGGCTGGCGGAGTGGCTGGACGTCTGTACAAGTTGTGGGTAGTTTTATTCAATTGTGTCCCTTGTGTGTTTAGTATAAAGTGTGTGCACCATGAGTGTATGTCGGTTTACTGCTTCCGAAGATGAACAGCTCTTTGAGTTGGTTCATGGTCATCCTATAATATGGAATCTAACAGAGAAAGAATATAAGAATGTTGTGAAGAAAGATGTCATATGTCCCTTGCACATTTTCGATCCTTCACTAAATGCAGTAGTAACTCTTCCTCCTCCTCCTCCTCTTCCAAATGTAATAAAATAGAAAGTCTAGATTCCACGTCCATATCGACCTCACCTTATCACTCCTAGTATACAAATGAGCAACCGTTCCGCTCTCCGCCAGAGGACAAGTCCGCGTCTAGGAAAACACAATTCAGCTAGCTGATGACTCGCGAGCGGAGAGCCCACTCCGCTCTCCGCATTCTGCTCTCCACTTCCGCGCCTAGGAAAACCCAGCTTTAAAGTGTCACTCATTGTCGGAACGCACAAGCAAAATCAGCGTCACTGAAGTACTCGCTACGGACAACCAACGTGAGTCTAGCGAGGTCAACTCGCACTGATGACGTATCGCATGTGCACCTGCTACGAAATTCAAATCCCACGACCTACCCTGGAATCTCTATTGTATCGGAGTAATGACGTTAATGTTAATTTAATTAGCGGTTTGTGATATAGTGAACATCACCCTCGCACACATTTATGTGTGTGTAATTTGTATGATAACGTGTGTTTTTATGGTGCTTTACTTGCCCGTGAGCATTTAATTGTGGCTGAAATAAGTGACCGTGGCCATACAGTAGGTACCACTCTGATATTTTCTTGGACTAGAAGTGGGCAACTACAACAAACCTCTGCTAGAATTGATGAAGTGGGAATTGGACTCACGTCTTCTCAATTTTGCTACACGAAGCTAGTGTACTCCATTCCAATTCTCACATCAGAATGACATATTTTTTTTGTAAAGCCAGGAATCAGGGGCCCCAGGGTTACAGCCAAGAACCCTATAACCTACACCACGTGGTGTTCCAAGTAATCGTTAAAAACATTGGTTATGAATTATTCTTTTTGCACACTTTTTCATTCGTTGCATTGACGATTTCTAAACGTACTACTGCAGAGTGGTTGTTAACATCCTGTAGCTTTCGAGCTAAGTTAAGGTATACCAGTCTTTTTCATAACCTAGAAACGATTTCCATGTATATTAATAATGTGCCAAAAGGATAGTTAATGATGCTCGGCCTGAAGGGTTCGTGAATGGTCGTATTATTCGGCGAATAGTTCGTCCTAATGTGTTGCCGGCCACATAAATACTCGGGGATAGCTGGGGTAGCTCCCGAGGAGGTCGTATGCTCACTTTATCGGGTGCTAGGTGGCTTTAATGATTGCCAGATGTGCTTAGGTTCAGAGCAAGCTATTTCTCGACTCCCTCTATTATTATCATTATTATAATTATTCCAGATGTGACATTTGATTCAGAGGACCTTTTGCCAATCCAAATGATGGGTAATCGAGGACTACACAGGAAGCGATCAGCAGTATGTTGCTTTCTGTGTACTGAAAAAAAATTGACGACAAAGTGCTATCATACACAATCCCACAAATATGGATAGAGTAAAGTTTGATGGAGTAATAGAGAGAGGAATGGATAAAGTCGAAACGAGTCACCTTTCATTCGAGGGGATAGAGGCGGTGGGCAAAGCTCACTATGTTGCTTATTCAACAAGTCTGCGATGCATCCATGTGTAGGAAGAAGCCGCGAATTAACAACAGAGGAAATAGCTGATATGAGGCGACACTGTCTGAGACTGAGACGAAGGGCACACAAAGTGAGAGGAAGAGAAGATGGAGCCTTACTCTCGACAGAACACAAGTCAGCAAGAAAATCACTTCGAAATGCCATTCAGAGGAGTAAAGCTGACAAATGGTAGGCAATGGTCGAAGAAGTAGACAAGGGTCCGTGGAGACTATGATATAACATTGTTTTGAAGAAGCTTGGTACCCTTCTTAATAGGATCATGAACATAGTATAGACGAAAGATATCTCTTGCCACCATTTGTGGTATCGTCAGGGTTGGTAGGGGCGTGGTGGCTCAGCGGTCTAGCTGTATGCCTCTCACCAAGGCAATCCGGGTTCGATTCTCGGTCAATGCATGTGAGATTTTCGAAGTGAAATGCCAAGTCCTGTGGTTCGGATTCCACGTAAAAAGGAGGTCCCGTGGCTAATAATCACAAGATTCACTGTCACGTAAACCTACAATCTTCCTTCCTTCAGGGTTGGAAGTGAACAAGAGTTTTAATTAAGGAAAGTCGAATTTAAACACAACAAAGTTAGCAACAAGTGGTAGAAATGCCGTGCTGGTTTTCTTGCCATTAATTTTGGGCCCTTGGGGATTAAGAAAGTGTGAAAAGCCTACACCTTTCGTCAGCAAGACCAGCTGTCATAAACCTATTAATTTGGGACTGCTTTGTTGTTATCCGCTTACTTACCCACACAATAACTCTTGGAATGTACCCAGTAGCGTAGTCGACTACTTCAAGTCACGCTTCTTGACTGTAATGGGGACTGAAAAATCCAAGGTTCTATTCCCGGAATTGACAACGGTCATCCTGAGTGTGGCTTATTTCTGGTCTGTTTCCATATGCACTTAAAAGAAGGGAGGTACACCTCTCGCATGACACTTTCCACAGAGTTAAAAAAAAAGTATATATCATAAACTATAGGTTGCGAAGATATAAAATTTTGCAGGATTATTAAACACAGGTCACTCATTATTACAAACAAAACACATGTTTTGTACAGTTTAACAGCGTTTACATGATAAGTACCCCACTCTTAAAATATGTATATGAATCTTCATTTCAGCTGTTGGTAACATTCACAGCTACAACATACACCAAAATAATTTTACACATATTCGGGAAATATTTCTATTCATATTCTTACTCTAAATGTTGTGTTTTTACTTTTTTTAGGTAAAATATATTCTCTTAAATGGGACGTATGCTCGATACACAAATTATTTTGGTGTATGTTGTTAATATTAGTACAATACAAAATCATGCAAAATGTCATTAAGATATCTTGAATAGTATTTGAGTTACCATGTAAACGCTGCGTGAAAATAAAGTTTTCGGGAAAAGAGCTTCAAACTTATCTAAGGTTAGAACTAAAAGAAACAATTTAAGCGACAACATGTAACATTTAGGGGCATATTTCTGGATGTATTGAAGATATTTTGATTTTGTTTTCACCAAATGAAAGATAAAATATTAGTCATTCAAATAATTTAATTTAAGAAATTAAATTCTTTTGACCCTGAAAGATGTACTTCCCCCCTTAAGACAATAGCTGGATAGTAGCTTACTTCTAGTCTAGGGGCCACATTCCTCGTGGCTCATGATCACAAGATTAGTGGTCACGAAAAACTACAAGCTTCCTTCCTTTCTTTTTAGGGGCAACAACCTCAATCCTACACTAATAATTACAAGTACACAGACTATAAAAGGTCAACTGACCTTGATGTTCCACCCCGTAAAACAGCAATCACCACCACCAGCAGCAGCACAAAAGACATGCACTCACATAGGGGCAGGTGACCTCTTAGTTCCGCCCCCTTGAAACTTCAATAACTAACATGTGCCCACAAGCAGACGGGACTGATGGTCAATGAAACTAAAGCCACAACAAGCGCTGGAACAGTGCAGTGCTATGTGAAACTGACGGGAGGGTCCACAGGCAGAATATTTGCTGTGAGCACGGTCAGTAGCCAAAGTGGATGAGGGCTGGCTCTCTTGGAGCACCCGATCTTTCCGCTATCGCAGGGGTATCAAAACCTACCTGTTGACGTAACCTCATCCTGGATACAATTCATCCTCAACTTTTTGGAATAACTTGGTCGATACTATCACAGAAATAATTTGAAGCCAAATCCAGCCAAAACGCAAGTTTGTGCTTTCCACTTACGAAATAAAGAAGCAAAGAGGACATTGAACATTAAGTGGCAAGGTGAAACAATCCTTCATAATTTTACACAAAAATATCTTGGTGTCACCCTCGATCGAACTCTGTCTTTCAAGCAACATTGCTTGAACACCAAAAGTAAAGTATCTGCACGAAATAACATACTAAGATGCCTGACAGGAAGGACATGGGGTGCTCACCCCACCACTCTCAGAACTTCAGCCCTTGGACTGAGCTTCTCAGCTGCTGAATATGCAGCACCAGTTTGGCTTTCTTCTCCACATTCCAAAGAGCTGGATATTGCTCTGAATGAAACTTCCAGAATTGTATCTGGGTGTCTTAGACCAACACCACTTCAGAAGATCTACCCTCTTATAGGAATTTCTCCACCTCATGTACGAAGAATGGTAGCAGCAGCATCTGAGAAGAAACGGCAAGAAATCGATTCAAGGCATCCACTTTTCGGCCAACAACTAGCCCGACAGAGACTTAAGTCCAGAAACAGCTTTTAGAGGGGAGTAACAGCCCTCGAAGGCTCACAAGAAGCTGTCCGTGTGAAGATATGGAAGACAGAGATCACAGTTCCAACTATTCCTCTATCAGAAAAAAAAGGCACCTGGTCACAACTTGCCATATGGAATTTGGAAATCATTGAACAGGCTGAGGACGGGGGTTTCACGCTGCAAGAACAATCTCAAAAAATGGAACATGCTCGTCAACAATGACGAGTTCTGTGACTGCAGCATGTTACAAGATCCAGAACACCTACTGATCTGCCCCTTGATCGAGGACAAACGTTCAAAAGACGATCTTTTGGCTGCAAATGCTAATGCTATAACTGTTGCTACTTACTGGCAAAATCTAATTTGATTTGGACACGGAAAATAAATAAATAAATAAATAAATAACTTTATACTCTCTAAAAATTGATAAGAGATCCAGTGATTAGCTTAGTCAGAAATCTAGAATTAGAGTGTTGGAGATGATTATGGCGGCTGATAATGATGAGAAGATATAGGTTGGTAAGACACATACTAAGACATCCAGTAATAGGAAACTTAGTTATGGAATGAAGGGTTGAGGACAAGAAGGGGTAGACGAAGGTTAGAATATGTTAAACAGATTGTCTCGGATGTAACGTGTGATACCTATGTTGGGATGAAATGATTGGCTCAGGACAGGGAGAAATGGACAGCTGCATCAAACCAGTCGAAATACTGAAGGCTCAAACAACAACAAGTATGCTTAGCCTACTATCAAATTTTGTAAAAAAAAACAACAACATGAAATTAGACTTATGAGATCTACATGGTTGGTTGGTTCCTTAGTTTAGGGGCTGCGACAACGCGGCCATGTAGCCCCGTGTACTTTGGGTGTGTGTAGAAACTGTCTGATAGCCGGTGTTAATTGTGATGGCTGTATTAGTGTGTGTATCTGTTTTTTAATTCAAGTAAGGACTGCAACTTTGAATTTTTCAAATAATTCCTACTTTTGCCGCCAAACGCCACCGTCAACGACTACTAGGCCTATTTCAGAACTTAGCTACTAGACGCCACAGCAGTCGGCTCTTGGCAACGAACATAGAAACCTAAGAGCGTTGTTTACATTCCAAACCTATACAATTTAGCTTCACACAAGTTTAGTCTGTGGAAGGATCTTTTACATGCCATAAATATATGACATGGGACCGCCGGCTTTACTTCCCCTCCGAAGGAAGGCATACTGAGGGATTTTTAACGCTCTTAAAAAATCCGACGGCTTCGGCTAGGTTTGAACCCGCTATCTTGGGCATAGAAGCTCAGCATGCTACCGACTACGCCGTCGAAGCCGCCCAAAGAGAGAGAGAGAGAGAGATCTACATGGGTCAAATGTTCCAGTATATGTCTTTCCCCCACAACCAATTCCCAAACGACGAAACATAATGGTATCAAAGTTGGTAATACTGGTAGCACCGGTATAGAGCATCTAAATTTCATGTTTTATATTGCCACCAAATTAAAGAATACAAAAGGGGGTTACCCAAATATTCAAAGCTCATATAGAATTCCTACTGAATGAAAATCCACAGCCTGCTTCCAGTCTCCGACCGGGTCAGGAATGGAATGAATGAAGCCCCCATCTAGCGGCGAGGATATGAACTGTGCCGGCTGCCGAGGCCTGACGCACTCCTCTGGGGCAATGATTAAATGAATGACAGATGAAATGAAATGATAGTGGAGAGTGTTGCTGGAATGAAATTGTGACAGGGAAAACCGGAGTACCCGGAGAAAAACCTGTCAGAATTCCTACTAAACTACTCAATAGATATCTTACTAAATGTTAGCCTACTTTTCACATTTTGCAACAAGTAGTTCCGTGAAGAACTATATAGCCTATTTTCATATATCCTACTTATTGTGGTGTTTGAAGCCATATTTTCAGTGTTGCCTTAGTAAACAAGTGTTTAGTGCTTTTCAGTCGGTCAACACGAATGTGTTGACTGAAAAGCACTAAACACTTGTTATCCTACTTATGTTAATTGCCACTATAATAATCATTTATTGCAGCAAATAGCCATGTCGAGATACAAACCTAATACTAATAACTTAAATCTTACTCATCAAAGTGTCTATATACAAACACATCCCATTAGCAACCACCCTCTCAGTTAACATCAATAAGTTATAAACATTCAAAAAATCTCCAGAACCCCTATTTCGCGGAAAATAGACATGAACAAATTGAGCACTATAGACATGGAAGGAATCACGAACATAATCAAATCTGGAAACATAGACGCCGCGCTAACACTGATCGAGAATCATATCAAGGACGCAACTCCTAAGATAGGTCAAAATACAAGAAGAGCAAAACCATGGTTCACTACCGAATGTTACCAACGGAGGAAGGAGACGCTAGCAGCATTACACAAGATAAAAAGGGCAAGTACACATACAGCACTACAAGAGTATGTCGAGAAAAGAAGATATTATAAGGAGGTAGTTAAAAGAGCAAAGGAAAGCTATCAACAATTGAAGGAAGCTCAACTAATACAGGAGGCTGAAACAAACCCTTTCTCAGCCCTAAACCACAGAAGACCCAAATTCCCAAAGGACATTCCTATGACAACGTGGATTCAGCATCTTACAGCAACCCTACAAGCGCGGGACACCAGACCTATTCAGGTTAACAACCCTTCTCAACTACCAGTGCCGATCACGGCACAAGATGTCCTAATTGAGATAAACAACTGCGCAGAAAAGAAAGCATGTGGTCCAGATACTATTCACTACGAGCACCTGAAGATGACAGCTCCGCTGTTAAAAGGGCTATGGGCAGAGCTCATGAACGAATGTTTACTTCAAGGTCACATACCGTCAAACTGGAGAACCTCGACTTAGAAGATGCTATATAAAGGAAAAGGTAATACAGGAGACCCAAATTCCTATCGTGGTATCGCTTTGGAAAACACAATCTTTAAGATCTTTACGAAAATACTCACTAGAAGACTCACAGATTTAGTTGACAACAAGATACCTGAAGAACAGTTTGGCTTCCGGAAAGGAAGGAATACACTACAAGCCGTTAACTGTCTTTTAACGAATGTAGAAGACGCGCTAAGACAGAAAAGAGGAAAGCTATATGCAGTATTCGTCGACTACACCAAGGCGTTTGATCTAGTGAGTAGAAACACTTTGCTCAGGAAACTTGAAAATATGATCGGAAAAGAACATTACCTTTTTGGGATAATAAGGGACATTCTCCACAAAAACAGCCTACAAATAGATGACAGTATAGTTCAATCAGAACGAAGAGAACAAACAAATGGTGTACTTCAGGGTGACCCTTTGAGCCCGTTACTATTTAACATCGCTACAGCTGATGTCATTGAGGCTATTTACCTTGAGGGAGCGAAAATTTACATCTACGCGGATGATATGGTTGTGGCATCGACATCAAAGGAAACCTTGCAATCGTCCATTGATAAACTTACCACATGGGCTCAAAAAAATTGATATGACGATAAACTGCACCAAGACAGTAATGCTGGCATTCCGTAAAGGCGGGAAACTATCCGCAGATGAGCATATACTACTAAATGGAGAACCCCTAGTCAATGTAAATCATTTAATTGCCACTATCAACATACAAAATATCAGTTTGATTGCTGTAATAGATTCGTAGATATTGAGAATCGAATAAATATTTCGGATGATCGCCATGTTGGATTTTATATATGTAGGTCCTAGAGTTATGTACTGTTACATGAAGATTATTGTGTACGCGTAGCATTCAAACTTCAATCGCATGATTAGGACACAAGAAGTAACAAGGAGATTTTAAAATTTCGCACAGCTGCATCTTGTGGTTATGGAAGCAATTGAAATAAATTAGATGCCAGTGGATTAACATTCGTATAAGGATTTACTGTACCAAGTTTCACTGCACTCGGATGGTTAAATTGCGAGAAACGTCCATGTGAATATTTATACATCGCGTCGCCGCCATGTTGGATTTGTGATCACCAGGTTATTTAAAGTCCTATCGGTGAACTTATGTTCATAGCCCCCATGAACATAAAAAAATCAGTTTGATTGCTATAATAGATTCGTAGATATTCAGAGCCGTCTAAATATTTCGGATGGTCGCCATGTTGGATTGTTAAATGTATAGGCCATAGAGTCATGTACCATTAAAGGAAAATTATTGTATTGCTTCTTTATTCACACTTTCACATCGATCGCATGATTACGACACATGAAATAAAAACATAATTTTAAAATTCGCAAAGGCGCCATCTTGAGGTTATGTAAACAATTGAATTAAATTAGATACCAGTGTATTACAATGTGTATAAACATTTCCTGTACCAGATTTTATTGCGGTAGGAACATTAAATCGCGAGGAAGGTCTATTTAAAATTTTCAAATTCGCTTGGCCGCCATGTTCGTTTTGTAGCTAACCAGTTTTTGAAAGTCTTATAGATCAACTTCCAGTAGTGCCATTTATCTCCGTACAAAATTTCAGGGTGATACTGCTAATAGTTTCAGATATAGAATGCCGGTGAAATATTTCGCACATCCGCCATCTTGTCGTTATGTAAACAATTGAAGCAAGTTAGATATCGGTGCCTCACAATGTGTATAAACATATACTGTACCAAGTTTTATTGCGTTTGGTTGGTTAAATCGCGAGAAACGTCTATTTAAAAGTCGCAAATTCGCGTGGCCACCATGTTGGTTTTGTAGTTACCAGTTTTTCAAAAGTCACATAGGTGAACTTCTGGTAGTTCCCTTTATCACCTTAAAACATTCCAGGGTGATATCGGTAATAGTTTCGGAGATATTGAATGCTGGTGAAATATTTCGCACACACGCCATGTTGGATTGGTGGGACGTAACAAAGTTTGATGGGCACGGTCGGGGTCGCCCGGAATAGTGCTATAAACTTACCGAGTTTCATTGAAATCGCTCCAGCCGTTTATAAGTTATTAGGGACACACACACACTCCTCACTCACACACACACACTCACACACGCACACACACACGGACAAAAGATGATCTCATAAGCCTATTTTTTTTTCAAAATTGAAAATAGACTAAAAATGATGAAAGAATAGATTTATGATATCACCCGATCATATGCGTGTGTGTGTCTGTCTGTCCAACTGTCTGGCATGCTGTCTATGTGTGTGTTCTCCCCTATCAACTCCTAAATGGCTGCAGCTATAAAAACCAAATTTCGTGTGAATAAAGATCTATAACAGCCATATTTGAAATTGACATCAGTGCTACCAACTGTTGAAAACTCGCAATTGGAATTTGAGCTCTACGTTGGATGTCTCAGAAGGTATGCATGGAAACTGTTCCACCCTCACAATGGTGGACTCGGTCCGATTCCAGATCAATGCGTATGAGTGTTTTGAGGAGAAAATTCTCGTCCAGGGGTTCAATTACTTCATGAAATATGTGGTCCATTATCGCGAGGTTAAGAGCAGCGTTGCACTACAATCTCAGTTGTAATTCTGGACGCTGCGCTGGCTAGAAGTAGGAACCAGACATTGCAGGAACCAGACATTGCAGCTCAAACATCTCTGAAAAGGATAGGTGCTCTCCTCTGAGGAGCCATTGTGTTGGACGGAAGTGCAGAGCTGTTCATAGACCTATTGGAACTCTGTAATGTGGCGAACGCAACAGCAATGCGATCATTATTCCCCATAGCGAGAAGCTTATTTCCAAAAGATACCAAATCCAAAAAAATCCAAATTGAGATTATGATGGAAAACGTACGTTGGTAGGAAGCTCCATCATATGAAAGAAAAAGAAATTGCCAAAACGACCTAAATCCATAACAAACAGGGCATTGAAAATCTCGTTTGATGCCAATAAGTACCAAATCCTGTGGCCTGAATGTGCCAATACGTACCGTATCCACGTAGCCAATGAGAGGCCATTACTTTTAGTACTGGATAATATTATCCATTGTCCAGTTCACAAGTTATTTACCATATTCATGTTCTTTAGACACAAACTACTGTACAATCATCATTCCAAAAGTTCAGCACTGGTAATTTACTTTGCATAATTTTCATTGTTTTGTTCAATTTTATTTAATATTATTTAAATAATCTAGGCCTTAAGTGTAAATACCTCAAATCTAATTATTGCATAACTAAATACAATCAGTTTTCACGAAGATGCTGATGACTTCAGTGAAATTTATGTCCTTCCGATGAATGTATTTCGAGTTTCAGTGCCAAAAAGTACCAAATCCATCATTTTCTTTGAATATTTCCTAAATTGCAAAAGCCTAAACAGAAATACTTGGTATAACAATGCATTTATTCTATCTGAACATAATAAATGTGCTCAAATGGATTTTCGGATGAAATTGTACACTCTGAGCGTTTTTCCTCTCTCCTGTAGAATATTACTTTTTGGATTTGGTACCTTTTGGAAATAAGCTTCTCTGCGGTTATTCCTAAGTAGGCTACTGTTGGTCCCGCTTTTATGTTCGTCGATGACACATCGTAAAACGTGTCTATTTAGATAAGTCTAGAGAACTATCTAGAGTCCGGTGGAAAATAAGTTATTTGTAAGTCAGGATTCTCTGTAAAATTTGTATTCAGTCAGTCAACACATTTACGGGAGCCACGTATGTGTACCTTTCATTTATATCTTTAATTTCATACATTTGAAAGGAGTGTATTAATATTAACGTCCTAGATAATTTGAGTCGTCCAGTTGCAAAACTCGTTTAATCCACTTGTGAATAAGGATCATGTGGTAAAATTATTTGTTTAATTATTTTATTTTATTTTATTTTATATTATTTCAGTTTGTTTTGTTTTATTTTGAACTTGTTTTGTTTTATTTTATTTTGTTTTATTTTGTTTTAAATTGTTTTTTGGATTATTTTGTTTCGTTTAATTTTATTTTATTTTGTTTTGTTTTATTTTGATTTTGTTTAGTTTTATTTTTATTAGTTTTATTTTGTTTTAAATTGTTTTATTTAATTTTTGTTTCGTTTTTTGTTTTGTTTTGTTTTGTTTTATTTTGTTTTATTTTGATTTTGTTTATTTTGTTTTATTTTATTTTGTTATGTTTTATTTTGAGTTTCCAAAAAACAAACAAAAACAAAAAACACGAAGCAAAAAGCAAAATTCAAAAACAAAAGCAAAAGCAGAAAACAAAAATCAAGAAACACAAATCAAAAAGCAAAATTCAAAAAAGGCAAAAGTAGAAAACAAACACAAAACCAAAACCAAGAAAGAAAAGCGAAAAGTAAAATTCAAAAGCAAAAGCACAGAGCAAACACAAAACCAAAAACCAAAAACACAAAGCAAAAAGAAAAAAAGTAAAAAACAACAAACACAAAAGATACGCGAGGCAAAGCCCAGAGAAACGTTTCTCATGAAAATGATTCTTATTGACAAGTGGATTAAACGAGTTTTGCAACTGGACGACTCATTTGCTAACTGTATACTGTACCCGATACCTAGTTGAGGCTATCGGCTACGCCAGCTGACATTGAGCCGTAGTTGAGATTTATGGGAAAAGTTGTAAAGATAGCGCTCAAATCGAGTCGAGAGGAATGTTAGGAAATGACGTAGAAGGCCAAGGATTAAGATGGCACTGCCAGTCAAGCAGATGGAATTATGGGAGGAATATTAAAGTTTTATTAAGATCTATATGGAACATAGTATTATATCATCTCAGAAGAGAAGAAATAACAAGCATTAAATATGATAATAACTTGAAGAAAGACAGATAACCCCTTAAGTTATTGTATAACTTAATAGCCGAGATGATGGTGGTCGAGATTATACTTGTGACGCATGACCGCAGAAGGTGGGGGAGCATCACGTGACAGCGCCAGGTAGGAGCTCCTCAACGCAGTCTAGAGACATCAGTCGAGTTCAGTCAGCAGGGCTGAGTAGAACACATGCGCAGAGAGAACGGCAAAGTTGAGCGGTGTACAGCACTTGTTACGTGGCGTGAAAGCGACAGTATTACTTCACCAAGCGGAGAGCGGAAAGTAGGTCAGTGAGTCAAGGCAAGCAACGCACGGTAGGCGGCACGAGGACCGGTTACGAGGCAAGCTGTACGGGCCGTGTAAGCAGGAGAAAAGCCGGGGTTAGAACAGCATTATAATACGAGATTGAGAACTTTATTTCGAGCTGCATTTTGTAACGCAGAACAGCACAGCAAAGTGGCATGGCGTGGCCGGCTTTAAGCGTAGATCATTCTGGAACAGTGCAGTAGAGCAGAGCGTGCTGTTTCCGACTTTTATACGCAGGCAATATTAAAGAAGCTGAACTTCATTTCAACATTCAGTTACAACATTGTATGGGACTTGTATTCAGTAATCGAATTGAGCAGGCAGATAGTTATGATATACTGCAATAGTGAACTTCAAATGAACTTTGATATTCAAATGACATTACGACTATGCATTTCATAACGGAACATGTAGAGCGACCATGGGGTCCAAACAACATTAACGCTTTTAGGCAAACGAAATGTTACAAGTATATGCACTTATGAACATTGGCACGTGCATTAATACAATTCTTTTTCATGAATTATTATAAAATATCGAGTACGAACACAGCTACAGGGAGTTTCAAAAACTTATACACTCTCATAAATAAAATTATTTTCTGCAAGTGAGACTTAACCGCTGTGGAGATTGAACTTTTAACAAGCAAACCGAACATTGTATGGGACAGTGGCGTAACATAGAAGAAGAATATGGGGTACGCTACGTTCATGAACTTTTACGTAAGAATTTGGACAGTATCCGCTATGGATAACATGCAGTTCATCATGTCGGAGTAAGCGAAGACAGAGACGCGATGGCACCACGGAGCGATGGATTCAGTTCCTGAAGAAGAGCAGGTCCAACAGCTGATTCACTTGGGATATGAAGGCAATCGTTATTGCGTGGGTGATACGATATTCACGTCAATCTTTCGAGAAATTTATTACACACGAGGATAATCGACGATCTTTGAAATATATTAACAGCTGATATGAGAAGGTACTGTAAGAGTTATGACTTTCTGATATGATTTTTCCATGAACACTGGGCATACTTGTATATTTTTCTAGTAGGAGTTCTACGATTATTTAGACATGGCTTAGACATTATTTGCTCCAAAATTTGCTAGAATATGGCGTTACCATATGATATGGCAGGCACCATTATACGAAATTTTCACCATTGGTTGGCTTTATCAAGCAGATGTTTGGTCTTTTAGACATTTTCCAGTAAGGATATTTTCTTGGATAGTTATTTTCTTGTGGCGAGTATTTCGAACTCGTGATTTGCAATTGGATTATTTAAATCACTTCGTCAGTTCATTGCATACTAGCGAGTGTGTATTATTCATCAGTAGGGATTTTTCCATTGGATTGTTTGGAGATATTAAGATGTTATTCACTCAAGTGAATGAATATTGCTTTTATGTGACAACTAGAGACTTGTTGATTCCAATCTGGTACATTCACTCATTAGACGACGAGATGGGGCCTTTCGCTTTAGGCGATTGCGTGGTGGTACACATCTTTACCCATCGTTCAGGGCATTATCATGATAGTCTGCGAGGCGAGGCCTTTCGTATTTATACGATTGCGTGGTGGTACACATCTTTACCCATCGTTCAGGGCATTATCATGATAGTCTGCGAGGCGAGGCCTTTCGTATTTATACGATTGCGTGGTGGTACTCATCTTTACTTGCCATTGAGGAACTCATTTTTATCATCCGAGTGTACTTGAGATTGTAAGAGGATCAAACAAGAAACTACTAGTCACATATCAGTCGAATTTTATTAAATAAATTAAAAATAAATGTCAGCAGGGTTACATTTTGTAATTCTTGTTTGCCAATCCAATATTTTGTTGCTATACTCTTTTGAGAGTACTTTCAATTTAACAGCTGATACAGCTGATGCTTTTGATAATTTTTATGATTGAGTTTAATACCTTTGAGAAGGATTTAAAGTAATTGATTCTTGTAAGATGAATCATTAATGGTCAGATTTATTTTAAGGCAGATCAGTATTGCATATGTCGATGTGAGAGATTATAGCACATTGGTGTTTTTCTGTGAAGTGAATTATGAGAATTTTAAGAGAACTTATGCTATTTGAAAGCAGATTTTGAATTTGATTTCGATTACTAAGGTAATATTTTTCCTAATTGTTTAAGAAGTTGTCTAGATGTGATCAGATTAATTACAGTTATTGGAGATTGTGTGCGTTGATAATTTGAAGCCAGTTATATATTCTTGTAGATCATGCAACGTGGTTAAGTGAAGTTTGTGATAGGCATTTTGTGGAAGTTGCCAAGTGGAAGTTGCAATATTGCTAATGTATTTTGAGGCAGACATGAGGTTGTCGAACCCAGTCTAGCATAATTTTTGAGATTCATGCTGTGCGCTGAATATTTATGGAGTTTTGTGGAATAATTGTGGTATTCAAATATGGTATTTGATAAAGTGAGAATATATAATGAAGTTGTGGATAGTGAGATCCAACGTGATTTTGTGAAGGCAATAATATTTTTTGGCATGATAATTAAATACGAGATATAACTTGGAAGTGATAAAACTGTAAGACAACGTTCTATAACCCTTATTAAACAATTTGTTAGGAAATTAAACAAATAAATAATGTTGATGATACAAGATTTTCTGATAATAATAATTAATGAAATAATAATCTGAAATTTAAGCATATTAATGATCTGACCTAATGAAATAAAAATCAGAATGACTAGATGAAATAATAAAAATCTAAATAACCAGATGAATAAAATTTAAATAAATTGATAAATTAAATTTTGGAATAAATCAATGAATTAAATAAATGGATGAATTAAAGATTGAATAAATAAACTGATTTGAATAAATTAATAGATGATTAAATAGATGATGAATAACTGAATTAGAAGGTGATAATTAATTAAAGAAGCTGATGATTAATAAATTTAAATGGATTTAAATAAATTTAGTTGAGAGATATGATTTGAATGATTTGAAGAATTGCAACTTGAGTTGATGAATTAAACAATTTATATTGATGATTTGAGAGGATTTAATCTGAAGGAGATGATGAAATGAGAGTGTGTGAATAATTAGAAAGTATAAAGAATTAATGATTATAATATTCATTTAAATGATTTAATGGTGATGAATTAATTATTCTGACATGAATATATTGAATTTTGAAATGAGAACTAATGTGAGAAATATTTAATTTTGATGATGATGATGATTATAACCAATGAGTAGTGGATTTTCTGTGATTCACAAACATGCAATTATTAATGACAGTGTAAATAGTGTAAATTAATTATTCGATGTTTAGGAGCATTTTACTAATATATTCAGTATTTGAATAACGCCATGCAAGCCATAAATTATGTGATATTTAAATATGTGATTAGAATATATGTGTTTAGACAGATTAATTATATTTTTTACATCCACATTCATGATGTTAACTTAAAGAGAAGTTTGGTCTCAGGTATCACGAATGTCAGTGACGCAAAGACATAGTGCTACGGTGATCCTGAGAACCCAAGAGAACTTTAGAAATTTTTCCTATTTTATGTGGATTAAATACACTTTGAGTAGAATAGAGAGGGTTCGATTTTCTGGACAATGACAATTTAACGTTGGCATTCGACCATGCTCTCAGGTAGGATGCGTGTTTAATATGTCTGTCTGACTATCAAAGTTGAATAAATTTGTTTTTATCTTAGTTGTGATCTGATGGTGATGCGATTTTCCTATTTCTTTCCTTGTCTTAATTAAGGCTTAACCAGGAAGGATGTGGTTTGCTAGGGATTCAGTTGATGGCGCCCATTTATATTTGTATTTTTTTATTAAATTTAAACCCGTAACGACCCTGGAGATACTTTATCTCGTGTTACCCTCTGCTTTTGTGATATTTCAACTGAATTTCCGACACATTCCTTATTTGACTTCATGTTCATTTAACTCCGCTCTGTCCTGGAAATCCAGGAATGCGATGTAATAGCAGATGGGTCATCGCATCCCCAGGACGAACGGGTACAATACGTGTGGATATTTTATTTAGAATCAATGAAGGTATTACTGAACAAAATGCATTCTAACTTTTATTGTTCTTGATCCATTTAAGGGCTTGCGATATACTGTACATGTATCCTCGTGCAGTTGGCGGTGTAGGCTTATTGTTCTTTGATATTGCTGGCTACGTGGCTCAGCAGTAACGATCTTGTCTACTGGGCCCAAGGTTGCAGGTTCGTATCCTGGCGCAGTCAGCTGGCATTTGAGGGAGCGCAAATGTGAGGGAGCCGTGTCAAAAGATTTACTGGCACATTAAAGATCCCCTTCGGGGAAGAATTCCGGCATCCCGGCGTCTCTAATAGCCAGAGTAGTTAAAAAGTGCGTAAAACCAATAACATTATTATTTATTATTTGTTTGAAGTTATCTCATTTGAGGGGCATGAACATCGTGGTTATGTATCCCTGTGTACTAGGGTATGTAAGGAAACTATATGATAACCTGTGTCATTGTGATGTCTATACCAGTGTGTGTTTAGCTCCAATAGAGATCAGGATTTAGGTACGAGGCAGTCGTGGCCTTAATTCAAGTGTTGAAGGGAACTTACTTGAATGCTAGGCGGAGGAATGTAGTCGCCGAGAACGTGGTGCCTTGTTGAATGGATGAGAACCAGCGATATCAGCCTTCATAAAAACTTTGCACCATAACTTCCGAGCGCAGTGTCTACTCGTCCTACTGAGTGCGCAACGGGCCGATATATTCTGCCGAGTAGTAAGCAGTTTGTCATGGTAACTAATGACGTCTGTGTGCAGCAGAGCCCCTTCCCCTCGTTTTTCACCTCACCCCGAACTCACAATCAAGTGAGCTCCCATATCTCCTACCCCGGCATTCGACTGTATTAGAAGCGGGAAACCACCTCCGTTGCGACACAAGAATGCTAGTCACTACAGCATGAGGCGGACACTTTTAACTTTTGTATTATATGTCAGGATGTATGGGAAAAGGGAGTTCGTTTAACCCATAACCTTGCTATATGCACGAATGCCACTTACCTATTTAACTCCTGTGGCTTTGCGGGTAACCCTTGGTTGGTCGTGTATCAGGACTGAGGCAGTAGGGCTGTTGAGATGATTGCTGACCTCCTGTAAGCCGAGTTATCACGGAGGTTGAACAGGTGTTTGCTACAGCGAGAGATCGATAGTCAAACATGACGTCGTAAACGGTCGTCCTAATGGAGATGAACGCCTCGAGAAGGATATACATGCTCTCCTAATCTTGGTAAAGCTCGTGACAGAGACACCAAAACGGCAGCATTCATAAGGCAGCGAGCACCCACACACGTCTTTGGTGAGTGGGTAGAAGTAGGCGTTTACGAAGCCGTGTATAAGTGGGCAAGTGACTTCTGATATAGAATAGCAGAATTGCAATAATTTTGTCTGGGGCTTTAAGAGATTTTCTGCTGGCTCGTGATGTAGGGCTATCACATTTTCCTCCTAATAGGAAGATCCAGTTTGATTACCTCTTACGCGAGGGATCTAAAATGGACATAACGCTGGAAGGGAAATCACTTAGCCTCGTGAGGGCAATTAAGTATTTGTCTGATCTGAGAAGTAATGCTCACTCTGAATAGAGAAAATCCAATTTAGGGACATAGCGGGTATAAGTAACAAGGCTATCACACGTATAACAGCGTGCAGTTCAATGCCTGGAAAATAATAATACATAATTCTTAATATTTTAGAGCAATAACAGCGAACTTTAATACTGAGGTGGAATCTTATGATTAAAGCAACAACAACAAAAACAATGATTCCATGCATTTCAAATGGCGTTTGGTCGTAAGATTGAATTTTCAAATTAATTTCTCAGGCATTTAAAACGAAACAAAGCAAGGGGGAAGTATCACATAGCCTAGTTGTATAATGAGCGATCCATATAAACCTGAACTGAACCCCTTTAATGAGCCATGACATTTTAAGAAATAATAGGACACTTTGGGAGATGATAACACACAATTCAAAAATTGCATACATACAAACATACATAAGAAAAAGTCCGGAGAGGTTAGATCAGATGATTGGAGATGGAGGGGGGGGGGGGGGACACTTATTTTCTTGAGATTATTCTATCACCAAAGAAACTGGTTACAATAACTTGTTGGGAGATTCCTCACAGTAGATGTTGGAAGTGCATCCATACACAAATGAACTCGTTTCACCACATTCAATGACGTTCTGCGTAGTGTATCTTCACCAATGTTGTTTATTTCGTGTCTAATGACCTCTCACGCTGTTCAGCAGTTATCCGATGTTTATGTATGTTCACTCTGCCTTTGAGATACCCACATAAGAAAAAGTCCGGTGAGATTGGAACAGGTGATCGGGAGTAGGGGGGAGGGGGGGTCACATTTTTTTTTCTTAGATTATTTGGTCACCAATGAAACTGGTTACACGTTGCATGGAAGCGTTAGACGTATGACACGTTGCTCTATCTTGTTGAAAAGAACCTTATGTCAGTACGACGTCATCCAGTTGCCCCACAAATGCTGGACAGAGGAGCACGTGCGCAGAAACAGTCAACAAACTTGCCAATGTGTAGTGGAACTGAATCTCCCAGAGCCACTGAGACCATTAAAACAAATTTCCCGTTTGTACGAGCTTTCAGAGAGAAATTGTTGTTGTTTGAGTCTTCAGTCTTTTGACTGGTTTGATGCAGCCCTCCATGTCTCCCTGTCCTGAGCTAATCGTTTCATCTCTACATAGCTACCACACCCTACATCCGAGACAATTTGTTTAACATATTCTAACCTTGGTCTACCCCTACAGTTCTTGTCCTCGACCCTTCCTTCCATAACTAAGCTTGCTATTCCTGGGTCTCTTAGTATGTGTCCTACTAACCTATCTCTTCTCTTCATTAGCAGTCGCCAGAAACATCTCTTCTCTCCCACTCGTTTTAATACCTCTTCGTTTGTAACCCTATCTACCCATCTGATCTTCATCATTCTCCTGTAACACCACATTTCAAATGCTTCAATTCTCCTCTTTTCTGCTGCACCAATAGTCCAAGTTTCACTTCCATAGAGTGCCACGCTCCAGATAAAGGCTTTCAAAAATGACTTCCTAATACCTAAATCTATATTCGATGTCAACAGATTCCTTTTTTGTAGAAATGCTTTCCTTGCCTGAGACAACCTACTTTTTATATCCTCTTTGCTTCGTCCATCACTGGTTATTTTGCTTCCTAAGTAACAGAAGTCTCCTACTTCCTTCAGCTTTTCACCTGCCAATTTGATGTACATAGAGGTTTCAGATTTATTTCGGCTGCATTCCAGTATTTTTTTTTTTACAATTATTAATTTAGAAATTAGAGAGAAATTATGATCCATTAAAGTTGTTGAGGTTTATATGGAGCACTGTGTACCTCACTGAAATATACGTAAGTTACAAGGCCTTTGCAACTGACTATACGGCACATATGCGACGTTTTGTGCAGTAGAGACTTTCCCCCTGTATATGTAATTCCAATATTACGTATCTATCCAGAAAAGAGACAGAGTAAAGTAGAACGAAAGCGAAAACCGTAAATTATCATGTGCATGTTCACACTTCATTTTAACACTTAATAAAAGTTTTCTCATTTTCATTAAAGAAATCTGTTTCTTGGTTTTGCGCATTCTTCATTTAGTGCACGTAAAGCTGGAAAAGTTGCGCGGAACTTCACTAAGTTATGAGTCCCGCCAGAGCTTTGAGGACCCAGGCCTGTGTGTGTGTTTTCGTTTCGAGTTCATCACCATGGAAATTAGGCGGCGTCTTGGTAAAAGACAAACGATAGAGCAGGTGCGAGCCTACGCCGAACATTGACCAGGGTAGCAATAACCCGTCTCCTCATCGCAAGCCTGTATCTGCCAACGGAGTACACAAAAGCCTAACAAGACAACATATTGAAGGAAGCACCCGTATAGGAGTAGTCAATGTGGAAATAAGTTAATGCTCGTATACACATTACACAGACCTGCATAAATTAAACTAAAATTCTAAGAGTATTTTAACAATAATATTTCTCTCTCACAACAGATAAAATAGATTTACTAATTCTACTCGACAGATTCCCGTTCGCGTTCAAATAAATTCAAGAAATCAATCCTTTGCACAGCTTCGTGGCTCTCTAATGCATGTCCGCCTCGTGGCTAGCATTCTTGGCTGTCACCGTGGAAGCGGTAACGTTCTCGCCTGTGTTCCCAAGGTTGCAGGATTGAATCCTGACGCAGCTAGTTGGCATTTGAGGGTGCGCGAATGAGAGAGAGCTGTATCAGTAGATTTACTGGCACTTTGAAGATCCCCTTCTGGGCAAACTTCCGGCGCTCTGGCGTCTCTTAATGCCACAGCAGTTGAAAGGGACGTAAAACCAATAACATTATTAATATTTTCACCGCGGACGGCCGGGTTCGATTCCTGGCTCTGGCAAGAAATTCTATTCTGGTCTGAGGGCTGGAACGGTGTACACTCAGCCTAGTGAGGCAAAACTTAGAATAGGCGGGTGGATTACTACCTCAGCCATCCTGGAAGTGGTTTTCCGTGGTTTCCCACTTCTACCCCAGGCAAATGCCGTGATGGTGCCTAACTTAAGGCAACTCCTACCCAAATCCAACCTCAATTACACACACTAGTACACACATCACAGTGACACAGGTTATCCGACATGTTATAACACACCCAAGTACACGGAAATACATTACCACGATATCGCAAAGCCCCTAAATAATCAAGAACAAGGAAACTCTTTAATGTATTAACGAACTCTGTTATCAAAACGCATTTCAAGAAATAAGCTGTCTAACGTCACGATTCCTGAGGGACTACGATACACCTCAAATGTTGAATTCGTAGACCAAGAATGTGCTTACAATCGAAAATCTTCTGTAGATATTTCTTAGATAATATATCCGTAATACGCCGTCCGTTTTATAATACTTTTAGTTTCCAAGATACAAGAACCTCAGTGCAACTGATAGTAGTCGGGAAATCAAGTCACTCTTGTACTTGTGTTAATATTAGAACACATCATGATCCACATTACAATTATGTTAGTTTTTAAATATCCTGTTATTTATTTTTACAATAGATTTAATGATTTATTGGGTTGCTTATTTCTTTAATTAATATATTTGAATTAGTATTACTTAGTTTGTATATGATATTTTAAGTTATATAACTCCTACCTTTGCTGTTTGCTAATTGTCAAATTTAGTTATAATTAGTGTCATTCCTACTTTCTCTTATTAGCTGTTAAGCTAGGTTTAGTTTCTCTTTACTATATTTTAAACCAAAACAGTGTATATACTACATAAAAGGGCTCATTGTCTCAGTGGCAGTTCTTTAATAATAAATTCTAATAAATTCAAAAAGGAAGATTTACTGTTAGCAACTTGGGCCTCATAATGGATAGCACACTATCTTAGACAGAAGACATACAGTATCGAACAGTAAATACAGCCGTCTCGATCATTCACTAACTACGACGCAATATTGAGTACATGCCATTCACCATACTAAATTAGTCGTGCAAACGTTGGTATATCCTGTTTCGGAGTACTGCTCAATGATCTTTCAGAGACGCGGAATACAGAAATTCAAGGTACTCAAAATGCCTCTGATAGATTCATTCTTGACGTTCGTAAAGAGGAGCATATAACACCATTCTTCATTCAGCTACAGTAGCCTAGACTAAATGAACGAAGAATGCCGGCAATCACATTATTGATCGTAAATATTCTCAGTCAGAAGTCCCCGTCATATCTGTACAATGTATTTTGTCAAATGAAAAATTATCACGTATGAAGCAAGAAATATACCGGGTTCACATTGCAGATACCTTACCATCGTACTACTAACTACAGCAAATAATTGATGTATTGTGTATCACACTCAATAGTCAGGAGACACCTTACTGACGTAGTACTGGATGCCATGAAGGGATATTTTTAGATTGTTATAGAGTTTTTGCAATCACATAATGAGATTTAATATTTAATCTATTGTGTATTTGTTTGTTTATTTTATATCATTGATTGCACTGTTACTTGTTGTTGTGAAAGATCGGATGGCATGCAACAAATAGTCCTATTCATGTACTATCTGAAAACAAACAATTTATCGATCTCTCTACTTGTCTCTATATTGGGAGTTAATATTTCAAAATATTAAGGATCTGATTTGATATCTTCTACGAGCTAATGTTTGATAGTATTTAAGATTCTTTCCAAGCTAATATTTGAAAATACTTATAATTAAAAGCTAATGTTTGATAATATTTATGATCTTCTACAAGCCAATGTTTGAACATTCCAAGAAGCATTGACGAACAATTTTTGATTATATTTAGGATTTCGTACGAGCTAGTATTTGAAAATAGGCTAATTATCATCCTTTACAAGTTATTATTTGAAAATAATTGTCATTATTTACAAGCTAATTTTTGAAAATAATTATCATTCTTGACGAGCTATTTTTTGAAAATAATTATCATTCTTTACAAGTTATTATTTGAAAATAATTATCATCATTTACAAGTTATTATATTATTTGAAAATAACTATTATCATTTACAAGTTATTATATTGTTTGAAAATAATTATCATCATTTACAAGTTAGTATATTATTTGAAAATAATTATCATCATTTACAAGTTATTATATATTTTTTAATAATTATCATTATTTACAAGTTACTGTATTATATTATTTGAAAATAATTATCATCATTTACAAGTTATTATATTATTTGAAAATAATTATCATCATCTACAAGTTATTATATTATTTGAAAATAATTATCATCATTTATTTTATTACGGTATGTTTTTTGAAAATAACTATCATCATTTACAAGTTATTATATTATTTGAAAATAACTATCATCATTTACAAATTATTCTATTATTTGAAAATAATTATCATCACTTTCAAGTCATTATATTATTTGAAAATAATTATCATCATTTACAAATTATTATATTATTTGGAAATAACTATCATCATTTACAAGTTATTATATTATTTGAAAATAATTATCATCATTTACAAGTTATTATATTATTTGAAAATAACTATTATCATTTACAAGTTATTATATTGTTTGAAAATAATTATCATCATTTACAAGTTAGTATATTATTTGAAAATAATTATCATCATTTACAAGTTATTATATATTTTTTAATAATTATCATTATTTACAAGTTACTGTATTATATTATTTGAAAATAATTATCATCATTTACAAGTTATTATATTATTTGAAAATAATAATCATCATTTACAAATTATTATATTATTTGGAAATAACTATCATCATTTACAAGTTATTATATTATTTGAAAATAATTATCATCATTTACAAGTTATTATATTATTTGAAAATAACTATTATCATTTACAAGTTATTATATTGTTTGAAAATAATTATCATCATTTACAAGTTAGTATATTATTTGAAAATAATTATCATCATTTACAAGTTATTATATATTTTTTAATAATTATCATTATTTACAAGTTACTGTATTATATTATTTGAAAATAATTATCATCATTTACAAGTTATTATATTATTTGAAAATAATTATCATCATCTACAAGTTATTATATTATTTGAAAATAATTATCATCATTTATTTTATTACGGTATGTTTTTTGAAAATAACTATCATCATTTACAAGTTATTCTATTGTTTGAAAATAATTATCATCACTTTCAAGTCATTATATTATTTGAAAATAATTATCATCATTTACAAATTATTATATTATTTGGAAATAACTATCATCATTTACAAGTTATTATATTTTTTGAAAATAATTATCATCATTTACATGTTATTATATTATTTGAAAATAATTATCATCATTTACAAGTACGGTACATGAAAGGAGCCTCCCCGAAGATTGCGATTACAGATGCTCAAGATATAAATAGCAATCGGGCGTACCCTGGGCAACGCCAGAGAATAACACGAACAGTCCTGGCGGCAGATCCTTTCACACAAGAAACATCAAAATCTCATTCCTTTTCAGGGCCACAATTAACAATCATTTCTGTTAACATAGAGGGCATATCACCAGCCAACGAAGAACTGCTACAAGATTTATGTAGACAACAACAGTGCCATATACTGTGCATACAGGAGATCCATAGGAGCTGCGAAATGCGTAGACCAAAGATACATGGAATGCTTCTTGCCATTGAAAGATTGCACGACAAATATGGAAGCGCTATATTTGTTCACTGTCAACAGCATTCACGGCAAAAACTATATTGAAATTCTTACCATAGAAACAAATGATTGCACCATCTCATCAGTGTATAAACCACCTGGCGCTGAATTCACTTTTACCCAACCAACTAATTTCCAGAATAAACATGTGCAGATTGTCATAGGTGATTTTAATAGCCATAGCCATGTTTGGGGTTACAGTTATGAAGATGAAAATGGGACTGCAGTACAGGAATGGGCAGAATTAAATCACCTTGCTCTCATTCATGATGCAAAACTACCTTCTTCATTCAACAGTGGTAGGTGGAAACGTGGTATCAACCCTGATCTCATATTCAGTAGTAGTAGTATCAACCATCAATGCGTAAAATCTGTCTGTCCCCCAGATCCTAATTCCCAGCATAGACCTATAATGTGTCAAATATTTGCTGCTATAAGACCTCAAAAAGTGCCTTTTCGTAGGAGATACAATTTTAAGAAGGCAGACTGGACGAACTTCACAGAACTACTGGACGTCGAAGTATCTTCAATTGACCCAATACCTGAATCCTATGATATCTTCACTACAGCTGTAAAGAAATGCTCAAGAATGTATATTCCTCGTGGATGTAGGACATCTTACAATCCCGGCATTACAACAGAACAGTCTGTCCTACTGAAAGAATACACCAATTTATTTGACGACAATCCATTCAACGAAACAACGGTGGAAGCTGGAAATAAACTTATCTCGTCTATAAAGGAGACGAAAAGGATCCATTGGATAAGAACCATCGATGATCTAGACTTGAAAAGAGACAGTCATAAAGCATGGAGACTTTTGAAGCGTCTAAGCAATGACCCAATTCATGCCACTGAACACTATAACATTACTGCAAATCAAATAGCACACCAACTACTGCTAAATGGGAAGGTGGATCACAAATCTAATCTGCCTAGATCACGAAGAGAACAACTTGAGGAAAATGGCATTATGACTCCATTCAACATGTTGGAATTAGAGAAGGCCATCAAACAGAGCAAAAGCGGGAAATCAGTGGGCCTGGATGAAATTCGAACTGAACAAATTAAGCATTTCTGCACAGAAACAAAAAAAAATGGGTTCTGCAACTTTTTAACAACTGCATAAGTAGATGTCACATTCCAAAGATCTGGCGTAAGAGCCGAGTGATAGCCTTGCTGAAACCTGGCAAAGCAGGAAACAGCCCAAGTAATTTTAGACCGATTGCTCTTCTGTGTCATCTTCTTAAATTGTTAAAAAGAATGATCTTAAATCGCCTTATACCCATAATCGACCCTTTGCTTATACCACAACAAGCTGGATTTCGTCCTGGTAAAAGTTGTACTGGACAACTGTTGAACTTAACTCTGTACTTAGAAGATGGGTTTTGAAGCTCACAATGTAACTGGAGTGGCATTTGTGGATTTATCAGCAGCGTATGACACTGTCAATCATCAGATATTACTAACTAAGCTGTACAATCTGACTAAGGACCCTAGCCTAACCAACTTCATTTCCACTATCTTGCAGAATCGCAGGTTCTTTGTTGAGTTTCAAGGACAACGTAGCAGATGGAAACCACAGAAGAATGGTCACCCTCCAGGAAGTGTGTTGGCTCCAATATTATTTAACATTTATACAAATGATCAACCTATTGAACCAAACTGCAGGAGCTTTGTGTATGGTGATGATCTTGCTTTGGCTACACAGTGCAGAGACTTTGTATCAGTGGAGAGCAATCTCAATAATGCCCTTGAAACCCTCTCAAGATACTATACTACAAATCATCTCAAACCTAATCCATCAAAAACACAAGTATGTGCTTTTCATCTGAGAAATAGGGAAACCGAACGTACTGTAAGTCAAATGTTGTATGGTCATGGGTTACATTGGAAAACTGTTACACTCCAAAATACTTATCAGTAACACTCGACAGGTCTCTCACATACAAGAAACATTGTATGAACACTAAGCATAAAGTTTCCACAAGGAACAATCTCCTCAGAAGATTGGCCGGATCGCAATGGGGCAGCCAACCAGCAACCATCAAATCTTCTGCAATGGTATTATGTTATTCCACCGCAGAGTACGCATGTCCTGTTTGGTATAACTCAGCTCATGCCAAACAGGTGGATGTGGTTCTCAATGATACGTGCAGAATAATAACTGGGTGTCTCAAATCCACTTCAATTGAATGGCTTTACCACCTCGCCGGGATAGCACCACCTTCTGTTCGAAGAGAAATATCAGCGAACAAGAAAAGTAAGAAGGTGGAGCATGAAGGAACTCATCCGTTATATGGAAGCTTGTAGTTTAACGTGACCGTTAATCTCGCGATCATAAGCCACGGGACCTCCGTTTTACGTGGAATCCGAACCACAGGACATGGCATTTCACATAGAAAATCTCACATGCATTGACCGGGAATCGAACCCGGTCCGCCTTGGTGAGAGGCATTCAGCTAGACCGCCGTTATATGGGTACGAATTACAAACACCAAGACTGAAATCTAGGAAGAGTTTCCTAAAAACATCAAAGGAACTTACAACCACCGAGAAAATGCTAGACTACAATCTTGGAAACCTAAAGGTCTTCTTCCTGGTGGCTGTACAACACCATCTGAAACTTTACCACCGGGTCATAACGAGGCATGGATGACATGGAAATCGCTAAATAGGTTGAGATCAGGAGTCGGCAAATCAAGAGCTAATATGGTGAGATGGAACTACGCTAAAGACGGAAACATCAAGTGTGATTGCGGAGAAGATCAGACTGTCGACCACATGATTCAATGTCGTATGTGTCCAACCACCTGCACAACGTAGGATCCTCACCTAGCCTCAAAGAATGCACTACAAGTCGCCAAGTTCAGGTCTAATTGTATTTAGTGAAATGTTTTGTATTGTGTAACATGTTTCTGATACGAGAATAATAATTTACAAGTTATTATATTATTTGAAAATAATTATCAACCCTTAAAAGTTATTATTAGAAAATAATTTTAATCCCTTACAAGTTATTATATGAAATCCTTATCATCCTTTACAAATTATTATTTGGATATATTTTTATGAAAATGAGCAGGATTTGAAAATTGTCAAGACAAGAATTCAAACATGCTGGAATCATTATGTCTACGCTAGAGGCTAGCAGGTTTACTGGAAAGAAGTAGATGTACTTATACGTTGCTGTGCACGATTCAAAATTCATGAGAAAATGTCGGGAATACTAAATTATAGCCAGTGAGTTAGTTGGTCAAGATAATGGAAATTCGGTGAGCCGAGAGAAGATATTTGTAGGCGGTCAAGCCACTGGAACACGACGTGGGGCGGCGTGAGTTAGCCAGGCATGGTAGCGTTCCGGCACGGCTGGTGTGCTGCGAACACTGCCTCATGATTCATGGGGGGCGCGCCCACGTCGCTACTGTGCTGCTCTGCCTCCACTTAAAGATCAAACAGCAGTGCTCAACTTAGAATACTCGGAATAGTTTCATAGGAAACTCTACTTGTACAGTTGAAACAAGTAGTACCGTGAATAACTAAATAGCCTATTTTCATCTATCGTACTTATGTTAATTGCATCTATCAACTTACAACATTTCAGTTTGATTGCTGTAATAAATTCGTAGACATTGATAACCGTCTAAATATTTTGAATGGTCGTCATGTTGGATTTTAATATAGGCCATAGAGTTATATACAGTACCATTATATGACGATTAAAGTTCATTATTCGAACGTTGACTTTGATCGCATGATTAGGACACAAGAAATAAAAACTTCATTTTAATATTCCGCACAGCCGCCATCTTGAGGTTATGTAAGCAATTGAACTAAATTAGATGTCAGTGCATTACAATGAGTATAAAAATTTGCTGTAGACTACCAAGTTTCACTGCGTACGGAAGGTTAAATCGCGAGAAAAGTCTATTTATATGTTTCAACTTCGCTTGGCCACCATGTTCGTTTTGTACTTAACAGGCTTTGAAGGTCACATAGCTGAATTACTAGTAGTAATCTTTATCACCGTACAACATTTCAGGGTGATATCAGTAGTAGTTTCGGAGATATAGAATGCCGGTGAAATATTTCAGACAGCCGCCATTTTGGTTGGTGAGACGTAATAAAATGAACAGGGCACGGTCGGGGTTGGAATAAATAGTAGTATGACCTTACCGAGTTTCATTGAAATCGCAACAGTCTTTTAGATGTTATTGAAAAAGGAAGGAAGGGAAGCTTGTAGTTTAACGTGACCGTTAATCTTGAGATCATGAGCCACGGGACCTCCTTTTTACGTGGAATCCGAACCACAGGACATGGCATTTCACTTCGAAAATCTCACATGCATTGACCGGGAATCGAACCCGGACCGCCTTGGTGAGAGGCATACAGCTAGACCGCTGAGCCACCACGCCCCCTTAGATGTTATTAGGGGGACACACACGCATACGCACACACACACATACACACACACGGACAAAAATTATCCCATAAGCCTAGTTTTAGCCTATTTTCATTTATAAATAATAGGCTTATGAGATCACCTTTTGTCCTTGTGTCTGTGTGTGTGTGTGTGTGTGTGTGTGAGGATTTTTGTGTGATCCCCCTAATAACTTCTAAACGGCTGGAGTGATTTCAATGAAACTCGGTAAGTTCATGGCACTATTTGGGGCGACCCCGACCGTGCCCTTCAATTTATTTTACGTTTCACCAATCCAACATGGCGGCTGTGAGAAATATTTCACCCGCATTCAATATCTCCGAAACTATTACCGATATCACCCTGGAATTTTGTACGGTGATAAAGGGAACTACTAGAAGTTCAGCTATGTGTCTTTTGAAAACCTGGTAACTACAAAAGCAACATGGCGGCTAAGCGAAGTTGCGACTTTTAAATAGACGTTTTTCGGGATTTAACCAACCAAACGCAATGAAACTTGGTACAGTATATGTTTATACACATTGTAATGCACCGACATCTAACTTTGTTCAATTGTTTATATAACCTCACGATGGCAGCTGCGCGAACTATTTCACCTGCATTCTATAGCTCAAAAATTGGTCCAAGACATAATTCCTTAAATTAAAAGATAAGTAATTTTTCATAGTTTTTCATTTCTCACTTCGTCAGTTTATGAAAGTGCGCATTTTTCAGAATTCGTACACTTTATAAGTGCCAAGGTAGACCATTCTTCGTGTTAACAATTTCGTCGAGGTCATGTTCGAAACAGTGCTGTATGGGTATTTCGAAAGATGCAGCGCATTCCGTTCAATCACTCTTATAGAATACGAATCAAATCCGACTATTGAACTTTGGGGCAGAAAATTAAAAGTAAACAAATGATTGTATGCGCAGAAAATAATCTCTGTACTGAAAATTGATGTCTGAACTGCGTCCAGAACTAAAAGTCTCCATATTTTTGTTAAGGCCTAAAGAAATAAATGTCTGCTGGTTGACTAACAGATAAGTTGAAGGGTTACTGAAAATAGGCTCTAATGGGTCACGTGCTGGCCTTGGCACCTCAATATATATTTAGCACTCATCTTGGTAACACTCGAATAAAGGGAATTAATTTGAAACTTTTGCACGGAAATGTCAAGATACGAGGGCTGTTTCTTTTTCAATCTCCGATCATGAATCTAAGTAAACAAGAGGCAAGCGGGAGCCAAGTACTATTGCGCAACGTCCCGTTCACAACCAGTGCAATGTGCCTACCGCAGCCCAGCTACGGACAATTGAACATGGCCGCTTCCATCGATACTACCGCCAGGGAGATGCGCAGTGTGACACGTTTCCTACAAGCAGAGTAATTCAAAGCGAACTAAGAAACAATGCTCTCGTCTGGCGTGGTTTTCATCCATAACAATGCACGACTACACTGTGCCATTGTGACAAAAGACTTTCTCAAAGAATTCAAGTGGGAAAATTTCGACCAATTGCTGTTTACTCCAAACCTAGCACCGAACGATTTTCATCTTTTTCGAGAATTGAAGGTATTGTTGGGCGACAACGCCTCGCCACCAACGAAGAACTTCAGGAGACTCTCCAGACGTATGCAGCCTCACTGGCGGCAGAATTCTTTGCAGAGAGCATTGGAAGGCTGGTGTCACGACACAACAAATGTTTCAATCATTTTGGCGATTATATTGAAAATATTTTTGTAAGTATTTAAACATGTATTTGAATTCGAATAAAGGCTATTAATATGAACATTTCATCAAATATATTGTACTAGAATTTTGTATTATTTCATTATTAAACGACAGCTGTTTTCTTTTTCATCCTCCTGTCGTCATCATCATCATCATGGCACTTCAAATGATTCGGATTCCTGTAGTATAATAATGAAATAATACAAAATACTAGTACAATATATTTGATGAAATGTTCACATTAATAGCCTTTATTCGAATTCAAATACATGTTTAAATACTTTTATAAATATTTTTTCCATGACGTCCATTTCTATTAGCTCTAAGAATTAAATTTTGAAAATACAAGGCTAAGTTTTATTTACTAATAGGCCTACCTTTTTTTGTAAAGAAATGCCCTGTTAAATGTATACCTATGTTATAGCAATGCGCCCCATGCTGATGAGGCCCCCATTGAAGGGTTAAACATGATTCAATAAACAGTATAAATATTATACAGGGTCTTAGACTCAAAGTGGGGCCGGCCACACGGACGACGCAGCGCAGCAAGTAGAAGGTCAAGCCAAAGGTCAGACGAGCACATTGCAACACGGAGCTGAGACAGTTGCGACGCAGGATCTGCTGAGTTAAGTTGACTTTGCTATTTTATTTATAGCCTATTTAAAGTTATAAGTGTTATTAGTTTATAACGTGTGTATGTGTTATTGGTTATTGTTTACGATGCGTATTTGGTTATTATTTAATTGTAATTGTGTTTCAAAATTTTCTAATGTGATATTGCTAACTGTTAAAGCCTATTGTTTCAATTTCTAGCTATGGGGAAAATTGAAAAATAAGGTTCATGCAACAAACCCTCGAACTCTAGGTGAACTCAAACAAAATATCACGAGATAAATTGAGGCTATCTCGGTAGATGAACTAATGCGTGTGAATTGAAATTTCCTTAGACGATGCCTGAAATGTGTAGATGCAGGTGGAGGACATTTACAACATCGTCTGTGACAAGGTAGAGATTTTTTTTTACTTTTGTTATGTGTTAATATGTATGGTTGTTATTTACATGCGTTTCCTACGGGTGCTCTCCCGACCCCAAACTCAGCGAGTTACCATGTGCTCGTCCGACCCTCCACGCGCCGCCTGGCCGGCCCCACATTGAGTGAAAGACCCTGTAGTATTAACATGTTTCAGTACGGGGTTGTGGTGGCGCAGCGGTCAGGCTGTATGCCCTCACCCGGTCAATTCATGTGAGATTCTCGAAGTGAAATGCCACGTCCTGTGGTTCAGATTCCACGTAGAAAGGTGGTCCTGTGGCTCATGATAGCGAGATTAACGGTCACATAAAACTACAAGCTTCCTTTTTCTCGTTCAGTACTAAGTAACTCTAGCTACACGTTAAGAGAACTCAAATTAAAATATCTTCATGAACCCGGGGAAAATGCTACTGATCACTCTAAGGCGCGACACGGTCACCACCTAAGAGCACTTTCACTATCTAAGAGCATCCAAAGACAATTCAATGTCCATTGTTGTAGTTTTACCATGCTTGGTACAACTCCGTTCTATGCAGACCAGTCGAGTAAAACGCACAGATCGATGAGCCCCACAGATCGGTTTATTTATTCATTTCAACTGATAGAGTTACATTGTACACTGTATAGCTAAATAGGTATCGAAACTAGTGGTTAATAAATTCAATAGCCAAGCGAGTTGACGTGCAGAATCGAGAGCAGTAGCCAAACTAGATTGCCATCATACAGATAATAGATTAAATACGGCTACAATCCAATGAATGGCAAATGGCCAGTAGTTACAGCTCTGAGAGGCCTCCCACAGCAGTTACAGGACAGCTGATGAAAACTGGTTTAAATGTAAGAACATCATGGCAAACGCTATCTTCCGTTTGAATGTTTACCCTCTAATTAATATGTACTTAGGCCTTGTATCTCTAACACATTCGTTACCCTAAATGTGTTTTATAGAAGTAATTCAAACGTCTTCTTCGCCATTCAGAGATAATGATGAAAAGATAATTGATTTAATATCAATAACATGAGTAACAATGTTAATAAGTAATCTATACTCTCTCAGGGACAGATGACCTCGTAGTTCCTCCCCTTAAAAAAACAATAACTAACTAATGTATACTCTGATGATTGAATTGCAAAATGTTGTAGTTCTGCTCCAATTCACGTTTCTTTCAATGACGTTTGAGTGGGTGTCTGTGTGGTTGTGATTGTTGATAGATAATAGTGTCTTTATGTTCGCGTTTTGTTGTTTTCCTTTTTTTATAATTCTAAATGTTAATGTTAACATAGCGCGCCTGCCTCTCACCGGGTTCGATTACCGGTATTATGGTAACCGTGGCCCAAAGTGTCTCATTTATCGTCCTTAATTGGCCCTTGTCTCTTCTTTCTTGATACCCTCATTTTTGGAGGGACCAGACTTCTCCCCTTTCCGCATTTTGCTCCAAGAGGTGAGTAAAAGAGAAGAATGAGCGCAGCCCACTATACAAAGTTCTGTGCACCCAGGGCAGCACTAATATGTCCATGCATTTTTATTTTTCCTTAGCTTTTAGTGCTGGGAGTGTCCGAGGACATGTTCGGCTCGCCAGTTTTGTAGCTGCTTCGAGACGGACACCCAATGGGTGAGCTACAAGTACCGTTGGGGAGGAAAGTTGGAATGGAAGGTCGAGGAGTAGGAAGGTAGCGGCTGTGGCCTATAGTTAGGGACGAACCCCGGCCTTTGCCAGGAAGGAAGATGGGAAACCACAGAAGACCATCTTCAAGGTTGCCGGCGGAGGGATTCGAACCTCCTCGCCTCCCAGATGTGAGCGACTGCTAGCAGTCATGCCTTAACGACCTCGGCTAACTCACCCGGTATGTCCATGTAAATTGGCGGCCTCGGAAGATTCTTGAACTGGGTCCATATGTTTATCTTCAGTGACTTTGGTGCGGTTCCTATCCCATTGCCACTTTTCCTCTTGCCTTTCATGGCTCTACATCCTTTCAAATCCCTTGTCTCTCCCTCAACCTTTGAGGGTTGAGAGCGTTTCGTTTTATTGTTCTTCTTCTTCTGTATTATTTAGCATGTCTATTTCTTGTTATTATTGTTGTTGTTGATTCATTTAGGGGCTTCGCCATATGGTAGTCATGCACTGGAGCTCCATGAATTGGCGGTTCGTGTGAAGTGAATGAGGATATATTTTGACTTGTTAGATGCTTGATTTATTGAGGCACTATGCAGACATGTTTCTCACCTCACGATATTCCTTGATTAGCGTAGTAATTGAGCCACCGAACCCTTCTCACACCTGTTCTTGTCATGTCAAGCGATGGCTGAAGATTGAGCAACTGCCTGTGTTTGAAGCTGCTTCTTACCTTCTCACCCCTTTGTAGTGCATTAGTAATTAGAAGTGTAGTTTAATTTTAGAGGTGTCTTCTACTAACATACAAATTTGCATGTCATTCGCCCCTGTATTTTCGTCAGACAGAGAACTTGCGTTATTTACAAAGATGTGTTTGGCATTAGCTATCAGTGATTACCTAATGTTTACTAAATAAATGCATAGATACCACTCGAAACTGTTCTGTGCTACGAATATTGCCTAGCTGGATCTTTGTGTCGCATAACACATGGATCTTTGGGAAGTTAGTTGGTTGGTTCCTCAGTTTAGAGCTGCGACAACGCGGTCATGTAGCCCCGTGTACTTTGGGTGTGTGTAGAATCTCTCTGATAGCCTGTGTTAATTGTGATGACTATTAGTGTGTGTTTTCTACTTTTAATTCAAGTAAGGACTGCAGACGATAATTTCAAGTAGTTTCTACTTTCGCTACCAAATGCTAACATCCACGACACCTAACTGTGAACTTCGCTACTACTAGATTCCATCGCAACCAGTGCCTGGTGACGAACGTTGGAGCTTAAGAGCATTACTCAAACCTAACTTAGAAATTTTGCTTCATACACGTTTAGTTAGTGGAAGGTTCTTTTACATGCCAATATATTATGATAAATCTATGAAATGGGCCCACTGGCTTTACTTCCCCTCCGAAGGAAGGCATACTGAGGGATTTTTTACGTTCTTAAAAATCCGACGACTTCGTCCTGGTTTGACCCCACAACATTGGGGATGGAAGTTCAGCATGCTACCACCTACGCCACCGAAGCCGCCTTTGGGAAGTGTTGGATGATAAAACACTTGACATGATGGTTCTATTTGTGGCGTGTTCATGTAGTGGATGAGTGATGGGATGTACAAGCACCAACATGCTTAGACCGGACCCAGGCTGTATCAGGTGCCCACTGCACCCCCCGCCATTACTCAAGCTGATATACTAGCTGTGAGGCACGAACATCGCTATACACAAAATACTTGCCTGTTTGTTGTTTATAATTCTAAGGGATTGGGGTATCTAAGTGCTCAGTCCCGTGCACTTGGACGTGTAGTCTATTGAACTTAAGTAGCTTTAAAGCTTTTCAGTCGCTCAACACACTATAATCCCAATAACTGCGACATTCAAAATTTATTTATTTATTTATCGTATGGCTTTTAGTGTCGGGAGTGTCCGAGGACATGTTCGGCTCGCCAGAGGCTGTAGCTGCTTCAATGCGGGCACCCATAGGGTGAGCTACAATTTCCGTTCAATTTCAAGTAGTTCCAACTTTCGCTACCAGATGTCACTGATACCTAGTGGTGAACGTTGGAACTTTGATGGAGCGTAACATCGAAATCTAACCTAGAAATTTAGCTTCACACGAGTTTAGTCTGTGGAAGGATCTTTTACAGGCCATAAATCTTTGACATGGGACCGCCGGCTTTACTTGCCCTCCGAAGGAAGGCATATTGAAGGATTATAATGCTCTTAAAATAAAAAATCCAATGGCTTCGGCCGGGTTTGAACCCACTGTTTTGGGCACAGCAGTTCAGCATGCTACCAACTACGCCATCGAAGCGGCTAATTAGTGCAGGTGAAATTAAATTTAAAAAATCGACGGTCAATGTTTTGTAATCTAAAAGTTGAAATAACAATCTGCTTTCATATAAGCCCTTCAAATCAATATGTTGGAGGTAATTCTTTATCTAAGCTTACAACAACATGGTCATCAGCCTAGTGTACTTTGAAATGTGAGAACATTTTATTATGACCTGTGGTTTGTGGTGACGGTAAGAGTGCGTGTAACAGTAATATTATTATTAATATCTAGAATTGGAATAAGTACACCAGGGATGGAACGAAGATACTATTCCAGCAATTATCTGGAAGAAGTGACTCAAGATGGCCACGGATAGGACTGGGATTTCATACTTAGAACTGTCTTCTTCCAGCATCCCTGTGGTGTAGGACTTAGCGTACACGCCTATGCTGGGGGTGTATAACGTAGGCCAAACCAGTCACGCACACGGGAGCGCTCCTAGAGAAGAGATGTGAGCCAATTAGACTTAAGTTAGGAGCTCGTTGGCATGCCTAGCACACCCCACATAATCTTGCCATAATAACGGATGATTGAACAGTACTGAGGTTAGGAATGACTAAGTGCTCTTTGGGCTAAGTGGGAGTGGTTTGATTCGTTCTCCAGCTTTCCTGAAAGTGGCCTTCTGTAGTTCTATTCCTCGTTTAATGCGTTGTATGTATTCGTCATGTCAGACAAAAGATTCCACTTGTGACAATACAATCATTATCATCAAAACGCTTCTAGTAGCCAAGATAGTGACTATGTGTGATTGACGATAGCATTTGGTAGCAAAAGTAGGAACTACTTGAAATTGATCGCCCGCTGTCCTTACCTGAATAACAGATAACACACACCAATACAGCCATCACAATTAACACCGGTTATCAGACAGATTCTACACACATCCAAAGTACACGGGGCTACATGAACACGTTGTCGCAGCCCCCAAAACTGAGGAACCAACCATCCATCAAAACGCCCAACCATCCATCAAAACGCTAAGATGTATGTTTCGTAAACTCAAGCTCTTAAACCACAGGTAGTTAGAACGTGTGGTTAGTGCCAAAATCTTCCAAATCGTCTCAATAGTACAGAAAAAAAATCTTGCATTCCTTGAAAAGTCAACAGAAATATATTTATTTGTTTATGAAGTATGTTTAAACAAACATACAAGACGATAGCTCCAGTCATAACTGTGTCGCGTCAAGCTCGCATAACAATAAAGCCTGGCGAGTGGTATAGCTTATACACATGGGGCGTTCACGAGTAACCTATAATAATGTTATTGGCTTTGCGTTCCTTTTAACTTTTGGCCATCAGAGCTGCAGGGCTGCTGGAATTTGCTCCTAAGGAGCACCCTAAGGAGCATTCGCGCACCCTCAAATGCAAACTGACTGAGCCGGGATTCGATCCTGCAACCTTGAGTTCAGCAGGCGGGAAAGCTACCACTGCACCACGAAGATGATAGTCCCTGCCAGAACTGTGTCGCATCGAGCCCGCATACCAAAAAAGCCTGGAGAGTGGTTTATACTCGCGGGAGTTCTCTCATGGGTCCGCTAGTAAACTTTAAAAGTGTAAACAAATTAAAAACAACGAACACAAATGAAAGGGCACTACTACCAACCATCAACTACAACTATACAGACTCGCCTCGAACATCCTGGAAGAAAATTACTTCTATTTTTCATTCTCATAGTCCCAAATGTACAAGAGACATTAAAATAATTATCTACAGAAAATTAAGCACAATCCACAGTAAACGGAAAAAGGCAAAAAACATAAATGAAAGGTTAGTAAGAAAAAGTTCGGATTTTGGAAAACAATAGTACAAAAGTGACAGCAGACGATCTAGAAAAACAACAAATTATTACATTACTTTAGTCGCTCGTACATTCAATCAAAAATTCAAACAACCATTCATTCATCGAAATATTCAATCAACCAATTAAACACAAATAGAAATGAATACAATTTACATTACGCAATTTTGCAGCCAGATTGAGGTGTTTCTCATAACAGCTGACACAGAGTCAAAATGAATAATCATCAGCACTTTTGCTCTCCATCAAGCTGTGACGTAAGGCCATGGCCGCCTCCTTTCCAATCTTCTTAAAAAAATACACATATGAGGCCTCGTTCACATGCCACAAGTACACACATTATCAGACTCCACACACAATTAACCTTCACATAGTGATGGCCAAGACCTTCCCAAGTCCTTTAGTGATGCAACTAGAGATGTGTTTACCTAGCATGTGGTTGTAATCCGATGTTCAGATGCCACAAAGTATTCTGGAAGAATGTACACATCAATTTTCATAATTAAACTTTTAACATTTCACATTTTGCCACCAGTCCTCTTCGTGTAGTTGTTCCCAAGGTTGCAGGATGGAATCCTGGCGCAGTCAGATGGCATTTGAGGGTGCGCAAATGCGAGGGAGCCGTGTCAGTAGATTTACTGGCACGTTCAAGATCCCCTTCGCGGCTAAATTCCGGCATCCCGGCGTCTCTAAGAGCCGCAGCAGTTAAAAGGGACGTAAATCCAATTACATTATTATGGTTACCTCTTCGTGTAAATACTCTCCCTCGTAGTAGGGGCGTGCTGGCACAGCGGTCAAGCTGTTGGCCTCTCACCAAGGTGGACCGGGTTCGATTCCCAGTCAATGCATGTGAGATTTTCGATGTGAAATGCCGTGTCCTGTGGTTCAGATTCTACGTAAAAAGGAGGTTCCGTGGCTCATGATCCCATGATCAACGGTCACGATAACCTCAAATCTTCCTTCCCTTTTTCTCTTGTAATAATGAAATTGTTCAGCACTGAGATGTTCTGTGTCAACAGGAATCTTACTTCTCATATGAAGCATTTCTAAAGCCGCAGAAGTTAAGAGGGACGCAAATCCAACAGCATTATTATTATTATTATTATTTATTATTATTATATGATTATTATTATTATTATCATTATTATTATTAATAATACATACTGAAGGCTTCTCAATTTTAGGTTATTATTGACTGTGTCAATTTAATATTAATAACCTGTGCAAGATATAGATTAGACTTAGACTTGGAAATCCCCACAGTTCAAAAAAAGAATGATTTTAACGACTTTCTTCGGATTGGTTAGAAAATTATTTCCTGAATGCAACCTGAGTGTTAGTAAAATCAATACGGAGTAGTAACAATAATATGTTTCAATGAAAAGCTTATCTGTAAGCAAATAGAGCTTATAAGCAAGTATGTGTTTATTATCAATTCTTGTAGCGTGGCTGTAAGACTGAACTCGTATCTTGATTAATAGCCCATTGTGCAAAAAGTGCACACATCAAACACTGGGTTTGACTTTCTTTCCATTGTTCCATGCGGGTTATGATGTGAATAAGATACTATATTGCAATAATTAGCTCTTGATGGTTATACAATGAAAACGCGCTAATTCGCTGGCAACGGAGGCTCCTTAACCAGCTCCGTGCTCTGACGCGTTCATCACATGTCAGCCGAAAATTTAAACATCAGTTTCTGCTCCACCCTGCACGCCAAATTCATTCTCTGAGCTGGCGAAATACTTGGCCACTACTGGATCCAACTATTCACAAAACAGGGATTTTAAGTGAATTGCGCTCAATTCGGATATGCAGGAAAGAAGGTTAGGCTACTACTGGACATTGCTCGTACAGAAAGACTACCTTGTTGCTTGGTGGGGAAAACACACAGGTCTGCTTGTTGATTTAACGCCCCTTTATTTTGCGAGATATTGCACTTCGAATGTTCCTAAAAAGTGATTCGTGTTCAACAGTAAATCTCATCATTTATACAGGTTATCAATATTAGCATTGGCTTTTGTACCCGAGCCTGGCATTCAAGCAGAAGCGCGAACAATCATTAACTTCTTCCAGAGCAACTTGTTATAGGATTACACTGGACAAAGGGATCGTGCAAATGATCTCAATTATGAAGCTCAGGCTGAGAGAGAACCTGGTGTAGCCACTAATTTTACCACTCGCGTTCAATCTGCACAAAATAAACACACCTGAACACCCGTAGAAATATTCTAACGGGTAATCAGTTATTGACTGTCATTCTTGATGTACCAGCTTCTTTCCAAGAAATTAGTTATGTTCTGTGGGCTCGAAAGGGGGACATTGATATCTTGTGGGTTCGATTGCTAACTCAAACGTTTTATAAGTGGTTTCCATTGTTTTTCATGTCATTCACAGACAATAGAATGGATGGTTAATAAGTTAAGGTCATGGTAGCGTCCTTCCAAATCCTACATTCAATAATTCCACATGGTAATTCTTGTACAAGACCCCAATATCACAGGTTATTAGGCTGATAACTCAAGAACACAGGGCAGATAATCACCATGTTAAACCTATAAATGGAAAAACCTCATTTTTTCTAGGATGACACAAACAATCTTATACGAGATATATTGCTGTTGTTGTTCGATTTAAGAGCTTTGTGACATCGTGGTCCTGTAGCCCCGTGTAACTGGGTGTGTGTGTGGAATTTGTCTGCTAATCTGTGTTACTGTAATGGCCGAATTAGTGCGTGTATTTGTAATTCATATGAGGATTGGGTATGAGGTGACCGTGGCCTTAATTTAGGAACCATCCCGGCATTTTCCTGGAGTAGAGGTGGAAAACCATTGAAAACCACTTCCAGGATGGCCGAAGAGGGACTTGAACCCACCTTTCCTCATTTTTGGCTCACAAGGCTGAGTATACGCCGTTCGAGCTCGCAGACCAGAATTTAATTTCTTGACAGAGCCGGGAACCGAACCCGGACCTAAGGGGGCAACAACCAAGATAAGATGAGAGAGGAGAGGCTCTTGGCCAAAAAGCACACAGATAGTCGACACAATAACATGCAGAGAAATATATTACTGGTTTCCGTAATCTCTTCACGGAAACATAACTTGATATCGTCTATTGGCACAGGCTAGAAAAAAATGTTTTTTCACTGAAGTTTCTGTCTCACCCATGCTATGATTATATTGGTGTTGATGTTGTTTGATTTGAGGGGCACAAACGTTGTGGTCACATTTGTCTGACAACCTGTGTTATTGTGATGACTATACTAGCGAGTGCATTTTTTATTTAGGTGAGGATTGTGAAGTAGGTGGTCATAGCCTTAAGTTAGTAACGATCCTGGAGTTTACCTGTAATAGAAGTGGGGGAAACGTCGTAAAATCACTTCCAGGATGGCTGAGGTGGGAATCGAACCCTCCTCTTTGCAGTTTTAACTCTCAAGGCTGAGTGTGCCTCGTTCCAGCCCTCGAACCAGAATTATTTTCCTTTTTGAAGAGCGGGGAATCAAACCGGACCTCCAGGATGAGAGCCAAAAATACTAGCCGCTAAACCACAAGGTAGTCTACGTATGATTATACATGAGCTTCTGAGGTAATGGGTGTTGCAATGACTGACGATGCTGCACTACTCATACATCAATGCTGTTACAATGGTTCAGTAATGAAATTAAGGACAATCTACTTCACTACTGACTTGGAGGCTAGATTTAGAAGAAAGCGATCATGGACTTAATTTAGGGACAGTCTTGGCATTGGCCTGGAGTAGAAATGGGGAACCACGGAATACCACTTGAAGGACAATGAGGTAGGAATCGAACCCACCCATTCTCAGTATCGCCACATCATGCGGAGTATACCTCGCAGACCAAAATTGAATTTCTTTGCAGAGTTGGGAATCGAACCCAGAATTTCAGGGTCTGTAGTCTCAATACGTACCCCGGGAGCTCACAAGGTGACATTAAAAATACGTGTCTAATAACGTAAGGAACGGTGATGCTTTTGGAGGATCGAAACCAGGCTACGGGTTGAGAGCTTTACACACAAACAAACCATATTTACTATTTCATAGTCGAAACATATGACATACATTCACACAAGTGGACGACTTTGGCATCAATTTGAATGAATCCATAGGAAGTTTCAGGTGTGTTCCCTTTTAGGACGTTCATGGAGTATGCAGCATTATCCATAATATTATCACCAATAAAAGTAACCAAAGACAGAAGCTGCACCAATTGGCCTAGCTTCACTACATAAGCTTGCACAATACGTTTAGTTCCAACGGAACAACTCTTTAGTACTGCTGCAATTTCAGTTTTCTCGAGCGTGGTACACAGCGTACCTATCCACCTGAAAGGAAAAGTTTACAAGACCATAATAAGGCCAGTGTCACTCTGCGGCACAAAATGTTTACCAGCTTCAACCAAATACGAACAAGCCCTCCATGAACTGAAAATGAAAATACTGCGTTGGTCCATGGGTGTTAAAAGGCTTGCCTATGTCAAAAATGAACACGTAAGGAAGCAAATGGGAGTTGCTTCAATAAATTAAAGTCAAAATGAGGATAGGTTGTCTTCCTTGGTACAGGCATGTCTAGAAGTGATGAGACTCTGTGGTAAAAAAAACGGCCCTGCGATATGATCCAGGAGAGCAACTAACCCATAGGTAGATTGGATGGATGGATGGATGGATGGATGGATGGATGGAATAAGCGAAGACATCCAGGTATGTCGTCTCAACATGAAGATGCTTTTGACATGAAGAAGTGTAGAACGACAACCAAGCAAACGGGCACTGCTCCAATGCGGGAAATACGCTGGAAAGAGAAAGGTACACAGGATAGTCCACAAATGTGTTGAAATTTAGTTGTTTGTATATTGAATGACAAACTCCTGGAACTACATTTAGATAATTGTGTACTTTCATCTAGGTTAGTTTGAAAAAATAGGGCTATCCTTGTTGGCTTTAAAAAGCTTGATATTTGAAGCTCATACATCTATGGTTATTATCTTAATTTTGAAATAATCAACTGTAAACTTGTACCAAACCACGTGGCTACTGTAACTTGCTATGTGCCAAACAAGCATAGTGCCGTTTAGAGTCCACTTCTTTAATTCATCTACACTCCTCTTTCAGTCACTGACTCTGGTAGGTTTCCATTCGAGAGCCTGAGAGACCTCGCAATAAACCACACTAAGATTTTAAGATTCTTGGTAGAGTAGAGCCAGGAATCTAACTCTAAGCATCTGGGATGCACGACATTAATGATACAAACTACATCATAAGGTGCTCAAGTAAATTATTGAATAAAGTGGCAAAATTCTAAAGCCTTGAGTGTATCAAATGTTTCATAAATTACGCCTATTAAAGCAGTTACATTCAAAAGCCATAAAAGTATATAAGTGTACCCACTGCTAGAGCCCATGGATATACAGTTGTCGATTGCTAACAGGAAGGTAACAAACGAATAATTCCACTCCACTCTCCATTCTTCACTGAGTAGCATTAGAACTATGACGCCAAACTGTGTGGGATTTCATAAATTGTATACAATTTTGATTGGCAAGTGGAATATTGTGCAGAATGAATGGTCGAATGGACTTAGTATGGATATATTTTTACAAATTAAAATTTGATTAATGTAATCAGTTTAGCTTCAAAACCTTATTGCATTGATCAAACCACACGAATTAAATTATTCCACCATTTATACGTATGACATTATTTGCCCCTTATTCCCGTAGTTTTAATGCCATATAGTATAGTGTCAGTATTGTTTATTACAGGGAAGGAACGGTTACACTTGTGAATAACACTACCTTACATTTGGTTTGGAGGTGTCTATTAGGGCTATGAACAGATTCCATAGCTAACAGTCATAGGCACGGCTCTTCATGGCTAAGGTGGATATTATCGTAATTACATTAATAAGCATGTAATTTCCATTATTTATTGCACATATTGTATAGTGTGAATATTGTATTCTATGAATCTGATCACCCGTTATCTTAAGATGCATCTGTCTCTATTGTCCAAATCTTCCCATGTCAGTCACGGGGATCTGGTGGATATTTACTTGTTTAGAATTTCCCAGATAGTTCTAATTTGTTTACGTTCTCAGTGTTGAAGCCAATTACTTAGCTCATAGGAATCTGGAATAGTATTTAAACGCAGTCCCCACACAGAGTGTCAGTCGTTTGGTCATCAGTGTAAATTCGTCTTGGGAGATGTAATGTGATTAAAGTGAATCACTGAGTGAACTCATCGATATTGTTGTAAGTGAGTGAGCCACAGATATTGATTTGTCATCATACATAAAACAATGAAAAAGGCAGACAACTATGAAAACAAATTCACGCGGTTCAATTTAGTAAATACGAATACATACCAAATCACCAATGTATTCAAAGAGCAAGGCATCAAAATAGCCTTTACGACAAACAACACAACCGACAAACATCTGCACAACAGTAATTTAAACAAATAAGAACCGTACTCGAAATCAGGGGTATACCCCAATAACGTGCCAAGAAATACGATATCATACAAATTACATTGGACAAACCGGCAGAAGAGTGGACACACGATTCAGGGAACACATAAATGTGATAAGAAGTGGGCACATTCGGCCGTATGTGAACTTATGTACGATGTACAGATTCACCAACATAATAACAGACTTAAAACGATACACCAAGAAACGAAAGGAAAAATCCTCGACATAAAGGAAGCCATCCTAATAACCTAAACGAACACACATTCTTGAAGAATTAACCTATCTTTAAGCTACTAGGAAATATCCCCCGTAAGAAACAGGGAAACAACATCAAGGGCAACATACTGTAAAGGGAGACGAATTATTTGCACCATATCTTTAATAAAACCAAGACCGACATTACGGCAGTATTAATGAGTTCAAGACGTTCCTAATTGACCGGTTGTGCTTGGAGAGCTTTCTTTAGCTTATGCATGGCGCGGAGCGGACATTGGTCTATAATATTTAAGGACGTACAGAATGCATTAACATCCACTATGCCAGTACGTTTCTAGACCTGGCTACCACATAAATATGTTACAGGTGAGACACATATAGACAGGCAGGAATGCGAAATCAGACAATAGAGTGGGGAGGGATAACAAGGGGGAAAGCCCGTACAAGGAAAATACCTTTCAGTCCAGTACGGATATCGAACAGTGTCTGAAGCTGTGCGAGAACGGACACTACCGTGCATCACCCAAATAACCTCTTAAGTTCTTTAAACCGTTTTCAAGTTACTAGCACCAACCCGTCCATTTACTAACCATTACGGGTTATCACACTATATAAGTAAAGCTTGAAGGTCAATAGCCACTAAAAATATCATAACAAAACCACATAAAACTAACAAATCCTGAGAAGTTGCGCAGGTTCACAATAAACCTCTGTAACTTAAATGTTATATATTGTAAATATCTTCACCCACATACTCGTAGACATAGATTTAAAAGCCTAACTGTAAGGGATCTGATGATGATCACTTGACGATAGAAACTAGTAATCCAAGTGAATTTATTGATCGCGTGTAATTTGTTACAGGCTTAAGGAATAACACCCAATGCAATTGGGTACAATCGTGTTGACTAAATGAAAAACATATAAATTGTGTTCAACTTAATAATCTATAGTAAATTTCTATTTAAAAAAATAAGTTTAAATATTTCCAAGCATTGTTAGTAGTCCATATGGTGATAAAAAGTCACCACATAATTTTTATTGAATCCTACTGCATAGCAATGTCGAAAGACAAAGAATTTCGAAAATTGCAAGTGGCTTTCATCATATTTACGGAACACCTTGTTGTGATCACACGATTGTGAGTTTCATCTTTCGTTTATGTTTATCCTCTTGCTTTTTATCTTTAGTGACAGTTCAGTAGTTGAATTAATCTAGCTCCCAAGTCTCGATAGAGGAACACTATCGATCATGCATGAGGAATGCTTCACAGCGTCCCAATCCACTTTAGTATTCTCAGGTGGTTATCGATGGCGTATAAATGTGTGGAAACGTTTACCAGGGGAAGAGTTACACGATCCCATGCGGGCTATGCCGCACACTCACCACTGTGGGATGATTTAATCCCCACTTCCAAGTACTAGTAGGTAAGCAGTTGTTAATCAAAATGTGTAAGTTAAAACCTAGAATATTTGAAGTAGTTCCAGAATGTTTGGTGCACTTTGGCATGGGGTTGCTCCTCAGTATCCTCGGGAAAAATAGAATGACCGTGACAGTGGTTGATATTTTAGTTTGGGCGTGCATTTGTATACAATTTACAGCAGAAATGGTTGTTTATCCTTATTGACAAAGTGATGCCTATACATTTTAACTTCTTGTTATTATGCGTTGCTCAACATGCTTAAGAATCGTTTTGATAGCCTTAATACGCTATGCTTACAATTTAACAACAATTTTGTTAGAACAAATTGAAATCTGAGGTAATTAAATTCTCGTAACAAGTGCTTCGCAAAAGCACTCACTAAAATCATGTGCTCTGGAACTTCATAAACAGGCGATCCATCAGCCGTCAGAAATCACGGGTCTTCTAGCTTTTCAGACAAGTGTTTCATAAGGAGACGTTAATATTTGAGGTTGTCCAACCATCGATAGAAGACGCCACGTCAAGAATAAGAAGAAGTTCTCTGGCGTAGGCCTTCAAGTTGTCCATCCCTTACCAAAGTGCGGGATAAATCGCCTAGGTATCCCGTCTCCAAAAGCAACAGTACTCTTACCGTAGTATCTTCAAGGCCTTTGCAGGTCAATTAATATAGAACACGAGTGCATACAATGAGGCAAGACGCCAAGAAACCCCAGAGTCATTATTCTTGTCTTCCTTTTATTGCTTTATTTCATCATTCGTTCTACACCTTATTCATGGCGGTCGTTTGTCAGTGGATGTAAATCCTGCTATATATATGGTGCTGTACTCATTTCCTCGTTGCGGGCCACCGCTCGTTGTGTCTCGGCGCCATCAGTCAGCGCCGCCTCGCTTATCACCGCAAAGCTCAACATGTGCTGCGAGCGGAGCCCTCACACCTCGCCGTATCAAAGATTACACTAAGGCTACAAGTATCTACAAAGGCTACTTGCTCCAGTCAATTTAAAGGATTTTGAATAGCAAAAAAGAGGGAGAGTGAAGTATTGTGCACTTAACTCCATGTCGGTTTCAAATATAACAAGTAGCTCCATGAAGAACTAAAGCCTATTTTCATATATCCTACTTACTGTGTGTTAATTGCCTCTATCAACATACAAAATTTCAGTTTGATTGTAACAGATTCGCAGATATTGAGAACCGTCTAATATTTCGGATGGTCGCCATGTTGGAATTTTATATATGTAGGTCTTAGAGTTATGTACTATTACATGAAGAATATTGTGTAGGTGTAGTATTCAAACTTCAATCGCATGATTAGTACACAAGAACTAAAAACCAGATCTTTAAATTTCGCACAGCTGCCATCTTCTGGTTATGAAAACAATAGAAATAAATTAAATGCCAGTGGATTAACATTTGTATAGCCTAAGCATTTACCGTACCGAGTTTCACTGCACTCGGATGGATAAATCGCGAGAATCGTCCATATGAATATTTATCTTTCCCGTCGCCGCCATGTTGGATTAGTGCTCACCAGGTTATTGAAAGTCCTATAGGTGAACTTATGTTCAAAGGCTCTATGAACATAAAGAATTTCACTTTGATTGCTGTAAAATATTCGTAGATATTGAGAACCGTCTAAATATTTCTGATGGTCGCCATGTTGGATTGTTAAATGTATAGGCCATAGAGTTATATATAATTAAAGGAAAATTATTGCGTAGGTTCATTATTCAAACTTTCACTATCATAGCACGATAACGACGCAAGATATAAAAAAATAATTTCAAAATTTCGCACAGCCGCCATCTTAAGGTTATGTAAAAAATTGAACTAAATTAGATGCCAGTGCATTACAATATGTATAAACATTTAATGTACCATATTTCACTCCGTTCATATGGTTAAATTGCGAGAAAAGTCTATTAAAGTGTTTTAACTTCACTTGGCCGCCATGTTCGTTTTGTACTCGAAAGGTTTTTCAAACTTAAAAATATATACTTTTAGTAGTTCCTTGTATCACCGTACAAAATTTCAGGTGATATCAGAAATAGTTTCGGAGATATAGAATAACAGTAAAATATTCCGCACAGCCGCCATCTTGAGGTTATGAAAACAATTTAACAATGTTTGTTATCAATGCATTACAATGTGTTTATACTTTTGCTGTACCAAGTTTCATTGCGTTTGGATGGTTAAATCGCGAGAAAAGTCTATTTAAAAGTCTAAATTTCGCTTGACCGCCATGTTGGTTTTGTAGTTACCAGGTTTTTAAAAGTCTCTTAGATGAACGCGTAGTAGTGCCCTTTATCATCGTACAGAATTTCAGGTTGATATCCGTAATAGTTTCGGAGATATTGAATGCTGGAGAAATATTTCGCACAGCCGCCATGTTGGATTGGTGAGACATAATAAAATTTGAAGGGCACGGTCGGTGTTGGACAAAATGGTGCTATCACCTTACTGAGTTTCATTGAAATCGCCCCAGACGATTAAAAGTTTTTAATGGGAGGCACACAGATACACAGACAGACAGACACACATACGCACACACGCACACACACACGCGCGCGCGGACAATAGGTGATCTCATGAGCCTTTTTTTTTTATAAAATGAAAATAGGCTGAAAATAGCGTTGAAGCCATTTTTATAGTGTTGCTTTATTAACAATTAATATTGTAGCTTTCAGTCGGTCAACACAGAAAAATCGATTTACTGGAATATGTGAAAAATAACCTCAAATACATTACAGTAGCTTGCCACGGTGGGTGAGTGGTTAACGTGTCGGACTGCCAACCACAAGCTTGCAGGTTCGCTCCTGGCCGTGGAAAGTGTTTTTTTTTTGAAAGGCGACAAAATTCACGACATGCATGTCATACGTTGTTGGCATGTTAAGGAACCCATTTCAATTCAATAGACCGTGTTCATAATGGCAAAATTAATCTCGGAATTTTCCGCCAACACAAAGTTCCTCAGTTCTCTACTAGAAAGCGTTATAGTGTCAAGGAGCTTAGATATCTAACCCCATTTACTTTTATAGCGCTCTAAGGAACTACGAAATTCGACTTGCAATCTGCATTTTAGGCGTCAAATAACAAAACTTGAACCCGACACCAAGGCCATACGATGTTATTATCATTATACACTAAACTCGCTCAGTACAGTATTAAATGTGTTACGTGCCACCCCCTAGTGGCACTTTTGTTAACTGGATTACGGTGGGTAGGAAGCACAACACCATTTACTGCTTAAAGAAATAATTAACTTTATTGTGGCCAGAAAATTACACTAATCAGCAAATACAAGCAATTAGGAGCCTTCTCCAGTTTCCTCAAGTCTCTTCCTTATGCGCTCTTGGCCCCTTTCACTTGCAACAGACCACAGAAGTTAATCCGTCCTAATGAGTCCGGTGGCCTTGGCAGAAGCTACCTGCCCCTCTTCCTCAGGTACAACAAATACAGTTACTTACGAGCACTTGATGTACGCTGTCCACAAGCTGGGAGAAACAATGTCACAGGATTTCGTAACTCGCACAGCACTTCGTCACCACACTTCTGTCGCACAAGATAATCGCTCGCACTAGCTCGTAAAACACAACAACAACCACTGCTTGACGGGTCACTCTTATATAGCCGGCCGGTGACTCAATAAATGCTTCTAGATCCATCCAGAGTCCACCGCTTCTCGAGGTTTCCAGCGCTGGTCCAGTCACGAATGTTCTGGACAATCCCTTTGTCCTAGTAGCCCTGTTGCATAAGGCGCGCGCAATACAGGGGGCAGGGCACAGCCCAGCCCTGGGGCAGTTGTGACTCACGCGGCGACTGATGACACAAACTCATAGCCGTAACACCACCCCCTTCCTAAAAAGGCTGATCGCCCCGATCAATCATTGGTCCGTCTGTGTCCCTCCGTAGGCTGCCAGGCGATCTCGATGCACGATCTTCATCTTCGCCCTCGGGCTCCGCTGGATCCTGTAGACGACATCGTTGATTCGTTTCACGACACGGTACGGGCCCTCCCAGGACTTCTGCAGTTTGGGTGACAGGCCTTTCTTCCGTAATGGGTTGAAGAGCCAGACCAGGTCGTTCTCGTGGAATCCTCCGGCATCCGTCTGCTGGTCGTATCGGGTCTTCATTCAGTCGGTCTCGATCCGCAGTTTCCTGCTCGCGAACGCGTGCACGTCCTCCAGTTGGTCGACCAGTTCTTGACAATACTGGCTTACCGGGATCGGATCATTCCCAGGTCGGCCGAAGGCAAGATCGACAGGTAGACGTAGCTCCCTCCCAAACATGGCCCGGGCTGGTGTGCACCCGGTGGCTTCATGCACGGCGGCGCGGTAGGCCAGGAGAAATAGTGGAAGATGCTTGTCCCAATCCCTCTGGTGCTCGCTGACGACTATTCGGAGATGGTTCTCGACGGTGCGATTGAATCGCTCTACCATCCCGTCGGACTGAGGGTGTAGCGGCGTTGTCCTTGTCTTCCGGATCCCCAGCAGCTGGCATAGGTTCTGGAACACCTGCGACTCGAAGTTCCTCCCTTGGTCGGAGTGCAGCTCCAGGGGTACTCCGTACCGGCTGACGAATTCCTTCACCAGGGTCTCTGCGATCGTCGCGGCTTCTTGGTTAGGGAGCGCATACGCCTCCGGCCATTTGGTAAAGTAGTCGCTGACGACTAATATGTAGCGGTTCCCTGCCTCGCTTAACGGGAATGGCCCAGCAACATCGATGGCCACTCTCTCCATGGGGCCACCTACGTTGTAGGTCTTCAGTGGACCCCGTCGTCTACGTCCTGGGCCCTTGCTGGCTGCGCAATCGTGGCACCTCGCGCAGTGGTTCTCCACGTCTGTTCGGCATCCGATCCAGTAGAACCGCTCTCTCAGCTTTCCAGGGTCTTCTTTATCCCTAGGTGTCCACCAGATGATCCTCCATGACCTTCCTTCAGGACTTCCTCCGTCATAGCCTTTGGAACGACGACTTGTTCCCGAGATGTCTTCCCGTCGGTGCTCTCCCAGGTACGGCAGATGAGGCCATCCCTTACAATCAGCGAGTCCCACTGTGCCCAGTAGGACTTAAACTTTGGGCTGCAGTCACTCACAATGTTCCACCCGGGTCTGGGGACACAGGCCCTCTTCCATTCGGCTATCAGTCCCAGGTCATCATCTTCCGCTTGCGCCCGCGTGAAAGATTCGCGGCTCCAGCTCCCTTGAAGTTCCACGGTAGTCCTTCGGCACTGTATCCCGGTGTTCTCCTCCCTTCGGGCACAGAAGGTGCAGTCTTCGGGGCACGGTCTTCGTGACAGGGCGTCGGCGTTAGAATGCAGTTGGCCTTTCCTGTGCTGAATCTCAAAGTAATACTGTTGAAGCCTCTCTAACCACCGCGCGAGTTGACCCTCGGGCTGCTTGAAGTTCAGGAGCCACCACAGGGATGCATGGTCGGTCCTGATGAGAAATTCTTGCCCGTACAGGTACTTGTGGAAGTGTTCAATGGTCTTCACGATGGCGAGCAGCTCCTTCCTGGTGACGCAGTAGTTCCTTTCTGGCTTTGACAAGGCCTTGCTGAAGTAGGCCACTACTCTCTCCTCGCCGTCCACTACATGCGACAGGATTCCCCCTATGCCAAAGTCGCTGGCATCGGTATCGACGATGAACCTTGTTCCAGGTCTGGGGTAGGCCAGAATAGGCGCGGTGCACAGAGCCTGCTTGAATTGTTCGAAGGCACTGTGGCATTCTGCTGTCCACGTGAAGAGTTGGTCCTTCTCAGTCAGGCGATGTAAAGGTTTGGTGGTGTCGGCGAATCCCCTCACGAAGCGACGGTAATAAGTGCAGAGTCCCAGGAAGCTTCGTAGTTGGGACTTGTCCTTCGGAACTGGCCACCCCCTCACATCTGCGGTCTTCTCTGGGTCGGTGCGCACCCCTTCCTCGGAGACGATATGCCCAAGGTACTGGACCCGCTTCTGGAAGAGCTGACACTTCTTGGAGCTCAACTTCAGCTGGGCAGCCCGTAGCTTCAACAAGATCTCCTTCAGGTTGCTGTAGTGCTCCTCGAATCTTCTCCCCAGAACGATGACGTCGTCTAGGTAGACCAGGCAGGTCTTCCAGTGTAGTCCCCTCAGAATGGACTCCATTAGCCTTTCGAAGGTCGCAGGGGCGTTGCACAGACCGAATGGCATAACGGTGAACTGCCAGAGCCCGCTGCCCACAGAGAACGCCGTTTTCTCGCGGTCCTTAGGGTGGACCTCCACCTGCCAGTAGCCACTCTTCAAATCCAAGGTGGAGAACCATCTTGACCCTGATATGGTGTCCAGCGTGTCGTCGATCCGGGGTAGAGGGTAGCTGTCCTTCTTCGTGACGTCGTTCACCCGCCTGTAGTCCACGCAGAACCTGGTGGAACCGTCCTTCTTCTTCACAAGCACGACCGAAGAACTCCAAGGACTATGTGATGGCTCGATCACCCCTTGCTCCTTCATCTCTTCTACCATCCGGTCGACTTCGGCTTGCTTGGCGAGCGAGACACGTCGGAATGGGGCCCTAATCGGTGCGCTGTCCCCAACGTCGATTCTGTGCTGGACCAAGCTTGTCCTGCCGAAGTCTTTGCTCCCCACGGAGAAGACATCCTGGAATTCGCGTAGCAGGTCCTGAAGTTGGCGTGATTGTTCCTCGTCTAAATGGTCCTGGGATCCTTGGTACAGCTTCTGTAGTTCTTCTGGCAGTGTGCGTCTTCTTCGGTTGTCCGTCTGCAGGTGTCCGTCCGTCGTGTCGGTGATGCGGGCAATCCAGGTAACGGGCTCGCAGACTCCTAGGTTGGTGTCCCGGTGAACCGTAATGTCGTAGTCGTTCAGGTTGGACAGGCGGACGTATGGCCGAGACGTCGTGTTGATGAGGGTCTTGGCAACTAGCAACCCTTTTGTCTGGATGTCCTGATATTTTGGCTCGATGACAGCCGCCACTCCCTCAGCAGTTCCGTCGACAATTACGGCAGCGCTGACTTTCGTCCTGGCGGGAACGATGACGTCTTCTCTCAGCCTTACTCGTCGTGCGGTGATGGACTCGTGCGCAGGTTGCAAAGCAAGTTCCTCACCTCCGAAGTGCATAGTGTTGGTACTCAGATCCAAGATGATGTTGTTCTGGTCCAGGAAGTCCAGTCCGATGATCACTTCATTTGATACGTCAGCCACAAGCACTGGATGCTTTATCGCCCGTCGACCAATGACGAACTCCAGTGATGCTTCGCCATGTACTGGTGCGGTCTCTCCGGTCGCGGTTATTAGCTGGAGGTTCCTTTGTGTGGGTTGCACTCTCCACTTCGGGATCACGGTGGGATTGACGATGGTCCTCGACGCTCCCGTGTCGATCAGCAGGGGCCAGCTCTCTCCGTTGACGACTCCGTCGACCATCAGGCTGCTATTGTCCCTCCGTAACTTCGTCACACGAACTTGGACTGCCGGGGCTTGACGACTGTCACAAGCCAACCTTTGCCCCCCTAGGCTGGCTGATACTTGCTTTCCTGGGCCGCGCGGTTTCTCTACGACTGACTGTCCCGACGGAAACCCTTGGCGGCAGCGATCACCGCAGTCCTTGCTCAGGTGGCCTCTCTTACGGCAGGTCCAGCAGGTCGGTAGTCCTCTTCCAGGCCGCCTCTCCGGATGTCCTTCGGCTACGTTTTTGTTGGTGGTACTGCGATTCTTGAAGAAACGGCTTAGCGCCTCCATCAACTCGTCGGTCAGGGGCTTGGTCTCGTTGGTTTTTACTGGTTCGTCGACGTCCACTTGACGCACCCGCGCGCGCATTCTAGATACCTGCTTTGCCGTCTCGAACTCAAGTGCGTGGCTCAGCGCATCTGCCAGGGTCTTATTGCGCGCGAGTCGCAGCGCCTGTTGAGTGTCCGAGTCCCGTAGCCCGTCGGTGAAAGTCTGCGTCGCTATCTGCTCCAGAAAGTCGGCCGGCGCTGTTGGGTAGGCGAGCCTTACGAGGCGTGCGATGTCCATCTCGAACTCCTGCAGGGTTTCCGCGTTCTTCTGTACCCGGGTCCGGAGCTGCATCTGGTAGGCCTGCTGAAGATGGCTATCTCCATATCGGGGCTCCATTTGGGCGATCAGTGAAGCGTAGTCCTGGGATCCAGTCGGGATGGCCTGAAGGACGTTAAGGGCGTCACCTCTCAGCGCTACAATGAGAGCTGTAGCCTTTTCTGTGTTGTTCCAGTTATTTATGGAACAGGCCGCCTCGAACTGACGTAAGTAGGTGCTCCACGGGACCTTTCCGTCGAAGGTTGGGGGCGCCACTCTGCTATGTCCCGTTCCTGATATTCCCGGTGTAACGGTGGGCGGGCGTTGGCGCAGCTCGGCAACTTCCTCTTGTAGGGCTTTGACTCTCTCATCCACCCCGGTCGGCGGGCGTCGGCGCAGCTCGGCGACTTCCTCTTGTAGGGCTTTGAATCTATCTTCCATCCCTGTCGGCGGGAGTCGGCGCAGCTCAGCAAATTCCTTTTGTAGAGCGTTGAATCTCTCCTCCACCCCCATCAGCGGGCGTTGGCGCAGCTCGGCAACTTCCACTTGCAAGGTGTTGAACTTCTCCTCCACTGCCGCGACTTCCTCACGTAGGCCCTGTTCTAATTTCCTTTGGCTCTCCTCTAATTTCGTCAGCAGACACTCTTCCAGATTTTTCTGGCCATCCAGAAATTTGGCGGTTAGGTCCTCTGCTAACTTATTCTGGCTGTCTTCCATCTGCTTCAGGTCCTCCGCTAACTTATTTTGGCCTTCTTCTAATTTGGAAGATAGGTCCTCTGCTAACTTATTTTGGCTGTCCTTCAGGTCCTCTGCTAACTTCTTCTGGCCATCCTCCATCTTGGTTTCCATGCCATTTAACTATTCTAGCAGTGCTGCCAATTTCTCCTGCATTTTAGTTGTTTGTCTTGTAAAGGGCATGCACTCACAGGAAAATTAGAGAAAATGACCTGCTCGGGTTTTGAAACCAGGACCGTCAGGTGTTGTGCTTGAGTTCGTAATCCGGCTTCTGACACCAGTTGTTACGTGCCACCCCCTAGTGGCACTTTTGTTAACTGGATTACGGTGGGTAGGAAGCACAACACCATTTACTGCTTAAAGAAATAATTAACTTTATTGTGGCCAGAAAATTACACTAATCAGCAAATACAAGCAATTAGGAGCCTTCTCCAGTTTCCTCAAGTCTCTTCCTTATGCGCTCTTGGACCCTTTCACTTGCAACAGACCACAGAAGTTAATCCGTCCTAATGAGTCCGGTGGCCTTGGCAGAAGCTACCTGCCCCTCTTCCTCAGGTACAACAAATACAGTTACTTACGAGCACTTGATGTACGCTGTCCACAAGCTGGGAGAAACAATGTCACAGGATTTCGTAACTCGCACAGCACTTCGTCACCACACTTCTGTCGCACAAGATAATCGCTCGCACTAGCTCGTAAAACACAACAACAACCACTGCTTGACGGGTCACTCTTATATAGCCGGCCGGTGACTCAATAAATGCTTCTAGATCCATCCAGAGTCCACGGCTTCTCGAGGTTTCGAGCGCTGGTCCAGTCACGAATGTTCTGGACTATCCCTTTGTCCTAGTAGCCCTGTTGCATAAGGCGCGCGCAATACAGGAGGCAGGGCACAGCCCAGCCCTGGGGCAGTTGTGACTCACGCGGCGACTGATGACACAAACTCACAGCCGTAACAAATGTATAATTTCAGAGATGTCAGTCAGTCACACGCCATATTTTTACCTTTAACATACTAATTAATTTAGAGTCAGAAATTGTCTTTTTATGAAGTAGCATGTTAAACCTTCCTCTCCAAACAATATTTTGGAAAACAGTATTTGGAATTCACTTTCGGAGAAACTTACAAGAAAAACGTTCACGCGAGGAAATGATGATGATAATTGTTGTTTTAAGGGGCCTAACATCTAGGTTATCGTCCCATATCGCAAATATAGAGTTAGCTGGCTTCGTGGCTGAGAGGTAACGTTCTCGCTTGCCGGAACCAAAGTCGCAGCATCGAATCCTGGCACAGTCAGTTGGCCGAAATCTCGTTCACCATGTTCCTTTTCAAGGAATCGGAGCAAAATCTTATTTCATTCTTGCCGGTGTCAACAAATACAACAAATACTGCATTTATCAAGTCTGCAATAATAAAAATCGCCATTATCACAATTGAATGGCTCCAGGTAGTTGGTGTAGATCTTTTAGGGAGGTGGCATCAAGGTGATGTATTCACCCATTTTTATCCAGCAGGCAAAATTGAAACTCCAGCTCCAGTAGATGATCCAATATATGCATGTGGCTAACAGGGGAGGACAAGTGCAATCCTCGGATGACGACTACAAGAATGGCTGAGGTATGAATCGAGTCGTTGTTGTTGATTTAGGGGCTTTGCAATATTGTGGTCATGTAGCCCTGTGTACTCGGGCATGTGTGGAATTTGTGTCATAACTTGTGCTATTGTGATGCTGTATTAGTGTGTGTATTTCTAATCCGGGAGAGGATTGGAAAGGAGGCGACCGTGGGCCTAAGTTAGGAACCATCCCGGCATTTGTCTGGAGTAGAAGTGGTAAACACTTCCAAGGTGGACGAGATGGGAATCAAACCCTACACCTCTCAGTTTTGCCTCACAAGGCTGGGTTGAACCCGTTCCAGCTTTCAGACCAGAATGGCAACGCCAGGGAATCAAACCCGGACCTCCAGGATGAGAGCGAAGAATGTTAGCCACTACACCACGTCGTGGTTGGATATGAATCGAATCCACCTCTTCTCAGTTAACGAGGCTCAATGTACATCACTCCAGCCCTCTGGCCTTCAGTCACTGAATGCATCAACTATGAACAAAAACAATAATAATATTAATAGTAATAATCTTATTATATAATACGTTAAGGTGTATGTTTCACAAAACGCAAGCTCCTAAACCAGAGGGAGTTAGAAGGTGTGATTTACACCAAAATCTTCCAAATCGTCTGATAAGTACAGGAAAAATCTTGCATTTCTTGAAAAGTCAACGGAAATATATTTATGTTCAACCCTCACTATTATATGTCTGAAAACTGTATCATAATGATGGTCATTATAACACTATTTTTCATTATGAAACAGGTTCTCCCACCAATCACAGCTCAAGAAACAGCTGTTTGACCAATTAGATAAGGATACCTTCGCGCATGCGCTCAAAATCCAACATGTATATATAAATTACCAAACGTGCACCGTCCATATGTTCGCGTAAATAAACTGGTGAATATGAGACAAGAAATAGCACTGTACCTTATTATACCCAAACCCAATTTCTACACAGCGCGTTGATTTCAAACGACTACGGTGACAGTTTTACTGAGTACTGGTTCACGATCTGCACATATGGCACTGAAGCACACAGAGCGCATGCGTCGGTCGACCAGAGAGCTTGGAACACAGAGATATGCTACCTAGCGCACCACCCGATCACAAAATTCTAGTTACTGAACAGATATTTATGAATATTTATGTTAAAACATATAATAAAGTTATAATTATCGTCGAACATAAACAGTCGTATGCAACTCGCCTATAATGGTAATTAAGACACTCGTATGGAAATTATAAAACTCGCATACGCTCGTTTTATATAGAATACTCGTGTCTTAATTATAGCCATTATAGGCTCGTTGCATAATGTACTATTATGTTCGACCCTCACTATTATGTGTCAGAAAACTGTATCATAATGATGGTCATTATAACACTGGTTTTCATTACGATACCGTTTCTCCAGCCCATCAGAGCTCGTTCATTGATCAATTAGGTAACGATACCTTCGCGCATGCGCTCAAAATCCAACATGTCGGACATAAATACAACATCGAACTATAATAAATTACCGACATGGAATACGCACCGTCCATATGTTCGCGTAAATAAACTGACGAATATGAGACAAGAAATAGCACTGTACCTTAATATCACCAACCCTAATTTCTACACAGCGCATTGCCTTCAAAAGACTCCGGTGAAAATATTACTGAGGGACGGCAGATGTAAACATATGGCCTGCATAATATGGCATTGCAAGCACACAGAGCGCATGCGTCGGTCGGTCAGAGATCTTGAAAGACAGAGATACCATACCCAGTGCTCGCTCTCCGATCACAAAATTCAAGTGGCTGACTCTCAACAGATATTTATGAATATTTATGTTAAAACATATATTAAGTTATAATTATCGTCGAATATAAACAGTCGTATGCAACTCGCCTATAATGGTAATTAAGACGCTCGTATGGAAATTATAAAACTCGCATACGCTCGTTTTATAAATATACTCGTGTCTTAATTATTGCCATTATAGGCTCGTTGCATAATGTACAATTATTTTCGACCCTGACTATTATATGTCAGAAAACTGTACTATAATGAGGCCCATTATAACACTATTTTTCATTATGAAACAGTTTCTCCCACCAACCAGAGCTCAAGAATCAGTTGTTTGACCAATTAGATAATTAGATGCGCTGAGGTCCACGGCCTTCTAATTTAAATTTTACTGCCTGGCCTAGTGCCATAGTAGGGTAATTCAAGGAGGCCATGGTCAAATACAAGCCTTTCTCTGCGTCTCATGCGCTCTGTTGAGTACATAAAACTGGCGAAATCTCGACAGATATTTTTGAATATTTATGTTCGAACATAAAATAGTTATAATAATTATCGTCGAACATCAACAGTCGTATGCCACTCGCCTATAATGGTAATTAAGACACTCTTATGGAAATTATAAAACTCTCATACGCTCGTTTTATAAACATACTCGTGTCTTAACTATTGCCATTATAGGCTCGTTGCATAATGCACTATTATTTGTTTATAAAGCGTTTTAAAACAAATAAACAAGGCGATTGCCGCTGGCAGAACTGTGTCACGTACAGCCTGCATAGCACTAGAGCCGGCTGGGTAGTGTGTACACATGGGGTGCACACAACCCAGATAGCCCCTGGCAGGACTGTGTCGCGTAAAGCCCGCTTAGCACTAGAGCCGAGCGGATAGTCTGAACACACGGGGCGCACACAACCCACTATGCGAGAGTTCTCGCACGGCTCCGCTAGTAATAATAATAATAATAATAATATAAATAATAATATTAACAAGTCTTTCTTCAATAAAGAAGAGCCAGTCATATCAAATGCTAGTGCTTGGACATGGCGTAGGAGCTATTCAGTGACCACTAGCTAGCCTCTCCAGCGAGCCAAGGTCTCAAAGCTAGTGCGGAACATTTCTTTCACTTGCCACAAACTGTTTTCTGAGATTCCAACTGTTCCCCAATGGGGTGATGAACGCTAAAACGTTTTGTCCTTATATAAGTTGGCCAAATCCCTTTTAGGCAGTGCCCGTTTATATCTAAGCAGAGGTCGAGGTGTACCACTCGTTTTATCTTTATCTGAGTTGCTGCAAGAGCATATCTCTATCCTCATCTGAAATCCCCTCGAGGGCCCTTATATCTGTTTAGTAGTTTCCAATACTTGAAAGCCGCGCTGAGAGATTGCACCAAGCCATACATCTGAAATATTATTATATCTCCTCTGTCTCCATATCCCAATAGCTAAGGCATCGTATCGCAATAAAAAGTTGAGAAACAGTGTGTCCCATTAGTCACTGCGAAAGGTAATATGCAGGCTAAGATTTCCAAGATAACTGATAAATATATTAATGGCCACAAGTTTATCGACAAACTCAACAACACTATCTTGAAACACAAGAGCACTTTCTAGCTTTGTCACAAAACTCCCTGTACGTCTAAGGGGTGGGATTCATGGACTTTAAAACATTTCTCCTTAACCTCCACATTCCTGCCTATAAACTGGTGCTAGCGATAGAGTTGGAAATCTAGAAATTTAGGGGGTCAAGGAGGAGAGGAATACCAACAAGTAGTTCCGAGAAGAACTATACAGCCTATTTTCATATATCCTGCTCATGTTAATTGCCTCTATCAACATACAAAATTTCAGTTTAATTGCTGTAACAGATTCGTAGATATTGAGAACCGTCTAAATATTTCAGATGGTCGCCAGGTTGGATTTTTATTTTTGTACTATTACATTAAGATTATTGTGTACGTGTGGTATTCAAACTTCAATCGCATGATTAGAACACAAGAAGTAAAAACGAGATTTTAAAATTACGCACAGCAGCCATCTTGTGATTATGCAAACAATTGAAATAAATTAGATGTCAGTGGATCAACATTTGTATAAGCATTTAACGAGCAACGTTTCACGGCACTCGGATAGTTAATTCGCGAGAAACGTCCATTCCAAGTTACTCAATGTCCTATAGGTGAACATATGTTCATAGTCTCTATGAACATTAAAAAAAACTGTTTGGTTGCTGTAAAAGATTCATAGATATTGAGAACCGTCTAAATATTTCAGAAGCTCGCCATTTAGGATTGTTATATGTATAGGCCATAGAGTTATGTATCATTCAAGGACAATTATTGCCTAGGTTCATTATTCAAACTTTCACTTCGATCGCATGATTACGACACAAGAAATAAAAACATAATTTTAAAATTTCGCACAGCCGCCATCTTGAGGTTATGTAAACAATTGAATTAAATTAGATGGCAGTGCATTACAATCTGCAAAATCATTTACTGTACCACATTTCACTGCGCTCAGACAGTTAAATCACGAGAAAAGTCTATTAAAATATTTCAAATTCGCTTGGTCGCCATGTTCGCTTTGTACTTTACAGGTTTATGAAATATACATAGATAAACTTGTAACAGTACCCTTTATCACCGTACAAAATTGCAGGGTGATATCTGTAATAGTTTCGGAGATATAGAAGGTCAGTGAAATATTTCGCACAGCCGCCATTTTGAGGTTATGTAAACAATTCAACTAAATTAGACTCCAGTGCTTTACAATGTGTATAAACAATCGTTGTACCCAGTTTTATTACGTTTGGGTAGTTAAATCACGAGAAAAGTCTATTTAAAAGTCTCAAATTCGCTTGGCCGCCATGTTGGTTTTGTAGTCACCAGGTTTTTGAAAGTCCCATAGGTGAACTTCTAGTAGTGCCCATTATCACCGTACACAATTTCAGGGCGATATCAGTAATAGTTTCGGAGATATTGAATGCTAGTGAAATATTTCGCACAGCCGCCATGTTGGATTGGTGAGACGTAACAAAATTTGAAGGGCACGGTCGAGGTCGCCGGGAATAGCGCCATGAACTTACCGAGTTTCATTGAAATCGCTCCAGCCGTTCAGATTTTATTAGGGGGACACACACACACACCTCACACACACACGCCCACGCACACACACACGGACAAAAGGTGATCTCATAAGCCTATTTTTTTCAAAATTGAAAATAGGCTAAAAATGAGTTGGAAAGAAAAGGTTGCAAGGGACCTCAGAGAATAGGGATGGGAGAGGGAGGAAGCATGGGAAAGATATTTATGGACGAGAAGAATCCAGCAAAGTAACGCTGACCCTACGTGACGTGGAAAAAGGCTGAAATAAAAAGAAGAAGGGGAAGGAGAAGAAGAAGAAGAAGAAGAAGAAGAAGAAGAAGAAGAAGAAGAAGAAACTGGTTCTAGCATTGTGTGAGTGGTGTCATATCAATACCGGCCAACTCAAAAATTTTAATTTTTGGAACTTCGGCCATATTCCATAGTAGCCGAGTCCTGAATTTGAATTGTCACTGCACAACTGGTTAATGTGTGTCATTGCAAAACCCCAAAATAAATTAAAACAATTTTATTATCGTATGATGAAGTGGTACATAGCTATTTACTGAACCCAACGGGGTTAGGCTGACTGGTGTCGAACGTGGATCTCAGAGATAGTTGAGCTCAGGATAGAGGTTCCAGCAAGGAACGAACACGAGATCTTTTGAGGGAGTTTAAGTTATAAAAACCACTAGAAAAAAATACATAATAACTCACTGTTGTGATATGAACTAATGCTGACATTATTTATTAATATAATGCAGGGAATATTAGTAGAATGCGGCATTATTGGGCTGTATGAGGCATACAATTCTGGACTTGAGCACAGAAGTTGGAGCGCTTGACGTTTGTCTGATGACTCTGGAAAAGGGGCGTAGTTTCTTGAAGCCTTGTCACTCTACGTGACCTACTTAAGTCGTCTGGAGCAGGTCAGGGGGCTAAATTATTGTCAAGTTATTCCCCGTTACAGAATGGAGATGCTAGTGGAGTGAGAAGATTCCAGCGTAATTTAATGATTACTCGTGATTGGAGCAACGCAGTGACATGAGGTTTGCACCTATGTGAATGTTTAGCCGGGAGGCTAATTATCAAGCCATTAAACATTTAAGGGACACTAGGGCTGAGTTTTTTGGCAAATATGGCAAAATAACTGTTTTTTGTTTTTGCCATATATTTATATAATGGACCCCTGCGGATCATTTCAGTAAAACAGTTTTCATGCATCGCCATTTTTAAAGGCTCAGCGACATTTTTAAATCTCCTCTGCGTAAGACTTTAAACGCCCCCTTCAAGCTCTCTCAGTGATTGTACTTCTATATATCCATTACTGTGTGGATTTTTTCGATTTATTTTGAAGCCATTGCCAACATCTATGTGGGTACTGATTTGTGCTGCTATCTAGTGTGCCCTTTTAGCAAGAAATATGCCAATCACAGTATACCAGCGTAGCTCAATTCGGAATTTTCGGGGCAGCGGTAAGTTCCCCCACTCTGTGACTCACATATTTTGGATTAATTAGAGGATACACTTTCAAAAATAACAACAAAATCAACTCCTATTTTAACACATTTAATTAATAAAAATTATGGCGCTACAAACAATTTAACAATTAAATTACTGACCCATAATCATCTACTTGTTCCAAATGAACAAGGAATAACAATATAATAAAACAAATATTGTATTAAAACATATGGTTTCCATATAAACCAACAATTCCTACTTATTTTTACTTCCATAAAGCATCAACTGTAAGTTTCATATAACTCCGAGCTCTTTGGCTCAATGCTTTCTAAAATAACGGTGTCATTCTTTGTACACCTCAAATACTACTTTTTATATTTTCTTAATCCTCAAAAACAAATGTATAATTACATTTAAAATTATATGTTAATTATCTAACTCAATATTTGGGCATTTTCACATATTTTCAGCTGTTATCATCTCTCTCTAACTTTACAAATACATTAAGGTAATCAGGAAATTACTTGTGTACTCCAGAGTATGAAGATACTTGACACAGTCAAAAAAACTACGGTCACTCCCGAAACCTAGTTGCCTTCAATTAACTCGTGGAATCCTACTTCCAAACAACATTACAATAGGGATTGTTATTTATTTCTTATGTCTTATAAGACCATTATTACATTAAAAAAACTACGATCTGAACAGGCAAGCGGAAATATCAATCTACAAGGACCTCGGTTCAACGCCCAGGTCATTAACAACTTTAAACACTCCTGGTGTATTCATTACTCCTTACAAAACGGCCTTCAGACACCCTCCTACTCCAAGGGTCTGACCGTGCTACTTGAGAGTTATTTATGACTATGCGGGAACCCTCCCGTCTAGCCTAAGATAGAGCTCTCTTTAATGCTTTTACAAAACACAAACCTTTCATTCTCAGTTCTTTGTGGAGACCTGGCATTCTATTCTTCGTGTACATTCAACCATATTATTGGGCTCATAAACCACTTCGTAATCTTGGCGTTTATTAATTATGAAAGGTCCTCATTGATTGTGGAAGAGTAATTAACGACGAATAATAAAGGGGCTTTCAAAATAAGAGGATTCTGAGTTCGAATCTCTTCACATGCCTCGGGAACCTTTCCCATATAGAGGACTATACAAAATGCGATTTAAAGTCAGCTTAAAGCTTATAAGACCTACGCTCAATACCATACATTTGCTCCCTTTCAATAACATACACAATGCCTCGTGATACTACGTCACAAATAGAGGACTTATACCAAATCTCAATTCGCTACAATCAACTACCTCTCATAAATAATTTACCAAGTACATTAACTTTTACGCGTTCCTAGCGTGACATTTTACTTTAATTGCACTCCTTTTGCGCTATACATTATTTTAAGCCTAGCGTCATCCAAAGAACTGATAATATCATATTAACAATTGATACACATCTCAATTTTTATATTATTCTTTCCTTTTGCAATAACTTTCTCTCTTTTCAAGAACATGCCTTTGAACATCATGTCTATACTTTTTATTAAGGCTCTAACGCTCTTATGTTCACATCAATTTATTTGATCTTTATTTAATATTTCCTTACTTGGTTATTATTATTATCTTATTTCTTTACACAAGCTCAAAAGCTATTTCTTTCATATAACTCAAATTTACTTTTAATTAAATATCTTTCATGATAATTACTAATATTTCGCTTGCTCTTATGACCTTCGTCAAATACACTGACATTTTATTCATATATTTCCTCTACTGGATTTATTCTATACATAATTATTTATAGTTTCTCAAATTTCTATTATTGTTCAGACCGCGTTTTCGTTTATTCAGTATTTATTTATTTAAACACATCCCTTTTACTCAAAAAATCCGGTGGATTTGTACACAATCATTTCCTGACACCAAAATATAATGAAATTCATTACTCACATGTTTTTAAGGTCGTCTCATGACCTTTATCCTTGTGCGGTGTTTCATTTTGGCCCACTTTGAAATTTACTCCATATTATAGAAATTCATCTTATGTACAAACACTTCTTGACACATATTTAATACACTTAACATTGACGACATTTTTAATACACTGGTGTATCCCTTTAGAACACACAATAAACACTAAAAAATATTAATTTAACACACAATCTTGATAGATTTACACTTCACAACTCTTGATCACTAGGCCGTATTTCTTAGCCTATCACACGTGACCTCTTAATCTCCCGTTTCCAAGGGTGAAATTTATTCAATGTCGGCTTCCTATCCTGCAGAATACGAAAGTCTCGAAACATCTACTTTTCCCTGGAATCCTAATTCTTCGAATCCTATTCTGGATGACCGGCTATTTCTCTAGCTTGAACGGCTTCCCTTTTTTAGATCTAGTTTACCGATCCTAGTGAAAGTCTGTTCGGATCGAGGTCCCCTCGATAACCTATCGATGATCGATGGATTTATTTTATAGCAGCTAGTACTTCTCGAGTCTAGTGCTTTAGAAGGGTTCGTCTGCTTTCTGGAGATAATGTCTATAGTCTCCGTTCTTCTTTATTTATTCGGTTCTCGCACTCCTACGTTTCTGAAATACGTTGCGAACCTTACTTTGTTTTTCCCTAGTTGGGTTCTTTAATTTAGATAACTGTTTATCTTCCTATTACGGTACTTCCGTACGTTATGATATTTTCGTTCGTCTATTTAAAGACCTATCGACTTAAGTTCAACGTTCGCAGCCTGCTCTGACTATATTTTACGAACTTTTCACTGTAAACTTGTGTACTGTCGGACCTAAATCCTGTAACTAGGATTTTCCTAAATTTTCAACACAGCGATACTTTAAATTTTCTTCTTTACAACTCCTTATGGAGGCAAGCAAGTTGTTAATACTGCGACGCCTATGGCTATCGGATATTAATTCTGCGGTGTAATACAGCGTTTCTCCCCTCAAGGAGTACTGGTAAACTGTCTTCGATGTGACGCAGAGTGACGCCCCACACGGCTGTCTGAATACTGATGCGTAGCAACACCCCCCTCGGGCTGTTTGGAACTGCTTGTACTGATGCGTAGTAACACCCCCTCGGGCTGTTTGGAACTGCATGTTTGGCTTGGTGATGCCAGGAGTTTTATACTCTTTCGCTACAAAAAGATAAGACTCTAGCCCTTTCCGTCGCCAACTTTTAAAATAATGGTTGCACAATTATAAAAATTATACCTTCCGAAAGCTCGTCTTCTCAATGTCAAATAATCTCATTGCGCATAAGAATCGATCGTGAAATTCGGAGATATTAATTACTTTGTAGTCTTCAGCTGCGTAGGTGTTGCTGTTCTTTTGTACTCTCCCCTCTCTACAGGCCTTGGTAAATCCCCGATGACGTCTACTTGCGTTTGCAGTTTTCTCCTGTGCAATTATTAAAGGGTTTTTCTTTACACAAAAATCTGTCATTCGAAATGATTCACCGTACTGTAATTGTTTACTTATTTTTATGCTCGTAAACGGGTTAAATTTAATTATTCTTCTTCTGGCGCATAGGCGGTGTTGTCGTTTTTCAGCAAGCTAAGCTCGATTTCCGAGTCAGGCTTCCTTGTCTAACAGTGGGAATTTTCCACTCGGTTATTAATACTCATGACTAGCTCCTTTCTGAATGTCAAGAGGGGTGATCTCATCTCTCGAACACCTGGCTCTCGCCGCTTGCACAACGTTAGGCTAGCATCCTGGCTTGATCTTTCTCTAAGTTATATTAGAAACTGTACGTTTCTTTCATTTCTTCCCCAAATACATGGATTCGACCTCCTTGGACCCTATGGCACATGGGTTCATCTCTCCCCTCCTTAGGTAAATAAATTTTCGAAAAATGTTGAGGAAATTTATTTCAATTAATCTTATCTGTCTTTATTCGTCGAAGCCATCATAACGTTGTCCGTACCTTCCGTTGTTTTTATTTCTTTTAAGTCGTATCCGGTAATTGTGTAGGTCGGGTACGCTCTGTCCCTACCCTTTCTTTCTTTTTCCTTTATTCGTCTGGGCTTTAAGTCCCCAGAACCTCATTCTTCCTTACGGGTTTGGTCTATCCCTACCCGTTTCCTTATTTCATCATTCTCCTTTCTTAAATTGAAATTTTCTTCTTCAATAAACTCAATTATTTCTTTGATTTCCCTATACAACTTCTCCAATTCGCATTCGCACTCGAATGCTTGAGCTCTATTTTCTATTTCTTCCTTATTCTTGTTTATGTCAAAAGCGGATTCATCTCTAAATGTTTCCATAACCAGGGCTTGTTCATTTGCTTCATCGAAATCTTCGGGAGGGTAATATAATTTCAAATTTGCTGAATTCATGGTCACTTCGTGATCCGTTTCACAGTGCCGAATTCTATATACGTTATTCCTCAAATCTCTGATTATTTGATATGGTCCGTGGTACATTTTCTGGAACTTTTTGTACACACGGTTCCCTGGATCCGAAATGGCTGGTCTTTTTACTAACACCATTTCTCCTGCCAATAATGGTCGATGATACCTCTTATGCCTATTTCTTCTTTGCCTCCTGTCGGCTTGAGCTTTTAGATGCTCAAAGGCTCTTCTAATGCGTACATCTCTTCCAGGCTGAGCGTCTGCTGGCCTAGGAATTACCAGACTCCAAGGTCTTTCTGGTTGCTCATTCCGATGTAACGTTATGGGTATCTCTCCCGTGGATTCATGGATTGTATTATTTATACAAAATTCGATAATATCCAAGATATCTATCCATTTCCAATTTGCTTCGGCACAGTATATTCTACAGTACTTGGCCGTCTCCCTCATCACTCTTTCTACAGGATTTGCCTCAGGATGGCGAATACTTGACAAAATCTGACGTATTCCAAGTCTTTCTAATTCTCGTCTGAACTCTACACTGGTGAAACAACTGCCGTGATCCGACAACAAATTCTCAGGTTTTCCCAGAATCGGTATCACTTTTTCTTTTAGTCGTTTTAACACCTGTTTGGTACTAGTCTTCTGTATGGGAGCAAGGACAACCATTTTAGTGAAGACATCCATAGCCACCATTATGTGTCGATTTCCTCTTCTTTCCTTTGGCAAAGGTCCAAAGTTATCAATAGATATGATTTGGCCTGGCCTTTCGGGCAACAATGGTATAGGCTTTTGCCTCATCAGAAATGCATTAGGTTTAATCCTTTGACATAAATCACATGTCTTTAACGTGTCCCTTACAGTTTCTCTCAGTCTCGGCCATACAAATGCTTCTTTCAGCATCGAGACTGTTTTGTCGACTCCCATATGTCCGAACGATCTATGGGCTAACCATACTATTTTCCTCTGCAAAATTGCAGGTACAACAATCCTTAATTTTGTATGGTCAGAGTCCACAAACTTATATAATAATCCATTATAAAACGTGTAGTCTTGAGCTATCTTATTAGCTTCCGTGTACGCTGGTGTTCCTCTTATCAAACTTCCCTCAAGGAAACATATGAGCATGTTCATCCATGGATCCTCCCGTTGCCTTTGACTAATGCTTCTTAACTCAGTTAGAGTACGCTGATCCCTGTCTTCCAAATCTATAGCCATTACTTCCTCTTCTGTGGACTCTGGCTGTCTACTTAAGTAGTCTGGAACTATATTTTCTTTTCCTGGGCAGTATTCTATCTTGACATCAAACTGTTGAATGTACAAAGCCCAACGCATCAACCTTTGACTGGATAAATCAGTCTTCATCAAAAAGGTTAAAGCTTTATGATCCGTCCTTAGAATGACCTGAAACCCATATACGATCTTCCGCCAATATTGCAACGCGTGCAGTATCGCTAACAGCTCGATTTCGCTGATCGTATAATTTTTCTCGTGTGGTTTCAGTCTCCTACTTGTGAAAGCTAGATAGTTTTTCTTATCAGGGTTTCCCGGGTTTTCCTGATATAGCATTGCCCCTATTCCAATCTGGGATGCGTCTGTTTGAATGATAAATCTCTGATTAAAATCAGGATATCCTAGCTTCTCGTAGTTTAAGAGCATTTCCTTGGCCTCCACAAATGCTTTTTCTGTTTGCTCCGTCCATTTCCACTAGCCCCCCTTCTTCAGAAGGTCCTGTAGTGGTGCAACAGTTTTTGTGTATGATGGACAATGTCCTGAGAAGAATCCAATCAATCCCAAAAACTGGCGAACGTTCTTCACCTTCAAAGGCCTTGGAAAATCCCTTATCGATTCCAATTTGCATGGATTTGGTTTAACACCATCCTTGTCAATCACATGTCCTAAAAATGTTACTTGCCTTTGACAAAAATTCGACTTCTTTAAATTTATTTTAAAATTTGCCCTTTCTAAGTCTTCCAATAATTTCTTCAATTTTTCTAAATGTTCCTTAATGTTCTCCGAGGTAAGCAAAATGTCATCCACGTATCGGATAGTGCAATCTTTCACTTCCTCTGACAGGTTTCGATCAAGCGCTCTTATTAATGCAGATCCTGCGGTCTTCAATCCAAACGGACATCTTCTAAAACAATATGTTTGTTGGTCGAACTGAAATCCAGTCAACAAGCTGGTTTTCTCTTCCAGTTCGAGATGATGATACGAAGAAGTCATGTCAATATTGGTGAAAATCTTCTTGCCTTTGAACTTCCTCAGTATTTCTTTTATGGGTGGTGCCGAATCATTTTCTGGTATGATTTTTGCATTTAGATTTCTGGCATCTAAACATACCCTTACTGAGCCATCCGGTTTACTCACAATCACTAATGGACTAACATATGGTGTCGCCATCTTTTCTATAACACCTGCATTCATCATCTCCTGCAGTGTTTTCTTAGTTTGTGGGTAATGTTTTTCCGCAACCGGGTATGGTTTTTGTCTGAACGGTGCCCAATCATTGACTTGGAACGCGTATTTAAAATGTTCAATCTTCCCTGGCTTGGAATCAAATACGTCCCTATAATTCAATAATAATTTCTTTAACTGTTCCTTATTTTCGAGGTTGACTTTAGCTTCCTCCACTTTTCCTGACAGGTTGGTCTCGAACTCAGTTTCCAAATTATCTTCGAGTTCTATGTTGAGGACTTCAAATATCTTTTCTATGTCCTTATAACCTTCCTCAATTACTTCTTCCATATGCCATACCTGTTCTCCTATTTTCGCATCCTGTTCCTGTAGGTTAATGTTTTGTTCATCCACATCCTCTCTTTGAACTCTAATGCAGTTTTGCGCTAGGTCTATAATGACCTTGTTCTCACGGATAAAATCAATACTTAATATGACATTATACGGTAATTGATTTACCAGCAAAAAGCACTGCGAAATTTCAGCGTTACCCATGATCAGATCGATATATACCTGAAATTTACATGTTAAAGATTTTTCAGGGATAATTCCCTTAATCTTTACACTTGATGTGGGAATCTTTAATACTCGGCCCCTTGTTTCCAGTTCATTTAGAAGGGTTTGTGTAATTAGACTTATTGTGGATCCGGTATCAATTAATGCTCTGACCAGTAATCCTTCTATCCTTAGCATAATTATAGGTAGTTCTCTTTTAACAGGTGGGATTCCTTCCACATCCTCGTTAATTAGCTCATCTGGTCTGGCTATCCAATTCACAATTTCTACCTCCTCCCAGCTCCTGGTATGTTTCCACTTTTGACAATTTAAATTTGGAGTTTTTTTTATCCTGAGGGCTTCCTTTCCCTTCATTCTTTAATTGAGCTTGTAGTTCCAAGCTTTGAGCTCCGTCTAGTCGGTCGGGTGATTTCCGGTTCTTGATTGCCTCACTCCAACGGACTTTTTGCCTATCAGGTTCATCTGGTCGTTCGTTCATATAACGAAGACTTTCCTGATATCTTTCTTCTATTTCGGCCCGATATTCATCATCCCTATCCTCTGGCCTTACGTTCCTTCTGGGATAATTCTCCCATTTCTTTCTGTTTTCTTGCCTTTGATGGTCATTGTTATAGGGTCGGCTCTCTTGTTGCCTATAACCTGTATTCCTAGGATTTCTTCCTCGATATCCTCCTCTGTAATATGGCTGTATCCTTCTAGGCTCCTGGTGCCCATACTCTCGACCCAGTCCCTGAGTATCAGTGCTGGTGGACTGATTCCTGGTCGCTGGTTTTTCTCTGGTTTCCTGACTGCTGGCCATGTGTACTTGCTCAGTCTGTCTTTGATGCCGAGGAATTACGTGCGAAGTCGTCATATCTAATTGACGTAATACACTCTCCACTTCCACAGCACTTCTGGCTTTGGATGAGATTAACAGCCTCTGAATCTCATACGGAAGTTGTCTGGCAATGGCGGCACACAGGTCATTCTCTGCCGGAGCAATGTCGAGTTCGCGGAATTTACACAGCTGAGCGGTGAAAAATTCCGAGTATTTAGTTGGTGCATTTGTGCTGTACTTCCTAGAGTACAGATCTAGCCTTAAATTCTCTTGGACATCTGCTGCCCAATATCGTTTTAAAAATGCTTCCCTAAAGCCTTCCACCGTATCAAAGGTGTACCTGAAGCTTCTGAACCAGGTGAGACAATCACCTGCCAACAGCTTTTCAATAGCTCTCAGTCTCCGATCCTGAGGAACTTTCATTTCGTTTAAATACTCTGCAACTTCCTTTAGCCAGTATTTTGGAGTAATTGACATGTTATTACCCGTAAACTTTACTGGTCTGTCCTCATTCGATTTAATAATGTTTATTATCTGGCCATTTGTCTGATTCATGTACGGGGTTGACATCGCCATCGGATATCCTGGGTTCTTATAAGGGCTCCCCCTCCTAAGTCCCTCTCCGTATCTGTGCCTTGTTCACGGGAATCTACCCATCCGGTCTTTGGAAACTCCTCCTGATTCTCAAATTCTAACTTCCTTTCCCTTCGGGCACTTACTTCATTAGCCATGTGTTGGATTTCCATTTGACTGTTCTTATGTTCAGTCCTCTCCAACCGGGATCCTAATTCATTTTGAATTCTTTCCTGATTTTTCTTACTGGTTTCCAGTTCTTGTTTGATTTGGTTTTTGTCGTTCCTGAAGCTATCCCTGAATTCATTTAGTTGGTCTTCTACCTCTTTCTTGATGACCATGACCTGTTCTGTTATAATTTCTGGTTTCACGTCACCTCTGGTATCTAGGTCTTCTCGTATCTCCTTTATTTTTTTCTCCATCTCTCTTTGTCCTTTGACCATATTTACCTTAATTCCTTCCAGTTTTTCCTCAGTTTTCCCTTGACTCTTATATAATATCATCAAGTCATTTTGGATCTGGCCTACTTCCCTATGAGTTTTTCCTATTTCGACCTTTAATGTTCCGATGGTTCCCTGAACATCATTAATACCCTGACTTATTTCATCTATCTTATGGGTACTTTCCTTATTTTCGTCCTCTCGTTGTTTTCTTTCACTCTGGAGATGCCCCTCGTATATACCTAATCTTCGATTTATTTCACCCTCATACTTCTTTAAGTTATCATCTACCTGCCCGGTAAACCGCTCAAATTGACTTTTCATATCCCGCGCATCCTTTTGATTTTGATTTTTCATCTCAGTTACTTCGGTCTGAACTACACCGATTTTGTTCTCGAGGGTCCCTACTTTCTCCTCAACCTTTCCAAATCGGGTTCCTAGCTCATTCACACTTTGTTTTATTTCATCCCGGGAACTTTCACAAATATTCTTGTTAGATTCTATCTGAGCTTTCAATTCTGTCTGCACACCTTGGATCTGGGTTACAAGTTTCTTTTCACATGCATCACCCTTTGTTTCTATGTCAATTAATTTAGTTTCTATAGTACCAAAATTTTCTTGACACCTAGTTTGGGACTCTCCCATACTTTTGTTCAAAGCCTGTATTTGGGCTTGCAATCCTGAATGAAATTCTTTATTTTCCTCTTTAATCTCACTTGCGATTTCCCCTTTTAACTCATTTAACTTGTCCCCAAGCTTAGTGTCAAAATCTTGAAATTTGGTATTCATTGTTTCTTCTAAAACCTCTCTGAGTCCATTTGACCCCCTTTTTATTCCCTCAATTTCAGACTTCACTTCATCGTTCATTTTTACACAATTAGCCTCAATAGCTTCTAATTTAGTTCCCATGTTAGCACTATCAGTTTTTATTGCCTCTAAACTTTGATTCATGGATTCGAACTCTTTTTTTATTTTCATTCTTTTGGAGACTCAATGTATTGTTTATAGCCTCCAACTTCTCATTGCTATCGGCTTTTATGGCCTCCAAAAGCCGTTGCATCTCTTCACTCAATGCCATCTTATTAGAATATAGTGGGCTACTCAAGCCACCACACTAGTACATGCTTGAGAGATGATACTCTGAACCATTGTGTCCCAATTTCTTTAAAAAATTCTTTGGTACGGGTGTTTACTACAACGTACCCTTTTGATAACTTTATTCAATTTCATAAACCTTTATGGAAGTATTTAAAATTCAAAATTTCGAAAAACCATTTTTTTCAAAAAATGAAAATTTTGATTTTTCGAGAAAACTCGGGTTTTCCCTAGGAAAACTCAGCCCTGCGTACTGGGCGCCATGAAAGAGATATAGGGGGGTTGATTTGATATAATATCAGGGCTGCTCGGTATGAGTTTCCAGGGACCCATGCGGTCAGTTAATATTTTACGTTGTAGCTAATTCTATCATTACTTTACTTTACATGTTATGACCGTCTTAAGTGTTCCTCTAGTTATTAATCCAGCACATTACTTCTATGCCCCCCATGTGCCCTTTTAGCAAGAAATATGCCAATCACAGTATACCAGCGTAGCTCAATTCGGAATTTTCGGGGCAGCGGTAAGTTCCCCCACTCTGTGTTTGGATTAATTAGAGGATACACTTTCAAAAATAACAACAAAATCAACTCCTATTTTAACACATTTAATTAATAAAAATTATGGCGCTACAAACAATTTAACAATTAAATTACTGACCCATAATCATCTACTTGTTCCAAATGAACAAGGAATAACAATATAATAAAACAAATATTGTATTAAAACATATGGTTTCCATATAAACCAACAATTCCTACTTATTTTTACTTCCATAAAGCATCAACTGTAAGTTTCATATAACTCCGAGCTCTTTGGCTCAATGCTTTCTAAAATAACGGTGTCATTCTTTGTACACCTCAAATACTACTTTTTATATTTTCTTAATCCTCAAAAACAAATGTATAATTACATTTAAAATTATATGTTAATTATCTAACTCAATATTTGGGCATTTTCACATATTTTCAGCTGTTATCATCTCTCTCTAACTTTACAAATACATTAAGGTAATCAGGAAATTACTTGTGTACTCCAGAGTATGAAGATACTTGACACAGTCAAAAAAACTACGGTCACTCCCGAAACCTAGTTGCCTTCAATTAACTCGTGGAATCCTACTTCCATACAACATTACAACAGGGATTGTTATTTATTTCTTATGTCTTATAAGACCATTATTACATTAAAAAAAACTACGATCTGAACAGGCAAGCGGAAATATCAATCTACAAGGACCTCGGTTCAACGCCCAGGTCATTAACAACTTTAAACACTCCTGGTGTATTCATTACTCCTTACAAAACGGCCTTCAGACACCCTCCTACTCCAAGGGTCTGACCGTGCTACTTGAGAGTTATTTATGACTATGCGGGAACCCTCCCGTCTAGCCTAAGATAGAGCTCTCTTTAATGCTTTTACAAAACACAAACCTTTCATTCTCAGTTCTTTGTGGAGACCTGGCATTCTATTCTTCGTGTACATTCAACCATATTATTGGGCTCATAAACCACTTCGTAATCTTGGCGTTTATTAATTATGAAAGGTCCTCATTGATTGTGGAAGAGTAATTAACGACGAATAATAAAGGGGCTTTCAAAATAAGAGGATTCTGAGTTCGAATCTCTTCACATGCCTCGGGAACCTTTCCCATATAGAGGACTATACAAAATGCGATTTAAAGTCAGCTTAAAGCTTATAAGACCTACGCTCAATACCATACATTTGCTCCCTTTCAATAACATACACAATGCCTCGTGATACTACGTCACAAATAGAGGACTTATACCAAATCTCAATTCGCTACAATCAACTACCTCTCATAAATAATTTACCAAGTACATTAACTTTTACGCGTTCCTAGCGTGACATTTTACTTTAATTGCGCTCCTTTTGCGCTATACATTATTTTAAGCCTAGCGTCATCCAAAGAACTGATAATATCATATTAACAATTGATACACATCTCAATTTTTATATTATTCTTTCCTTTTGCAATAACTTTCTCTCTTTTCAAGAACATGCCTTTGAACATCATGTCTATACTTTTTATTAAGGCTCTAACGCTCTTATGTTCACATCAATTTATTTGATCTTTATTTAATATTTCCTTACTTGGTTATTATTATTATCTTATTTCTTTACACAAGCTCAAAAGCTATTTCTTTCATATAACTCAAATTTACTTTTAATTAAATATCTCTCATGATAATTACTAATATTTCGCTTGCTCTCATGACCTTCGTCAAATACACTGACATTTTATTCATATATTTCCTCTACTGGATTTATTCTTTACATAATTATTTATAGTTTCTCAAATTTCTATTATTGTTCAGACCGCGTTTTCGTTTATTCAGTATTTATTTATTTAAACACATCCCTTTTACTCAAAAACTCCGGTGGATTTGTACACAATCATTTCCTGACACCAAAATATAATGAAATTCATTACTCACATGTTTTTAAGGTCGTCTCATGACCTTTATCCTTGTGCGGTGTTTCATTTTGGCCCACTTTGAAATTTACTCCATATTATAGAAATTCATCTTATGTACAAACACTTCTTGACACATATTTAATACACTTAACATTGACGACATTTTTAATACACTGGTGTATCCCTTTAGAACACACAATAAACACTAAAAAATATTAATTTAACACACAATCTTGATAGATTTACACTTCACAACTCTTGATCACTAGGCCGTATTTCTTAGCCTATCACACGTGACCTCTTAATCTCCCGTTTCCAAGGGTGAAATTTATTCAATGTCGGCTTCCTATCCTGCAGAATACGAAAGTCTCGAAACATCTACTTTTCCCTGGAATCCTAATTCTTCGAATCCTATTCTGGATGACCGGCTATTTCTCTAGCTTGAACGGCTTCCCTTTTTTAGATCTAGTTTACCGATCCTAGTGAAAGTCTGTTCGGATCGAGGTCCCCTCGATAACCTATCGATGATCGATGGATTTATTTTATAGCAGCTAGTACTTCTCGAGTCTAGTGCTTTAGAAGGGTTCGTCTGCTTTCTGGAGATAATGTCTATAGTCTCCGTTCTTCTTTATTTATTCGGTTCTCGCACTCCTACGTTTCTGAAATACGTTGCGAACCTTACTTTGTTTTTCCCTAGTTGGGTTCTTTAATTTAGATAACTGTTTATCTTCCTATTACGGTACTTCCGTACGTTATGATATTTTCGTTCGTCTATTTAAAGACCTATCGACTTAAGTTCAACGTTCGCAGCCTGCTCTGACTATATTTTACGAACTTTTCACTGTAAACTTGTGTACTGTCGGACCTAAATCCTGTAACTAGGATTTTCCTAAATTTTCAACACAGCGATACTTTAAATTTTCTTCTTTACAACTCCTTATGGAGGCAAGCAAGTTGTTAATACTGCGACGCCTATGGCTATCGGATATTAATTCTGCGGTGTAATACAGCGTTTCTCCCCTCAAGGAGTACTGGTAAACTGTCTTCGATGTGACGCAGAGTGACGCCCCACACGGCTGTCTGAATACTGATGCGTAGCAACACCCCCCTCGGGCTGTTTGGAACTGCTTGTACTGATGCGTAGTAACACCCCCTCGGGCTGTTTGGAACTGCATGTTTGGCTTGGTGATGCCAGGAGTTTTATACTCTTTCGCTACAAAAAGATAAGACTCTAGCCCTTTCCGTCGCCAACTTTTAAAATAATGGTTGCACAATTATAAAAATTATACCTTCCGAAAGCTCGTCTTCTCAATGTCAAATAATCTCATTGCGCATAAGAATCGATCGTGAAATTCGGAGATATTAATTACTTTGTAGTCTTCAGCTGCGTAGGTGTTGCTGTTCTTTTGTACTCTCCCCTCTCTACAGGCCTTGGTAAATCCCCGATGACGTCTACTTGCGTTTGCAGTTTTCTCCTGTGCAATTATTAAAGGGTTTTTCTTTACACAAAAATCTCTCATTCGAAATGATTCACCGTACTGTAATTGTTTACTTATTTTTATGCTCGTAAACGGGTTAAATTTAATTATTCTTCTTCTGGCGCATAGGCGGTGTTGTCGTTTTTCAGCAAGCTAAGCTCGATTTCCGAGTCAGGCTTCCTTGTCTAACAGTGGGAATTTTCCACTCGGTTATTAATACTCATGACTAGCTCCTTTCTGAATGTCAAGAGGGGTGATCTCATCTCTCGAACACCTGGCTCTCGCCGCTTGCACAACGTTAGGCTAGCATCCTGGCTTGATCTTTCTCTAAGTTATATTAGAAACTGTACGTTTCTTTCATTTCTTCCCCAAATACATGGATTCGACCTCCTTGGACCCTATGGCACATGGGTTCATCTCTCCCCTCCTTAGGTAAATAAATTTTCGAAAAATGTTGAGGAAATTTATTTCAATTAATCTTATCTGTCTTTATTCGTCGAAGCCATCATAACGTTGTCCGTACCTTCCGTTGTTTTTATTTCTTTTAAGTCGTATCCGGTAATTGTGTAGGTCGGGTACGCTCTGTCCCTACCCTTTCTTTCTTTTTCCTTTATTCGTCTGGGCTTTAAGTCCCCAGAACCTCATTCTTCCTTACGGGTTTGGTCTATCCCTACCCGTTTCCTTATTTCATCATTCTCCTTTCTTAAATTGAAATTTTCTTCTTCAATAAACTCAATTATTTCTTTGATTTCCCTATACAACTTCTCCAATTCGCATTCGCACTCGAATGCTTGAGCTCTATTTTCTATTTCTTCCTTATTCTTGTTTATGTCAAAAGCGGATTCATCTCTAAATGTTTCCATAACCAGGGCTTGTTCATTTGCTTCATCGAAATCTTCGGGAGGGTAATATAATTTCAAATTTGCTGAATTCATGGTCACTTCGTGATCCGTTTCACAGTGCCGAATTCTATATGCGTTATTCCTCAAATCTCTGATTATTTGATATGGTCCGTGGTACATTTTCTGGAACTTTTTGTACACACGGTTCCCTGGATCCGAAATGTCTGGTCTTTTTACTAACATCATTTCTCCTGCCAATAATGGTCGATGATACCTCTTATGCCTATTTCTTCTTTGCCTCCTGTCGGCTTGAGCTTTTAGATGCTCAAAGGCTCTTCTAATGCGTACATCTCTTCCAGGCTGAGCGTCTGCTGGCCTAGGAATTACCAGACTCCAAGGTCTTTCTGGTTGCTCATTCCGATGTAACGTTATGGGTATCTCTCCCGTGGATTCATGGATTGTATTATTTATACAAAATTCGATAATATCCAAGATATCTATCCATTTCCAATTTGCTTCGGCACAGTATATTCTACAGTACTTGGCCGTCTCCCTCATCACTCTTTCTACAGGATTTGCCTCAGGATGGCGAATACTTGACAAAATCTGACGTATTCCAAGTCTTTCTAATTCTCGTCTGAACTCTACACTGGTGAAACAACTGCCGTGATCCGACAACAAATTCTCAGGTTTTCCCAGAATCGGTATCACTTTTTCTTTTAGTCGTTTTAACACCTGTTTGGTACTAGTCTTCTGTATGGGAGCAAGGACAACCATTTTAGTGAAGACATCCATAGCCACCATTATGTGTCGATTTCCTCTTCTTTCCTTTGGCAAAGGTCCAAAGTTATCAATAGATATGATTTGGCCTGGCCTTTCGGGCAACAATGGTATAGGCTTTTGCCTCATCAGAAATGCATTAGGTTTAATCCTTTGACATAAATCACATGTCTTTAACGTGTCCCTTACAGTTTCTCTCAGTCTCGGCCATACAAATGCTTCTTTCAGCATCGAGACTGTTTTGTCGACTCCCATATGTCCGAACGATCTATGGGCTAACCATACTATTTTCCTCTGCAAAATTGCAGGTACAACAATCCTTAATTTTGTATGGTCAGAGTCCACAAACTTATATAATAATCCATTATAAAACGTGTAGTCTTGAGCTATCTTATTAGCTTCCGTGTACGCTGGTGTTCCTCTTATCAAACTTCCCTCAAGGAAACATATGAGCATGTTCATCCATGGATCCTCCCGTTGCCTTTGACTAATGCTTCTTAACTCAGTTAGAGTACGCTGATCCCTGTCTTCCAAATCTATAGCCATTACTTCCTCTTCTGTGGACTCTGGCTGTCTACTTAAGTAGTCTGGAACTATATTTTCTTTTCCTGGGCAGTATTCTATCTTGACATCAAACTGTTGAATGTACAAAGCCCAACGCATCAACCTTTGACTGGATAAATCAGTCTTCATCAAAAAGGTTAAAGCTTTATGATCCGTCCTTAGAATGACCTGAAACCCATATACGATCTTCCGCCAATATTGCAACGCGTGCAGTATCGCTAACAGCTCGATTTCGCTGATCATATAATTTTTCTCGTGTGGTTTCAGTCTCCTACTTGTGAAAGCTAGATAGTTTTTCTTATCAGGGTTTTCCGGGTTTTCCTGATATAGCATTGCCCCTATTCCAATCTGGGATGCGTCTGTTTGAATGATAAATCTCTGATTAAAATCAGGATATACTAGCTTCACGTAGTTTAAGAGCATTTCCTTGGCCTCCTCAAATGCTTTTTCTGTTTCCTCCGTCCATTTCCACTTGCCCCCCTTCTTCAGAAGGTCCTGTAGTGGTGCAACAGTTTTTGTGTATGATGGACAATGTCCTGAGAAGAATCCAATCAATCCCAAAAACTGGCGAACGTTCTTCACCTTCAAAGGCCTTGGAAAATCCCTTATCGATTCCAATTTGCATGGATTTGGTTTAACACCATCCTTGTCAATCACATGTCCTAAAAATGTTACTTGCCTTTGACAAAAATTCGACTTCTTTAAATTTATTTTAAAATTTGCCCTTCTTAAGTCTTCCAATAATTTCTTCAATTTTTCTAAATGTTCCTTAATGTTCTCCGAGGTAAGCAAAATGTCATCCACGTATCGGATAGTGCAATCTTTCACTTCCTCTGACAGGTTTCGATCAAGCGCTCTTATTAATGCAGATCATGCGGTCTTCAATCCAAACGGACATCTTCTAAAACAATATGTTTGTTGGTCGAACTGAAATCCAGTCAACAAGCTGGTTTTCTCTTCCAGTTCGAGATGATGATACGAAGAAGTCATGTCAATATTGGTGAAAATCTTCTTGCCTTTGAACTTCCTCAGTATTTCTTTTATGGGTGGTGCCGAATCATTTTCTGGTATGATTTTTGCATTTAGATTTCTGGCATCTAAACATACCCTTACTGAGCCATCCGGTTTACTCACAATCACTAATGGACTAACATATGGTGTCGCCATCTTTTCTATAACACCTGCATTCATCATCTCCTGCAGTGTTTTCTTAGTTTGTGGGTAATGTTTTTCCGCAACCGGGTATGGTTTTTGTCTGAACGGTGCCCAATCATTGACTTGGAACGCGTATTTAAAATGTTCAATCTTCCCTGGCTTGGAATCAAATACGTCCCTATAATTCAATAATAATTTCTTTAACTGTTCCTTATTTTCGAGGTTGACTTTAGCTTCCTCCACTTTTCCTGACAGGTTGGTCTCGAACTCAGTTTCCAAATTATCTTCGAGTTCTATGTTGAGGACTTCAAATATCTTTTCTATGTCCTTATAACCTTCCTCAATTACTTCTTCAATATGCCATACCTGTTCTCCTATTTTCGCATCCTGTTCCTGTAGGTTAATGTTTTGTTCATCCACATCCTCTCTTTGAACTCTAATGCAGTTTTGCGCTAGGTCTATAATGACCTTGTTCTCACGGATAAAATCAATACCTAATATGACGTTATACGGTAATTGATTTACCAGCAAAAAGCACTGCGAAATTTCAGCGTTACCCATGATCAGATCGATATATACCTGAAATTTACATGTTAAAGATTTTTCAGGGATAATCCCCTTAATCTTTACACTTGATGTGGGAATCTTTAATACTCGGCCCCTTGTTTCCAGTTCATTTAGAAGGGTTTGTGTAATTAGACTTATTGTGGATCCGGTATCAATTAATGCTCTGACCAGTAATCCTTCTATCCTTAGCATAATTATAGGTAGTTCTCTTTTAACAGGTGGGATTCCTTCCACATCCTCGTTAATTAGCTCATCTGGTCTGGCTATCCAATTCACAATTTCTACCTCCTCCCAGCTCCTGGTATGTTTCCACTTTTGACAATTTAAATTTGGAGTTTTTTTTTATCCTGAGGGCTTCCTTTCCCTTCATTCTTTAATTGAGCTTGTAGTTCCAAGCTTTGAGCTCCGTCTAGTCGGTCGGGTGATTTCCGGTTCTTGATTGCCTCACTCCAACGGACTTTTTGCCTATCAGGTTCATCTGGTCGTTCGTTCATATAACGAAGACTTTCCTGATATCTTTCGTCTATTTCGGCCCGATATTCATCATCCCTATCCTCTGGCCTTACGTTCCTTCTGGGATAATTCTCCCATTTCTTTCTGTTTTCTTGCCTTTGATGGTCATTGTTATAGGGTCGGCTCTCTTGTTGCCTATAACCTGTATTCCTAGGATTTCTTCCTCGATATCTTCCTCTGTAATATGGCTGTATCCTTCTAGGCTCCTGGTGCCCATACTCTCGACCCAGTCCCTGAGTATCAGTGCTGGTGGACTGATTCCTGGTCGCTGGTTTTTCTCTGGTTTCCTGACTGCTGGCCATGTGTACTTGCTCAGTCTGTCTTTGATGCCGAGGAATTACGTGCGAAGTCGTCATATCTAATTGACGTAATACACTCTCCACTTCCACAGCACTTCTGGCTTTGGATGAGATTAACAGCCTCTGAATCTCATACGGAAGTTGTCTGGCAATGGCGGCACACAGGTCATTCTCTGCCGGAGCAATGTCGAGTTCGCGGAATTTACACAGCTGAGCGGTGAAAAATTCCGAGTATTTAGTTGGTGCATTTGTGCTGTACTTCCTAGAGTACAGATCTAGCCTTAAATTCTCTTGGACGTCTGCTGCCCAATATCGTTTTAAAAATGCTTCCCTAAAGCCTTCCACCGTATCAAAGGTGTACCTGAAGCTTCTGAACCAGGTGAGACAATCACCTGCCAACAGCTTTTCAATAGCTCTCAGTCTCCGATCCTGAGGAACTTTCATTTCGTTTAAATACTCTGCAACTTCCTTTAGCCAGTATTTTGGAGTAATTGACATGTTATTACCCGTAAACTTTACTGGTCTGTCCTCATTCGATTTAATAATGTTTATTATCTGGCCATTTGTCTGATTCATGTACGGGGTTGACATCACCATCGGATATCCTGGGTTCTTATAAGGGCTCTCCCCTCCTAAGTCCCTCTCCGTATCTGTGCCTTGTTCACGGGAATCTACCCATCCTGTCTTTGGAAACTCCTCCTGATTCTCAAATTCTAACTTCCTTTCCCTTCGGGCACTTTCTTCATTAGCCATGAGTTGGATTTCCATTTGACTGTTCTTATGTTCAGTCCTCTCCAACCGGGATCCTAATTCATTTTGAATTCTTTCCTGATTTTTCTTACTGGTTTCCAGTTCTTGTTTGATTTGGTTTTTGTCGTTCCTGAAGCTATCCCTGAATTCATTTAGTTGGTCTTCTACCTCTTTCTTGATGACCATGACCTGTTCTGTTATAATTTCTGGTTTCACGTCACCTCTGGTATCTAGGTCTTCTCGTATCTCCTTTATTTTTTTCTCCATCTCTCTTTGTCCTTTGACCATATTTACCTTAATTCCTTCCAGTTTTTCCTCAGTTTTCCCTTGACTCTTATATAATATCATCAAGTCATTTTGGATCTGGCCTACTTCCCTATGAGTTTTTCCTATTTCGACCTTTAATGTTCCGATGGTTCCCTGAACATCATTAATACCCTGACTTATTTCATCTATCTTATGGGTACTTTCCTTATTTTCGTCCTCTCGTTGTTTTCTTTCACTCTGGAGATGCCCCTCGTATATACCTAATCTTCGATTTATTTCACCCTCATACTTCTTTAAGTTATCATCTACCTGCCCGGTAAACCGCTCAAATTGACTTTTCATATCCCGCGCATCCTTTTGATTTTGATTTTTCATCTCAGTTACTTCGGTCTGAACTACACCGATTTTGTTCTCGAGGGTCCCTACTTTCTCCTCAACCTTTCCAAATCGGGTTCCTAGCTCATTCACACTTTGTTTTATTTCATCCCGGGAACTTTCACAAATATTCTTGTTAGATTCTATCTGAGCTTTCAATTCTGTCTGCACACCTTGGATCTGGGTTACAAGTTTCTTTTCACATGCATCACCCTTTGTTTCTATGTCAATTAATTTAGTTTCTATAGTACCAAAATTTTCTTGACACCTAGTTTGGGACTCTCCCATACTTTTGTTCAAAGCCTGTATTTGGGCTTGCAATCCTGAATGAAATTCTTTATTTTCCTCTTTAATCTCACTTGCGATTTCCCCTTTTAACTCATTTAACTTGTCCCCAAGCTTAGTGTCAAAATCTTGAAATTTGGTATTCATTGTTTCTTCTAAAACCTCTCTGAGTCCATTTGACCCCCTTTTTATTCCCTCAATTTCAGACTTCACTTCATCGTTCATTTTTACACAATTAGCCTCAATAGCTTCTAATTTAGTTCCCATGTTAGCACTATCAGTTTTTATTGCCTCTAAACTTTGATTCATGGATTCGAACTCTTTTTTTATTTTCATTCTTTTGGAGACTCAATGTATTGTTTATAGCCTCCAACTTCTCATTGCTATCGGCTTTTATGGCCTCCAAAAGCCGTTGCATCTCTTCACTCAATGCCATCTTATTAGAATATAGTGGGCTACTCATGCCACCACACTAGTACATGCTTGAGAGATGATACTCTGAACCATTGTGTCCCAATTTCTTTAAAAATTTCTTTGGTACGGGTGTTTACTACAACGTACCCTTTTGATAACTTTATTCAATTTCATAAACCTTTATGGAAGTATTTAAAATTCAAAATTTCGAAAAACCATTTTTTTCAAAAAATGAAAATTTTGATTTTTCGAGAAAACTCGGGTTTTCCCTAGGAAAACTCAGCCCTGCGTACTGGGCGCCATGAAAGAGATATAGGGGGGTTGATTTGATATAATATCAGGGCTGCTCGGTATGAGTTTCCAGGGACCCATGCGGTCAGTTAATATTTTACGTTGTAGCTAATTCTATCATTACTTTACTTTACATGTTATGACCGTCTTAAGTGTTCCTCTAGTTATTAATCCAGCACATTACTTCTATGCCCCCCATGTGCCCTTTTAGCAAGAAATATGCCAATCACAGTATACCAGCGTAGCTCAATTCGGAATTTTCGGGGCAGCGGTAAGTTCCCCCACTCTGTGTTTGGATTAATTAGAGGATACACTTTCAAAAATAACAACAAAATCAACTCCTATTTTAACACATTTAATTAATAAAAATTATGGCGCTACAAACAATTTAACAATTAAATTACTGACCCATAATCATCTACTTGTTCCAAATGAACAAGGAATAACAATATAATAAAACAAATATTGTATTAAAACATATGGTTTCCATATAAACCAACAATTCCTACTTATTTTTACTTCCATAAAGCATCAACTGTAAGTTTCATATAACTCCGAGCTCTTTGGCTCAATGCTTTCTATAATAACGGTGTCATTCTTTGTACACCTCAAATACTACTTTTTATATTTTCTTAATCCTCAAAAACAAATGTATAATTACATTTAAAATTATATGTTAATTATCTAACTCAATATTTGGGCATTTTCACATATTTTCAGCTGTTATCATCTCTCTCTAACTTTATAAATACATTAAGGTAATCAGGAAATTACTTGTGTACTCCAGAGTATGAAGATACTTGACACAGTCAAAAAAACTACGGTCACTCCCGAAACCTAGTTGCCTTCAATTAACTCGTGGAATCCTACTTCCATACAACATTACAATAGGGATTGTTATTTATTTCTTATGTCTTATAAGACCATTATTACATTAAAAAAACTACGATCTGAACAGGCAAGCGGAAATATCAATCTACAAGGACCTCGGTTCAACGCCCGGGTCATTAACAACTTTAAACACTCCTGGTGTATTCATTACTCCTTACAAAACGGCCTTCAGACACCCTCCTACTCCAAGGGTCTGACCGTGCTACTTGAGAGTTATTTATGACTATGCGGGAACCCTCCCGTCTAGCCTAAGATAGAGCTCTCTTTAATGCTTTTACAAAACACAAACCTTTCATTCTCAGTTCTTTGTGGAGACCTGGCATTCTATTCTTCGTGTACATTCAACCATATTATTGGGCTCATAAACCACTTCGTAATCTTGGCGTTTATTAATTATGAAAGGTCCTCATTGATTGTGGAAGAGTAATTAACGACGAATAATAAAGGGGCTTTCAAAATAAGAGGATTCTGAGTTCGAATCTCTTCACATGCCTCGGGAACCTTTCCCATATAGAGGACTATACAAAATGCGATTTAAAGTCAGCTTAAAGCTTATAAGACCTACGCTCAATACCATACATTTGCTCCCTTTCAATAACATACACAATGCCTCGTGATACTACGTCACAAATAGAGGACTTATACCAAATCTCAATTCGCTACAATCAACTACCTCTCATAAATAATTTACCAAGTACATTAACTTTTACGCGTTCCTAGCGTGACATTTTACTTTAATTGCGCTCCTTTTGCGCTATACATTATTTTAAGCCTAGCGTCATCCAAAGAACTGATAATATCATATTAACAATTGATACACATCTCAATTTTTATATTATTCTTTCCTTTTGCAATAACTTTCTCTCTTTTCAAGAACATGCCTTTGAACATCATGTCTATACTTTTTATTAAGGCTCTAACGCTCTTATGTTCACATCAATTTATTTGATCTTTATTTAATATTTCCTTACTTGGTTATTATTATTATCTTATTTCTTTACACAAGCTCAAAAGCTATTTCTTTCATATAACTCAAATTTACTTTTAATTAAATATCTCTCATGATAATTACTAATATTTCGCTTGCTCTCATGACCTTCGTCAAATACACTGACATTTTATTCATATATTTCCTCTACTGGATTTATTCTTTACATAATTATTTATAGTTTCTCAAATTTCTATTATTGTTCAGACCGCGTTTTCGTTTATTCAGTATTTATTTATTTAAACACATCCCTTTTACTCAAAAACTCCGGTGGATTTGTACACAATCATTTCCTGACACCAAAATATAATGAAATTCATTACTCACATGTTTTTAAGGTCGTCTCATGACCTTTATCCTTGTGCGGTGTTTCATTTTGGCCCACTTTGAAATTTACTCCATATTATAGAAATTCATCTTATGTACAAACACTTCTTGACACATATTTAATACACTTAACATTGACGACATTTTTAATACACTGGTGTATCCCTTTAGAACACACAATAAACACTAAAAAATATTAATTTAACACACAATCTTGATAGATTTACACTTCACAACTCTTGATCACTAGGCCGTATTTCTTAGCCTATCACACGTGACCTCTTAATCTCCCGTTTCCAAGGGTGAAATTTATTCAATGTCGGCTTCCTATCCTGCAGAATACGAAAGTCTCGAAACATCTACTTTTCCCTGGAATCCTAATTCTTCGAATCCTATTCTGGATGACCGGCTATTTCTCTAGCTTGAACTGCTTCCCTTTTTTAGATCTAGTTTACCGATCCTAGTGAAAGTCTGTTCGGATCGAGGTCCCCTCGATAACCTATCGATGATCGATGGATTTATTTTATAGCAGCTAGTACTTCTCGAGTCTAGTGCTTTAGAAGGGTTCGTCTGCTTTCTGGAGATAATGTCTATAGTCTCCGTTCTTCTTTATTTATTCGGTTCTCGCACTCCTACGTTTCTGAAATACGTTGCGAACCTTACTTTGTTTTTCCCTAGTTGGGTTCTTTAATTTAGATAACTGTTTATCTTCCTATTACGGTACTTCCGTACGTTATGATATTTTCGTTCGTCTATTTAAAGACCTATCGACTTAAGTTCAACGTTCGCAGCCTGCTCTGACTATATTTTACGAACTTTTCACTGTAAACTTGTGTACTGTCGGACCTAAATCCTGTAACTAGGATTTTCCTAAATTTTCAACACAGCGATACTTTAAATTTTCTTCTTTACAACTCCTCATGGAGGCAAGCAAGTTGTTAATACTGCGACGCCTATGGCTATCGGATATTAATTCTGCGGTGTAATACAGCGTTTCTCCCCTCAAGGAGTACTGGTAAACTGTCTTCGATGTGACGCAGAGTGACGCCCCACACGGCTGTCTGAATACTGATGCGTAGCAACACCCCCCTCGGGCTGTTTGGAACTGCTTGTACTGATGCGTAGTAACACCCCCTCGGGCTGTTTGGAACTGCATGTTTGGCTTGGTGATGCCAGGAGTTTTATACTCTATCGCTACAAAAAGATAAGACTCTAGCCCTTTCCGTCGCCAACTTTTAAAATAATGGTTGCACAATTATAAAAATTATACCTTCCGAAAGCTCGTCTTCTCAATGTCAAATAATCTCATTGCGCATAAGAATCGATCGTGAAATTCGGAGATATTAATTACTTTGTAGTCTTCAGCTGCGTAGGTGTTGCTGTTCTTTTGTACTCTCCCCTCTCTACAGGCCTTGGTAAATCCCCGATGACATCTACTTGCGTTTGCAGTTTTCTCCTGTGCAATTATTAAAGGGTTTTTCTTTACACAAAAATCTCTCATTCGAAATGATTCACCGTACTGTAATTGTTTACTTATTTTTATGCTCGTAAACGGGTTAAATTTAATTATTCTTCTTCTGGCGCATAGGCGGTGTTGTCGTTTTTCAGCAAGCTAAGCTCGATTTCCGAGTCAGGCTTCCTTGTCTAACAGTGGGAATTTTCCACTCGGTTATTAATACTCATGACTAGCTCCTTTCTGAATGTCAAGAGGGGTGATCTCATCTCTCGAACACCTGGCTCTCGCCGCTTGCACAACGTTAGGCTAGCATCCTGGCTTGATCTTTCTCTAAGTTATATTAGAAACTGTACGTTTCTTTCATTTCTTCCCCAAATACATGGATTCGACCTCCTTGGACCCTATGGCACATGGGTTCACTAGTGTCTAATATTAGAACTACATAGGCCTAACCAATATAAACACTAAAATCTAATGTGAAACTTTTACGGATTGATTTGTTTGAAAGTATATTTTGCCATATAACTTCCTACATTTATATTGTCCCACACATTATTTTTATTATATAATTAACTTATCTTTACCTACAGTTACATATTATCAATTGAACAGGTAGTAACTTCCTGTGTTTATGTTTAAATTTTATTGTTTACATCAGTGCATGTGGCTTGAAATTTGTGATTATAATGGATGTAGTAAGTTCACGTTGGCGTGTTTCGAAAGGAAGATGTACCAAGAGAAAAAGAAAAACTTCAGCGGCAATAGAAGCTCGTAAAAAGATGCAAGAAGCTAATATGAATGAGACAGTTTCTAGGCCTATTTCTTTAGTTGTGCCTACAGAAGAGGTTAGTGTTTTACAAACTGTACAAATTAATTCCCAACAAACTGTAAACAGTAGTGCTTGTTAAAACCCCAGTAATACCGAGTTTGTAAATAAATATAAATCAGGAGATGTTAGTAATTCTGACAAGACTAGGTCTGAATTAAAACTGTCCTCTTATGCATCAGTGTCATTAGCTACATCAGATGAAAGTTATATATTACTGCACACTAGCACATTTCCTGATTTATTAAAAAATTTGAAATGTCCTCACTGTAGCCAAGCTTCCCTAAATGTGGTGATAAACGAGCAGCATGGATTTGCTAATAAACTACATGTTGTATGCAAATCATGTGGACACTGTGCAGGTCAGGCATACACAAGTCCTCGGGTAAAAGCAAATGAGGGCAAAACAGAAAGAGCTCCATTTGAAGTAAATAGGAAGGGTACAGAAGCTTTCCTAAATCTTGGACTTGGTCACAGGTACATGCAAAAATTTTGTATGGCTATGAAAATGCACTGCATGAATTCCAAGACCTTCACCAGTCACATGCACAACTTAGCAACAGAAGTTGATTGTATCAAGGAGAAAATGCTGAGTGAGAGTCGAACTGTAGTTCGTAACGCACATGAATGTGTAGACCCATCCCTCATAGAGGCTAATGATATTGATATCGCAGTTAGTTTTGATGGAACGTGGCACCGCAGAGGTCATAAATCATTGTATGGGATTGGCTTAGTTGTAGATATCTTGACAGGTCTCGTTATTGACTATGAAGTCTTGTCAAAATTTTGCCATTATTGTGCGTTACTTGGCAATGAACTGGGTACAGATACACCAGAGTACATGGTATTAGCTGAACATCATGAAAGAAGTGGAGAATGCTGTAAAAACTATGATGGGTCTTCAGGGGCAATGGAAGTACACGCTGCTGATATAATGTGGAAAAGATCAGTTGAGAAGTGTGCAATGCGATACACAACTGTACTTTCTGATGGAGATGCAAAGACTTACCAGCATCTGAATGGAATTGCAGTGTATGGCGAAGGAATTAAAATAATAAAAGAGTAGTGTATCAACCATGTCGCTAAACGAATGACTACTGGGCTTCTGAAATTGAAAAAGGATACCAAGGACACAAATTTGGGGGGTCGTGGTCGTGGAACTTTGAAAATGGACACAATAAAGAAGTTGTCCAGTTATTACAGACAGTTAATTCAGAAACATATGCCTGATGTTCAAGCAATGAAGACTGCCATTTATGCCACTCTGTATCATTACAGATCCACAGATCAGAAACCACATCAGATATGCCCCAAAGGAACTGACTCGTGGTGTTTCTATAATAGAAGCACTGCTCGGGGTGAGACACCTGAAAGCCACACTAAAATGTCAGTGCAATTTTCAGAAAAAATGGTCTGTCGCATTGCCCCTGTGTATCAGAGACTGGCCAGCAATGAGCTTTTAGCCAGATGTAGCAGGGGAGGAACACAAAATTCAAATGAGTGTGTTCACTCTGTTATTTGGAAGAAATTTCCTAAAGAAATTTTTATATCGAAGAAGCGACTGGACATGGGGATATACACTGGTGTTTCTGAGTTCAATATGGGCTGCTCTGCGAGACAGGAACTGAAATGTGATGTAAGAAATGAAGAAAGTTCAATGGTTTCCTCAAAAATAAGTGAGCGTTGTGATCAAATGAGAATTTATGAAAGCAGAAGGAGCTCGATGCAGGTGAAGAAGACACGACAGGGTCTGCAGTTGAAGAAAACAAAACAGGAAGCTGCCAAGGAGAAGTTGGAAGGCAAATCATATGAATCTGGGGCATTTTGATTCATTAGGTGAGCAAAACTTGGTAATATAGCATGCGATTTTATAAAAATGCTTTTATCTCCAAACAACATTTTTAGGTAATGAAAATACTCCATGCGCATGATATATTCACCAATTTTATTCAAAATATCACTGGATATTCAGAAATACATGTGTTGTAAGATGATATTGCAATATCATAGGTCACTTTGTAAATTACAGACAAAAAAAGAAAACACTATGAAAAATTATCAGAATTTATAAAACACGGTGGTACATAAAATGAAATTAATCTAACATCATACATGTATCAACTTTTCTGAAATGTCTCAATGTTATAGTATTTAGAATAGGTTTCTGTATGTGCAATTTAAAAATCAAGCGTTTTTCACAATTTCTAATGCGCATGGAGCATTTTGATCGCACGCTTTATTTTAATAATAAAATTAGTAAAAAATCAATTACATTTCATCCGATTGTTTTCAAATTTGGTATGTGACTTAGTATTACTAATCTTATTGTGCAGTTTAAATTTCAACTCATTCTGATAACAAATGTGGAAGTTTGAAAATTCACCCCTAGTGTCCCTTAAATCGAGGCAGATTTAATGGAACGCGCAGTGACACAGTCATTGGAGGTTAGCGGAGAGATCTAACCATGGTTTCGGGGATTTTTAGATGACGCCGCGTGGGCACGCGCAGTCAAAGGCGATTAATATTAATTAATTGGCCGATCGATCCTCGAGCACGCATACAGATCTGTGATCAGCGAGGGAAAAGGAACCATATAAACGTTAATCCAAGACCAGAATCATACTGTGAGAAATGATGACACTGCAGGGAAATTTTCGGTCTACTTTTTCTCTCCAAACGGATATAAGGGGGTGGACCCAGGACAGAGGGAGTCAGATGTAGTCAGTCGAGGCAGTCGAACCATTCGTGAGAGCGAGGAGCACGTCACCCTAGCCCAGAGAAGAAAGGCGCGGACTGTAACATTCTAGGTGCAGCAACATATAATCATGCATTAAGTCATGAATTAATAACGAGTAATGTAATGAGTTGAACCGCAGTCTAATGCGAAGTGCGCGTTACCGAAGTCGAGAAGGGATGCTCGGACTTCAACATGAAGAGCCGTGCAGTAAGACATTTATTAATACCATTTATTAAGGACAGTCGCACCATATTTGTATAGTCGGCATTACGAGCGATTGTTATTGTGCACGTAGGAAATATACCGTGTGATATACAAGGTAGGACAATTGAGAGTGATAATTTGTACAAGTACAACGTGCAATGGTTGAGCGCAGTATGTAAACTATTGGTTAGACATATCATAGGATGTTGGACTGCGCGGAGATAAACTTTATTATGCGATTGGTGAAATTTCATAAGAATACCAATATAATTAACGCTCAGGACGATATGCAAGCATATTTATGCGATCTCAGGAAATTTATCGAAGGATAGAGATCGATAGACAGTTTGAGGAATCGATAGGAATCCTTAGGCAGAGAATCGAGACTTTCAATCAGGATGCGGTTAGCAGCAAGGAGGAGATCTTCATCGTCTGCATTTCTGATATCTTGCCAGGAAAAGTCAACCAGTAAGAAATGTAAATAGTGAGCGTGTGATTGTAGTGATGATTTGTTATATATATGTAAAGTTAATAGTGTCACAAGTGCTATAAAGTGTTGTGTGAATAAGGAGGCAACAGCTTCAATATGGAAAGGAAAAGTGCCGCGTGTCTTGTAAGGCAAAAGTTATGTAAAATGTGTGTTATAAGTCTAAGAATGCCTTGCTAATTTTGCAAATAATTGCGGGCATAACTGGAAGAAATGCGTGGTTGGAGCCACCAAATTAGCCGATGTAAGTACCCAAAAACCATGATTTTGTAGCAGTCATAGTCCACTGTATGTTGAGTGATTTCAAAATTATAAAATATGCCAATAAGAGTCAATTTTAGGAGGGAGAACCTCAAGGTATTATTGTTGTGTTGATTTTAGTAAAGTTGAGATGTTTTTGTATGTCATTGAGTGGATAAATCGTTACCACTATTGTAAAATGGCAATTCAGTTATATAAAAACTTAACGTAACGAACACGGATGTTCGGTTATTAAAATGGTTACGTTGTGTCGGGTTATTGTAATTCATGTCAGTAGTAATAATAATAATAATAATAATAATAATAATAAGGAATAAACGAATACACATCAGGGAAAAATGGTTGTAAGCAAAATATATATGCTAATTGGAATATTTATCTATCCAAGGTGAGCCTCCGTGGCTTAGGCGGCAGCACGCTGGCCTCTCACCGCTGGTTCCGTGGTTCAAATCCCGGTCACTCCATGTGAGATCTGTGCTGGAAAAAACGGAGGCAGACAGGTTTTTCTCCGGGTACTCCGGTTTTCCCTGTCAAAATTTCATTCCAGCAACACTCTCCACTATCATTTCATTTCATCTGTCATTCATTTAATCATTGCCCCAGAGGAGTGCGTCAGGCATCGGCAGCCGGCACAGTTCATATCCTCGCCGCTAGATGGGGGCTTCATTCATTCCATTCCTGACCCGGTCGGAGACTGGAAGCAGGCTGTGGATTTTCATTTTCATCTATCCAAGCAGTAATATTATACATGAAGGGCTAAGAAAAGCAATTTAATATCAGAGTATATTGTGATAATGGGAATAAATATGCAAGAATCTAGGGAATGGAAGAGTTTAATAGAGAATTGAATTTGCAGCTTGTGAATAAGCTTGTAGAGTAATTGATAGATTTATCTTACTAATTAAAGGACGAGATCATAGCACGATGGTCACGGAAGCCAGGTAATCTATTCGACGTGTGAAATCTCGTATAGCCTAGGGCATACAGAGATATTTATTATGGCCAGAGCGTATTTTAGTGATTGACCCTAGCTCTGTGGATTGCCATGAAATGTTCCGGGTTCGAATCCAGTGGTGTATGAGAGGATAACAATGGAAACCTCTGCATGATACCTTACGTCGACCGAGAACTGGTTATTGAAAAAATTCAGCTCATGGGAAGCGAATTTAATTGACGGCAGGATGTGCCTGACCGTAGCATTTAATGAGATGCCGGCTTGCCAGTTCGACCAGTGATTGATGAATCTCGTTCCTTCATATAATGTAATGGACCTATTGAGGCCAGTTATTAATATCCTAAGGTAGGAATAAATATTTAAACACGCCCATAACCTGACTTGCATACAATTTAGTTGAAATCATATGGGATATGTGGGTCATTGAGACTGCACTATTGTATTTAAATTCTTGTTACTGCTTGGAGGATAAAAGCAGGAAGGAGGCAGGAATGGACGGCGCACGTGTTGTGACCGCTCGACTCAGTCCCATTGTATACAAGTGGCTCCGAGGGGGGGGGGGGGGGAGTTTTAAACGACCATTGAAGGTTGACATTTAGAAGGGACAGACTTTGAAACCCTGTATGTAATGAAAGGAGTCATTGTTGTATTGTATAATGAATTTGTGTGGTTTGAAACACATTGTTAATTAAGGATCGTTCTTATAACGTAATACTTGGCAAACTTATGAGTTGTTGGAAGTTGCATTTTTTATACTGACAGTATTACTTAGCTCTGAAGGTCAGCACTAGATGCCATAGGCTACGCCCACGCAAGGGTAGCATAATATACCATCCGACACAGCGGTAACGGAATTTTTGAAATTGAAATCACAACGGCATACTGTGGAACTGTAGAAAAGGGGGGCTGCAGAAGGGAACTGCAGAACTGGGTACGTTTACATATAATTGTGGAGTTGCAAGTAAATTTTGATGTGCAACCCATGAATTGGCTAATGCATGGTAAAGCATTTTGGTGGGAAGTGAGATACAAAACACAAGTGTACGCATAATGTGAATTAAGATGTGTTGAGAGTAAACAATTAAGCTTGTGAAATGAAAGAGGTCACAACAGGTGACATAAGATTATAAGTACAGTTTATGTGTAATTTACATGTGCATCAGCGCACTTGAGAATGAATTCTGATGTCAATCTCAGGGTAAATGAATGAATAATCATCTGGATTTGCAAGGATAAAGTGTGAATATTAGTGGATTGTAGGAGTAATATTGCTTTGTTTTGTGTTATATTGTTGGTGATCACTTTCGTGATACTTTCAATGTTTAGCTTGGCCCATTTGTCGGTCAAATTTTGTTTCTTGTTACCGAGATCCCCGAATGGTAATTATTTCGTTGTAAATGTATTAATTGCTTAAACCAAATGTATAATTTTGTTATCAATCACCTATCCATAGATATTATAGTTCTCACCTTGAAGTGTTCTAGTCGCTCGCTACCTCAAGCTTCCTCACTCCCGGCATACACGGCATATACTGGCTCATCTGCTGTCTGCTGAGCAGGGTTGACTGACGTCACCCTGACTTTCGTTCGACCAATGGCAGGTCTTTGTCTGGTCGGGCAATCTCCAGCCTTCGAGATTGTTCCATGATCACTATTTAAGACGCCACCTGCTGGCGTTCTCCACCCACTTCTGATCACATCGTCATTCAGATCAGCTCATCATTCAGATCAACGCTGCCACACCGCATGGCACTATTGCCAGTCGCTGCTTCACCTCGCTGCTACGTCACGAGGCCTCTACTCTGATACATCGCTCAAGAGGACAGGAATGTTTGCCAGCCGCAGCACACTGCAAGTTTCACTTTAGATGGTGTATCTCACTTTAAACTTCGAGGAAGCAGCAGTCTTCCTGGCCGCACCCAATGTCGACTTATACTCAGTCACCGCCTGGACACTACCAGTGTCAAACCGTCACCAGAAGGGAAAAGAAGAGTTGAATATTCATCTTTTCGGAATATGCATCTTGAGGCCATGAGCGCCTCCCTCCGAAGAAACGTGGAGGACTTTTTAAAAACAGTTTTAGGCTAACTGGAACTTTATGGAGCTGGCTGAACCAATTTGGAAGATAAGTTCAAACTTGATAAAGAATTGAATTTTTACTCTCATCATACATTTCATCTTTTTTATGGTTCTTTTATTAATATGCATATTATATTTCAATTCCAATTTCTCTCAAATCTAGGCAATCCTTAACATTGGTTTTTCCATCATTAATCAGGGTACTGTCACCAGACCCTCTCCATTTGTTAAGATTTAACACTAATTATTCTCTGCGTATCCCAGTTGTGTGCATTTATTGTGCATTTTAATGTTATTTAAAGAAAATTGTTGTCTCAATAAATATTATTTATACCTTGTTAACTAAACTTTTGTTTTCTGGTTATGTACTTTTATGCCCATTGCACCGCACCGCTTCAGTCTTTTCGCTGTTTAACAGTAGCTAATTTGTTTAAGCTTAAACCTACTTCGCGTTCTCCCGTATGGGGAAGTTTTAGGGCAGAACTTTCACCATATTTTTGGTGCCTCAACCCCGAGAAACATATCTGTTGCACCCTGGGAATATTACAAGTTTTATATCTTGAATTTCACATTAACAATTTTTGTTCATTGTGTTTCAACACTAATTCACATTGTAAGTTTCAGCCTGAGGCGCATGTTCAGCAGAAGAGGAGAGAAACGTAAGCTAAGCCGGTTTCTTCCGCATCAGACTAAACCTTACTACCTAGCAAGCTGTCATCCTCTGGCTTCCAGTACTCGAAGTCACAATATTGACGTGAGTAACAAACAACTTTTAACATGCCTAACCTTGATGAAAAACTCAGCAACGCCAGAGCCTCTTGTAAGGGCAAGCTCACACGGTTCCGTACTTTTTTAACGGAGCTTGAACCCCAAGAGCGTAATCTTGACATAATTTCGCAGAGGCTTGAGAATTATGAACAAGCCTTTGAGAAATATGATGAGATACAATGCAGTATAGAAACTCAGCATCCGGACCAGCAAAGTGATAGGTTGGAAGTTGAAAAATTATACTATCAGGGATTTGCTGAAGCTAAACAGCTTATTAGGGCTTTAACTTTAAAAGAAAAACCAAGAAGATCAAACTTCTGCAGCATATTCTACATCTTCCTCACGCATTATATTACCCAAATTAGAACTACCCAAATTCACTGGCAAGGACATAGAATGGGAGCCATTTTTTGAATTATTCAATTCTTTAGTACATGAGAATACTTCTATACCAGTAATTCAAAAAATTCACTACCTGCGTCTGGCAGTTCAAGGCAACGCACTTAACCTGATTCAAGCACTTTCTTTGACCAGTGATAATTATGAAGTTGCTCTGAATCTTCTTAAGGATAGATATGGGAATATTCGTTTATCTATTCAACGCCATATACAAAGCTTATTCGAGTTACCTAACGTGCAAGCAGATAACAGTTTATCACTTCGTAAGCTGATTGATACTGCAGAGCTACACGTCAGAGCATTGTCCAATTTAAACCAACCTGTAAATCACTGGGATTTATTTCTAGTTCACCTCATTTCTGCAAGATTGGATGCAAATACATTAAAAGCCTGGGAAACAGAACTTTCCCAGAATTTGCAATGCACTTATGAGGCGATTATAAACTTTTTGAAGGCTAGTAGCCAAGTCTTTTCCGCCATAGCTAATCAAAAAACTAGTAGTTCAGATTCAAAAGCCTTCTCAAAAGATAAGGTTAGCAGTTCTAATCAAAGAATTTTAAGATCACAAGCTCTTCCTGTTGATGCTCGGTCACCTAACCAAATGCGAACATGCGGTCTGTGTCAGCAATCGCATAATTTATACAATTGTGATGAATTTAAATCTTTATCAGTAGATGAAAGACGAAAGTTCATTACGAACAAAAAACATTGTTTCAACTGTTTGTCAGGAACGCATATGTTAAACAATTGCCGTTCACAACGTTTATGCTTTCATTGCAAGGCTAGACACCATTCCCTTTTGCACAGACATGAAAGATCACGGTTATCAGGACCAAGCAGTTCCAATACCAAGTCTAATTCTGAGACTTCTCAAAATAGTGCGCAGTCGTATGCTCAAAGTTCTACCTCGCTTGGCAAAGTCCAGGTTTTATTATCTACCGTGCAGGTTCTATTGAAAAATTCTCACGGGAAATGGGTATCTGTCAGGGGATTATTAGACAATGCCGCTTTAAACAATTTTATTAATGAATCTTTGGTACAAAAGTTGGGCCTCCCAAAACATCCTACCTCAATAGAGGTTACAGGAATAAACTGCTCTAAATCGCAATCCTTAAGCTTTGCTAAAGTGGATCTGAAGGACTCTAATAATCTTGGTACGCAGTTGCAATTAGATTGTTTGATTATCAAGTCTATAGGCAACAATATTCCTGGCACTTCGTATCCTATTCAAAGTTGGAATATCCCGAATTTTGTCCAGCTAGCTGACCCTCATTTCAACAGAGCTTCGCCCGTAGAGCTTCTTTTCAGCTCAAGCGTATTTTGGCAATGTCTTCATTCCAATAAAGTAAAAATTTCTCCTAATGTTTTCTTCCGCGAAACTGATTTTGGTTGGATTGCTACTGGCCAAATATACCGTAATCCTATTCAAACTGTATCGAATTGTTATTTTGTTGGTACCGATTTGAGTCAAGAGCTAACCAAGTTCTGGGATCTTGAAAATGTTCAGGCTACTTCTTCTTCTTCTAACGAAATTTGTGAAAAGTTATACAAGGAAACCACTGTCCGTACTGCTGAAGGCAGATTTATAGTAACTCTTCCACGTATTCCTAATCCTCCCGCCATTACGGGCTCGCATTCCAGAGCACTTAGGGCACTATTTGCTATTGAAAATCGGTTCAAACAAGATGCTTCTGTTAAAACTCAGTATGCTTCCTTTATGGAGGAATACGAATCATCCAATCACATGGAGGTAATTCCTAAATCAGAAGAAATTGACCATCCTTTAAATGAAATAGTTTATCTAAATCATCACCCGGTATCGAAAAATTCCTTAACACAAGACAATATACGAGTAGTTTTCAATGGCTCGTCACCAGATTCCAATGGAGTCTCTTTAAATGATACCTTGCAATGTGGTCCCGCGATTCAAACAGATCTCACCTCTGTTTTGCTTAATTTTCGACGGTTTCCAATTGCTGTAATCTCAGATATTAAGCAGATGTACCGGCAGATTCTCGTAAATTCCGAGCAGAAAGATCTGCAAAGAATATTGTGGCGCGATGAGAGTTCCAAACCCATAAAGATATTTAGATTGAAGACTGTGACATATGGCCTGAAGCCTTCAGCCTTTCTTGCGATTCGGTCTCTCCACATGTTAGCCGAGCAAGATGGTCATCTGTATCATCCTTTGGCCTCTGAGTCATTAAAAACGGCATTTTATGTTGACGATTTCTTGGGCTCTTTCCCTAACATTTCTGAAGCACTTCTTGTGTGCGAAGATTTGAAATCCCTGCTCCTAGGAGGTGGTTTTCCGCTCCATAAATGGACTTCAAATTCTACTGAATTTATATCAAAATTTTCATCAGAGGTCCCAGTTGATGAATTTGTTGCTATTCCTACTGATGAAGCAGCCGTAAAAGCATTGGGTGTTTTTTGGTGTCCTTCTTCTGATACCTTCTGTTATCAGGTACATTTCTCAGAATCTCCCCCTGTAACTAAGAGACAAGTTCTGTCAGAAATCGCAAAGATCTTTGATCCTTTGCAATATATTGCTCCTATAGTTATTGTTGCAAAAATGTCCTTGCAAAAGCTTTGGTCATTAAAATCAGACTGGGATAAAAATCTCCCCCTTCCTCTTGTAGAAGAATGGTTCGAGTATCGCAGCAGTTTGATGGATCTCTCCAAGGTTTCTATACCCCGCCTTTTAATTTCTAATCCCTTATACCAGCAGTATGACCTGCATGTATTTTCTGATAGTTCAGAACGGGCTTATGGCTGTTGTGCATACATAGTAGGACGTTCCTCAGCCACTTTCCCTGGATTTTCTAATTTAGTGTGCGCTAAATCAAAAGTTGCTCCACTTAAAACGGTATCATTGCCGAGATTAGAATTATGCTCTGCTTTAATGGCAACAGAATTAGCTACTAAACTAATTGTCAGTTTAAAGTTAAAATTTTCTCGCACATTTTTTGGAGCGATTCTTCTATTGTATTAGCTTGGATTTCCAAGCCTTCTTCTCATTGGAATACCTTTGTGGCAAATCGCGTTTCTAAGATTCATGAAGCCTCTCATTCTGACCAATGGAGACATGTTCCTAGCCGTGAAAACTCCGCGGATATAATATCACGTGGTTGCACGCATAAAAAATTGATTTCCTCAGACCTGTACTGGAATGGTCCTCCTTGGCTAAGTCAGGAATCATCTTTCTGGCCTCGCTTAGCTAATCAATTTGCAGACGAAATACCTGATGCCCGTAATGACCCTGTCACGTCGCATCTTACTTCTACTTCTACTAGTCTTTTTCATAGATACTCTTCATTTGATAAATTGATTCGTGTAGTGTCTTATATCTTCCGATGGAGATATTTAGTAATTGATCACCCATTGAAGCCTCAACCCTTTCTCACCAGAGTAGAGTTAGAATTTGCTACTTGCAAGATTTTGTTACTTGTTCAGCAGGAAGTATTTGCTCCTGAAAAGCAAGCTCTTATAAGTGGTAAAGATTTGCCCAAGTCTAGCAGGCTTTCACCACTTACTCCATTTCTAGACCAGGACGGCATAATACGTGTGGGTGGAAGATTAGCTATGTCTAGTTGTGAGGATGGGAAAAAGCATCCCATCATCCTTCCTTCAAAGCATCCTATCACTACCCTTATAATAAAAAAGTTTCATTATAAACACCTTCATGCTGGCACTCGCACCTTGCTCTGTCTAATTCGTGAACTCTACTGGATCATCAATGGCGTTCATGAGGTTTCTTCTGTTGTAAAAAAGTGTATACCTTGCTTTAAGGTTAAACCACGGCCCGCCACGCAGATTATGGGCAATTTACCTCCATTTCGTTCAGAACCTAGTAAGCCCTTCGCTCTTACTGGGATCGATTACGCTGGTCCTTACGTATATCAGACCAATCCCTCTTCATCTAAGCGCAAAATTTTAGGTAAACTTTACATCTCGTTATTTGTATGTATGGTGACGGGAGCTATCCACCTTGAGTTGGTTACGAACGCTTCGGTATCCTACATTTTGGCCGCCTTTTCTAGATTTGCTGCTAGAAGGGGTGTCCCATCTGAAGTCTTTTCAGATAATGCAAAAATTTTTGTAAGCGCTTCTGATCTCTGGAAAAAAGTGTTAAGTTCCCCTTCTGCTAAAGAAAAAATTTCCAACTTTTCCTATTCTAAAGGTTTCAAATGGCATTTCACCCCGCCTTATGCTCCCCATCATGGGGGCCGATGTGAGTCCTGCATCAAACTTACTAAAAGACAGCTTAAGAAAACTCTTGGTCCTACCATACTTTCTTATGAGGAATTCAACTCTTTAATTATTCAAGTCGAAGGTATTGTAAATTCCAGACCTCTGACTCCTCTTTCAAACGATCCTAAGGATCTTTTACCTTTAACACCCAGTCACTTCCTGATTGGCTGTTCGCTTGCTTCTACTCCGCCTTTGCTGGATCGACGCTGTGATCCTAACCTACCTATCTTTTGGAGAAAAGTAGAATCTTTGCGCTGTTCTTTTGGCGCCGATGGAAGTTAGAATATCCCAGCTTGCTAAATAGGCGTGAGAAATGGCGGCTTCCTCAACCAGATGTACGAGTGGGGGACATGGTTCTTCTTCGAGACCCATCTCCGCCTCTCGTATGGAACCTAGGCAGAGTTATTCACTGCCACTTTGGCCGTGATAAACGCGTCAGAGTTGTTGATGTTTTAACTGGTAAAGGTCTTTATACTAGACCCATCTCTGCTATCTCTGTTTTGCCTTTCGAGTCTTAGTTTTTCCTCGTCTGTTATCCATGTTTTGCTTTGGCTGATTCTTTTGTTTGTTTTCATTCAGAGTTCTCGGAGCATGATCACTTTCGTGATACTTTCAATGTTTAGCTTGGCCCATTTGTCGGTCAAATTTTGTTTCTTGTTACCGAGATCCCCGAATGGTAATTATTTCTTTGTAAATGTATTAATTGCTTAAACCAAATGTATAATTTAGTTATCAATCACCTATCCATAGATATTATAGTTCTCACCTTGAAGTGTTCTAGTCGCTCGCTACCTCAAGCTTCCTCACTCCCGGCATACACGGCATATACTGGCTCATCTGCTGTCTGCTGAGCAGGGTTGACTGACGTCACCCTGACTTTCGTTCGACCAATGGCAGGTCTTTGTCTGGTCGGGCAATCTCCAGCCTTCGAGATTGTTCCATGATCACTATTTAAGACGCCACCTGCTGGCGTTCTCCACCCACTTCTGATCACATCGTCATTCAGATCAGCTCATCATTCAGATCAACGCTGCCACACCGCATGGCACTATTGCCAGTCGCTGCTTCACCTCGCTGCTACGTCACGAGGCCTCTACTCTGATACATCACTCAAGAGGACAGGAATGTTTGCCAGCCGCAGCACACTGCAAGTTTCACTTTAGATGGTGTATCTCACTTTAAACTTCGAGGAAGCAGCAGTCTTCCTGGCCGCACCCAATGTCGACTTATACTCAGTCACCGCCTGGACACTACCAGTGTCAAACCGTCACCAGAAGGGAAAAGAAGAGTTGAATATTCATCTTTTCGGAATATGCATCTTGAGGCCATGAGCGCCTCCCTCCGAAGAAACGTGGAGGACTTTTTAAAAACAGTTTTAGGCTAACTGGAACTTTTATGGAGCTGGCTCAACCAATTTGGAAGATAAGTTCAAACTTGATAAAGAATTGAATTTTTACTCTCATCATTAATTTCATCTTTTTATGGTTCTTTTATTAATATGCATATTATATTTCAATTCAAATTTCTCTCAAATCCAGGCAATCCTTAACATTGGTTTTTCCATCATTAATCAGGGTACTGTCACCAGACCCTCTCCATTTGTTAAGATTTAACACTAATTATTCTCTGCATATCCCAGTTGTGTGCATTTATTGTGCATTTTAATGTTATTTAAAGAAAATTGTTGTCTCAATAAATATTATTTATATCTTGTTAACTAAACTTTTGTTTTCTGCTTATGTACTTTTATGCCCATTGCACCGCACCGCTTCAGTCTTTTCGCTGTTTAACAGGAGCTATTTTGGTTAAGCTTAAACCTACTTCGCGTTCTCCCGTATGGGGAAGTTTTAGGGCAGAACTTTCACCAGTTGGGATTGTGTTTTTATGTGTTTGAAGCCATGATTTGGAGCTGAATTAAAGTCTTTAGAATAGAGTTGTGCTTTATCATTGTAGAGTTGATACCTTTGAGTCTCAGATCAAAAATATGCAACTGCTCAGTGGGTGGACGGTACACGCCTGAGGACTGATGCTGGCTGGAGGCAGAAGCATGTTTTCCATGGAAATTACTCACATGGGTACATGGAATTTGATGTCCTGTACAGTGATTTGAGCTATAAGTACAACTTAAGTCGGTCAAGATCTAGTGTTAACAACTCTATTAAATTAACGAATAAAATGAATTAGGGGAATGACCGCACCTAACCTTAGCTAAGCTCGGATACAAACAATATCAATTTTGATAAACACCTCATACTTACCATGATCCAGGTAACATTGGGTGGTACTATTCTATCGTGTAATCGCCTAATTAGTGCAATATGTGTATCTTGGCATTGCAAGACCTGACCTTCATTTTAAAACATGGTAAGACCACCTACTATATCTATCATGGCGAGGCCAACCCTCGTATCTTATTTATCATGGCGCTGATATGGGGGCCAGTTTAAAATACAGGTCACCATAGGCGCAGGTGTGTATTTTTATTTATCATGGCAAGGCCCAAGTGGGGCATTCGACAGTAAAACCGAGTCCTTGGATGGTTGCTGCGATGTCTTACGAGGCCAAACCATCGTATTATATTTATCATGACGCCCAGGTTTGTGGAGCTTATGGGATTTAGGGAAACCCCATAGATTTGTTATTGTATTTCATGGGGAAAACCAAAATAATTAATTTTTGCCTCAAACTGTATTTGAGTGATTTTTGAGTTCTGTAGGCCTTTGAAGTAACGCAAAATCTCTCTATTGAGAAGAGAATTACCCAAGGGTATGAGCGCTACACACCCAATCCACAATTTATCCAAAAATCCAAAGTTTTGGTACAATCTTACAATATGTGTACAGTGTCTTGTATTTCTCTTCAAAACGAATCCACACATGTATCCAGGAAGCCTGCCTATATCTCAAAGTGTATTGTTGTAAGAATGGCTGGTACGGAGGGAATTTTGCAGGGGATTGCAGAGTTAAAACAGCATTTTGACGCTGTTAATGAACAGAATAAGCTGGAAGCCAAGGCTTTCCAGGATGAAATAAACAATCGTATAGATGCCAATCAGGAGGCAATTAATGCAAATCAGGTTGCAATGAATAATAATCAGGTTGAATTGAGTAATCGTATAGATGCTAATCAGTTGGCAACTAATAAGAATCAGGTTGAATTGAGTAATCGTTTAGACGCTAATCAGGTTGAAATAAAGAACCGATTGGATGCACATAAGGCAGAAATAAATGATAAGCTAGGTCAAATGCAAGAAACAATTAAGACCGAGGTAACAGAAACCGTTGTAAACATTATATCAGAAATGCAGGTTAAGACCGATAAGCGTTTCGAGGCGATAGAAGCCAAACTTGAAAGTAATTTACAGGCATGTAAGCACGCGCAGGATGAAACGAACAGTAGGTTAGATGCGTTGTCTAATGACATTAAGGATATTCAAATCCAAAATGAGGCGAATCACGAACGCCAAGCGAAACAGTTTTCAGAATTTACTAGAACGGTAGATCAGAGATTAGAAGAAAACGACAATAAATGGGATGAAAAGTTGAAAGGTTATGCTAGAGCGATTAACAGTGATCTAAAGAAGCAGGATCAGTACATAATAGATCAATGTCAGGAAAGAGGAGAGATTAAGGCTATCGCTAACGAAAGTAAAGAGCTGGTAGGCAACATAAAGGGTCAGATGAGCAAAGTTCATCATGAACTGGACCAAATTCAAAGCGACGTTGATATCGTTAACAAAAGACAAGAGGAAAACAGAGGGGAAATCGTTAAGGTCCGAAATGAAATATCAAAGATCAATGGACACATCCAAGAGGAAATTAAAGGGCTGAGAGAAGAACTCGAAGTGAGAGAAGGCCAAAAGACAGAGGCAAGCGACAAGACCCTTGCTCAAATAAAGGAAGATGTAGAGGATGAAATATCCCATATCAAGGAAAGCCTGAAGGAAGATAAGAAAATATTTCAAGTGGCAGAAGAAAATAGGGATAGGCTTAGCAGAATAGAGAAAGAGGTAATCACTCGATTGGAAAGAGCAGAGATGCGCCACAATCAAATGGAGACTAGGATAATAGCACAGGAGGAAACCCTAATGAAACAACCTAAGTCAAGTGAAGGCAGCGTGGAAGATATGAGGAAAACCAGGTGGGCAGATTTAGAAACCCAGCCTATAATAAGGAATGCTACAGGCCCAGGCGAAAGTACTTATATGACGCCAGGTGCACCGATTGCAGCCTCTACGCCGCATGAAAATGCTATGCACACCCAAGTTATAAATGTAATTAGAGCAAGCGAAGAGAAACCAAGAAAATTATCAGGTAGCCATTGTAATATGACACCGAAGTATTGGTTGAAAGAAGTGTCTGAATATTTAAACGATGCGCGGATACCACAAGAGCGCAGGCTACGAGCCATAGAGAAACTAACGGAGGGAGAATGTGCGTTATGGTTTCGCAGTTTCCGTTATACCTTCGATACTGTCGAGGAGTTTCGGGAAGCTTTTTTGAAGCGATACTGGGACCCAATGACCCAACAGAATTTACGATTGGATTTGTATTCGAAAAGATACAGCACCAACAATCCAACGAAGTACGCTGAATTCTTCATATCTCAGATGTGTCGGTTTAAGGAACTTGACCAAAAGCCTAGCGAGCTGGAGCTATGTATTGCTATTGCCAAGCAACTTCCTTATGAAATCCAAAGGCTGCTGATTTCGGCAAATGCAAAAACCGCTATGGAAATGGAGGCAGTTCTTAGGCAACTAGACCTCACAACATCTAATACTATGCGTCAGAATCGAACCGTGGAACAGGTACACGTGACCAACACGCAGACTGACCAGTACCAAGCTCCGAAAAATAATAAAGCTACTAGCACTGAAACGTTAGATTCCAACGGACGTCAATGGGAACATGAACCCAGAAGATGGCAACCGAAGCATAAAGGAAATGCTGGTAGAGGAAGAGGAGGCCGAAATTCTTGGAATCAACAGAATACTAGGGGTAGACCGTACCAAAATAATGGAGGTAACAATATCCAAGAAGGCAACAATCGGAATTGGAGACCCAAGGAGAGAAGGCGTAACTTTGATGACGAGGTAGAGGAACGTTACCACGCTTCATTGCAATACCTCAATGAAAGGGGAGAAGAACCCCAGAGGCAACAAGTCCGCTGGCAAGAAGCTATGCAAAATAGGACGTCACCAGACAGATATGGAGACGGAGCCAAAAGTTTGGAGTTACAGCGCAGTGAACAGGAGAGAATAAACTCTAAGGGGACGGGCGCTGTGGAAAAAAACTCCAAAATTAGAAGAATTTGAGAATGATGGATGGAAGGCGGTCAACATCATTAATTGGATAGCCAAACCGGAAGAATTAATCGAGGATACAGGAGGATCACAGGTCATGATCAAACGAGAATTGCCCATTATATTAGTAAGAGTGGCAGGGTTGAAGATAAGAAGTCTGTTAGACACGGGTTCAACGGTGTGTCTTATGACACAAGCTTTGTATAATGAGATAGCGCAGAGAGAAAATTTTTGAAAATACCTATCTCAAATGTCAAAATAAAAGGTGCCATTCCAGACAAAACGATGATATGCAAATATCAGGTATTCCTAGATTTACAGATAGGAGGCTCTATTTTTTCACAGAGTTTTCTACTAGTAAACAAATTGCCTTTTAAACTTATTATTGGGGCAGAGTTTATAAGGGAATACAGAGTGGTAATAGACCTATCACAGGACAGAGTTATGTTCCGTGTGAACGAGGAAGCTGAAGGCTTAGAGGTCTCACTCAAACAGAATGAACCAGGGACAGATGAACAAGTATGGCATACATACAGAGACATGGCTGAGGAAGAAGTGTTAGCTATCGAGCAGTTAGAAGACGAACTGAAAACACTAGCCGCAGACATGGAGAAAGATCTGGAAACCGAACTGGAAGAACATATTTCGAAAAAGCTAGAAGAATCAAAAATTGGTCCAAGATATAAAGAAAATTTAAAGAAATTATTATTGGAACAGAAGGAAGTCTTTGACTCGAGACCTGGTCGTATAAAGAACTTCACTTATGTATTCCAAGTTAGCGACTGGACACCATTTAGGCAGAAACCCTACCCTATAGCCGAAAAGCATTATGCTAAGGTCAAAGAAGCAATTCAGGAGATGTTGGAGGCCGGTGTTATTGAGAAAACACCTACGCCGTATGTAAGCCCATTGGTAATCGTACCTAAGACAGACGGTACTATCAGAGTATGCCTGGATCTGAGGCATTTGAATATGAAGGTAATAAAGGAATTCGACCAAGTGCCACCTATTAAAGAAATCCTCAGAAAATTCAAAGGGAAGACCATATTTACAAATTTAGATATCACTTCGAGCTTTCACCATCTTGAATTGGAGAAGAAAACTAGTCTGTTGACAGGATTTATGTTTGATCAACATACATACACGTTTTTAAGACTACCTTTTGGTTTGAAAACAGCTGGTTCAGCTTTGATAAGAGCGTTAGATCGCAATCTATCAGATGATGTTAAAGAGAGTACCATCAGATACGTAGACGACATTCGACTTACATCCGAATCTCTGGAGGAGCACATGAGAGACCTGAAGAAGTTGCTGGATAACCTTCGAGAAGCTAATTTTAAGGTTAATATCAAGAAATCGCACTTCTGTCAGAGGGAAGTTAAATTCCTAGGGCACGTTATCGATGAAAATGGAGTTAAGCCAACCCCAGAGAAATTAGAGGTAATTCGAAATTTTCCTCGACCCACGAAAGTAAAGCACGTCCGACAGTATTTGGGAGTAATTGGATTCTTTTCTAACCACTACCCAAACTATACTACAACTGTGGCACCCCTGCAAGACCTATTGAAGAAAGGCGGCAGGTGGAATTGGACGGAGCAATGTCAAGAAGCATTCGTGAGGTCAAAGCAAATGCTTTTGGAATATGTGAAACTGGGATACCCTGATTATACCCAGAAGTTCATAATACAGACGGATGCATCACTTGTTGGGATAGGAGCGATGCTATTCCAAGAAAATGTTGGTAAGCCCGAGGAGAAAGTTTTTATTGCCTTTATAAGTAGGAGATTGAAGGCCCATGAGAAAAATTACACGATCACAGAGATAGAGTTGCTCGCAATTCTGTACGCATTGCAGTACTGGCGCAAACTCATCTATGGCTTTCAAATCGTCCCCAGAATAGACCATAAAGCTTTAACATTTTTGTTAAAGACGGATTTGTCTAGCCAGAGGTTGACAAGATGGTCCCTGTATATTCAACAGTTCAATATGGAAATTGAATACTGTCCGGGGAAAGAGAACGTAATACCGGACATGTTAAGGGACACTGGGACTGAAATTTTCAAATTCTATATAAACTGAGTTACAGCTTTGAAATTTTATATGGTGGTGAATAGTCATATTATAAACCACTGTGGGAAACGTGAGCATTGTAAGTTGATTAGTTCTCCAGATATTAATTATTTTGTACATTTATTGTGCTAATTATTCAAGTTTTATAAAGGTCAGCCGCGTTAAAAAAAACAAGATAGTGTAACTTCTAGGTAATATTCTATTGCACTATAACAATTGGAAGAAACCTACGGATCCGATTTTGAATTGCATTAATGAGTGTCAAGAAATTAATTTTTTTTCATATCCAAGTTTTTTTTCTACAAAAAATCGTATTTTTTCCAGTTTGAATTTTTTTTGCAGCCATACCAAAAGTGCAATCTAAAAAACGATCCGCAGGTTTATAGTCATTGCAATGAAGATAATAAATTCCCATTTTCAAAGCAATATCATAAGATTTATGACGCGAGTAACATTTTGAATGCCTGAAAAAGTGAATCCGAGAAAACAGCAATTTTCTAAAATGATGCACAATTTACAAGGTTTCAGCTTACCAATGACATTAGGATTGTCCTACAGCATAGGTGACACCCTCCTTCTTCTGTTTTGCAGCCTCCTCCTTCATTTCTGTTAGTTTCACCTTCCGTCGACATGCCTTTCGCTTCTCCAATTATGACCGCGGACTTACATTCTTCCTGCGACTGTCACATCTTTCAAGTGTTTATGCTGTGACATGAGATACTGAAGTTAGTCTTATTCCTGATTTCAACTCTGTTGTTGCACTACACCCCATCTAGAATTCTGCTACAGAATTACTAACAGCAATTTCAAGTATCTTCCGTGAAATAAAAATCTCCTTTGGGCACTTCCTCCAGATAACAGAATGCAGACTCTCATTCTGATTTTCACTAGCACCACGGATGTATCTGGATAGTAGCTCATCTGATGCCAGCCTTTGATAAACAGGCATAATCTTGACAACTAGGGGTTCTTAAAGTTCTACAGCCATTTTGTCATGACTCTGTGGTGTTTTACCAGCTGCGATACTTCGATTGTAGAAACACCAAGACTCAGAACCTTCAGGACACTTACTGTGCTGGGGCGATTAAAGGACACACCGTGCATTTTAAAGCTTCGCCAGGGCTTTAAAAATGGCGGAATTCGGATAAAAACACTGCTATATGATCCGCAGGGGATAGGGGTGTATTAATATGGAAAATACCGAAAATCGACATTTTCCACAAATTTCACTAAAATTTCAGTCCCAGTGTCCCTTAAGCCGATATCAAAGAGAAGAGGAAACTCTAGCTGTCTAGATTGAATATCGAGATCAGAAGACCTTGGATGACTTGAAGAATCTTACCAACCTACAACGTGAATATCCGTGGTTGAAAATGATGATTGATTACTTCGAGGGACGCTTAGCAAGGGGAACCGCAATTTACAGAGAGGCAGAGGCGTTATCAACAGATTATGCATGGTACAATCAGATGCTACACAAGTGGGATGATGTAGAACATACCCGTCAAAGAATTGTTATTCCTGCATATTTGCAGAGGAGATTGGTATGGTTAGCACACAGAGCGTTTGGACATCCCGGTATAGACAAAATAACTGCTCTACTGAAAGAAGCATTCATTTGGCCGAAGTTAAGAGAAACTGTGAGAAATGCCATTAGGACATGCGATTTGTGCCAAAGGGTAAAGCCAAATCCCTTTTTAATGAGACAACGACCCATTCCGTTGTTACCAGAGAAGCCAAGGCAGCTAATGAGTGTAGACAACTTTGGACCACTGCCTAGAGCACGTAGAAGCAATAGACATATTTTTGTAGCCATGGATGTATTCTCAAAAATGGTGGTATTATGCCCCATACAGAAGACCAGCTCAAAGCAGGTATTGAAACGCTTGAAAGAGAGAGTTATTCCGATACTTGGGAAACCGGATAATCTACTCTCAGACCACGGGAGTTGTTTTACTAGCGCAGAATTTCGTCGGGAATTGGCAAATTTAGGAATTAGGCAGATTCTATCTACCATTCGCCATCCTGAGGCTAGCCCAGTTGAACGCATTATGAGAGAGATACAGAAGTATATGAAAATTTTACTGCTCCCAAGAGAACTGGAAATGGATCGATTTCTTAAATGTAATAGAGTACTGCATAAATAATACTGTGCATGAGGCCACAGGTCAGGTGCCCGTGACTCTACATTTGGACCAGAGACCGGAGAGGCCATGGACTGGTGTTATTCCATTACCTGTAGACGCACAGCCAGGACGAGAATTGAGGATCCAGCGAACCTTCGAATATCTCCAAGCACAGGCTGAGAGACGCCAGAGAAGAAATCGTGCGAAGCGATATCACAGACCGCTTCTCGTTGGAGAAAAAGTGTTAGTCAGGAGGCCCGCCAGTTCAGATCCAGAAGCACGGAAGTATAAAAAATTCAATTTCGGATATGACGGGCCCGTTCGAGGTGATAAGAGACCTACAGAATAATGCATATAGAATAAGGCATTTAGAAACGGGAAACGAGGTCGTTATGAATGCGGCCAACCTCAAAATTTATTATTCACCAGAGGAATTTGATGAACATGAGAAAGTAATAGCAGCACACACCCAAGTGGACGTGGACAGCAAAGTCGGCTAGGCAGTCAGGCTTGAAGGCTCACGCAGTGGGACGGAAAGAGAGACAAGCAGCTTGCCCAGAGAAGGGAGCGGACAGCCGGAATGCCAGTGTCTGCGACTGCTTTACAAAGACATGGTCGAAGTCGCTAGGGAGGTTGAAGCATTGAATGGAACCCTCCGCCAAGAGAATACACGTCTATGGGCTGAGCTCAGAGTGGAAGGGGGAAGTAGACAGGCCCATTCGCAGGCAGACGAGGTGAAGGACCGCTTAGTGTAAAAACAGACGGTTGGGACAGTCAGCCGGTGACTTACAGAAGGTCACTTGCAATTGACTTCTATAAGTTTTGCAAGAGGAATATGAACCCAACGGGGTTAGGCTGACTGGTGTCGAACGTGGATCTCAGAGATAGTTGAGCTCAGGATAGAGGTTCCAGCAAGGAACGAACACGAGATCTTTTGAGGGAGTTTAAGTTATAAAAACCCCTAGAAAAAACATATTAAATCACTGTTGTCATATGAACTAATGCTGACATTATTTATTAATATAATGCAGGGAATATTAGTAGAATACGGCATTATTGGGCTGTATGAGGCATACCATTCTGGACTTGAGCACAAAGGTTGGAGCGCTTGACGTTTGTCTAATGACTCTGGAAAAGGGGCGTAGTTTCTTGGAGCCTTGTCACTCTACGTGACCTACTTAAGTCGTCTGGAGCAGGTCAGTGGGCTAAATTATTGTCAAGTTATTCCCCTTTTCAGAATGGAGATGCTAGTGGAGTGAGAAGATACCAGCGTAATTTAATGATTACTCGTGATTGGAGCAACGCAGTGACATGAGGTTTGCACCTATGTAAATGTTTAGCCGGGACGCTAATTATCAAGCCATTAAACATTGAAATCGAGGCAGATTTAATGGAACGCGCAGTGGCACAGTCATTGGAGGTCAGCGGAGAGATCTAACCATGGTTTTGGGGATTTTTAGATGACGCCGCGTGGGCACGCGCCGGCAGAGGCGATTAATATTAATTAATTGGCCGATCGATCCTCGAGCACGCATACAGATATGTGAACAGCGAGGGAAAAGGAACCATATAATCGTTAATCCAAGACCAGAATCATACTGTGAGAAAAGATGACACTGCAGGGAAATTTCCGGTCTACTTCTTCTCTCCAAACGGATATAAGGGTGTGGACCCAGGACAGAGGGAGTCAGATGTAGTCAGTCGAGGCAGTCGAACCATACTTGAGAGCGAGGAGCACGTCACCCTAGCTCAGAGAAGAAAGGCGCGGACTGTAACATTCTAGGTGCAGCAACATATAATCATGCATTAAGTCATGAATTAATAACGAGTAATGTAATGAGTTGAACCGCAGTCTAATGCGAAGTGCGCGTTACCGAAGTCGAGAAGGGATGCTCGGACTTCAACATGAAGAGCCGTGCAGTAAGACATTTATTAATACCATTTATTAAGTACAGTCGCACCATATTTGTATAGTCGGCATTACGAGCGATTGTTATTGTGCACGTAGGAAATATACCGTGTGATATACAAGGTAGGACAATTGAGAGTGATAATTTGTACAAGTACAACGTGCAATGGTTGAGCGCAGTATGTAAAATATTGGTTAGACAGATCATAGGATGTTGGACTGCGCGGAGATAAACTTTATTATGCGATTGGTGAAATTTCATAAGAATACCAATATAATTAACGCTCAGGACGATATGCAAGCATATTTATGCGATCTCAGGAAATTTATCGAAGGATAGAGATCGATAGACAGTTTGGGGAATCGATAGGAATCCTTAGGCAGAGAATCGAGACTTTCAATCAGGATGCGGTTAGCAGCAAGGAGGAGATCTTCAACGTCTGCATTTCTGATATCTAGCCAGGAAAAGTCAACCAGTAAGAAATGTAAATAGTGAGCGTGTGATTGTAGTGATGATTTGTTAAATATATGTAAAGTTAATAGTGTCACAAGTGCTATAAAGTGTTGTGTGAATAAGGAGGCAACAGCTTCAATATGGAAAGGAAAAGTGCCGTGTGTCTTGTAAGGCAAAATTATGTAAAATGTGTGTTATAAGTGTAAGAATGCCTTGATAATTTTGCAAATAATGGCGGGCATAACTGGAAGAAATGCGTGGTTGGAGCCACCAGATTAGCCGATGTAAGTACCCAAAAACCATGATTTTGTAGCAGTTATAGTCCACTGTATGTTGAGTGATTTCAAAATTATAAAATATGCCAATAAGAGTCAATTTTAGGAGGGAGAACCTCAAGGTATTATTGTTGTGTTGATTTTAGTAAAGTTGAGATGTTTTTGTACATCATTGAGTGGATAAATCGTTACCACTATTGTAAAATGGCAATTCAGTTATATAAAAACTTAACGTAACTAACACGGATGTTCGGTTATTAAAATGGTTACGTTGTGTCGGGTTATTGTAATTCATGTCAGTAATAATAATAATAATAATAAGGAATAAACGAATACACATCAGGGAAAAATGGTTGTAAGCAAAATATATATGCTAATTGGAATATTTATCTATCCAAGCAGTAATATTATACATGAAGGGCTAAGAAAAGCAATTTAATATCAGAGTATATTGTGATAATGGGAATAAATATGCAAGAATCTAGGGAATGGAAGAGTTTAATAGAGAATTGAATTTGCAGCTTGTGAATAAGCTTGTAGAGTAATTGATAGATTTATCTTACTAATTAAAGGACGAGATCATAGCACGATGGTCACGGAAGCCAGGTAATCTATTCGACGTGTGAAATCTCGTATAGCCTAGGGCATACAGAGATATTTATTATGGCCAGAGCGTATTTTAGTGATTGACCCTAGCTCTGTGGATGGCCATGAAAAGTTCCGGGTTCGAATCCAGTGGTGTATGAGAGGATAACAATGGAAACCTATGCATGATACCTTATGTCGACCGAGAACTTGTTATTGAAATAATTCAGCTCATGGGAAGCGAATTTAATTGACGGCAGGATGTGCCTGACCGTAGCATTTAATGAGATGCCGGCTAGCCAGTTCGACCAGTGATTGATGAATCTCGTTCCTTCATATAATGTAATGGACCTATTGAGGCCAGTTATTAATATCCTAAGGTAGGAATAAATATTTAAACACGCCCATAACCTGACTTGCATACAATTTAGTTGAAATCATATGGGATATGTGGGTCATTGAGACTGCACTATTGTATTTAAATTCTTGTTACTGCTTAAAGGATAAAAGCAGGAGGGAGGCAGGAATGGACGGCGCACGTGTTGTGACCGCTCGACTCAGTCCCATTGTATACAAGTGGTTCCGAGGGGGGGGGGGGGGAGTTTTAAACGACCATTGAAGGTTGACATTTAGAAGGGACAGACTTTGAAACCCTGTATGTCATGAAAGGAGTCATTGTTGTATTGTATGGTTTGAAACACATTGTTAATTAAGGATCGTTCTTATAACGTAATACTTGGCAAACTTATTAGTTGTTGGAAGTTGCATTTTTTATACTGACAGTATTACTTAGCTCTGAAGGTCGGCACTAGATGCGATAGGCTACGCCCACGCAAGGGTAGCATAATATACCATCCGACACAGCGGTAACGGGATTTTTGAAATTGAAATCACAACGGCATACGGTGGAACTGTAGAAAAGGGGGGCTGCAGAAGGGAACTGCAGAACTGGGTACGTTTACATATAATTGTGGAGTTGCAAGTAAATTTTGATGTGCAACCCATGAATTGGCTAATGCATGGTAAAGCATTTTGGTGGGAAGTGAGATACAAAACACAAGTGTACGCATAATGTGAATTAAGATGTGTTGAGAGTAAACAATTAAGCTTGTGAAATGAAAGAGGTCACAACAGGTGACATAAGATTATAAGTACAGTTTATGTGTAATTTACCTGTGCATCAGCGCACTTGAGAATGAATTCTGATGTCAATCTCAGGGTAAATGAATGAATAATCATCTGGATTTGCAAGGATAAAGTGTGAATATTACTGGATTGTAGGAGTAATGTTGCTTTGTTTTGTGTTATATTGTTGGGATTGTGTTTTTATGTGTTTGAAGCCATAATTTAGAGCTGAATTAAAGTCTTTAGAATAGAGTTGTGCTTTATCATTATAGAGTTGATACCTTTTAGTCTCAGATCAAAAATATGCAACTGCTCAGTGGGTGGACGGTACACGTCTGAGGACTGATGCTGGCTGGAGGCAGAAGCATGTTTTCCATGGAAATTACTCACATGGGTACATTACAAATATATACAGTAATACATAATCTCAAGTTCGTAGTCTGAAATGATTAATTTACAACTGCAGATCCAAATGGGAAGCCTGTCAACAGCCTCCTGAGGCAGCCTGTGAAGAACTTCCAGTGTACCAATGAAGGCTCTGAGGTGACAATCAAGCGTTATTTGATCTATAGTATCAAAGCCGATGTTGCTCACGTCCGTAGGTTTCACCTAAAATTGCTTGCCATGGTGGGTGAGTGGTTAACGTGTTGGTCTACTAACCCCAAACTTGCAGGTTCGCTCCTGGCCGTGGTAAGTGACAAAAATGAAAGGCGGCAAAAATTACGACACGCAAGTCATACGTTGTTGGCATGTCATAGAACCCATTTGAATTCAGTAGGCCGTATTCATAATGGCAAAATTAATCTCGGGAGTTTCCGCCAACACAAAGTTCTTCGTTTCTCTACTAGAAAGCGCTATAGTGTTCAAGGAGCGTAGATATCTAACCTCCTTGATTTTCATAGTGCATCAATGAACAACGAAATTCGACATGCAAGATACCCTCTGGGTGTCAAATAACTAAAGCTTGCACCCCGCACCCGAGGCCATGCGATATTTTATTATTATTATTATTATCATTATTATTATTATTATTATTACTTAAAATTTACCCTACACGTGACCCCTGGGTGGTGATAATCACGCAACGACATCAAGATGAGACAGGTCTGTCTGAAACGACCTCTCGGTCAAAGATTAAAGAGGAAAAATACCCTCAAGATCGTCAGATTAAAACAATAGAAAGTAATTAAACGAAAATTCACGACAGATTTGAATTTCGACAAATGGTTAAAAACTATCAAATTCTTACAGTGAATCTGTGCCCAGAGGACGGAGAGGGCCTCTACTAGAAGCACGAAAGAAGGCACTGATCGATGGAATCAAGAAATACTGGGAGGATGTCAAGGCCGGTAGAAAAACAAGATCTTGACACAAGAAATTGATTGTTAATATGCAGGCCATAGAGGCTCAATTCAAATGTTTAAAAAATGCAATTTGTCGGGTTTACTATGTTTTAATTTAATTGGTATTCTGCCCGAAGGCAGGTCCGAGCCTCCGAAGAGGCTACCCCCAGCCGGAGTTTACGTGCGGTAGGGTGGCCAGGACCTTTCCGCTCCTCCTTATGTTGGCCAACAGCGCGCAGTGCCTAGAACCGGCATACCATCCAAGTTCCGACTGCGCCCAATGTTGCTTAACTGCGGAATTCTCATGGGATCCGATGTTTCAACACGGCTAGGCCGTTGCCTTACTATGTTATATAATAATAATAATAGTAATAATAATAATAATAATAATAATAATAATAATAATAATAATAATAATAATAAGCGGAGGAGGAAGAAAGAAGAATCCTCAGAAAAATTATTATGGGAGTTGTTCACCCTGAAAGTGGATGGAAACTTTGGAGCACAAAAGAAGTTTATCAGAAGTTGAAAATAATCTCGGATACTAAGAAAAGGAGACTGGCGTTCTTGCACGAAGCATTTCTTTTCCTTTGATAGGCACAGATACTGTTTGCACTGCATGCTAAAGTTCTATATTCATCTTGAGCAAGTTTCTAGCTGGCAGGAGCGCGGGGGAAGGTATGTCACTTACGTCTGGTCAGTGCTCATATCCATCTAATCTCTTGTCAGCCACTGGTTTTGGGGCTGGGATGTACATTATTCTCTTCTTCATAGGAGGTTCTTCTTCCTCTTCTTCTGCTTCCTCATTCTCAGTCCTCTTGCGATCAGGAGTTGACAACAGTCCTTGAGCAACTGTCATTCGGAAGTTCAAATATCCTCGTTTCTCTACTAGAAAGCGCTTTAGTGTTCAAGGAGCTTAGATATCTAACCTCCTTGACTTTCATAATGCTTCAATGAACAACGAAATTTGACATGCAAGCTACCCTCTGGGTGTCAAATAACTAAAGCTTGCACCCGGCACCCGAGGCCATACGATATTATTATTATTATTATTATTATTATTATTACCTAAAATTTACTTTACACGTGACCCCTGGGTGGTGATAGGCTAATCGAGCAACAACATCAAGATGAGACAGGATTGTCTGAAACGACCTCTCGGTCAAAGATTAAAGAGGAAAAAAACTCGAATAGGTCCTTCCCAGGACCCTCAAGTTCGTCAGATTAAAACAATAGAAAGCAATTAAACGAAAATTCACGACAGATTTGAATTTTGACAAATGGTTAAAAACGATCAAAATCTTAAAGTGAATCTGAGCCCAGAGGCCGGAGAGGGCCTCTACCAGAAGCACGAATGGAGCTTCCTCTTTGATAAATTGTTTGCTCAGCATTCTTCTCTGTACATTAGCCAGCTGTTCACAGCTGCTAAATCAACAAAGAATAGTATGACCTTCAGGGTCCACTTCCTTGTCTTAAACCAGATCCTGTAGCAGTCTATCAATTGATCACAGATATCAACTCCTCCCATACATTGGTTATATCTTTTTTACAATAGAGAGGCGATCAACTGCCAGGAACTTCCTTTCTTTCTTACACCACCTCTTTACTCTCTAAACTGGTTCAATTCCTGTGCAAGTAGAAGGCAATAAAACTCTTTTATTATCTTCGCATACAACTACCACTATACCTTCGTCTGATCTCACATATTCATGACATTCTCCTCTTTCCATCTTACCCTTTCTTAAATGAACACTATTCATTCTAAAAACAGCAATGTTTCTAGGTTCATGCCGTGTCTTGTGCGGGGTTCTTCCTAGGAACACCAAGATAATTAAAGAACACCAAGATAGTCTTATCAGCTGGCTCTTGGTGTCCATGCTCGTACGAAACCCGCACAAGACACGGCATAAACCTAGGAAAAAATACTGAGTTTAATTGCCTTAGCCGTGAAAACCATTATACCAACTACTCATTCTGTTAGCCATAATAGTGCCTGTGCTCTCCAAAGCAATTTCTGATAGTTTTTCTAACAAAGGTATTATGGTGAAATATGTGTCAAAATAAACAAAGCTGCTCTATGGAAGTGTTTGTACAAATCTCATTATTACCGAACGCCCTAAACCTGGAACGGTTTTTGGCAGGGGAGTATTTGATCCCTGCTATAATTTCAAGTCGAAGGCTATTATTGCAGATGATGGTATTACAAAGTTCTTCATTCCCACAGATCTTGGTTTATTTTTTCCATACTGCTTTAATTTTCACCTGCCTGTAACTGGAATCATTTGCTCATCAACTGAGTAATTTCCACAGTCCCTAGTTATTCTCAGGCATGTGTTCCTAACTGATTCAATGACAGGCTGCACCTTCCAAATGGTGTTATTTTCTGGTGTTTTGGAAGGTGACTGAGTGTCCACAAAGTGAAGGTTAGTTCTTAATGTAAGAAATCTATCACGAGGCATGCAATCAACTTTATATTCATTGCAATTCCCTCCTGCCTGTATATACTGAGTCTGGATAGTTTCCCATGTTTTCTCAGTAGAATATACACTATACATAATGGTGTACAGGGCTCCATCGTAAAGAAACTGTTGAACAAAGTAATTGAGGGAGTATTGCATAGGTGTTCAATCTGGAGGTGAGTCCTAAAATATTAATTATTATACTTTAGTCAAATTTGTTTCTCAAGAATATGCACAACATAAACACTAAACAACACGATGATGGTTAAAAAAGATAGTCAGTCTGAGAGACTAGACTTTATATCATTTCAAATGACGCATGCTACAAATGCTACACATGTTAAAAAAGCTCAGGAGGGCTCTTTCAACAGAATCCCTTACCCCTTAACTTAGACTTCCTGCGCGGGGAACGGAGACCGGGAGGTGCACTGTGCTGCATGACGTCACGCACTCGCCGTCTCCGTATCGCATAACGCCAGACCCCAGGAGTAAACTCAGACTCGGTGCATATGCACTGAACAACATGATGACGTCATACACGTCGTAACCGTAACGCATAACGGTAGACCAACACATAACGATGAAGTTGACAAGATCATTTGAAATGATACAAAGTGACAGCATTGAGTGGCTGGAAATAATAATAATAATAATAATAATTTTATAATAACAAGGCCGATAGATTAGCCCGTAGCATTTTAGCAGGACCTCCGTCACCCACTATATCGGCCCCTGGCACTCTAAGGGTTATACTCTTTCACATTATCATGTCTACCACATCTTCGTAAACTGTCTGCAAGCTTCTCTCATAGTTAATCTTTAGCTGAATTAACCTTTTGTTCTCTGTCTTGTAATTTGTAGTAAATCATTGTAGTCCCGAGAGACTAGGAAGGGTAACGTCACTTATGTTATATAGCTCTCTCCCTGCTCGGCTCATGCACGTGAGCATATTTACGAAACAAACCGAGAGAAGCCCTCTTCTAATGCCCAACATCCACTTAAGGGCTTCTTCTCTTCCATTTGAAAGTAAAATGTTCCCGGAGCCACTTTGCTGGATATACATTATCAATATAAGTGGAAGTGAGGCAGCCCGTGCTCGATCTTCACAGGATAATCCTGGAGCTTTGGCCAGGTTACATAGAAGAAGGAACGTTACCCTGAGGCTGTGGTTAAAAGGCAGCCTTGGTCTACTTTATATTGCGGAGTTACACACGCTGCGTCATGTGGGCGAACAATGAGAATGTGTACGGTCTGGCGTGTTCTCAGAATTATGATGTTACATGATGTTGTTGTTGTTGCTGTTGTTGTTTGAGTCTTCAGTCTTTTGACTGGTTTGATGCAGCTCTTCATACCTCCCTGTTCTGAGCTAATCGTTTCATCTCTACATAGCTATCACATCCTACATCCGAGGCAACCTGTTTAACATATTCTACCCTCGGTCTACCCCTACAGTTCTTGTCCTCGACCCTTCATTCCATAACTAAGCTTCCTATTCCTGGGTATCTTAGCATGTGTCCTACCAACCTATTTCTTCTCTTCATTAGCAGTCGCCAGAAACATCTCTCCTCTCCCACTCGTCTTAATACCTCCTCGTTTGTAACGCTATCCACTCATCTAATCTTCATCATTCTGCTGTAACACCACATTTCAAACGCTTCAATTCTCCTCTATTCTGCTACACTGATAGTCCAAGTTTCACTTCCATAGAGCGCCACGCTCCAGACAAAGGCTTTCAAAAATGACTTCCTAATACCTAAATCTATATTCGATATCAACAGATTCCTTTTTTTGTAGAAATGCTTTCCTTGCCTGAGCCAACCTACTTTTTATATCATCTTTGCTTCGTCCATCACTGGTTATTTTGCTTCCTAAAAATAACAATAATAATTAAAAATCCCTCTCCACACACCGGAAGGTGGAGGTAGATTTCACGGGGCAAAGAGAAATTTTCTCAATTCACTAAATTTTCCAATACTTATAATTATAAACTTTCCACATGTTCAGTATACAATAAGCCTTCTTCTTATAATCATAATATCTACCTTGCACTAGCATAACTGTCGACCAGCCGGACAGGAGTTGGAAATAGCGTTATCCTTGGTTCGTCTGTTGAACGACACGGCTGTCAAAACAAAAATATTGCTTTGATGACATCCGTAGTACAGTCAGCAATAATTTGTGATACCTATCTTCGGCTTAGCTCTTTCCTCATGAACTTGGCATATTCATCGAGAGAACATATTGCTCAATCCTTGGCATAAGGGTGGTTCATATCAAAACATCTTTCAGAAAAAGGTTTTAGGTAATGTATAGAGTACTATTGACCAGGGGCGGATCTAGGGGAAGGTGAGGAGGGCGACCGCCCAGGGCCCCGCGGTCCGGGGGTGACTATTGATTTCTTTAAAATGAATTAATTAATTATTTATACTTTTCAAACTAATTTATAATTCATATTCCTTTTTTCAGTGCAGCTATGACATCCCGTGACCGTTTATCAAGTTAAGATTTCAGTGAAATATTAGAAGACTTCAGCCGGGAAAAACGTCACAAAGTAATATTTTAATATTTCATAGTTTTCATAATCTTCTTCAAGGGGACTTAAAGATTTCTTTCATATTATTAAACAAGAAGTTCCGTGAAGAACTATACAGCCTACTTTTCATGCCAATGATTTTTCTACAGAATATGAACCTATCAAGAATAATGACGAAATTAAGTTGGTAATATCGAAATATCTAATTAGTTCAACATATACCTGGTATAATGTAGCCTAATAGAGCACTACAGTTGGCAGCCCTGGTGACTGAATATATTCTTAGTTCCATCTCTTAAGGTACATAATACAAAATTTGGTTGAAGTCCAATGGACGTTACATGCAGTTAGACACTGGATCTATCAGCACGCGTAAAAGCATGTTGCCAACAATGTCATGCGTGTGCTGGTCAGAAATAATCTGAAATATTATGATATCTTGTTGTACCAATTTTGGATGAAATCCATTTGTTAGTATAGAAGTTACATGTATTTTAATATTGGACATATCAGCAGGCATAGAATAATGTTTGCAGCACGGACTTGTATTAATTACTCCAAATTAATCTAGAATGTCAGGTGCTATACGTGTGCAAAGTATAGAGCTGTTGGCTTGCATACTTTCTGATATATTGATATTAGGGCAAAAAACTATAGACAGCATTTATTAACAGTTGGCAGCCCTGATCGCTCTTAACAATACTTATAGTCACATCTGTTATGGTACACATAGCACATACGAAATTTGGTTGAAATCCAACTGATAGTATAGAAGTTACAGGTATTAAAAAAATGGTACTATCAGCAGGATTATAATCATGTTGGTAGAACTGACGTATATAAGTTACTCCAAATTAATCTAAAATGTCAGAATATGCGTGTGCAAAGTTTAAAGCTGTTGGCTTGCATACTTTCTGATATATTGGTATTTGGATTTAAAAAAAAGAGAGCAATTATTAACAGTTGGCAGCTATGGTGGCTCTTAAGAATACGCTCATTCATATCTGTTTATGTACAGATATTACATACAAAATTTGGTTGAAATCCAATTGATAGTGTAGAAGTTATATGCATTTAAACATTGGACCTATCTGAAGGCTTAAAATTATTTTGGCAACACTGTCATGGTTGGCCACCTGGAAATTAAACTGAAATAGTGTTATCTACATGTGTGCCAATTTTGGAATAGCTCCCATGCATACCTTGCAAGATATCCAACATGGAGCCCAAATTTCTAGTGCGTTTTTTCAGCAGTTGATAGCACTGACATCATTTTCAAATATGGACGTGGGATATTCCGGTGCACATCTTTACTCATACTAAATTTGGTTTTGATTGCTGCAGCCGTTTAGGAGTTGATAGTGGGGGGGGGGGGGACACACACACAGCCAGACAGACAGACAGACAGACAGAAGGACAGACAGACAGACACACATTTTCCCGGATCGATCTCATAAGTCTACTTTTTCCTCATTTTTGCAAAATGTGAAAAGTAGGCTAAAATATACTGTAGAGTATTCAGAATATTGTAACTATTCTTTATTTTATTATTATTACCAAACTATTTTCCATTTGATTTGATTTTATTAATTTCCTATTGTTGTGGGGCCCACCCTATCATATCGCCCAGGGACCCTCAAGGCCTGGATCCGCCACTGCTATTGACAATATTCAGCGGTTTTGTTATTGCGCTTATTAAGGGAGATATGATATTTTTCTCAAAAGAACTCAATGGTTGGTGCCACCAAAAATTTTACTTAGTTAAGTTTTTGGTCCTGATCCGAAGAACAGTACGAACTTTAAATGGATTCGATTTTTTTACATATTAAGAAAGTTATAGCGATATTTCATTTTTATGAAAAAGAAAAAACCGTTTCCACCCCCTTGGTCCGCAGTTCGATACTCCTGTGGGGTCCGAGCATGGACACCAAGAGCCTGCTGATGAGGCAGCTTGGTGTTCCTAGGCAAAACCCCACACAAAACACGGCATAAGCCTAGAAAAATTTCTGAGTTTTAATTCAATGGCCGTGAAAGCCAATATACCATCTTTTGATAGCCTTCAAAGGGAGGTTGAGGCTGCTTGAGCGTTCAGCTCTCGCAGTAAAGAAGCGCACTTGCGCTTCATAAAAATGGAGGTAGCACGCAGTTTGCTACTCCTGTGGGGGACCGGGCACGGACACCAAGAGCCCACTGATGAGCCAACTTGGTGGTCCTAGGCGAAACCACACACAAGACACTGCATAAACCTAGAAGAATTGCTGGGTTTTAATTTGCTGGCCGTGAAAGCCAATATACCACCAATTCCCAACATTATTAACTCCAGAGACGTCAATGGGCTGGTCATTACTTAGCATACCGGGTGAGTTATCCGTGGTTGTTACGGCATGACTGCTGGCAGTCGCTCACATCCGGGAGGCGAGGAGGTTCGAATCCCCCCGCCAGCAACCTTGGAGATGGTCTTCTGTGGTTTCCCATCTTCCTTCCAGGCAAATGCCGGGGTTGGTCTCTAACTATAGGCCACAGCCGCTACCTTCCAACTCCTCGTCCTTACATTCAACCTTTCCTCCCCCGACAACACTCCACATGTGACGGTATTTGTAGCTCACCCATTGGGTGTCCGCCTCGTAGCAGCTACAAAACTGGCGAGCGAACATGTCGTCGGACACTCCCGGCACTAAAAGCCATACGCTAAAAAATACTTAGCATGGGAGATGATAGGATGGTCTTACAAATCCATAAAGAAAAACCAAGAGGGAAAAGGCCAGTGGGAAGACCCCGAGGCTCCTGGAAAAATTAAAACTCCAAACTTTGTAAACATCTGAATGTGGACAACTGGGAAGAACTCGCCCAAAGCAGAGTTGAGTGGAGGCATTTTGTGAGATGGTTGCGGGATCTTCGTGTCCCATAGAAGCCTTCTAAGCGAGTGAGTATTATTATTAGTTTTTTTTGCTGGTGGCCTCCTGAGAGGTCGAGTGCAGGTCTTTCAAGTCGACGCCCGTGGGCGACCTGCGCGTCGGGATGAGAGATGGAATGGATGAAGATGAATTAAATTGGGCAAGGATGTGGAAGGAAGCGGCCGTGGCCTATCAGAAGGTACCGTCCTAGCATTTGCCTGGTGTTGAAAATGGGAAACCACGGAAAACCATTTCAAGGACGGTGGACGGAGGGGCTCGAACCCACGCGTCTACCGAGTCAGCAGAGAACTTGGCCCCATGACCTAACGTTGTCCTTTAGTCAGCGTAGCCACTGGTGTCGGATTATTATTAGTTATTGTTTGACATCATTATCACGGTAAATACCGGCTATATTTTATGTTACAGCCTTGTTGGGCCTTAGCAAGGAACCGTCTGTACTGAGTTAATTGTGCAGATTACACTGTTCAGAGACATCAAAGTCGTGCCCGCACTCTTCACGAGACTCTTTATTTTTATAGGATGAGCTAAATTTCCATCTGAATCTTCGAGCCTTGCTGACTGTTCGACCAGGGTATTGTCACCAAGGTACTTCCTGGCAATATGGCAAGTACTTCAGTATGTATCTCCGAATGCAGATTCATATTGATAGACTGCTGTGGAGAGTTTTGGGTATAACACCAGTACACGATACAATTATTGGGATTGTAGTCACCGACTCAAGTTTCCACATTTGCTTTATCACAATTGCCAGCTCTGTGTACTTAGATATTTTAATAACAGCGGTTGTTTGGATGTTTTGAGTATTGGGACATGCGATATTTATCAGTAATGTCTCTCTGTGGTCTTTATTGATGACAATGATATCTGGCCGGTTGTCATTATTATTATTATTATTATTATTATTATTATTATTATTATTATTATTATTATTATTATTATTACCGGGATATCAAGAAGTTAGATTTGTATTTCAACCCTGCTTATTTTGGATGGTTGGTCGGTTCCTCAGTTTATGGGCTGCGACAACGCGGTCATGTAGCCCCGTGTACTTTGGGTGTGTGTAGAATCTGTCTGATAACCGGTGATAATTTTGATGAGTGTATTAGTGTGTGTATCTGTTTTAATTAAAGTAAGGACTGCAGACTTGAATTTTTTAAGTAGTTCCTACTTTTTCCGCCAAACTCCACCGTCAACGACCAACTAGTTCAGAACTTAGTTACCAGATGCCACCACAGTCGGCTCTTGACGACGAACGTAGGAACCTTAGAACGTTAGTCAAATGTTTAACCTGTATATAATTTAGCTTCACGCAGTTGTAATTAGTGGAAGGTTCTTTAACATGCCATAAATCTATGACATGGGACCGCTGGCTTTACCGCCCCTCCATTGGAAGGCATACTGAGGGATTTTTAACGTTCTTAAAAAATCCGACGACTTCGGCTAGGTTTGAACCCGCGATCTTGGGCATAGAAGCTCAGCATGCTACCAACTACGCCACCGAAGCCCCTATGCTCATTTTAAATTATTAAATTACCAGAAAGAAGTTGTAACAACAACTAAGATGTTTAAACCCAGACTACTACACCACGAGTCGGTCGCTTCATCGGATGTATCACGAAGACAATGGTACGTTTTGTCAGTGATTAAAGCTAGCACCTTACCATTGACGAATTAGCCTAAAGGGTAGATTGCTACCTCCTAATTACGAAATGGCAGTGATCACACACGACTGCGTAATACAGCAAAAAGAGAAATTGGTCGTGCTTCTGCTAATAAAGCTAGCTAGGGAGCATAATAAATAGCCATGCAGTGTAAATAGGATTCTAATTAATCCCCCGTTATTAAATATATAAACTGATAATTCCGCACTTGGCATTTAACTAAATTAACGTTTGCAAGAGGATAGGATCAAAGCGCTGTAATTGCTACACACAGGTTCATAATTAGTGCAAAGTGATTGCCCAGCTGACAGATACTGAGTATGGTAATGCAAAACGTAGAAAGTGATTGGCTTTGGACACGTTCATCAGCTGGAATACTCACTATGATAGCCAATGGGCTAGATATGATATCTGTTCACTTTGACTGTCGTTGTCTTCACGGCCCACTGGTTGGAAAACCAAGCTGCAGTTTCTCTTTTTGATCATTAATGTCAGTTTGTCTCCGAAACTCCAAATTTGAGCAGAGCGTATGCCCAATTTCAAAATGGTTGAGTTCATTGGCAATGATTTGCGTGATGCATATCGAGTGAATAACCTGATATGCTCATTGAGACTCTTGAAAAATATTCAGCAGCATACCCGAAGGCTACAAGGTTGTAAATCAAGACTTGAATGCAGCCGCAGGCCGCAGCAAGTTTTTCTCAAGATTCTTCCACCCTCGCTGCAGGTAAATGCCCAAAATGTTTCCTTATCGCAAGTTCCAGAGTACCTATTTCCAACTTAGGCGCTATAGCTCGGCAATTTCAACTGAAGCTCTGAGTGAGGGCGCTGCCGGCGCAAACGAGCGCAGGAGGGAGGGAGGGAAAGCAGGTGGGTACTGGGGGGAGAGAGTGACACTATTGGTAAATCATCCTCACGTGCGCGCTACCCAGCATCAGTTGGTTTCTGTGCAAGACATGCCTTTCCACGGCAGCAAATAGCAGAAGATCCAGCATCATGATGACAAAAGCGGAAAGGGGAAGCCTAGTAGTTCGCATATTTTCTGGGGCTTCAGATGATCATGTCGCACTGTTTATTTATTTACTTAGCGTATGGCTTTACAGATACAAAATGTGATTTTTCACAGAATAAATAGTACACACAATAGCATATTCTTGCAAACATCTCTCTTGAATTTCCCCTTTCTCAACAGCTGACAAAGTATTCCAAGTTATACTATTTTAACTTGGTTTTACACATTTTAAAGCAACAAAACAAACATATATTGCTTAAATTTATATTTAAAGATCATTAGTTCACACTAGGGCACTCCAATAAGTATAACCTCCAATTTGAAGTTTTGGCGTCTTGCTGCTGTAAAAAGCCAAACAGAAGCAGCTATTTAAATTGATAAAGTTCTGACGGCGTTGTTACTAGCGGTTCTTTGGTTATATTTCATGTTCATTGTTGTATCTTGACCAGGAGAGAGATACAGTATGTCCGGTCCCCTGTTCGCTGTTGCTCGCTTAGCACCACCCAGGGGTCACGTGTAGGGTACTTTCAGGTGAAACCTACGGGTGTGAGCAACAATGGACCCCCTATCGCTGTAATAATGCCAGTTGCACACACTATTACAGCCAAGACAAGATCACATGTTATCACACAACTTCGATGCACATCGAAGTACACAGGGCTGATGATCAAGATATCCCATGCACTAAATGAAGTAACAAGAAGCAACAGCAGCAACTCTTAAAAAATAAATTACAGCACAAGTATAGGCTACTGAATTCTTGACCCTCCACGCTTATTAAATCACCTCGTGGTGTGATGGTTAGCATTCTTGGCTGTCACTCCTGATGTCCGTGTTCGATTCCTGGCTCTACCAAGAAATTGGTTTCTGGCCTGAGGGCTGGAGAGGGGTGCACTGAGCCTCATGTGGCCATCCTACAAGTACTTTTCTGTGCTTTCCCCACTTCTGTGATTGGCTAATACCAGCATGGAACCAAACTTAAGGACACGGCTACCTCCTCTCCAATTCCTAGTCTCAATTACAAATACACACAACTACTACAGACACCACACTAACACCGATTATCAGGCAAACCCTAAATACACACACATCCAAGTCACATCAATCAAAAATTTATTTATTTATTTATCGTACGGCTTTTAGTGCTGGGAGTGTCCGAGGACATGTTCGGCTCGCCAGAGGCTGTAGCGGCTTCCAGCGGATAACCTTAGGGTGAGCTGCAACTTCCGTTCAATTTCAAGTAGTTTCAACTTTCGCTACCAGATATCAATGATACCTAGTGGTGAACGTTGGAACTTTGATAGAGCGTTCCGACGAAATCTAACCTAACAATTTAGCTTCACACAAGTTTAGTCTGTAGAAGGATCGTTTACATGCCATAAATTTATGACGTGGGACCGCCGGCTTTACTTCCCGTCCGAAGGAAGGCATACTGAAGGATTTTTAACGCTATCTTGGGCACAGCAGTTCGGCATGCTACCAACTACGCCACCGAACGCGCATAATCAACACTAACAGCTCCATTCTCAGGAATATACATTTCCAAGACATCATTCTTCTTATTCATAATGTTGAATTTTGGGCTTATGCCGTGTATTATTATATTAAAATTCGACGCGTTTCGAAAGAAACCATGTCTTTCATCGTCAGGAATAATCTGGAATACGACAATGTTGCTAAGAGAAAGCAACGAAGAACATATAAAAGGTGCCCAAAGATGGACGCCATTATAGCCCCATGTAGGGACAACGAAAAGCAGCAGTGTATTACTTTCTCAGGGTTCTGATAATAGGTAGCCAGGATTCACTGAGATAGTAGCCGGTGTCGCGGTTGAAATTATCTGGGTGTTTACGTATTTCAACCGCCTCCCTGATGATTCTGGGACGATATTGCTTTATACGGGCAAGAACATCCACTCCTTGGAACATGACATCACGGCCAGGTTTTATAGCATGATCAGCAACAGCTCATTTATCAGGTTGAAGGAGCCTGATACATCTATTATGTTCCTTAATGAGAGTGCATATTGTTCTCGAAGTCTGCCCGATGTAAACCTTGCCACAATTATAGGGAACTCTGTAGATACCCGGTTGTTGCAATTTAGGCAAACTGTCCTTAGTTGGTCGCAGGAGTTGCCAAATCTTAACAGAAGTTCCAAATACAGTCCGTATGTTATGCCGACGTAGGATTTTAGCAATACGATCCGTCGTGTTATGTATGTACGGTAGGTAAGCAGTTCCTCTTACATCCTTTTATAGTTCTTTGTTGCTTTCTCTTAGCAATCTTTTGTCGTATTTCAGATAATTCCTGACGAAGAAAGACATGGTTTCTTTCGAAACGCGTCGAATTTTAATATAATAATACACGGCATAAGCCCAAAATTCAACATTATGAATAGTATAACGGGCCGTAAAAGTCTAAATGATAATATCCTTCTTCTTCTTCTCCTTTAGCGTTCATCCCGCCTCGTGGCAGGGTCCGCTATTTGAATCCACTGTCTCCACTTTACTCTGTCATGGGCCATGGCCGGATGTAGGATGACGCTTTTTCAGATCCCTGTGCAGTGTATCGGCCAAACGTTGTCTCGGCCGCCTCTTGGGTCTTTTCCCGGCGACCTCTAGTGAGTAGCCCTGTTTTGCAATGGTGTCCGCTTCTGACCGTAGCACGTGCCCAAACCATTGCATCCTTGTATGACTAATAACTCTCACAGCCGTACATTTTGAACAATACAGAAAAGAAATGAATGAACGTATGCCATTTTATACTGTAAGTTTCTAACAAGCACATCTGCGCATACGGAGTGCGGTTAACACGTCCCTGAGAATTATTCGTTTGCATGGTTAAAGTTATTGAAATATTCTGGCAATGAAATAACGGCCAAATTCAATTTGATATTACCCCATTTAAACTGTAAAATGAATGAACATGCAGTTATCGAGCGACTGCATATATTTCCACATTCAATGGTGATGTTATTATCCAGTATATTGCCATATTGAATTTGTGAAAACAAATAAAACGGTTCATATATAAATAATATTAGCCTGTATTCCAAATTTCCCTTAACAAGTTTCGAGAGTATCGGTCTTCATAGAGTCATTTACTTAGGAATTCGCGCATCCACCCTGTTGATTTAATACATGCCAGTTGTTGGTGATAAACGTTTGTGAGCTTACAATTCCTGTATCATTGTGCAAACAATCCTTCAATCCCCTAAGCATTTTAGGAAGTATTGTAGAATGATTGTATTTTCATTACGTCTTCCTTAGTTCACTTTTTGTATGTTTACTGACTGGCACATTGTAAACGCTTGTAAATATATGAACCCTGTCACTTCCGTCACCGTTTTACAGTACCTTGCAATAGCGCTTGAACAATGTTTCATGGATTATAACTACCCGAAATATCAGTGTTTTGCTATTGATGAGAAAATCGTTAAAGGTTATTTTTTCTCTTCGAGCGGCATATTGATCTTAGGCCAACATCTCATGTTTTCAAAAACAATTCTTGTTTTAGTCACATGTGACAGTACCCCGCAGTTAATTAATTATTCTTAATCTTGTTTGAAAATGTTAAATGTATGTATCAATTTATTTATTTAATTTATTTTAGAATGATGGATCTGAAAAAAAAATACCCATGCAAAATTTCAGCTTAATCGACTAAATAGGCTAGTTCTTTGCATGAAAAACTGTCATGCAAGATTTCAATATGCGAGCGTAACACAGAATAACCTTACAGTTTCGAAAAAATGCAAGCTTAGCGGAGTCCTCAGAGGCTGATTTCAGAATCCTCTACAACCTATATGTCAAATTAAAGGGACATGCATTACAGCACGCAAAACAATCATGCCATTTCAACTGGATGCCACGTCCGGTGGTTCGTATTCTACACAAAGAAGAGGTCCTGTGGCTTATAATCGCTAGATTAATGGTCACCTAATACGTAAAGGAAGCTATCTCCCTTTTCCCTTCCCTTTACTATCCATTCTTTCCCTTTCCTTCCCATATTTTCCCCCTTCCCCTTCCTACCCTTCCCTTCCCTTTCCTTCATTCCCCCTTCCCCTTCCCTTTCCTTTCCTTCCCTTTCCTTCATTTCCTTCCCTTTCCTTCATTTCCTCCTTCCCCTTCCCTTTCCTTTCCTTCCCCTTCCCTTTCCTTTCCTTCCCCTCCCTTCTTTCCCCCCTTCCCCTTCCCTTTCCTTTCCTTCCCTTCCCTTTCCTTCATTTCCCCCTTCCCCTTCCCCTTCCCTTTCCTTTCTTTCCCCTTCCCTTTCCTTTCCTTCCCTTCCCTTTCCTTCATTTCCCCCTTCCCCTTACCCTTCCCTTTCCTTTCTTTCCCCTTCCCTTTCCTTTCCTTCCCTTCCCTTTCCTTCATTTCCCCCTTCCCCTTCCCTTCCTTTCCTTTCCTTCTCTTCTTTTCCTTTCCTTCTCTTCCCGTTCCTTTCCTTCCCTTCCCTTTCCTTCATTTCCCCCTTCCCTCTCCCTTCCTTTCCTTCTCTTCTTTCCATTTCCTTCTCTTCCCTTTCATTTCCTTCCCTTCCCTTTCCTTCATTTCCCCCTTCCCTCTCCCTTCCTTTCCTTCTCTTCTTTCCCTTTCCTTCTCTTCCCTTTCATTTCCTTCACTTCCCTTTCCTTCATTTCCCTCTTCCCTCTCCCTTCCTTTCCTTTCGTTCTCTTCTTTCCCTTTCCTTCTCTTCTCATTCCTTTCCTTCCCTTCCCTTTCCTTCATTTCCCCATTCCCTCTCCCTTCCTTTAATTTCCTTCTCTTCTTTCCCTTTCCTTCTCTTCCCTTTCATTTCCATCCCTTCCCTTTCCTTCATTTCCCCTTCCCTCTCCCTTCCTTTCCTTCTCTTCTTTCCATTTCCTTCTCTTCCCTTTCATTTCCTTCCCTTCCCTTTCCTTCATTTCCCCCTTCCCTCTCCCTTCCTTTCCTTCTCTTCTTTCCCTTTCCTTCTCTTCCCTTTCATTTCCTTCCCTTCCCTTTCCTTCATTTCCCTCTTCCCTCTCCCTTCCTTTCCTTTCGTTCTCTTCTTTCCCTTTCCTTCTCTTCCCATTCCTTTCCTTCCCTTCCCTTTCCTTCATTTCCCCCTTCCCTCTCCCTTCTTTCCCTTTCCTTCTCTTCCCTTTCCTTTCCGGTCGCTTTCCTTCTCTTTCCATTCCTTTTTCCCTTTCTTCCTTCCTTTTATTTTTCTTTCTCGGAGTGAAACTCCGTAAGGTCATATTTTGGCCAACCCTGTCCGTGCCCTTCGAATATTATTACGTCTCACCAATCCAATATGATGGCTGTGCGAAATATTTCACCGGCATTCAATTTCTCCAAAACTATTACTGATATCACCCTGACATTTTGTGCGGTGATAAAGAGTACTACTACAAGTTTACCTATGTGACATTCACAAATCTGTTAACTATGGAACGAACATGGCGGCCAAGCAAAATTGAAATATTTAAATATCTTTTCTCGCGATTTAACCCTCCGAGCACAGTGAAACTTGGTACAGCAAATTTATATACACATGGAAATGCACCGACATCTAATTTAGTTCAATTGTTTACATAAACTCAAGATGGCGGCTGTGCGGAAATTGTTAATAAAGTTTTCATTTATTGTGTCATAATCATGCGATCGAAGTCAACGTTTGAATAATTAACCTACGTAATAATTGTCATCTAATAATACTTAACTCTATGGCCTATATACATATAAAAATCCAACATGGCGACCATCCAAAATATTTAGACGGTTCTCATTATCTATTAATCTATGACAGCAATCAAACTGGATTTTTTTATGTTGATAGAGGCTATAAACATTACTTCATCTATAGGACTTCCAATAACTTGGTCAGCCCGAATCCAACATGGCAGCGACGCGAAATTTAAATATTTAAATGGACGTTTCTCGCGATTTAACCATCCGAGAGCAGTGAAACTTGGTACGGTATATGCTTATACAAATGTTAATCCACTGACATCTAATTTATTTCAATTGTTTTAATAACCATAAGATGGCGGCTGTGCGAAATGTTAAAATATGGCTTTCATTTCTTGTGTTATAATCGTGCGATTGAAGTTTGAATAATAATAATAAATATAAGGTTATCTTCATGAAATGTTGCATACCTCTAAGGCCTACATATTTAGAAATCCAACATGGCGACCATCCAAAATAGGCAATTTAGACGGTTCTCAATATCTACGAATCTATTACAACAATCAAACTGAAACTTTGTATGCTGATAGAGCCAATTAACATAAGTAGGATATATGAACATAGGCTTCTTCACGGAACTACTTGTTTCTTTTGTTTCTTCCTTCCTTTCCTTTTTTGTATCTTTCTTCCTTTCATCTTTCCTTCTTCCTTCCATTCTTTTCTCTTTCAGTTTCTCCTTCCTTTCTTCCAGCAGGAGATATGGTACAGGCTAATGACGAGAGACGAGATGTTCTCGTGATCCATAATTGGGTTAAGCTGATTAAGATTATTCCATTTCACACCAAGGTTATTGCATTCTTCACTATGTAAGATACACTGTACACTAATTCCCCAGGCATGCTTCATAAGTTACATACCGTATCATGCAGCTCTGAAATTGCAAACTGGCAATACAATATGTGTTACGAGTTAGGGGGAATGGTTTAAAAAAATGAAATAAAAAGAGATTCAGATTTCAGGTAAAGGTTTTGTTCAATTTATTTTATAGAATTAGCCCATGTTAATCATCAGTCCTTTGTGATTGGATGTGTGTTGAATTTAACATTGGTTTTTGGCTGTAGCAGGGATTTGTGAAAAAATAATAATATAAATATAATAGGAATGGTATCAATATTTAATCATGCCTCCTGATAAAAGTCTAGAATAGCTGAATAATAGAAATTGAAAATGACCATCAAGAAATCAAGGTAACAGACGAAATTGTATTGGACAGGCCTAGCTTCAGAACGTTGGTGATCAAACATTACCCTGCTGCAAACTCCCAAATAAGAGCCACCATTGCATGGACAGAAGAAAGGAAGAAAAGTCTGGGAGAGAATGGAGAGATTTTTGGAAGAGAACAAAGCAAATTTGTATTCATTTGTTAAATAGGTTCAATTGCACTCCTTAATTGGGCATAACCTTGTGAAGAAAAAAAAATAATAATAATAATAATAATAGTGTGGCCTCAACTATCCAGTATATACTGTAGATCTTTGAAGACGAAGCCAATTAGTTGATCTACTCTCAAATTTGGGAGTAGCATTTAGCCCTGCCATTTGGTATACCATTGGGAGCTCTATTGGGTAGGTTGTGGCTAATATGTAATTTATCAATTTACTAGCAGAAGTACCCGTTCTTCGAACGGTGTTATATATTAACACCAGACATTATCAATTGAGCTACTGTTGCAATGGTTAGCGGCTTGTCATTCCTTCATAAGTTTATCAGAACGAAGTTAGTTTTCTGGGAATATCACACACGCTGTTAATTTAAGGGCCTTAAAATGTGGTTTTCGGAGACCCCTTATAGACTCGCGAATTTTGTGTCTCACAATGAGAAGCGCAACCTATGCTATGATCGTCCTTCTAGGATAATTTTTATATTTCGCCTATTTTAGCATGTATTTTGAGAAGTTTTTCCCTATATCCACCCTTCTACTGTATGAAAAGTACGGAGGGGAGTTTTATAAATGATTGGTGTATGGAATCATGTTTACCATACCTAATTGTACGATGCATCAAGCATACGAACACGATTTATAGGCTTACATAAAGATACACAGAAAGGCAGACAGACAATTCTATTGTCTACAACATATCACCCAGATATCCAAATATGGGTATATCTACCATAGCCTACGTATCAAACAAAATCATCCCTACGATGAACCCGTATGTCGACAAAAAAAAAGATTAGTTAAAATGTGCTCTCAAACTAAATTCACCTAACGTGTACTTCCTGACGTGAAATAGATTTGAAAGCCTTGTAGACGAAACGCAATACACCTCACATAAAAAATGACCCTCTACGTTATGTTAGGTCCCCATACAGAGGAAGACCTCTTTCATAAATTATAAAGGCTTGTGGTGCATGGAAATTCAGGTTATTTAGCCTCAAATGGCCCAAATTCCTAAAAGCCGCAAAAAATGCTGATTCAATTCAGGAATTTTTGAAAATAATGTTGCTGTTTGTAGATATAATAGACTTTCTGTACTATATGTCGCACGTGAAATTGTATGAAAAAAATCTAGGTTACCCCTTGATCCCCTTAATTACATTGACGAATTATACAATCTACATTGGCTCCGTGATAACCTTATAGCCATTTGCAAACTTTCACAGAAATGTAATAAATGGAGTAGCCTAATAATAATAATAATATCGTATGGCCTCGGATGCCAGGTGCAAGCTTCGTAATTTGACACCCAGAGGGTAGCTTGCATGTCGAAATTTCGTTGTTCCTTAAATCACTATGAAAGTCAAGGAGGGTAGATATCTAAGCTCCTTGAACACTATAGCGCTTTCTAGTAGAGAAATGAGGAACTTTGTGTTGGCGGAAACTCCTGAGGTTAATTTTGCCATTATGAACACGGCCTACTGAATTCAAATGGGTTCTTTAACATGCCAACATCGTATGACATGAGAGTCGTATTTTTGCCGCCTTTCAAAAATCACGTACAGGCCGGACGTTTGTTTTAGACGATTGCCCTTGACCTTGAAGCCTGCGGGTGAGCCTGTACACAGTCACTCTCTCACCCTATCACATCACATTTGTCACCACCGATCTGATGTAATTGAATTCCAGACTTGAGCAGACAGTACAGTCCACGTCGAAGTATTGTGTGACACGGAAGTACACGTTACGTAGTTACGAACAGAACGTCATTATATTTGCCAGTGACTATACTTCAGCAATAGTGTGAAACAGCTTTATCAATCATCGGAGCGCTTGGGGCAGCTGATAACAACACAGATACTGTAGTAACTCACCTCCAGGTTTCCATTAAGATTTTTCACTCGTCTAAAACAAACGTCCGGCCTGTACTACGGCCAGGAGTGAACCTGCAATCTTGGGGTTAGTAGAACGACACGCTATCCACTCACCCACCGTGGCAAGGTATAAATGGAGTGACATTGCTTCTTACAGAAATAGATGGAAAGTTGGATGCCACCCCTTGAGATAATGTTATCACGGTTACCGATTTCCATTCCTTCATTAGTTTCTTAAATTAAATTAGTTTTCTGGGAATATTTCAGATACTGTTGGTTTTAGAGCCTTATAATGTAGTTTTCGAGGCCCCCAAGTTTTGTTTCTGGCACCGAGGGGCTTTGTCTCCTCGTTGTACGCCATAATATAATACTAATAATATAATATGGGGATAGGAATATAGTAGACCTGCCGTACCACACCCGCAGGTGTAAATCGCGTGAAAAAATTCTAGTGTACCCCTTGACCCCCTTAAGCGCATTATACGTATTGATGAATTTTACAGCTTAATTTGGTTCCGTGATAACCTTCTAGCCGTTTGCAAACTTTCACACCAATGTAATTAATGGAATTGCATTGCGTCTTACAGCAATAGATGGACCTCTGAGAATCTGTTGCCATGGTTACCGGTTTGTATTCGTTCATTAGTTTATTAAATGAAATTAGTTTTCTGGAAATATCTCAAAAATGGTTGGTTTTAGGGCCTTAAAATGTGGATTTCGAGTTTTGTCTCTCACATTGAAGGGCGGAAAATGATCTTTGTCTCGTCCTTCTACTACTATTTCAGCATGTATTTGAAGGGGGTAGGCCCTCTTTTATGAGAGGTACGGAGAAGGGTTACATCAATGATTAGTGTCGTACCTCTGATGGATATCTGTACCAAATTTGACGTTGATACTCCCAGCCGTTCTCGAGCTATAAGGGAACAAATTTGTCCACAGACAAACAAATAAACAAACAAACAGACAGACCAAAAAATTATTTTCGCGCGCATACATAATGAAACAGTCTGAAACGCGTAAATAACTCAAATGTACGTCGAAATTGCGAAAGAAACATACAAACTTTAATTATTATGTATGTAGAGATATACTGCACCGCTCGGTGTTGACCGTGTTTTATTGCACAAATTTAGGTTTTACTCGCTAACCGTTGGAGATTCACGAAACCTGATAAGGACCTTTTGGATAGAATATTAAATGCTAAATCTCGTATATGCATCAAAAGTTTGCTATTTCTTTGCATTCTCTTTTTATTTGAAATGGAAATATGAAATTTTGAAACCAAAGGGTGTAGTGACGTCACATATGTGGGTTTTACTCGCTAACCGTTGGAGATACACGAAAAGTTATAACGACCTTTCGGATAGAAAATTAAATTTTGAAGCTCGTATGTGCCATCAAAAGTTTGCTATTTCTTAACGTTCTCTTTTTATTTGATATGGAAATATGAAATTTTGAAACCAAAAGGTGTAGTGACGTCACTAAAATGGTATCCATTCTCTAATAGTGAAAAATATCGAAATTAAAAGTATCCTATATGTAAACATGGTAAATCAGCTACATCCATGCAAAATTTCATTTAAATCGGACCAGTGGTTCTTGCGTTATTGAGTAACAGACAGACAGACAGACACACACCATCTCATTTTTATATATTAGTATGATTTATTTAATCGTATGGTGATTATAACAAGAAATTCATAAGTCCAACTCCAAGTTCTTCAGCCACACTACAGCACGTTCTGAAAGATGAAACAGGTTGCTGGGGCTTCCGGATTAGGCTTGAAGAGGCAGCGCAGGATGACATGGTCCATGGTCTGCTCCTCTTCACTGCATTCACACGTTGGAGAATCCATCCATCCCCACTTAATGCCGCAAGAAATTGCAGCGTCCATGCCCAGTTCTCAGTCTGTTGAGGCGAGGGCGAATCCATTCATTTTCCGAGTTGGATTTAGCTCATGAGCATTAGTACCAGATGTTGAATTTGACCATTCTTCCCGCCAGATCCAGTGTTGTTTAAAATTGTCCCTCAAGAGTCTGCCGGCCAATACACTTGCTGGTCTCCTAGATCAAGTCGTTGTGGCGATGGGAAACAACATTCCTGGTAAACTGGTAATGAGGGAGATGACCGGATATTCTTTGCTTCTCTCAGCAGAGGTTCCTTTCTCCTCAGGTGAGGTGGTGGGATATGACTATGAACGGGTAACAAGTGGCGAGGTGTAGACTTTACAGTACCAGTTATGCAGTGTATGGTTTTATTCAGCTTAGTAAGCACTTTATGCATATGTGCACTTTCCAGCCAAACAGGGCACAGTATTCCGCTGCAGAGTAGACAAGACAAATACCCGTTAATCGTAAGCAGTCAGCTGAGGCTCCCCATGAACTCCGCATAGCTTGTGTAGGATTTTATTCCTTGTAGTGATTTTGTGAGAGAGCTTGGTGAGATGTTCTTTGTAGCTCAGAGTTCGTCCAGGCTAAACAGCAAGCAGTATGCGTTCCTCTCCATGTTCCCACTTCTCCCGACTGTTGTGTGACGAGCAGTCCTCTCTTATTTCATCTCTCCTTCCACAAACCTCCCGAAAGCATTAGAAATAAAGTCATCACATTTTTCAAAATATTAAAGTGGACTTAGGAGATCAAACTGTCAGTTGTAGCTCTTCAGTCGGTCAACACTAATTTTCCCAGAAACTTGGTGCCGTATATACAAGAACAATAAGTAAATAACACTCCTGGAAAAAGTGACATGCATTAGTTAATATTGCTGTTTTAATGGAGCAATTTTTAGGATACGCGTTTCAACCTTCAAGCGGTCATCATCAGATCATGATCACTGAGTTGAGATTAAATGAATATACAATAATTAAACTACATACATTTTTAGCACGTACAATTGCTGTTTAAATTTTGATTCACAGACTGAATCTCGTGATGTCAGTTTAGTTAGTTTTACTTATTATGTACGTGTATACAAATTAGGACAACACTATATCTTCTATATAGGCCTATATATAAAAATGAAAGTTTGTCTGTTTTTTTTTCTGAAATTTGAGTTATTAACGCGTTTCAGACTGGTTTATGACGCTTGCGCGCAGAAACAAAATTTTTGTCTGTCTGTCTGTCTGTCTGTTTGTCTGTGTACAACTTTGCACGCGCATCACTCGATAACGGCTGAGTGGATCAACGTAAAATTTGGTACAGGTGTCCATCAGAGGTACGAAAGTAATCATTGATGTAACTCTTCTCCATACATCTCATAAAAGAGAGCCTATCCCCTTAAAATGCATGCTGAAATGGGCACAGAAAGACGAGATAAAGCTCATTTGCAGCGCCTCAATGTGAGAAACAAAACTCGGAGGCCCTATGGGCCCCGAAAACAATATTTTAAGGTCCTAAAACCAACAGTTTTTGAGATATTCCCAGAAAATTAATTTCATTTATTAAGCTATTGAAAGAATGCAAGCCGGTAACCATGGCAATTCAATCTCAGAAGTCCATCTATTTCTGTAAAACGCAATGCCATTCTATTTATTACAATGCTGTGAACGTTCGCAAGCGGCTATAAGTTTATCACGGAACCAACTTAAACTGTTAAATTCATCAATACCTTTATAATGCGCTTAAGGGGGTCAAGGGGTACTCTTGATTTTCTTCAGGTGATTTACACGTGAGAGTGTGATACTAAAGGACTATTATATCCCTATCCCTATATTATTAAATTATTATTATTATGATTATTATTATATTATGGCGTACAAGGACGATACAAATAATGGTAATTAAGACACTCGTTTGGAAATTATAAAACTCGCATACGCTCGTTTTATAAAAAATACTCGTGTCTTAATTATAGCCATTATAGGCTCGTTGCATACGACTGTTTATGTTCGACGATAATTATAACTTTATTATATGTTTTAACATAAATATTCATAAATATCTGTTGAGAGTCAGCTACTTGAATTTTGTGATCGCAGAGCGAGCGTTGAGTATTATATCTCTGTCTTTCAAGATCTTTGAACGACCGACGCATGCGCTCTGTGTGCTTGCAATGCCATATGCAGGCCATATGTTTACATCTGCCGTCCCTCAGTAATATTGTCACCGGAGTCATTTGAAGACAATGCGCTGTGTAGAAATTAGTGTTGGTGATTTTAAGGTACAGTGCTATTTCTTGTTTCATATTCGCCAGTTTATTTACGCGAACATATGGACGGTGCATATTCCATGTCGGTAATTTATTATAGCCTAGTTCGATGTTGTGTTTATGTCCGACATGTTGGATTTTGAGCGCATGCGCGAAGGTATCGTTACCTAATTGGTCAATGAACGAGCTCTGGTTGCTTGGAGAAACTGTATCATAATGAAAATCAGTGTTATAATGACCATCATTATGATACAGTTTTCTGACACATAATAGTGAGGGTCGAACATAAACTCATTTTCAGCCCCTCGGTGGCTGCTACGTTTTAAGGCTCTAAAACCATATTTCTGAGATATTCCCAGAAAACTAATTTCAGTTAATAAACTAATAAAAATAGATGACGAGTACAGAAGAAGACCAAATCAGGATCTACAGTATATAGATATACTGAGAAAATCACAGATGGGGCCAGGAAGAGACGTCTGGCTTTCTACGGACATGTTTCAAGAATGAACCCAACAAGACTAACCAACCGGCTTCTCAACTACTGGGAGAATAGAAAGAGCGTGACACCGTGGTTAACAGAAGTTAACAAGGACATCCAAGAACTGAAGTTAATGGAAAGTGATGTTAGAAACCGATCACATCTCAGAAAGATACCTTAACAGAATAGTTTTCAGGACAGACCACCCTGTAGGAAAACCGGCATCATCTGGACAAAAGGGAGAAAGGAGAAACATAGCCAGAGAATGCGCGAATATTGGGCAAACATCAAGTCCCTCGCCAAGCTGAAAAGTTGAACGATGTGGTACTTAGCCGGCCCATTCGAAAGGAGAAGAAGAAGAAACTAATGAAGGAATGCAAGCCGGTAACCATGACAACAGTATCTCAAGAGGTGGCCTCCAACTTTCCATCTATTTCTGTAAGAAGCAATGCTACTCAATTTATTAAATTTCTGTAAAAGTTTGCAAATGGCTGTAAGGTTATCATGGGAAAAAACATAGACTGTAAAATTCATCAATGCGCTTAAAGGGGTCATGGGGTACCCTAGAATTTATAAACACAACTTACACGTGCGATATGTTGAACATAAGGTCTATTATACCTCCAAACAGCAACATTATTTTCAAAAATTCCTGAATGAAATAGTATTTTTGCAGCTTTTGGGAATTTGGGCCAGTGGAGGCTAAACATCCTGAATGTTCATGCACCACAAGCCTTTATAATTTATTAAAGGTGTCTTCCTGGGGGTGAGGACTTTCCACAACGGTGAGAGTCAGGTTTTATTTGACATATATTGCGTTTCGTCAACAAGGTATCCAATATTATTTTCACATCAGGAGGTACACGTTAGGTGAATTTAGTTTGAGAGCACATTTTAACTAATCATTTTTTTGTCGACAAAAGGGTTCATCGTAAAGATGATTTTGTTTGACACTGTGTGGTTGATATATCTTTATGTTTATGTACGCCTATAACTCGTGTTCGGGTGCTTGGAGCATCGTAAAATGATGTATTGAAACCATGAGTTAATACACCAATCATTTATAAAACTCTTCACTGTACTTCTCATAGAAGGGTTGGTATAGGGAAAACCTTTTCAAAATACATGCTAAAATAGGCGTAAAATAAAATGTATCCTAGAAAGACGTCCAGAGCATTTATGTTGCGCTTCTCAATGTGTGACACAAAACTAGGGAGTCTATATTGGGTCTCCGAAAACCACATTTTAAGGCCCTTAAATTAACAGTGTCTGTGATATACCCAGAAAACTAACTTCGTTCTGATAAACTTATGAAGGAATGACAAGCCCCTAACCATTTCAACAGTAGCTCAATTCATAGCGTCTGGTTATTAATACCGAAGACCGTTCGAAGAGCGGGTACTTCTGCTAGTACTAGATAAAATTAGAACATGCGCTTGAAATTCTATTATGTAATATTCGTGTTGACCGATTGAAAAAAATCGCTCCAAACTTTTCATTAGGAGATAAGACTGGGTTGTTATGTGTGTGTGTGTCTGTCTGTCTGTGTGTGTCGTATCAACTCTTACATGACTGCAGCTTTTGGAAACAAATCTGGTAACAGAGAGGATGTATGCTATAACATTTTAAACAATGTTCCTCGACCCTGCCTTCCATAACTAAGTTTGTTATTCCTGGGTGTTTTGGTACGTGCCCTACCAAAATATCTCTTCTCTTCACCAGCCGTCGCCAGAAACATCTCTCCTCTCCCACTCATCTCAATACCTCTTGGTTAATTGTAACCCTATCTACCCATCTGATCTTCATCATTCTTCTGTAACACCACATTTGATGCTTCTATTCTCCTCTTTTCTGCTTCAGCAACAGTCCAAGTTTCACTTCCATAGAGCGCCACGTTCCTGACAAAGGCTTTCAAAAATGATTTCATAATATCCAATCTATATTTAATGTCAACAAATATATTGTTTGTAGATAATATCTGTTGCCTGAGCCAACCTACTTTTAATATCCGCTTTGCTTCATCCATCACTGCTTATTTTGCTTCCTAAGTAGCAGAAGTCAAGCAAAGTTTGTATGCGTAATGCATATTCAACTATACATATTTTCCGAATCTCGAGCACTGCCAAATGTCTATGAATATCACTTAATTAACAGTGAAATACTGTAGTTACGGTATTACAGAGTATCGACCAAGAAACATCATGCACTGATGGATTAAACCTATGTTATGTAATGTTATTATTAACTAGCAGAAGTACCCATTCTTCGAACGGTCTTCGGTATTAATAACCAGACGTAATCCATTGAGCTACTGTTGCAATGGTTAGGGGCTTGGAATCTGTTTGTCGACAAAGAAAAATTATTAGTTGAAATATGCTCTGAAACGAAATTTACCTAACGTGTACTTCCTGACGTGAAAATAAAATCGAAAACCTCGTAGACGAAACGCAATACACGTCACATAAAAACTGACCCTCACTGTTGTGTCAAGTCCGCATCCAGAGGAAGACCCCTTTAATAAATTATAAAGGCTGGTGGTGCACGAAAATTCAGGTTTTTTAGCCTCCAATGGCCCAATTTCCTAAAAGCAAGAAAATAAAATAAAAAATTATCTATTTCAATTCTGGAATTTTTGAAAATAATGTTGCTGTTTGAAGATATAATAGACCTTCTGTACGACATATCGCACGTTTAAGTCTTGTGGAAAAATATAGGGTACCCCTTGACCCCCTTAAGCGCATTGATGAAATTTACAGTTTTTGTTGGTTCCGTGATAACCTTATACAGTAGCCATTTGCAAACTTTCACAGAAATTTAATAAATAGAGTGGCATTACTTCTTGCAGAAATAGATGGAAAGTTGGTTGTAACTTTTTGAGACACTCTTGTCATGTTTACTGGCTTGCATTCCTACATTAGTTTATTAAATGAAATTAGTTTACTGGGAATATCTCAGAAACTCCTGGTTTTAGAGCCTAAAATGTAGTTTTCGGGAACCCTTTTCGGCTGTTTAGGGGCCCCGAGTTTTGTTTCTGGCACCAAGGGCGTGAAAATAAGCTTTGTCTTGTCGTTGTTGGCTGTAGTATAATAAGAATAATTATAATAATAATATAACAATTTAGGGATAGGGATATAATAGACCTTGCGTACCACACCAGCACGTGTAAATCGCGTGAAAAATTCTAAAGTACCCCTTGACCCCCTTAAGCGCAATATAGGTATTGATGAATTTTACAGCTTAATTTGGTTCCGTCATAACCTTATAGCTGTTTGCAAACTATATCAGTAATGTAATAAATGGAATTTGTATTGCGTCTTACAGCAATAGATGGACCTGTGAGTTTCTGTTGCCATGGTTACCGCCTGGCTTTATTTCATTAATAGCAGAAGTACCCGTTCTTCGAACGGTGTTATATATTAACACCAGACATTATCAATTGAGCTACTGTTGCAATGGTTAGCGGTTTGTCATTCCTTTATAAGTTTATCAGAACGAAGGCGACAAAAATCACGACACTCATGTCATATGTTGTTGGCATGTTAAAGAACCCATTTGAATTCAGTAGGCCGTGTTCAATGGCAAAATTAATCTCGGGATTTTCCGCCAACACAAAGTTCCTCCATTCTCTACCTGAAAGCGCTGTAGTGTCAGGGAGTTTAGATATCTAACCTCCTTGACTTTCATAGCGTTCAAAGGAACGACGAAATTCGACATGCAAGCTACCCTCTGGGTGTCAATTAACAAAACTTGCACCAGGCACCCGAGGCCATACGATACTATTATTATTATTATTATTATCAGAACGAAGTTAGTTTTCTGGGAATATCACACACACTGATAATGTAAGGGCCTTAAAATGTGGTTTTCGGAGACCCCTTATAGACTCGCGAATTTTGTGTCTCACAATGAGAAGCAACATAAGCTTTGACCGTCCTTCTAGGATAATGTTTATATTTGGCCTATTTTAGCATGTATTTTGAGAAGTTTTTCCCTATATCCACCCTTCTACTGCATGTAAAGTACGGTGAGGAGTTTTATAAAGGATTGGTGTATTGACTCATGTTTACCATACCTAATTTTACGGTGCACCAAGCATCCGAAGACGATTTATAGGCGTACATAAAGATGCACAGAAAGACAGACAGACAATTCTATTGTCTACAACATATCACCCAGATATCCAAATATGGGTATATCTACCATACGTATCAAACAAAATCAGCCTTACGATGAACCCGTATGTCGACAAAAAAAAAAAGATTTGTTAAAATGTGCTCTCAAACTAAATTCACCTAACGTGTACTTCCTGGCGTGAAATAGATTTGAAAGCCTTGTAGACGAAACGCAATACACCTCACATAAAAAATGGCCCTCTACGTTGTGTTAGGTCCCCATACACAGGAAGAACTCTTTCATAAATTATAAAGGCTTGTGGGGCAAGAAAATTCAGGTTCTTTAGCCTCAAATGGCCCAAATTCCTAAAAGCCCCAAAAAATGCTGATTCAATTCAGGAATTTTTGAAAATAATGTTTCTGTTTGTAGATATAATAGACTTTCTGTACTACATGTCGCACGTGAAATTGCATGAAAAATTCTAGGTTACCCCTTGACCCCCTTAATTACATTGACGAATTATACAATCTACATTGGCTCCGTGATAACCTTATAGCCATTTGCAAACTTTCACAGAAATGTAATAAATGGAGTAGCCTAATAATAATAATAATATCGTATGGCCTCGGATGCCAGGTGCAAGCTTCGTAATTTGACACCCAGAGGGTAGCTTGCATGTCGAAATTTCGTTGTTCCTTGAATCACTATGAAAGTCAGGAGGGTAGATATCTAAGCTCCTTGAACACTATAGCGCTTTCTAGTAGAGAAATGAGGAACTTTGTGTTGGCGGAAACTCCTGAGGTTAATTTTGCCATTATGAACACGGCCTACTGAATTCAAATGGGTTCTTTGACATGCCAACATCGTATGACATGCGAGTCGTATTTTTGCCGCCTTTCAAAAATCACGTACAGGCCGGACGTTTGTTTTAGACGATTGCCCTTGAACTTTAAGCCTGAGGGTGAGCCTGTACACAGTCACTCTCTCACCCTATCACTTCACATTTGTCACCACGGATCTGATGTAATGGAATTCCAGACTTGAGCAGACAGTACAGTCCACGTCGAAGTATTGTGTGACACGGAAGTACACGTTACGTAGTTACGAACAGAACGTCATTATATTTGCCAGTGACTATACTTCAGCAATAGTGTGAAACAGCTTTATCAATCATCGGAACGCTTGGGGCAGCTGATAACAACACAGGTACTGTAGTAACTCGCCTCCAGGCTTCCATTAAGATTTTTCACTCGTCTAAAACAAACGTCCGGCCTGTACCACGGCCAGGAGTGAACCTGCAATCTTGGGGTTAGTAGATCGACACGCTATCCACTCACCCACCGTGGCAAGTTATAAATGGAGTGATATTCCTTCTTACAGAAATAGATGGAAAGTTGGATGCCACCACTTGAGATAATGTTGTCATGGTTACCGATTTCCATTCCTTCATTAGTTTGTTATATTAAATTAAATTAGTTTTCTGGGAATATTTCAGATACTGTTGGTTTTAGAGCCTTATAATGTAGTTTTCGAGGCCCCCAAGTTTTGTTTCTGGCACCGAGGGGCTTTGTCTCCTCGTTGTACGCCATAATATAATACTAATAATATAATATGGGGATAGGAATATAGTAGACCTGCCGTACCACACCCGCAGGTGTAAATCGCGTGAAAAAATTCTAGTGTACCCCTTGACCCCCTTAAGCGCATTATACGTATTGATGAATTTTACAGCTTAATTTGGTTCCGTGATAACCTTCTAGCCGTTTGCAAACTTTCACACCAATGTAATTAATGGAATTGCATTGCGCCTTACAGCAATAGATGGACCTCTGAGAATCTGTTGCCATGGTTACCGGCTTGTATTCGTTCATTAGTTTATTAAATGAAATTAGTTTTCTGGGAATATCTCAAAAATGGTTGGTTTTAGGGCCTTAAAATGTGGATTTCGGGGACCCTTTGGGGCACCCGAGTTTTGCCTCTCACATTGAGGGGCTGAAAATGATCTTTGTCTCGTCCTTCTCCTCCCATTTCAGCATGTATTTTAAGGGTGTAAGCCCTCTTTTATGAGAGGTACGGAGAAGGGTTACATCAATGATTAGTGTCGTGCCTCGGATGGATATCTGTGCCAAATTTTACGTTGATACACCCAGTCGTTCTCGAGTTATAAGGGAACAAAGTTGTCCACAGACAAACAAACCTACAGACAGACCAAAAAATTATTTTCGCGCGCATCCATAATAAAACAGTCTGAAACGCGTAAATAACTCAAATTTCCGTAGAAATTGCGAAACAAACATACAAACTTTAATTTTATATACGTAGAGATATACTCCACCGCTCGGTGTTGACCGTGTTTTATTGCACATATTTAGGTTTTATTCGCTAACCGTTGGAGATACACGAGAAGTGATACGGACCATTTGGATAGAAAATTAAATGTTAAATCTCGTGTATGCATCAAAAGTTTGCTATTTCTTAGCGTTCTCTTATTATTTGAAATGGAACTATGAAATTTTGAAACCAAAGGGTGTAGTGACGTCACATATGTGGGTTTTACTCGCTAACCGTTGGAGATACACGAAAAGTGATAAGGACCTTTCGGATAGGAAATTAAATTTTGAAGCTCGTATGTGCCATCAAAAGTTTGCTATTTCTTAACGTTCTCTTTTTATTTGACATGGAAATATGAAATTTTGAGACCAAAAGGTGTAGTGACGTCACTAAAATGGTAGCCATTCTCTAATAGTGCAAAATATCGAAATTAAAAGTATCCTATATGTAAACATGGTAAATCAGCTATATCCATGCAAAATTTCATTTAAATCGGACTAGTGGTTCTTGCGTTATTGAGTAACAGACAGACAGACAGACAGACACACACCATCTCATTTTTATATATTAGTATGATGATAGTTTTAAATGAAATTAATTTTCTGGGAATATCTCAAAAACTGTTGGTTTTAGGGCCTTAAGATGTGGGTTTCGGGGGTCCTTTGAGGCCCCCCCAAGTTTCATTTCTCACATTGAGGGGCTGAAAATGGGCTTTGTCTCGCCCTTCCACGTCTATTTCAGCAGGTATTTTAAGAAGGTAGGCGTAGTTGGTAGCATGCTGAGCTTCTATGCCCAAGATCGCGGGTTCAAACCCGGCCGAAGCCGTCAGATTTTTTAAGAGCGTTAAAATCCCTCAGTATGCCTTCCTTCGGAGGGAAAGTAAAGCCGGCGGTCCCATGTCATAGATTTATGGCATGTTAAAGAACCTTCCACTAATTACACCTGTGTGAAACTAAATTGTATAGGTTAAGAATGTAAACAACGCTCCTAGGCTCCTACGTTCGTTGCCAAGACCCGACTGCGGTGGCGTCTAGTAGCTAAGTTCTGAACTAGGCCTACTAGTCGTTGACGGTGGCATTTGGCGGCAAAATTAGGAACTATTTGAAAAATTCAAAGTTGCAGTCCTTACTTGAATTAAAAAACAGATACACACACTAATACAGCCATCACAATTAACACCGGTTATAAGACAGATTCTACACACACCCAATGTACACGGGGCTACATGACCGCGTTGTCGCAGCCCCTACACTGAAGAACCAACCAATCCCCGTTTATGATAGGTGCAGAGCAGAGTTACATCAATGATTAGTGGCGTGCCTCTGAGGGATATCTGTACCAAATTTTACGTTGATCCACCCAGCCGTTCTCGAGTTATAAGGGAACAAAATTGTCCACAGACAGACAGACAGACAGACAGACATACAGACAGACAAAAAATATTTTCGCGCGCATCCGTCATAAAACAGTCAGAAACGCGCTAATAACGCAAATTTTCGTATAAATTCAGAAAGAAACAGACAAACTTTCATTTTTATATATACAGAGATATATAGAAATGAAAGTCTTACGTTACTCCATAATCCAGTATTTTGTTCTTTTGCACTGTAACTGGCAGAGGGCGACAGAGTACCCCTACAACAGCGGCAACACTCAAGACGGGACGAGAGGAGACAGGTCACGCAAGCTCCTGGTTAGCCTGGCAGCGCTCAGTCGAGAAGCGAAGCCATTCATTACGCGAGTAACAACCCACCGGCTAGCTGTTTGTTTGTTCGGTCACTTGTTTGTTACTTTGTTCTGCTGTTTGTTCTGCGGATTGCGAAATGAAACAGGACAAGTTAGCCGTGGCTTGCATTGAACATTAGCCCACTGCAAGGACTTGATGATTCAACACACAACTAAATAAGTATAGAAGACTGCGACATGTCTGGTTCTTCATGACCTAGCAATCATGAGGTTACATTAATATACAGTTGTATTTTTAGCCTACTGAACTGATTGAAAAAATATGTTAAGTAGGGTTATGAGATCAATGAGGGGCTTTCTGTTTCATTCTCTGTCTGTATGTCTATCTCTCTATACTGTATGTCCATCTATTTCTCAGTCTGTCTGTCCATCCGTCCATCCATCAGTCTGTCTGTCTGTCCAACTATCCATCCCTCTGTATGGCCGTCCGTGTTTACATCCGTAGGTCTGTCTATCAGTTTATACATCCGTACGTCTGTCTGTCTGTCTGTACAACTGTCCATCTATCCGTACATCTGTATATCTGTCCGTTCATCCATCAGTTTGTCTATTTTTCTGTGAATCTGTCCATCCGTATGTCTGTTTGTCTGTCCATCTGTGTTTCCCTTATAAGTTTTGAATTCTTGCTGAGAATTCCTCAAAAATTGGTATGATTAAGCCCTGTTTGAAGACATGTGACTTCTCATATTTCCAAGTGTGCTCTTACTGCCAAGTACACATAACACATGATTTTGAATTTTGACTTCAGAATCTGCGGCTGCGAAATCATTCACAGTAATAACAGAAATGTAATGTTTTGATGCAACACGCAAGCAAACGAAGTCCTCAAAAATTACAAATAGACCCCGTTGTAGTGTAGTGAATAGTTTTATTTGTTATCACTCTCGAATTCCGGGTTCAATTTTCGGCTCGGCTAAGAAATTTAATTCAGGTCAGGGGGCTGTAATGGGGTTTATTCTGTCTTGAGAGACAAATTTGGAAAGAGGTGGGTTTGATTTACACTTCAGAAATCCTAGGTGTGAAATCCCATGCTGCTCCACTTCCTTTTTAAGCCGTGATGGTTCCTAATTCAAGTCCATGACCGCTTATGATCCAATCCCAGTATCAATTACAAACACACGCACTACCAGAGAAAGGAAGAAAGGAAACTTGTAGTTTTACGTGATCGTTAATCGTGCTATCATGAGCCACGGGACCTCCTTTTTACGTGGAATCTGAACCATAGGACATGGCATTTCACATCGCAAATCTCACATGCATTGACCGGTAATCAAGAACTACCAGAGACACCTAATGGCCTGCTTCAGATTATCAGATTAATTCAGCACACACCGAAGTAAACGGGATTGAAAGAATGTGACTACCATGTCCGAGACCTAAATTGAACAACTACAAATTATTGATACAGCAAATAACAAATTCACCGGCTAACTTGAATGTACAGGTATAAGATATTCAAACCGGCAATTCACATCCTAAGCCTCCGTGGCTTAGGCGGCAGGACGCCGGCCTCTCACCGCTGGGTCCGTGGTTCAAATCCCGGTCACTCCATGTGAAATCTGTGCTGGACACAACGGAGGCAGACAGGTTTTTCTCCGGGTACTCCGGTTTTCCCTGTCAGCATTTCATTCCAGCAACACTCTCCACTATCATTTCATTTCATCTGTCATTCATTTAATCATTGCCCAGGGGAGTGCATCAGGCCTCGGCAGCCGGCACAGTTCATATCCTCGCCGCTAGATGGGGGCTTCATTCATTCCATTCCTGACCCGGTCGGAGACTGGAAGCAGGCTGTGGATTTTCATTTTCAATTCACATCCTACTGAAAGCTTAGAAGCCATGTTCAGTGTTGCTTAGTAACGATTACTTCAAACATTTTCAGTCAGTGGTTTAATAGTTAATCACGTATATTTGACATTTTTCGTCCTACCTAATTAGCGAAAATACATGTTTTTGAGGGAATTCTAACAATCTTGCAATTTGAAAACTTAACAATAAGGCACAAGTCACAAAAATATCAGACTGAATATTACGCACAATCACCATCTTTATTACGTGAAATATTAAAGTCGATAATCTAATCAACTTTCAATCTCGAGATTTGAAAATTAGTAGTATGGTACAAGAGCTTCGCTCTGATAGAGGGACAAATCCATATTTCATACATTCACGATGGCGACCTTGCCTACTTTCAACTCTATACAATCGATCAGTTAGGATGTAACAGAGCAATTGATACAAATCGTATTGTAAGTTACATCACAAATAAGAGGCCACGCTTGCACAAGAATATCATACGAAATATATTAAAGATCCACCATCTTGTATCCACACAATTATGAAATCAGTAGCACGTGATGCAACCCAATAACAATGAAGAACGTAATATATATTAGAGACAAACTGTTGTAAAGACGCAATTTCGTGTAAGTCACTGAATTTTAAATGGTCAGCAGTCATAATTTCCCAAACTTAGTGAGATACTTGGGCATTACGAAGTATACGCAACTGAAGAATTAATTTCACATCCTGATAACATTTTATGAAGGACACTGCACAAGAGACTTGAAGGAAAAAGGAAGGAAGTTTGTAGTTTTATGTGACTTTTAATCACACGATCATGAGCCACGGGACCCCCTTTTTACGTGTAATCCGAACCACAGGACATGGCATTTTACTTTAAAAATCTCACATGCATTGACTGGGAATCGAACCTGGTCTTCCATGGTGACAGGCCAACAGGTTCACTGCTGTTTATGAATGCCAATTTCCATACATTGGAGAGGGATGTACATTCTAGAATGGAACAGGAACGATGGAAAAACGTCGGCAGCACAGAAACTTTCAACGTGGTGAAACATCCCGAGACACAACAGATGTTAGCTAACAGCATTACTAACTGTGGTGTGTAATGTCGATTATTGTATTGCACTAGCGGAAATACTCGTTCTTCAAACAGCCTTTGGCACTTGCCAGCCAAGACATTCATATAATCATACATTCACAACGTAGTTGTGTTATTACCATGTTATCAATTAAATCCATCACTTAACCAGCGGCACTGACTTCAATATTATTGACACAATAGTAGCAATTTGATAGCGTTTCGTGACATTGATGAAGTGGAAAGAGAACCAAGTTAATCTTAGAAACTAAATAATAATTAAAACACTTCAAATCAAGTAGGCATGCCCGCTTCAAGGAAAATAACATCAACGACAACAGAATAAACAAAGCCAATATACCAGTTAAGTAAAGCACTTTGAACCAACACAACTAAAGGCCTAATTTATCTTCTAAATTCCACAATAGAATAGGGATGTATAGAACTAGCACCGATAGAGTGCACTGCTGTTGTACTGGGTAAGCGCAAGGCGCTCTTCATTTGTCTTCTGTGTTCTCATGCCGATTTTTTTTTTAAATGTTATTTTGGTGACTATGTCGAGCTATTTCAGTGTTCTTCTTTGCAAAAATCAGGGAGGCCCGTGTTCGTTTCACCAATTTCCACAACATAAAGGAATGGTTACATGCTTGTAGAAGGAAATATTTTGGTGAGAAAAATCTGACCGAAAATATTAAAGTGTGTTCCCATCATTTTCAACCCGATTACTTCACGAAAACTGTGTTGGGTAAGTATGATTTACAAAAGGAAATAATTCCTAGTCTGTACCTATAAACTGTTTAGACATTTCGATAACAACCACTGAATTTATGTGTTTGTATTTGAAGGTGAGAGAGCAAGATTAAAACCGTGCACCACGAACACAACAAAAACAAGTAGTTCCGAGAAGAACTATACAGCCTATTTTCATATAACCTACTTATGTTAATTGCCTCTATCTACATACAAAATTTCAGTTTGATTGCTGTAATAGATTCGTAGTTATTGAGAACCGACTAAATATTTCGGATGGTCGCCATGTTGGATTTTATATATGTAGGTCCTAGAGTTATGTATTGTTACATGAAGATTATTGTGTACGTGTAGCATTCAAACTTCAATCGCATGATTAGGACACAAGAAGTAACAAGGAGATTTTAAAATTTCGCACTGCTGCCATCTTGTGGTTATTGAAACAATTGAAACAAATTAGATACCAGTGGATTATCACTCGTATAAGTATTTACTGTACCAAGTTTCACTGCACTCGTATGGTTAAATTGCGAGAAACGTCCATGTGAATATTTATAATTCGCGTCGCCGCCATGTTGGATTTGTGACCACCAGGTAATTTAAAATCCTATAGGTGAACTTAAGTTCATAGCCCCTATGAACATAAAAACATTCAGTTTCATTGCTGTAATAGATTCGTAGATATTCAGAGCCGTCTAAATATTTCGGATGGTCGCCATGTTGGATTGTTAAATATATAGGCCATAGAGTCATGTACCATTAAAGGAAAATTATTGCGTAGGTTCATTCATTCATTCATTCATTATTCACTTCGATCGCATGATTACGACACAAGAAATAAAAACTTAATTTTAAAATTCGCACAGCCGCCATCTAGAGGTTATGAAAACAATTGAACTAAATTAGATACCTGTGCATTACAATGTGTATAAACTTTTCCTGTACCAGATTTCATTGCGTTTAGAACATTAAATCGCGAGAAAGGTCTATTTAAAATTTTCAAATTCGCTTGGCCGCCATGTTCGTTTTGTAGTTAACCGGTTTTTGAAAGTCTTATAGATGAACATCCAGTAGTGCCCTTTATCTCCGTACATAATTTCAGGGTGATACCGCTAACAGTTACAGAGATATCGAATGCCGGTGAAATATTTCGCACATCCGCCATCTTGTGGTTATGTAAACAATTGAACCAAGTTAGATGTCGGTGCATTACAATGTGTAGAAACATATACTTTACCAAGTTTTATTGCGTTTGGTCGGTTAAATCGCAAGAAACGTCTACTTAAAAGTCGCGAATTCGCGTGGCCGCCATGTTGGTTTTGTAGTTATCAGATTTCAAAAGTCACTTAAGGAAAATTCTATTAGTTCCCTTTATCACCGTAAAAAATTCCAGGAAGATATCGGGAATAGTTTCGGAGATATTGAATGCTGGTGAAATATTTCGCACAGCCGCCATGTTGTATTGGTGAGAGGTAACAAACTTTGAAGGGCACGGTCGGGGTCGTCCAGAATAGTGCTATGAACTTACCGAGTTTCATTGAAATCGCTCCAGCCGTTTAGATTTTATTAGGGGGGGGGAGACACACACACACACTCCTCACACACACACACACACACACACGGACAAAAGGTGATCTCATAAGCCTATTTTTTCAAAATTGAAAATAGGCAATCAAGGAAGAGGCCATACACAAGAAAATTGCCAGATTACCACGATAAGCCTACAATATCGGAATCGGCAAAACTCATCTCCATTGAAGTGCGGAAAGAAATCTTCAATATACACGAAGAAGTGAATGTAACATCTGCGACTCCCATTTTCAAAGACATCAATGCTCGGACAAATGCTTCAAGAATAAATGTCGCAACATTAACAGTCAAAAACGTATTATGGTTGGTTTCTTGAAATCAGAATTAATCGTCAACTTCCATCTGCCCGACGGAGAATGTGGTAGCGACTGACTTCTACATTCTTAAGACATACGGTAGTCAGATGAATGGAAACAGTTCGTGGCCCTAAAGCAGGGATTCTCAAACTTTTTAAAAATTGTACCCCTAAGTTGTTTCCAAAGGGTACGGGAACGATTATAACTGAGAAATTCACAAAATGACATAAGAACCAAACGTTGCGATGAATTTTCGAGGTATGCAATACCGGTATCAACTTTCGTTGATTGTGTTTACCTTAAAACATGACAGTTTTATGTAAGTTATCAACCTAAAGAAAGACATGAATCGAAGTCTATAAGTAAGGGGAGCAAGTGAATATTTAAATATATATTTATGATTTAAGTCTTATGGAGATATATTTATCAATATAGGCCTACCATACACAAGTAATTGTAATCTTTAGGAGAAAGCATGCTGACTCCTATTCATTATTTGAATAATAAAGCGTGTTAGAATTTTGTTATTACCGCTGTATTAATACTTCCTTCCTCCCGCTAGTTTTAGTGCCTCTGATCTGTAGCTCATTTTTCAGCTGTTTAGCGCTTAAACGCTGAAAATTGTCCATAATGTATTAGGGGATATACCTATAGAATTAATTAATATAGTCATGGAGTAAAATTAGAGAAGATATAATTTACTTTAGCTTAGACAACTCGGTCACAATCTATACATTCCTCGCAGCTGACTGGATAAAACATAATACGATCTCCTTGCGCTTACCCAGTACTACACGAGCGCTATCTGGCACGAACTTTCTCCGGCTACATCCCTATTGGCGAAAAGGTACAATGTGTATATGCCCAGCATAGGTTGGCTTCACATAATTTAGCCTACCTTCCGCAAAGAGAATTCAGTCATCTGTAAAGCATTATTGTTCTAAAATATTTGGTTTGAAACACTACAGCTAGTACATCTGTTTGAGAAACTAAATAGCCTATATGTTGTAGTTAATCATTCATTAAATTCATTGGCACGGTCAGGAATTGAACCCAGGTTCTTTGAGATCGGAGTCTCATCACAAACCTTGACACTACAGAAGGTGGTGAAGTACAAATGGACGTGTTTGAGGTTATTGTTGCACTTATGGTTGTGACGAACTACCTTTCACTACAAAGTATTAAGTTTCTATGAATATCAGTCAATATTTTATCATAAAAGTGAATCTAAGTTTCTTCAAGTATAATTATGTACCGGTATCTTAGTTTCTATCTCACTCTCTCTTTCAGTAAATCTGTCCGCTGACAGGTTTCAACAGGACGTCCTCCATTTCTCTCTGTCCTGAGCATCTTCCTTTATTTGCTTGTAACTTCTTAGAAACCTTCTTCTTCCTCTCCCTCTTTTTCATTCAACTTTCCTTCCGTGATTCTTTGTAGCCGACAATTCCTACGTCGTGTGTGACCCATCCAAGATTTTTTTCCTCTTCTGTATCATTCTCATGAAACTCCTCTCCTCTCCTACCTTTCTTAGCACCTCCTCATTTCTCATTCTATCGGTCCATTTCACTTCATTCTTCTCCATAACCACATTTCAAAACTTTCTAAATATTTTTAGCCTACTTTTCACATTTTGCAAAAATGAGGAAAAAGTAGTCTTATGAGATCGATCCGGGAAAATGTGTGTCTGTCTGTCTGTCTGTCTGGCTGTGTGTGTGTGTCCCCCCCCCCCCCTATCAACTCCTAAACGGCTGCAGCAATCAAAACCAAATTTAGTATGAGTAAAGATGTGCACCGGAATATCTCACGTCCATGTTTGAAAATGATGTCAGTGCTACCAACTGCTGAAAAAACGCACTAGAAATTTGAGCCCCATGTTCGATATCTTGCAAGGTATGCATGGGAGCTATTCCAAAATTGGCACACATGTAGATAATACTATTTCAGTTTAATTTCCAGGAGGCCAACCATGACAGTGTTGCCAAAATAATTTTAAGCCTTCTGATAGGTCCAATGTTTAAATGCATATAACTTCTACACTATCAACTGGATTTCAATTAAATTTTGTATGTAATATCTGTACATAAACAGATATGACTGAGCGTATTCTTAAGAGCCACCAGGGCTGCCAACTGTTAATAATTGCTCTCTCTATTTTTTAAATCCAAATACCAAATATCAGAAAGTATGCAAGCCAACAGCTTTAAACTATGCACACGTATATTCTGACATTTTAGATTAATTTGGAGTAACTAATATACGTCAGTTCTACCAACATGATTATGAGCCTGCTGATAGTACCAATTTTTAAATACATGTAACTTCTATACTATCAGTTGGATTTCAACCAAATTTCGTATGTGCAATGTGTACCATAAGAGATATGACTATAAGTATTGTTAAGAGCAATCAGGGCTGCCAACTGTTAATAAATGCTGTCTATATTCTTTTTACCCTAATATCAATATATCAGAATGTATGCAAGCCAACAGCTCTATACTTTGCACACGTATAGCACCTGGCATTCTAGAGTAATTTGGAGTAATTAATAAAAGGCGGTGCTGCCAACATGATTCTATACCTGCTGATATGTCCAATTTTAAAATACATGTAACTTCTATACTAACAAATGGATTTCATCCAAAATTGGCACAACAAGATATCATAATAATTCAGATTATTTCTGACCAGCACGCGCATGGTATTGTTTGCAACATGCTTTTACGCGTGCTGTTAGATCCAGTGTCTAACTGCATGTAACGTCCATTGGACTTCAACCAAATTTTGTATTCTGTACCTTAAGAGGTGGAACTAAGAATATATGCAGTCGCCAGGGCTGCCAACTGTAGTGCTCTATTAGGCTACATTATACCAGGTATATTTTGAACTAATTAGATATTTCGATATTACCAAATTAATTTCGTCATTATTCTAGATAGGTTCATATACTGTAGAATAATCATTGGCATGAAAAGTAGGCTGTATAGTTCTTCACGGAACTTCTTGTTGTTCTTTCTGTCTGACTGTCCGTGTTTCTGAACCATAAGACACCACACTCCACACAAAACATTTTGCACACCTCTTCCTATGATTGATCGGTATACTTCTGGCTGGTAATAAACCTTTCACTCTCCCGAAAGCTATCTTCCCCATGGAGATTCTGCGTCTTACTTCTTCCGTACAACTTCCACTGGAGTTTATCAAGCTTCCTAAATACTGGAATGATTGTACCTGTTCTAATACCAATCCATCTGTTGTAATATTACATGTGTCTTCTTCTTTTCCTATTCTCATTACTTACATCTTAGTTTGTAACTTGCAAATATCCACACTTTTAAGTCCAAACTGGGCATGATCGATGGTTGCAAACGATTACTAATGGTATAATTGAGCCATGAGCACAATAATGACGCAAATCCACAAATTCGCGAAGGGACAGTTTTTTGCTCTAAAGAGGAAAATAACCTTCAAGGGAATTGAGGGTTAGGCCACTATTTGGTTTATCGCTCAGTTAATAACGAGGGCAGCTCTGTGGTTCCCTTACTCTCTGTCGTAGACACATCCGCATTCCAGTTCTATCGCAAGCCAAGCTCGCTGCGGCATGCGAGTTTCTTCACAGTCGCTGAACAAAGATGTTCCTTTTTAAATCTGCTTGGAGAACAGAGTCGTAGTATTAATACAGTTCTGCCCCAAGTATTATTCCTCATATCATTGAAGATAAAAGGCACTTGGCAGTTTGACGACAAGTATACAGTATACTACACCGTGCTGCGCGGAAATTGTATATTCTCCAAGAAATCCTCGAGAGGGAGCCAATTTAAGTGTGCGGTATTTATTATTTAGGCATGAGCGTGTTTTGTGTTGTAGAAAATGGTAACAATCAAGCCATCAAGTGTCGTGGAGACGCATGGCTAGTTTTGAGCATTCAGATCAGTAGGATGGACAATATTGTGTTCATTGTCCCGGAATTAACCCGAGTATGTTTTGGTGATTTGAATGAAAATGTTAAGTTCATGTATTCATTCATTGACCTCTCCATGGGTCAGGCCGTGCGACATCAATCATTAACCACTGCATCCTCAGTTCAAATCTCAGTCGTGGCACATGATATTTATCTTCGGCAGGCGGGACAGGTTTCCTCTGGGATATCCTATTTTCACTGTAAACTCCATTAATTGAATCATCATTCATTAGTCAATAACCAGCAGTTTCATTATACCTCGGCGATAGGTCCCTGTTGAAACAATTGACTGGAACTAAGTTAGATTTATTTATTTATTTTTATTAAATACGTGTGTGCCTCTTAACGACAAGTCTTTTCTGAAATCCACTGTAGTCCAACGAAATAGCTCCTTTATCCCTTATCAGCAGCAAACTAGGTTAGTTATTCCTGCCTTCAAGTCAGTAACCATCATCATCTCCCATGTTTACTTCTGCCTTTCTCACGTTATATAGCTGAGTATAGTCAATTGGAAAATCCCTCCTTATCTATGCACATTACATAGACCTATCATCTTAGCTTACTCCTCCTTATCTTCATTGCGACTACTCATCTACTGTCTGTCCCAACAAACATTCGCACTACTTCCGTACCTTTGAACTCCAGCTATGAGTAACATTTCCTACATCCACCCACCATACAATACCATTTAACAAAGCTAGCCTGAATGTGAACTACGAATATCTAAGAAGAAGAGGCTATGCAGTGGTACTATCGTATTGATACCAAAGACGTTCTCAACATAGCCTAACTACTGGAGGTAGACTAATAACTTAAAATGTAAGATTGGCCGAAGAAAACCCAAATCCGAGTCTTGCGTCATTAAACAAACGCGTGCATTTTCTCCCTCCCTAGGGATAGTCCTAGCAAATTTCAAACAAAGTAGAATCAAATTCACCAATTCTCCCTTTGTGATCTTACCAACATTCATGTAATGGTGAGTTTTATGTTCGCGATGTTCCCCTGTGAGAGTCTTACGTGCAGAGATTGGCGGTGTGTGTTCCTCGTCCCTTAAGGAGAATTTATTTCCTTCCCACATTTTCTTACGACTTAATTTAGCCGAGAGATTTTATTACGAGTTCACACAAGGTTGGCGCACTGCAATTATGAAAATGCTATGCCATTCTTAAACTGAAAAACGTTCTTTTATAGTCAGTTAATGTAAGGTTATGGCAGGTATTAAATGTGGTTATAACCTGCTAGCCTGAAAACTAACGTTTACTACTAGTGATTCATTCCCATGGATACATAGTTGCGAAATAACTTCCCTTATGATTCTACATAAAATATGTTAAATTTCAGTGATTTTGGATTGTCGAGAAAGCACATCAGTGAAATTTGAAAAGAAACACAAGCCATTTGCCTAAAAATAAATGACCCCTTACAAACCATATTATTTAATGATCAAGGAAGTTATCACCTTTTAGGTCGTATTTTGTACAAGGAGTACAAGTCATGTAGATGGAGAATTGCAGCGTCTGATGCATGTAAGAATTGAACCAATGACCTCCTGCTTTGGCCACCATTGCTCTATCAACTGAGCAAATAACGGAGACTCTTTTATTTCTCATAGGAAAGGATGCTAGCCTGAGGTAACATGATCGCTAAGGCAGGGAACTTACAATGGCTGCACATCAACTTGACAACATGGTAGGATACTGGCAGTGAATGTAGGCTTGACTATCTAATAGGACGTCTAAGTACCGACACACTGGTGTATCATAAATTCTCAGTAAATATATGTTGTTCTTACTAATACAGTCTTATAAGCACTTGCATCTTGAACATTGAGTAGTGATATAATGATAGAAACACCAGATGTGACAATATGTTCTCATTTACTGTCTGTGTTGCAGTTTGTTCAACTGAGCTTCAGTAGTCACAATACAATGTCCTCGGTGTTTATACAAGCGACATGTGCAGTGATGTGGATACGTTGCCCTTCGCTTTGCAATACTTGGAAATCCCTGTCCTAGTGATTACACATTAGTGTTGTCATTAATTGTCTAGATTCCAAGAATCTGTCATCATAGCGATCGAGAAAATCCAATTCATGGAATACTTCCCTTACTTGTGGACACCTAACAAACATCACAATTGCGATGGCGGTGACTAAGTTAATTGTTGTTTCAATACGTCGCACATTGAGATCATCGCTTCGGTGGCGTAGACGGTAGCATGTGAGCTTCTATGCCCAAAATCGCGGGTTCAAATCCGGCTGAAGTCGTCGGATTTTTTAAGAGCGTTACAAATCCCTCAGTATGCCTTCCTTCGGAGGGGAAGTAAAGCCGGCGGTCCCATATCATTGATTTATGGCATGTTATAGAACCTTCCACTAATTACACCTGTGGGAAGCAAAATTGTATAGCTTAATAATGTAAACAACGCTCTTAGGTTCCTACGTTCGTTGCCAAGAGCCGACTGCGGTGGCGTCTGGTAGCTAAGTTGTGAACTAGTAATCGTTGACGGTGGCGTTTGGCGGTAAAAGTAGGAACTATTTGAAAAATTCAAAAGTCTGCAGTCCTTACTTGAATTTAAAAAAACAAAAACAGATAACACACACTAATACAGTCAACACAATTAACACCGGTTATCAGACAGATTCTACACACACCCAAAGTACACGGGGCTACATGACCGCCTTGTCGCAGCCCCTAAACTTAAGAACCAACCAACCATTGAGGTCATCTTCTTCAAAATTAAATTTTTAATGTTAAATTCCTTTCAGTCGGTAAACACGATTGTACCCAATTGAAATGGGTGTTATTCCCTAACCTAGAGAAAATACATATGATTAATAAATTCACTTGAATTATTAGTTTCGATCGTCAAGCGAGCATTGTCAGATATCTTCTACTCAGGTTTTAAATCCATGTCTACGATTATGTGGGTGAAGATATTTACAGTATCTCAAAAAAACTGTCAATCTGCTTTTATAAGAGCACCTTAAGTTTACAAAGTTACATAAAAGAATGTATTCTACCTTTAGAACTTCCATTGTACGGATAATGAACAGTGATTGAGTTACGGTATGTATATTTTACCAAGCTTACAGCGATTATTCACAACCGTCGCAAGAAGTAGATGAGCTGTTCAGTGCAATCAAGAATATTCCCTTCTCATTAATCTGTTGATCTATTATATTCAATCAGTTGCAACTTGAAAGCAGCATACTTACAGATAAATTCACTTTACCACAGTGAAAGTAGTACTTACAACTTATGGTAAGCTGTCATTTCCATTCATTCCGCCCAATGAAAGTGGACAGGCACTGACCATTTTGTTTTCTATGTTCGTAAGTTTCACTGCTTAATGGTTATTCACATTAGTAGATTGTTTCTGGGGTTTGTCACGTAAGTGTTTCATGGTAACTTAAATAGCAATTTGACTGGAAATACCAAAACACATTCAGATAAAATAAATCATCTTTGCACCATGCTTGTTGAAATTCACTTATTCACTGTTTATAATTATATTCTGGGCACTTGTTGCTTTGGGTATTATCCAACCGTAGTAGCCGAGCCTTCGTGGATTAGTTTGGATGAAGAAGGGTGACACTTTATGAGTGGATGCGTGATTTTTAGCCAAGCAGCCTTGTTGATATTAATTTTAAAATATATTTTTAAGGGTGTTCAATTTTTAACAGGTGTATTGGCAGGTATTCGTTTTGGATTCTGTCATACTGTATGGCCTATTGTAAATATCTTCACCCACATAGATTTAACGCCTGAGTGTAAGAGATATGATGATGATCTCTTGACTGTCGAAACTAGTAATCCAAGTAAATATATTAATTTCATTAAATTTCCTTCATGAATAGGGAATTACACCCATTACTATTTGGGTACAATAATTTTGACTGACTGAAATGCATTTAAAATTTTGGTTACTAAGGCAGTAACCGACTCGGTGGCTAATTGGTTAGCGTGATAGGGTTTGACCCGAAGGGTCCTGGGGTCAATTCCCGGCCGGGCCCTTGGGAATTTTAATCTCCTGTGGTTAATTCCCCTCGCACAGGGACTGGGTATTTGTGACGTCTTAATAATATAAATAACGGAAATAAAAGTAAAAACGAACAATGTACAGTAAAACGAGAGTGAAAATGGAAAAACTGTAAGTTTTTTTTAAGGCTACACAGCGAAATGGCTTTAAATACGATAATGTTCTTCAAAATTAGCACAGAATTTTCATTCTGAATTCTCATTGTTTCGGGACTGCACATGGCATAAATAATGCTGTCAACATTATAATTTGTTATGAACTTTTTAAATATTATTATTATTATTATTATTATTATTATTATTATTATTATTATTATTATTATTATTATTATTATTATTATTATTATTATAACTGATACCATGAGGAAACGGAGAATTGTCTTTTACTGTCATATAACAAGAATGAACCAAGCACGATTGACAAATAGAATTTTCACCCACTTCCTCAAAAAGAAAACCAAGGGAGCTTGGTTCACTGAGGTGTACAAAGATTTAAAAGAAGTGGAAATTACAGGCAACGATATTTGGGAACGTGCCACCCTTAAACAAAAACTAACAGCACACCGATGTTTCCAAGAAAAGCCAAAGCTTCCAATTGGCAAGAAGTGGACTGCTGAAAGGAAACAACAGCATCAAGAACTAATGCGAAAGTACTGGGAGGATGTTAAAGCTCGATGCAACAAGAAACAGTTGAAATGACGTGGTCCTTAGATGGCCGAACCCAAAGAAGAAGAAGAAGAAGAAGATTATTATTATTATTATTATTATTATTATTATTATTATTATTATTATTATTATTATAACTGATACCATGAGGAAACGGAGAATTGTCTTTTACTGTCATATAACAAGAATGAACCAAGCACGATTGACAAATAGAATTTTCACCCACTTCCTCAAAAAGAAAACCAAGGGAGCTTGGTTCACTGAGGTGTACAAAGATTTAAAAGAAGTGGGAATTACAGGCAACGATATTTGGGAACGTGCCACCCTTAAACAAAAACTAACAGCACACCGATGTTTCCAAGAAAAGCCAAAGCTTCCAATTGGCAAGAAGTGGACTGCTGAAAGGAAACAACAGCATCAAGAACTAATGCGAAAGTACTGGGAGGATGTTAAAGCTCGATGCAACAAGAAACAGTTGAAATGGCGTGGTCCTTAGATGGCCGAACCCAAAGAAGAAGAAGAAGAAGAAGAAGAAGATTGTTATTATTATTATTATTATTATTATTATTAATATTATTATTATTATTATTAAAACAATGCCTCTAAAAGCTAGACAATATTCTCCAGAAACTAGCCCTAAAGAACACATTAAATCAAGACTCCTCTATATAGTATGGGTTATAACCGTCTAACATCTTTCTAAACTGAAGGATGTCATAGAGCCGCACTGGAGAATGATGAAGCAAGGGAAACTCTTCGATTAGTCCAGGAGTTGTGACAGCTGCGGGGAGTTTGACGTTCGATTGGAGCGTGAGAACCGAACTCTAAAATATTAAAGAGCCCACTGGAAAGCCCACACCCCGATGAATGCCAATAAATCACGCGGATTCACCGGTCTTTCTTTGTGAGAGAGTGGACACTCATTCAAATGAACTTTCGCTCCTACATATTTGATGTGCGCTTTCATTTTCTATTATTCAAGTACGAAGGACTTCATCGTTTCCAGGCAAGAAAAATTGCCAGTTAGGAATAACTGTATGCCAATAGCTTAATCTCACTCACTAAATACGTCGTCGATTCTATTTAAGGCATCTTGTGTGAGTTTCATTTCCCTGATACCATTGGGTGCAATATTGCAATTGGCCTACTCAGGCATAAGCTGAGGGTAGGTGCCAAGGAAGTTGCACTTGGGTGTGTGTGTTTGGTTTGCCTGGTAACTTGTGTTATTGTGGTAGCAGTATGTGCAAATAAAATTAGTATTAATAATAACGATAGCCTATTGGTTTTACGGGTCTTTTAATTACTGAGACTTTTAGAGACGCCGGTGTGCCAGAATTTTTCCACGAATGGGGATCTTCAACAAGCCAGTAAATCTACTGGCACCACTCCCTCTCATTGCGCATCCTCAAACTACAAATGACTGCACCAAGATTCGATCCTGCAACCTTGGGTACAGCAGGCGATAACCACGGAGCCAGTCAATTGTAATCAGCGTATTATATATGAATTGCAGCCAATGGCCATAGCAGGGTATTTTAAATGAACGCCCGTAGGCTCCCCATTAATTTCAAGTAGTTCCAATGTTGGCTACCAGAGATGCCACTGATACCTAGCGGCGAACGTTGGAACATGATAGGCCTACAGCGTTTCTAACCAACTAATCTACAAATTTAGTTACACACTAGGAATTGTAGTGGTAAGTTCCTTTAAATGCCAAAAATCTAGGACATGTGCCCGCCGGCTTTACTTCCCTTACGGAGGAAGGCATACTGAAGGATTTTGACGCTCTTAAAAGTCCGACGACATCGGCCGGGTTTGAACCCGCAATCTTGGGCATAGCATGCTACCGACTACGCCACCTAAGCCATTTGTAATAGGCCTTATTTGGGCATAAGAATATAGTAGGTGCACCGGGACTTGTACTTGGGTGTTTGATTCATCTGTTTTTGATAACCTATGTCATTGCGGTAATCAAACTAACGCACTGTGTGCAATATCAATTAGCCTAATTGAGCAATGATCATGTGTAGGGGCCCATATGTTCAGTAAAGAACATATAGCCTATTTTCTTCTAAATGCATGCGGTATAGTTATAGCTCTTTGTCCTTTTCAAGGAGTAGAATGTTGATTGTAGTAGGTTGTTGAAATACAACGTGCTATACGTATACTATACGTTAATTGCTTTAATCCTCACCTGAATTATATTATATACACACAAATAAAGCCATCACAATAATACGGTTATGAGACAAAATTCAACACTCATCCAAGTACACGGGGCTAAATGACAATGATGTCCATGAATTTCAAATTAAACAACAACAACAACAGCTTCCTACCAATTCCTTCCTCGTATAAACGTACACACACTTGTAAGCCTACTGACATCACAGTGACACGAGTTGTCAGATCAATTCTACACACAACCAAGTACACGGAGCTACAAGACCATGATGCCACAAAACTCCTAAAGAATCAACAACCAAAACAACAACAACAATAAACTCTACCGTGGATCAAGGACAAGGAATTTTAATCGCTGTAGTCGAGTGTTGAAATATGTGGTGTATAAATAATATTTTCGATTGCAAATACACACTATATATCTTCTTCTTCTACTTCGTCTTAGTCGTTTACCCTCCAGGTTGGTGGAACACACGGACTCAGCGAGGGAACTCACCACTACCGCCTCTACGGGCAGTGTTCTAGAGCTGGGAACATCTAATTGGAGGGGATACAACTGGTGAGGTGTGATTGGCACCTCGCCCAGGTGGCCTCACCTGCAAAGCGAACAGGGGCCTCATGAGGGAAGGGAATGGATGGTCAGGATGGATAGGCAAGGAAGAGGGAAGGATGCGGCCGTGGCCTTGAAGAAGGTACCATCCATGCATTTGCTCGAAGACGAAGTGGGAAACCACGGAAAACCACTTCGAGGATGGCTGAGGGGGAATCGAACCCCCTCTACTCATTTGGGCCACCTGAGGCTGAGTAGACCCCATTCCAGTCCTCATACCACTTTTCAAATTTCGTGGCAGAGCCGGGAATCGAACCCAGGACCTCCGGGGCGGCAGCTAACCATGCTGACCGCTACGCTACGGAGGCGACTCACACTATATATGCTTAACATTATGACGTGTAAGTAGTTATAAATCAATAAATACAAAGATAACTAATTAAAAATATTTGAACCCTCAGGGATTTGAACCACGAACCTCAGGGGTAAGAGTCAGAGACGATACCATTACGATACACCCGCAGTACTAACTTCGGGTTAATAAAAGCTTTAGTATAACTGCCTAGAATATTTTGTCTTGCAATGAACGATTTCATTAGCATTCTTTGATGTTTATATAAACCATTTGATACTAATTGTGTATTATTTTGTTCAGTACATTCCTAAAAGGATATAAACTTACAAAGTTAAGGAAAAATAAGTTTTTACGAGCAAAAAAATAGCCGCCATTGACTCAACGGGACGGCATGGATAAGCACGATATGGCACGGTCAGCCTGAAGCGTTAGTCACTTCTACGGTTACATATTCTAATTTAAAATGCTAATATCCTACGGGTCACCTCATTGATGACAGTTTAAACCTCTCTATGTACGATGAGCGTATTTGGTAAGGTCAGGCATGGTATAATCATAAGTTACGGTTAGGCTAAAATACTTGCATGATTCATACAACCGTTATCTTGAAACAATTTGGCTGATGACCTTGTAGTTTGTGAAAAGTGGCTTCCCACATTAAGTCATATTGTTGTAAAACTTAGTAGAGATCGGATGATTAGGTTGGTCGTAATTTGATTTAAGCTTTTAACATTTGGGAGGCTGCCATTAAGTTTCTGTCAAGATGGCGGTGCGGTGATATAAAACATGACACTAAGGTGCCTTTTGCCATTGCTACCTCTGTACCGAATTTCAATCACTTCGGTTTTACCGTGTTTGAATTGATAGGGGAAATCGATTTGCACACATACATGGCCGCAATCTGCACACTATTGGACTGATGACCTTATCGTTTGTTTAAAAGACGCTTCTCAAATAAAGGTATGTCGTTGCAAAATTTGATAGCGATCAGGTGATTAGGTTAGTCGTAATTTGATTTAAGCTTTGAAAATTTGGGTGGGTTCCATTACGTTTCTGTCAAGATGGCAGCAATATAAAATATGACACTGAGGTGCCATTTGCTAGTGCTACCTCTGTACCAAATTTCGTTCAATTCGGTTCTACCGTGTTTGAATTGATAGGGGAAATCTACTTGTACACATACATGGTCACCATCTGCAAACTATTGGGCTGATGACCTTGTAATTTGGTCAAAAGACGCTTCCCATATCAATGTATGTTGTTGCCTAATATGGTAGAGATCAGAGAATTTGGTTAGTCGACTTTGATTTATGCTTAGAACATTTGGGTGGCCACCATTACGTTTCCGTCATGATCGTGGCGATATAAGACATGAAACTGCGGTGCCATTTGCTAGTGCTACCTCTGTACCAAATTTCGTTCAGTTTCGTTTTACCGTGTTTGAATTGATAGGGGAAATCGATTTGCACACGTACAGGGCCGCAATCTGCAAACTATTAGACGGATGATCTTGTAGTTTGGTCAAAAGACGCTCCTCACATAAAGGTATGTCTTTGCAAAATTTGATGGAGATCAGGTGATTGGGTTAGTCGTAATTTGATTTAAGCTTTGAACATTTGGATGGACACCATTACGTTTCCGTCAGTATGGCTTCGATATAAAACATGGCACTGAGGTGTCCTTTGCTAGTGCTACCTCTGTACCAAATTTCGTTCAATTCGGTTTCACCGTGTTTGAACTGATAGGGGGCATCGATTTTCACACGTACATGGCCTCCGTCTGCAAAATATTGTGTTGATGACTTTGTAGTTTGGTCAAAAGATGCTTCCCACATAAAGGTATGTTGTTCCAACATTTAATACAGATCAAATGATAAGGTTGGTCGTAATTTGAATTAATCTTTTAACATTTGGGTGGCCGTCATTACGTTTTCGTCAAGATGGTGGTGATATGAAACATGACACTGAGGTGCCCTTTGCTAATGCTACCCCTGTACCAAATTTCGTTCAATTCGGTTTCACCGTATTTGAATTGATAGGGGGAATCGATTTGCACACATACATGGCCGCCATCTGCAATATATTGTGCTGATGATCTTGTATGTTGGTCAAAAGATGCTTCCCACATAATGGTATGAGGTTGCAAAATTTCATATAGTTCAGATGATTAGGTTGGTCGTAATTTGAATTAAACTTTTAACATTTGGGTGGCCACCATTATATTTCCGTCAAGATGGTGGCAATATAAAACATGACACTGAGGTACCCTTTGCCAGTGCTACCTCTCTACCAAATTTCGTTCAATTCGGTTTCACCGTGTTTGAATTGATGGGGGGAGGGGGCAGACATGCAAAGTACACACACACACATACACATAGACACACAACTTTTGGCCTTGTATTGATCTCATAAGTGTACTTTCATTCTTTTGCAAACATCGAAAGTAGTACTCTGTAACTACTGTGGCGTTTAGACACACAAGGGTGCCAACATTTTTCCCTGAAATGAATCTTAAACATGTCAGTAAATCTACTGACACCACTCCCTCCCATTGAACCTCCCTCAAATGGCACCAGACCTCGCCGAGATTTGACCCTGCAATCCGAGACCAGCAGGACTGAACGTTACCGTTGTATCTCGCAGCCAGCCTGTAGTAAGGTGATTCCCATTTGATAAAGCTAGAGTCAGGATGGCCACTGGAACCTTCCACTCACTGCAGTTGCTCATTAAAGTCGAGGTGCGTGAATTAGCGTGCACGGCTACGACGCGAGGTGCGCTAGTCACCGTGTTTTTTCATTGTTCATCTTCTATGAAAATAATAACTGCTTTTAGAATTCTCTGCCGAATATTTTTCTGCGATTGTAGCACACAATAGTTGTAATTCCATTGACTGGAGCGGCTTCGGTGGCGTAGTTGGTAGCATGCTGAGCTTCTATGCCCAAGATCATGGGTCTAAAAACCCAGCCGAAATCGTCGGATTTTTAAGAGCGTAAAAAATCCCTCAGTATGCCTTCCTTCGGATGGGAAGTAAAGCCGGCGGTCCCATGTCATAGATTTATGGCATGAAGAAGAACATTCCTCTAATTACACTTGTGGAAGCAAACATTTGTAGACTACTGTAGTTTGATAACGCGCTATTGGTTCCAACGTTCACCACCGGGTGCTGACTGCGATTACATTTAGTAGCCTTGTCCACAGCTAGGTGTCGTGGATGGTTGCATTTGGTGGCAAAGGTAGGAACTACTTGAAAAAAAATAATCGTCTGCAGTCTTTCTACCTGAATCACAGATAACACACACTAATACAGCCATCACAATTAACACCGGTTATCAGACAAATTCTACCCACATCCAAAGTACACGGGGCTACATGACCACGTTGTCGCAACCCCTAAACTAAGAAACCAACCATCCATTGACTGGTGAGAGCGATATTTGCTCTAATTACCATAGTTATAATAATCTGTTATAATTATTGGGAACATCATCGATGGGGATGTTCATTTCTCATGTCTTTCCGAACCATCTTAAAAACGAACACACAGAACTTTCCACTACTGCAGCTGCAGTCGGAATGAATCATAGCCAGAGCTACAACACAGGAATGTGGAGGCCCTTACAAGGGAGAAAAGTACAAAGTACAGCCACCCTCAAAAGTGGTGACAGTTTATTTTTGTGAGCAATAGTCTGCAGCCACGCCGTAACGACCACGGCTAACTCACACGGTAGTATTTATGGTAAGACTAGGTAGTTGATCACCACTCATTTTCAACGTGTGCCAGAATAAAGGAGACATACAGTAATTAACAACGAAACATGGCAGCTTCTTCTCAGCAAAAGAAACAAATAATAATAATAATAATAATAATAATAAATAATAATCGCATATGAGATACAATCATGTAGATCTCTTCAGTTAGAGTTCTCTAGTAGATTTAGTATACAATTTTGGCATTATGTCTTATACTGAAATCTGAAACAGAAACCAGACCCCCAAATGTGGCACGAGAGGTATTTTACTAACTGACAGTGTACGAGTCGGAGTGTCAAGGAATTTACCCGCCCTTCAAAAATCTGTTAGCAGGAAATGGAAGCAAGATCAGAGGGATGGATAGTTAGTTAGTTAGTTATTGTTGCTGAGGCAGAACAGTGAGTTCACATTTGGTGGCAAAAACCAACAAAGAAAGGTCTCGCCTCAATTAAAATACTCCATTGTATTGCAATAAAAATTTCGTTCTATTCAGCCCTGCCATAATAATTTGGCCACCTCTGTACTTCCGGGAGAAACGATAAGGGTCTACTGTGGGATGTAATGATTTTAACTCTTTTGAAAGAATATTTAATGAAAATTAAAATGTCCGCACATAGGTCTTTGATATTATCAAGACATGAATTCTATAGTTTCTGAAATTCTGTTCGATTTTAGTCTTCGAATTTTCAATTTTCTCTCCTGAAAACTACAGTATGTTATTTGTGACCATAACCTTTACCCCATTTGCCCTTCATTTGTATTATTTACCTGCATCAAACCATTCACTGTCACTTTGATGCTAAGCGAGAATCCATGTGAGGAAGAGCCTGCTCTAGCACTTACTAATAAATGAAATCCCTTGTCAAGGAAATACACGGTCGAACGTACACATCTCCGTAATTAATTAACGATAAAATGAAAGTCCAAGTATGTTCTAGAAGTTGTCGCATATTCTGAATGCGACGTGAAGTGCAGCTAGGGACAAATGCTAATTGACACCGACTAGCTGTGTGCGCAGCACGGTCTGCAGTATTTAGACCAAGTAGATGGCAATAATTGGAAAATAATGACGTCAGCTAAACACCAGCCGAAAATATTTACAGGTCGTGAGGGTAGGCATGTTGCGGTTACATTAATAAAACAGTAATCTCTCAATGATTCACGCCTTGAATTGCGATATAAATGGAAGGGAATGTTTTAATTTCATACCATTTAACACTTTGAAGCAATGACTGTAAAAGCCCCTCGCGGTGTAGTGGCTGTCATTCCAAGTCCGGGTTCGATCCCTGCTCCGCCAAGATATTTAATTTCGGTCTCAGGGCTGGAACGGGGTACGCTTAACCTCGTGACGCAAAGCAGAGAAGGCTCCCCTGGCAAATGCCGGGATGGTTCCTAACTTAATGCCACAGCAGTTTCCATCACAATTGTCGTCTCAATCGCAAATTCACAGGTTATCAGCCAATTCTACGCACACCCAAGTGTACAGGGCTGAAATGACCACGATCTCCAAGTCCCCAAACCAGGGTCTCTTAGGGTGCATGCGCCGACGCAAGGTGCAAATGATGACTTCGCTAGGTTTACCACAATGCAAAGCCCCACTAACCAACATAATATACTATTAAAAATATTCCCAATATGTATAATTATAAATTTTGAGCAATAGCTCCCTCTCTCTCTTTCCCTAGGCTTGTCCCGCCCGAGCCACCTAACCTTCTCCCCCGCTTCCTTTCCTTCCACTATGTTTCATCCTCAAAGTACTGGTACAAACCTCATTTGTGGATACAGAATGCTCTTATTCAAATTGTTTCAACTGAATTCTTCCTCTCTGGCGTCTCCTATTATTTCGCCATACTTTTCGAATGTACTCTGTTGTAGTGTCTTTCAATAGACGATTGTGTCTTAGATTAGGCATATGACTTCATTGTCACGACTGATTTAAATGGACTTTCGTGAGGCTTTGCTTTCTTCGGAGCAGGTTGCTCCATCATTATGCAGTTGTCTTGCGCTTATCTGTTTCATTGATAAACAAGCCATCTACCTACGCAAACGTGGTCCCTCTGGAGCGCGCTACACTATCCCAGCCGAGCTGAGCCTAGTTTAGCCGAGTCTCCCCGAGCCAAAACGTTAGTACGATCCACGGAGCAGAGAACCTTTGCGCCTCCAGTTGCACGCGTGAGATTTCACACGCTGCCCTGCTCTAAATGAAACAATAAGAAGAATGATTATAAACAATATATGTACCCACTCCATGTGAGATTTGTGCTGGACGAAACGGAGGCAGACAGGTTTTTCTGCGGGTACTCCGGTTTTCCCTGTCTAAATTACATTCAAGCAACATTCTCCACTATCATTTCATTTCATCTGTCATTCATTTAATCATTGCCTCAGGGGAGTGCAACAGGCTTCGACAGCCGGCACAGTTCATATCCTCGCCGCTAGATGGGGGCTTCATTCATTCCCTGACCCGGTCAGTCGACTGGAAGCAGGTTGTGGATTTTTTTTAAATATGTACCGGTATTCCTTTCTTTGCAATATTTAGTATCTTCTTCTTTTTCTCCGCCGGCCCCGTGGTGTAGGGGTAGCGCACCTGCCTCTCACCCGGAGGCCCCGGGTTCGATCCCCGGCTCCGTCAGGGATTTTAAAACTGACGTGAGGGTTGGAACGGGGTGCACTCAGCCTCGTGAGGACAATTGAGTAGCTGTCTGACAGTGAGACAGTGCCCCGGTCACGAAAACCAAGATTAACGGCCGAGGGGACCCGACGCGCTGACCACGCGTCACCCCAAAATCTGCAGGCCAATTGGCTGGGCAGCGGTCGCTTGGTAGGCCTAGGCCCTTCAAGGGCTGTAGTGCCACGGGGTTAGGTTAGTTAGTTTCTTTTTCTCCTCAACCGCTAGGTTGGTGGGTAACATGCATGTCTTCCAATACGTATTCTTTCTCTGGCCTGTAGTTTCAAATGGCAATAAGTTTGCTTGCCTTTAATCTCTTCTCTTTTTTTTCACGCGAATTGACCACTTAGGATCACGCAACAACTTTATTTCTTTTTCTTATTCTTTGCCTGGAGTTTCCTCTGTCTCCAATATTCCTTCATGCGTTCACTGGCATTTTTTCTTTGGTCTTCTGTCCAAGTTCGTCCACTTCTCTTAGGTCTTCCTTCATCTTGAAACCCTTCCAGATTGTTCACTTTGCTCTTAAATACATTTCTTTCTAGCATTTGAGATTCTGTGATGTTTAACTTTTCTAAATCTTTCCTAACTTCCTTAATCCATGTTGTGGTGGTCTTTTTCTTCCAGAGATAGTCGAATATTTGTTTAGTTAATCTATGGTCGTTCATTCTATAGAGATGTCCGAGGAATGTCAGCCTTCTCTTCCGCATAGACGCGGAGATTCTTTCCACGTTCTGGTAGACTTCTCCGTTGCTTCTCAGTCTCCATCCATCTTCAGTCTGAACTGCACCCATGATTTTTCTAAGAATTCTCCTTTCCATGACTTCTAGCTTTTCGAGGCTATAGTTCATCGAGAGGCATTCACTGGCAAAGAGGCACTCTGTTTTTACGACAGTGTTATAATGCCTTATTTTGGCATTCCAGGAGATGCACTTTTTGTTGTAGATATTTTTTGTTAATCCATACGCTCTTTCCATTTTTATAATTCGATCTCCAACAGCTGCTTTTTCTAACCCATTCTCCTGTATAGTCTCTCCTAGGTACTTGAACTTTTTTACCCTTTCAATCCGTCCTATCTCCGTGTCAAGGAACTTTGGTCCATGTTTGTCATTTGTCATAAATTTTGTCTTTTCAACTGATATCCTTAGTCCTGTTTGGCTAGCGATCTTTTCCAAGAGGTTGATTTGTATGACTGCTTCTTCCGTGGTTTCCGATAGTACTGCAAAATCATCTGCAAACGCCAGGCAGTTGACTTTAATTCCTACCGACTTCCTCCCGAGGCAGATTGGGTTTATTCCTCGACTCTCCAATTCCGAGTTCCAAATTCTCACAACCTTCTCTAGGACACAGTTGAAAAGGATTGGTGATAAGCCATCCCCTTGCCTGACTCCTGTCTTAATTTCGAACGGCCGAGAAAGCTCTCCCATGTACTTCACCCTGAAAGTTGTGTTTGTTAGGGTCTCTTTGTCTATATTTGCTAGTTTGGTTTTGATTCCAAATTCCCTTAGGATCCTGTCTAAGGTCTCTCTGTCCACTGAATCAAATGCCTTTTTAAAGTCTATGAAGGATACCACAATTTTCTTATTACTCAGCAGTCTGTGACGGATTATTGATTTCAAGTTGAAGATCTGCTCAACACAGGAGCGTCCTTTCCTAAACCCTCCTTGGTACTCGCCTAGTTGTTTGTCCAGCGTATCTTCTATTCTGTTTAGAAGAATCTTGGAGAGAATTTTATAAGCAATTGAAAGGAGGGACACACCTCTGTAGTTGTTCACGTCTTGCTTATCCCCTTTCTTGTGGAGCGGATGGATTAGCGCTGTTTTCCATTCTTCTGGAATTTTATCGGTTTCCCAGACTGCACCAAGGATTCTGTGAAGGTCGTCTAGAATTTCTGGCTCAGCCCATTTAATCATTTCTGCTGTTATCGAATCTTCTCCACTTGCTTTGTTGTTCTTTAGGTTCTTGATGACATCCCTGATCTCTTCTTTTGTTGGTGGTGCATCCTCTTTTGAGTTTGCTGGTGAGTCTGCTATTTCTAATCTAGAAGTGGGGGTTGGACAGTTCAAAAGATCTTGAAAGTATCCAGCTAGTATTTCGCAGTTTTCATGGTTGTTCAGTCCAATTTTTCCCTGCTCATTTCTAAAACTCATACTTGGGGCTTGGTAACCCTTAAGTTTGTTTTTGAATGTCTGGTAAAAGTCTCTGGAGTTGTGTTTAACGAAGTTGCTCTGAAGATTTTCTAACTGTGCTGCTTCAAAAGATCGCTTGGTCCTACGGAAAATTCTGGATGTTTCTTTCCTCTGTTGTCTGAATTGTTCCAAGTGTTCCCTTTTTCCAGAAGATTTCCATCTTCTCCGTTCCTCAGACCTCTTACTGAGAGCTACATCGCAGTGTTCTTTCAACCAGATTTCTCTTTTCCTCTTTGCCAACCCCAGTGTCTTCTTTGCGGCGTCATTGATTCCTGTACAGAGTTGTTGCCAACTTTCCTTTTTGGTGCTGCGGATTTCTTCCCTAAAGTTCTTAACAATGTCGTGGGAAATATTCAATTTGCTCATGTTATATTTGGTTATTCTAGGTGGGTCTCTCTTTTGTCGTAGCGGAAGGAAGCGGATTTTGGCTTTGGAAAGGTAGTGGTCTGAATCGAAGTCACTGTTTCTAATCACCTTGACATTCATTACCTCTTTTGCATTTTTCCTTGATATCGCTACATGGTCCAGTTGGAATTCCCCTAAATTTGGATTTGGGGATACCCAGGTTTTCGCTTTTCTTGGGAGTTTCCTGAAATTTGATGACATTATTCTAAACTGGAATGCTCTGCAGAGTCTTATGAGCCTTTCCCCATTTCTGTTAGTCCTCCTATGCGCTGGGTAATCTCCCACGATGTCCCTGTATTTTCTCTATTTTCCTATTTGTGCATTAAAATCTCCCAGGAGAATTTTTATGTTTTTCTCGGGTATCTGGAAGATTTCAGTGTCTAAGAGATCCCAGAAATCGTCCACCTTCTGTATATATAAAAATGAAAGTTTGTCTGTTTTTTCTGAATTTCCACGGAAATTTGCGATATTTGCTCGTTTCAGGCTGTTTTATGACGGATGCGCGCAAAAATATTTTTTTGTCTGTCTGTCTGTCTGTGTGTCTGTGGACAACTTCTACGAGTCCTTATAACTTGAGAATGGCTGGGTGGATCAACGTAAAATTTGATACAGATATCCATCAGAGGCACCACACTAATCATTGATGTAACTCTTCTCCGTACCTCTCATAAAAGGGGCCCTACCCCCTTAAAATGCATGCTGAAATAGGCGTAGAAGGGTGAAACAAAGCTCATTTTCAGCCCCTCAATGTGAGAAACGAAACTCGGGGGCCCTAAAGGGACCCCGAAAACCACATTTTAAGGCCCTAAAACCAACAGTTTTTGAGATATTCCCAGAAAACGAATTTCACTTAATAAATTAATGAAAGAATGCATGGCGGTAACCATGACAACTGAATCTCAGAGGTCCATCTATTTTATAATGGATCCAAATTAAGCTGAAATATTCATTAATACATACAATGCGCTTAAGGGGTCAAGGGGTACTCTAGAATTTTTTGACGCGATTTACACGTGCGGGTGTGGTACGGAAGGTCTATTATAGCCCGTCTCTATTATATAAAAATGAATGTTTGTCTGATTTTTCGGCTTTTCTACGGAAATTTGACATATTTGCCTTTTTCAGACTGTTTTGTGACGGATGCACGCAAAAATATATTTTTGTCTGTCTGTATGTGGACAATTTTTTGTGTCCTTATAACTCGAGAACGGCTGGGTGGATTAACGTAAAATTTGATGCAGATATCCATCAGAGGCACGACACTAATCATTGATGTAACTCTTCTCCGTATCTCTCATAACAGGGGGGCCTACCCCCTTAAAATACATGCTGAAATAAGCCTGAGACAAAGCTCATTTTCAGCCCCTCAATGTGAGAAACGAAACTCGGGGGCCCTAAAAGGACCCCGAAAACCACATTTTAAGGCCCTAAAACCAACAGTTTTTGAGATATGCCCAAAAAACTAAGTTCACTTAATAAATTAATGAAGGAATGCATGCCGGTAACAATGGCAACAGAATCTCAGAGGTCATCTATTTCTGTAAGACGCAATACAATTCCATTTATTACATTACTGTGAAGTTTTGCAAACGGCAATAAGGTTATAACGGATCCAAATTAAGCTGAAATATTCATCAATACATATAATGCGCTTAAGGGGTCAAGGGGTAATCTAGAATTTTTTAACGCGATTTACACGTGCGGGTATGGTCCGGAAGGTATATCATATCCCTATCCCTATATTATATTATTATTATTATTATTATTTTAATTATTATCATTATTATGGCGTACAACGAAGAGACAAAGCTCATTTTCAAACCCTTGGGGTCAGAAACAAAACTCGGGGCCCCTCAAGAACCGTAAAGGGTCCCCGAAAACTATATTTTAAGGCTCTAAACCCAACAGTTTCTTAGATATTCCCAGAAAACTAATTTCATTTAATAAACTAAAGAAGGAATGCAAGCCACTAACCATGACAACAGTATCTCAAGAGGTGGCATCCAACTTTCCATCTATTTCTGGAATAAGTAATGCCACTCCATTTATTACATTTCAGTGAAAGGTTGCAAATGGAGTACCCTAGATTTTTTTCACACGACTTACACGTGCGATATGTCGTACAGAAGGTCTATTATATCTCCAAACAGCAGCATTATTTTCAAAAATTCCTGATTAGAAATAGTAGACTGTTTTTTGCTGATTTTAGGAATTTGGGCCATTGGAGGCTAAAAACACTGAATTTCCATGCACCACAAGCCTTTATAATTTATAAAAGGGGTCTTCCTGTAGTTGGGCACTTGACACAACGGTTAGGGTCAGTTCGTATGTGACGTGTATTGCGATTCGTCTACGAAGTTTTCAATTTTATTTTCACGCCAGGAAGAACACGTTAGGTAAATTTAGTTTGAGAGCACATTTTAATTAATAATTTTTCTTTGCCAACAAACAGGTTCCAAGCCCCTAAACATTGCAACAGTAGCTCAATTGATAACATCTGGTTATTAATACCGAAGACCGTTCGAAGAATGGGTACTTCTGCTAGTGCTGTCTATAAATTGAGTCCGTGGTCTTCCTCGACTCTTCTTTCCTTCTAGCTTCCGTTCGAAGAGTGTGGTGCACCAGTCAGAATGACGAATCAAATGGCCAACAAAGCTAGTCCTTCTTCTGTTTAAGGATTCAATCAAGATGCGTGTCTCCTTTGCTCTTTTTAGAACATTCTCATTCGTGACTTTATCAGTCCAAGGTATCTTTAGTAATCGTCGCCAGCACCACATCTCGAATGCCCTAATTTTGATACATCTGCTTGTCGCAGAGTCCATGTTTCAGAGCCATAAATTGCAATACTCCATACAAAACGTTTCACGAAGTGTTTTCGCACCTCTAAGTTAACAGTCTTGGATGTTAGTAAAGACTTCTTTATTGAGAAGGCTTATTTTGCCTGTGCGATTCGAGCATTTACTTCTCTCGTACACTTTCCATTTGATGTGATCAAGCTCCCCAGATGTTAAGATATTTAGTATGATAAATGTTATTTCCAGGTTGATTTGGAAATAGAAACATTATAAAAGATGACTAACTAGAGAACACCCTCCAAAATATTGGAAGTATAAATACGGCCACCTCTACTGACCCCAATAGCATTGTGTGTCTGATGCAATTGGTGGTTAGAGTTCGCAACCACTTTCCTAGAAAGGTTAACCAAAAAGAGAAAGAGAGAGAGGTTGGTTGGTTCCTCAGTTTAGGGACTGCGACAACGTGGTCATGTAGCCCCGTGTACTTTGGGTGTGTGTAGAATCAGTCTGATAACCGGTGTTAATTGTGGTGACTGTATTAGTGTGTGTTATCTGTAATTCAGGTAAGGACTGCAGACGATCAATTTCAAGTAGTTCCTACTTTAGCCATGAAATGCTACCGTCAACGACACCTAGCTGCAAACTTGGCTACTAGATGCTACCGCAACCAGCACCTGGTGGCGAACGTTGGAACTTAGAGCGTTAGTCAAACCTACAAATTTTGCTTCACACAATTGTAGTTAGTGTAAGGTTCTTTTACATGCCATAAATTTATGACATGGGCCCTCCTACTTTACTTCCCCTCCGAAGGAAGGCATACTGAGAGATTTCTAACGCTCTTAGAAAAAAATCCGACGACTTCGGCCGGGTTTGAACCCCATGATCTTGGGCATACAAACTCAAAATGCTACCAACTACGCCACCGAAGTTGCTGAAAGAGAGAGAGAGAGATCAGCACACTACTCACCGTAAAGCATATGTTGTTCAAACTCTTGTGTGAGCCAATCCAAATCGAGGGAGAAGTTTGTAGAACAGGAAGATAAAATAGATCGTGGTTCATCATGCCTATTAAACTGACGATCATTAGCCTCAGAATCAATAGATCTTTATGGACACTGGACCCCTAGGACTTGTAATTCTGCCTGATTCCCTAACAATATGGCGGGACACGAAATTTTGCAAACTTTAATATTGTTAAACTTGTGAATAATTCAACCAAATTCACTCCTGTGAACATTACCAGTGACTCCATACATTCAAGATGGTGGCCAGGCGTACTATACAAATTAGTAAATCAGGATGTAACCGCATAATTAATATGAAACTCGGTAAGAGAGGAGTATCATATACGAGGCTTCATTAGAGTTAGTGGTAAATTCTTCTCATTGGATATAGTGCGCAGACACCAAATTGAATGTTCTAACTTAAAAATAAATAGTTCGCTTAGTCTTAGAGCTACAATAACTAAAATTGGTAATAAGGTGGAGTATTATGCTTTGAATGCACAAAGCAAAGCAACAACGATCCCAAATATTCAAGATGGTGGGTGGACGTATTATTCAAATGTAAAAATGAATCATTCAGAATTAAATTAAAACTAAACTTAATAAAAAGGTATCATAAGAGGGATCTTGCTGAAATATGCCGTAAGAATAAAACACTGCATACTACGCGTACTGGACATCTTTAATATATAGAATGTAATAATGAAAAACTCAAAGTAATTTTGAATGACAACAATGAAACTTACCAGTAATGTAGAACTTTGTTTGTGGCTTCCTATGACTAAGTCAAAAGAACTAAAAGAACTAAATTTAGTATTAAAATGGAACCATGTGTGGCTATGTATGCCCAAGGTAAAAGAACAGCCTCGCCCTGTATTTAAGATCGTGGCTGAGCGTACTATCTTATATATAAAAGTTAAAGGCTGTATGTATGTGGGTGGGTTGGTTCCGTATACAAATCTACACCGTTTCACCAATCTCAACCAAATTTTGAATTCACCTAGTTTAGGACCCAGAAGGAACCGCTGGCTACATGAATTTTCGGCCCTATTTCACTCAAGCACAGGCTAATCAAATCATAAAATATACTCACGAAGGAATGGCAAGGCAGGTAGTTTCCATGGCAACATAGCTCAAGTCGAGACACGGCCGAATGGATCCGAGTTGCGCTCTGCATTACCGGTATAGAAAATGAGGATCTTTACTTGAAATCCCGTTAGTTACTCAACTGCTCACACAGCACTGTCAACCGAGTATAGCATAACAAGGACTTGACAATATCTACTGTATATTTGTCAAATGCCACTCACTCACTCACTCATTCATTCATCACGAAATCTCAGAAACCACCGAACGGATTGGAATGAAATTTGACATGCAGCTTCCTCAAAGGCCGCAAACGCCCACTAAGAAAGGATTTTTGGATATTCAGGTCCTAAAGGGGTGTTAAGGGGGTAGACCTGCATTTCATTGAATAGCAATATCTCCCGATTGGTTTCATTGGGGATGTGATACTCGGCATATAAACTCATCATTAAAAATAAGAAGACACGTGTCTCAGGGTTTTTCGATGTGGTGTATATTATGAGGTGAAAGGGGTGAAAGTTGGGGGTTTAAGGATACCTAACGGAGCGTGTATCTCTTAAACGACATAGGCGAGGCGTTTGAAACTCAGCGAAAAAAACAGCATAAAAATAAGTAAATAGGTGTTTGACCGTTTTTTCATAAATCCAATTTAAGAGGCCAATGGGGAGGGTTGAAATTCTGGGTAAAAACAGGAAAGAAAGTGTCCTAACCGATTGACTCACTCGCTCTTCAAACTCAGGGGGAAAAACTGCTTAAAAATACGTATATATGTGTTCGACAGTTTTTTTTTATAAATAAAATTTAAGGGATTCATCGAGAGGGGTGAAATTCTGAAGAAAAAAAATTGAAAGAAAATCTCCTGACTCACTCACTCACTCATCATCGCCCAGCCAAAAATATTGAAGTTGGAAACATGTCATTTTCGGGATATGTTCGTTGTATGTCAAATCCAATACACTAAGGGAGGATTTTTGAATATTCAGGTTCTAAAGGGGTCTTAAGGGGGTTAAACCTGCATTTCATTGAATAACAATATCTCACGAGTGGTTTCATTTGTGGATGTGATACTCGAAATATAAACTAATCATTTAAAATAAGCATACATGTGTCTAACGGCTTTTAGATGTGGTGTATTATTATGAGGTGAAATGGGCGAAAATTGGGGGTTGAAGGATTCCTAACGAAGCGTGTAGGCCTATCTCCTAAATGACATAGGCGAGAAATTTGAAACTCAGCGGGAAAAAATCACCTTAAAAATAAGTAAATCGGTGTTCCACCGTTTTTTCATAAATTAATTTAAGGAGCCAATGGGGTGGGGTGAAATTCCGGGGGAAAAAGGAGAGAAAGTGTCCTAACTGACTAACTCACTCACTCATCAAACTCAGGGGGAAAAGGCAGCTTAAAAAATAAGTTAATAGGTGTTCAAGCGTTTTTTCATTAATCCAATTTAAGGGGCCCATGGGGAGGGGTGAGTTTCCGGTAAAAATAATTGAACGAAAATGTCCTGTCTGACTCACTCACTCATCACGCCTAGCGAAAACCATTAAAGTTAGAAACATGAAATTTTGGGAATATGTTCGCTGTATGTCGAAAACGTCAACTAATGAATGATTTTTGTTATTTGGGTTTTAAAGGGGTATTAAGGGGTTAAACGTGCATTTCATTGAATAACGATATCTCATGAGTTCTTTCTTTGGGGATGGGATATTCGGTATTGCACCCTTCAATAAAGCATGGTTTTCTCAAGAGTCATCTACGGGGTCGTGTTCAGTCCTGACTGCAATATACAGCAAAGTTCACTTAAAAACAATATGCTCTAATGAATAGAAAGGTCCATGACAGAGGCTATAGTAGAAATAAAATGAATAACAAGTAGAATAAAAGAATTTTAGTGACTGAAAATGATGTGCATAATAATAATAATAATAAATAAAAAGAAATCCTCCCTGACTTTCACCCCCTTAATAAATAAATATATTACTGAGCGGTAAGACTCGCTCCACCAACAAAATAATCTGAATACAGCTTCACACAAAATAATAAATCATAACATAAACTTTGAGCGGTAATAACTCACTCGTCACAACATATGGATACAAGTCCATTTTTTCGGGTCAAGAAGTTATATAATGCATGGTGTACTGCTCGTTAATAAGAAAATGAGTACTGATGCGAGTCCGTTTACAACTGAAACAGTCATATTGCTCACGGAGTTGCATCTTTTAAATCACACTACGGCTATGGAACCCACCCTTAATTAATACACTACAATTATTACTGACACATGCAAGATCTAAATACTACAAAAAGAATGAAGAATCTCCCTGAGATTCAAGCTGGTGCCAGAGCACACGAAATACAAAGAGCGTGCCAGAAATAGGCCAAAGCGCTCGCATCACAAATTGGGAACATAGCCTCGCGCACCCAAATGCCACACGGGTCATTGAACGCGTAAAATAAACACACAAGGATTAAAGCAAAAGCAAAAAAAATACAAGCCTAACGGCTGACAAACTATGTTTACATTTATATAAAACGCCAGACAAACAGGAGTTTCGGAAGCTACCTTACAACATGGACAACACCCATTTAATCAATCAAATACTCATTATAACCGATCAGGTTTTGTGAATTTTAAACAACGTCTTAAATTGAAGTACAGGATCCTGGCCTGTTACTAATGACAAGTCGCGTTATCTGATTTGAGCGCGCCCCTCTTGTATGAGTCATCGCTGCCTCAATTATCTCTCTCAGTCCCTGAAGCTAGGTGCTTATTTCCATCTGGAAACGCCAACAATATTTCACTCATCCCCTTGGATGGCAAGAAAACACAAATATATACCACAAGTCCACCCTCGCGAGGTTATGAGCTGGGCTGATGTGGCGCAAGTCAGAATAATCACAATGATATATTCTCGCTAGCACATCATAAAAATCACACTACGCACCAAAAGCTTGGACTGACTCTCATAAACATACCACTGGGTCGGCTCAAAACAGATCAACAAAATTGCGTCCATTGACACATTAAAAATACACAACAAAAATTCGGGTGCAAAGTGCCATCCCGTTCAGATCTGCTGATAAAGCAACTCTAAAAATAATCCTGATCCGTCATAAAATTCTGCTCACAAATAATCTTTACCCTCCAAATTCTATATTTAATCTCAAAATTAATTCAGTTCCATTTTTGTTATAAGGCACACCTCCGAATAATAATGCTTGACCGCGATTTACGCAAACGAATGCGAGCACGAGCTGCGCGTCGCCCCGTAAAGTTGAACCAAACAAAAATCACAATATTTACAAATTACAAAGCGCTCGGCTTGTCCCATAATTAATGTGTCAGTAAACAAGAACTAAGAATCTACATTACCAAACAAGCAAACAAATATCTACAAAAATATGTCCCATAATACCATAGCTGATTTAATAAATTAATAAATCCATTTGTACTCAATCCTTTAAAACAGCGTCAGGAAAACGTCTGCAGCCATCTCCTTTAAGATGTTTATCTCGTCATCGACATCTTCTGGCAAATGTCCTGCTGGTTCCAAGATCCGGTCTCGTTCCTAGACGTCATCTCGTGCTGAATAAAATAAAGTTTTGTCAGATACACACACGATATATTTCCTATTAAATTCACCTATCAAGTACTAAATTCCTTGACAGTCTATTTGGTGAATTATTCCGATGAACTGGTCCTACTGGTAGTGCTGGGACTACAAATAAATCACTGAAGTTACACTTATAACTTGACGAAACTGTTCCATGTTCAAATACATGAAAATATGCAGAGTATTCCTCGTGTCCTCGGACAACTTACGTCCTCAATTGCTCAAATATAAATCAACGTCACGTCCTCAGACGCACAAAATAAAGAGTCGACGTTACGTCCTCAGACGCACGAATAAAAGTGTGTGTCTCTCGAAGCTTTCTGGATCCTTATAAATGAAACAGGCTAGGGTTGGTGTGGAAGGGGATTTGTGAAAAAATATTCCATAATAATTATCAGACTAGCATGCGATCGGTATCATTGAGTTCGTAGCAGTGTGGAGGTTACGATTATGCTGTAGCTGGCTCGAATCGAACGTGGAATTAATCCGTAGATAACTCCCGCGTTAAATTTCCAGGGTGCGTTACCAAGCCGAGTTGCCGCTAAAACAAGGCGTCTTGATATTATTGGCTCAGACTCTTGTAGATCTTTGCGCGCTTTTACATGTATTTCTGCCGTAGGGAGTGGTTAACGTAGAGGTTGACCAATTACGTCGTAGCATTCGATTTTCTTCTTGGCGCCAACACTCATAGCAACAGGCCATATTGTGCGTACCCAAGCCGTCTCCGCGCTAAAAGTTGCACCTGTCCTATGTGTCATGAATATTTATGCTACCTCCTAAAATACCACAGGAGCTTAAACCATTGTGTCCTCTCGGCCACTGATTTCTCAATATTTCCCAACACCGGCTGGCTCTCATATCTGCTGTCTGTAGAAATGTATCAAAAGATGATGAATAATTTATTAGAATCCTTTATACAGCCTGTGGATAAAGGGTTCACAATCCTCCTGCATGGAAAAATTCGAACATAGCATATAGTCGATTTTTTAAAAAAGCACATAACATCTGTAATCCATTTCTGCCAATCCTAGAGAAATCTCCCTCTCATCAGTCTAGTCTACCCGCCACTGTCGTTGGAGTGTCGACACGCACTCGTGTTTACTTCCAGCTCCCTCATTCATTCAGACATTCCAAGCCTGCCTGCTTGTCTGATCGCCTAAGGCTTGTACCTCTCCTTTCCAGTATCCTTATCTCTCTCGCTCGATCTCTCGCTGTGTCATGATCGTCAGAGCTCATTAGTGTTTGACCACAACAGGCTGCTCCCAACTTCCTCGTTCAACTGACGTACTCATTGTCCCCCGTATAGTTGGATGTGCAAAAGTACTTCCATATATTTAATTTGCAGCATTATTTCTGCGTTCCCAAGGTTCGCTAGTAAAATACACTTTTAAATTCGCCGCATAGTAGACAGACATTGTACCTGTACTCAATTCTTTCACTCTGTATGCGTTGTTACCAAGATTAAGTACAATACAGAAGGGTCCAATAAATTTTGGACTGAACTTGTTAAATACCTTCTTCTCTGGATCAGATGTCGCTGGCTTCCGTACTAATACAAGCTCGTTGACTAATAGTTCTCTGTGATACCTCTTATTTCTGACACGACGTAATCTGCGATCCGCCTGGTTTCTCATATGGACTCTTGTTCTCTCAATTCTCAACACATGACCAATCATGGGATCTTGTGGGCAATTGTTGATGTTGCTCCACGATCTTACTGGATATTTGTTCCTGTGCAAGACCGTGGGAATCTGGCCTGTCGACTCATGTCTAGTTGTATTCATACAGGTTTCTACGTCTTTGATCCTGTCTACCCACTTGGGAATAAAGATCCTTAAGTATTTAGTAACGCATTTTATTGCGCGTTCGCTAGGATTTTCTTGAGGGTGGCGAACGCTACTAAACATGGGTTTTACATCCAAGTCCTCCATACCTTTCTTGAATTCGGCGCTCGTAAAATAGCTTCCATGGTCCGACAATATAAACTCTGGTTTTCCAAGGATTGGAATAACTCTATTTCGAATACGACTGAATACTTGTTTCGATGTATCTTTCTGAATGGGACACAATACAACAAACTTAGAAAACACATCAATACACACTAGTAAGTGACGGCAACCTCGCCTACCTTTCGGGATTGGACCGAAACAATCCAAGGCCACAAGCTCGCAGGGTTTCTGAGGTAGCAATGGTCTAGGATACTGCCTCATTAAGTAATTATTCGGCTTCGTCCTCTGACAAGGATCGCAAGTCTTTATTACGTCACAGATGGTAGTCCTCATTCGCGGCCATGTAAACGTTTCTCCTATGGTCGCTCGTGCCTTGTCTATTCCCACGTGACCGAAGCTTTCATGTATGTGCCAAGTGAGTCCTCTTTGTAATGATGCAGGTACCATGATACGTAATTTGGTGTGTTATTCATCTATCCATTTATGCAGTAAATTGTTGAGGTAGACATACCTTCCTTCTATGGCTTTTGCTTCTCTGTATGCTGGGGTTCCTGCTGGTAATTCCTTCTTAAAGTACTGGATCATTTGGTACATCCACGGTTCTGCTTCCTGCTCTCGTCGTATCTCCCGTAATTCCTCCAAGAATGCATGGTCCTTTGCTGTTAATTCAATATGCTGTACTATCGCTGTTTCTTCGGTATCAGGCTCGGGGTTCCTGCTTAATACATCCGGAATTACATTCATTTTTCCTGGGCAGTGTTCAAACACTGCCTTGTGTCTTCTTAAGATCTCCTCAAGTTTCTTCCTATGTTCAACCCCTAGTTGGATGTCACTGAGCCGCTCCTGTAATAGTTCTTCAAACTGAGTATCGCTGTCGTCTCCTTCTGCTAGTAAAGCCCATATCTCCTGAGAGTCACTCTATTCATTTAATTCCACAACAGCCACATCTATAAGGTCATTTGCCGCCTTTCGTATCTCCTCTTCTGTCTCCTCTGCTATTGCCTCCAATGCCCATGAACTCACGTCTTTCCCTGTAGTGATTTCATCCACGTGTAAGCCCACATCCTTCAGTTTATCAAACTCCTTAAAACTGACTGTATTATTGTGCAAATCTATGACTGCCTGGTAGTCACAAATGAAATTTGCACCCAAAATAATGTTAAAATTCATTTTGGCCATTATGATAAAAGTCTGTCCAAATATATGGTCCAATATATCCAACTCTATAAATGCCTGACGTTTGCAAGTGACGGTGCGTTCGGGAATAACGCCCCTCACCTTGAGTTGCGGTACTGGAATTACAGGAATATTCTGACTCCGCCCCAACTCTCGACCCAAAGCCTCCGATACAAGACTGATTTGTGACCCCGTGTCAACTAAGCATCTCACGTTAATTCCACCAATCTTGGCATAAATAATAGGTAGTTGTTTGATATCATCGTTCCGTGGTTTTACAATCTCCTCCAGACAATCTTCCGGCAAAGCTCTCTACTCTTGTATGTGTGCCACGACCCATCCTTCTTCACAATCTGGCTGTTGCTCTCTCAGGGTGAGTCCTTTTGCAATTATTGGGATTTTTTTACAATCCCCGCGACTACCATCATCCTTCTGTCACGTATCTCCCTGTCGTTCTTCCTGCTTCAATTAACACTCGGCCCCCTCAATTTGAGTGTCTGGATTTGACTCTTATTTATTGCATGTTCCCAATGTTTTTGTTCGTCCCCTCCATTAGCGTGTAATTCTTCCAGGTAACGCTGCGATTCGGCGTGCCTGTCGCTCCATTCATTCCTATAATTTTGATAGTCCCCCTGGTTCTGATATCTTCTTTCACGCCACTGTCGATTCTCATTATTGTTATTTTCGTAACGTCTGTAGGGTCCCTCATTTCTCCTATTATTTCTCCATTGTTGGTATCCTCGCTGCTGATACTTATTGTTGCCATTGGTCTGCCTATCATTATTATTTTCATGTCGCTGGTATGACCTATTTTCGTCGCCCTCCTGACCTCGTCTCGGTGTTGTTGACACACTTGTATTTGTGGCCTGCGACCTGGTGTGTACTTGAGTGGGTTTAAACACCTCCGTTGTGTTTACAAGTTCCAGCTGTTGCCCCCCTTCCTGCTGCAGGTGAGATGTTGTCTCGTCAATCTGACGTAAGATCTGTTCGGCTCGAACCGCTGTGTCCACGTTTGCTGCCACTAATACCTGCTGAACATTGAATGGCAACTGCCGTGCAATCGTCATAACCAGGTCCGATTCTTCTAAAGGGTGATCAAGATCCCGGAATTTTAACAATTGTAGCGAAAAGAAATCTGAGTATTTCGTCTGCTGAGTTGACTGATATTTTCTCGAAAAAAGTTCAATTCTAAGGCTTTGTTGTAGAGAAGCCGACCAATACTTTCTAAGGAACGCGTCCTTGAACTCGTCCATACCTCCGAAAGTATACTTGAAGCTCAAGAACCACGTAAGTACATTTCCCGAAAGAAATCGTTCCATCAGTCTTAAACGACGTGTGGGCGGTATATTATTGTCATTAAAATAGTCATCCATCTTTTTAAGATACGCCTTCGGTGTGACACCAGAATTTTCTGTGAATTTATTTGGTTTAAATTCATTTGATCGAATTACTTGTACGACTTGAGGGTGCTGATAGCCATGTTGAGGAGTAGAGGTTCCTCCAACGTTGTTGTGAAATCCCTCTGTGTTAGTCGTTAATGGGCTGCCTGTCAGTCCTTGGCTACTCGCCGCGCTAATTGCCCCCTGGCTTGTTGAGTCAACTTCCTTATTTCTAGCGTGCTCTGTCTGAAATAACGTGTTCTGTCCTAGTGAACGCAACTCTGCTTTTATGATTCTGTCCGACTGTTCTTTCATTTTACTCTTGATTTCTTCCTCAAGTGCTTTAATGCGCGTATGATTATCACCTTCTTCTTCTTCTTTAGAGTCACTGCTCATATTTCGCCAATCCTTTCTGATGCTGTCTTTAATCGCTCCCAGTTTTTCTTCCATCTGCTGTTTCGTGTCCTCCTGATTCGATTCTATCTTCTCATGCCTGTCTTCTAGACGTAAATTATTCTCATCTATCGTACTCTTCAAATTATTCTGGTCCGATTCTATGTTTCGCCATCGCTCTGCTGATTGTATTTCTAATTTATCCATGTCCTTTATCAGGCCCGTAATACTTTCATTTACTGCTGACAATTGTCCCTGGATAAACGTAGAATCCTCCTCCATTTTATCAAACCGCTTTTCAAGACCATCCTGTGCCGTTTTAACCTCACTGTTATTTACCGTGCATGCTAATTCTATCTGAGCTAGTTTTGCTAATACAGTTTCGTCCAATTCATTTAATTTACGGTTGAAGGTGTCCTCTAATTTTTGTATCTGACCTAGCTGTTTGTCGTTATTCTTACTTATATCAAGCGCGAATTGAACCATCTGCTGTGTAGTGTACTCTTTCATCTCTGCAGATAATGTGGCTAACTGACTCGTATTTCTACTTTCTTGCGCTTCTAATTGTTTGTTTATATTTTCATTTACTTGCGCTTGTAATGAATTACCCTCTTCAACTAGTTGTGTTTTTATAGTGTCGTTCGTTTGAGTCTGGAATGACTCATTCTGTTCAGATAATTGTGTTTTTATAGTGTCATTCATTTGAGTCTGGAATAACTCATTCTGTTCGGATAATTGTGCATTTTGTTCAGGTCAGAAGTGACAAAGAGGAAATCTGACATTCTACGGATCGGAGCGTGGAATGTTAGAAGTCTGCTAGGAAGTGGAAGGTTAGAAAACTTAGAAAGGGAAATGGATAGGTTGAGGTTGGATTTGGTCGGGATTAGTGAAATGCGCTGGCAGGAAGAACAGGACTTTTGGTCAGGAGACTATAGGGTCATTAGCACTAAATCAAACAATGGCCAAGCAGGGGTTGGCCTCATATTGAGTAGGAAACTTGGACAGCGGGTGGAATATTATGAGCAATATAGTGAACGGATTATTGTAGCAAAAATCAATACAAAACCTACCTGCACTACAGTGGTACAAGTCTATATGCCTACCAGTCAAGCTGATGATGAGGATGTTGAAAAGGTCTACGAAGAAATAGACGAAATTCTGAGGTATATCAAGGGTGATGAAAATGTTATAGTAATGGGAGATTGGAATGCTGTGGTAGGAAAAGGGAGAGAAGGGAAGATAGTAGGAGATTTCGGATTAGGTGAAAGGAATGATCGAGGAAGCAGGCTGGTAGAATTCTGCACCGAGCATGAATTGGTCATAGCTAACACCTTATTCAATAACCACAATAGAAGAATATACACATGGATGAGACCAGGAGATACAGGGCGTTACCAAATCGACTTCATTATGGTCAAGCAGAGGTTTCGAAACCAGATTTTGGATTGTAAAACATATCCTGGTGCTGACATAAACTCTGATCACAATCTGGTTGTAATGAAATGCAGATTAAAGTTGAAGAAACTGAAGAAAAGTCAAAAGCCAAAAAGGTGGGCAATAGACAGACTGAAAGTAAAGGATGTAAACGAAAGATTCAAGAAGAGTATAAAGGAAGGACTAATCAAAACCCCTAAACAAACTTCAATTGCAGACGAATGGGCACTTTTGAAGAATGAAATAACAAAATCCGCAGAAGAAAACATTGGTAGGAAAGAAAGAATAGGTAGAAAACCGTGGATCACTCAGGATATACTAGAATTGATGGATGAAAGGCGGAAACACAAGAATCTAAGAGATGAAAAGGGGAAAGCAGAATACAGACGTCGGAGAAATGAGGTTAACAAGAAGTGCAAGGAAGCGAAAGAAGAATGGTTGAAAGAGAAATGTGCAGGTATAGAAAATTGTCTGAAATTAGGAAAAGTAGACACAGCTTATCGAAGGATTAAGAATACTTTTGGGGAAAAGAAGACTAAGTGCTGTAATATTAAGGACACACATGGAAAGCCTCTAACAGATAGGGAAGAAAAGGTTGAGAGATGGAAAGCTTACATAGAGAGTTTGTATAAGGGAAAGGAGATTGAGAATCATGTAATGGAAAGGGAGGAGGGAATTGATGAGGATGCGAAAGGAGATTTAATATTGAGATCAGAATTTGATAGAGCTTTGGAAGACTTAAGCAGGAACAAAGCACCAGGCATAGATGATATACCTATTGAGTTGCTACGCTGCATAGGAGATGAAGGTCTGATCAGGTTATTTCACTTGGTGTGTAGGATTTATGAGACAGGTGAGGTACCCCCTGATTTCAAGAAGAATGTAATCATCTCTATACCAAAGAAAGTGGGAGCTGACAGATGTGAAGATTACCGTACAATCAGCTTGATTACTCATGCTTCAAAGATCCTGTCTAGAATAATTTACAAGAGGATTGAAAGCCAGATAGAAACGGAGTTGGGTGAAGACCAGTTTGGTTTCAGGAGAAATGTAGGAACAAGGGAAGCTGTACTAAGTCTTCGGCTGATTTTAGAAGGTAGAATAAGGAAAGATAAGAGAACGTTCATGGCTTTTGTAGACTTAGAAAAGGCTTATGATAACGTTGATTGGACTAAATTGTTTGACATTTTGAAATCAATTGGAATAAAGTACAGGGATAGGAGGGTGATATACAATTTGTACAGAAACCAGACAGCAGTCATTCGAGTTGAAGGACATGAGAGAGAAGCTGGTATTCAGAAAGGTGTAAGGCAAGGCTGCAACTTATCTCCCATACTTTTCAATCTTTACATTGAACAAGCAATGAAGGAAATTAGAGAAAAATTTAAAGTGGGAGTGAAGATTCAAGGGGAAATAATTTCAACTCTGAGATTTGCAGATGACATCGTCATCTTGGCCGACAAGCCTGAGGATTTGAATGAGTTTTTGAATGGTATGGACTCCGTCTTACGGAAAGAATTCATGATGAAAATTAATAAATGTAAAACAAAAATACTGGAATGCAGCCGAAATAAATCAGAAACCTCTATGGAGATCAAATTGGCAGGTGAAAAGCTGAAGGAAGTAGGAGACTTCTGTTACTTAGGAAGCAGAATAACCAGTGATGGACGAAGCAAAGAGGATATTAAAAGTAGGTTGGCTCAGGCAAAGAAAGCATTTCTACAAAAAAGGAATCTGCTGACATCGAATATAGATTTAGGTATTAGGAAGTCATTTTTGAAAGCCTTTGTCTGGAGCGTGGCGTTCTATGGAAGTGAAACTTGGACTATTGGTGCAGCAGAAAAGAGGAGAATTGAAGCATTTGAAATGTGGTGTTACAGGAGAATGATGAAGGTCAGATGGGTAGATAGGGTTACAAACAAAGAGGTATTAAGACGAGTGGGAGAGGAGAGATGTTTCTGGCGACTGCTAATGAAGAGAAGAGATAGGTTGGTAGGACACATACTAAGACAACCAGGAATAGCAAGCTTAGTTATGGAAGGAAGGGTCGAGGACAAAAACTGTAGGGGTAGACCAAGGTTAGAATATGTTAAACAGATTGCCTCCGATGTAGGGTGTCGGAGCTATGTAGAGATGAAACGATTAGCTCAGGACAGGGAGGCATGGAGAGCTGCATCAAACCAGTCAAAAACTGAAGACTCAAACAATTTAATGTCTAATTTTTCACTCTGTTCCTTTAATAGTTTCTGGGTTCGTGTCGTGGCGCTTTCAATGATCGCCTGGATGTCCGCTACTGTTGCCATTATTACACACCAAAAATATATATCACTGAGAGAACAGGAGGATGGCATGCAAATGTCTCCCTGACACACACATATATATAATTCTTGAAATACATTTACTTCATTTGACCACTTTCAGTTCATTTAAACTTATTCCCTTTACTCCCGCAAATCAATCTGCATCACTGAATGGTTCTAATTTTTACTTAATACATTTTTAACTCCGCACATATTCATGAGTTTGACTTTCTAAACAAATCTAATTTTACATTTAATCAATGGGCGCCCGATTTCACGTACATTACTTTACTAATTACATCAATAAACAAAACGTGAATCGTATTTAACTTGCAAACTCGTGATTCTACTGTATATTCCAATTTCTTGGCGGTATTTCTCTTCGCCGTATTTACGTTAACAGAATATCACTTCCGGTGATTTCAAACAGTCAAAAACAGCGAAACACCACATGTAGGGTAACAGCTTGTCTATGATCCGCTAGAAAAGCCCAAAACAGCGAAACGCCCCACGTTGGCTAAGCCAGCTTTTCTATGCTGACTATCCAACGTGTTCTAGCAGTGAACTAGCAACGAACTAGCCCCACTTGGGACGCCAGCTTGTCTATGCACCCTTCAATAAAGCATGGCTTTCTCAAGAGTGATCCACGGGGTCGTGTTCAGTCCGGACTGCAATATACAGCAAAGTTCGCTTAAAAACAACATGCTAATGAATAGAAAGGTCCATGACAGCGGATATACTAGAAATAAAATGAATAACAAGTAGAATAAAAGAATTTTAATGACTGAAAATTATGTGCATAATAATAATAATAAATAAAAAGAAATCCTCCCTGACTTTCACCCCCTTAATAAATAAATATATTACTGAGCGGTAAGACTCGCTCCACCAACAAAATAATCTGAATACAGCTTCACACAAAATAATAAATCATAACATAAACTTTGAGCGGTAATAACTCACTCGTCACAACATATGGATACAAGTCCATTTTTTCGGGTCAAGAAGTTATATAATGCATGATGTACTGCTCGTTAATAAGAAAATGAGTACTGATGCGAGTCCGTTTACAACTGAAACAGTCATATTGCTCACGGAGTTGCATCTTTTAAATCACACTACGGCTATGGGACCCACCCTTAATTAATACACTACAATTATTACTGACACATGCAAGATCTAAATACTACAAAAAGAATGAAGAATCTCCCTGAGATTCAAGCTGGTGCCAGAGCACACGAAATACAAAGAGCATGCCAGAAATAGGCCAAAGCGCTCGCATCACAAATTGGGAACATAGCCTCGCGCACCCTAATGCCACACGGGTCATTGAACGCGTAAAATAAACACACAAGGATTAAAGCAAAAGCAAAAAAATTCAAGCCTGACGGCTGAAAAACTATGTTTACATTTATATAAAACGCCAGACAAACAGGAGTTTCGGAAGCTACCTTACAACATGGACAACACCCATTTAATCAATCAAATACTCATTATAACCGATCAGGTTTTGTGAATTTTAAACAACGTCTTAAATTGAAGTACAGGATCCTGGCCTGTTACTAATGACAAGTCACGTTATCTGATTTGAGTGCGCCCCTCTTGTATGAGTCATCGCTGCCTCAATTATCTCTCTCAGTCCCTCAAGCTAGGTGCTTATTTCCATCTGGAAACGCCAACAATATCTCACTCATCCCCTTGGATGGCAAGAAAACACAAATATATACCACAAGTGCACCCTCGCGACGTTATGAACTGGGCTGATGTGGCGCAAGTCAGAATAATCACAATGATATATTCTCGCTAGCACATCATAAAAATCACACTACGCACCAAAAGCTTGGACTGACTCTCATAAACATACCACTGGGTCGGCTCAAAACAGATCAACAAAATTGCGTCCATTGACACATTAAAAATACACAACAAAAATTCGGGTGCAAAGTGCCATCCCGTTCAGATCTGCTGAAAAAGCAACTCTAAAAATAATCCTGATCCGTCATAAAATTCTGCTCACAAATAATCTTTACCCTCCAAATTCTATATTTAATCTCAAAATTAATTCAGTTCCATTTTTGTTATAAGGCATACCTCCGAATAATAATGCTTGACCGCGATTTACGCAAACGAATGCGAGCACGAGCTGCGCGTCGCCCCGTAAAGTTGAACCAAATAAAAATCACAATATTTACAAATTACAAAGCGCTCGGCTTGTCCCATAATTAATGTGTCAGTAAACAAGAACTAAGAATCTACATTACCAAACAAGCAAACAAATATCTACAAAAATATGTCCCATAATACCATAGCTGATTTAATAAATTAATAAATCCATTTGTACTCAATCCTTTAAAACAGCGTCAGGAAAACGTCTGCAGCCATCTCCTTTAAGATGTTTATCTCGTCATCGACATCTTCTGGCAAATGTCCTGCTGGTTCCAAGATCCGGTCTCGTTCCTAGACGTCATCTCGTGCTGAATAAAATAAAGTTTTGTCAGATACACACACGATATATTTCCTATTAAATTCACCTATCAAGTACTAAATTCCTTGACAGTCTATTTGGTGAATTATTCCGATGAACTGGTCCTACTGGTAGTGCTGGGACTACAAATAAATCACTGAAGTTACACTTATAACTTGACGAAACTGTTCCATGTTCAAATACATGAAAATATGCAGAGTATGCCTCGTGTCCTCGGGCAACTTACGTCCTCAATTGCTCAAATAAAAATCAACGTCACGTCCTCAGACGCACAAAATAAAGAGTCGACGTTACGTCCTCAGACGCACGAATAAAAGTGTGTGTCTCTCGAAGCTTTCTGGAGCCTTATAAATGAAACAGGCTAGAGTTGGTGTGGAAGGGGATTTGTGAAAAAATATTCCATAATAATTATCAGACTAGCATGCGATCGGTATCATTGAGTTCGTAGCAGTGTGGAGGTTACGATTATGCTGTAGCTGGCTCGAATCGAACGTGGAATTAATCCGTAGATAACTCCCGCGTTAAATTTCCAGGGTGCGTTACCAAGCCGAGTTGCCGCTAAAACAAGGCGTCTTGATATTATTGGCTCAGACTCTTGTAGATCTTTGCGCGCTTTTACATGTATTTCTGCCGTAGGGAGTGGTTAACGTAGAGGTTGACCAATTACGTCGTAGCATTCGATTTTCTTCTTGGCGCCAACACTCATAGCAACAGGCCATATTGTGCGTACCCAAGCCGTCTCCGCGCTAAAAGTTGCACCTGTCCTATGTGTCATGAATATTTATGCTACCTCCTAAAATACCACAGGAGCTTAAACCATTGTGTCCTCTCGGCCACTGATTTCTCAATATTTCCCAACACCGTCTGGCTCTCATATCTGCTGTCTGTAGAAATGTATCAAAAGATGATGAATAATTTATTAGAATCCTTTATACAGCCTGTGGATAAAGGGTTCAGTATATAAGCTAATCATTAAAATAATCAGACATATGTCTAAGGGTTTATCGATGTGGTGCGTATTATGAGGTGAAAGGGGTGAAAATTGGGGGTTCAGGGATTCTTAACGGAGCGTGTATCTCTTAAACGACATAGGCGAGAATTTTGAAATTCGGCGGGAAAAAACAGCTTAAATTATAAGTAAATAGGTGTTCGACCGATTTTCATAAAACCAATTTAAGGGGCCCTTGGAGAGGGGTGAAATTCTGGGGGGGAAAACAGGGAAGAAAGTGTCCTAACTCACTCACTCATCAAACTCAGGGGGGAAGAACAGCTCAAAAATAAGTAAATAGGTGTTCGACCGTTTTTTTTTCATAAATCCAATTTAAGGGGTTCGTGAGAGGGGTGAAATTCTGAAAATTATTTGAAAGAAAATGTCCTGACTTACTCACTCATCATCCCCGAGCCAAAATTATTGAAGTTAGAAACATGACATTAAGGGACTATGTTCGTTGTATGTCGAAAACGTCCACTAAGGAAGGAATTTTGGATATTCAGGTTCTAAAGGGGTGTTAAGGGGGTAGACTTGCATTTAATTGAATAACAATTTCTCCCGATTGGTTTCCTTTGGGATGGGATACTAGGCATACAAACTCATCATTAAGAATAAGAAGACACATGTCTGAGGGTTTTTCGATGTGGGGTATATTATGAGGTGTATGCGTGAAAAGTGCCGGCCCCCTGGTGTAGGGGTAGCGCGCCTGCCTCTCACCCGGAGGCCCCGGGTTCGATCCCCGGCTCCGTCAGGGATTTTAAAACTGACGTGAGGGTTGGAACGGGGTGCACTCAGCCTCGTGAGGACAATTGAGTAGCTGTCTGACAGTGAGACAGCGCCCCGATCACGAAAACCAAGATTAACGGCCGAGGGGACCCGACGCGCAGATCACGCGTCACCCCAATATCTGCAGGCCGAATGGCTGGGCAGCGGTCGCTTGGTCGGCCTTAGCCCGTCATGGGCTGGATAGTGCCAGGGGTTGTTTTTTTTTGTTTGTTGTTTGTGTGAAAAGTGAGTGTTGAAGGATTCTTAACGGAGCAAGACAGAGACAAAAAGTAAGAATCTCAGGGAGAAAAATCAGACTGGAAAAGTAGTAAATAGGTGTTCAATCATTTTTTCACAAATCCAATTTAAGGGGCTCATGGGGTGGGATGAAATTCTGGGGAAAGAAGTCCACTAAGGAAGGATTTTTGGATATTCACTCATCATCCCCCAGCAAACCTATTGCAGTTAGAAACTTGAAATTTTGGGAACATGTTCGTTATATGTCGAAAAAGTCCACTAAGGATGGATTTTTGGATATTCATGTTCTGAAGGGGTGTTAAGGGGGTTAAACTTGCATTTCATTGAATAACAATATCTCACGAGTTGTTTCATTTGGGGATGTGATATTCGGCATATAAACTAGCATTCAAAATAAGCAGACATATGTCTAAGGGTTTATCGATATGGTGTATATTACGAGGTGAAAGGGGAGAAAATTGGGGGTTGAAGGATTCTTAACGGAGCGTGTACTGTATCACTTATTCAATATAGGCCATAAGTTTGAAATTCAGCGGAAAAAGCAGCTTAAAAATAAGTAAATAGGTGTTCGACCATTTCTTCATAAATCCAATTTAAGGGGCCCATGGGGAGGAGTGAAATTCGGGGGAAAAAATAGGAAAGAAAGTGTGCTAACTGATTGACTCTCTTACTCACTCATCCAACTAAGGGGGGAAAACAGATTTAAATAAGTAAATAGGTGTTCGAGCGGTTTTTTTTCCATAAATCCAATTTAAGGGGTTCATGGGGAGGGGTGAAAATCTCAAAAATATAGAAAATGTACTGACTGACTCACTCACTCATCATCGCCCAGCCAAAATTATTGAAGTTTGAAACATGAAATTTTGGGGATAAGTTCGTTGTATGTCGAAAACGTCCACTAAGGAAAGAGTTTTGGATATTCAGGTTCTTAAGAGGTGTTAAGGGGGGTAAACGTGCATGTCATTGAATAACAATATCTCATGAGTGGTTTCATTTGGGGATGTGATACTTGGCATATATACTAATCATTAAAAATAAGCTGACGCATGCCTAATGGTTTTTCGATGTGGTGTATATTATGAGGTGAAAGGTATGAAAATTGGGGGTTGAAAGATTCCTAACGGAGCGTCACTAAACGACATAGGCGAGGAGTTTGATTTTCTCCGAGTTTCAATCAGCTTAAAAATAAATAAATGAATAAATAATTAAAATAAGTAGGTGTTCGGCCGTTTTTTTTTTCATAAATCCAATTTAAGGGGCCTATGGGGAGGGGTGAAATTCAGGAAGAAAAATGTCCACTAAGGAAGGGTTTTTGGATGTTCACTCTCATCGACCAATCAAAACTATTAAAGTTAGAAGAAGGGGATATGTTTGTTGTGTGTCGAAAAAGTCTACTAAGGAGGGATTTTTGGATATTCAGGTTCTAAAGGGGTGTTAACCTGCATGTCATTGAATAACAATATGACACGATTATGACGCGAGCGAAGCGTGGCTAAAAATGAGATGGTGTGTGTCTGTGTATTACTCAATCACGCAAGAACCACTGGTCCGACTTACATGAATTTTACATGGAAGTAGCTGATTTACCTGGTTAACATATAGGCTACTTTTGATTTTAATACTTTGCACTATTTAAAGACGGCGACCATTTTAGTGACGCCACTACACCCTTTGGTTTCAAACTTTCATATTTCCATTTCAAATAAAAAGTGAACGCTAAGAAATAGCAAACTTTTGATGGCATGTACGAGGTTTAAAATTACATTTTCTATCCGAAAGGTATCTCCAACGGTTAGCGAGTAAAACCGTAATTTGTGCTATGATACACGGTCAACGCCGAACGGTGTAGTTGGACAAAATGTTCCATACTTAATCTCCCTCTGCGCAGCACCTCGCCTATCCACTATTTTAACTGTCACCTTCACATTGTAATTTATTTATGACGCATAGCGAAGCACGGGTACTTCAGCTAGTTAAACATAAAAATCAATAACGCAGATCCAGTTGCCCAATTAACAGGAAACATTGTAAGAGATAAGTATCGTGTAAGATACCTCTATACCATTACTCATAAGACTATCACTCTGCATTTAACTCACACCCGCCATCTTGAAAATATAAGTCATTGATGTCGATAATCCACTGTCTATTACTGTTACAATAATGAAAGGCAGTAAGTGGGTAATCTCACATAAGAGGTTTCCTCTACAGAAGGCACAAGATCAATAACTGCAATCATTCAAGATGGAGGATGAGCGTACATTTCAATGTTTGAATCAATTCCTCTTGATGCAATAGTGGAACTACAATGAGACTCAGTACACGAGATGTCTCGCGTAAGGTAGAACTCTCGTCCAGGTGAGAGCATTCAATTATATTGCTTGACAATTACAAAGAGTTATATGTATACCTGTTTTGGAGAGAGTAGGCTATGTGCTTTACTGACTATCTTGTTATATGGCCTATTCTACTGGCACTTTCCATCTCAAAACTCTCCACCAAAGATTTTCTATAAGATGGTTAAATAGTTTTCGTTGCATGACCTATATTTTGATAAAGTACAGCGCAACAATTTCTAACTTAAAAGTAAATCTATATCCAGACATTGTTGTCATTTTAGACAAGACCATGAATATTATTTTAAGATTCAAAGTGGTCTTAATTTGTCATTAATGCTTGTGCTGTCTTAACCCAAAGCTTGCACCGTTTCCCAAGATAACTCACATCAACACACACACGGCAAAAATTCAGAAATTACACGTTGACCAACAGAAACAAGATGTTCAGTAAATACCATATAGCCTACTTTCTCCTAAATGCACAAGTATAGTCATAACTCCTTTTCGAGGTGTATAATTGAATGTTGGTTTCAGTAGCTTGTTTAATAACCCCTTGATTGAATCTTCACCTAAAATATGGACTAGCGTGCAAACAATAGCCTCCATTTTGACCCAACGGGACGGCACGGCCCAGCATGATACGGCACGGTCCATCTGAACTATTAGTTACTGCTATGGTATAATATTCTATTATAAGATGTTACTATTTTATGGGTCACCTCCTTGAAGACAGTTAAAACTACCCCCTGACGGATAAACGGATTTGGTTAGGCCGGGGCTTGTTGAATAGTAAATAACGGTTCGGCTATAATATTTGCATGATTTATACGTGTGCCATCTTGAAACTATTTGGCTGAATATCTTGTAGTTTAGGAAAAGGACACTTCCCACATTAAGGTACATTTTTGTAAAATTTGGTAGAGATTGGATGAGTAGGTTAGTCGTAATTTGATCTAAGCTTTGAACTTTTGAGTAGCCGCCATTAGGTTTCAGTCAAGATGGCGACGATATAAAACATGACACTGAGGTGTCCTTTGCTAAAGCTACCTCTGTACCAAATTTCGTTCAATTCGGTTTCGTCGTGTTTGAATTGAAAGGGGGGGATATACACACTCATACACGCGATTTGCACGTATACACGGCCACCATCTTCAAACTATTCGGCTGATGACCTTTTAATTTGGTCAAAAGACGTTCCCTACATAAACGTATGTTGTTGCAAAATGTGGTCGAGATCAGATGATTAAGTTAGTCGTAATTTGATTTAAGCTTTAAACATTTGGGTGGCCGCCATTATGTTTGCGGCAAGATGGCGACGATATAAAACATGTCAATGAGGTGTTCCTTGCTAAAGCTACGTCTGTACCAAATTTCGTTTAATTCGGTTTCGTCGTGTTTGAATTAATAGTGGGGGACAAATATGCACACACAGATACACTGGCAACTCTTGGCCCGTGTAGATCTCATAAGTCTTCTTTCATTTTGTAAAAATCGAAAGTAGGCTAAGTAGAAAACGTTCCGGTACAACTTGGAGCGAACAGAGATAGAAAGCAAACAGTATGAGAATTAGGAGAAAAGTGCCTCCCTCCCTCAAGAATAAAGGATAAACAAACGCCTCTGTGCACTTTGACACAGTCATTAATAGGCGTATTCTCTAATAACAGTAAGAGAAAGAAGAAGATTTAGCAGTACACAATAAGACTCAGCAAAAGATGATGATGATGATGATGATGATGATGATGATGATGATGATGATGATAATTGTTGTTTTCAAGGGCCTAAAATCAAGGTTATCGGCCCCTAATGGTTTGGGTGATCGTGAAGATGATAATGAAATATACTATAACTAAAACTAAAAAGGAAGCTTTTAGTTTTACGTGACCGTTAATCATGCGATCATGAGCCACGGGACCTCCATTTTTCGTGGAATCCGAACCACAAGACATGGCATTTCACTTCGAAAATCTCACATGCATTGACCGGGAATCGAACCCGGTCCACCTTGGTGAGAGGCCAACAGTTTGACCGCTGCGCCACCACCCCCACTCCCTAACTAAGACTAACTACTAACTTATATACTAGAAGGAGAAATGGAAAACAAAAGGAGAATAAGGCAAATAAAGGACAGGAGGAAAAGAAATGCCCTCAACCCTCGAAGAATGTGTATTGAGGGACATGGAAGGAAGGAGAGCCATGAAAGGCAGATAGGAAAGTGATAGAGGAGAGGGTCCGACCCAGAGGTAATGGATAAAAGGGGTAAAACAAGACCCAGCTCAGGAATCCCTCGGAGTCGCCAACTCCCGAACTCACCAGCCGTGAGCCCCTGATGGTTCAGCAATATCCAGGGTGCACCAGAAGTGGTCGGGCGACATACACCCTTCCTCCTTGAGGGCCTTGAGCATAAGGCAGGAGATAACATGAAAAGAAAAAGAAGGCTGACCCCTCGCAGAAGGAGGGTATCAGAAAAGATGAGACAAGGGCCAATTAATGCGGGAAAGGAAGAGACTCCCTAGGCCTCGGATACCCTAATACCGTCGAGGTTGGAAGAGGACAAGAGTTGACCAAGTGAGGTCGACAGGAAAGAAGATGGAGAGGAGCCTGGCACAAGTAAGTGGAAGCAATGCCGGACTCAGCTGGGGGTCCGTGGTAGCCAACCCACGTCCCACTAGATGTGAGCCCTTGGGGGGTCAGCAAAAGAGTGAAGAGTCTTGCAAAGAGAAGAAGAAACAATATGTTAAATAACTTCAAACACGCCCGTTATTTGGACCTAATGAATAAAATATTCTTATCAATAGTAATAACAATAATAATAATACGTGCAACTTGTTACTGCAAACAAACTTGCCTAATAACACTTTTAAGGTAAATGAGTTAAGTGAGACTCCATATTGCCTGTTGTCTGCCTTGACAGTTATTTTATAGCACACGTTGTTTTATATGCTCGCGTCATCCACAGTTCCGAGTTTGAGGAGGCAAATTAGATTTTATCCAATAATTCGATATTATAAGTCGGCAGTGTGCCGCGAGTTCTCTCAACTAAGAAAAGTAAGTGACATCTATGAGGAATCTCGCTTTTCCTTTGTGATGACTTGCATTCAACTTATCTCCAAAGTTAATTCCATTTTTTATGTGAAGTTGGACTAGTCTTAACTAATGTAAAAGAATAGGGCTTCACGAGGTTTTAATATTGGACATGAGTATAGCTTACTACATTAAAAATGTACGTGACAAAAATGCAAAGCTCAGGGTTTCAAAGAAGTTGAAAGTCAAAATATATCCACCATACAACCTCAGTGGGCTTAAACGCCATTCAAAGCGGCCAAAAATAGTACATCTAAAAAATGAGGAAGTGAATGTACACCTCATAGTAAAGGAAGACTCAGTACTGCGGGAGTGAACAGTTAGGCTTCCAAATAAATTATTAAGAATTTCACAAACAATGGAGGGTTTTCATAGACATAAAATTTGTGTGATCACTACTCTGAACAATGGCAATATAGCCTATATACCAGATGTAACTAAATATGGCTGGCTGCGTGGCTCAGCGGTAACGTTCTCGCTTGCTGAGCCCAAGGTTGCAGGTTCGTGTCCTGGCGCAGTCAGCTGGCATTTGAGGGTGCGCAAATTCGAGGGAGCGGTGTCAGTAGATTTGCTGGCACTTTAAAGATCTACTTCGGGGCGAAATTCCGGCACCCCGGTGTCTCTAAAATCCATAATAGTTAAAAGGACGTAAAACCAATAACATTATTATTATTACAACTAAATATGTGGGAAAGCTCCGGGGATTCGATAGAGGACCTGACAATAAGCAAAACATTTTCTGTAGTGCCAAAATCTTGTTTTGAAAGGGAGACCGCGCCAGTCACAGGAAGTCGCGTGGATTAGCAAGCTTTGTGCTAGGGGCAACTAGACTAGCCCGCATGCCCCTTACGCGCGGACAGCAGAGGGGTGGGGAAGTCGCGCGCCACTCAGAACACGTGACTGCCCGTAGCCAATTAATAAAAGGAATGTATTCACATTATAAAGCTGTTCATTGCTAATTATCAAGTATTTAAGATGACATTTTAATGGCTAAGAAAGTGCAATAATTTATTCAAGAAATGATCCATTTTTGGTTTTTAAGTAAGAAGCCTCAGAGATGCAGACAGGAGATAGCCTATTTCAAGGATTCCGACAAATTTTCACGGTGTTTTGGAGGCGACGCTATCTTTGACTTGGAGAAGGGGAGCCCACCAAGAGGTCTCGAGACACTTACAGCTTTGTCTGACACTCGAAAGAACAAGACATATTTTTGAGGTGTTCAATTCTTAGTGCGAGCGACTGCAAGTTCAGTTATTGGGAAGTGATACCGTAATCTGGGCGAAGTAAACACTGAAGGCCGCACTCGTGTGACAAAGACTTGGTGATATTTTAAGAAGTGGACTTCAAAAATATTTAACCAGCAATAATACTTCAACAAATATTAACTGAATTCCGGCGAATTGTAAAGTCATAAAATATCAATATAAGAAACATTGACGAACAACATTGGCATTGATAAATTTGCAAAAATTATTGCGAATTATCATTCTACGGACATCGTATTTGTTTCTTTGTTCCTTTGTTTGATAGAAAGTTACGATAGCATATTGAACTGAGAACTTAGGGGATCATTGCACCATATTAAATATTCCAAAATTCATCATAATGAATATTACGCCGAAATTGGGAGAGATGATTTCGAACATTATTAAGGTGAAAGAGATGTCTTACTAAATACATGGAGGAAACGTAGCAAGCAAGATGTTAACGATATTTGAAGTTGACTAAAATGAAGCAGAAAAGACGATGTTTTTGACAGCATTTTAAAATTTTAACACATAAAAGATTACAATGATAACGATGAAAAATGCTACTACAATGAAACTCTACAAGACCACTTCAGACTAGAGAAGACCAGAGATCGGTGTCAAACCGAGGGAAGGATCCATATCGAGGCGATGGTGTTCCGAGAGGCGAACCAATCGCGAGCAGTCGTGGACTACATCACGAAGATGCCAGGTGATTTCCCCGGTACGAGAGTGAAGAGCCAGGACGAGGCAGGAAGGGCAAATGATTTTCCGGCATTGTTCTCCACCTAAGATCAAGACGGACCAGACAACTTTAAGTTGGCACCAGGGAAATGAATCCAACAAGTTGAATTTTCGTAGATTGAATACATATTTAAATTCATATGAAGTAACATTTTCAATATCTGACTGTACGAATTTTATTATCTGTATTTTTGAGTATTTTAAATATTTTTCTCGATATGGAAATTAGCATAATTTCATATTTTAGTTTGATAGTTGTGATTTTATACTTTTTAATTTAAGATATTCAGGATTTTTTGAGGTCGGTGACTGCATTTTTGAATATTTAGGATTTTTGGGATTTTAATACCTGAGATTTTTGGGATATGCGAATTCGATTTTTATTCTTCGACTTATTAGGATTGATGATCGTTTCTTGATCATTTTCATTTTGTAGAATTTCTAAAGTTGATATAACTTTAAGTGGAGGACAGATATTTAGAAATATGATTTTCTGTTATGAAAATTAATTGAAAGAAATGGTGATAAGAAATACTTGTATGAATATCTTAGAAAACGTTATAGTTTTCTTGGAAAGGTTTCTACTACGAATTAAACATTTTATAATATTAAAAAATTCTGAAATGGAAATATTATTGAGAAATGTTGTGAGAACAGTAAGAATTGTGGAATGCATTTGTCGCATTTTGAAACCAGAAAGATAGAGTTATTATTATTGGCATTATTGAATTACTTTGTGTAGAAGATTTAAGAGATAAGTAATTAATTTAATATTCATGGTAGAGATCCGTGAGAGCATATTTAAATATTGAAGGCTGAGATTTTATGCAAAGTTCTTGACTCTGTTGATAGTGTTGAAACACAGTTGAATTCATCGTGTATTTTAGAGCTGAAGCATGATATTCCATCTTATTGTAGCAAAAGTTTGCATTATGAAGCGAATGTGGCAATGTGCGAGTTTGACACTGTTCCACGACATGAAAGTTAGTGATAATTGTTGATAGTCTGCGAAATAATGTTGTTGATATTGTGTACAATGCACAGTGGAAGGAATTTTATGTGTTGGAAGAGATAGTCACTTGTAATAAAGTCAGATAGGTTTGTATTTGAGATCAGCTGTTATACATGTATTGTTAAACAAGATGTTCAGGAAAGAACATATAGCCTGCATTATCCTAAATGTATGGGTATAGTTATAACTCTTTGTCCTTATAACCTCCTATGTTCTTCCTATTCGAAATGCAAATTGGCACAGTGGATTTCAGCAGTGGCTTTCAAACCATAGTTTATAATTTACCCCAGTATTTTGCAAGATCATCAGCAAACACTCCAAACAACGTAGTAATTCAGTATATTATCACCGACTACTAACAATAAACGAAACTTCGTTGGTCTAAACGTAGGCCTATCACTGGGAGAAACACATTTAATATACCTACTGAACACCTAATTTTTCATCGTGCCTATACTTGGCAGTGCGCTCTATCGGCAAAAAGAGGCCATTTTCAATAACACCGCTGGCATGGGTTCACTAACTGGCCGGTATAGAGTGCAGCTCGCATCTAGTAGGCAGTGGACAGCTCCCGCATACTGTAGTTCAACTAGTTGCTAGAAGATGTCACTCTGGCAGATCCATTGGAGGACTTGGTTTTAATTAAATATATATTGTCCATTGCAAAATGCACAGTAGAACGCTGAATTGTATAACGCCTCAGTACTCAAAAAACAATAAATATAAATAAATCAGGCAAAAAAATACAACTCTGTTAGGCTTAGAACCCCAGCCGGCCAAGTTTAATGTTAACAATCGATTTAGATACAACGTATTAGAAAATAATGACTTTGACTAAACGATTTCTTCACTGGAGAATATCTGAAGCAAAGTTAATTTCATAAAAAGTTCATTTTATTTAAATCAGTAGACTATATTGCATGCAACATACTCAAATTAGTGAAATATAGGTCAGTACTAGAGATCTGCTGCCATCTTGTCTGTAACTGAGACGGCTCAGCTTTTTAAAGCCACTTCAGGACTATAATATTGCAATATAAACTTTTATTACGAACGAGGCACGTACTTTAGAACAGTTTAAACTATTCTCGGTTGGATAATCGGAACTGTTGGACCCCAGGTTATGGATTATAAAGTTTGCATAATTCACACGACCGCCATCCTGAAATGGTACGGGTGATGACGTTGTCGTTTGGGCACAAGACGCTTCCTATATGAAAGTATATTGTTACCAAATTTGGTAAAGATCCGATGATTAGTTTGGTCCTAATTTAATTTGAAGTTTTGACCATTTAAGTGGGCACCATTACGTTTTGGTAAAAATGGCGGCAATAAAAACATGACACTGAGGTGCCCTTTGCTAGTGCTACCTCTGTACCAAATATCGTTCAATTGGGTTTCGTCCTGTTTGAATTGATAGGGGGGACAGACATACCCAATCCCACATACACTCACACACAGACAGACACACACATTTTCACCCTGTGTAGATCACATAAGTCTACTTTCATTTTTTGCAGAATTCGAAATTAGGCTAAAAATGCTCAGATCTAGATAACTGTTGGCTCACTTATATCAGAGAAAGTTGAAACAATGGTAATTGTTATTTAAGGTGGAACTAGGTTTATTCTTATTAGAATTTTTATTGGATTGAAGGTACTAGAGTTGAAATTATCGTGGACTAGGTTTATTGAACGAATCATTAGTTCTTATTTTGACAAACAGTAACGATTTAGACCAAGGATAGTGGCAGGTTTTGATGTATAAATAGTTGTTGAGTAGATAATGTAAATATGTAAATATATTTATAGATCGAATATTCAGTTATTTAATATAATAGGGATTAATCTCGTTTAATGCAATAGCGAAAGGCCATCGCTAATTTCATGTTTCCGAGCTAGGTAACTTAAAAGACATTTTTATTTTACCCCTTAAACTAGGGAACAGCAGGATTTTGCTAAGAGTTTCGATTACTCCATCGATTTATTATTCTAGATAGATTTAGATAGAGACTTCTATTATTATTTTCAACGAGCAATCGTTTTATTTTTACTGTAAATAATTGCCATTTTTTAATAAATTAAAACAGATACGTTTTTCGTAGTTCTGATATTTTATAGAACATTTTGAGTTATAATATTCAGATAATTAGGGATATATTGTGCCATAGAGGTGAGATGGGACTTGTTTACACACACATGCTACTCAATCCACCGAGTGTTTAAAGGGTTTCTCACTCTCCTTTTTCAGATGAATTTCCAACCAACCCCATCGTATAGTTCTATAGCGCAATGATGATTAGCCGTACGCCTCCTGTTTTATTTGCTTGTAGTTTCTTCGTAGTTTTTCTAGCCGGGCACTACAAGTTGCTGCGATTCATCTCCATCTTCCGATTGTGGCAGATATCTCACTGGATACGGGTACACTATAAAGCAAAGTATAACATTACATCCAAAGCTCCAAATGAATGTATACCCTGTTTGATTAACGATTATAAATATACACTCGTAGTTCAATTATGTAATTAGATCCCATCGATATTTATAGTACAGAGCAGATAAAATGGACTCCATATAATACATGACTGCTGTCAATGGGATATGGTTTAATGGAAATATATAAAATTACACACACATGTGCGAGTAAAATGTATCAATTACTAACTTTTGTAGTATCCGTTGAATGCTCGATAGAATTACATGAAAAGTAGTTTTTATAGAACTGACCATTAATTAGGAAATGTAATCATCGAATACAATATAGGAACAAGGCCATAGGATTTATTTTGGAAGCAGATTGAGATATATCATGTTGATTTCAAATTAGAAATATGCGCCACCTTTTGTGGTTTAGATGTGCATATTGAGACCCCCCTGTACAAAAAAGGAGCCCTGGGTTTGATTCCTGGCCTTGTAAAGGAATTTATGTCTGGCCTGAGGGTGGGAACGAGGTTGATTCAGCCTTATGAGGACAACTGAGAAGAGGTTTGATTCCCATATTTGTCATTCTGGAGGTGAATTTCCTTGATTGCCCATTTGTACCAAATTCCGGGCAGGTGCCTAAATTATGGCCACAACCACTTCCTTCAATTCCTAACCCCCGTTACAAGTACACACAATACTACAGAACTCACAATAGCACAAATTATCAGAGAGATTCCACAGACACTCAAGTATTGATGACCACGATAGTGGCTAGTCTCGGGAGACAAACTCGAACCCTCTGCAGCTCGGGATAATGTGAATTCCTTTATAGAATGCAAACACATTTGCAATTGAAAACAAATGTTTTTAAATATCCGTATTGATGTTAGAATTAAACGTTTAAAAGTATACGCCAAATCAATACACAAACAATTATATCTTTATATATATATAATTCTTCGACACGTGTGTATGTCACTGAACTCCTCCTAAACGGCTAGACCGATTTTGATGAAATTTTATATGTATGTTAGAGTGTGTCCATGTATGGTTTAGATTCACAATTTGACCCGGTAGGTGTAATCGATTGGAATAAAGTACAGGGATAGGAGGGTGATATACAATCTATTACAGAAACCAGACAGCCGTCATTCGAGTTGAAGGACATGAGAGAGAAGCTGGTATTCAGAAAGGTGTAAGGCAAGGCTGCAACTTATCAACCATACTTTTCAATCTTTACATTGAACAAGCAATGAAGGAAATTAGAGAAAAATTTAAAGTGGGAGTGAAGATTCAAGGAGAAATAATTTCAACTCTGCGATTTGCTGATGACATCGTCATCTTGGCCGACAAGCCTGAGGATTTGAATCAGTTTTTGAATGGTATGGACTCCGTCTTACGGAAAGAATTTATGATGAAAATTAATAAATGTAAAACAAAAATACTGGAATGCAGCCGAAATAAATCAGAAACCTCTATGGGGATCAAATTGGCAGGTGAAAAGCTGAAGGAAGTAGAAGACTTCTGTTACTTAGGAAGCAGAATAATCAGTGATGGACGAAGCAAAGAGGATATAAAAAGTAGGTTGGCTCAGGCAAAGAAAGCATTTCTACAAAAAAGGAATCTGCTGACATCGAATATAGATTTAGGTATTAGGTAGTCATTTTTGAAAGCCTTTGTCTGGAGCGTGGCGCTCTATGGAAGTGAAACTTGGACTATTGGTGCAGCAGAAAAGAGGAGAATTGAAGCATTTGAAATGTGGTGTTACAGGAGAATGATGAAGATCAAATGGGTAGATAGGGTTACAAACAAAGAGGTATTAAGACGAGTGGGAGAGGAGAGATGTTTCTGGCGACTGCTAATGGAGAGAAGAGATAGGTTGGTAGGACACATACTAAGACACCCAGGAATAGCAAGCTTAGTTATGGAGGGAAGGGTCGAGGACAAGAACTGTAGGGGTAGACCAAAGTTAGAATATGTTAAACAGATTGCCTCGGATGTAGGGTGTGGTAGCTATGTAGAGATGAAACGCTTAGCTCAGGACAGGGAGGCATGGAAAGCTGCATCAAACCAGTCAAAAGACTGAAGGCTCAAACAACAACAACAGGTGTAATGAACATAATTTAAAACCACAATTTACATACAATTTTAGACCTACAATACGCATGTACAGTCAAAAACAGTCGTCATGGAAACCGCTAGCTTTAGTGAAAGCTGATGTCTTTGGACTGTTTGACTCTGCACGTTAGAGCCACCTGGTCGCAACCTGTACAACTACCGCCATAACTTACACTCCGCCCGGGGCGGAAAGTTATGTTTTGTACCATAGGTGGCGATGATGTCGAATTCCTCCCTTTGTCTCTGCACGTTAGAGCTTTTCAACAAAGTTCCGTATGGGTTCATATACCATTATTCCGATTGCCATAAAACTTGAATGAGATGTTGAGTGCACTCCAGAGAAGGTTTCTGGCTTAGTAAATTCATTTTACAATGGGTAGCACACGAATAGATTCAACAAATATCGACGACGCGCGAAGGTTTTCAACAAGGTCCCGTATGCGTTCAAACTACCATTCGTCCGATAGCGAAGAAACTTGGGTGGGATGTTGTGTACACTCCAGGGGAGGCTTCTAGATTAGTAAATTCATTTTACAATAGGTAGCCCACGATTAGATTCAACAAATGAGCGACGACGCGCGAAGCGTTTCAACAAGGTCTCGTGTGCGTTCAAATACGATTACGATGAAACTTGGGTGAGATGTTGCGTACAACCTAAGAAAGGTTCTGGATTAATAAATCCAATTTACAATAGGTAGCGCATGAGTAGATTCAACAAATGAGTGATGGCACGCGTATCGTTTCAACAAAGTACCGTATGCGTCCATACACCATTCATCCGATTGCAATGAAACTTCTGTGAATTGTTGTGTACACTCCGGGAAAGTTTCTGGCTTAGTAAATCCATTTTTGTAAGTAGCACACGAGTAGATTCAACAAATGAGTGACGGCGCGCGAATCGTTTCCACAAAGACCCGTATGCATTTATATACCATTCATCCGATTGCGATGAAACCATGGTGAATCATTGAGTACATCTATTTTACAATAGGTAGCGCATGAGTAGATTCAACAAATGAGTGACGGCACGCGAATCGTTTAAAGAAAATCCAGTAAGTTATACGTTCATATGTCATTCATCCGATTGCGATGAAACTTTGATGAGTTGCTGTGTACACGCCAGGGAAAGTTTTTAACTTGGTAAAACCATTTTACAATATTGGTAGCGCACGAGTAGATGAAATAAATGAGTGACGACGCGCGAAGCGTTTCAACAAATTCCCGTATGCGTTCATATACTATTCATCGATTGCGATGAAACTTTGAAGAGTTGTTGTGTACACTTACGTGAAGGTTTCTAGCGTAGTAAATCCATTTCACAGGAGGTTGCGCACGAGCAGGTTCAACAAATGAGCAACGACGCGCGAAGCGTTCAAATACCATTCGTCCGATAGAGGTGAAACTTGGGTGAGATGTTGTGTACACTTACGGGAAGGTTTCTAACTTAGTAAATCCATTTCACAGGAGGTTGCGCACCAGTAGATTCAACCAATGGGCGACGACGCGCGAAGCGTTTCAACAAGGTCCCGTATGCTTTCAAATACTATTCGTCCGATTACGATGAAACTTGGGTGAATCATTGAGTACACTCCAGGGAAGGTTTCAGGCTTAGTAAATATATTTTACATTAGGTAGCGCATGAGTAAATTCAACAAGAGTGACGGCACGCGAATCGTTTAAAGAAAATCCCGTATGCGTTCATATACCATTCATCCGATTGCGATGAAACTTTGATGAGTTTTTGAGCACGCTTCCACGAATGTTTCTAGATTAGTAAATTCATTTCACGATAGTTTAGAGACAGTTAACGGAAATTGAAAAATATTGTGTTTCCAAAAGCACTTCAGGAAACAAAATTGCAACGCCAACTCATCCTTTGATTGGCATGGCAACGCATGCCGGGTACAGCTAGTATTATATATATTGGTACATGTTTCGACCTACATTGGGGTCATCCTCAACCTAAAAAGAAAATCAATTAAGAATTTAAAACTAAAATAGCAAATGTGACTTAAATCTAAATTAAAATGAAAAGTTAATGATAATAATTGTAATAAATAAAATAGAGTAATAAAATGGATATCCTTACAAATGAAGTATAAAATAAATATAAGATTAGTCTTTTAAGTAATAATTTTAAAAAATTAGTTAGAATATATGAACTATTAACGGTGAGTGTAAAAATGTTAAGCTTTGAAAAATTTATCAAAATATACACAAAATAATTTAGAAAATCACTAAAATAATTCAGTTCGGCGCTTGAGTTAAATAAGTTGAATCCTCTTCAACACGGAGTTTATTAACAATTTTAAATAAGTGCCAACCAGTATTACGATGACATGAATTAACCTAACAGTTAGGAAAATAAAACATGTCCGAAATTTTTTTTATATAAATAAACGAACATAATTAGCCAGCATATGAAACTGATAAAAATCTACCTTATATGATTTATTATCACCTACCTCGTTGTATTCCTTTTCCACTACATCGGCCCGAATCCGAAAAAAACTCTGCTCAAACCCTTATGAGTCGAATGAACAGGAATCGTTCGCGTTATAATACGGGCATTGACACGGAATAGCATGTGTCATCCGTTTTTTCTGGAACACAGTAGTAAGGACCAATGCCTGTGGGGTGCTAAATTCAGTAAGTCACTATCATAAGACTAGAGGCTAAATGGTGATAGATATCCGGAGTTTGTAATTTGGAGTGATTATATGGTTGTAAAATATCAACTATGGTTAAACTGTACCAGATAAGTAGTAGCCTGTAATATTACAGTTTAATCATAGTTGATTTTTTACAACCATATAATCACTCCAAATTACAAACCCCGGATATCTATCACCATTTAGCATTTCACCCAACATCATATATACTGCATTTAGCATACACCGACAGCTGCAGTACCAAAACTGCAACTAAATAATTGTACATATTGTAAATATTTTCACCTGTATTTTCAAACATAGATTTTATAGCCTAAGTGTAATGGATCTGATGATGATCGCTTGACGATCGAAACTGGTCATCCTAGTGTATTTATTAATCTCATGTAATTTATTTCAGGATTAGGGTATAACCCAGCTTTTTTGGGTACATTCGTGTTGACCGACTGAAAAGCACTAAACTCTTCTTCACCAGTCCATAAAGGTTGCATTGTACTCTTTTAAAGCCATGGTGAGACAAAGTCAGTGGTCACTCGCTACTTGGTTAGACGATTGTCTGAACGAAACCATTGGTCGCTAATAGGTAAGACGATTGTCTGTACGAAACCATTGGTCGATACTAGGTTAGAAGACTGCGTGGAAGAATATTACCGCTTCTACCACAAGCAAGAGGGTCTGGGGTGCAAGTCACAAATTAGGTTTGAGTTTGTATGTAAAGCCTTAATAATTTAACATGTGTGCATAAATCTTCAGTATCCATGACGTCATAGATGCCGCCATTTTGTGTCTAGGGAAAAATTTTAGTTTAACGTATCGCGAACGAACTATACTACTTCCTAACTGTTCGGCGAAAACCAAGAACCACATGGTTCTGGTGGCGCTTGTATGGGTTGTAACTAATAGCCTGAGCACTTAGAAGCAGTTCACTTGAAATTTCTAGTGTCTGGACTATCTTATATGTTTCTTTACAGAGACTTTGGCATTATTGAGGAAAAGAAGAAGGTATGTAAAGCAATAGTGCCAGAAGAGATTGCAGATGTGGTATAAGATGCGAAACATGTACAACATTCCAAGTTATCACCATGGAGCCTGAAGATTCCCGTGCTGTGGCAAGATACCTGAGTACAACCGCTCTGAAAATCAGCACCCTCACTTGGATCAAGGTATGAAAAGCATATTTGCCCTTCATTAAGGTACGCCTTACAGTCAACTAGCTAGAAACATAGAAGATCAAGATTAACAAGAGAGGACATTGCTTTCACGTTATAACTTAGTTGAGAAGGGACCTTTTTCTTCTCACAAGACTAGCTCATCGATTAGTGAGCCTAAGAAGGTAAAAAAAATATTGGTGGTACTTCTCTCGATCGAACCTTGAGTCGAAATATTTATTGACCATGTTTGACTCTTCTGGAACACAAATAACATGCATTCCGCAGTGCACTTTGCTCTTGAACTTCCAAGTACTTAAAATTTGGTGTAGCTACTAGCATTCTTGGCTGTCACCCCGGAGCTCCGAGTTCGAGTCAAGAAATTTAATTCTGGTATGACAGCGTAGGTACACTCAGGCTCGTGAGGCAAAACTGAGAAGAAGGAGGAAGTGTTTTTCCGTGGTTTCCCACTTCTACTTCAGGAAAATGCTGGGATGGCTGCCTTCTTCTTCCCAATCCTCACCTGAACTACAAATACTCACACTACTACAGATACCACAATAACACAGGTTATCAGACAAATCACACACTCCCAACTACACGGGGCCAGACCCTCCGAGAAGGGGATGGGAGCAAATGTATAGGGGCCCGTAAGCAATGAGAGCCCGTTGTATAGTTTCAGTTAATTGTAGCTACTTTAGTATTATGTAAAACCACTTCAGAGGTGAATATGTGACAGTGTGAAAGTCTTTGGTAAAATACGTTCCCCGATACTGGAAATTACGACAGATACGTTGTAATGTCCTTATTCTACCCCAGTTATTTTTAGCGTATGGCTTTTAGTGCCGGGAGTGTCCAAGGACATGTTCGGCTCGCCAGTTTTTGTAGCTTCTTCAAGGCGGACACGCAATGGGTGAGCTACAAGTAACGTCGCGTGTGGAGTGTTTTCTGGGGAGGAAAGTTTGAATGTAAGGACAAGGAGATGGAAGGTAGCGGCTGTGGCCTATAGTTAGGGCCCAACCCCGGCATTTGCCTGGAAGGTTGCCGGCGGGGGGATTCGAAACTCCTCGCCTCCCGGATGTGAGCGACTGCCAGCAGTCATGCCGTAACGACCCGGGTAACTCACCCGGTAGTTAGGAGTTATAAGTGTTTAGGAATAATGTGCTATACTGTGATTTAGTGTTGAATCTGCTATCAAACTATTGCGGAGTTTTATAATCCTACTTATTTTTCATTACGTTCTGGTAATTAAAGCGAAGACTTGCAGAATTCCAAAATATTTCCCTATGCATAATAACTGCATTAATATTATTCAAAAATCCCCAATCGTTATGATCACTTTGAAAAATAAATGCTAATATGTTTTCTATGAAATAAGATTTCTTTTTTCTTTTTCTAATGACGACTGTGCCTCAGAAATTAATGCACACAGCAGAATACCGCGGTGTATGGCGGAGAAATGTTAACAGAATTGCGTGAAGGGTCACGACGTTCGAAATCGGACTACGACCTAGAAGAAGAAGAAGAAGGAGGAGGAGGGGAAGAAGAAGAAGAAGGAGGAGGAGGGGAAGAAGAAGAAGAAGAAGAAGAAGTGCATCAGATGATTTTCTCAAAATAACATTGTATTTTCGGAATAGCTGGTAGTGGATAGTAAGAATTAAAAGTATTTCAAGAGGGGCCCGAGAAAAGAATTGCATTGGGGCCCTTAAATCATCTTGCGGGCCCTGCACGAAGCTACATGACACGGTGCCGGAAAGCCACAAGAACTTTCCCATTCATATTCCTTTCAGTTTGCCTAACACATGCGTGCAACACATCTTTACGATTTTACAACTGTGGACAAGTTCAAACATGGGACTCTCTGACGATTCCAGCGGTAAATTCCAGGAACCGAAACGCTTGTGGAGCATTCAGGCGTTTTGTTTACAGAGACTGAGTGACTATGCTTTACATTGTGTTGTGTAGAACTTTGGATTGTGCTGCGTGAATCATTAAGAGTTAATTGACCTGCCATAATCAATGTAAATTAATTTTTGAGTACCTCTAATATAATAAAAAGTTAATTACTGTACAGTAATTCTAGTTCATTATACATATAAACTGAAAGCATGCGTTTAAGGTAGTTAATAATTCATCAGTAGTACTGGTTCATAAAGTGATTTGGTTATAGCGGCGAAATACTTGCAATATTGTTGGCTTCGGTGGCGTAGTTGGTAGCATGCTGAACTGCTGAGCCAAGATAGCGGGTTCAAACCCGGCCGAAGTCGTAGGATTTTAAGAACCTTCAGTATGCCTTCCTTCGGAGGGGAGGTAAATTCGGCGGTCCCATGTCATATATTTATGGCATGTAAAATATCCTTCCACAGACTAAACTTGTGTAAAGCTAAATTGTTATGTTAGATTTCGTCAGAACGCTCTATCCAAGTTCCAACGTTCACCAATAGGTATCATTGATATCTGGTAGCGAAAGTTGGAACTACTTGAAATAGAACGGAACATGTAGCTCACCCTAAGGCTGTTCGCTGGAAGCAGCTACAGCCTCTGGCGAGCCGAACATGTCCTCAGACACTCCCGGCACTAAAAGCTATACGATAAATAAATAAATAAATAAATAAATAAATAAATAAATAAATTAATAAATAAATAAATAAATAAATATTTGCATATTGTAAACTTGGGTCATATTCCATATTCGCAAATGCTCTAGATGGCCCGTTATGATAGACAATAAATTCATTGATAGGTTGAGAGTAATTATGTGAGAAGTGTTAAGGAAGTTCCATGGAACGTCGAGAGTAATGAGATGTTGGAGTGTTCCGTGAGGTGTTGCCAGGAGGTTCCATGAGATTATATCAAGAGTTTGTGAGATGATGCTAGGATAATCCGTGAGATGTCGTGAGATGTTGTTAGGAGGATCTGTTCCACTTCCATTGTACTGCGTAACGCCATAGTTAGGAGGGGTGATCAGATACTAAGGTTACAAAGCCTGCAGTGACATCAATGTAACATCTTTCCACTCGGCATCTGTGTATTTTGCTACGGGGGTGATTTGGGAAATGAAACGGAAATGGATGGGACGGAAACAACGAAACGGAAATGGATGGGACGGATACAATGAGCACGCACGGTGGTGGAGATTGATACCACGACGAACTGTCGGGTATGTGGAATGTATATCGCATACGGTTTACTTCAAGGTTTGGAGGCCCCATTAACGATATTTCTACAATAAATCATCTTCAAATTGTCGTTCTTTGGTGTGAAAATATTCATTATATCATATTTGCTGAAAACAATTATGATTTATTATATCTTCATACTTTTTCTGTATTGTTATTTAATATAAGAACTCGAAGTATAATGTCGGCCATGTGGCTACGTGGAATCTATGCCGCATACAAAATTACTACAAAGTTTGGAGGCCCCATTAAAGATATTCTTCCTACAATAAACCATCTTCAAGTTGTCGTTGTTTGGAGTGACATATTCATCTAATCATATTTGCTGAAAACCGGACAAGATTTGGCACTGCAGTTCTACAAGTAATTATTTCAATGACCAACAGAGTTCACTGTTCTCCCGGCAGACACATAGTCGGCCATGTGGCTATGTGGAATGTATATCGCATAGGTTTAGTTCATGGTTTGGATGCCCCATTAAATATATTCCTACAATAAATCATTTTCAAGTTGTCGTTCTTTGGTGTGAAAATATGCATTATATCATATTTGCTGAAAACAATTATGATTTATTAAATCTTCATACTTTTGCTGTATTCTTATTTAATATAAGCACTCGAAGTAGTCGGCCATGTGGCTATGTGGAATCTATATTGCATACAAAATTACTTGAATGTTTGGATGCCTCATTAAAAATATTCCTCCTACTATAAACCATCTTCAAGTTGTCGTTGTTTGGTGTGAAAATATTCATTATACCGGGTGATTCTTTCGCTGGAGCGGGACGGGCAATCGGCTGCCGGGTGCGCGCGCCTTCCGCCAGCCAACCGAGCTCGCACCACGGATTGTGCGCAGGTGAAAACCGTAACAAAGTACATTAATTAATGGTAAATTCACCAGCAAATCATGACTAAAGAACTTACCTTTTCACATAATTTGCCAAAAATGTTCTCCTTTAACTGACAGACAGGCGTTGTACCGTGTAAATAAATTAGCGTTTACACGTTGTAATTCCCTTCTGTTGTGAAGGATATCTTTTGCCGTATATTGTTCTCCAGCTCCACAAGAGTACGGTTAATTGATATGTATACTTTGAATGTTAAATTAACCCACAATTGAAAAACAAACGGGCTTAGGTCCGTGCTTCGATTAATTACAGTAAACGTGCAGGGTGGGGTGGGGGGTGCAGGAGTAGCGACATAATGTAACGATGTCTGTCTGTCAGCTGAAGGAGAACATTTTTAGTATCTTCTATGAAAAGATAAGTTCTAACCTTTAACTGGTGACGTTAGGTCATCCAGATTCCCAAGAAACCAAAGAACATCTGTGCTTCTTTAATTAAATCTTTCAGCTGTTGTTTATGCTACCTTCTTATCAGTGCGCTACCGATAGTAGTGGCTATGCGCGCTAAAGCGCAGCGTTAGGTCATGGGGCCAAGCTCTCTGCTGACTCGTTAGACGCGTGGGTTCGAGCCCCACCGTCGGCCGTCCTTGAAATGGTTTTCCGTGGTTTCCCATTTTCAACACCAGGCAAATGCTGGGACGGTACCTTCTGACAGGCCACGGCCGCTTCCTTCTACATCCTAGCCCAGTTTCATTTATCTTCATCCATTCCATCTCTCATCCCGGCACGCAGGTCGCCCACGGGCGTCGACTAGAAAGACCTGCACTCGGCCTCCTAGGAGGCCACACGAAAAAAAAAATCAGTGCGCTGACACAACACACCCTCGTTGTTGAACGTTTAGTGACTTAATGGACTTTAATGACCCTGGTTACCTCGCCTCTGCCTCGCGCAACCCCACGGCCCAATCTCGGTTGGCTGGCGGAAGGCGCATGCGCATCCCGCTCCAGCAAATGTATCTCACTGTATCATATTTGCTGAAACCCGGTCAGAATTTGGCACTGCAGTTTTATAAGTACTTATTTCAATGCCAAACAGAGTTCACTGTTAACAAGGGATAACATGTCACATATTACACATCATATGCGACTACTGTAAGGCTCGTAATTTATTTCACACAACCAATACAGTGAAGTGATAGTACAAACATTTCGGTTTAGACACTTAGCGCTTTTTGGGTTGAGTTTAAATATTCCCTCATGGCAAAAACATCTGTCCTAGCGTGTTCAGCCACGTTGTCGGGAAGTGCTTCACCTCCTCGTCTGAAGCGAATCGTCGACCTGCTAGGTGCTCCTTCAAGTGAGGAAAAGGTGGATGTCACTTGGGGCGAGGTCCGGGGTGTAAAGAAGGTTAGTCAATGATGTCCCAGCGAAACAGCTTCAACAGTGTGGTTGACTCCTGGGCTGTATGAGTTCTCGCGTTGTCATGAAGGAATATGTTACATGATTCGCCCACAGAAATCGAATGACTGAAGGCATATCTTCGTTTGTTTACCTACAACTAGCGCTGTAAGTGGTGGGTGGCTGAAACTCTGCACAGTTACCAACCGTGTGTATTGGAATTACTACACACTACAAATTTCTCTGTAACAGACTAAACTCCAGACATATCGGCCTTATAACCTCTGTTTCAGATCACACCTTTATTTGAACTGCAATATTCTTATGTAACTCACTTGTTGCCTATTTTCATTTACGAAAAAAAGAGGCTAATGAGATCACCTTTTGTCCGTGTGTGTGTATGTGTGTGTCCCCCCTTAATAACTTCCAAACGGCTGGAGCAGTTTCAATAAAACTCGGTAAGATCATAGCGCTATTTTGGCTGACCCTGACCGTGTCCCTCAAATTTTATTATGGCTCTTGTGTTAACTTTTCCCTTGTAGACTTCGCCTTTCAACCATCCCCTCTCGCAAAAATCCAAAGGGGTAAGGTCCGGGGACCTTGGAGGCCAAGAAAGGTGACCATAGCACCCGGTGTGCCAACACACGAAACGACAACTGCCCTGGTTACATACCAACATCTATATCTCGGCATGCAATACAAATGGGAGGGACAAATGTTATATGGATTTTTTATTGCAATTCATCTATACTACCACCTCCTAAAATATTTACTATTCCTCCTGAAACACCCTGTATAGGCCTAGGCTATGCAAAACAAGATATTTAGTGAAGAACATATAGCCTACTTTCTCCTAAATGCATTGTCCTTTCAAGAAGTACAATTGAATGTAGGTTGTAGTAGCTTGTTGAATAACAACGTGCTATATTATACATTTATTGATTGATTGATTGATTGATTGATTGATTGAACCCTCACCTGAATTATAAATACACACTAATACAGCCATCACAATGACACAGGTGATCAGACAAAATTTAACATTCACCAAAGTACACGGGGCTAAATGACCATGGTGTCCAAGCCTCTCAAATGAAACAAAACAACAATAGCTTCCTACCCAAATCCTTCCTCGTTTAAAAGCACACATACAGACATAACAGTGACAGAGGCTGTAAGACAACTTCTACACATATCCAAGTATACGGGGCTATATGACCATGATGCCACAAAGCCCCTAAAGAATCAACAACAACAGACTCTACCGCGGATCCAGGACAACGAATTGTAATCGCTGCAGTCCAGTGTTGAAATATGTGGTGTTATGAGTATGTATGTCTACCCCTTATTATTCCGGTTTTTCCAACGGGGTCGGGGATGAGATGCGATGGAAGTCTTTGTGGCGATGGATTTTACGGCCGGATGCCCTTCCTGACGCCAACCTCATGAGAGGAGGTAATGAGAGATGAAATGAATTATGGTGAATGAAACTGGGCAAGGATGTGAAAGGAAGCGGCCGTGGCCTGTCAGAAGGTACCGTTCCAGCATTTGCCTGGTGTTGAAAATGGGAAACCACGGAAAACCATTTCAAGGACGGCCGACGGTGGGGCTTGAACCCACGCGTCTACCGAGTCAGCAGAGAGCTTGGTCCCATGACCTAATGCAGTGATTTAGGTACCCTCTGTACGACAAACGGATTTGGTGAGGCCCAGCCTTGTTGAATCGTAAGTAATGGTTAGGCCTGTAAGAACGTACCGACCCAGCATTTGCTTGGAGTTGAACATGGGGAAACCACGAGAACCATTTCAAGGACGGCTGACGGTGGGGCTCAAACCCGCGTCTACCGAGTCCACAGAGAGCTTGGCCCCATGACCTAACGCTGTGCTTGAGCGAGCGTAGCTACCAATGTCGGTTTGGTTAGTCGATTAATCAATAGAATGGTCATTTGATAAATCGATTAATCCATTTCAATTAATTTCCAATTAACTGAATACCATTTATTCTAGCTCTAATATGAGGGGGACAAACCGCTTGTTAAGGTGGCTATCCTGCTCCTACTCTGTGCACTACTGGAATGAAAGTGAAAGTGGGAGAAATATTTCGAGATGGAAATCAACTTTCAAACTTACAGAAATAGATTAGTGAATAACATTAGATGATATGTCGTTCAACGTGGTCACACTATGTCCAATAGAATCTCATTCTACACACACTATTGAACTTGTGATGCAACACTTATGTGCTTATTCACAATGATATAAAAGAAACTGGGCAGCTTGGTTTCCACCAAGATGCCTTAAGACACAGTATACCCCTCAATCCTTGTTTGGACATTTCATTAACCACCATTTTTGATGTGTAACATCTTTCCACTCGGTTGCTGGATATTTTTTGTGGGAGTGATTTTGAAAAATGGGACGGAAGTGGATCGGACGGAAGTGTGTAAGACGCACTGCCAGTTGGATCGCATCCCTTCTGGCTGCTTAGGGATGTGATCCAGCTGGCAGTGGTACCATGTGGAATGTTTATCACATACGGATTGCTTTGTAACAGCAGAGTATCAAGAAGGCAGTGCGAGAGTAGAAATATCAAGTAGGCAGTGAAGAAAAAAAGTCAGTCTCTGTTAACGTAAGTTAGTTACTGGCAGGAGAGTGATGTAACAGCATAGTTTCAAGAAGGCAGTGCGAGAGTAGAAATATCAAGTAGGCAGTGAAGAAAAAAAAAGAGTCTTGGAATTGTTATGTATTATGAGAGTGTAAAAAATAAAAAGCTATAACACTTCAGCCGGGTGATATCCTAGTGAGTCTCGACGTGGTGTCTCTGTTTACGAGTATACCTATTGATGGTGTTATGTCTCTCATTAATGGCTTTTTTCCTGAATACATCACAAGGCTTTTTTTATCACTGCATGACCTCCTCCTACTTTCTATGGAATGGGAATTTTTATGAGCAGACTGATGGTGTGGCCATGGGTAGTCCTCTCTCTCCTGTTGTGGCTATTTCTTCATGGAGAACTTTGAAGAGAAAGCTTTGTCGTCGGCTCCTTTCAAACCGAAGATCTGGTGGCGTTATGTGGATGACACGTTCATTGTTTGGACGGAAGGTGAGGAAAATCTTAGCCATTTCCTGGATCACCTTAATCTCCAGCACCCTTCTATTTGTTTCACCATGGAAAAGGAATCTGACGGCAAAATACCGTTTTTAGATGTTCTCATGAAAGAGGATGGATCTTTAGGACACAGCGTTTTTAGTAAGCCAACACACACCAATAGATATCTCCACGCAAGTTCTCACCACCACCCTGCCCAGAAACATGGTATCCTTACAACTCTAACTACCCGGGCTAGGAGGATTTGTGAAGTGTCTTCTTTACAAGAAGAAATTAATACCTTGCGAACCACCTTTGAGAGCAACGGTTATAGCAAGGCTTTGATCTCTACGGTTCTGAAACCAACAAATAATAATAGGACGTCAGTTGAGAAAAGAGATGTAAGAGGAACTGCTTACCTACCTTACATACATAACACGACGGATCGTATTGCCTAAATCCTACGTCGGTACAACATACGGACTGTATTTGGAACTTCTGTTTAGATTAGGCAACTCCTGCGACCAACTAAGGACAGTTTGCCTAAATTGCAACCACCGGGTATCTACAGAGTTCCCTGTACATGTGGCAAGGTTTACATCGTGCAGACTTCGAGAACAATATGCACTCGCATTAAGGAACATAATAGATGTATCAGGCTCATTCAACCTGATAAATCAGCTGTTGCCGATCATGCATTAACACCTGGCCATGATGTCATGTTCCAAGGAGTGGATGTTCTTGCCCGTATAAAGCAATATCGTCCCAGAATCATCAGGGAGGCGGTTGAAATACGTAAACACCCAGATAATTTCAACCGCGACACCGGCTACAATCTTAGTGAATCCTGGCTACCTATTATCAGAACCCTGAGAAAGTAATTCACTGCTGCTTTCCGTTTTCCCTAACATGGGGCTATAATGGCGTCCATCTTTGGACACCTTCTATATGTTCTTTGTTGCTTTCTCTTAGCAATCATTGTCGTATTCCAGATTATTCCTGACGAAGAAAGGCATGGTTTCTTTCGAAACGCGTCGAATTTTAATTTAATAAACACGGCATAAGCCCAAAATTCAACATTATGAATAGTAATAATAATAATAATATCGTATGGCCTCGGGTGCCTGGTGCAAGCTTTGCTATTTGACACCCAGAGGGTAGCTTGCATGTCGAATTTCGTAGTTCCATGACTATGAAAGTCAAGGAGGTTAGATGTTAGATATCTAATCTCCTTGAACACAATAGCGCTTTCTAGTAGAGAAATGAGGAACTTGTGCTGGCGGAAACTCCCGAGATTAATTTTGCCATTATGAACTCGGCCTACTGAATTCAAATGGGTTCTTTGACATGCCAACATCGTATGACATGCGTATCGTATTTTTGCCGCCTTTCAAAAATCACTTACCACGGTCAGGGGCGAACCTGCAATCTTGGGGTTAGTAGACCGACACGCTATCCACTCACCCACCGTGGCAAGCTATTATGAATAGTAACACGGGCCGTGAAAGTCTAAATGACAATATTAGCTTTTTGTGTGTTGATAAATGTCAAGGATAATAAAAACGGTAACAACTTCAAGGAAGGATAACATGTCAGATCTTACACATCATATGCGATACTGTAAGGCTTGTATCTTTTTTATTTTTTTTATTTTATTTTATTTTTTAACAATTTGATTTCTAATGGCATTTTCTTATAAGAAATGCCAGGTGTTGGGATTCCTGTAGATACGATGATGCAATATGGCCACAGAGTCAGTAATGATGTTTTCAGCAACAGTGATCACAGGTGATTCTTTTCTAAGCCGAGTATCTGGAACAATTCCACAATTTATCGATAGATAGTGGCCCTGGCACCAAATAACATTCCTCGCACATTAAAGGTGTGATTCCTGTAACTATCGTCATATTTATCCCGAAAGTACGGAACGCAGTCTTCATAGATGGCCTTTTTCTCATGGTCAACCACTTTAGCCTGATCTGGTGCATTCTTCTCAAACCGAATGGTTGGATTAAGTCTATATTTTAATATGCCAGTGAATCTTTTGCCGTTGTGTTTGCCTCATGTCTTTCCGACGTGGCGCGGGGCGGTGCGGTGCGTTGCGGCCCTATCAATAACACTGACTTGCACATCCATCAATGGCCACATGATCCAATGCAGTTATTAATCTGGCGGTAATGAAAGCGACGATCAAGTCCAATTATGCCGTACAATTGATAATTGGCAGCCGCAGGTTTCCTAAATATCGCCATCATGCAAATGATGTTGGCACACAACTCAATTGATGGCGTAGCGAGGTTTGGCTGCCCAACTCAGTTAAATGCTACAAATCTCCTGAATGTGTCCGTAAATGTAATTGAACTAATATCAGTTCTATCTTCATATGTAAGCTTACGCAGCAGATGTTAATGCTACGGCGCGAACGGAAGTTCGTACCCATCCTTCGAACGGTCTTCGGTATTAATAACCAGACGTAATCAATTGAGCTACTGTTGCAATGGTTAGGGGCTTGGAAGCGGTTTGTCGACAGAGATAAATGATTAGTTGAAATATGCTCTGAAACTAATTTACCTAACGTATACTTCCTGGCGTGAAAATAAAATTGAAAACCTCGTAGACGAAACACAATACACGACACATAAAAACTGACCCTCACTGTTGTGTCAAGTCCGCATCCAGAGGAAGACCCCGTTAATAAATTATAAAGGCTTGTGGTGCATGAAAATTCAGTTTTTTTTAGCTTCCAATGGCCCAAATTCCTAAAAGCAAAAAAAAAAGGAAACTATTTCAATTCAAGAATTTTTGAAAATAAAGTTGCTGTTTGAAGATATAATAAACCTTCTGTACGACATATCGCACGTTGAAGTCTTGTGAAAAAATCTAGGGTACCCCTTGACCCCCTTAAGCGCATTGATGAATTTTACAGTTTTTGTTGGTTCCGTGATAACCTTATAGCCATTTGCAAACTTTCAAAGAAATTTAATAAATGGAGTGGCATTACTTCTTGCAGAAATAGATGGAAAGTTGGATGTAACTTTTTGAGACACTGTTGTCATGGTTATTGGCTTGCATTCCTACATTAGTTGATTAGATGAAATTAGTTTTCTGGGAATATCTGAGAAACTCTTGGTTTTAGAGCCTTAACATGTAGTTTTCGGGGAACCTTTACGGCTGTTTAGGGGCCCCGAGGTTTGTTTCTGACACCAAGGGGCTGAAAATAAGCTTTGTCCCGTCGTTGTAGGCCGTAGTATAATAATAATAATAATAATAATAACATGCCAATATAGGGATAGGGATATAATAGACCTTCCGTACCACACCAGCACGTGTAAATCGCGTGAAAAAATCTAGAGTACTCCTTGAACCTCTTAAGCGCATTATATGTATTGATGAATTTTACAGCTTAATTTAGTTCCGTTATAACCTTATAGCCGTTTGCAAACTATCTCAGTAATGTAATAAATGGAATTGTATTGTGTCTTACAGCAATAGATGGACCTGTGAGATTCAGTTGCCATGGTTACCGGCTTGCATTCATTCGTTATTGTATTAAATGAAATTAGTTTTTTGGAAATATCTCAAAAACCTGTTGGTTTTAGGGCCTTAAAATGTGGTTTTCGGGGGCCGAGTTTCGTTTCTCACATTGAGGGGCTAAAATGAGATTTGTCTCGCCCTTATACGCCTGTTTCAGCAAGTATTTTAAGGGGGTAGGCCCCCTTTAATGAGAGGTACAGATAAGAGTTATATCAATGATTAGTGTCGTGCCTCTGAAGGATATCTGTATCAAATTTGACGTTGATCCACTCAGCCGTTCTCGAGTTATAAGGGAACAAATTTGTCCACAGACAAACAGACAGACAGACATATAGACAGACAAAAAATTTATTTTCGCGCGCATCAATCATAAAACAGTCTGAAACGCGTAAATAACGCAAATTTTCGTAGAAATTCAGAAAAAAAAACAGACAAACTTGCATTCTTATATATAGAGAGATAACAAATGTTGATATACAGTATGAGTCGCCCAGTTGCAAAACTCGTTTAATCCACTTGTGAGTAAGAATCATTTTCATGAGAAACGATTCTTTGGACTTTACCTCACGTATCTTTTGTGTTTGTTGTTTTCTACTTTTATCTTTGTGTTTTTGGTTTTTGGTTTTGTGTTTGCTTTGTGCTTTTGCTTTTGAATTTTACTTTTTGCTTTTCTTTCTTGGTTTTATGTTTGTTTTCTTCTTCTGCTTTTTTGTATTTTGCTTTTTGCTTTATGTCTCTTGTTTCTTGTTTCTGCTTCTACATTCGTTTTTGAATTTTGCTTTTTGCTTCGTCTTTTTTGTCTTGGTTTTGTGTTTGTTTTCTGCTTTTGCTGTTTTTGAATTTGGTTTTTTCTCTGTGTTCCTTTTTTTCTGCTTTTGGTTTTGTGTTTGAATTTTGCTTTTTGCTTCGTGATTTTTATTCGTGTTTGTTTTCTGGAAAATCAAAATAAAACAAAACAAAATAAAACAAAATAAACAAAACAAAATCAAAATAAAACAAAATAAAATAGAACAAAACAAACAAAATAAAAACGAAAACAGAATAAAACAAAACAAAAAACAAAACAAAAAGAAAGCAAAACAATTTAAAACAAAATAAAACTAAATAAAGTAAAACAAAACAGAATAAAAAATAACAAAATAAAACAAAATAATTTAACAAATAATTTTACGATATGATCCTTATTCACAAGTGCATCAAACGACTTTTGTAACTTGACGACTCATATCATGTATACCATGTTCCGTTTATTGGGAAAGCATGACGTATATTTGTTGAATATGTACTTTTAATAGCCTCCTTCCGACTTTTGCAAAAAACGAAAGTAGACTTATGAGATCTGCACGGGCAAAGTATGTCTGTGTGTGCGTGAGTGAGTGAGTGAGTGTGTGTGTGTGTGTGTGTGTGTGTGTGTGTGTGTATCTGTCCTCCCTTCCCGTATCAATTCAAACACGAGGAAACTGAATTGAACGAAATTTGGTACAGACGTAGCACTAGCAAAGAACACCTCAGTGTCATGTTTTATATCGCCGCCATCTTGACGGAAACGTAATGGTTGGTTGGTTCCTTAGTTTAGGGGCTGCGACAACGTGGTCATGTAGTCCCGGAATTGTAATGGTGGTCACCCAAATTTTCAAAGCTTAAATCAAATTACGACTAACCTAATCATCTAATCTCTACCACATTTTGCAACAGCCAATCTTCATGTAGGAGGCGTCTTTTCGTCAAACTACAAGGTCATCAGCCGAACCGTTTGAAGATGGCGGCCATGTCTATGTGAATATCTATTCCCCCTATCAATTAAAACACAACAAAACCAAATCGAACCACCTTTGGTACAGAGGTAGCACTAGCAAGGTACAACTCTGTGTCATGTTGTATGCCACCGACATCATAACTAAAAAGAAATGGCGCCCACCCAAATTTTCTAGGCTTAAATCAAATTATGACTAACCTAATCATCAGATCTCTGCCAAATTTTACAAAAAATTACCTCAATGTGGGAAGTGCATTTTGACAAACCTATAAGGTCATCAGCCAAATCATTTCAAGATGGCGGACGTATAAGTCAGCTAATGTTATCCACTAATTTATTTTTGTATGTTTAAAAATTGATTTCCATCTCGAAATATTTCTCCCACTTTCACTTTCATTCCAGTAATGTACAAATTAGGAACAGGATAGCCAAGCTAACAAGCTGTTTGCCTCCCTCCTATTAGAGCTAGAATAAACGATCGACTAATCGATTAATCAACTGACCATTCTATTGATTAATCGACTAATGAAACTGACAGCGGTAGCTACGCTCGCTCAAGCGCAGCGTTAGGCCATGGAGCCAAGATCTCTGCGGACTCGGTAGACGTGAGTTTGAGCCTAACCGTTAGCCATTGCTGAAATGCTTTCCCTTGGTTTCCCAAGTTCAAGTCCAGGCAAATGCTGGGACGGTGCTTTCTGACAGACCACGGCCGCTTCCTTTCACATCCTTGACCAGTTTCATCTTCATTAATTTCATCTCTCATTAACTCCTTTCATGAGATTGGCGTCAGGAAGGGCATCCGGTCGTAAAAACCATCCGCGACATTGGAATGTTATTGCATCTCTCCCAGACCCCGTTGAAAAACGGAAGACATAAGGGGTAGACATACTGTACTGTGCCCTTTTAGCAAGAAATATGCAAATCACAGTATGCCAGCAATGCTCAAATCGGGATTTTCGGGGTTATGGTATGTTCTCCCACTCTGTGACTTACACATTTTGGATTAAATAGAGGATACACTTCCAAAATGAAAACAAAATCAACTCCTATTATAAAACATTTAATTAACCAAATATATGGCGCTACAAACAAATTAAACAAATAAACTACTGACCAATCCTTCTAACTTGTTCAGAGTGAAAAAGGAATACATAAAATCAAACAAATGTTATATTAAAATACATGGTATCCTTCAAACCATCAAACTTATAATTCTGTTCACTTCCATAAAGTATCCCTTTTAAAGTTCAATACAATCACGAGCTCCAATGGCTCGATATTTTCCAATATAAACGGTGTTACTCTTTTACACACCTCAATATCTATTTTATGAGTTTCTTATAATCAAACAATACCTAATCTTACTTAACGTCAATGTTACTCCTTTACTTAAATTTTTGGGCATTTCACAATGTTCTCATGTTACCACCTCTCTCAAGTTAACAAATTCACTACAGTGATTGGGAAAAATACTTGTGTACTCCCGAGTTATAGAAGACTACTTGAACAAAGTCAAAAATTATGATTATTCCCGAAATCTAATTGTCTTCACTGAACTCGTGAAATCCTACATTACTATACCATTACATTAGGGATTTATATTTATTATTATTTGTCTTAAAATACCATCATCTCATAAGAAAGCAAACGATCTGAACTTGCAAGCGGTAACTTTCATCTACAAGAACCTCGGTTCGAATCCCGGGTCATTAACAAACTCTAAACACTCATGGTGTATTATTACTTCCAACAGACGGTCCCCTCCGACCTACCACACTTTCAATAGCGAGGGGTCGGACCGTAACACTCAACTCGATTTATTGCCCAGGAGGGAGACCCTAAGTTTCGCCCACACGGGACGGCTACACTCATGCTTTAAAACAGCTATTTCTTATATACAGTTCTCTGAACAGACCTGGCGTTTCTTTCATTCATTTTAACAACATTATTTAGGTTCAATGACCACTCTCGTAACCTTGGCATTTATTAATTATGAAGTGTCATCATTGATGGGTAAGAATACTTCAATACAACAACAATATTTAGGGGCTTCAACAACTAGACGAGTCTGGGTTCGACTCTCTCAACTGCCTCGGGAACCAATCCCATACTGGAGGACTTATATAAATGCGACTTAGGGCGGCTTCGGCCTTATAACCTGCGCTCATAATACAATAAATTTGCACCCTATTATAATACAACATAACACACATGGCCTCGTGATCTACATCACTATATAGAGGACTTATTATAGCTCAATTACCGCAATCAACTGTCCCTCACATTTAATTTACCAAGTATATTTAGATTCAACGCCTTCCTAGCGTGACAATTTACTTTAATGCGCGACATTTCGCTATACATTACTTTAAGGCCTAGCGTCTTCCAAAGAACTGATAAATTCAAAATCAACATTTGATCTACATCTCAAATTTTTACATTAATCCTCTCCCGTGACAATAATCGCTATACTTTAAGAACATGTATTCACACCATGTCTTTATTCTTTTACAGGAGCTCAAAAGCTATTACTTTCATATAATTCAACTTAATCTTCATTTATATAATTTTTATTATTATTATTATTCCGCTTGCTTTCATAACATTTATCAAATACAATGATATTTTATTTCATACATTTCCTCTAAAGGATTTATTCATTTCACATAATCATTTTATAATTTCTCAATTTTTTTATTTGTTCAGATCGCGCTCTTATTCTGTTATTTGTTATTCAAAAACATCCCTACTTCTTATTCTCAGGTGGATTGTACACAAACATTTCCCAACACATAACATAACGAAAATGGTTACTTACATGCTCTGACGGTCCCCCAACAGTACTTCCCAACGATGTTTCATTTTGCCCACTATTTGTGATTAAGCCATCTTGCTCAAATTCATTTCATACACTGACATATCTTGACACAAATATAACTTATACACTTTAAACACTGGTAGCATTTTAAAATACACTTCTGTATTTTTCTATTATACACAATAAAATCACTGAAAAATTTCTATTCTAACACAAATGTTATATATTTACACTACACTGATTTTAATCACTGAGGCTTTGATTAGGCCTTACACACGTGATTTCTTGATTCCCCGTCTCCAAGGGTGAAACTAGTAGATGTCGGCTTCCTATCTGACCAGAATATGAAAGTCTCGAACACTCTACCCCTCCCTGGAATGGTACTTCTTTAAATCCGGTTTCCTGACGATCGGCTATTATTATTATTAGCTCGAAATTGCTTCTTTCTAGACCCTATTAGTTTGTCTAGCGAAAGTCTGTCTTGTTCACGGTCTCCCAAATACTCTATCGGTGACCTATTATTTTCTAGCATCTAATGTCCCTCGTAACTTAGTGCTTCTTATATTTCGTTTGTTTCCTTGAAACAACGTCTTGAATTTAATTCTCACTTCTGATTATTCAGTTCTATAATTCCTATCTTTTCAGAATACTATGCGGACCTTATTTTGTCCAACCCTGATCGGGTTCTTTAACGTTAATAGAATGTTTGTTTCGCTATTATGGTACTTCAAAACGTTACGATACTTTCGGTCGTTTACATGAACTGTTATTTGAAGACCTATCACCTGTTCTTTAAGTTCGCAGCCTACTTTGACTGTAATCCTGAACTTTTCACTATAAGATTGATACTGGCGGAACTAAATCCTGTATTAGGATTGTCCTAATTCTTCACACGGCGATACTATAATGATTGATGCTTCCTCGTGTAGCGTCTCGGCGCTCACGGAACTAGTTGGTTGTCGATACAGCGACGCCCTCGGGCTGTCGGATACTGCTTATACTTGTTGCACTGTATGACCTCCCCTGAGGTTCATACGTCTGAATACTGCGTGATGCAGCACCTCCCCTCAAGGAGTCTGTTGTGAACTGCATGATGTGATGTAGCACAGTGACGCCCCCTCGGGCTGTTTGAAACTGCATGATTGGCTTGGCTCTGCCAGGACTTTTATACTCTTTGGCGACAAAAAGATAAAATCCTTGTCTTTTCCAGAACCAACTTTTGAAGTAATGGTCGCAGACATTTAAACATTATATCTCTGGAAAGCTTGTTTTCTAAACGTAAACTGACTTCTTTGCACCTGAAAATCGATCGTGCATTTCTGAGATATTAAATAAAATCTGGTCTTCAGCTGTGTGGGTGTTTCAGTTGATTTTTAATCCCCACCTCCTCGGGTCTCGGGGAACTCCCAATGACGTATGGCCACGTCGGCACTTCTTTCCTGGGCATTTATTATAACATCTTTCTCCACACAAAAAATCTCTATTCCGAAATGATTCACAATGCTATATTTCTTTAGTTAATTTTATTCTTGCAAATGGGTTAAATCTCATTATTTTTCTTCTGGCACGGCTGCGCGGTTGCCATTTTCCTGCAACGTAAGGGCAATTTCCGAAACACGCTCGCAGTCACTCCGACGGAAAATTCCACTCGTTCTATTTATATTCGTGACTGGCTCCTTATCAATGCGTAATGCATGATCTCATTTCCTGGCCATCTGGGCTCCAGTTTATTACACAACGTTATGCTCGCACTCTTGTGTAAAATCTTTCGATGTTCCTCTGAAGACTGTATATTTCCTTCCTTCCTTTTACCAAAATACATGGATTCGACCCCTTGAACCAATGGTACATGGGTTCAGTACATACAATCGACCAACCAAATAATATATTAATCGGCTAACCAAATAATAGATTAATCGGCTAACCAAAGGATCTATTAATCGGCTAACCAAAGAATCCATTAATCGGCTAACCAAATAATATATTAATCGACCAACCATATAATAGATTAATCGGCTAACCAAAGGATCTATTAATCGGCTAACCAAAGAATCTATTAATCGGCTAACCAAATAATATATTAATCGACCAACCAAATAATAGATTAACCGGCTAACCAAAGGATCTATTATTCGGCTAACCAAAGAATCGATTTATCGGCTAACCAAATAATATATTAATCGACCAACCAAATAATAGATTAATCGGCTAACCAAAGGATCTATTAATCGGCTAACCAAAGGATCTATTAATCGGCTAACCAAATAATATATTAATCGACCAACCAAGTAATAGATTAATCGGCTAACCAAAGGATCTATTAATCGGCTAACCAAATAATCTATTAATCGGCTAACGAAATAATATATTAATCGACCAACCAAATAATAGATTAATCGGCTAACCAAAGGATCTATTAATCGGCTAACCAAAGAATCTATTAATCGGCTAACCAAATAATATATTAATCGACCAACCAAATAATATATTAATCGACCAACCAAAGGTTCTATTAATCGGCTAACCAAAAATCTATTAATCGGCTAACCCAAATAATAGATTAATCGGCTAACCAAAGGATCTATTAATCGGCTAACGAAAGAAACTATTAATCGGCTAACCAAATAATAGATTAATCGACCAACCAAATAATATATTAATCGGCTAACCAAAGGATCTATTAATCGGCTAACCGAAGAATCTATTAATCGGCTAACCAAATAATTGATTAATCGGCTAACCAAAGGATCTATTAATCGGCTAACCAAAGAAACTATTAATCGGCTAACCAAATAATAGATTAATCGACCAACCAAATAATAGATTAATCGGCTAACCAAAGAATCGACTAATTGTTTAGTAGACACGAGATAAGAAGTTTAAACGAGAGGTTATTGCTTAAGTTGAGTTACGCTTACTTTCCGAATGATGTATGGAAATCTATAAAAGTTACTTTTTGCCTAAATATACTAAGTGTTATTCTTTTTTTTTTTTTTTTTTTTTAGTCTTTTTGGCCATCAATGGACCACGATGTTCTTCACTCATATGATCACTGTAATGCTTGTTTTCTTGTCTGCCAGTAGATCTTCATTCTTGACGAATGTTCAGCTCTCCTTTCTTCCGTCCACTTGCAGTGAGGGCGAGGCATCACAGATGTTAAAGGGTGTAGATTACTGGTTGATTTAACCGCCTTTCTGAACAGGTTCCTATCCCAAACCAGAGCTTGATTGATTCCAGCTTCTGTTAGGTCCTTTTTAACTTGCATGGACCATTTACAATAGAATTTTTTTTAGAGATTGATGAGTGTATTCGATATGAAAGTCGATGATGCTCCATCCGTTCCAAATGTCCAAAGAAAGACATTCTCCTTTTTCTCATCACACTCACCAAATCTTCTATATCTTCTGTAAGTACCATTATCATTAACAAGTCGTAATATTTTCCTTAGAATTTTCCGATCCTTAAGTTCTAATTTTCTCAATGGGCCTTTGTTTGTCATCTGTAAGCATTCTGCGGCATACAGTGCTGACGGCCTAATTACTGTTATAATGACAAAGTTTGACATTCTGGGACAAGCTTTTACTTTTGTAAATGTTTTTGCAGGTTTGAAAGGCACCTTCCAATTTGTTACATCTGCTCTCAATGGCAGCGATTTCTGAATTATTAGGGGTAACCCATTCCCCTACGTATTTAAATTTTCGGACTTTTTTGACTAATCGTGATGAATTTTGAGGCATCTTTGACATTTGTGATAAAATTAGTTTTATGAAAGGCCACTTTAAGTCCAGTTTTAGCAGCTATAATTTGTAGTTTATTAAGTTGGTCAGTGGCCTCTTCCATTGAATTAGCGAACAAAGCAATGTCATCTGGAAAAGCGAGACAGTTTATATTCATGTCTTCTTTTTATAACCAATTCGAATACCATAATTATTTGGTAAGATTATTAACCATTCTCTTATAATTTTTTCCAAGACACAGTTGAACAGCATCGGTGATCCCAGATCACCTTATCTACAGCCAGTCTTGATTGCAAAGGCTTCGGACAATTCACCACGAAATTTGACCTTAGAAATGGTGTTTTCTAAGCTTGCTTTGAACAAATTAATTGATTTATTGTCTAGGCCAAACTCTTTAAGGTGTTAATTATTGTGTCTCTATGAATGCAATCATAAGCCTTTTGAAAGTCAACAAAAATCACAACATAAGGTTTTGATCGTACCGTACAGTAGGAAATTATGGTCTTAATGTTATGAATTTGTTCAGGACAGGATCTTTATTTCCTGAAACCAGCTTGATATTCCCCTAACTGACAGTCTAATATAGGTTCTGCTCTGTTCAGAAGAGCCCTTGCAAATATTTTGTACGTTACCGATACCAGTGAAATACCTCTATAATTATTTGGGTCGGATTTTTTCTCTTTCTTATGAATAGGATGAATGATGGCGGAAGTCCAATCCTCCGGCAACATTTCACTATGCCATATTTCTTCAATGGTTTTCTGGAGACAAATGATGGAGTCATTATCTGCATATTTCCATAATTCAGCCAAAATACTATCCTCCCCAGAGGCCTTATTATTTTTTAGCGCCTTGATGATTTGTGTTATTCCTTTGACGGAGGGTGGTGAACAGTCGTGGTATGCAACGCTAGAATAGAAAGCAAGTTGTTCAGTAGGTACGTCCGTGTTCAAAAGGGTTTCAAAATATTCTCCAAAAGCTTTAGCACAGTCTTTATTATTGAGATTAAGTTTACCATCAGATCCTCGGATGTGAAGAGTAGGGGCGACGTATTTGGACAGTTGGTGCTTAAAAGTTTGATAGAAATCCCTTGTTTTGTGCCTTTGAAAATCATCTTCAATTTGAATAATTTGTGATTTGTGGAAATTTCCTTTTTGCCAATTTTAAAATTTTACAAGTTTCTTTCCTGATGCAGAGAAAGTTCTCAAGGTTCACATCGTCTTTCTTGTTTAGGGTGACCAGACGTCCTCTTTTTCGCGGACATGTCCTCCAATTTACGTCTCTGTCCTCTGTCCGCGAACAATTTTTAAAATTGTCTAAATGTCCTCCTTTTTATTAATTTACTATATTATGGTATGAATGTACCGGTATGTATGTATGTATGTATGTATGTTTTAGTTTTTCGCAGTTTATATTGGCGCCATGCAAATAGTTTAATTTTTTACCGATGTGCAGCGCTACAATAATTGTTTCCGGTCTACGCTGGGTTTGGGAATGTGTTTCTGTGTTAGTGCTCCGTTGATTGGCAGTCTTGTGGCGTTGTTGTGTGTTTGCCAGTTTAAAATTTGCTTGCATTCAAGATGCCTAAAAGAAAGTGCAAGTTTACAGATGCTTTGAAAACCAAATATCCTACTTTCAAGCTTGGACGTAATGATTTTGAGGCAGAATGAAAAATTTGCCCTACTGCAACTTTCGTCTCGGTAGCAAATCATGGTAAGTTCTATAATTTATTGTTTATGCCCGTTGCTCACGGTGAAATTTTCCTTCAAATTTATTGTACAATAATTTAATTTTATAAAATTTCTGTTGCTCACGGTCAAATTCAAGTTTTATAAAACCTTTGATAGAACTTTCCATAAAATAGGACATGTTCCATTCCGTTAAATTAATTTTACGAAACGAACCAATCAGGGAAGCTGATACGGAGATGATGCTGCCGCCACGAGGTGAGAAGATTTTGAAGCTCGCTTGTAAAGAAACACTTCGAAAATGGCAGGCTCCGGCTGGACTAAGGAAGCTGTTAGTGTTTTACTGGTTGAGTACCAGAAATATCAGTGTTTGTATGAGGTTAAAACGCCCATATACCACAATAGAAATGCAAGAAGGGAGGCAGAAATCTCAATCGCCGAATATGTTTCACAAATTCGACCGAACACAAGCCAGGCTGTTGTGAAGGCGAAGATAAACGGGCTTCGAACTCACTTGCAGTCTCATTTCAGGAGAAATGGCTTGCCTCATGTTAGTGTCCTGTCGAATAATTTTGGGACCAACAAGATCTAGGAGTTTTTAAACTGCTTTCCTCCATTCTTAGAAAATTCCTATATGAATTCTGATCTTCTCATTTTCTCAACTCATTTTCGACCAAGGGCAGCATTCCTCTACTCTTCTCTTCTTTTTATCCTTTCCCGAATCCAAGACTTCCTAGCATTTCTTTTCTTCCTTTTTACCACTGTACGACATATAATTGTAGCTAAAGCTGCAATTTTTGCTTTGTTTGTTGGAGCCATACTCTCAAACCAATGTGTGTTGAACAGCTGATTCTTGGTTCAGAAGTTTATCGGTAGATGGCGATTCTGATACATCCACGATTTTTATAAAATAATTTTACCGTGAACAACACAGCTTGCTTTCGTCAAATTTTTATAAAATTAGTTGTAAAATAAATTTTAAGAAACATTTTACCGTGCGCAACGGGCAAGTTATTAAATTACAAATCTTAAAAGAGCGTTATATATATAAAATTCTCATTTAATTTCGTAGGTTCTCAAGATTTGGATAGTCACATTTCTTCAAATAAACACAAAAAAGTGTACAAGGCTGCGGCAGTTCCCAAACTATAGACAAGCTTTTTTCCACATCAACTACAGCATTAGCGAATCGCGTTTTAGCTGCGGAAGGAGCATTAACATTCCATACCGTTCGTCATCATTCCTCCTACAGATCAATGGACTGCACACCCAAATTGAACCAGACAATTTATTATGATTCGGAAGTGGTAAAAAGAATTTCTTCATCTAGAACCAAAACTGAAAGTATAATAAACAGAGTAATAGGCCCACATGCTGTTGATGTTACAGTAGAATGTATGAAAGGTATATCTTGTTATGGAAGTAATCATGGAAGTCTGAAAATGTTTCCTATTCTCATTCAATATTTCGATTATAAACAGGGTGGTATTAAAACTAAGGTTGTAGAACTAAAGACAACTCCTAATGAGAAGGCTGAATATATTGCAGGGTATATTAAGGATACCTTGTCTAGTTTAGGTCTTGTAGAGAAATGTGTGGCCTTTGCTGGTGACAACACGATCACTAACTTTGGTGGTTTAAATCGTAGAGAAGGCAAGAATGTATTTACTAACTTAAAGGATGTTGTCAATAGGAATATGGTAGGTGTAGGTTGCCCAGCTCATATATTGAATAATACAATACAACATGGAACTGATGTTTTATCTGTGGACATAGATTGTCTTATTGTTAAGTTGTATAATTATTTCTCAATTTACACTGTAAGAACTGAACAGTTGATGTCATATTGTGAATTTGTTGATACCAATTACAAACAATTACTCTCCCACAGCAAGACAAGATGGCTATCTCTGTTCCCTGCTGTTGAGAGATTATTGGAAATGTTTCTTCCCTTGAATTCTTACTTCTTGTCAGTGCCAAATCCTCCAAAACTTCTCATTAATTTTTTTGGAAATAATTTGAGTGAAGCTTATTTGTGGCACCTGCATTCTCTAATGTCAATATTTCACTCAAAGATTTTGATAATAGAGAAAGAAGAGAGTTCTATGTTAGAAATCATGAATGTGTTGGAATGTGTCAAGGCTATGCTTCAAAATAGATATGAAGGTTCTTTCATTTCATTGAAGGTGAAAGATGTAGCAGAAAATGTTCGAAAAGAGGGGTATGATAAGGAAGCAGATTTATTTATGAATGAAGCATTGATGTTATATAAAGTATCTTTGGAATATTTGACGAAATGTGTAACATATTTTGATGATTTCAATTGTTTCATGTGGATGAGTTTAACATTAAAGAAGATGGAATACACTGATATTGAAAAAAGTATTATGCATTTACAAGGGAAAGGTATTCACATTGATGATGCAAAATGTTTTGATCAGTTTTGTTTGTAATCTGAGTAAATTTACAGAGAAGTTTTCAAATAACAGCGAATATCTTAAATTAACTTCTAGTCAAAAATGGGCAAAATATTTCAACCATAGTGAAAATATTGAATGCTACTCAGAGCTTCTTAAAATTGCAGAATATTTCTTTTGTATCCCAGGTCACAATGCTAATGTGGAGAGGGTTTTCTCATTGATTTCATCTCAATGGACAGATGAAAGAAATAGATTGAAAATATAATCTGTGAAAGGTCTATTAATGGTGCAGTACAATTTTAAGGAACACTCTTGTCAGGACTTCTATAAATATCTGTTGGACAGACCTAAACTGTTGGCAGGAATATCATCCTCAGATAAATATAAATAGCCTACAAATTAGGTAAGTGTAATTTCATGCTTTTAATTTCAGAATAATATACATTTTCAGTGGCAATGTTCTAAGTTTACTAATGTAATTAATACATTTTGAAGTTCAATTTTTATCGTATCTTATATGGTTTTATTACTTTTAGATTTGTCCTCTTTTTTCCCTTAATGTCCTAAAATTTTGCCTGTGTTGTCCTCTATTTCACAGTACTGGATCTGGTCACCCTATTCTTGTTATTCCACTTGATCCAACTTTTCTTCTTTCCTTTATTGCGTGATCACATTGACCGTTCCACCAAGGATGCTAGCGCGTTCTATCAAGAGGAATGGATTCCGAAGCCGCAGTAACAATGGCGTTCCTTTAAGAAGACCATGTTCCATATTTTGGTTTGTTGTGGAGTGTTTCGGCAAAAGTGTTGTTATTTGACTTCAGACCACCGATGTTGTACTTTTGCGTTTTCATTCCCTTTTCAACATTCACTCTATTGTTCCTAAACGGATTACCTTTCATTTTAATAAGGGACAGATAATGATCTGAGTCTATATTCGCATTACGCAGGACCTTCACATTTTGGATTTCACGATCTGATTTTTTTTGATATTGCCACATGATCCATTTGAAATTCACCCATAAGTGAATTTGGATGTCTCCATGTCTTTGCTAGGTGTTTAAACGCTGTAGATTTCAAAACGAGGTTGTTATTTTTGCAGGTGTCAATCAGCCGTTCGCTATATTTGTTTGTTCGTTTATGTGCAAGATAGTTTCCAACTATATTCCTAAACTTTTTCTCTCTTCCTACTAGAGCGTTAAAATCACCGAGTAGGATGGTGGTGTCGTTCTTTATGTTAACAATAACCAAATAAGAGTCAGTAACTGTGAAAGGACAAACATCAATCAAATTGGGAAAGGTTACGAAAAAAGAAAACGAAGAGTTCTCAGCAAAGAACATTTTTGTTTTACTTTGTGTTTCCTTAGTTTTACAAAGATGGTCCATTATTAGAAAACATACATTCATTTAATCATTGCCCCAGAGGAGTGCGACAGGCTTCGGCAGCCGGCACAGTTCATAATATCCTCGCTGCTAGATAGGACTTCATTCATTCCATTCCCTGACGCGGTCGGTCGAGTGGAAACAGGCTGTTGATTTTCATTTTTCACTACAGACACCATAATAATATAAGTTATCTAAAAATATTTTCACTCACTCGAGTTCCCGGGACTGAAGCCTGGTAGGTTCGTATCCAAATTTAGGTGAGGATTTATAGAACAACCATTGACTATTGCAGCGAGATATCCTATTGAAGAAGAAATAAAATGGTGTTGCAGAACCAAATCATCTGTTCGTATTATAAGTACCACGCACAGTTTAACGAGTAGGAACTAAGCGCGCTTACACTTGGTAACTTGGTGTCGCAAGTTTGTCCACGCAAATCCGAGATAGACTCCCAGTCCAAAAATATCATCATCATCATGTTTTTCAGTCAAGCGACTGGTCTGCCCCTACAATGAGTCTTCTCCACGTTGTTCGGTCTTGTGCTGTCCTTTTGACCATTTCATAACTTCGTAGGCCAGAGCCATCTCAGAAACATCTCATGAAAGTGTTCCGTGGCCTCCCGCGAGGGCGTTTTCCAGGTATTTTGCCTTCTAGTATGTCGATCATCAGGCCACCATGTCGTAACCTGTGGCTAAGCCAGGTGGATCTCCTTCTATATATCTGGCGGATCATTTGCCGTTTTTCCTTTATTCGATCCAGCACCGTTATGTTGGTCATTTTCTCTACCCAGCTGATCTTTTCCATTCGGCGCCAACACCACATCTCAAAAGCTTCTAGTCGTTTAATGTCACCTTTATTCATTGACCAGGTCTCACTGCAGTACATTGCAACTGGCCATATGTAGGTCTTAACCAGTTGTTTTCTAAGGCTGAGGGACATCGAGCGTAGACAAATTAGAGAATGCTTTTCACGGAATGCCTGCTTGGCCATGGCTATACGGCTCCTGATTTCAACTTCACATCGTAGGTCTTCTATGAAGATCTGACCAAGGTATTTAAAACGATTGACCAGTTGTACTGGTTCCTTATTTATGGTAATATTTAGTTCGTGTTGATGCTTACTTATCACCAAAATCTTGGTCTTCTTAAAATGATTTTCATTCCATATTCTGTAGCTGTATCACTTAAACATTGCAACATGTTTGTTAATGTATGCGGATTTACTGCAAGTAATGCCAGATCATCAGCAAATTTAATATTCTGGATAAGTCTTCCACCAACTTTCACTCCCATATTAGAACCTTTAAAAGCCCACTTAGTTATAGCTTCAGAGAAGGCATTGAACAGTCCAGGGAACAGCAAACAACCTTGTCGCACACCTTTGCGGATCTTAGCGGGTTCTGATACGTCATTTCCAAGCCGAACAACAGCAATTTGATTTATATACAGATCAAATATTAATCTGATTAATCGATGGGGACAACCTATTTGATTCAGAAGAGGAAACAGCTTGTGCCAGCTGACTTTATCAAATGCTTTTTCGAAGTCCACAAAGCACACGTAAAGGTTTCTGTTTACACTTAACATCTTTTCTCCAAGACATCGCAAGGACCCGATAGCATCACGTGTAGACATATTATTTCGAAAACCAAATTGAGAGTTGTCTAGATACTGTTCGATGTATATTTCCATCCTTTTCCTTAAAATCTGCAGAAGTATCTTTGATGCATGAGGGATGAGACTAATGGTCCGATAGTCACTACATTCAACTGGTATAGTCTTCTTTGGAATTGGAATGATGATGCTGGTGTAAAACTCCTGAGGCCATTTACCTTCTTCGAAAATTCTTGCTACCAATTTGAATATCCATTCAAGTGTACTATCCCCACTATTCTTGATTAGTTCGGCAGGAACATTGTCAATACCTGGTGTTTTACCCATGGATATTGATTTTAGAGCTTCATCGAACTCTGATCTAATAATTCTATATTCTGCAATTGACCTGTCTTCCTCGCCACGTGTTGGCAAAAGGAATGGAATTGGTTCTGCGTTTAGATCTTCAACATACATCCTCCAGTGTTCCTTCTTGTAATTCAGGTCTGATATAGGATTCCCATGTGTATCACGGAACTGTCTAGTGCGGAATCCTTTTTGTTTCTTAGTAGTTTCCCTGATCTTTTGGTAGGCTAAATCTGTTCTTCCTTGTTTTTGCAGAAATTCGATCTCTTCGCATTTTGACTGCCACCACTCCATTTTCTTCTCCCGACAGAGTCGATCAATCTGGTTCTTTAGCATTCGGTAGTTATTTCTGCCTACTTCTGAAGAGTCGTTTTTAAATTTTCTTCTTTCATCAATCTTTAAGACAATGTCCTGTGTGATCCATGGTTTGCGATTCACTCTTTACACAAATCCCACATAGTCTTCAGCAGCCTTTTCGGTGGAGAATTTGGCTATTGACCATAAATGATCAACAGTTTGTGAGTTGTTTGTCATCAGTTGCTTCCTGATATTGCTTTTTTGTCTGTTCGCTTTTAAATGCTTCAAGATTCCACTTCTTTGTTGGTTTTCCCTGAATCCTGCGTTTAAATTTCAGTTCCGTACTCATTACTAGTAGAGAATTATCAGAACAGATGTCAGCGCCCGGATATGCCATGGATTTCTTCACTTGATTTTTGTATCTTTCCTTGACAAGAATATAGTCAATCTGGTAACGTTGATCATCACCTGGCTTTTTCCAAGTATATCACCGCCTCTTTGGTGCGGTAAACCAAGTGTTACTTATAACGAACCTCTCTTGTTCACAGAATTCGAGAAGACGTTGACCACGTGAATTTCTTCTACCAAGACCATACCCTCCTACTGCAAATCCTTCGTTTCCATCACCAATCACTGCATTCCAGTCTCCCATTATAATAATGTTCTCGCTATCCTTTGTCTTACGCAGTAATTCTTCCAGCTTCTCATACATTTCTTCGACCTCAACATCATCACTGCTGGACGTAGGCATATATACCTGCACCACAACTAAATTTACGGGTGTTGCCAGAAAACGTGCTATGATAATTCTGTTTCCAATAGCTTCAACATCCAGTAGGGCTCTTGAAGAGTTAGCATTTAGTACCAAACCTACACCGCCTTGACCATTCTCACTTCCGGAGTGCAAGACTTTGTAGTCTCCGCTTGTGAACTCTCCTTCTTCTCTCCAACGTGTTTCAGCTAATCCTAAAATATCTAATTTATGTCGGTCTATTTCTCTTTTCAAGTTCTCTAGTTTCCCAGCTTGTAACATAGTTCGAACATTCCATGTTCCAATTTTAAAATAGGGATTTCTCCGGATAACGACCTGAGAGGCCTCATTTCCTTTTCTGCCGGGCCCGACATCATTCCTTTGAGGTGTGATCCCGCAGTTGCCAACTTCACTAACATTTGTCTTTGGACTCATCATAGGTTTTCTTGGGATACACATAAAGGTATTTAATGGAGTGGTTTCCCGTTGCCTTCTCCATTCTTATGCTGTTGACCAAATCCTGCTGGTTCATCCACCTTTAGGAGCGATTTCTCACTCCAAGGACAAAAGAGTGCCCTGACCCTATCTGCAATTTGCGAAAGAGGGGAGCCACTTATACCGGCGGCTGCTCGGTCCCCTTTTGGTCGCCTTTTACGACCGGCAGGGAATACCGTGGGTCTATTCTACAGCCCCAACCCACAGAGGTCGTTACACTACTTAACAGCAATTTATTGGTTTGTATCACGTAAACTTAACTGTCTTCGTCCGAGAATTTGATAATGCTTCAGTATTCTTTCTATTCTGCATTGTATTCACTGAAAGAAGGAATATTAATAGGAATACTCACAGAAGGCGAAATGAGATATCTTCATGAATTCATCTCATTGGTTTAGTCACAGCTGATCATAACCTCTACTCCGCTCATGCAATTTACGTAAGGCAACAATACACTTATTTGCTGTTTTAACATTCATATTATTTCACTATGATTTGGTGCCTTAAAATCAAGCATATCACTTTCAAACACTATTCAGTGTGATCATTCAGAGAGAAGTGTACATACATCCAACTGTAGAATATATCCTACCAACATGAGGTTATGTAAGTGAACAATGACCGTGTACTATAACGTTACCAAAAACTGCGAAGTGAGTCCTCGCTATCACAATAACTTAATATGCACTATGAATAGGCAACCTATTAACACTATATAAACTGTAAAATATTATAAAAGAGACGAAATGTCCATATAAAATACATAAAATACAGCATCGAAAGTCTTCCCAGACTCGGTGAGTCACGGCCTTCTGGTATCCATGTTAAAATTATTCGCCGTCCCGTGAGTGATGGGAAGTTTTGAAGTCATTTGTCGGTGTTGCCTGTAGACAGTTTTGAGTCGGTCCACACGCTTTTTGATGAATATGACTGGGTGCTGTTTCACTATACAGGGTGTAACAAAAAGGTAAGGCACAAAATGCAGGACACATTCCTCACACGTAGACGAAGACATTCTGTTATATGAACATGGGTCCGGAAACGCTTTGTTTCCATCCAACTCATTAATCATGGGAAACACACAAGAAGAGATTGTACCAGCATACCACATGCAACTCTTTCTCACATGAGATGTTCTTTATGCCCTCCGTGTGCATTGATGCATGCATCAACCCACCGTCGTAGTAAATCTCGGATGCGCTGATCTATCCCTGGAGTATTACGTATGGTTTCGCAGTCTTCCATAATACGGGTACGGAGACTCTGAACATCGTGTACTGGGGTTAGATACACAAGAGCTTTCAAATGCCCTCACAAATAAAAGTCCAGTGGGTTTAGGTCCAGAGAGCGTGGAGGCCAGGCAATTGGTCCACCTCTACCTATCCATCTGTCACCAAATCTGTTATTTAGAAACCGACGGACATTAACACTAAAATGAGGAGGTGCTCCATCATGCATGAAGTACATGTTTTGTCGCACAGCTAAAGGCACATCTGCTAAGTCGCATGGCAACCGGGCCATGTAAAACAAAACACTGGCGGAGCACCTACAATAATGACAACGTAACCAGACGTAACCAAGAGTGCATATTCCCCACGGTTCTCACGTTCTCTTCTTGTGTGTTTCCCATGATTAATGAGTTGGAAACAATGAGGTGTAACATGGAAACAAAGCGTTTCCGGACCCATGTTCATATAACATAATTTCTTCGTCTACGTGTGAGGAATGTGTCCTGCATTTTGTGCCCTACCTTTTTGTTACACCCTGTATACCAGGTGAATCAGCTGCCCCTAATAATATTGTTTATGCAGCCCAACTAACACGTGCTGTCTGAAAGGTCGATATTTCTCTGCCTACATCCATTACGGTACTAATGCACTGCAAACATATCCCGCAAACGATACTGAGCACTATTAATGTTCCCCCGTATTAGTCTGTAGCCAAAGTAATAGGGTTTAGTATAGTTTTCAGGACACGCTTGCAGTGCATTAGTTCCTTACAGGATACAAGCAGAGAAATATCGACCTTCCTAATAACAAAGCTTGTTGGGTTGCACAAAACAATATTACTAGTGGCAGCTGATTCACCTGGTATATAACACAAGTCTTAAAAAAGCATGTATTGTTAGTATTATTCACTGATAACTGAGGGGGAATTACGGATTACGTGTTTCGACCGATATGCGGTCATCATCGGATCTGATCACTTGGGTTGAAGTTTAAATCTATACACAAATATTTATCATTGTGATCTTTTATTATACTTTTGTAAACTTCGTCATTAATGAAGAAAATTGGGGTTTGTTGGTAAATATAATTAATATGGTTTATAAAATCAGTATTATTCCTCAAGACTGGCTTCAATCTACATTAATAGCTATACCAAAAGTAAATAATGCGAAAGAAATAATTATGATAATAGGACTATTAATGAGTCACATGATGAAAATATTTTTGAAGGTCATCCATCAAAAAATACATAGGAAACTAGAACAAAATATAGATGAAACTCAGTTTGGTTTCAGGAATGCCCTGGGAACACGAGAAGCATTAGTCTATTTGCCTTTAATGTACTCACACAAAGATGCCTGGAAATGAATCAGCCAATACATGTATGTTTTCTGGATTACAATAAAGCTTTTGAAAAAGTTTGACATGATCAACTGATACAGTTGCTCAGAAGAAATAATTTAGACAGAAGGGATATGAAAATTATTACCTAACTTTACAATACTCAGACCTCAGTAATAAGAGAAGGCAACATGGTTTCAAATGAAATAAAAATTGAAAGAGGTGTGAGACAGGGATGTGTACTGTCTCCATTATTGTTCAACACCTACTCAAAAGACTAATTCAAACTGCCCTTTTGGGTATTACATCAGGGATTAAGGTGAATGGCAAACATGAAAATAATTTAAGATTTGCGGACAATACTCTCCTAATCGCTGGATGTCTTGAAGATCTACAACTGTTGATGGATAGATTGGTAGAAGCCAGCGAGAAAAGTGTTTTAACATTAAAATGTTAAGAAAACCAGTTTCACAGTAATTTTGAAGGAGAACAATCTAGGAAATTTGATAATCAAAAGTGAAGCAGTTCAAAGAGTTCAGAAATACATACATTTAGGAACCATAGTTAATGATGCCAATGATTGCTCTCAAGAAATTAAGGCAAGGATAGGAAAAGCCAGAAGTGCATTCAATCAAATGTGAAATGCATTATCCAATAGAGAAGTTCGTTTAAATTTAAAACTCAGGTTGCTAAAATGTTATGTGTTCTCGGTAGTCTTCTACGGTATGGAATCTTGGACACTCAAACAAGATATGATTAACAGACTAGAGACGTTTGAGATGTGGTCATATCGAAGGATCTTGCGAGTAAGGTGGATGGATACAATCACAAATCTTGAGATATTGCGTAGGTTAGGTAAAGATAAGGAGATAATTACCTGTGTCAAAATTAGGAAGCTACAATACTCGGGTCATATAATGAGAGGAGACAGGTATCGTCTTCTACAAGAAATTATGCAAGGAAGGTTGAGGGCGGGAGTCAAGGAAGAAGAAGGATCTCTTGGTTGGACAATTTAAAACAATGGTTCAAGTGTACTGTAGTTCCAGTGAACTTTTAAGTGTTGCTAGATCCAAAAGAAACGGATTGCTGCGTTGATCGCCAACCTTCTTAGAGGAGATGGAACATGAAGAAGAAGATGAAATGTAATCTTGTTACTGTTAGTATTTATGATCTGCAGTGAATCTCGTTATTGAACAAGTAGTTCCGTGAAGAACTATACAGCCTATCTTCATATATCCTACTTATGTTAATTGGCTCTATCTACATACAAAATTTCAGTTTGATTGCTGTAATACATTCGTAGATATTGAGAACCAACTAAATATTTCGGATGGTCGCCATGTTGGATTTTATATATGTAGGTCCTAGAGTTATGTACTGTTACATGAAGATTATTGTGTACGTGTAGCATTCAAACTTCAATCGCATGATTAGGACACAAGAAGTAACAACGAGATTCTAAAATTTCGCACAGCTGCTATCTTGTGGTTATGGAAACAATTGAAATAAATTAGATGCCAGTGGATTAACATTCGTATAAGGATTTACTGTACCAAGTTTCACTGCACTCGGATGGTTAAATTGCGAAAAACGCCCATGTGAATATTTATACTTCGCGTCGCCGCCATGTTGGATTTGTGATCACCAGGTTATTTAAAGTCCTATAGGTGAACTTAAGTTCATAGCCCCTATGAACATAAAGAAATCAGTTTGATTGCTATAATAGATTCGTAGATATTCAGAGCCGTCTAAATATTTCGGATGGTCGCCATGTTGGATTGTTAATGTATAGGCCATAGAGTCATGTACCATTAAAGGAAAATTATTGCGTAGGTTCATTATTCAAACTTTCACATCGATCGCATGATTACGACACAAGAAATAAAAACTTAATTTTAAAATTCGCAAAGCCGCCATCTTGAGGTTATGTAAACAATTGAACTAAATTAGATACCAGTGTATTACAATGTGTATAAACATTTCCTGTACCAGATTTCATTGCGTTTGGAACATTAAATCGCGAAAGGTCGAATTAAAATGTTCAAATTCTCTTGGCCGCCATGTTCATTTTGTAGTTAACCGGTTTTTGAAAGTGAACTTCCAGTAGTGCCCTTTATCTCCGTACAAAATTTCAGGGAGATACCGCTAATAGTTTCAGAGATATAGAATGCCGGTGAAATATTTCGCACATCCGCCATCTTGTGGTTATGTAAACAATTGAACCAAGTTAGATGTCGGTACATTACAATGTGTATAAACATATACTGTACCAAGTTTTATTGCGTTTGGTTGGTTAAATCGCGAGAAACGTCTATTTAAATGTCGCAAATTCGCGATTTGCATCTATGTATGAATAATACAGAATGTATGTGTAAATAGTTAAGTAACACATCTGAATATCATAAATAGATTATAGGATGCACACTGATTCCTACTAAGATTATATAAGTACTCATCCGTTAGAATAATCCTTCTTCTTTGCGCAGCTGTTCACTTGTTGATGTAGGCTAGCGACAAGTAAAAACCTGGGCAAATACTGTGTTGCGGAGTGTGGGCTAGTGACAAGTGAACACCTGAGCAAAGACCGTGCGTGGAAAACTGATATCGTGTATACTTGCAATTGTTCCTGAGGTACAAAGCAAAATGCACTATGTGCAAGGATTTTCGCAGTTAAGAGTCAACATTCTTTTGGTGCGGTTTGAGAATATTCTGAATATAGCTTGATACGGTACTTCTTGCTCCAAACATAAGACCTTTAAAACCCATCGATGATGTGGAATTTGGTATTTCTCAAACGGGAAAACGTGGCTCATAAATGTTCTTATTTCCCTGATCAACCTCTGTCTTATTCAAGTCCCTTTCAAAGTGAATTATAGAATTTCAAACAATTACTTCATTTTCGCTCCGATTGATAGCCCTCCTATTGGAGTCATCTGTGGAAGAAACTATGAACATCTATGTGCACATCCCAGTCATGTTGTTTCAGCATCTGAACAATATGTGGCCTTACTTGATGCTAACAATTGTTATACAGAACTTCGGCAATCGTCAGAACTCCAGCACAGGTCCAAGGGTTTTTGTCTCACTGCATCTATAAGATGCGTTCAAAAAGTAACGAGCCGGAGGCTGTAATGCGCAAACCAGTGACGACATCGGCTAATCGTGGCGTGTGTAATGAGGTGTGGTTTCGACCAGAGCTTGGAGAGTCACAGCCCGTCGCTAGAGGGCACGCGTGCACGTCACGTGACGATACAAAGTGAGCAGCAGCATGCATCAATCGTCCAACCAAGACCAAGACAGTAGGCGATTCGACATGCTTCCTGGTGTGGTTGAAGACTGTGGGGCACCCATTGGGCACACACTTTGCGCAAGTGCAGTCGTTCCTTCATAATGGTGTGCACACTTCCGACGCTCAATCCGACCACGGCGGCTATGGCGTTTACTGTCACTCGGCGGTCCTGGGTAATGAGTACATCAATCAGCTGGACGTTGTCATCGGTAATGCAGGGAGGGGGGGGGCCCAGACCGGGCATCTTCGGCTAACGACACCCGACCTTCCCTGACGCGCTTGTGCCACGCCTTGACCCTTGCAAGGGACATGCAGTGTTCGCCGTACACTTGTGACATTCGGCGATGAATGTCCGTTTCCTCTACTCCTTTCGTTGTCAGAAACCGAACAACACCTCGTTGCTCTTCGTTTGACGCCTCCATGTCACTGTTTGCAATGCGACTGGCAGCGTTGGACGATTGATTCATGCTGCTGCTCGTTTTGTATCGTCACGTGACGTGCACGCGTGCCCTCTAGCGACGGGCTGTGACCTTCCACGCTCTGGTCGGAATCACACCTCGTTATACACGCCACGATTAGCCAATGTCGTCACCGGTTTGCGCATTACAGCCTCCGGCTCGTTACTTTTTGAACGCACCTTATAGTTTGGCGGCAATGGTTTGAGTGGAATGATAGTTGGATAGACACCAGTCCTCGGACCATAAATTCATTCCTTTTCAGAACCCCATAGCCCATGATCACAAGATTAACTGACACGTTAAACTACAAGCTTCCTCTTCCCTTTTAGGGTGGAAATCAAGAGTAAGATCTTTCCGACAAAAATGCCAAACCTCAGTTCTTAGAACACTAAAACGGCTTTCACGCTAATTATTTGAGATTTTAGTTCTTCTTTGAATGAATCTTCCCTTTTAAGAACATATAGTTTCCTTGATGGGTAGCAATGCGACTGTGGTATCTCAACAGGGATTATGTGTGAACTAGTTAAGGATCAACACGGGAGATCAAAAAAATGGAGCACACTCAACTTCCTAGAAACTGCTGATGTAGGTAGAGTAACTGCTAACGTTTGCATTTCCTTACCTCCTAGTCTACGTCCAGCCTCCTCCAAAACTTCTCTCGAACGAGCTTCATACGGATTGTATAAATATATCATGGGTTCCTCTGAGCTGAATACAATGACCGAAGAGACGGGGCCCGTGTGTTTGAATACAGAGTATTGATTCAAAGCTACTATTCTATACACTGGGTAAATGTACGTGCATAGCAAGAGAGCTCTGGTTTAATAGACCAGCAAATTCACAAAGCTAAAAGCAATACATTGCCTGGTCTAATGGAACTGTTTCTGCTACTCTAATCTCCTAACACTGCGTTATAATCATCATCATCATCGTCTTGTTCACACAATACGAACTTACCTACCGATAACTAAACATTCCGTTAAGATATGTACAAGTCTTGCTGTTGATTGTTTTCATCTTCAAAGAAAAGCTAATGGTAAATGCATTCCATTTTTATTTTATTTCTCTGGGTTGAATTGTTCAGTGATGAAACGAGCTGATGACTGAAATGTGCTAAGGTTTCTACTGGCAGATGATGCTTTTAGTGACTGGTATCTGTAGTTGAAAGGAAGCTTATAGTTTGACGTGATCGTAAATCACGCGATCATGAGCAATGAGACCTCCATTTTTAGGTTAATCTGTATCACGAGATGTGATAATTCACTGCATTGACTGGGAATCGAACTCGATACGCCTTGGTGAGAGGCAAGCAGCTTGATTTTATAAAGATGGAGAGGAAGCTGATACTGATGATGATGGTGGCTCGTGGTTTGTTGAATTGCTAATGGTTGAAATTATTGCAATGTAGAAGGAGAAAGAAGACAGACATGAAAAAGAGAAGATGGAAGACGACTGTTGAAACGACAAAATATATTTCATAGTAAAGGGCTGAAGGCTGTAGAGGAAATATAGCGTTTTTTCTAAAAGTGAGGGGCAGCAGCACTGAGCTTCATTTTCTTTCTGTTCAATGCAGCGTGAGAAGGCAAGAGTGCGCGAGACAGCCGAGCATAGGATTGTAGTATGCACAGAAAACTAGAGGAAAATAAAATGCAAAGTTACTGTATTCATTACATATTATGGCATCACACCGTAGTCTACTAGGAGAATTGATTATTAGTCAGTCAATTCGTTAACCTGTACGCCCTATTTAATTGATGATTGCCTGACTGCGCAGCTCAGCGGTTACGTTCCCACCTGCTGATTCCAAGGTTGCAGGATCGAATCCTGGTGCAGTCAGCAGGAAATTAAAGGCGCGAAAATACGAGAGAGCCGTGTCAGTATATTTACTGGCACGTTAAAGATCCCCTTCGGGGCAACATTCTGGCACCTCGGCGCGTCTTAAAGCCCTTCAATAAAGCATGGTTTTCTCAAGATTCATCTACGGGGTCGTGTTCAGTCCTGACTGCATTACACAGCAAAGTTCGCTTAAAAACAACATGCTCTAATGAATAGAAAGGTCCATGACAGAGGCTATACTATAAATAAAATGAATAACAAGTAGAATAAAAGATATTTAATGACTGAAAATTATGTGCATAATAATAATAATAAATAAAAAGAAAATCCTCCCTGACTTTCACCCCCTTAAGAAATAAATATATTACTGAGCGGTAAGACTCGCTCCACACAACAAAACAATGTGAATACAGCTTCACACAAAATGATTGAGCGGTAAGAACTCGCTCGTCACAACATATGGATGCAAGTCCATTTTTCCTGGTCAAGAAGTTATATTATGCGTGGTGTACTGCTCGTTAATAAGAAAATGAGTACTGATGCGAGTCCGTTTACAACTGAAACAGTCATGTTGCTCACGGAGTTGCATCTTTTGAAATCACACTACGGCTATGGGACCCACCCTTAATTAACACACTATAATTACTACTGACACATGCAAGATCTAATAATACAAAAAGATGACGAATCTCCCTGAGATTCTAGCTGGTGCCAACGCACACAAAATAAAAAGAGCATGCCAAAAATAGGCCAAAACGCTCGCATCACTAATTGGGAACCCAGCCTCGCACATCCTAATGCCACACGGGGTCATTGAACGCGTAAAATAAACACACAAGAAATGAAGCAACAGCAACAAAATACAAGCCTAACGGCTGACAAACTATGTTTACATTTATATAAAACGCCAGACAAACAGGAGTTTCGGGAACTACCATACAACTATGGACAGCACCCATTTAATCAATCAAATACACATTATAACCGATCAGTATTTGTGAATTTTAAAACAACGTCTTAAATTGAAGTACAGGACCCAGGCCTGTTACTAATGACAAGTCGCGTTATCTGATTTGAGCGTGCCCCTCTTGTATGAATCATCGCTGCCTCAACTATCTCTCTCAGTCCTTCAAACAGGTGCTATTTCCATCTGGAAACGCAAACATATCTCACTCATCCGCTTGGATGGCAAGAAAACACAAAATATACCACGGATTCAGCCTCGCGAGGTTATGAACTGGGCTGATGTGGAGCAAGTCAGAATAATCACAATGATATATTCTCGCTAACACATCATAAAATCACACTACGCACCATTAAGCTTGGACCGACTCACTCATGAACATACCACTGGGTCGGCTCAAAACAGATCAACCTATATTGCGTCCATAAACACATTAAACAAAATACACAACAAAAACTCGGGTGCAAAGTGCCATCCCGTACATGTCTTCTGGAAAAGCAACTATCAAAATAATCCTGATCCGTCATAAAATTCTGCTCACAAATAATCTTTACCCTCCAAATTCTATTTTTAATCTCAAAATTAATTCAGTTCCATTTTTGTTATAAGGCATACCTCCGAATTATAATGCTTGACCGCGATTTACGCAAGCGAATACGAGCACGAGCTGCGCGTCGCCCCGTATAGTTGAACCAAACAAAATCACAATATTTATAAATTACACAGCGCTCGGCTTGTCCCATACTTAATGTGTCAGTAAACAAGAACTAAGAATCTACATTACCAAACAAACAAATATCTACAAAAATATGTCCCATAATACCATAGCTGATTTAATAAATAAATAAATTCATTTGTACTCAATCCTTTAAAACAGCGTCGGGAAAACATCTGCAGCCATCACTCCTTTAAGATGCTTAGCTCGTCATCGACATCTTCTGGCAAATGTCCTGCTGGTTCCAAGATCCGGTCTCGTTCCTAGACGTCATCAAGTGCTGAATTAAATAAAGTTTGACAGATACACTCACGATATATTTCCTATTAAATTCACCGATAAACTACTAAATTCCTTGACAGTCTATTGGTGAATTATTTCGATGAACTGGTCCTACCTGGTAGTACTGGGACTACAAATAAATCACTGAAGTTACACTTATAACTTGACGAAAATGTTCCATGTTCAAATACATGAAAATATGCAGAGTATGCCTCGTGTCCTCGGACACCTGAGTAACGGCCTTACTTCCTCAAAAGCTCAAATAAAAGTCAATGTTACGTCCTCAGACGCACAAATGAAAGTCAACGTTGCGTCCTCGGACGAACAAATAAAAGTCATCTCTCGAAGCTTCCTGGATCATTATAAATGAAACTGGCTAGGGTAGGTGTGGAAGGGGATTTATGGAAAAATATTCCATAATAATTATCAGACTAGCATGCGATCGGTATCAATGAGTTCGTAGCAGTGTGGAGGTTACGATTATGCTGTAGCCGGCTCGAATCGGTCGTGGAATTAAGCCGTAGATAACTCCCGCGTTAATTTACCAGGGTGCGTTACCAAGCCGAGTTGCCGCTAAAACTGGGCGTCTTGATATTATTGGTTCAGACTCTTGTAGATCTTTGCGCGCTTTTACTTGTATTTCTGCCACAGGGAGTGATTAACATGAAGATTGACCAATTACATCGTAGCATTCGATTTTCTTCTTGGTGCCAACACTCATAGCAACAGGCCATATTGTGCGTACCCAAGCCATCTCCGCGCTAAAAGTTGCACCTGTCCTATGTGTCATGAATATTATGCTACTTCCTAAAATACCACAGGAGCTTAAACCATTGTGTCCTCTCGGCCACTGATTTCTCAATATTTCCCAACACCGTCTGGCTCTCATATCTGCTGTCTGTAGAAATGTATCAAAAGATGATGAATAACTTATTAGAATCCTTTGTACAGCCTGTGGATAAAGGGTTCTCAATCCTCCTCCATGGAAAAAATCGAACATAGCATATAGTCGATTTTTTTTTAAACACAAAACATCTGTAATCCATTTCTGCCAATCCTAGTGAAATCTCCCTCTCATAAGTTTAGTCTAGCCGCCACTGTCGTTGGAGTGTCGACACGCACTCGTGTTTACTTCCTGCCCCTCATTCATTCAGACATTCCAAGCCTGTCTGCTTGTCTGATCGCCTAAGGCTAGTCTCTCTCCTGTCCAGTATCCTTATCTCTCTCGCTCGTTCTCTCGCTGTGTCATGATCGTCAGAGCTCATTAGTGTTTGACAACAACAGGCTGCTCCCAACTTCCTCGTTCAACTGACGTACTCATTGACCCCCGTATAGTTGGATGTGCAAAAGTACTTCTATATATTCAATTTGCAGCATTATTTCTGCGTTCCCAAGGTTCGCTAGTAAAATACACCTTTAAATTCGTCGCATTGTAGACAGACATTGTACCTGTACTCAATTCTTTTACTCTATATGCGTTGTTACCAAGATTACGTACAATACAGAAGGGTCCTCTCCATTTCTCCGTACTGCCATCTCCTTCTTCTCCTCCATTCTGCTGCCATCCTCTTCTTCTCCTCCTCGCTGTCATCTTCTTCTAGTATTGACTCGTTTTTCGTATCGCACCGGTGTTTCTCTTCCCTACCGGGCTACGTTCTCTCATACTCCGTACTGGCAAGCTTCGTTCGTCTTCCTGGCTGCTGATATATTTGCTTCCTCTCCAATTTCTTCCATAAATTGTCAGGATTCGATCTCCTATTAATGGCACGTTCCCAATGTTTTTGTTCTTCCCCTTCATTAGCGTGTTATTCTTCCAGATAACGCTGTGATTCGGCGTGCCTGTCGTTCCATTCCTTCCTATAATTTTGATAGTCCCCCTGGTTCTGGTATCTCCTTTCACGCCACTGTCGATTCTCATTATTGTTATTTTCGTACCGTCTGTAGGATCCCTCATTTCTCCTTTTATTTCTCCATTGTTGGTATCCTCGCTGTTGATACCTATTGTTGCCCTGGGTCTGCCTATCATTATTATTATCATGTCGCTGGTGTGACCTATTTTCGTCGCCCTCCTGACCTCGTCTGGGTGTTGTTGACACACTTGTATTTGTGGCCTGCGACCTGGTGTGTACTTGAGTGGGTTTAACCACCTCCGTTGTGTTAACAAGTTCCAGCTGTCGTCCCCCTCTCTGCTGCAAGTGAGATGTTGTCTTGTCAATATGACGTAAGATTTGTTCGGCTCGAACCGCTGTGTCCACGTTTGCTGCCACTAACACCTGCTGAACATTGACTGGCAACTGCCGTGCAATAGTCATAACCATATCCGATTCTTCTAAAGGATGATCCAGATCCCGAAATTTCAACAATTGTAACGAAAATAAATCTGAGTATTTCGTCTGCTGAGTTGACTGATATTTTCTCGAATAAAGTTCCATTCTAAGTCTTTGTTGTAGAGAAGCCGACCAATACTTTCTAGGAAACGCATCCTTGAACTCATCCATCCCTCCGAAAGTATATTTGAAGCTCATGAACCACGTAAGTACATTTCCCGAAAGAAATCGTTCCATCAGACTTAAACGACGCGCGGGCGGTATATTATTGTCATTAAAATGGTCATCCATCTCCTTAAGATACGCCTTCGGTGTGACACCAGAATTTTCTGTGAATTTATTTGGTTTAAATTCATTTGATCGAATTACTTGTACGACTTGAGGGTGCTGATAGCCATGTTGAGGAGTAGAGGTTCCCCCAACGTTGTTGTGAAATCCCTCTGTGTTAGTTGTTAATGGGCTGCCTGTCAGTCCGTGGCTACTCACCGCGCTAATTGCCCCCTGGCTTGCTGAGTCAACTTCCTTATCTTTAGCGTGCTCTGTCTGAAATAGCGTGTTCTGTCCCAGTGAACGCAACTCTGCTTTTATGATTCTGTCCGACTGTTCCTTCATTTTACTCTTGATTTCTTCCTCAAGTGCTTTAATGCGTGTGTGGTTATTACCTACGGTCTTTATGATCGTTAACCGTTCTTCTTTAGAGTCGCTGCTCATCTTACGCCAATCCTTTCTGATGCTATCTTTAATCGCTCCCAATTTTTTTCCATCTGCTGTTTCGTGTCCTCCTGATTCGATTCTATCTTCTCAAGCCTGTCTTCTAGACGTAGATTATTCTCATCTATCGTACTCTTCAAATTATCCTGGTCCGATTCTATGTTTCGCCATCGCTCTGCTGATTGTATTTCTAATTTATCCATGTCCTTTATCAGGCCCGTAATACTTTCATTTACTGCTGACAATTGTCCCTGGATAAACGTAGAATCCTCCTCCATTTTATCAAACAGCTTTTCAAGACCATCCTGAGCCGTTTTAACCTCACTGTTATTTACCGTGCATGCTAATTCTATCTGAGCTAGTTTTGCCAATACAGTTTCGTCCAAATCATTTAATTTATGGTTGAAGGTGTCCTCTAATTTTTGTATCTGACCTAGCTGTTTGTCGTTATTCTTACTTATATCAAGCGCGAATTGAACCATCTGCTGTGTAGTGTACTCTTTCATAAATTTACATAATATACATAAATTTATTCAAATTACTTTAAAATTTAACACTTGTTTTTAAAAAACATTTTCCTTTTTATAAAGTATAATAATCAAAAGAAATTAATTATAAGTTTATTTTTAGTTCTGCAGATAATGTGGCTAACTGACTCATATTTCTACTTTCTTGCGCTTCTAATTGTTTGTTTATATTTTCATTTACTTGCGCTTGTAATGAGTTACCCTGTTCAATTAATTTAATTTCTAATGACTCATTCTGTTCAGATAATTGTGCATTCTGTTCAGATATCTTAGTGTCTATTTTCTCACTCTGTTCAGCTAATTGTGTTAACTCGCCTGACTGTTCGTTTAATTGTTTAGTTGTGGTGTCTTTCATTTGAGTCTGGAATGACTCATTCTGTTCAGATAATTGTGTTTTTATAGTGTCATTCATTTGAGTCTGGAATGACTCATTTTTTCCGCTAATTTAATGTTTAATTTTTCACTCTGTTCCTTTAATAGTTTCTGGGTTTGTGCCGTGGCACTTTCAATGATCACCTGGATCTCCGCTACTGTTGCCATTATCACACACAAAAATATATAACACTGAGAAAACAGGAGGATGGCATGCAAATGTCTGCCTGAAACACACATATATAATTCTTGACATACATTTACTTCATTTGACCACTTTCAGTTCATTTAAACTTATTCCCTTTACTGCCGCAAATCAATCATCACTGAATGGTTCTAATTTTACTTAATAAATTTTTAACCCCGCACATATTCAGTCATAAAATTACTATCCAGATCTGATGTTAACACTGACTAATTAACAAAGTATTAATTGTCATTTAAGGCTACCAGCCTCCTAACATATTCATGAGTTTGACTTTCTAAACAAATCGAATTTTACATTTAATCAATGGGCGCCCGATTTTACGTACATTACTTTACTAATTACATCAATAAACAAAACGTGAATCGTATTTAACTTACAAACTCGTGATTCTACTGTATATTCCAATTTCTTGGCGGTATTTCTCTTCGAAGTATTTACGTTAACAAAATATCACTTCCGGTGATTTCAAACAGTCCCATATATCAGTGAAATACCACATTTTCGCGACACCTTGATCTATTAGATCTATGCTGACTATCCAATGTGTTCCAGCGGTAACTAGCAACGAACTAGCCCCAACTTGGCGCGCCAGCTTGTCTATGATCCGCTAGAAAAGCCTAAAACAGCGAAAGGCCCCACGTTGGCTGCGCCAGCTTGTCCATGCACCTTTCAATAAAGCATGGTTTTCTCAAGATTCATCTACGGGGTCGTGTTCAGTCCTGACTGCATTACACAGCAAAGTTTGCTTAAAAACAACATGCTCTAATGAATAGAAAGGTCCATGACAGAGGCTGTACTAGAAATAAAATGAATAACAAGTAAAATAAAAGATATTTAATGACTGAAAATTATGTGCATAATAATAATAATAAATAAAAAGAAAATCCTCCCTGACTTTCACCCCCTTAAGAAATAAATATATTACTGAGCGGTAAGACTCGCTCCACACAACAAAACAATGTGAATACAGCTTCACACAAAATGATTGAGCGGTAAGAATTCGCTCGTCACAACATATGGATGCAAGTCCATTTTTCCTGGTCAAGAAGTTATATAATGCGTGGTGTACTGCTCGTTAATAAGAAAATGAGTACTGATGCGAGTCCGTTTACAACTGAAACTGTCATGTTGCTCAAGGAAATGCATCTTTTTAAATCAAACTACGGCTATGGGACCCACCCTTAATTAACACACTATAATTACTACTGACACATGCAAGATCTAATAATACAAAAAGATGACGAATCTCCCTGAGATTCTAGCTGGTGCCAACGCACACAAAATAAAAAGAGCATGCCAAAAATAGGCCAAAACGCTCGCATCACAAATTGGGAACCCAGCCTCGCGCATCCTAATGCCACACGGGGTCATTGAACGCGTAAAATAAACACACAAAAAATGAAGCAACAGCAACAAAATACAAGCCTAACGGCTGAAAACTATGTTTACATTTTTATAAAACGCCAGACAAACAGGACTTTCGGGAGCTACCTTACAACTATGGACAGCACCCATTTAATCAATCAAATACACATTATAACCGATCAGTATTTGTGAATTTTAAAACAACGTCTTAAATTGAAGTACAGGACCCAGGCCTGTTACTAATGACAAGTCGCGTTATCTAATTTGAGCGCGCCCTCTTGTATGAATCATCGCTGCCTCAACTATCTCTCTGAGTCCTTCAAGCAGGTGCTATTTCCATCTGGAAACGCAAACATATTATCACTCATCCGCTTGGATGGTAAGAAAACACAAAATATACCACAGATTCAGCCTCGCGAGGTTATGAATTGGGCTGATGTGAAGCAAGTCAGAATAATCACAATGATATATTCTCGCTAACACATCATAAAGTCACACTACGCACCATAAAGCTTGGACCGACTCACTCATGAACATACCACTGGGTCGGCTCAAAACAGATCAACCAATAATGCGTCCATAGACACATTAAACAAAATACACAACAAAAACTCGGGTGCAAAGTGCCATCCCGTACATGTCTTCTGGAAAAGCAACTATCAAAATAATCCTGATCCGTCATAAAATGCTGCTCACAAATAATCTTTACCCTCCAAATTCTATTTTTAATCTCAAAATTAATTCAGTTCCATTTTTGTTATAAGGCATACCTCCGAATTATAATGCTTGACCGCGATTTACGCAAGCGAATGCGAGCACGAGCTGCGCATCGCCCCGTATAGTTGAACCAAACAAAATCACAATATTTACAACTTACACAGCGCTCGGCTTGTCCCATACTTAATGTGTCGGTAAACAAGAACTAAGAATCTACATTACCAAACAAACAAATATCTACAAAAATATGTCCCATAATACCATAGCTGATTTAATAAATAAGTAAATAAATTCATATGTACTCAATCCTTTAAAACAGCGTCAGGAAAACATCTGCAGCCATCACTCCTTTAAGATGCTTAGCTCGTCATCGACATCTTCTGGAAAATGTCCTGCTGGTTCCAAGATCCGGTCTCGTTCCTAGACGTCATCTCGTGCTGAATTAAATAAAGTTTGTCAGATACACTCACGATATATTTCCTATTAAATTCACCGATCAAGTACTAAATTCCTTGACAGTCTATTGGTGAATTATTTCGATGAACTGGTCCTATCTGGTAGTACTGGGACTACAAATAAATCACTGAAGTTACACTTATAACTTGACGAAAATGTTCCATGTTCAAATACATTAAAATATGCAGAGTATGCCTCGTGTCCTCGGACACCTGAGTAACGGCCTTACTTCCTCAAAAGCTCAAATAAAAGTCAATGTTACGTCCTCAGACGCACAAATGAAAGTCAACGTTGCGTCCTCAGACGCACAAATAAAAGTCATCTCTCGAAGCTTCCTGGATCATTATAAATGAAACTGGCTAGGGTAGGTGTGGAAGGGGATTTATGGAAAAATATTCCATAATAATTATCAGACTAGCATGCGATCGGTATCAATGAGTTCGTAGCAGTGTGGAGGTTACGATTATGCTGTAGCCGGCTCGAATCGATCGTGGAATTAATCCGTAGATAACTCCCGCGTTAATTTACCAGGGTGCGTTACCAAGCCGAGTTGCCGCTAAAACTGGGCGTCTTGATATTATTGGTTCAGACTCTTGTAGATATTTGCGCGCTTTTACTTGTATTTCTGCCACAGGGAGTGGTTAACATGAAGATTGACCAATTACATCGTAGCATTCGATTTTCTTCTTGGCGCCAACACTCATAGCAACAGGCCATAGTGTGCGTACCCAAGCCATCTCCGCGCTAAAAGTTGCACCTGTCCTATGTGTCATGAATATTATGCTACTTCCTAAAATACCACAGGAGCTTAAACCATTGTGTCTTCTCGGCCACTGATTTCTCAATATTTCCCAACACCGTCTGGCTCTCATATCTGCTGTCTGTAGAAATGTATCAAAAGATGATGAATAATTTATTAGAATCCTTTATACAGCCTGTGGATAAAATTGATGATTGCCTGACTGCGCAGCTCAGCGGTTACGTTCCCACCTGCTGATTCCAAGGTTGCAGGATCGAATCCTGGTGCTGTCAGCAGGCATATAAAGGCGCGAAAATACGAGAGAGCCGTGTCAGTATATTTACTGGCACGTTAAAGATCCCCTTCGGGGCAACATTCCGGCACCTCGGCGCGTCTTAAAGCCACAGTACCCGTAGTTAAAAGGGACGAGAAAGCAATAACATTTTCATTTATTTTTAATTCATATGTTCATTCATTCACTCATTTATTTTTAAATTAGGGGTGTGTTCCCTGGTGGCGTAAAATAAATAAAATAAAGTAAATAAATTATTATACATAACAATTCAATGCAATTAAACTGGAGTATTTCCACAAATCGTCAGTCTTTTCTTAAACACACCTATATGTTTGGCAGGTAGAGAGAGTTCCAGTTATCATTGGCACAGTTAACGAAAGAATATTTACCGTAATTTGCACGCTGTGGTCGGCCCTTAACTTTGAAAGGATGATTGAATGGGCATAAAAGATATCTTCTCACACTTGCTATCCTCGAAAATATTACATATATTAAGTATACACTTTTATAGAAAGCTTTTCAGTCGGTCAAAAAAAATTGTGCCCAATTACATTAGCTGGGGCAACTAGCATTTAGACATCCTAACCTGTTGTTGTTGTTTTAAGGGGCGGAACTACAAGGTAATCTGCCCACCCAACCTGAAAAAATAATGACATCAAATATGTATCTCAAAATTACACAGAGGTATATAATTGGAGTACATGTTTCGATCGTCACGCGATCATCATCACATCTTACTTAGATAAGGTACGATGGTTATGTATTACACTTACGCACTAATACTATACAATCTTTAAAGTTTGCAATAATTTGTGTAACGTGTCAAACCTACTTACATATATTATTGCTCAGTTGGTCTGCAGCACTTCTATAGCTGTAGCGTTATTATTAATGTAGTTTAAGTGTGTCCACCTGTGATTCATTGACTTATTATTGTGAAGAACGTCAGGTATGAAAGTTGTCTGAACTATTTACTTGAGTCTGGTTGGCTGGTTCTTAAGTTTAGGGGCTGCGACAACGCGGTCATGTAGCCCCGTGTACTTTGGGGGTGTGTAGAATCTGTCTGATAACCGGTGTTAATTGTGATGACAGTATCAGTGTGTGTTATCTGTTTTTTTAATTTTAAGTACTGTGCCCATTTAGCAAGAAATATGCCAATCACAGTATACCAGCGTAGCTCAATTCGGGATTTCGGGGCAGCGGTAAGTTCCCCCACTCTGTGACTCACGTATTTTGGATTAATTAGAGGATACACTTGCAAAAATAACAACAAAATCAACTCCTATTTAAACACATTTAATTAATAAAATTAATGGCGCTACAAACATTTTTACAATTTAATTACTGACCCAACAATCAACTGCTTGTTCCAAATGAACAAGGGATCACAAATATAAACAAATATTGTATTCAAAACCTGTGGTTTCCACATAAACCAACAATTCTTACTTAGTCTCACTTCCATAAAGCACTAACATTAAGTTTACATAACTCCGAGCTCTTTGGCTCCATGCATTTACATTATTAAGGTGTCATTCTTGTACACCTCAAACACTATCCTTTATATTTTCTTATTTCTCAAAAACAAATATATAATTATACTTAAAAATCTAGGTTAATTATCTAACTCAATATTTTGGGCATGTCCACACATTCAGTTGTTATCATCTCTCTTTATTTTACAAACATATTAAGGTAATCAGAAAATCAATTGTGTACTCCAGAGCGTGAAGGTACTTGACACAGTCAAAAAACTATAGTTACTCCCGAACTCAGTTGCCTTCAATCAACTCGTGGAATCCCACGTCCTTACATCATTACAATAGGGATTGTTATTTATCTCTTATGTCTTAATAGACCATTATCATATAAGAAACTACGATCTGAACCGGCAAACGAAATATCCATCTTTAAGGACCTCGGTTCAACGCCCGGGTCGTTAACAACTTTAAACACTCCTGGTGTATTCATTTCTCTTTACAACAGCTTACGAGACGGTCTCTGCTCCTTCTCGCTTTAAGAGAGCTAGACTCTACTACTTGGGGTGCGATTTATGACACGTTAGGGTGACGGCGACTCCCTGTCTGACCCAACGTTAGTAGCTTATTTCCAAGGCTTTCAAAACAAACTTTCCCATTATATCCAGTTCTGGGGAGACCGGGCTTTACTGTACCGTAACATTCAAACAACTATTCTTTGGTTCACAGACCATTTTCGTATCCTTGGCATTTATTAATTATGAGAGGGTCCTCATTGATTGGGAAGATTAATATACATACGACGACGGAGAATTAAAGGGGCTTTTATCATAAGAAGATCCTGCATTCGAATCTCTTCATGTGCCTCGGGAACCAATCCCTTACAGAGGACTTATACAAAATGCGATTTAGAGTCGGCCGTGGCCCATATGACATACGCTCAATAATACCATATATTAGCTCCCTTTTTAAATACATACACAATGCCTCGTGATACTATGTCACAAATAGAGGACTTATACAATTATCAATTCACTGCAATCAACTACCCTCCATAAGTAATGTACCAAGTATTTCAACCACTACGCGTTCCTAGCGTGACACTTTAATATTATATTTGCGCTCATTATGCGCTATGCATTATTTAAGCCGAAAATGTCTTCCCAAGAACTGATAAATCTCTTTAGTAATAATTCATATTATTTTAATTCACATATTAATCTTTCCGTTGTCGATAAATCGCTCCCTGTTTTAAAATATTCCATTGAACCTCATCTCTTACACATACGTTAAGGCTTAACGTTCTTATATTCATATCAATTTATTTGATTTTTATTTAACATTTCCATATTTAATTATTATCTTTATTCTTTATATAAGCTCAAAAGCTATTTCTTTCATATCTCAACTTTACTTTATTTCAATATCTTTCATGATAATTAATGATATTTCGCTTGCTCTTATGACATTTGTTAAATACATTAACCCTTTATTCACATATTTCCTCTACGGGATTTATTCTTTACATAATTATTTATAATTTCTCAATTTATTTTATTATTGTTCAGACCGTGTTCTTGATTATTCCGTATTTATTTATTTAAACACATCCCTCTCACTCAAAAACTCCGGGGGGTTTGTACACAATCAATTTCTGACACCAAAATAAAATGAATTTAGTACTCACATGTTTCCAGATCATCCCATGATCTTTAATCTGGTGCGGTGCTTCATTTTTTGGGCCCACTTTGAACTTTTTACTCCATATTAAAGGAATTCATCTTACTTAAAAACACTTTTTGATATACATTAAAAACACTTAACATTGACGACATTTTTATATACTGATGTGTTCCCTTGGAACACATAATAAACACTAAAAATATTAATTTAACACACAATCTTGATTATTTTACACTTCACAATTCTCGATCACTAGGCCGTATTTTTCAGCCTATCACACGTGATCTTCTTAAATTCCCGTTTCCAAGGGTGAAATTTATTCGATGTCGGCTTCCTATCCTGCAGAATGCGAAAGTCTCGAAACATCTACTGTTCCCTGGAGTCCAATTCTGCTACTCCTATCCTGGATAACCGGCTATTTATCTAGCCTGAACGGCTTCTTTGTAGATCTGTCTATCGATCCTAACGAAAGTCTATACGGATCGAGGTCTCCTCTAAGACCTATAGATTCAGTTTATAGCAGCTAGCACTTCTCAATTCTAGTATTTTTAGAATAGTTCGCCTGCTTTCTGGAGATAATGTTTATAGTCTCCTATCGTCTTTATTTGAACTGTTTTATTATTCTGTTCTTCCCTTTTAGGTTTCTTTAATTTAAATAACAGTTTATCTGTCTGGTACGATACTTCCGTACGTTATGATCTATTCGTTCGTACATTTAACGACCTATCGCCTTTAAGTCCGATGTTCGCGGCCTGCTCTGACTATATCTTACGAATTTTCACTTTAACTTGTATACAGTCGGGCCTAAATCCTATAATTAGGATTTTCCTAATATTTCACTACGGCGATACTTTAAAATTTCGTCTTGACCACTCCTATGGAGGCAAGCAAGTCGTTAATACTGCGACGCCTGTGGCTATCGGATCTTACTTCTGCGGTGTAACACAGCGTTTCTCCCCTCACGGAGTACTGGTAGCTGTTTTCGATGTAACGCAGAGTTACGCCCCTCACGGACTGTCGGAATGACTACTTCTACGTCGTGGTGCAGCACTTCCCCTCACGGAATGCTCGTATGACTGCATGATTGGCTTGGAAACGCCCGAAGCCTTATACTGTTTTACTACAAAAAAAATAAAACTCTAGCCTTTTCTGTGGTCAACTTCTAAAATAATGGTGCCACAAATATAAAACTTATACCTTCCGAAAGCTCGTCTTCTCAATGTCACATGATCTTATTGCACCTAAGAATCGATCGTACAATTCGGAGATATTAATTAATTTCTCGTCCTCAATTGTGTGGGTGTTGCATTCCTTTTGCTCTCTCCCCTCCACAGAGGCTTAGGTAATTCCCCAATGACGTCGTCTTACGTCGGCAGTTTTTTTCTGCACAATATTTAAATGGTTTCTCTTTACTGAAAAATCTCTCATTCAAAATGATTCACTGTACTGTACTTGTTTACTCATTATTATGCTCGTAAACGTGTTAATTTTAATTATTCCTCTTCTGGTGCATAAGCGGCGTTGTCAATTTCCAGCAACGTCAGCTTGAATTCCGATTCAGGCTTCCTTGTCTATCACGGTGGAAATTTCCATTCAGTTATTAATACTCGTGACCAGCCCTCTCTTGAATGTCGAGTGGGGTGATCTCATCTAAGGAACATCTGTCCCTAGTCGCTTGCACAATGTTAAGCTATAATCCTGGCTTAAAATCTCTCTCCGTTCCTTTAGGAAACTGTACGTTTCTTTCATTTCTTCCTTAAGGACATGGGTTCGACCTTCATGGACCCTATGGCCCATGGGTTCAGTACCGACTGCAAGTTAAAATTTTTCTAATAGTTCCTACTTTTGCCACCAAGCGCCACCGTCATTGACTACTAGGCCAAGTTCAGAACTTAGCTACTAGACGCCACCTCAGTCGGATCTTGTCAACGAACGTAGAAACCTAAGAACGTTGTTTAAATTCTTAACCTATCCAATTTAGCTTCACACAGGTGTAATTAGTGGAAGGTTCTTTAAAATGCCATAAATCTATGACATGGGACCGCCGGCTTTACTTCCCCTCCGAACGAAGGCATACTGAGGGATTTTTAGCGCTCTTAAAAAATCCGACGGCTTCGGCCGGGTTTGAACCCGCTATCTTGGGCATAGAAGCTCAGCATGCTACCGACTACGCCACCGAAGCCGCCAAATTACTTGAGACTGTTTTCTGTATTTTAAACGTTCCTGTGTAAACTGGTGGCCTATTATATGCAATTGTAGACATTACACAAATGATACAATACACTAGAGTTGAATAACGTTATATGAACTTAGCTGGTATTTGAATCCTTCACAGCAACCGTTGTCACAAACTACCCAACTCCGACTATATTAATAATAAGTGCTTCAGACCAACTGAGCAATAATATCTGTTAGTACGTTTGACACGTTACACAAGGCATTATATACTTTTGTAATTTAAAGATTGAATATTATTTGTACATAAGTGTAATGCATAACCATTTTACTTAGCTTGGTTGGTTCCTCGGTATAAGGGCTGCGACAACGTGGTCATGTCGCCCCGTGTACTTTGGGTGTGAGTAGAATTTGTCCGATAACCGGTGTTAATTGGGATGGTTGCATTAGTGTGTGCTATCTGTAATTCAGATAAGGACTGCAGACGATCAATTTCAAGTAGTTCCTACTTTTACTACCAAATTCTACCTTCAACGACACCTAGCTGTGAACTTGGCTACTAGATGACACCACAACCGACACCTGGCGACGCACGTTGGAACTTAATAGAGCGTTAATCAAATCTAGCCTACAAATTTAGCTGCACACAATTGTAGTTAGTGGAAGTTTCTTTTACATGCCATAAAGCTATGACATGGGCCTGCCGGCTTCACTTCCCCTCCGAAGGAAATCATACTGAAGGGTTTTTAATTCTCTTAAAAATCAGACGACTTCGGACGGGTTTGAACCGGCAATCTTGGCCATAGAAGCTCAGCATGCTACTAACTACGCCACCGAAGCCGCCTATTGTGCCTTATCTTTGTAAGCCTAAGTGAGCAGGACCTGATGATGATTGAGAGATGAACGAAACATGCCATCCTATTAAATACCCCCCTCCCCCCTTCGTTTAAATAACAAGTAGATCCGTGACGAACTAAAGACCCCACTTTTCTTAAAATGTAATATTCATGGCAATCAATATACCTACCTAGAATAAAGATGAAATCAAGTTGGTATTACTAACATTTCTAATTATGGCAGTTTGAAATACACCTGAAATAGTGTAGCCTAATAGTGTAACTTACTACAGTTGGCAGCCCTCGTGACTCTGAATATATTGTTAGTTCCATCTCTAAAGGTATACAGAGCACATACAAGATTTGGTTGAAGTCTAATGGATAGTATGGACGTTACAAGGCGTTTGATATTGGATTTATCAGTGCGCGTAAAATCATGTTGGGAGAATGTCATGTATGTGATGCTCATAATTTATCTGAAATATTACGATCTATCATAGTGCCAATTGTGTATAAAATCCATTTTTTAGTCTAGGAGATATATGTAATGAAACATTAAAACTATCAGAAAGCTTAGAGTCATGTTGGCAGCACTGAGGTATATTAGTAACTCTAAATTAATCTGGAAGGTCAAGTACTGTACTATAGGTGTGCAAAATTTAGAGCTGATGACATGCATACTTTCTGATATATTGATATTAGGAATAAACAAATAGAGAGAGTATTTATTAACAGTGGGCAGTCCTGCTAGTTCTTACGAATACGTATAGTCATAACTGTTATCGTACACAAAGCACATACGAAATTTGGTTGAAATCCATTTGTTAGTATAGATGTTATATGCATTTAAATACTGGACTTATCAGCTGGCTTAGAATCGTGTTGGCAGCACTGATGTATATAAGTTACATAAAACTAAAGTAGAATGTCAGGTATTATACGTGTGCAAAGTTTAGAGCTGTTGGCTTGCATACTTTCCGATATAATGATATTAGGGTTAAAACATAGAGGGAGGATTTATTAACAGTTGGCAGCTCTGATGGCTCATTAGAATACGCATAGTCATATCTGTTGTAGTACGCATATAACATACGAAATTTGGTTGAATTCCAATCGATAGAACAAAAGTTACATACATTTAGAAATTGAACTTATCGGCAGGCTTAGAATCATGTTGGCAACACTAGCATGCATGGACTTCTGAAAATTAATCTGGAATGTTATAATCTATATGTGTGCTAATTTTGGAATAGTTCGCATGCATAACTTCGGAGAAATCCAACATAGAGCTCAAATTTTAATTGCAGATTTTTCAGCAGTTGGTAGTACTGACGTCAATTTTGAATATGGCCGTGAGATATTCAGGTATAGATCTTTACTCGCCAAATTTTGTTTTGATAGCTGCAGCCGTTTATGAGTTGATAGGGGACACACACACACAGACAGACAGACAGACTGACAGAAGGACTGACAGACAGACATACATTTTCCCGGATCGATCTCATAAGTCTATTTTTACCTCATTTTTGCAAAATGAGAAAAGTAGGCTAAAAATATGTTATTTTAGTGATAGTCTAAATAGCTCATGTAATATTCCTTTCAGATTAGAGCATTTATATACTTGTATTCCCGCCCAATATAATTGTGCACTATTTCTGTGGACCGACTGGAAAGCTTTCTATAATATACCGAGGCAACACTCAAAAATGCTTCTATCACTTCAATAATTACACACTGATGTATGTTGTTGTTGTTGATTCATTTAGGGTCTTTGCGACATCGTGCTCATGTAGCCCCATGTACTTGGGAGCGTGTCTGATAACCTGTGTTATTGTGATAGCTGTATTAGTGTGTGCTGGTGTAATTCAGATCAGGATTAGGAAGGAGACGGCCGTGGCCTTAATGTAGGAACCATCCCGGTATTCCCCTAAAGTAGAAGTGGGAACCCACGGAAAAACACTTCCAGGATGGCTGAGATAGGAATCGAACCCACCTCTTATCAGTTTCACCTCACTAGACTGAGTGTACCCCGTTCCATTTCTCAGACTATATTTAAATTTCTTGTCAGGATCGGTAATCGAACCCGGGCCTCCACGGTGAGCAAGAGTGCTAGCCACTGCACAACGAGGCAAACATACAGGGTCATCGAAAAATAACCCCAACATTTCAAAAAATTATAGCACCGAAACCCTTCATGTTAAACGTGTAATTCTTTCACTGAACGCCAGCTGGTTAAAGTAAGTTTTGTTTTGGAGGGGACGTGACCTTGCTATGCGCACACTAGGTGCGCAGTAGCCAAAGTCGGCCGGGGGCGCGCGTGCCAATGAAGTCCCGACCTCACCCCTTTGGATTTTTTTCTGGGGGTACATTAAAAACATTGTGTATGAAGAAAAAATTCGGGATTTGGAGCACCTGCGGGAGCGAATTTCTGCCGCCATCTTGACAGTTACTCCTGAAATGATTGCACGTACCAATCCAGCCATTGGGAAAGCGTGCGTTCAATGCTGATGTTGGTGGTCGGCCTGGCCTAGATTTTTTCTCTACAGTCCCTGTTTCCTTAAACTGATTAAACCATCGAATTACAGCCTATTAATCAGGTGCAGTTTGTCGGGCGGTGCAGTCATTGGTGCACGCGCCCCCGGCCGACCTTGGCTACTGTGCATCTAGTGTGCGCATAGCAAGGTCACGTGCCCTCCAAAACAAAACTTACTTTAACCAGCTGGCGTCCAGTGAAAAAATTACACGTTTAATATAAAGGGTTTCGGTGCTATAATTTTTTGAAATGTTGGCATCATTTTTCGATGAACCTGTACTTATACAGTACACCTAACTAATCCATTTACAACTTTCCAGATTAGCAGGCGTAGGCTAATTAGGTCAATTTTACACCCCGACCAACTTGACTGTCGGCTTCGGTGGAGTAGCTGTAGCATGGTGAGCTTCTATGCCAAGGTCGCGAGTTCAAACTTGGCTGAAGTGGTCGGAGGGGAAGTAAAGCCGGCGGGTCCATGTCAAAGGTTTATGGCATGTAAAATAACCTTCCACTAACTAAACTTATGTGAAGCAAAATTTGTAGGTTAGGTTAGATTAATGCTCTTAAGTTCCAGCGTTCGTCACCGGGCGCTGGTTGCCATGGCATCTGGTAGTAGCCAAGTTCACAGCTAGGTGTCGTGGACGGTAGCATTTGGTAGCGAAAGTAGGAACTACTTGAAATTATCGTCTGTAATCCTTACTTGGATTAAAAACAGATAACGCACACTAATACAGTCATCACAATTAACACCGGTTATCAGACAGATTCTACACACACCCAAAGTGTACATGGGGCTACATGACCGCGTTGTCGCAGCCTCTAAACTAAGGAACCAACTAACCAACCATGTTCACTGACTGAAAATGATTTTTGTTGTTTAGATTATGAATACAGCACTGACAAATGGCCTCCATAATGTATACTACCCTACCAGGGAGTTGTTACCGCTAGACGTGGAGCAGGCCTGTAGTGTATACATAACGTCATCTCTCCTCGTTATGGCTGCAGCGAGCGGTTGCGGAGCAAGAGGGGGAATGCATGTACAGTCATACAATGAGAACACACCGCACAGCGCACGACCCAGCATGAATCATGCACACAAATGACACGCGATGAGGTTTCGCTGGCGACAACTGCACGTCTATCGCAGGTGTGTGGCTGGACGGAGCACATTAGTTCCGATTTCCGCCACCGGTAACAATTCGCTGGTAGGCTAGTATATAGGAGAGCCTGGATGTGCTACAATCTTTCAGTTGGTTGGTTTACAGCACACTATTATTATTTGTTGTTGTTGTTGGTGATGATTCATTTAAAAGCATTGTGACATTGTAGTCATGTATCCTCTGTAGTTGGAACTGTGTGAAATATGTTTGATAACCTGTGTCATTGTGTGTATTTGTAATTGAAGTGAGGATTTGGAAGGAGGCGGCTGTGGTCTTAATTTAGGGACCATCCCGGCATTTATCTGGAGCAGAAGTACAAAAATACGGAATACCACTTCTAGATTGACTGAGGAGAGAATGAAACCCACCCCACTTCAGATTTTCTTCACGATATTCAGTGTACCCCGTTCCATCCCTCAGATCAGAATAACATCTGAAAACGTTTTCCATCTTATTATACGAGTATATAATACCAAATGGGTCATTTGCCCCGTACAAACTACTTATAAGAAGTGTCCCGCATGTAATAGTGATGAACGGGAAGTCTAAAACCTGGATATCTAAGGGGTCACCCTGCATGCAAGCAGGTTACGTCAGAATGCCAAGAGGTAGCAACCGGGTGACCCCTCGTTGCATGTTCCTTAACGCTTCCGTCTAATGCACCCCATTGCGTTATGAACTCTCGCTGGCGAGCGCAGAACAATAGGCTGTACCAATACAGCAGCATTAAAGTTGCTGTCATCATATCGGCAAGGGCTGAGATTTTCACCGACGGCGACACATAATACATGTATTTAAGATGTCAGAATCCGGTAACAATCTCACCAAAGCTAGAACATTATTATGCGCAGGAGTTTCCAAATATATGTCTGCCTTCAGTATAGGCTATGTATTTCGCCAAACAGAGCTATTAGTGGATTGTCAAGTAGTCACATCTAGACCCGCCTGCAATAATGCTGATGTTGTGTAGACTATACATCAGTAATGTGATCGAAACCTTCACACGATACGTTGAATTACACCGTGCTGTGATAACAAAATAACAATAACGATGACGATAATACCTAATAACAATCCTGCCACAGTACGTGTGTGCTAATTGTTGCACAACATCCGACATACTGTGTAGCACGTTGTAGTGCTCCTTTGCACTCAGCGATTTCCGTAATAAACAGGAAAATCAGGGAAAGCAGCAAGTATCAATGGGGTCTAACCATAATTCCTGTTCCACTGTGGTCCAGCTACTATCAGATGGCTGACTAGTTTCTTCTCCAACATCTTAGAAACAGGTAATTTACCACCCATTTTTAAGAAAACCAAGATCATCGCTATACTTAAACCTAACAAAGATCCTTCAAAAGTTGAAAACTATCGTCCCCTTGCACTCCTTAGTGTCAGACTGAAGCTCCTGGATAGGTTAATTCATAACAGGATATCATCAGCTATCAACAAGGTTGTTCCCATAGAGCAAGCTGGCCATAGACCAGGAAGCTAGCAGTAGCAACTCATATTGAAAATGGTTTTGAGAAGAAGATGATATGTATGGGTGTCTTTCTACGCTAACTGCTGCCTATGATACCGTCTGGCGAGAAAAATTGCTACTAAAATGTATTAGTGTCCTACCTGTCGAAAGTTAATCATGATAATAGGCAACATGCTGAATAATAGGTACTTCCAAGTGTTTTGTGAGGCCTCTGAAAGTACGGTACATAATATAAATGATGGGATCCCTCACGGTTCTGTGTTGACCCCACTTCTTTTTTATCTACAGTATACACCTATGATCTACCAGAAACGAAATCCATAAAATTTATATTATACTGATGATATTGCCTTGTTAGCCCAGGGTGTAAGCTTCCCTGAAGTTAAAGCAACATTAACATAACATCAGAAGAGACTGACAGAAATCTTCAATCTTAACTCTCTGCGGTCAAATTCTCAAAAGACGGTTGTATTAACCTTCCATCTTCGGAACAAGTATGCAAATTGTAAACCGACAGTTCACTTGCAAGACCAAATTCTTCATCATAGAAGCAATCCTAAATACCTTGGTGAGACTCGGGATAGATCATTGACGTGCAAAACCCATCTCAAGAACACGACAGCTAAAATCAAAACCCGGAACAACATACTTCAGAAGTTAACTCGAATCACCAAAATACTTGTCACACAGCTCAATCAAATAATGCGTCTCATCGCAGGATGCATTCGTTCTACGAATACTCAATGGTTACCGGTTCTAAGTAACATTCCCCCACCACATTTAAGAAGAAGTCAGTCGTTGCTGAACACCTACAAAATAATCAACACGAATCCACTATTACCAATACATGCAGAACTTCCAGTTCTTTCAGCTCATTGATTAAAGTCCAGACACCCGTCGTGGCGAACAGCAGATAGCCTGCTGACTAACAACTTCAATATCAAAGTTTCCTGGATTAATCAATGGCAGAAACAAACTTCCCTGGCACGCCATGGATTAATTATTAATACCTGGGAAAGACCTGCAGGGTTTCACTTTATCTAGGCGTCACTGGGGCTTGTTGAACCGGTTTAGAACTGGCCAGGGCAGGTGTGGAGGTATACTACATCAATAGGGTTCGAAGTCCTCTCCAAATTGCGATGTGAAGAAAAGAAGCAGACTAAAGATCACGAAACTCTTGATTGTCCCCTCAAGAGCCTTCAGTGCTACACTGGAAGATCTACACTGGCTACCTCAAGAGGCTGTTGGCTGGCTTCTCCACTTGCATCTGTAGCTGTAAATTAATCATTTCAGACTACGAACTTGAGATTATTTATTACTGTATATATTTGTAAATAGCTATGCGAGCTCATACTTACAGCTAATACTGACTTCAAACAACTTGTACAAGATCTGCATGAGAAGAAAAACAACATCCGGAGGAAATCTATGCAACATCTGCTATGCAAGACAGGACCTGGATGGAAGCTAACCATGAAATGCGACACGTGATGACGAGACTGGCTATCCATGGTTTTCAAAACAAGGTGTGCAGCAACAAATTATTTCACGAACCAAATGACCATTATTTGTGTGAGCTGTGTTTGGAATTTTGTTACAGGTACCATATTATTAAATGCAATAATAGGCAGAAACCCATCGTAGCTTATAGCAAAGACAAGTAATGTGAATGTAATGTAATGTGAATGTAATCATTTGCACGGCGAGTGTGCGTTTCCAATAAATAAAATACAGTATGTATCACTTCATCATACAATAAATAAATAAATAAATAAATTTGTAAATGCACCAAAGATGCAGAAAAGAAACATGAATAACACATAAATGTTAAAGTTACATACTCGTATACAGAAATTCCACTCTATCTGAGTGGCCGTCCGGTTGTTATGCCTTCGTATTCTGACGTAATATGCCAGTATGCAGTGTGACCCCTGTGGAATTCAGTTGCCAGACATCCCATACAGCAGTAGTGTATGCGGAACACTTATAGGTAGATTGCACGGGGCAAATGAGCCACCAGGTATGTTGAATAGTTAACAGTGAAGTTCTCTTCATCGGCACTCATTTTGAAACTGAAGTCATTTTTAATTTATATCTCTGGATAAAATATTTAGTGCCATTCATTATTGTTGAAATCATTTCAGCTGGATATTCGTGGATAATCGTTTGTTTATCATGGAACGGTACGGCATGTTCATAACTGGGGTTGGCGTGGTTATCTGCTTCATCCATCACTGTTATATCGTATTGTATAGCTATCAGATATGTTCTCCTGTTTCCTGTGCCGTCCGCTCTTTTGTCCGCCACGCTGGGAGCAACGATTACAGAAACAAATAGTACACAATACTGGCTTCGTGGGCGTAGTGCTATGCACAAGATCGCGGGTTCAAACCCGGCCGAAGTAGTCGAATTTTTAAGAGGGTTAAAATCCTTCAGTATGCCTTCCTTCGGAGGGCAAGTAATGCCATTGGCCCTTGTCATAGATTTATGGCATGTAAAAGAACCTATCACTAAAATTGGTAGTGTGTAGCCAACTGTATAGGTTATTTGGTTTTAAACGGTCTATCGAGTGCAACGTTCGCCAATGGGTGTAAGTGACAGTGGCATCTGGTATCCGAAGTTGGAACTACAAAACTTGAAATTGAACTTAAAGTTACAGTACCCTGCTACGGCTATTGGAGGCAATTCATATATAACAGTTGCCATAGCACTATGTCGGTGATTACCATTGTGAGCTAAACGCTCGCTTAAAAAGTGAGAATGTTAGGCTACTTAATCACTTTGGATCGAGATGCTGTGCAGGGTTGAAGCTGCCTACTGCGTGGAAAGAAACACTCAATATATCTAGTTGAGAGGATTAATAAATGCTTACATATATGACTGTGACGTTCTCCGTTATTGAGAAAATCTCTGTTTTTAAGACATATAAATGGCAACGCCAATGTTATCGCCAACCACTTCGGAAGCTCAATCACTTGTGGTTTGCAAGCCACCCAGACACTCTTCTGGCCGGTACACCTGTACTTCAAGGCCAAGCACATGCCTCATGTGCAAACAATAACATATTGCACAGTTACCGGCAGTTAGCTCTGCATTTCTCCATCCCGGTATACTACTGCAGCGTAAAACATTTGCCATCCTGAGCGTGTGTGTGTCTGATTGTGAGAACCTATTGTCACGCGCGTTAATGTTCTTATATAGGGAAGTATTTGGCCCGTTCCCCGCACCGCTTTACACCCCTCTCTTGCCACTGAGCTCTCAAGGTCAAGTGTAGATCTAGACGCCGGTACCTCTAATTGTATCTACTCGACATTTTCCTGCTGTGATTGCCGGGATATGAACCTCGGATACCCAGTGCAGTCGTAGAATACAACTTGGGCCTCTCGGCTATGCTGCTGTGTCATACAGACAGTCTCATGGCGTCATGAGGCACCCTCTGCGGTGACAACTCTCTAATGATATGCAAAGTGTAACAAACTCAATTACTCGAAGGAGTCAGCTCCTCTAACTTCTCAAGGAGGGTGCTATTTCACTCCCACGTGCTTATCAACCAGGAGCAGTGACCTCGACACCAATGTGGACAGCATTGGCAACTTTTGACCAGTTGTATGACCGGAGCAAGGGGAGGGTCACAGTGCATGCTGGGAATATGAACTCAAGACTATAAGGGCTCGCAACTTGTAGGACGTGGTTTCGCCCCAGCTGAGTGCAGCATTGCTTCCATTTACTTGTGTCGGGCACCTCACTTTCATCTTGCCTGACGACCTCCCTTGGTCAACTCTTGTTCCCTTCCGACTCCGAAGGTACTGGATATTCAAAACCTAGGGTGACCTTTTTGGACCCTGTCCTTATGTGCTATCTAGTTCCTACTGGTAAATCGGACATACAATCGGCAGTGTCATCTACCACACAACCAGCACTAATACGTTTGTTAACTTCACAATACCAACATACGCTGATTGGTACCTTTCATACGTGGATTTTTATGACGAAATATGCCCGAAGATCAGTTAATCTTATTCTTCTTAAATTTGCATTTACTGAAATCAAACAAAACGTAGCCTTTCCAGGCAAATTGTTAATTAAATTAATTTGAGCTCTTGATAAATTGGTTCATATTAATTTCTTAAAATAAAGATGTCACTGGCGGCTTCAATGGCGTGGTTGGTAGAATGCTGAGCTTCTATGCCCAAGATCGAGGGTTCAAACCCAGCCAAAGTAGAAGGATTTTAAGAGCGTTAAAAATTCCTCAGTATGCCTTCCTTCGGAGGAGTAGTAAAGCCGGCGGTCCCATGTCATATATTTATGGCATGAAAAAGAACCTTCCACTAACTACACTTGTGGAAGCTAAAATTTGTAGGTTAGTTTGATAACGCTATATTAGTTCCAATGTTCGCCGCCAGGTGCTGACTGCGATTGCATTTAGTAGTCACGTCCACAGCTAGGTGTCGTGGATGGTAGCTTTTGGTAGCAAATGTAGGAACTACTTGAAAAAATTAATCGTATGCAGTCCTTCCACTTGAATCACAGATAACACACACTAATACAGCCATCACTATTAACACCGGTTATCAGTCAAATGCCACACACACCCCAAATACACGGGGCTACATGACCGCGTTGTCGCAGCCCCGAAACTAAGCAACCAACCAACCAAAAATGTTATCGCATGTAATCAATTACAACATTTAGAGAAAACGAAAAAAATTAATCATTGTATTCTTCGTCAACTACACGTGAAGTAAACTTTATCCACAAATATTTCAATTACTCTAAATATTACGTAGTGATTGATTAAAAAGAGAATTATTTCATACAAGCAAACACAAGGATTATTTTACCCATAAAGCTAGCGCTCTTAACAATAGTAGGTCTATATTTTCTCTCTTGCAAGCGCGAGGTATAAATATTAGTCTTTTCCCTGGTGTTAAGATATTTTTATCAACTTCAATACTCGTTTCCAAAATTAAAGTAGGGGTTGGTATTTACAATGCAAGTTATAGTCGCAAGTGCGGAGAATCCTTCCTGTTTATTTCGCTCAAAATTATTAGAGAAAAGGAAAAACGAGCCGTACAGTCGTCGCATATGATGTGTAACATCTGACATCTTATTCGAATAATTCCATATTACTTGCATTTTGTTTGGAATGAACTCATAGTGCTACCTTGTGCCAGCAAACATGAAGGATTCCTTCGTGTTATTACCATCGGTTAGTTCTCATTACTATTATTTCTGCAATAACCACTTGTAAAACTCCAGTGACAAATCCTTTCAGCAAATATGATATAATAGTGCTGTATTTTGGCCGACAGTACCTCGAGTGCTTACATTAAATAAGAATACAGCAAAAGTAGTAAGATTTAATAAATCATAATTGTTTTCAGCAAATATGATATAATGAATATTTTCACACCATAGAACGACAGTTTGAAGATGATTTGTTGTAGGAATATCTGTGGTGGGGCCTCCAAACCTTGAGGTAAACCGTACGCGATTTACATTCCACATAGTCACAGGGCAAATAGTACGTCGTTGTACCGATCTCCGCCACCGCGCGCGCTCCTTGTTTTCGTCCCATGCACTTCCGTCCCATCCACTTCCGTCCCTTTTCAAAAATCACTTCCAAAAAAATGTCCAGCTACCGAGTGCCACAAAATATCCAGATACCGAGTGGAAAGATGTTACACATCAATAAATAAAGAAAGAAAGGGATGGAAGTAGGAAGGAAGGAAGTATGCAGTTTTACGTGACTGTTAATCTCGCGTCATAAGCCTTTTACGTGAAAACCGAACCACAGAATGTAACATTTCACTTCGAATATCTCACATGCATTAACCGGGAATAGAACCTGGTCCACCGTGATGAGTGGTAGCAGCTTGACCATTGCGCCATTATGCCCCCGAGATGGAATGAATGAGTTGTTTTCGGTGTTTCATTTTAGAGGGTTGGACATATACTTGGTGTGTAGAATTTGTGTGTATGTGGTGTATGTAATAGTGTGTGCATTTGTAATTCAGGTAAGGATTGGGAAAGAAGCAGCCGTGGGCTTAAGTTAGAAACCATCCCGGCATTTAGCTGGAGCAGAAATGGGAAACCAAGGAAAACCACTTTAGAATGGCTGAGGTGGGAAGCAAACCCACCTCTTTTCAGATTTGCCTCGTGTGGTTGATTGTACCTAGATCAAAGAAATAAGACAAAGAGTTGGAAGGAAATCATCGTAGACAATTAGAAGGTACCGGTACTACCTTGGCACTTATCTTGAATTGAAAATGAGAAACAATGCAAAATATTTCAGAAATTGTCCATAAAGGGGTTCCAACCAATTTGTCGTCTCTGTCTGGAGATAGCCTAGATCCATGGACCTGTCCATCATGGTAGCTATCGCAGTCGACGGTTAGTACTATCGAAATATTGCCCGAGTAAGGCCAAGAGATACAACAAATCAGATATTCGTACTTGATAGTGGTAGTGTTTGATTTTGAGGCTACGGATCAGTGTACTTATGAGCGTATAGAATTTGTCTAATTATTACGTGTGATCTAGTTCTGGAAATTTAAGAAAGGAATTGTCCCGTGCTTAGCCTCAGGTGAGTGAAAATAAAATCATGTACAGTTAGGACCGAATTCAAATATCGGACCACCAATCCTGCAGGTTCTCATTCCAGTCGTGGAATGTGCCTCAACACAGTCAACTAAATTGGTGGTTAGAAATGCATACCTCATAATTACACGCGTTGGGTTAAAAACCACTCAACATAAGTTAATTCGTTTTCCAAAGGCACAAGCGTTATTTCAGCGCCTTTCCATCTCTATTTCCATGCGCTCTCTCAAAAGATCAGCGAATTCCTATATGTTCGTCGAGGGACATGACGGATACGTCATAACCGTAAATGTTGTAAAACTTTAAATTGATTATAAAGGATTTCTAATAGCAAATATTTACCGAAATTCAGTAATCAGCGTCATTTCCTTAGTTGTCCTTTTACCAAACCTAAGCACAAAATCACTTAAAACATCCAGCTGGGAATTACGAAATATTTAGTAGCTAATTAGAATATTTTTTTCATTCCTTTCAGGATCTTGGGGCATCTTCGTTATCATCCCCGTGTAGCCTACTTGGGTGTATGCTCAATTTGTCTGATAACCTGTGTTTCTGTGATTACTGTAGTAGGGCTTGTAGCTATAATTATTAGGGTCAAGGATGTGCTGTTGCTCTGGAACTTTAAATAAGGCACTATTCCGGAATTTGTCTGGAGAGAGTGTGGAAAAATAAGAGGAAAACCCTCACTCAGATAGTCGCTGACAATGCCGACTTTCGAACTTGTTGCCGGTCTCCTTTGCGATTATGGTGAGCGATTTGACGCGCACAGCTACGCCTCGTAGTGAGAACAAGAAGAAAAAGAAAAATTATGACTTAACGAAAATACACTTAGTAAGAGAAAATCGCTGAAGAAAAACCGCTGATCTGATGTCCAGAAAGGTACCATGTTCACATCATTTAAGCTTAAATTCCTAGAAGTGTTTGTTTCACTTATAATAATATAACACACGAGGTGAATAGTGCCCGGCCCATGTGCTTGCATGTACTTTGGAATAAATGTGTGTCACCCTGTACATTACAGATTCATAATTTGAGACCTGTGGACACGCATCCCACTATTCAGTAACAGTTTTTAATAGGCCATCAGTTGGCTCACAGATTGAATAATTGATTACGGAGTCCTACCTGTGACCTAGATAACGTGCACGTGTTATACTTAAAGTGGGCTCAATCCCAGACTCGTCTCATTACAAATCCTTTCCTCTGTCGCCCCATTCCCTGGCAATATATTACAGCCCCTCCCGTCGCTTCCAGCTTATTCTTTTTTGCGTTATTTCAATTCCTTCACCGCTTACATTTCGTTTTGTTTGTGTAATTCCACAAATCTATTCTCCTTTCTAAAGAGGATGAATAGAAAGATGAATGTGCATATAATTCTGAGTTAATAGGCCTATAGGAGGTTCTAGACTTGGAATATTCATATACGGTACGAGAATTGGAAGGAAATTTCGAATCTAGTAAATTCGAAAGCATTCAATTACGTTTTGTTTCATCACCTTGCTTCAGAATAAGGTATGAGGTGATTAGAATCTCCCGTGGTTTTTAATTTATCTCTCATTTCATTTCATTTCATTCAATATGTTTTCGTCTAAGGTCTGCTTCATCATCGGACTACGGGAGGGTTTTTCTTGTAAATTTATGAATCCATTCTTTCAGTGTGGCCTATATAAACTATCAGTTGTAACTCTTCAGTCGGTCAACACTAATTTGCCCTATGACTGGGAGGGGTCCGATGTATATAATATATGAATAATAAATAAATAACAAGTAACACACACGGGAAAAAAATACAATTGCCCCAGTATAAGAGTGAACATAACTAATACATGTATTTTTTCCCATGAGAGTCATTTATTTATTATTCAGTTACGTGAAAAACAAGACCCTGAGCACCTTCTGAATTGCAGCAGGTTATCAAGACCATGTGATATGCAGGACTTGATAAAAGGTAATGACTGTGCCATTCTAACAGTTGAACACTGGAGAAATGAAATTTAGTGAAATTTATTTGTATATTTGTATGTGTTTTGGACTTGGATAAATATTCATATAAGGACCTAGTAGAATTAAAAATTACAGAAAATTCACTACTTAATCGGAAAGTTCAAATAATTATTATAGACAAAATATTAGGTTCCAAGACAAATCTTCACTAAATTCCAAACCCATCATCTCGGGAGAAGAGAAAAAAAGAAGATCAGAAAGAATGAGGAGACACTGGGCACCAAGGATAGAACAACACACAGAGAAATGATTGATTCAACGTACCGCAAAGAGGGTGAAACGAATGAAGCCTATATGCATTGTACTCCAGTAGGTCATTGGATCAATTTTTGTTGGCCAATTGAAGAGTTACAATTGACAGGGTGTTTCTTCTCTCACCTTATAATAGCAGTGTCTTTGGTACTCAGCACACATTCTTGCTATGAAAAAAACTGGGAAATATTGTCGGTTATGTGCCCGTTAAACGGCAGGACGAAGTCGTATTAACCACGTGACTTACTCTTCACACTCACATAATTTCGTGGAGACAAAAGTCTTCATATCAAGGGTTCGTATCCCGACGTTATCTGCTTCGGTGGCGTAGTCGGTAGCATGCTGAACTGCTATGCCGAAGATTGCGGGTTCAAACCCGGCAGAAGTCGACGGAATCTGAAGAGCGTTAAACCCCTTCATTATGCCTTCCTTCGCAGGGGAAATAAAGCCGGCGGACCCATGTCATAGAATAATGGCATGTAAAGCAACCTACCGCTATAAATTGGTAGTATGTAGCTAAAATATCCCGACGTTGACGGCAGTCATCCTGAATGTAGGTTTTCCATGGTTTCCCCACACTCTTTCCGGGTAAACGGTGGTATATTATCTTATTTTAAGTCCCATGATGCTTGCCCCAACCCAAAACCTTAAGAATTACAGCTACACACGCTATACGCTATAAGAGTTATCACAGAAATACATTGCACGGGACTGATGATCAAGATGTCCTCAGCCCCCAAGCTGAATTAACAAGAGGTAAATAAAATTCAGTGCTGTGCTCCGAATTCCATTACTTCGCATTACATATACCTCAGCAGCTTCCATATAATCACAGCCATGAATGAAACTCTAGCATTCTTGGCTGTCGCCCCGGAGGTCCAGGTTCGATTCCCGGCTCTGCCAAAAGATTTTATTTCTGGTCTGAGGGTTGGAACGGTTTACACTCAGTCTCATGAGGTAAATCTGCGAAGAAGAGGGCTCGATTTCCAACTCAGCCATCTTGGACGTGGTTTTCCGTGGTTTCCCACTTCTACTCGAGGCAAATGCCGGGATGGCTCCTAACTTAAGGTCAAGGCCACCTCCTTCCCAATCCTCATCTCAATTACAAATACACAAAATAATTCAAAATCACAATAATGCAGGTTATCAGACAAATCCCATGCACACCAAAATACACGAAACTACATAACCACAAAGTTCCTAAATAAAACATAACAACAACATAAATGAGACTGCGATATCGGTTAAAAAAAACTAATTTTATTCTAGTGTGTGCAAACAGAAAAATACAAAAATGCTGCATTCATCAAGAGAGGGTAAACAGACAGAAAGAGCAATGGGACATTTTTATTTTATTTTTCAGAAGGATATCTAAACAATGACTGTTGTTTTGAGGGGCAGATGGCCTCGTAGTTCCACCCCTTAAGACAACAATAACTAACTAACACTGTTGTTTGTACACTGACAGTAAATCTGCCCACGGTGTTACGATTAGCGGTCATCTATTCAGAGGGATAATGCGGTTCCAATGTGCAATGTATTTAGTAACAAGTAGTACCGTGAAGAACTAAGGCCTATTTTCATATATCTTACTTTTGTTAATTGCCTCTATCAACATACAAAATTTCAGTTTGATTGCTGTAATAGATTTGTCGATATTGAGAACCGTCTAAATATTTCGGATGGTCGCCATGTTACATATGTATAAATGTAGGTCTAAGCGTAATGTACTATTACATGAAAATTATTGTGTAGGTGTAGTATTCAAACTTCAATCGCATGATTAGGACACAAGAAATAAAAAAGAGATTTTAAAATTTCGCACAGCTGTCATCTTGTGGTTATGAAAACAATTGAAATAAATTAGATGCCAGTGGATTAAAACTTGTATAAGCATTTACCGTACCGAGTTTCATTGCACTCGGATGGTTAAATTGCGAGAAACTTCCGTTTAAATGTTTATATTTCGCGTAGCTGCCATGTTGGATTTGTGCTCACCAGGTTATTGAAAGTCCCGTATGTGAACTTATGTTCATAGCCTCTATGAACATTAAAAATTCAGTTTGATTGCTGTAATAGACTCGTAGATATTGAAAACCGTCTAAATATTTCAGATGGTCGCCATGCTGGATTGTTATATGTACAGGCCATAGAGTTATGTACCATTAAATGAAAATTGTTGCGTAGGTTCATTATTCAAACTTTCACTTCGATCGGATGATTACGACACAAGAAATGATAACTTAATTTTAAAATTTCGCACAGCTGCCATCTTGAGGTTACGTAAACAATTGAACTAACTTAGATGCCAGTGCATTACAATGAGTATAAACATTTACTGTACCATATTTCACTGCGCTCAGATGGTTAAATCGCGAGAAAAGTCTCAACTTCGCTGGGCCGCCACGGTCGTTTTGTACTTTACAGGTTTTTGAACGTTACATAGATGAACTTGTTGTAGTGCCTTTTGTCACCGTACAAAATGTCAGCCTGATATCAGTAATAGTTTTGGAGATGTAGATTGGCAGATAAATATTTCGCACAGCCGCCGTCTTGAGGTTACCTAAACAATTGAACTAAATTAGATGCCAGTGCATTACATTGTGTATAAACATTTACTGTACCAAGTTTCATTGCGTTTGGATGGTTCAATCGCGAGAAAATTTTATTTAAAAGTTTCAAATTCGCTTAGCCGCCATGTTAGTTTTGAAGTTAATAGGTTTTTGAGAGTCTCATAGGTGACCTTTTAGTAGTGCTTTTTATCACCGTACAAAATTTCAGCGTGATATCGGTAATAGTTTCGGATATATAGAATGCCGATGAAATATTTCACACAGCCGCCATGTTGGATTGGTGAGACGTAATAAAATTTGAAGGGCACGGTCGGGGTCATCCGATATGGTACTATGCCCTTACGGAGTTTCAATGAAATCGGTCCTGCCGTTCAGAAGTTATTAGGGGGACATTCACAGACAGACAGACAGACAGACAGACAGGCAGACTGACCCACATCCGCGCGCGCGCGCACACACAACCACACGCGCGCGCACGGAAAAAAAGGTGATCTCATAAGCCTGTTTTATCATAAATGAAAATAGGCTAAAAAAAACGTTACAAGGGTACTTCCAGTGGTACTGGCATTAATCCAGTAAACAGCCAGTGAAGTGAAACATTCACCAGGATACGAACCCTGTGCACTGGTACTGTCCTTGCACTGTAACTTTACCGTTGCATAGCTAAGAATTTAAAGAGTCTAGTGGCTATTAACCCTTCTATACCTAATTACCCAAATTGTGAGATTCGGGCGTACCAGCGACCAATTGAGTCTAGTGCATACCACACACGCGTTAGAGCTTCCTGTAGCATTGTCAGTGTAGGCCTATGTAGTTCTGTGAATTTCACTGATTTGATTCCATTCGTATGATGCTGTGTTGTGCCTCAACAGGTACCGCTTACAACTACGAAATCAAAGCATTAATAAGCAAACAAAGTCTGGTATGTACGCTACCAGTTAAAACGTTAACCTGCATGCTATAAAACACAAGTTACTGTCGCTGAGAAAAGCTTCCGGTTTTAAAGTTAGGGATGAAGTTACTAAGATTTATTTAGATGAAATCCCAAGTTTTTGTGTTTTATAGCTAAGGTTAAAATAGAATGCGCTTTGAGGAGTTGCGCCGCTTCTTTCGACTCTAGTGACAGAGTTATCAGACATCAGTTAAATTACAAAATTGGGTAAGGAAGATGTTTCAATAGGAAATGACGATGCAAATACATTTACAAAAAAAAAAAAAAAAAATTAAAAAAGCTAAAAATTAAATTCTTTTAAAAATCAAAATTAAACATTTAAAATTAAAAATTAATCAGTATACTGTACTTGAAACATTAAAATAAAAGAATAAAAATTAAACATTAAAATTAAAAAAATTGAACACTAAACGTTAAAAATTGAAAACTACGCATTAATTATTAAAATAAAAATTAAACATTAAAAGTTAAAAATTAAAAATTAAACTACAAAAGTTGAAAATTAAAAATTAAACAATAAATATTAAACATTAAAAATTAAACATTTAACATTAAACATGAAACACTAAAATTCAAAATTCAAAATTCAAAATGAAACATGAAAATTGAAAAACGAAAAATGAAACAAAGGAAAATGGCGTAATTGAGAAATATTTTTGTGGAGGCCAATGCAGTTACTATAACTTTTCATGAAATAATAACGTTGCTTAGGGGGAAAGGAATAGCGCAAGCACGGTACGTCATTACTTCCTTCACAAGCTAAGGGCAGTACGGCCAAGGTTCGCAGTACCAACACGTTGCTCACAACAACAACAACAACCCCTGGCACTACAGCCCATGAAGGGCCTAGGCCGACCAAGCGACCACTGCCCAGCCATTTGGCCTGCAGATATTGGGGTGACACGTGATCAGCGCATCGGGTCCCCTCGGCCGTTAATCTTGGTTTTCGTGATCGGGGCGCTGCCTCACTGTCAGACAGCTACTCAATTGTCCTCACGAGGCTGAGGGCACCCCGTTCCAACCCTCACGTCAGTTTTAAAATCCCTGACGGAGCCAGGAATCGAACCCGGGGCCTCCGGGTGAGAGGCAGGTGGGCTACCCCAACACCATGGGGCCGGCTACACGTTGCTCACAGTTACCAAAATGTATTGTTCCACTTGACATATTTGAACTAGACCAACGATAACAAGATGTGCAACAGTTCCGCACCATTCGTAATAAACATATCCTGTAAAAAGTGGTCGTTTACCGGTACTTTTCCCTGGCAGTCTGCTCTTTTAACCGCAGAAAAGTATAAACAAGTTTCCAAAGGAAAGTAGTGAACCCTCTGCCTGTAATAACAGCATTGGATTAAATCTAGCTCGGAAGCCATTATTAACAGAGCCTCCAACTTACATCTTTAATATACTGAGAGGTTCTCCACTGTTTGCATTTCAGATTCTACAATATGATGATATATGGAAAAATATTAGCCGAGAGTAAGAATCCTGTGGCCATATTCTTTTCAGGCAGAACAAAGACCGCTCTTCCTGCGCTCCGTGTTTCTTTTTTCCCTCCTTTGCTCCTCGATTTATCCCCGGTCTTATTACTCTTTAGTACATCACCTCCTTGCCCCCCATGCACATATTTCCCGTTTAATCCCTGTCCTACTGTGGGCTACATATTATTATTTCCTTCCTTCTCTAGTTGCAGCTTCTCTCTCTTTCTCTTTTCCAGCTCACATATTTTTCTCTCTTTTAACCTCTTTCTATAAAGTATACAGTTAGAGCAAATTCAGTATTCGTCTAGTAGGCTACTTACTGTAAGTAACGTAGTCACTTGCAAATGAATTCAATTTAAGGATAAAGTGTTCCAGAAAAGTTAAACACACTATGTGGTTGGAAGTTAAAGAATTAAATTATTTGACCACAACGAGACTCGAACCCGTGACCTCCGTGATCTGACCACTGAACTTTAGGGGACACTGTAATTCCCACTTTGCAACGAAATATCTAAGAAACTTACTGCACCAGTCTATCATTCTGTGTATTTGTTATTCTCTAACTTCCATCTGGGAATAAGGACCTTTAGTACAATTACACTGTAGACCATGAGTGCTACGCACTTTAATATGACAGGCCATGGAGCCTCGTCAGACGAGTGGGTTCGAACCCCACCGTTGACTGTCCTTGGATTGGTTCGCTGTAGTTATCCATTTTCAACTTCTGGCAAATGCCGAGACGGCACCATCTAAGAGGCCAAAGGAGCTTCCTTTTAAATTCCTGTTATTGGTGTTATTTCAGGTGAGGGGCTTGTACATCTGCCCATTCAACCCCGTGTACTTGTAAGAGTGTGTGTATATAGAATGTGTTTGATAACCTGTGATATTGTGGTGTCTGTACTAGTCTGTATATTTATTACTTAGGTGAGGATAGGGATGGAGGCGGCCATCCCTGCTTTTGCCTGGAGTAGAAGTGGGAAACCACGGAAAACTACTTCCAGAATGGCTGAGGTGGGAATTTAACCCGTTTATTCTAAGTTTTGTCTCACGAGGCTGAGTGTACCGCATTCCAGCCCTCAGACCAGAATTAAATTTACTAAATGTTGTTAAGTGATATTGCGGGCGTCGAACATCTTCGGCATCAGCCCCGTGTACTTGGGTGTGTGTTCAATTTGGCTAATAACCTGCGTTTCTGTGGTGGCTGTAGTAATGTGCGTAACTTCATTACAGGAATGGGATAGGTGCCACGGGACTTGAAATAAGGTACAATCCCAGCATTTTCCCGGAGGGAGTATGAAAAATCACACTCAGGATAGCCTTTCTCAGCGCCAGGATTTGAACCTTCTTTCACTGGACTTGCTGCAGCTGTCCTTAAGGCCGGGGAGCACGATTTAACGAGCACGGCTACGCCGTGGGATATAATCCGATAGGACATCCTAGCAATAGTCCACTACTTTAAAACCTCATTTCACGTCATCCTCTAAGCTTTTTTGGTGGGTCAATGGTAGATCTGAAGATTGCGGGTTTGATTCCCGGCCGATCAAGTAGGAATTTTTAAGGGAGGCCAAAATCAACGGCACTCCGGGTCGTATGATGTCGGCTCGTGAAAGATATTCCTTTCACATTCAGTGTTTACAAGACTAAATTAATTAAATCTCAAACACACGTCACCCAGTAAATTTGTGATTTCCACTGCCAGATGTAGATCCCCTCAGTGGCTCCAACACGAAAGTTATACGCTACGGTATCTGTAGCTATAAGACTGTTTGTATTACCTCATATCTGATCTCGTAAAAACAAACAAGTAGCTTCATACAGGACTAATAGAGACTATTTTCATATATTCTATTAGACTTTTCCATCTTCCAGTATTGTTACATTACGATTCTTTCTGCAATTAGTCATAGGAGTTCATATGCGCGGCTTCTAAAACATATGACATGTACGCTAGAGAATCTAGCGACAGTAGATATGGAGGTTCATTATATGAAACTTCACTTCGATTAATTTAATAGTATACTATGAATGAAAATTTGTACCCAATATTCCGCACTGCCCCCATCTTAAATTTTTGCCAGAAATTGAACATTGTTAGGTACCAGTATATTTAGCTAAAGATTTTCTGAGTCAAGTTTCATAGACTCGAATGATTAGATTGTCCTAAAATTCATTTTAAATATCTGAACATGTTATGGCCGCAACGTTATCTTTGTATTTATTAGGGTTTGAAAAGTCTCATTATACTGTATGTACTGAATAATACTTGACACAATACCAATCTTCAGTTTCTTTGCCGTAATAGTTTCGGAGGTATTGAGAACCGGTGGAATATTTCGTGTGTTTGCCATGTTGGAATTGTTGAAATGTAGGCTGTAGAGTTATGCTTCAGCAAATAAATATTATAGTAGCGGCTTTTTATACTAATTTTCACATTGATTAGGATACAAGAAATAGAAACACGTTTCTACAAGTTCACACAGCCGTTATCTTCATTTTTAAAAGCATTTCATACATGTTAGACCAATATATTCTAAATATTAGTTCACAATGCCGAGTATCACTGAGCTTCATTGATTATGTAACGAGGAAAGTCCATTTAAGTATTTGAAATTCCACCATGTTAGTTTTGTGCTTTTACGTTTCCTTTTAGGTCACATATGTGCACATGAGCAGATGACCTCGCTGTTCCACTCCTTAAGACAACAATAACTAATAGTATCGTATGTGTAAACTTACTTTATAAGTTTCTTCTTCTTTCCTAGCGTTTATCCCAGTACTGGGTCCGATGCTTTTTCCTGTCGTTGACATCTGCAGGTTGTAAGCCAACATCGTGCATATCCGTCTTAATGTTGTCAATCCAACGCTTCGCAGGTCGTCCGCGTGGTCGCATTCCACCTGGGTCATGGTTAAAAGCTACTTTGGCGACAGAGTCACCCGGCATTCTCATAACATGATCATGCCAACGGAGACTAGCTTCTCTCACTTTCTCCGTAATTGATGTGATACCTAATTGTTGTCGAACATCTGTATTTCTGACATGGTCATATCTAGTCAGTCCAAGTGTCCAACTGAGCATCTTCATCTCCATCGTGTGCATAGCCTGTTCATGTTTTCTTGTCATTGGGCGGGATTCTGCCCCATAAATTGCTGCCGGACGTACAACTGTCTTACAAACTTTTGCCTTTATGTATTTAGGCATCTTATTGTCGCAGAGGACACCAGTGACCTGTTTCCATTTGAACCAGGCCACATTTACCCTCGTCCGAGTATCTAAAGTGACATCACCATTTGACGTGCTTACCGACCCTAGATATTTTAAGTTATTTGTCTTGGGCAGATCTTGATCGCTAATTTGGACAGTGCCGCCGGTTTGCGGGCCATATTCAAGATATTCTGTCTTCTGGATGTTAAGGCGCAGTCCATAGGCAGCCAGCCTTTCCATCTATATTTGCGCTTGATGCTGGAGTTCAAGGCGTGTTTCTTGTACAAGTACAATATCGTCAGCGTAAAGAAGGGTCCAAGGGTGTGGTGTTTGCATGTCAGCCGTAACCGTATCTATGCAGAGGATAAACAACAGTGGCGATAGTGCAGGGCCTTGATGAACACCGACGGTGATATCGAAAGGCGAGGAGATTCCGGCTGGGCAGCGTATTACACTAGTTACATTGCAATAAAAAGTTGCACCCATTTTATATAGGTTTCAGGAACCCCATGGGAACGAAGAGCACACCAGATAAGGTCACGTGGGACTCTGTCAAAGGCCTTTTCTAAATCTAGGAAGGCCATGTGTAAACTCTTCTGTCTCTCTCTGTGCTTTTCCAACAATTGGCGTGTGGCATAGATTGCATCAGTGGTGCTGCAACCTTGAACTTTATAATTTTCTAACCTATGCTATTTCATGTTGATTGCTGCAATGGCCTCGCAGATAAAGGAACCCGTGGAATATTCCGAGCGGCTGCCATGTTGGATTAGTAACCCTATCGACATTTAAAAGCCACGGTCGGGGTTGAATAGGGCAGTAGTAAGTCTTCACCATGTTACATTGGAACCTCTCCTGCCAACAGAATTCATTAGGGACACACGCACACATGCACACTAGCAAAATGATGAAATTAGGTTTAAAAATGGTTGGTTGGTTCCTTAGTTTAGGGGCTGCGACAACGCGGTCATGTAGCCCCGGGTACTTTGGGTGTGTGCAGAATCTGTGTGATAACCGGTGTTAATTGTGATGACTGTATTAGTGTGTGTTATCTGTTTCTAATTCAAGTAATAATTATAATAATAATAATAATAATAATAATATCGTATGGCCTCGGATGCCGGGTGCAAGCTTTGTAATTTGACACCCAGAGGGTAGCTTGCATATCGAATTTCGTTGTTCCTTGAATCACTATGAAAGTCAAGGAGGTTAGATATCTAACTGTAAGCTCCTTGAGCACTATAGCGCTTTCTAGTAGAGAAATGGCGAACTTTGTGTTGGCGGAAACTCCCGAGATTAATTTTGCCATTAGGAACTCGGCCTACTGAATTCAAATGGGTTCTTTGACATGCCAACATCGTATGACACGCGTGTCATATTTTTGCCGCCTTTCAAAATCACTTACCACGGCCAGGAGCGAACCTGCAATCTTGGGGTTAGTAGACCGACACGCTATCCACTCACCCACCGTGGAAGTCTAATTCAAGTAAGGACTGCCGACGATAATTTCAAGTAGCTCCTACTTTCACTTCCAAAAAAATGCTATCGTTCACGACACCTAGCTTTGAACTTGGCTACTGCCAGATGCCATCACTACCAGCGCCTGGCGACGAACATTGGAACTCAAGATCATTAATCAAACCTAACCTACAAATTTTGCTTCAAACAAGTTAAGTTAGTGGAAGGTTCTTTTACATGCCATAAATCTATGACATGGGCCCGCCGGCTTTACTTCCCCTCCGAAGGAATGCATACTGAGGGATTTTTATCGCTATTAAAATCCGACGACTTCAGCCGGGGTTGAACCCGCGACCTTGGGCATAGAAGAGGTTTATAAATAAGAATAATGCGGAGTAGATATATAATACCTACGTGCAAGAATCTTAATACTAGTAAATAGATCACGAACTTCAAACACATACTAAAACCACGTGGTGCCAGTAACGTAACAACGGTCTCCTAAAGACAAGTAGATTGAAACTAATGAAATGCGTATATGTGTATATGTTTACCATATTGGTTGGGTAAAGGTTGATCCGTATTGGCGATTGGTAAATATTCATGTTATTTAATCTATCTTGCCAATACTAAAATATACAATTTATTCTTATTATTTGACTTTGGCAGATGTCGAAGGTAGAAACCTCAATTCCCTTTATCAATGTTTACATTTTCACCACAATACATCGCTACTCCAGTTTAGAAGCCAAATCTCTTAATGTTTGAAAATTGTATTCATGTATTTGAAACTTTTATCAACTTATTATAAGGATATCCATTTTGATTTTATTAATGTTGCTGAAAAATATATAATTAATTATCGAAACATGTTCGTTTAAATAATAATAAACTACAGTTTTTTTTTAGCGGACGGCTTTTAGTGCCGGGATTGTCTGAGGACATGTTCGGCTCGCCAGTTTTGTAACTGCTTCGAGACGGACACCCAATGGGTGAGCTACAAGTACCGTTGGGGAGGAAAGTTGGAATGGAAGGACGAGGAATTGGAAGGTAGCGGCTGTGGCCTATAGTTAGGGACCAACCCCGGCATTTGCCTGGAAGGAAGATGGGAAACCACAGAAGACCATCTTCAAGGTTGCCGGCGGGGGTATTCGAACCTCCTCGCCTCCCGGATGTGAGCGACTGCCAGCAGTCATGCCGTAACGACCACGGCTAACTCACCCGGTACTACAGTATATTATTTTAGTATTGACAAGGTGGATTATATGACATAAATAATTGAAACTAATGAACCATTTCAATAAATAATAAAAAAAAAAGATACGAGCCTTACAGTAGTCGCATATGATGTGTAACAACTGACATGTTATCCTACTCTATACTACACAGCTTGGACATTCTTAAAATGTTAATTTACACTCCATTTTCATACTGGAACTATGATGAATGTATAGATTGAATTGGAGATATGCTACTGTCACAATTGTGGCGCAGCGGTCAAGCTGTTAGTCTCTCACCAAGGTAGAGCGGGTTTGATTCCCGGTCAATACATGTGAGATTTTCGAATTGAAATGCCATGTCCTGTGGTTCGCATTCCACGTTAAAAGGAGGTCCCGTGGCTCATGATCTCAAGATTAACGGTCACGTTAAACTACAAGCTTCCTTCCTTGCTTCCTTCCTTTTATATTAATAATTCATAATAACAAAGTGACACACAACGTCGACAGTACGGTACTCTCAAATACAGTGAGCACATTCCTCAGTAACTATAACATTCATTATTCTCAAGGCTCTCATACAGTTCGTCGTAAACAATCAAAACATGGCTTCCTACAATCATGAAATGACCTAGTCTCACATATGATGAAAATACAGCTTTCATTCCACTCATATAACAACATTCTGTTATGCATTTAATATTTGACTACTCACCCACAGCTTGACAATAATGGCGCTAACTTAAATGCCATTTGTCGTCTTTGTCCTACCCCATGTGATATTCAACCTTGAACGTGAAGCTTCATAAACTGCTCAATGACAAATGCATGTCGGTGAAACATTTGCCACTGTGCTCGTCAAACCAGTGCCTGCTAAATGCACTGCCTACTGTATTGCCATAACACTCTCGCGCTACAGAGTACACACTGCCTTGTTTCCAATACACACATTTTCAATTGTACATCCAGCTGGCAGTGCGTCTTCACTTCCGTCCGATCCACTTCCGTTCGATCTACTTCCGCCCGATTCACTTCCGTCCCATTTTTCTGGCAGTGCGTCTTCACTTCCGTCCGATCCACTTCCGTTCGATCCACTTCCATTCGATCCACTTCCGCCCGATTCACTTCCGTCCCCAATTTTCAAAGTCACTCCCACAAAACTATCCAGCAACCGAGCGGAAAGATGTTACACTTCAAAAACTGCAGCGAATGCTAACATTAAAGGTATGTGCAATTATGTTTGTTTCTATCATATTCAACACAAGGAAAGTGGATGTTGTTTGTTCAATTAAGGCCTTTGCCACATCATGGGCATGTAGTCTCATGTGTGCGTGTGTGTGTGTCTTTGTGCCTGTGCGTGTGCGTGCGTGTGTGTGTGTTTGTAGAATTTGTTTGATAACCTTTGTAATTGAGCCTCGATTGGAAAGGATGCCACAAACGCTGCCTTCAAGTAAAAAACATCCAGGCATTTCCCTGGAGTAAAAGCGGGAAATGGTTTAGAATGGTTGAAGTGAGAATCGAATCCACCACTTCTCAATTGTGCCTAATGAGGCCGAGAGTACTCCATTCCATCCCCCAGACAAGAATTCATTTCTTTGGCAGAGATGGAAATCAAACCCGGAGGTGACATCCAAGGATACTAGCCACTACACCACGTGGTGGCCAGAAGAGACATTAAGGTGCATGAGCACTGAAACACTAGGATCCCCAGGACATAGACATATACACCAATTTGAAGGTACGGCTCTGCATCTCAAACAGCCCATGAATAGAGGTCCAGGTGCGAGCTACAGACTTTCTCCCCGGAGAAGTCGCTAATATCGTGCGACAGCATTTACCAAATGACACGCTAGTGGCCTCCCATTCTCTCTCTCCCTCTGCATAGCAGGTGGATGTTCGCAATGCAGAGGTATCTTTTTTAAACAGGCAACTTTCGTGAGCGTCGGAAAGTTCTGGTAAATATCCACCTCCTGATCTCTAGATCTCGGGTTTGATTCCTGTCCGATGAAGGAGACAGATTCGACGACTTATTCCAAACTATTTAATTTTTACATAATTAGTTCCCATCTGCTTTTTTTAGTTTCTGTGATATCACTTCAGAAGTGTTAGACTACTTTCAGTAGGCTACTTGGGTAGAATTTGAGAAATTATGAGCTGGAATACAGGTGGCTTGTCAGAGATGCAGGTGGTGTATACGTCACAAATGACTAGAAAAAAGCAAAACCTCCAAAGTATTTTTTTTTTACTACAAGCCAATGTATCTCAAAATTTCATATAAGTGATATGTCAAGTTCATTTCCTGTGCCTAAAGAAATTGGCTGTAGAATATTTCCCCTATATCTATCTTATACTATGGTAACGTACTAAACATTCTACAACATATCGAAGTTCTCTATTAACCATGTAATTGGTTTCGACTTTTCTTCTACATAATCAAATAACAAGATGTTCGGGAAAGAACATATAGCCTACTTTCTCCGAAATGTATGGGTATAGTTATAACTCTCTGTCCTTATCATCTCCTAATTTCTTCCTATTTGAAGTGCAAATTGGCACACAGGATTTGAACAGTGGCGTTCAAACCATAGTTTATAATTTACCCCAGCATTTTGCAATTTCATCAGCAAACACTCCAAACACCGACTACTTACAATAATTGAAACTTCGTTGCTCTAATAAGGCCCATCTACAATGCGCAGTCGGCAGTCCGTAGTTGGTAGTCCTCGGTCGGCAGTCGCGATCGACTCCGTGTATACTATAGGCACCATACACAACATGAAGTTGCAGTTGGTAGCTGGCAGTTGGCAGTCGAGAATTTTATCCTTGACTGCCAACTACCCGACTGCAGCAATGTAATAGCCAATCAGAGCAGATCAGAAACTGACGTCACGTTGTTGTTCTGTGTCGTGTACGAATGATATAGAACTAAGTGAAGTAACTTCGCAACCCGTTAATTTATAGGCTAATCTTAAATACACGGTATAACAAAATAATCCATCTCCAAATCATCCATATTGCAAGTTTTGAGATTATCAACAACGCCTCTGTGCACAAGGAATAAACGAATGTTACTGTCTTATTACTCCTAGCAGTCGTTAAGACTGGGTTCACTAACTGGCCGGTATAGAGCGCTGCTCGAATCTATAGTTTCTGCATAGTACAACTGAAGGCTGGAAGATGTCACTCCAGTGGAGAATGTCGTTTTTTTAATATATAATTTCCATTGCAAAAAGCACCATATAAAGCTTTATTTTATAACGTCTCAGTACTCAAGAAACAATAAATATAAAAACTAGTCGTGATATCTAGTTGTGAAATATCGAACAATATAATCCTAACAGAGCGAGTGCATTCTAGCGGCCAGAAGAAGAAACTTTTCAATAAAATCTGTTACCTTTTTGTCAGCTAGATGTCTCGATTAAATCTGCTGGCGAATTATGTTTTAATTAAGTATATGTTTTGCACCGTAATATGCACAATATAACGCTTAATTTTAAAACGTCTGAGTCATTACAAAGCAACAAATATGTAAAATGTCAAGCAAAAAACTAACTCTGATGGGGTTTGAACCATAGGCATATGAATGACAGACTAACGCTTTACCACTGAGCTAATTGTGTCAACGAATATCGTTCTATATAAAATGACTTACATAGAACTTGTTAGCAAATAATGATTTATACTAAACGATTTCATCACTGAAGTATATTATTTATATATAAAGCATTTCATACAAAGTTTATTTATTTTGTTTCAGTACGCTATATTGCAGGCAATACTCAAATTAGTGAAATATAAGTCAGGCACAAGATATCCGCTGCCATCTTGTCTTATTAATGAATCAGCTGAGCTTTTTAAAATCACGTCTGCACTATAGTATTACAAAATAAACTTTTAATTTCGTACGTGCCTCTTCCTTTAGAACAGTTAAAACGATTCTCGGCTCGATAATCGGAACTGGTGGGTCCCATGATATGGATTATAAAGTTTGCATAATTCGCACGGCCGCCATCCTGAAATGGTATGGCGGACGACCTTGTAGTTTGGTCACAAGACGCATCCTATACGAAGGTATGTTGTTACCAAATTTGGTAGAGATTGGATGATTTGGTTAGTCGTTATTTGATTTTACGTTTTGAACGTTTGAGTGGCCGCCATTCAGTTTTAGTAAAGATGGCGGCGATATAAAACATGACACTGAGGTGTCCTTTGCTAGTGCTACCTTTGTACCAAATTTCGTTCAATTCGCATTCACCGTGTTCGAATTGATAGGGGGGGACAGACATTCAGAGTACACACACTCACACACACACACACACAGACTCACACACACACATACACACACACAGACTCACACACACACATACACACACACAGACAGACACACTTTTTTCGCCCTGTGTTGATCTCATAAGTCTACTTTCATTTTTTGCAAAAATCGAAAGTATGCTAAAAATGGTAGTGAAATTTTAAAAATTGTCATGGAGATTGTTTTTGTTATCCCAAATTATTCGGATAAATTTTGGGACTTCCTTAAAACATCCTGATAAATTGTATTTATTGTGACAATTCTTCAATGAATGATTTTATTTACCAGCCTATTTTCATCAAAATGAATGAAGTATAGACTTATGAATCGGCTATTTTCCATTTTCATAATCATCCGTCCAACTTAGTGGCTACGCGAAGTATTTCACCGGTACTCAATAGATCGGAACCTAATAAAGCTATCATCGTAATTTTGTACCATGATAGAATAACGTAAAACTAGTTCACAAATATTACTCCCTATCTGAGAACATTGACGCGCGTGACAGTAGGTTCTCACTATCGGGGACAGGCACGCTCAGAGTGGCAAATGTTTTACGCTGCAGTAGTATACCGGGGAGTGGGATGGGGAAGTGCAGGACTAACTGCCGGTAACTGTATATGCCAGTAATAGCGTACAATTACGTGGGTCACAAAAATAATTCTATTGACAAGACCTTTGAAAGCGTGAAAATATAAATAAATATAAATATATTGTTATTTGGGGCACCTTACAACTGCCATCGGCGTGTTATGTGCTAGGCCATCACATGGATGCTTGATTTAACAGAAGCAGAAATGGCCATCGGTGGATTAGTTTTTCAATGAATACTTGTTTTTCTAATATATACATTATATATATACATAGCCTACCAGCTGTACCCGGCATGCGTTGCAATGACAATCAAAGAATCCATGAAGTACTTTTGGATACACAATATTTTTTTTCAATCCGTTAACTGCCTCTAAACTACCGTGAAATGGATTTACTAATCTAGAAACATTCGTTGGAGCGTGCACAACAACTCACCAAAGTTTCATCGCAATCGGATGAATGGCATATGACGCTTACGGGATTTTGTTTAAATGATTCGTGCGCTGTCACTCATTTATTGAATCTACTCGTCCACTACCAACTATGAAATGGATTTACTAAGTTAGAAAGCTTCACGTAAGTGTACACAACAACTCATCAAAGTTTAAGCGCGATCAATGAATAGTATATGAACACATACGAGATTTTGTTGAAACGCTTCGCGCGTTGTCACTCATTTGTTACATCTACTCGTGCGCCACCAATATTGTAAAATGGATTTACTAAGTTGAAGAACTTCCCTGGAGTGTACACAACATCTCACCCAAGTTTCATCACTATCGGATGAATGGTATATGAACGCATACGGGACTTTGTTTAAACGCTCCACGCGTCGTCGCCCATTTGTTGAATCTACTCGTGCGCTACCTATTGTAAAATGGATTTACTAATCCAGAAGCCTTCCCTGGAGTTTACACAACATCTCACCCAAGTTTCATCGCTATCGGACGAATGGTATTTGAACGCATACGGTACTTTGTTGAAACGCATCGCGCGTCGTCCCTCATTTGTTGAATCTACTCGTGCGCTACCTATTGTAAAATGGATTTACTAAGCCAGATACCTTCCCTGGGGTGCACTCAATATCTCACACAAGTTTCATCGCAATCGGATGAGTGGTATGTGAACGCATACGGGACTTTATTGAAACGCTCTAACGTGCAGAGACAAACAGAAGAATTTGACATCACCGCCACCTATGGTACAAAACATAACTTACCGCCGTGGGCGAAGTGTAAGGTAGTTGCACAGGTTTCAACCAGGTAGCTCTAATGTGCAGAGAAAAACAGGCCAAAGACTTCAGCTTTCACTAAGGCTAGCGGTTTCCATGACGACTGATTTTGACTGTATATTGTGGTTTTAAAATTGTATGTATATTGTGGTTCTTAAATTATGTTCATTTCACCTACCGTGTCAACTTTTGAATCTAAACCATACAGGGACCCACTCTAATTCACTTAAAAAGTTCAATTAAAAACGGGTGAGAACATTCGTGTATAAAATGTAATGTATATTAGACTCCGGTCCTTGTATTTAACGACTTTACTCGTGGCGTGGTTTTGAGGTTCCTGAAGTGTTTCACAGAGTGCGCTGGTGGTCTTGTGGGCGAGAGACGAATGGAGGAACGTTGTCTTGTGCCAGAATGTTATTTACCGCGTTGAAGTGTGAACGATTTGCGTTTGGTAATACGTATATATTACCGTAATTCGTATTAAATATACCTCCAATGTAGGCGTAATGACGAGGGTTGTAAAATGTAATGCATGAAATTACCAGAACCGGTTTATGTTCTTATAGTTACGGCACCGTGTTCGTAGATAAGACAGTTTCATTGTGCGAAATGAAACTTTATTTCTAAAGCAGCTGACACGGACCAAGTCGTTAGAGAACCTCAAAACGTTTAGTTTGAACTGTGCTACAAAATACGTACCGGTACGGTAGGTGATGATGGTTCTCAATTACTAATGAAAGAAGGCTATAATCAGTGCATACATGAATTATTGAAGATTTTTGGTGTGCCTATCAAGGTTATCTAATGACTTTTAAGGCTGTCTGTTTTGCTAGACAGAGGTAAATCTTCTCCTAGAATACTTTATTCGTGGTGTGACGGCTAGCTTTGTTAGCTGTCACCCCAGAGGTCTAGGTTCGATTCCCGTCTCTGACAAGACATTTAATTCTGGTCTGAGGGCTGGAATGGAGTAGGCTACACTAAGCCTCGTGAGGCAAAACTGAGAAGCGGTGGGTTCGATTTCCACCTCAGTCATCCTGGAAGTGGTTTTCCGTGGTTTCCCACTTATACTCCAGTCAAATACCGGATGGTTCCTAACTAAAAGGCAACGGCCGTTTCCTTCCCTTATCTCACCTGATTTATAAATACACACACTATTACTAATACCACAATATCAAAGGTTATCAAACATCATCCCACACTCGTTCAAGTACATGGGGCCATATGATCACGATGCCCAAGGCCCTCAAGTGAAACAACAACAACAACAACAACAAAGGCCACTTTATTTTCAAGGGTATGGAGAGAATGACGTGTTCAACGTTCTTAAGTCGTACTGTTCGTGCAAAGCTGGGTGATATTTTCGTGAATATTTCCAATTTAATAGGAATTGGCTGTGTGGGAAGACATTAACCCATATTTTTTTTGCTAAGGAAATGCATTCATCTAATGCGATTGTTTTACCTCATCTTTGCTGTACTGGAGCCACTGAAATGCTTGCTAAAATAACCTGCACATCTGTTGAACAGCAATGGTATAGGCTAAACCTAGGGGAAAGTGCATAGATCCAGAATCGTTGATGAAACTTAACAGGAAGAGGACAATCCTTAATTCCGTCAATTTTCCAAATTCCACAGACATACAAGTAGGCTTCTTAAAATACAGCAGTAAATTCTAATGTATGTCTGAATTTACTGCTGCTAGTTAGTTTATGTTGTTTTAAGGGGAGGAACAGCAAGGTTATCTGCCCCAATATACTGTAGTAGAGGATAATATCAACCTAGGCCAAATTCCATGTGATGTCTTTTTACAAGCAAATAAGAGTGTAGAACTGTACAGAATCCTTCTGTAAGCTGCTTTATAAACCATACTGGTATTTACAATTGGCCTAGGTCTACATATAGATATATTTCATCCTCAGTTTTTGACTGACGACCTGGATTTGAGGCCACATAGCTCTTAGGCCTATATACCAATCTTCCTCTTTTCATTATTTTTATTAGCCTGTTAATTGCCAAGTTCATAAAACCTTTGTAGGCTACTACCAGTACAGTTCCGGTATGTCTAATTTATAAACTGATATTAAAGCAACTCAACCGGCATATATTTTTTCGATAAAAATTACTTGTATCGGAAATCTGATACCGTATTTTGAAAGAAAGGTTACCTTAAGCCAGTTAATTTCAAAAATGTCAACTATAGATAACGCCCAAGGTAATCCTCCAGAACTGCCGTAGGCCTACCGGTATGTGAAAGTAACTAAGCTCATAAATCTCACATAAAATATCGGTATTTTTCCTTAGAGTTTTCAATATGTTAGAATAACTAGAAATATTATCTTAAGCTATGCATACAGCTGCGAATTGCACTTATTTTACTCAGAATTATGGCTTGTAGGCACTGCACTGACACCGTATTCATCAATAGGAAGAAAATTAGTTAAGAATCAGAAATTAATCTCGTTAGTTTATTCTATACTAGCCTATTATTTTAACATATCATACCAAGCGTTTAACAAAGACAGTGTGAATAATACCGTCTTATATCTAGGCGTAGGCCTGATTTATATGCCAGCTTAGGACGTGGTGGCTTCAATTTTATTGGAGAAGAAAGCGGGAAATACATTTGGTACAGCATCATCACTTAAAAAATTCCTTCCAGGCAATACTGGCTTTGTGGCTTGTAATCTAAAGGTAAGAAATGGGCTAAACATAGTCTCATGTGGGCTGATACATGTATGTGTGATTTCCTTTCAGCACGAAGAATTTTGAAAAGCCACTATTTCCTCAAAATACGACCAATGACAAGGAAGTAAACGTTACTTTGTAGTTGCCACATCTGTTTTTGCACTGGGGAACTGCACAATATTGAACCATTATTCTATAATGTATAAAACAACGAATATTTAAGCGTAATTCATAACTACAACTCACACTACATAGTCATGGCTGCCCACAAGATCGGTTTGTAAACAAAGTCACGTGATAGCGTGACGTCAGAGGGCGGTACTGTTCTTGTCGTCCGTGAAATTACAAACAATTCCTTTAAGCCACCGTATTGGCATTGACCCCAGGACTCATTAGCATTTACATCATAATAGTTCTCTTCAGACATTCCACAATAATGACCATCGTATGTCCCTTTAATTGAATTTTAAATACGAAATATACCGAGGGGAGGCTGCCTTCCTCTTTTGACCAGTTAGTTTTGTGTTGCTTATTTTCTCACCTGTAGCCGTATGCGTGGAGTTCATCAAAGCAATCTAAGTGTCGTTTCCGTTGCAAGCAAAACCAAAGACAAAGTGGTGTTGATATTACTTCTTTTATCCAACCTACAAAGGCTAGTGTGCACAAATCGTTCCAATATTTTAAATGGCCAACAACATTTCTACCTGACATCACATACAATTAAAATCTGCATATTTCGGTACTGTTTCCGGGATTTAACTGCAAATGTCAGTACACCACAGTTGAATGTCAATCATATCACTACTGTTAATATCAACCACCTCACTGTTGAGCATCACGCTGTACTTCGAATGCAAAAGTGAAGAATTTGACATAACCGCCACCTATTGTACAAAACATAACTTTCCGCCGCGGGAGAAGTGTAAGGTATGGCGGTAGTTGCAAAGATTGCAACCAGATGGCTCTAACGTGCAAATACAAACAGTCCAAAGACTTAAGCTTTCACTAAGGCTAGTGGTTTCCATGACGACTGTTTTTGACTGTATATTGTGGTTCTAAAATTGTGTGTAAAATGTGGTTCTAAAATTGTGTTCATTCCACCTACCGAGTCAAATTGTAAAAGTGTTGCTAATTAATTTTAGGGGCTTTGAGCATCTTGGTCATCAACCTCGTGTGATGCGAAGAAAATAACTAACCTTGCTTCAAGTTCCAAGAGTCCCATCCTTCGCTTGTATCTAATATTTGAAATGACATGCATAGTGGACAGTGGAAGATGACCTCAGGCACCACTATGAAGGGTTTTATTCGCTCTCTTGAATCCCGATTTAAACCTCTTTCTGTGGAGGTATTTAAAAGAGGTTTTCCTAACTTCACGATCCAACAACGATATAGAAAAGCGTTGATGGATTGTTTGATGCGTGGTGAGGCAGAAGTTATCTCGTCTTGAAGAGTATTCGCCACAACGGGAGTCATATCGAACAAGTGTTGCAGGCTCGTGCCCATGGAAGAAGGATTAAGGGGATATACTGTGCCCAACTCTAGGAATGGGTATTCCAAGTTTCAGACACCTAGATATCAAGGGAAAGGCTGTAGCCGCTTTTGAAAGTTCAGATATTTGAATATCGCGCTACATTGCTTCGAGAAGCATTTCGAAGGATTTTACCGATAGATGGATGTCAAGTGACGTAGCGAGTGATAGCAGAGGTGGAGGCTATTTATTGATTAAATAGTTAACTACGGAGTAGAGACTTGAGACTGGGATCAGATTACTGGCACGGCCCAATGAAAGAGAATGCAATTAGTATCAAGTAAATCGGACCAGGGATTCAAGAGATATGAGGATTTCTAGATATCAGGCGATGACGCGTGACCCTGACAGTTTTGAATAAAAGCCAGCTGGAGCAGGCATGGTCAGCTCACTTCAACACAAGCACTTGGCAAGCAAGTTGCGTCTACGCTGAGCCAAGGCACATGGTTGCCGTATCTACGCAGAAGTTCTTCTCAAATCGTGATAGTCACGAGAAGTGCTGCGCAAACGAGTTGGAACTTAGTAAGTTTCTGGTGAGGAGAATCACTGAGGTGATTGATTTCTACAGACGTTGGTGGAAATATTTATATTTCCAAAATGACATATGCTAGACTTTGTCTAGGAAATAGTATTTTGTCACAGTCCAATAGTAACTTAATACTTGGATGTTTAAATCCATTTCAAGTCAGTTTTCATTTTTGTAACTAGTTAACCACTTCGATCTGTCAGTACATTGAAGACTAGTCTATAACGGTAGCGTTCATTAGTCTACGCAAGGAAAACTGCAAGTTGTCTAGCGCATGGCAGATGGTGATATTAATAAACCATGCCCAGGGAACGATCTTCAGAACAGCCGTTAATTGCTTAGACTGTCAATGTTTTTCTTGTACTGATGAGATTACAGTGAGTTATGTTACAACTGACATATCTAAGAAGAGATCACTTAGATCTGACCCTATTTCAACAAATTGTTATGGCTTTGATAGAAGCCCATATTAAAATGGAACCACAGTTTATTCAAACGTCGAAAGATACTACCACTATGTCTGACTAGACGAATTGTGGGTCTACAATGGCGGCCGATACAAGGATTATACGTGCTTGTCCGATAGGGCATGTTTATGGATAAATCTGGTACAGACCAGGTTTACTACACTTCAAGACCATCAAGAAATGTAAGCCACATTTGAATTATATTATGCTTAGCTAATTGGAACAAACTATTTTTCTGCAGATGACCAACACATTTTTTTCGTCGTATTTAAAGCTTGTAATGATTTACGCAAGACTTGTTAGGGTTATTCTGAGCTTTTTCAGCACTCAGAACAGTTTAGGATCGATGACCGAGCATTTCGAGCATTTATTTGAATTTTTCATATTTTAAGGAAATCACGGTAATCAGCCGATGTAACTGTAAAAGTTAAATTTATTTTTGTTGAGGAATGGATATTTTTTCCATATTCGAAGGTTCGAACATGTGGATTCTCACATAATGAGATGATAATTAAACATATTTAAAATGATATAAATAATAATAATAATAATAATAATAATCCACTAATAATAATAATAATAATTTTCATAATTTTTCTAAATAATTCTTGGATATTATATTTTCTAATAATCATATGTATTGAGAAAGAGCCTATGAAGTAGTTTAAACATTTCTAGTTTGGAACAGGAGATTTTCCGAAGGAGAGTGGTTAGCGCAAGCCCGCATTCAACCAACATTTCAGTTCTGGTTGAACAGTTGATATTTGCATTGAGCCAAGTATATGTTTCAGATAACACGGAGAGGCATGAAACGGGAAGCAAATGATATTTGTATCAAATAGGATATTTTTGTATTTATATAAAATCATGACGTAAATACACTCGAAAGTGAAATGAAGCTTTTCATATGTATGGTAAATTCACGGGTTGAACTGAATGGTAAAATAAAATAAACTTGTCAGTTTATTAATCTTCCAGTGTTGATAACAAGCAGAGGCTTGATTTATTGTATAAATTTTGGGAAGATAATTTATGTGTGGAGTAGTTGAAATGCCATTCCCAGGTGCGCATGTTAAGTCGCAGGAATGAAGGTTTTTTCGAGCATCAATCAAATAGCAGGTTCGATGGCTCATGTTTATAGTAGGAGTATTGGAGCCACACATTTCGTCGTATGAATGACTCGAAGGTTATTTCTTTAAAACCATCAGTTCTTATTTCAACCTTGTTTACGAATTCCATTTAGACTTTGATTTTGCTAGAACCCGGATTTGTCATGATAGTAGTTTATTCTTCTTCAGAGGAAGACCTTTGCCGTTGTTGTTGTAATATTGTGTTCTTACACAAATAATAAAATGGGCCACTGCCAATTAAAAATAATTCTTTAACCACGAATAATTTGAAGGATATTTTCAATCCTAGTGCCATGAACTAAATGAATTCATTATAAAACTACAATTCTAATTTCCGCATTCTGTCGAAGAATTGCAAGTTGTGAAAGTTGCTAAAAATGGCCATAAATATAAATATTTTTATAATAATGTTTCCAAGTGGATAATTGAATAGTTGAATGGTTCAACCATTTATTGATCAAGTTGATGATTCAGAAATCATGTATTTTGTTTGGAACTTGAAGTTCATAATCGAGTCACTTCTGGAATGTTTAATGTCAGAAGAACAATTAATTGTTGTTGTGCTTCGCACAGTTCTTCGATGCTATGCTCAAGGTCAAATACTTTTCAGATGTTATTAATATGTGTTAATAATTTGTGTTGCTACGATGATAATAATATTTTCGACGATATGTATTTTTGAAACTGGAAAAACAAGTGAAAGTTTAAGAATTCTATAAACATTTATTCTACGAGTGTTAATATCATGTAAATAGTCAAACAGTGATCTACGTTATTTCCAGTATGGACAATTAATTTTGAACTGGAATTAAATATTAATAATTTTGGAACACAGTCCACAGGACTATTAATCGGACTTGTGTTTCCAAAAAGATTGTCAAATGTGTTTGGAAGATTTCTGTATATTGTGTGTAAATAAGAGTGTGGATCGCCACACGTGGATGATGCTGCTTTGAGCATTTTTTTTTGCAGTCAGATTTTAACTTTAAAATAAACTGAGATAATTTTACCAGATGTGTTTCTCCCAATTAAATCTCCTTCTATCCTTATTGTTGCATTGAGCCAAAAATCAGTAAAGCATTTTTTATAAATTTGATGTCGTTTTTGCGATTTGCTTTAACCCATCTGGCGCTCCGGGATATTTTGACTCTCGTGCTGACTGATTATTGGTAAAATGCATATGTGGTCGTGCGGACTCCGGTCTAAACGGGCACATAAAATAAGATAGAGAGAGAAATGGCTTCGAACGTGGGTCCCGATTTAGACATGGTCAATCGCATGCCGATTTGAAATTGTGATAATTTTTATAGAAATATTTTGGGAGTTGAGAGATGTCTGGTTTGGATGAATAAATTAGTAGGAAACCCAATTAGTGGGGAAAATTAAAAATTTAACTTGATTAATAATTAGAATGGATTTGATTATTTTTGATAATGGCTTAACCATTAGGGCGTCAAGTAAATTCAGTAGTAAACGTTCGATGACTGGACATACACATTATTAGAATCCAGGTGGAGGATATTTGAGTACTTGCATATTTTCTTGTGATATTGTGGTAAATGTAATTCGTAAAAGTAGAGACTTTTGTTTTTCCATCACGTCGACATTAGGACAAATCTCATTTTATTATAGTGTTCCAATTAGCTATTCATATTTCTTGTTCTAGTTATAAGCTTGTGTTTGCCACTGTTGTATACCCCTAAGTTTTGAATAATAATTGAAAATTATGGAAGAAATGATGAGGATGATGAGGAGTTTGGAGGAGAGTTCAAAAGAGGCTGGACTGCGTGTAGCAGCCATTATGAAAGAAAATACTGAGGCTTTAGAAAAGAAACTTAAAGAAAATTCTGATTCTTTAGAAAATAAACTTAAAGAAAGTTTAAACGATAAACTTAAAGAAAATTCTGATAATTTGAAAGAAAGTTTAGATGAAAAACTTAAAGAAAATTCTGATTCTTTGGAAAATAAACTTAAAGAAAATTCTGATTCTTTAGAAAGCAGGTTAAAAGGTAACTTAAAAGAAAGTTTAGAGGATAAACTCAAAGAAAATTCCGATTTGTTGGAAAGCAGGTTAAAAGATAACTTAAAGGAAAATTTAAACAGTAAATGTAATTCAATGGAAAGTAAATTTAAAGAGAATTCTGAAATTTTGAAAATGACACTTGAGAGTAAAATGAATAAATTATGCGATAAAACACATGAGCTCGAAACTTCATTAGCTACTAACGCAAGTTTAATGGACGATAAATTTCGCGATGCCGATCTTCGATCCCAAAGCTTAGCTGATAGGATAGAACATGGTCTTAGGAAAGTTGGTGAAGACATGGTCAACCTGGAAGTCAGAGTGAAGAAGGAGAGTAACGAGATGGGAATTCTAGTTGTTCAACGTTTAACGGAACAATTCAAAGAACTTGTCATGGGAGAAATAAGAGAAGATGTGATTAGTGAATTGCAAACTGAAATCAAAACCACAGTTGTCAATGAAATTAAAGACACACTCAAGCTGGAGAATCAAGAGGGAATCAAGGAGATTAGGGAATCTTTGTCATCCCATATTGAAGTAATTGCCAAAGATATCCAAGCAACTCAGAAGGACATATCAGATATGACAGGGTCATTGAAAAGTCATGAGGCTGTTATGAACCAGATATCCATTGATGTTAAAGACAATTCTAAAGAAACTGAAGCAATTAAGAAAATGGCAGAAGAAAACCAGAAGGAACTTGAGGCTATGAAAACTCAAATAAAGGATGAGAAACAGTCTGATCATCTGTTGAAAATGCCAAATGTAAGGGGAAAGGAACAGATACAGATAAATCTAGGAGCAGCTAGAGAGACTGAAAGACAGGATGAGGTCAGGACAGTATTTCAATCCAATCCCATAACTGTATTTAAGAATATAGAAGATAAGCCTTCTAAATTTTCAGGGCGAGATTCTGTAACACCCGTGGAATTTTTGAGAGAAGCAGGTGATTACCTGAAAGATTCTAAGATCCCTAAAGAAAGACAGATCCGAGTGATAGGGAAGTTCTTGGAAGGTCCTGAACTTTTGTGGTTTAGAGCATTTAGATCCACTCTAACCACTTTTGAGGAGTTTTCTCGTGGGCTATTGAAGAAGTTTTGGTCCCCTGAAACCCAACAGCAAGTCAGAGCAGAGTTATATTCGAAGAGATTCTCGACGTCACAACCTACTCGATACTCTACGTACTTTTCTGGACAGCTGTCTAAACTCCAGCATTTAGATCCGCCGATGCCAGATAACGAGTTGATTACTGCATTGATACGTCAGTTTCCAGCAGACGTCCAGAGGACTTTGATCGCTGCTGATATCTATAATATGGAACAATTTGATGAAGTATTACAGAAGCTGGATCATACAAACGCTCAATTCTTCCATCAGAAGGGAGTAAAGAATAACAACGCTGTGTATGCTGTTATGGCTGACAGTTATTCTCAGACACCTCGAGAGATTCGAGAGGAGCGAGAAGAGAAATCGCCGAGGGAAGATTCCAATAAGAGAGGATGGAACCAGTACAGTAACAGATACAGTTACAAGCCATATGCAAGACCGGATGGTGGTAATCGATACAATACTCGATGGAGAAGACCACGAGATACTCAAGGAAGGTACCAGGAAAGAAGATCCTATGGTAGAAATAACTACAACAACAGAGGGAATGTAGATACTCGTCAGTCCAATGAAGAGTTTAACAAGGAGACGAGGAAAAATTTGGAAGCAAGACACCAAGATAACTTGCAATTTTTGGAGCAGAGGCCCAATGAACCAGGTCCATCGGGAACACAACAATCCCGGGGGAATGGTAATGAAAAAAAAAACTTCGAATTCACAGTAGAAGATAGAATTTTGAATACTTTCACTTCCAGAATTATTAAATGGCAAGCAGAGGATGATGACTTAATTCAACAGAATGACGAACGAAAAGAAATGGGTACCAGAATTAGAATGCCAATCATATCATGCGAAGTATTTGGTATGCCTGTCGATACTTTGATCGATACTGGGGCTATGCTTTGTCTGGTGAGTGAGAAGCTTTATATTCTGTGGAAGCTCAAAGAGAATTTAGAGGAAATTCCACTATCAGGAATTAAGATCCAAGGAATAATACCCAATAAAATATCTCTGTGCAAAACGCAATTATACTTATGTATTACGATTGGAGGACATGATTTCCGACATGTATTTGTTGTAATGAAGGACATGGCTTTTGACATGATATTGGGAGCAGATTTCATTCAGAAATATCAAGCAGTGATAGATATGAAGACAGAGACGATCAGATTCAAGAATACCGAAGAGATTAACTTCGAGGGAAAAGAAGAGGAAGACATCGAGGGAGATGCTCAATGGTCTCTGATTTTTCATGAAGCTGAAGGAAGAGAAGTCTACACTGAGAAGGAGTCCCCAGAGCTAGGGAAAATTTTGGAAGAGTATCAGGATATTTTTGATATTAAGCCTGGTGAAATTGAAGATTTTGAATATTGTGGAAGTAAACAATAATGGAAGCTATGAAGTAGCCAATACACGAACTGGTAACATCGTGGGAACTTATAATGCATCGAATTTGAAGATCTATTATTCAAGAACCAGATAATTTAATGTGTAGATAGGAAAAATAAAAATTTTTCAATTTTTATTTTTTGCTAGGTGTGGGGTGGATGTGCCCAACTCTAGGAATGGGTATTCCAAGTTTCAGACACCTAGATATCAAGGGAAAGGCTGTAGCCGCTTTTGAAAGTTCAGATATTTGAATATCGCGCTACATTGCTTCGAGAAGCATTTCGAAGGATTTTACCGATAGTTGGATGTCAAGTGACGTAGCGAGTGATAGCAGAGGTGGAGGCTATTTATTGATTAAATAGTTAACTACGGAGTAGAGACTTGAGACTGGGATCAGATTACTGGCACGGCCCAATGAAAGAGAATGCAATTAGTATCAAGTAAATCGGACCAGGGATTCAAGAGATATGAGGATTTCTAGATATCAGGCGATGACGCGTGACCCTGACAGTTTTGAATAAAAGCCAGCTGGAGCAGGCATGGTCAGCTCACTTCAACACAAGCACTTGGAAAGCAAGTTGCGTCTACGCTGAGCCAAGGCACATGGTTGCCGTATCTACGCAGAAGTTCTTCTCAAATCGTGATAGTCACGAGAAGTGCTGCGCAAACGAGTTGGAACTTAGTAAGTTTCTGGTGAGGAGAATCACTGAGGTGATTGATTTCTACAGACGTTGGTGGAAATATTTATACACACATCAAAAAAAGTTTTGCATCACCTCGGTTCCCAGATCTCCGGCATATAGACGTTGACTGTGTATATTGTATCCAAGATACAGTCCCTTTGACTGTTCATAGATGTCACTAAAACTGCTCAAAGATGTAAACAACCATGCATGAGCAGGGCCTATTAGACGGAGGGGGTACGACAGCCGATCAGTTCCAGTCATTCCACCAGGACGAAGGTACGCTGCTCATGTTGTCTGTAGTTCTACCATGCCTAGAAGGTCAATACCGCAGTTCGATCGCGTCCGCATTGTTACTTTGTGTCAAGAAGGGCTCTCAACAAGGGAAGTTTCCAGGCGTCTCAGAGTGAACCAAAGCGATGTTGTTCGGACATGGAGGAGGTACAGAGATACAGGAACTGTCGATGACAGGCCTCGCTCAGGCCGCCCAAGGGCTACTACTGTAGTGGATGACCGCTACTTACGGATTGCCGCTCGGAGGAACCCTGACAGCAATGCCACCATGTTGAATAATGCGTTTCGTTCAGCCACAGGACGTCGTGTTTCAACTCAAACTGTGCGCAATAGGCTGCATGATGCGCAACTTCACTCCCGACGTCCATGGCGAGGTCCAGCTTTGCAACCCCGACACCATGCAGCGCGGTACAGATGGGCCCAACAACATGCTGAATGGACCCCACGGAATTGGCATCACGTTCTCTTCACCGATGAGTGTCGCATATGCCTTCAACCAGACAATCGTCGGAGACGTGTTTGGAGGCACCCTGGTCAGGCTGAACGTCTTAGACACACTGTCCAGCGAGTGCAGCAAGGTGGTGGTTCCCTGATGTTTTGGGGTGGCATTATGTGGGGCCGACGTACGCCACTGGTGGTCATGGAAGGCTCCGAAACGGCTTTACGATACCTGAATGACATCCTCCGACCCATAGTGCAACCATATCGTCAGAATATTGGAGAGGCATTTGTCTTCATGGACGACAATTCTCGACCTCATCGTGCACATCTTGTGAATGCGTTCCTTCAAGATAACGACATCGCTCGACTACAGTGGCCAGCATGTTCGCCAGACATGAACCCTATCGAACATGCCTGGGATATGTTGAAAAGGGCTGTTTATGGACGTCTTGACCCACCAACCACTCTGAGAGATTTACGCCGAATTGTCGTTGAGGAGTGGGACAATTTGGACCAACAGTGTCTTGATGAACTTGTGGATAGTATGCCACGGCGAATACAGGCATGCATCAATGCAAGAGGACGTGCTACTGGGTATTAGAGGTAGTGGTGTGTACTGCAATCTGGACCACAAATGCTGAAAGTCTAGCTGTATGATGGTACAACATGCAATGTGTGGGTCTCATGAGCAATAAAACGAGCTGAAATGTTGTTTGTGTTGATCTCTATTCCCTTTGTATTTAACGGTTCCGGAACTCTTGGAACCGAGGTGATGCAAAACTTTTTTTGATGTGTGTATTTCCAAAAGGACATATGCTAGACTTTGTCTAGGAAATAGTATTTTGTCACAGTCCAATAGTAACTTAATACTTGGATGTTTAAATCCATTTCAAGTCAGTTTTCATTTTTGTAACTAGTTAACCACTTCAATCTGTCAGTACATTGAAGACTAGTCTATAACGGTAGCGTTCATTAGTCTACGCAAGGGAAACTGCAAGTTGTCTAGCGCATGGCAGATGGTGATATTAATAAACCATGCCCAGGGAACGATCTTCAGAACAGCCGTTAATTGCTTAGACTGTCAATGTTTTTCTTGTACTGATGAGATTACAGTGAGTTATGTTACAACTGACATATCTAAGAAGAGATCACTTAGATCTGACCCTATTTCAACAAACTGTTATGGCTTTGATAGAAGCCCATATTAAAATGGAACCACAGTTTATTCAAACGTCGAAAGATACTACCACTATGTCTGACTAGACGAATTGTGGGTCTACAATGGCGGCCGATACAAGGATTATACGTGCTTGTCCGATAGGGCATGTTTATGGATAAATCTGGTACAGACCAGGTTTACTACACTTCAAGACCATCAAGAAATGTAAGCCACATTTGAATTATATTATGCTTAGCTAATTGGAACAAACTATTTTTCTGCAGATGACCAACACATTTTTTTCGTCGTATTTAAAGCTTGTAATGATTTACGCAAGACTTGTTAGGGTTATTCTGAGCTTTTTCAGCACTCAGAACAGTTTAGGATCGATGACCGAGCATTTCGAGCATTTATTTGAATTTTTCATATTTTAAGGAAATCACGGTAATCAGCCGATGTAACTGTAAAAGTTAAATTTATTTTTGTTGAGGAATGGATATTTTTTCCATATTCGAAGGTTCGAACATGTGGATTCTCACATAATGAGATGATAATTAAACATATTTAAAATGATATAAATAATAATAATAATAATAATCCACTAATAATAATAATAATAATTTTCATAATTTTTCTAAATAATTCTTGGATATTATATTTTCTAATAATCATATGTATTGAGAAAGAGCCTATGAAGTAGTTTAAACATTTCTAGTTTGGAACAGGAGATTTTCCGAAGGAGAGTGGTTAGCGCAAGCCCGCATTCAACCAACATTTCAGTTCTGGTTGAACAGTTGATATTTGCATTGAGCCAAGTATATGTTTCAGATAACACGGAGAGGCATGAAACGGGAAGCAAATGATATTTGTATCAAATAGGATATTTTTGTATTTATATAAAATCATGACGTAAATACACTCGAAAGTGAAATGAAGCTTTTCATATGTATGGTAAATTCACGGGTTGAACTGAATGGTAAAATAAAATAAACTTGTCAGTTTATTAATCTTCCAGTGTTGATAACAAGCAGAGGCTTGATTTATTGTATAAATTTTGGGAAGATAATTTATGTGTGGAGTAGTTGAAATGCCATTCCCAGGTGCGCATGTTAAGTCGCAGGAATGAAGGTTTTTTCGAGCATCAATCAAATAGCAGGTTCGATGGCTCATGTTTATAGTAGGAGTATTGGAGCCACACATTTCGTCGTATGAATGACCCGAAGGTTATTTCTTTAAAACCATCAGTTCTTATTTCAACCTTGTTTACGAATTCCATTTAGACTTTGATTTTGCTAGAACCCGGATTTGTCATGATAGTAGTTTATTCTTCTTCAGAGGAAGACCTTTGCCGTTGTTGTTGTAATATTGTGTTCTTACACAAATAATAAAATGGGCCACTGCCAATTAAAAATAATTCTTTAACCACGAATAATTTGAAGGATATTTTCAATCCTAGTGCCATGAACTAAATGAATTCATTATAAAACTACAATTCTAATTTCCGCATTCTGTCGAAGAATTGCAAGTTGTGAAAGTTGCTAAAAATGGCCAGGAATATAAATATTTTTATAATAATGTTTCCAAGTGGATAATTGAATAGTTGAATGGTTCAACCATTTATTGATCAAGTTGATGATTCAGAAATCATGTATTTTGTTTGGAACTTGAAGTTCATAATCGAGTCACTTCTGGAATGTTTAATGTCAGAAGAACAATTAATTGTTGTTGTGCTTCGCACAGTTCTTCGATGCTATGCTCAAGGTCAAATACTTTTCAGATGTTATTAATATGTGTTAATAATTTGTGTTGCTACGATGATAATAATATTTTCGACGATATGTATTTTTGAAACTGGAAAAACAAGTGAAAGTTTAAGAATTCTATAAACATTTATTCTACGAGTGTTAATATCATGTAAATAGTCAAACAGTGATCTACGTTATTTCCAGTATGGACAATTAATTTTGAACTGGAATTAAATATTAATAATTTTGGAACACAGTCCACAGGACTATTAATCGGACTTGTGTTTCCAAAAAGATTGTCAAATGTGTTTGGAAGATTTCTGTATATTGTGTGTAAATAAGAGTGTGGATCGCCACACGTGGATGATGCTGCTTTGAGCATTTTTTTTTTGCAGTCAGATTTTAACTTTAAAATAAACTGAGATAATTTTACCAGATGTGTTTCTCCCAATTAAATCTCCTTCTATCCTTATTGTTGCATTGAGCCAAAAATCAGTAAAGCATTTTTTATAAATTTGATGTCGTTTTTGCGATTTGCTTTAACCCATCTGGCGCTCCGGGATATTTTGACTCTCGTGCTGACTGATTATTGGTAAAATGCATATGTGGTCGTGCGGACTCCGGTCTAAACGGGCACAATACTTCCCCCACCCTCCCCCACGAAATGTCTTGATTTATCACCCTCTTCCACCTATTGGTGCCTCTGGAGGCAGTCACCACATAAGGCAACCTCTACTTACATCCTGGGTACGCCCCTGTTGTGTTCAAGTATACCGAACGTCAGGTCAAGACCTATGCGGTCCCTATGATGTTCTGGTCTGTGAAAAGGCTAACGCGCAAGGAAATAGTACCCAATTTTTCTGCTTGTTTTTGCAGTATAAGATGTTTCAGCGCATGTTGCTATGTTTCGATAAACTGGCTAGATTACTTTTAAGAAATTCCTTGGTATAAATCTATGAATAAATTAATCATTTTCTCGTTAACTGGGAGCTGCACCAACCTTGCTTTTCATGTGATTAACTGTGTGCGCGAATATTGCTTATAGTGGTATTTTATACGATAGGCAGAGTAATTCGGTACGAATTTGATATTATATTATATTTCGTTCTGTATAAACCTTGTTTGAGCTGCAAAAGAGTAACCGACGCATTCAATGTTGTGGCAAATCATGTTCAAACGTTGGCAATACTGTTATGATTGCACGGACTTCAAGATGGCTCCTTGAAGTAGACAACGTGTTCAAACTGCAGCTGTAAAACTTGAATCACCAACAAAATACTTCAAAAATAATAAAAGTGAGGAGAAGTTCAGTAAAAGGTGCAAAAAAATTATTTTAAATGTATATACTGTAGTAGGTTGAGGGATGACAATCCAGAGTGGACAGGAGAAGAGTTGGTGAAGAAGACTGCATACTTGACTGGCGTTTCGACATACAGTGTTGACTCTGTGCGCGCTGAATTCAAAGCTCATGGTGAGTCTCCGGCGAGAAGTCGGCCGGCGTCACAAGGAAAGGGGGTTCATGTGTCACAGTATTTAGAAATTTGTTCTGTGTGGAATTCGTAGGAAAGTGCTTTCTTCTTTTTCTCAAGAATGAAATTCCAAATGTGACGAAAGTGACAGTGAAAGTTAATGGTGATAGTAATAGTAGTGAATCATCTGACGGCGGTCTCAGTGGAATAGAAGCAATGGAGGAAGATTAGCGACAACATCTGTAAGTTATATACACATGTTGTATCCTAACATTTAATCTTATTTATAGGAGATTGTTTACTTCTTAGTAGCCTATGTCAGCTCAACCGAAAATATATAGCCTACTCGCCATGTTTTGTAATGACATTTTGATGATGGCTAATACGCATATACACCTGACAGTATTATTTTCCTATGCGCGGTATAATTATTATTATGTTTTATAATTACCCTGCACTTCACGTTACAGATAAGTCTTTGTACTAACAGTAGATCATTCTGCCTTCTGATTCTCAAGAGTACGTGTCGTAACCCTTCAAGGAAGCAGCTGTTTCTCCCCGTCAACTTTCAATCTTTTGCAAGATAAGATGGTGACGGATGACAAATAAGCAATTAGTTGGTTCATAGGGTTCAAGGACACACGTAATTTCGTATTCTTATATCACTCATCGTTCATGTGTCATTCCTCGCCTAACACAATGTTATAATTTTTTTAAATAATTGCACGATAACATAAAACTACAAGCATCCTATTTTTATTAACACAGAGCCTCGGGTTTCGACACGATAGGAAAACATATTTGGTTCAGTGAATATGCCGTAGATAAATTCGTAATTGAAATGAATCAAAGGTCCGAACGCAATAAAGTCTTTGTGGTTAAGGTAGATTCAAACACTCGATCAGATGCGCGCCATGTTGGAAACACAAGACGGGACAGAGAGAGAAGATGCGCGGAGGGACAGAGAGAGAAGATGCGCGGAGGGATATTTTCCTCAGGTCTTGACCTGACGTGGGGTATAATATATATTTTGGTAATTTTTTAATTCAACTGAAGAAAAAAAATGTGAGAAATTTTCGTGTGCTGCTGAGTAAATAAAGTCAATTACAACTACAATTAAACATACTATAACCAAGGCGGAGGTAGATTTCCCCGGACAAAGTTGGGGATAGGCGAAAATAGGCAGAATATGCAGGTTTTTGTAGAAGGATCTGAACTCATTTATTGCGTGAAAGTATTTTATAATTGGAGAGTAATTAACTTTGTTTTTCGTCATTTTATGCATATTTTAAACATTCCATTGTCTTATGATGACGGTAACCTTCTTGTCATTTGGAGTCCATTTTTATACTTGTGGTCACACTGTCCTTATGCAAGGTTTCGACACTGATGTGTAACTATGTAACGGTCTGTTACTTCTTCACGCAAAATTATATCTCCCGCAGAGATGTTGGTTGGTTCCTCAGTTTAGGGGCTGCGACAACGCGGTCATGTAACCCCGTGTACTTTGGGTGAGTGTAGAATCTGTCTGATAAACGGTGTGAATTGTGATGGCTGTATTAGTCTGTAATTCAGGTAAGGAATGCAGACGCTCAATTTCAAGCAGTAGTTCCTAATGTTGCTACCAGATACTACCGTCAACGACACCTAGCTGTGAACTTGACTACTAGATGCCACCGCAATCAGCAACTCGCAACGAACGTTGGAACTTCCCCTCCAAAGGAAAGCCTACTGAGGGATTTTAGCGCTCTTAGAAAATCTGACGACTTTGGCCGGCTTCGAACCCGCGACCTTGGGCATAGAAGTTCAGCATGCTACCAGTTACGTCACCGAAGCCGCTTCACACTTAGTCAGATGGAAATCTGAATCTGATCTCGCGCAAGTGCGTTGTCACGGCAACGCCTGATGGCTCATCCCTCATCAATTTAGTAGTGTTGCCATGGCAACCACTGATAGCTCTTTGCATTTTCTTATAATTCCGAAATCATTTTTCTCATCCCTTGGCGTAATGGTGGCTCATATCAAAAATTCTTTCAGACAAAAGTTTTAGGTAATTATTAGGGGAATATTGTCCATTTTGTACGGTTTTGATATTGTGCCTATTAACAGAGATATGATTAATGTTTCCCGAAAAACCCACTTTTTCCCACCCCTTTGGTCAATGGTTGGTGCTATCAAAAAACGTTTCAAACATACATTTTTGAGCTTTATCCGGCACATAGTATGAACTTTGAACGGATTCGATATTTCACATATTAAGAGAGTTATAGCAATATTTCATTTTTTGGAAGAAAGTCCCCCATTTTCATCCCCTTAGACCGATTTAGCCCAGTAACGAACTCGACCGAGATTTTATGGGTATACATATTCGGTAAAAAATTCAAAGTGATTGGTGCAAAATTACGGCAGTTATCGTGTCCACAAGAAACTGATATACATATATATATATTGCTTCCTGGAACATTGGGACATTGACAGGTCGCAGTCGTGAATTGGCAGTAATCCTAAAGTCTCGTTGCGTACATCTGGCTTGTCTACAAGAGACACGGTGGAAATGGCAGAAATCTAGAGATATTGGAGAAGGGTATAAGTTGATCTATCATGGTACGACTAATAGCCAGGGAGTCACTATTGTAGTGAATGAAAATCTTCGCAACCAAGTATCAGCTGTACATCGCTACTCCGATCGTCTCATGTCAGCAGTTATCGACACCCCAACTCGCCGTATACATATATTTTCAGCGTAAGACCCCACAGACAGGCTGTGATGAGACAGCTAAAGACACATTCTGGAACGAACTTCAAGATGCCGTTACAACGTGCAATGAAGAAGACCTATTTCTACTTTGTGGAGATCTTAATGGACATGATGGCAGTACCAGTGAGGGGTATGAATGCCATGGAAATTTTGGCTATGCTCTCATAAATGGAGACGGGAACAGGATCCTTGAATTTGCTGAAGCAAACGATCTAATTATCACTAACACCTTCTTTAAGAAACGCAAATCACACTTGATCACCTACACTAGCGGAGGGCACAATACTCAGATTGACTATGTACTACTTCGTAGGAGAGATTTCCCAATTGTCATAGACACTAAGGTCATACCATCTGAATGTTTAGCCCCTCAACATAAACTGCTAGTTACCGATCTTAGAATGAAAGGGTACATAAGAAAACCCTATGTGAAATGTCATGCCAAAATCAAATGGTGGAAGCTACAAGACCATAAAGTGGCATTCAGTGAGAATATTGTGTTCCCTCCAGTTGATCCTGTAAATACGGATTATACTTGGGCATCATTCAACAACTGCGTAACTAGTATAGCTCAATCTGAGCTTGGTGTAACACAGCCCGGCACACGTAGAATTGATAAACAGACGTGGTTGTGGACAGACAAGGTACAAGAAATGGTGCATGAAAAAAAACCGCTTTTAAACAGTTGCGAACATCACCGACTGAGGAGAATCTTCTGAAATACAAAGCCACCAATAAGGAGGCAAAAAGAGCAGTTGCTGAGGCTAAAGTAGATCACTACACACATTTATATGATCAACTGACAACTAAAGACGGAGACAAAATTATCTACCGACTAGCCCGAGCACGGTGTAGAGCAGGTCAGGATATAGAACACTATATGTGTGTGAAGGATAAGAATGGTCGACGACTTCACGATAGCAAAATGATTCTGAACCGTTGGCGAGAGTATTTTAGTGAAGTATTCAACACTGAATTCCTTCACCCACAAATACCAGACATCTATGTTACAGCTGGACCAGTACCTTGTATCACTGAAGATGAAGTCAAAGTTGCCATTCGTAGCATGAAAAGTGGAAAGGCCCCAGGGCTAGATGACCTTCCTGCAGACATCTGGATAATTGAGGAACTTACTGACAACGCGACCAACTGGCTGACAGAGTTCTTCAATTCAATTATTCTCTGTGGTCAAATACCTACAGATTGGTCAACTAGTATCACAGTACCTATCTTTAAGGGTAAGGGTGAGTCAGCAGAATGTACCAATTACCGTCCAATTAGACTTCTCTCCCACACTATGAAAATATTCGAACGTATCCTAGATAATAGGCTGAGGAACATCGTACAGCTCTCAGGAAATCAATGTGGGTTTGTCAAGGGTTGTGGCACGATAGACGCAATCTTTGCTGTGCGCCAGCTGATGGAGAAATTCCGAGAGAAGAGGAGGCCACTACATCTTGCTTTCCTTGACCTCGAGAAGGCATTTGATCGAGTACCACACCAGATGATTTGGTACGCTCTCCGAGATCATCAAGTTCCAGAAATGTATATAAACTGGATAAAAATGCTGTACAACAACACGAAAAGCCACGTGCGATGCCCTGCAGGACTCACCGACAGCTTCCCTGTGACAGTAGGGGTTCATCAAGGCTCAGCTCTGTCTCCCCTGCTCTTTGTTGTCGTCATGAATTCCATAACGCGAGACCTGCAGAAGTGTGTCCCATGGACATTGCTATACGCTGATGATGTGATGCTTGCGGCAGACTCCAGGAAGGATCTTGAAACCCAAGTGCAGACATAGCATGATCGTCTGCAAGGATTTGGTCTTCGTTTGAACATCCACAAGACTGAATACCTCGAAACGATTCCATCCCCTGGAACTATAGGTATTAATGGAGCTCCTCTTACCAAGGTAAATACATTCCGATACCTAGGCCCACGATTGAATGGCGACAGCTCTGTGAATGAAGATGTGCGAGCACGAATCAATGCGACTTGGATGCGATTCAGAGATGTCACCGGTGTTCTTTGTGATAAGACGATGCCTATCCGCCTAAAATCAAAGATATACCTCATACTGGTGAGACCAGTTACATTATATGGTACCGAGTGTTGGCCAGCACCTAGAAGTGCTGAGCACTCGCTTCATGTCATGGAAATGCGGATGCTGCGAAGATTATTAGACATTTCTCTGCTCGACCATATCCCCAACACAACGATTCGACATACAGCTGGCGTGGCTCCAATCAATGAGAAAATGCAGGAATGGAGACTCCGTTGGTATGGGAACGTTGTCCGTGCACCACAAAGTTCAGTCATCGGCTCGGCCTACCATCTAACGGTCGACGGCCAGAGACAGCGTGGGAGACCAAAATTGCGGTGGCTCGACACCATTAACGCCGATTTACGATCAAGAAACTTGAAATCACGCGAAGCATTAGATCGCAAGAAATGGCGTGTATTGATCCAAAAAGCGGACCCCGTTCCTACGGGATGACGCTAAGTAGAAGAAGAAGAAACACATATATATATACATACATAAATTATATATAAACTTTTGAACTGACGGTGGTTTTTGGGTCTGGGGGATGTGAAACGCGAAGATATATCGAAATTTTGCGGAAATCGAAACATGGTACCCATTGCAATAGTTAGCTTTCTAATGAAATCTACCTAAAAGATTACCATCAACGACACCTAGCTGTGAACTTGGCTACTAGATGCCACCGGAACCATCAACTCGCAACGAACGTTGGAACTTCCCCTCCGAAGGAAAGCAAACTCAGGGTTTTTAGCGCTCTTAGTAAATCCGACGACTTCAGCCGGGTTTGAACCCGCGACCTTGGGCATAGAAGTTCAGCATGCTACCAGTTCCGATACCGAAGTCGCTTCCCACAGACAGATGGAAAACTGAATGTTATCTCGTGCAGTGGCGTTGTCATAGCAACTGCTGATGGCTCATCCCTTATCAATTAAAAGTAAAGTTGTCATGGCAACCTCTCTTGGCACTTGGCATTTTCTTATAATTTAAATCATTTTGCTCACCCCGTGGCGTAATGGTCGGTCATATCAAAAATTCTTTCAGACAAAAGTTTTAGGTAATTATTGGAGGAATATTGTCCATTTTGTACGGTTTTGATATTGTGCCTATTAGCAGAGATACGATTAATGTTTCCCGAAAAACCCACTTTTTCCCACCCCTTTAGTCAATGGTTGGTGCTATCAAAAACATTTCAAACATAAATTTTAGGGCCTTGTCCGACACATAGTATGAACTTTGAATGGATTCAATATTTCAGATATTAAGAGAGTTATAGCGATATTTCACTTTTTCGAAAAAAAGCCCCCCATTTTCACCCCCATTGACCGATTTTGCCCATTAACGAACTCGACCGAGATTCTAAGGGGATACATATTATGTAAAAAAATTCAAAGTGATTGGTGCAAAATTACGGCAGTTATCGTGTCCACAAGAAACTGATATACATATATATACATATATATATATATATATATTGAACCCATGTACCATTGGTTCAAGGGGTCGAATCCATGTATTATGGTAAAAAGATGGAAGGAAATATACAGTCTTCAGTGGAACATAGAAAGATTTTATGCAGGAGGACTGGTATAACGTTGTGTAGAATTAGGGTCCAGGTGGCCAGGAAATGATATCATGCATGACGCACAGATAAGGAGCTGGTCACGAATATTAATAGAACGAGTGGAACTTTCCGTCGGAGTAACTGAGAGCATGTTTCGGAAATTGCTCTTACGTTGCAGGAAAGTGGCATCGTCGCAGTTGTGCAAGAAGAAGAATAATTAGATTTAAGCCATTTGCAAGAATAAAATTAATAAAAGAAATACATCATTGTGAATCATTTCGGAATAGAGATTTTTGTGTGGAGAAAGATGTTATAATAAATGCCCAGGAAAGAAGTGCAAACGTGGCCATACGTAGGGCTCAGTTTTCCTAGGGAAAACCCGAGTTTTCTTGAAAAATCAAAATTTTCATTTTTTGAAAAAAATGGTTTTTCGAATTTTTGAATTTTTAAATCACTTGCATAAAGGTTTTGACATTGAATGAGTATATCAAAAGGGTACGTTTTAGTAAACACCCGTACTAAGGTAAAAATTTTGGAAATTGGGACACAATAGTTCGGATTACCATCTCTCAAGCATGAACCAACGATGTGGCATGGTAGCCCACTGTATTCTTATATTGTGGATAAGATGTGGACAATAAGGGATTTCAAGGAGTGCCTGGAGGAGCACTTCGATAAGCATATGGGGGAGATGAGAAGAATAAATAGGGAACAAGTGGGAGTTGTAGAAGTGGAAAGTGAAGATAGATTTGAATCTATCAATGATAAAGTGAACCTCCAAATAGATGGTAAAGAGTACCCAAGTAAAGAAAATGTATAACTATAAGATGAGGAATGAACTTTGGGAATTAAAGGATTTCAACTTAAGAAAGAAGGAAGGAATTGAGGAACAAAGAGAAAGTATTTCCGAGGAAATAAAGAAGATATTTGAACTCCGTGAGAGGGCAAGTAAAAATTGGTATAGGATACCCAAACAGGAATTAGAGGAATTGTATAAGGAAATTCCTAAGGTTAAAGAGTCATTAAGAGAAACGAAAAGGAAATTTGCAAAACGTATGGAGGAAGAAGAAAAAATAGAAGTAGCTCCGTGGGAACAGTTAAGAATGTTCATTGAGGAAGTAAGTGAACTAAGGGATAAATTAGAGGAAGTGATTAATAAGTGGTTTAACATTAAGTGGAAGACAAATTACCGAGAGTACGACAGAATAAAATACATTCAGGAACAGATAGCGTGTATAGAAGAAGAAAAGAAGAAGAGGCATCAGTTCATAATGAGCATATGTGATGACAAAGATATCATAAGTATTCAGGAGTTAGCCGAATTAAGAAAGGTTAAAATCTTGGAATATGAAGGGAATCTAGAGGCCGCCCAGAAGAGATATGAGGAGTATCTAGTAGCGCAGGACCTAAAAGCGAAATAAATGGCGATCCCAGTCATAAATGATACAGAAGAAAAGGACATAACAGTGCCGGAAGAGCACCAAAGTGGCCCTAAACAAGCCAAGGAAGAAACTTTTAAAGAAAAGGTTGACGCGTGTCAAGAGGAAATTGAAACCCAGATCCAAGGGATGAGAGATGGGGTAATGGAGAAGTTGGAATCAAGTAGGGAAATGTATCAGACATACCGGGATGATATTATAAGTAGTATTGAAGCATTAGGAAAGAGGTTCAGTCGATTCGCGGAAAATAAAGATAAGGGCGATATCTCAGTACAGAACCATCAATCAAATGAAATAGCTGTTCAGACTGAAAATGAAACAGAAATTTTAGAAGAACAAAAAGTCATGGTGCAAGAGCCCTAAATTGACATTCGAAAAGAAGAAGAAGAAAAAGAAGTAGAAATTCTGAGGACTCCAGTGGAAATTGAGAAAAGAAATGAGATCCCTCTGGAGAAAACAACGGACACTCAAGAGGAAATGAGAATTCCAGATCAGGTCGACAGCCGAAATGAAAATGAGCTGCACAGTGAAGAAGATCATTTTTATGAAAAAGAGGAGCTCGAAGAGCAAGAGATAAACCCAGAACCAGAGATAACAAAAGACGTGAAAGTTGGGGAGACGGAAATGATAATTCCTGAAGAAACGGAGAAATTAAATGAAACTAAAATAGAAAGTATCGTTGAGGAAAAGATAGAAGCAGAGGTCCAAGATTCAACAGAAATTGAAAAGGAAAATCCGGAAGAAATTCATGAGGATAAGGAAGATAAAATGTCATTAGAAGTGGAAGAAGAAAAATTGAAAGCACAGATCCTTGAATTAATGATAAAATATCAGGATTGCCAACGAAAGAAAAGAGAAATGGGAACAGATCCAAATGAGAGCCCTGGAAACCTCAAAGGAAAAGATGGGATTGTTGGAAATAATGAAGAAAAGAGAGGAGATGCCTTTGAAAGTAATGCTGAAAGAGGAAGAAGACCGCAATTGGTAGTCGGTTTGCAAGAGAATAGAAACCCTATTGAAAGTAGAAGAGGAGGAGGAATAATGCACATGACCCTGGAGAAAGAGGACGCACAAGCGTATTTTAGTTGGAAGCTTCGTAAAAAGAAAGGGAATAAAAGAAAGAAAAGAAAAAAAGAAGATCTGAAGAAACTCTGGAATTGGAAGAGTAGGAAAAAGAAATATTCTTTGAAAATGCCATCTCGATGCGAGATGAAGGAAAAGGATTATTCAAGCATAGATAACGGGTTAAGCCGTATGCACCCGTTAAAGAGTGAGAGAAAAAAGGACTTTTCTTGAAAATGCCATCTCAAGAAGAGATGAGGAAAACGGAAGAAAACCAAGAAGAGTCGGGTAAGGATAGACCGAGCTCTTAAAGACAAAACGAAATTCTGCAGACTTGGAGTCCTGAAAACAATAATGAAGAAGTAACGGGTAAAGGCTATATGCACCCGTAAAGTATTAAAAGAAGGTTAATATTGACCGGAGAAAGAAGACAGACAGGCAAGCAGAATGCCCGTCCCAAGAAGTAAAAAAAAACTGTCTGACCCAAGTTTGGAGTGCACGCCAGACGAAGGGAAGATTCATAAACACCCGAACGAGACGAGTAATTTATAGCCCTAAGTGTGGACGTCCGCTAAGGGAAATGAATGAATGGGAACTTTGTAAGACCCAAAAACAAGCCAGAACAAGGAAGGGCTTGGAAAAAAGAAAGATCAATATGTACGGATAAATGTTATGATGGCTTCGACAGTAAAGAAAAATCAGATTTTTTTGAAAATTATTGAAATAAATTTCCTCAAAATTTCGAAAATTTATTTACCTAAGGAGGGGAGAGATGAACCCATGTACCATTGGTTCAAGGGGTCGAATCCATGTATTATGGTAAAAAGACGGAAGGAAATATACAGTCTTCAGTGGAACGTAGAAAGAGTTTATGCAGGAGGACTGGTATAACGTTGTGTAGAATTAGGGTCCAGGTGGCCAGGAAATGATATCATGCATGACGCACAGATAAGGAGCCGGTCACGAATATTAATAGAACGAGTGGAACTTTCCGTCGGAGTAACTGAGAGCATGTTTCGGAAATTGCTCTTACGTTGCAGGAAAATGGCATCGTCGCAGTTGTGCAAGAAGAAGAATAATTAGATTCAAGCCATTTGCAAGAATAAAATTAATAAAAGAAATACATCATTGTGAATCATTTCGGAATAGAGATTTATGTGTGGAGAAACATGTTATAATAAATACCCAGGAAAGAAGTGCAAGCGTGGCCATACGTCATTAAAAGTTCCCCGAGACCCGAGGAGGTGGGGATTAAAAATCAACCTCAACACCCACGTACCTCAAGAGTAAATTTCAGTTATTATCTCGGAATTGTACGATCGATTTTCTTGTGCAAAGAAGTCAGGTTACGTTTAGAAAACGAGCTTTCCAGAGATATAATTTTTAAATGTGTGCGACCATTACTTCAAAAGTTGGTTCTGAAAAAGACGTGGAATTTATCTTTTTGTCGCCGATTTGTATAAAAGCCCTGGCCGTGCCAGGCAAATCATGCAGTATCAAACAGCCCGAGGGGGCGTCACTGTGCTACATCACATCATTCAGTTTACCAAAGACGCCGGAGAGCGTGGTACTGTTTCAAAACACATGCAGTTTCGGACAGCCCGAGGGGGCGTCAGGCTACATCACATCGAATGCAGTTACTAGTCAGACCGGGGGGCGCGACGTTGGAGCATCATCACCGCAAAGTATTATTCCGTCCAGGGAACGTGAAGCTATATCACCGTAAATGCAGTACTTACTAGACCTCGAGAGGTCGTGATACTCTGTATCACCACGTGCACCCGTAAGGCGTGGCCGAGATGTATCATCATTGTATCGCCGTGTGAAGACTTAGGAAAATCCTAATACAGGATTTAGTTCCGCCAGTATCAGTCTTATAGTGAAAGTTCCGTATTACAGTTAAAGTAGGCTGCGAACTTAAAAGAACAGGCGATAGGTCTTCAAATAACAGTTTAGTAAAACGACTGAAAGTGTCGTAACGCTTGAAGTACCAACGATAAAGAAACGAACATTTCTAGCAAAGTTAAAGAACCCTATCAGGGTCAGACGAAATAAGTGCCGCCTAGTATTCTGAATAAGATAGGGTCTAGAGCGAAGAAATTAAGAAGGGAAAATTTAATCCAAGACATTGTCTCACTGGAGACCAACGAACAGCGATTAAAAGCAGTAAGGGGGAGCAGTAAATGCTAGAGAATCACAGGTCACCTATAAATATTCGAGAGACCGTAAATAGGACAAACTGTATCTAGACAAACTAAATAGTGTCTAGAGAGCAACGACTTCGAGCTAGTTAAAAATAAAGCCGAATAGTCAGGAAACCGGATCTGAAGAATTACCGTTCCAGGGAGGGGTAGATTGATTGAGACTTTCAACTTCTTACCAGATAGGGAGCCGACATCTAGAATTTCACACTTGGAAACGGGAAGCAAGTAATCACGTGTGCAAGGCCTACTCAAAGCCTTAGTGATTAGAAGCAGTGTAATGTAAATATATAAAATTTGTGTTAGTATAGTAATTTTTAGTGACTTTATTTGTGTATAATAGAAGAATACAGAATTGTATTCGAAATGTTATCAGTGTTTAAGGTATATAAGTTATATGTGTGTCAAGAAATGTCAGTGTATGAAATGGAATTAGGGAAGATGGCTTAAACACATTCAAGTGGGCGACATGAAACATCGTTGGAAAATACGGTCGAGGACCGTCCTATCATGTGAGTAACCATTTCATTATGTTATGTGTTGGGGAATATTTGTGTACAATCCACCTGAGAATGAGAAATAGGGATGTTTTTTAATAACAAATAACAGAAAAATAGCGCGATCTGAACAATTACAAATTGAGAAAGTATAAAATGATTATGTGAAGTGAATAAATCCCTTAGAGGAAATATATGAAATAAAATATCAGTGTATTTGATAAATGATTGAATTATGTGAAAGCAAGCGTAATAATAATAGTAAATACAATTATATAAATGAAGATTTAGTTGAATTGTATGAAAGTAGTAGCTTTTGAGCTCCTGTAAAAGAATAAATACATGTTATGAATACATGGTCTTAAAGTATAGCGATTATTGTCACGGGAGAGGACTAATATAAAATTGAATGTAGAGCAAATGTTGCTTTTGAATTTATCAGTTCTTTGGAAGACATTTGGCCGTAAAGTAATGTATAGCGCATGTCGCGCATTGAAGTAATTTGTCACGCTAGGAAGGCGTTGAACCTAAATATAATTGGTAAATTAATTATGAGGGGCAGTTGATTGCGGTAATTGAGCTATGATAAGTCCTCCATATAGTGATGTAATCACGTGGCCGTTGTGTGTATTTTATTATAAAGGGTGCTATTTATTGTATTTTGAGCGCAGGTCAGACAAAGGTCGCCCTAAGTCGTTAATGTTGTAAAAGTCCTCCAGTATGGGATGTGGTTCCCGAGGCAGTGAAAGAATCGAACCAAGGTTCGTTTGTGTGAAGCCCCTAAATACTGTTGTTGTATTGAATTATTCTTACCCATCAATGAGGACACTTCATAATTAATAAATGCCAAGGTTACGAGAGTGGTCAATGAACTTAAATAATGTTGTTAAAATAAATGAATGAAAAGCCAGGTCTGTTCAAAGAACTGTGTATAAGAAATAGCTGTATAAGCAGAGTGTAGCCCGTCTCTGTGGCTAGACTTGGGGTCTTGCTCCCGGCCAATAAATCACGCTGAGTGGGATGGCCCGACCCTTACTATTGACGAAAGTGCGGTAGGTCGGGTGACCGTCTGTTTGAAGTAATAATACACCATGAGTGTTTAAAGTTTGTTAATGACCCGGGATTCGAACCGAGGTTCTTGTAGATGAAGGATACCGCTTGCAAGTTCAGATCGTTGCTTTCTTATGGGATGATGGTCTTTTAAGACACAAATATAAATCCCTAATGTAATGTTATATTGATGTAGGATTTCACGAGTTCAATGAAGACAATTAGATTTCGGGAGTGATCATAATTTTTGACATGTTCAAGTAGTCTTCTATAACTCGGGAGTGCACGAGTATTTTCCCAATCACTGTAGTGAATTTGTTGACTTGAGAGAGGTACATGAGAACATTGTGAAAAGCCCAAAAATTTAAGTGAAGGAATAACAGTGATTTAATAAGAATTATATATTGTTTTGATTATAAGATACTCATATAAAAGGAAGTAAGGTGTTGTATAAGAATAACACAGAGTAGGTAAAAGTATCGAGCCGTTGGGAGCTCGTGATTATATTGAATTTTAAAAGGGATAATTTATGGAAGTGAAAAGAATTATAAGTTTGTTGGTTTGTAAGAAACCATTTATTTTGATTTAACATTTGTTTTATTTTATGTATTCCTTGTTAACTCTGAACAAGTTAGAAGTATTGGTCAGTATTTTATTTGTTTATTTTGTAGTAGCGCCATATATTTGGTTAATTAAATGTTTTATAATAGGAGTTGATTTTGTTTATTTATTTTGAAAGTGTATCCTCTATTTAATCCAAAATATGTAGGTCACAGAGTGGGAGAACTTACCATAACCCCGAAAATCCCGATTTGAGCATTGCTGGCATACTGTGATTTGCATATTTCTTGCTGAAAGGGCACAATATATACATACATAAATTATATATATAAACTTTTGAACTGACGGTGGTTTTGGGGTCTGGGGGATGTGAAACGCGAAGATATGTCGAAATTTTCCGGAAGTCGAAACATGGGACCCATTGCAATAGTTAGCTTTCTAATGAAATCTACCTAAAAGAGAATTCGTATTACCATTATTTAATTATATTTCGTATACACGTGTCTATTGTTTCTTGGGGCTGTCTTTTGTCACTCACATGATAATAATAATAATCGTGTGGCCTCTGGCGAGGCCTAGTGCAGGTCTTTCTAGTTGACGCCCGTGGGCGACCTGCGCGTCGAAATGAGGATGAAGTGATGATGAAGACGCCACATACAACCAGTCCCCGAGCTAAGGGAATTAAAAGGAAGGAAGATTGTAGTTTTACGTGACCGTGAATCTTGTGATTATGAGCCACGGGACCTCCTTTTTACGTGGAATCCGAACCACAGGACATGGCATTTCACTTCGAAAATCTCACATGCATTGACCGGGTATCGAACCCGGACCGCCTTGGTGAGAGGCATACAGCTAGACCGCTGAGCCTCCACGCCCCCTACCTAAGGGAATTAACCCCAGGAGATTAAAATCCCAGATGGCCCGGCCGAGAATAGAACCTGGGGCACTTCGGGCCAAAGCCTAGCACGCTAACCATTTAGCCACGGAGCCAGACATAATAATAATAATAATAATAATAATAATAATAATAATAATAATAATAATAATAATGTTATTGGTTTTACATACCACTAACTACTGCGACTTTTAGAGGCCTTTAACGTGCCAGTAAATATACTGACACGGCGCCCTCATATATGTGCACCCTCAAATGCCTACTGACTGCGCCAGGATTTGATCCTGCAACCTTGAGCACAGCAGGCGTTGCAACTCACAGGCAACACCACTTGTCGAAGCACGATTTACTCGATGTAGGCCATGATCGTGAATTTAGGGTCATTCTATCTATTGTTTGAAATACTAACCAAAGTATCTCGGTGATTTGGAACACCAGCTAGTGTGTTATGACATGAGTATTCTGTATTTTCGAGAACCATGATTCCGAATCACATCGTCGGCATCTTTCCAATATACACCGTATCTATGGATTCCCATTCAAACTCCACGAAATGTAAGGATGGTGTCGTTTCAGACATGGTAAATACCTTCCCTAACCTAGCTTCAATTACACACACTCCACAATAGCGCAAGTTATGAGACAGCTTTCACAGACACACACAGTATGTTTATTGGGTCGATGACCACGATGTTCTAAGACCGTAAGTGGAGGATAAACAAGAAACATACTAAATTTCTGATCTAGTGATGAACATTTAAAAGGGTGGAAGCTTTTAACATTCACCTGCTGTTACAACATAGCCCACTTTAACGGTTTGCCACGCCCCGGGAATCTTACCGTAGACGTTTAGAGACCAATGTAAGGATGGTGCTAAAAGGGCGATAAAACCAGAGGCATAAGAAAAGAAGTGCCAGAATGTACTGTATAAAGCAGTTGAGGGCAGAAACTACGCATTGCACGTGACCACGAGGATTCTACATACAGTTAAGTATCCGGAGCTAATGAACATTACGTCTAAGCGATGTTCTATGCGTGCAAGAGACGTAGTTTCGAATAACTTGCGCGCACTGTATTCATTTGTCATTTCCGACCAACTGCAAATCAAATTTTCTTAATAGTCTGTCTACAGTGATAGAATGTCTAGTGATCGTTACAAGTTTATGTTAAGCAAGTTTCCGTGTCTTCTGCTCAAATAACGATTGTTAATTTTTTCCCCCTCCAGGTTGGTGGAACCCACGGACTCAGCGAGGGAACTCACCACTATCGCCTCTACGGGCAGTGTCCTAGAGCTGGGAACATCGAATCGGAAGGGATACAACTGGTGAGGTGGGATTGGCACCTCGCCCAGGCGGCCTCACCTGCAAGGGAAGGTAAGGGATGGTTAGGAGGGATAGGCAAGGAAGAGGGAAGGAGGCGGCCGTGTTCTTGAAGAAGGTAGCATCCCGGCATTTGCCTGAAGACGAAGTGGGAAACCACGGAAAACCACTTCGAGGATGGCTGAGGGGGAATCGAACCCCCTCTACTCATTTGGGCCACCCGAGGCTGAGTAGACCCGTTCCAGTCCTCGTACCACTTTTCAAATTTCGTGGCAGAGCCGGGAATCGAACCCAGGACCTCCGGGTCGGCAGCTAACCATGCTGACCGCTACGCTACGGAGGCGACTTGTTAAATTATAAACGTTAAATATCTTCCTATGGAACATAACGTCAGTGACAAGACTATTTGAGACATCGTGAACTGCACAAGCAGTGATCATTCTCAATACGACAGGGAGTTGTCCACACTGATAAGTGATTCCGATAGCAATTCCTTTCTTGTTGTTTTATCGGGTGGCCCACCCGCCCCTTTCGGTCTAGTTTTATGCAATCTGTTGCATGTATTACAATTCTGAAAAACACCGATCCTTCTCCCAAATTCAGGGTAAACGAACGATGTACTGTATGTGGTTACGTGCTATAAAACAACAGACATTGTCAACTCCATTATTAATTAATTAGGGTACCCTGAAACCTTATACAACGATGCAAACTGCCTTTTTTCATCGATAAAGAAGCTAATAAGTCTGTGGAAACAATTCAGTATGCAACCTTGCAACATCCCAGGCAAATGGCGGTAGAAAAATCGTTAATTGCACGTGATTCGAACTCCAGTACCTTCAAACCCTGTTCAACCCCTCCGACCGAGCTCCTACCAAGAGCACTAATGTGAGACTTGGCGTTCAGCGGACAGAACCCCAACCTATACATTACTTCTTGTTCTTCGTAACTGTGCTCGTATTACGGGTTCATTCAAGGTACTCATAATTAATTATTAGTGGCGTTCACGATTCCTGCTGTCGGTTAGCCCGTACCCACACATCTCTTTCTATTGCCTATGTTTACAGAATTTTAATAAACACGAAGTCTTGCATAAAACTATATCGCAAGGGGTGGATGGGCCACCCGGTGTATGAAACGCTCGTTATAAATGTAGGGTAATTTGAAAGAGGAAGCAATTGGTAGAAGAGTACGAGGACGTTTGGTGCAGATGTCGTCCTGGTCACACAACAGCCTCAAATAGGCCGTAATATTAAAGGTCCCGGTAACCAAGAAGTTGGGGAAGGGGATAGGGAGGTCAGGATGGACGCAAAAGAGATATGAAACATGGCAGAGATGATTTGAAATAGAAGAGAGTTCAGGAATCGAATAGACGACCACAAAAGATTCCAAGATACACGAGTAAAAATAGACAAAAACTGATTATGTCGGGGGACCATATAAATATAAGAAGTGAAGGAATGAAATCATGAGTCTTTATAGTTTTACATGGTTCATACTTGGTCAAGTTTGATTAAAAATGAAGGCAGAGGTTTTTAAATTATTTTTGTAAATTACCTACCGTCCAGTCAAAAATACTATGGGTAGAAAACATGCTAGGCCAATTTTTCCCGTTCATGTTATCAATATGATCCAAGAAAAAATCTGGTATTCTAATTCTTTCCTTCAAAAGTATTTGTAGTGTTCATCATACGATTGCTATTTAATATACAATTTAAAACAAGTAGTTCCGTAAAGAACTATACAGCCTATTTTCATATATCCTGCTCATGTTAATTTCTTCTAACAATATACAAAATTTCAGTTTAATTGCTGTAACAGATTCGTAGATATTGAGAACCGTCTAAATATTTCAGATTGTCGCCAGGTTGGATTTTTATTTTTGTACTATTACATTAAGATTATTGTGTACGTGTGGTATTCAAACTTCAATCGCATGATTAGAACACAAGAAGTAAAAACGAGATTTTAAAATTACGCAAAGCAGCCATCTTGTGATTATGCAAACAATTGAAATAAATTAGATGCCTGTGGATCAACATTTGTATAAGCATTTATCGTGCAACGTTTCACGGCACTCGGATAGTTAATTCACGAGAATCGTCAATTTAAATATTTATACTTCGCGTCGCCGCCATGTTGGATTTGTGCTCACCAGATTAATGAAAGTCCTATAGGTGAACATATGTTCATAGTCTCTATGAACATAAAAAAAATCAGTTTGGTTGCTGTAAAAGATTCATAGATATTGAGAACCGTCTAAATATTTCGGAAGCTCGCCATTTAGGATTGTTATATGTATAGGCCATAGAATTATGTACCATTCAAGGACAATTATTGCCTAGGTTCATTATTCAAACTTTCACTTCGATCGCATGATTACGACACAAGAAATAAAAACTTAATTTTAAAATTTCGCACAGCCGCCATATTGAGATTATGTAAACAATTGATTTAAATTAGATGGCAGTGCATTACAATCTGCAAAATCATTTACTGTACCACCTTTCACTGCGCTCAGAGAGTTGAATCACGAGAAAATCTATTAAAGTATTTCAAATTCGCTTGGTCGCCATGTTCGTTTTTTACTTTACAAGTTTATGAAATATACATAGATAAACTTGTACTAGTACCCTTTATCACCGTGAAAAATTGCATGATGATATCTGTAATAGTTTCGGAGATATAGAATGTCAGTGAAATATTTCGCACAGCCGCCATTTTGAGGTTATGTAAACAATAGAACTAAATTGGACTCCAGTGCATTACTATGTGTATAAACACTTGCTGTACCTAGTTTCATTACGTTTGGATGGTTAAATCGTGAGAAAAGTCTATTTAAAAGTCTCAACTTCGCTTGGTCGCCATGTTCGTTTTCTACTTTACAAGTTTATGAAATATACATAGGCAAACTTGTATCAGTGCCCTTTATCACCGTACTAAATTACAGGGTGATATCTGTAATAGTTTCGGAGATATAGAATGTCAGTGAAATATTTCGCACAGCCGCCATTTTGAAGTTACGTAAACAATTGAACTAAATTAGACTCCAGTGCATTACAATGTGTATAAACATTTGCTGTACCAAGTTTCATTACGTGTGGATAGTTAAATCGCGAGAAAAGTCTATTTAAAAGTCTCAACTTCGCTTGACCGCCATGTTGGTTTTGTAGTCACCAGGTTTTTGAAAGTCTCATAGGTGAACTTCTAGTAGTACCCTTTATCACCGTACACAATTTCAGGGCGATATCGGTAATAGTTTCGGAGATATTGAATGCTAGTGAAATATTTCGCACAGCCGCCATTTTGCATTGGTGAGACGTAACAAAATTTGAAGGGCACGGTCGAGGTCGCCGGGAATAGTGCTATGAACATACCGAGTTTCATTGAAATCGCTCCAGCCGTTTAGATTTTATTAGGGGGGGACACACACACGAATCACACACACACACACACACACACGCACACACACACGGACAAAAGGTGATCTCATAAGCCTATTTTTTCAAAATTGAAAATAGGCTAAAAATGAATATTCAAACATTATCTCTCTATTGGGAGGAGAGAATTTCTTTTTATTTAAATGAGACGCAATCTGGTTCTGTTGTGTCAACAGATGTGCTATTTACTAGATACAAAAACCAACCAATTGCTATTTGATTGAATTAAAAGCAATGCAATGTAAAATTCCTCTCCAAAATTACCAGCTGGAATTAAAAACAAAGGAAAATAAACAGAAAGTGTGAAGCGAGTGTGTGCTAAAGCTTGTTTCTTGCCTAGCACCAAGCCAAGTCATTGTACAGCGCGCATAGGCTAATTGGGTTTACGGTAATGGATACAGAGTCTGTGGAGTATTGGTTGCTGTTAATGTCACAATGAAGGGAGTTGGGAAAACTTTGTTCATCAGTCCCATGCAGTTGTGAGGGTATGCTATTTGTGTGATACCGTGTGCTATTGGGTTGGCTGTAAGAGTGTGTGTTTAACTGTAGTTAAAATTGTGGTAGCTCTTCCAGGACAAGTATAAAGAGCCATCCTAGAATTTGTTAGAAGTATGGAAATCCTTGCGGAAATAATATGCTCGATGAAACCGCTATCAGAGGCATATGTGAGGATGATGACGATTATAATTGTTGTTTTAAGGGGCCTAACATCTAGGCTATCGGCCCCTAATGGTGAGACGGAAAATACTTACAAAAAGGAACTCAGATTGAAACTACTCACAAAATGGAGAACGGTAATACTTACAAAAGGGAATTTAGAACTAAACTACTCTCAACAGTAATAGATTGGAAAATACGCATAAAATGTAGGTTAGGTTACGTACAAAAGGCAATGTTGAGTCGAAATACTTACAAAATGCAATTGATATTCAAAATATTTACAAAATGCAAATGAGATTGAATATACGTACAAAATGCAATTGAGGTTCAAAATACTTACAAAATGCAATTGAAATTGAAAATACACAATGCAATTCAGATTGAAAAACTTCCATTTCAGATCCAAAATACTCACAAAGTGCAACTGAAATTCAAAATGCTTACAAAATGCAATCGAAATTGAAAATGCTTACAAAATGTACGGCCGATTCTAACTACGCAATTGGATGGACAATACTTACAAAATTAAATTTAGATTGAAAATACTTACAAGATGAGACAAGAGCCAATTAAGGCGGGAAAGGGAAAGACTCCCTAGGCCTCGGATACCCTAATACCGTCGGGGTCGGAAACGAACAAGAGTTGTCCAAGGAAAGATAATAGAGAGGAGCCCGGCACAAGTAAGTGGAAGCAATGCCGGATTCAGCTGGGATCCCGTGGTCGTCAACCAATGTCTCACTAGATGTGAGCCCCTAGGGAGGGGGGGACATAGCCGATTCCTGATAAACGCCAACTTGGATTCGAAATGTTGCAGACATTCCTGCAGCATATCTGACATACTGGAGCTGGTGGCATTCCGATACTGACGCTGGATCCATCGAATACCATGCAGTATTAAGCGTAGTCATGGGATAGTCATTTCTAAGTTTTGCAACATTAAAATAAATAGTTCATTTTCGGGTTCTTAATGCCTTAATATTGCCTTCGGTGGCGTAGTTGGTAGCATGCCCAACAGCTGTGCCCAAGATCGCGGGTTCAAACCCGGCCGAAGTCGTAGGATTTTTTAAGAGCATTAAAATCCTTCATTATGCCTTCCTTTGGAGGGGGAATAAAGCCGGCGGCCTCATGTCATAGATTTATGGCATGTAAAAGATTCTTCCACTAACTAAGCTTGTGTGAAGCTAATTTTCTACGTTAGATTTCGTTGAAACGCTCTATCAAAGTTCCAACGTTCCCCACTAAGTTTCATTGACATCTGGTAGCGAAAGTTGTAACTACTTGAAATTGAACGGAACTTGTAGCGCACCCCATGGGTGTCCGCTTGAAGCAGCTACAGCCTCTGGCGAGCTGAACATGTCCTCGGACACTCCCGGCACTCTTGTATTTTGATTTTGGAGGGTAGAGACTGACTGTGGGTGTCACTGTAGGTTTGGTAGTGTTTTGTAGAGCTATTTGTCTAGCATATTTGGATCCGATGATGCTCGCCTGACGAGCGATACCTGTCATCCCTTAGTTTTCTTCTTAATCACATGTAATTGTAATTGGAATTACTTTGCGTTGACCGACTGAGAGCTATAATAATATTATTTTTTGTCGTGTGGCCTCCTGAGAGGCCGAGTGCAGGTCTTTCTAGTCGACGCCCGCGGGCGACCTGCTCGTCGGGATGAGAGATGGAATAGGCGATGAATGAAACTGGTCAAGGATGTGGAAGGAAGCGGCCGTGGCCTGTCAGAAGGTACCGTCCCAGCATTTGCCTGGTGTTGAAAATGGGAAACCACGGAAAACCATTTCAAGGACGGCCGACGGTGGGGCTCGAACCCACGCGTCTACCGAGTTAGCAGAGAGCTTGGCACCATGACCTAATGCTGCGCTGTAGCCAGCGGTATATTAATTGTTAATAAGGTAACACTGTAAAAATGGCTTCAAAGCTATCTTTTCTTCTCACTTGGAATGCAAAGTTAAAGCCAAGATGATCTCTTAGTAGCGTATCCTATTACAAGCCCGAGTGGGAATCGAACACTCGATCTTTCCGCTTGAGTTGATGTTTGGCCTCGGCCAGTGAGAGCAAGTGATTATTTAAATTCGAACGTCTTGTTACTGTTAAGGCGCGTCTCGTGGGATCGAACTCTCCGCTGAGTCAGTCACTCTTCGGAAATGGTCGGTCTCAAAGAGAAGTAAGATACAAAGAACTGCGAGGCAATATCATCAGCAAGACTCGATACAGGGGGGCTGTTAACAAGAGACAGTTTGTTCACTAAATATATTTCTACAGAGCACTTGCTATTTATATCAAACTGCAGTAACAAAAACTACTGTATTAGGAGATTGTGACTACTGTGCAACCTACAAAGAAACTTCGTGAATTGTTGACTTAAATTGGTTAATATCGCAAAGATCATCGAGGAACAGAGTAACCAGGTGTCCAGTTTATGGAGAACATGAAGGTACTTCAAGTCACCATGCCTGAACTTAGGCTGATTTTCTCTTCTACGGCTTCTCGACTTCAACATGAAACATAGCATACAATGCTATTTTTAGCCTACTTTTCTCATTGTTCAAAAATGAGGAAAAAGTAGACTTATGAGATCGATCCGGGCATATGTGTGTCTATCTGTCTGTGTGTGTGTCTCCGCCCCCACCCACCCCCCCCCCTATCAACTCCTAAACGGCTGCAGCTACCAAAACCAAATTTAGTATGAGTCAAGATCTATACCAGAATATCACACGGCCATATCTGCAAATGACGTCAGTGCTACCAACTGCTCAAAACTTGTAATTGAAATTTGAGCTCCATGTTGGATATCTCGGAAGGTATGCATGGGAGCTGTTCTAAAATTGGCACACATATAGATAATAATATTTCAATTTAATTTCCAGGAAGCCATACATGACAGTCTTGCCAACATGATTCTACCACTACTAATAGGTCATATCGTTATATGCATGTAACTTCCGTACTATCAATTCAATTTCAACCGAATTTCGTATGTAGCCTACTATATGTGCCATAACAGATATGGCAGTGCGTATTTTTAAGAGCAACCAGGGCTGCCAGCTGTAAATAAATAGTACCAATATATCAGAAAGTATGCAAGACAACAGTTCGAAACTTTGCACACGCAAAGTACATGACCTTCCACATTAATTTTGAGTAACTAATATACGTCAGTGCTGCCAACATGATGCTAAGCCTGCTGATAGGTCAGATTTTTAAATGCATGTAACTTCTATACTAATGAATGGATTTCAACCAAATTTGATATGTGCTTTCTGTACCATAACAGATATGAGTATGCGTATTCTTAAGAGCCAGCAAGGCTGCCAACTGTTAATAAATGCTCTCTATATTTTCTTTATCCTAATATCAATATATCAGAAAGCATGCAGCCAACAGCTCTAAACTTTGCACACTAGCAATCTAGCATTCTAGATTAATTTGGAGTAACTAATATACATCAGTGCTGCCAACATAATTCTAAGACAGCTGATCAGTTAATTTTTTTTTAAACATGTAACTTCTATACTAACAAATGGATGTCATCCAAAATTGTCACAATAATAGATCATGATATTTCGAATTAATTCTGAGCAACACATGTATGACATTGTTGCCAACATGATTTTATGCCCACTGATAGATTTAATGTCTAACTGCATGTAACGTCCATGCTATCCATTGGATTTCAACCACATTTTGTAAGTATATCCTGTGCCTTATGAGATGGAACTAAGAGTATATTCAGTCACCAGGGCTCCCAACTTTAGTGCTCTATTGGGCTACACTATTTCAAGGTATATTTCAAACTAATGACATCTTTTAATATTACCAACTTAATTTCGTCATTAATCTAGATAATTCTATATAGATTAATCATTGGCACAAATCTTTTTTTTTTTTTAAGAAGGCTCTTTAACTTGTTACCGAACTACTTGTTTCTTCTCCTCCTGGTGAGACATTGCTTTTAAACTTTGAAAATTGACCTGCTTGGTCTTACTGTGTCATGTACAACTTACAATTCATGAAGAATTTCTACCAGAAATCATGATAAGTAACACGGAACATTTTCTCAATCAACCTTCATAACTTCAACAGCCAAAGCCAAGTAAAGCCAGATTTCTATTCCATTTTGTTCCAGGCTCTGTATAGGCCGTACATATTTGCTAAAGACCTTTAAGACTAGTATTTCAGCTTACCCTCTTCTTTCTTCAAAGGCTAGTTTTACCTTACCATTGTTAACTGTTTATCTTTCTATTTTCTTCAAAGGCTTGTTTTGCCTTACAATTTGTTAATTATACATTTCACTTAGCCTAGAGTATATTCCTCATGTCAGGCCTTTGCTGCCTTAGTTGTACATTTTACAGGCTCTAGTGAATTAGACCTCTAGTAATATCATTCAAGAACTCTTGCTCACTTGTATTAACAGAATAATATAATAATAAATAATAATAATAATAATAATATATATGAATTTATACAGGCGCTAATTACGGCTAAGTACGCTAGAGATACGGAGCAGATTTTCAGGTTTCATTCCGTTTATACAGGATCGTTGTTATTTGAGTCTTCAGTCTTTTGACTGGTTTGATGCAGCCCTCCATTTCACCCTATCCTGAGCTAATCGTTTCATCTATACATAGCTACCACACCCTACATCCGAGGCAATCGGTTTAACATATTCTAGCATTGGTCTACCCCTACAGTTCTTTACCTCAACCCTTCCTTCCATAACGAAGTTTGCTATTCCTAGGTGTTGTTTATGTGTCCTACCAACCTCTTCTCTCTTCATTAGCAGTCGCCAGAAATATCTCTCCTCTCCCGCTTGCATTAATACTTCTTCATTTGTTGCTCTATCTACCCATCTGAACCTAATCATTTTCCTGTAACACCACATTTCAAACTCTTCTATTCTCTTGTCTGCTACTCTAATAGTCCAAGTTTCACTTCCATAGAGCGCCACGCTCCAGACAAAGGCTTTAAAAAATGACTCTCTATTGCCTAAATCTATATTTGATGACAATAAATTTATTTTCTGTAGAAATGCTTTCCTTGCTTGAGCCAACCTTCTTTTAGTAGCCGAATTCCTTTACTTCCTTCAGCTTTTACTTGCCGATATGACGTCAAAAAGGATTATTTCACGATTTTTGTTAACTTTTCGTATGCGTGCAAAACACTACGTCCGCGTGAAATTTAGCACAATGTGGGCATCTGTGCCCTCCACTACCACTGTTTCCAAAATGCTCTGGGATGTCCAACAACCAGAGCAGGGAGTTGTGAGGTCATACAGCACGAACATATCATGCCTGCTTTACATCGTCCACCACTATTCACTTTCCTACTCTCCAGTTAAGCTCCTCTTATTTTATCGATACCTTTAAAAACTTCAACGATAAAAAAGATAAAAACCAAGCATGGGGGAGGGAAATGGAGTTGTGTAAATCACGCAAGATGACAAGTGAGAAAAGGAAACGCGACAGAGGAACTGAGAGGGCAGATGAGAAGTAAATGCAAAGGGAACAGACGACGAAGAATAAATGAAAGGTTTAAAGGGATGAGAAATGTTTCCCTTTCTGCTCTTTCAGCCGAACATGTTCTCACACTTAATATAAATGTAGGTGTCGCGCCAAGTTGGCTAATCGATAAGCAATCACCCCGTCCTTATGTTTCCTTACACTTTGCCTCTATACAAATAATTAATCTGTGAAACTGTACCTAGTTCAGTTCATTACAGTAATACAGTACCTGTTGAAGTTATAGCTGGTCGCCTTTTCACTGCAATGAATAATCCCTCCCTCCTCCCCCCCCCCCCCCCCCTCCATAACTCCCGCGAACAGCCTATCGAGCAGTGATGAAGTGCACTTGCCCACTAAAGATAATGAAGTGCTCCCTTTTTTTACACGGAACAGTACATTAGTAAAGTGTTTACATTTATTAATTATTTAAGTAGTTTTCCAGTAAGAATACTACACATTTTATCTCATATGCTTTGAAATTTTAACGACCTCGTAGAAGTTTCTTCGAAATTGTTTTGTACAACTTTGGAAGTTTTGAACTTCACGCTTAGTCTCAATGAATACACGCAATGAATACACGAAGCCATTATTACGAAGAGACTGACAAGGCATGAGAAATTTAAGAAGCAAAGTTCATGTTTGTAGTTTCAATATGTATTTGCATGGTATTAGTAGTGATGAATGATAGTATATTCATTAAAAATTTGAATTTATGTATATAAATGTGCACTTTAGTCACCAAAACATTTGTCTAAAGCCGAATGAATACCGTACATCCAATACAACAACAAATGTGTATGCACTGTCGAAATTCGAAACTTAACATTACAAATAGAACATTAATTTATTTATCGTATGCCATAAGTCGCCTCCGTAGCGTAGCGGTGAGCATGGTTAGCTGCCGCCCCGGAGGTCCTGGGTTCGATTCCCGGCTCTGCCACGAAATTAGAAAAGTGGTATGAGGACTGGAACGGGGTCTACTCAGCCTCGGGTGTTCCAAATGAGTAGAGGGGGTTCGATTCCCACCTCAGCCATCCTCGAAGTGATTTTCCGTGGTTTCCCACTTCGTCTTCGGGCAAATGCCGGGATGGTACTGTACCCGATAATCCGGAAATGATCCTGTTGGAATATCCATTGCCCCCGCTGGATTGCCTATTTCTAACTGCTCCGGCATATACAACATTAGAAATCGTTTCCAACATGGCATTTAGGGATTTACAGACAGCAGTTACCAGAATATTGTAGATCAACAACCAACTACACGGGGCATTCACCTTTAGTTACCTCGGGGACTGGGAATTCAGCATCGCCTACACTACATCCACAATATTCTTCACCTTATATTTAAAATGAATCACACTGCAACAACAATGGAAAACAATCCGAATAAAATTTATTAACAATAAGGGTAAACTAATCTAGTATAAACAAAATAACAATAAACGAATTTAACAATAGACATTAAAATTAAAAACACGCAAACATTCACACCTCCTTTCAACTCTACATCTAATTACAATGCTGTATTAAAATTATGAGCATAAATCTTGGCTTGTTTTAGGCCTACACTACGTCTGTATTCAAGAATACGTTGTCTAACGAAGCTCCATCGTTGTATCTTACCTCCTGTTATCGAATATGTCTCTGGCGCATGACTATTTAGTTCATCATATCAACAATGTTACTTATGCTGAATGATAACGTTTGAAGGATAATAGTAGTCATTCTGTTAATGTTTATGTGTTGCGCCAATATTAAAAGTTCTCCGCTACTGTTCGCCAACTTCACGTTGCAATTTTAAAGTGATAATCAGCTTTATTTCCAACACATTTGGAAATCTAACTTGACAGGCTTATATTGTCGAAACGATGAATTTTAAAACGCTCGACTTTTCACAATATATAGTATGCGACCTGTTCTTTATATATATACGCTTATTTAACTTCAGATCTCAATTATATAAGAGATATAATCAATGCAATGTTCCTCGCAACTTCACGTAGAATGGAAGTGCGGTGACCTCCTACGTTCCACCTAGCTATCCTCGCGTCTCCACAAGTCGACAGTCGTCGCACTCGGACTAAGCCTTGGGATCTCCGTTAACCCAGTAAAAGCACTTCCTCACTCTTCAAAGTCTGCTGGAATAAGAACCTCGATCCTTGGATCTCCTCCTCCAAGTCGAATTTTTGGCGGCCATATCAAACTCCCACCATAATTTTAGCGCGTAGATTACTAATGCTTATTACTGCGTAGATTAACCGATCTGTGGTTTTTAAAGTATCAGACATACTTTCTTCTAATATTCTCTTCATTACCAAATAAGAAAATCTCCTTCTATGGGCCGAAATGCATAATTTCATCATATTGTGTAATTAAAGTTGATCCCGTCTTCAATAAGACCTGTTCTCATTGGCTCTGGGCTGGGATCCAATAGCATAATTTATAACATTATTTATAATATTAATCTCCAAACTCGCTGTTGCTATGCTAAATATAGCCTTCTAGAAGCGTCCATTGTGCAATATATCACGTGATCGGGCTCTCCCACAGTCTCGAGCTTGTAACACTACACTCCCGTGTCACACTTCCAGAAATTATATTTGCTAGTTAAATTTTATCATGGGTACGGAAAATACTCTCATTTTGTCCCTAAATAGTTCAATTTACGGGGGCATTCCTCCGTCATATCAAGTTAAAAATAGTTGCAAATTGTTTTTAATCATTCTAATTCAAGACTTTTGATATGTCACTTGAACTCGTATATTGAATTATTTTAGCCTATTTTCTTATGATTTTAAAATTTTTAGCGTTGAATTTTCCTAAAATAACGTTATTTTCATCATCAAACAATTCATAACAGTTATTCCCATAAGCATTAGTTATGCGGAACGCCCTTTCATCTTGGTTTTACTGCAGTTATCTTCATCTGACCCGTTCCTCTTCTTCTATTCTTCTCTTCTTCAACGTCTTCTTCTTCTTTTCTTGGTTCTTCAACGTCTTCTTCTTCTCCTTCTTTTCTTGGTTCTGTGTAGCAGTATATCCTCTTCTCTCATCTACTTCTTTTGGTCAACGTAAATGGTCCCTCCATATCGTCTGTGAGAACCATTTCCATTACCTTCTCCTTTACTGGTGCTTGGTTTGGAATCGATACTCAAATCCTTTTTATCACCATTCCCATTTTCTTTGTCTCTTAAATCTTTAAGATATTCTTGTCCTTCCATATGACGTTCATCATACTTCTCCTTCGTCATAATTTCGTCTTGGGAGTTTCTATTACGATTATCGTCCTGGTTATTCCTATTATTATTCCTGTTATAACCATTATTATTGTATCGGTAGTTATTATTATTGTGATAATAACCACTTCTACGGTTGTCATTGCTATTATCGTTATTACGTACTTGCTGTTGCTGATATGCACGGCCTCCACGGAATCTCCTGTATCTGGGTTCTGGTCTACGATCTCGGAAATAATTATTCCTTTCAGGACCAATATTTCCCTTTTCTGGTTCTTTCGGATTGTCTGTCTGTTGTGTTTGGTCAAAATATACTGTGTTGATGTCTTTGTACTCTTGCCTTTGGTTCTTCGCAACAACGTTTGGCATAGGGCTCGTGTAATCGAGTATTCTGAGCAATTCGTCCATGCTTGCTAGATCGTTGATCCCTGACGAGATAATTAGACGTCTGACTTCAACAGGGAGCATCCTGGCTATCGCGTCTATCAACTGAGCTGTAGATAACGGGGGTTGAAGGAATCTGAGTCTGGCTAACTGACTCGTGAAGAAGTCTGCGTAGCGTGTAGGAAGAGTTCCTGAATATTTTCGTGAGTATACTTCTGCGCGTAGGGAAATAGACCAGAAACGCTTTATTAGTGCTTCTGCGAATTCATAGAAGTTCATGAAGGTATATCTAAAGGCTAAAACCATTCAAGGGGCCCATCTGACAAATAGCGTTCTACGATCTTCATTTCCCTCTCTCTTGGAATATGCGCTTCGACAAAGTAATCTTTGAGATTTCTGATGTACTCTATCGGTGTGAAACTATCTAGGTTGCTGAACTTGCGTGGTTTGTCTTCAAAGTTCCTTATGACCGTCACGTTTCTCGGATATGAATCCAGAAGGTTTTGTCGAAAATCTCTATTGTAACTTTCGGGCTCTTTACTCCTCTCCTCTAAACCTTCCGTAAACCTAAATAATCTTTCTTCCGGCCTGATTTCCCTTTCTTCCACTTCTAGGCTATTTCTTCTAGTCTGATTCCTCGAATCTTCAAAATCTATATTCTCCCTTTCCTTTTCTTCTATCTCAGCGATAATCTTCTTCAGCTGTTGGCCTACTTCGGTCTTTAAATCTTCCTTATACGTCTCAAGCTTGGCAACATCTAGATTAAGATTTTGTAATTTCTTGGATACGTATTCTTCTAGTTCATTAGTTTTCTCCTCACTCATGGCATTAACGTTAGTGATAACCTTGTTTAATCGTTCCTCTATCTATTTAGTCTTACTCTCTAACGATTCTTTCAAAGCTTGCACATCCTGACTAGATTGAGTTCTATCTTCTACTTGCTTTTCAGTGAGCGTATCAATCCTTTTACCTAGATCTGTTCTTACTTCAATAAACTCTCTATTAATTTCTACTTGGGTACTGGCTAATTTCTTTTCTATGTTATCTTGGATTTGCTTAACATGTTTCCCACTGGATTTATTCCACTCGTCTTTCCATACAACTACATTAGCTTTTAACATTGCAGCTATGTCCTCCTCAATATCTGCCTTAAGAATTTTATTATGGTCAATAACCTGTGTTCGTAAAGTTTCTACGTTACCTTTTAGTTCGACCAGAGAAGCTGTAGTTTTTAACGCATCGTTAGCAAAACGTGTCGTTAAAGCAGTTATATTCAGTGTACACAATTCTTTAGACGCCTCTACCTCTTGTCTAATCTTATTAATGTCCACTTGGACTTTTGTTACATCTACAAATACCGTGTTGACTTCTGTCTGTATTTTACCTATGTCAGACTGTACATCAGTGACATCTGACTGCATATTATTTATGTCAGCCTGAACATTAGTGACATCGGCTTGGACTGTATCTACTTTAGCTTGGACATTGGATACCTCTACTTGGACTGTATCGACTTTACTTTGGACATTAGATACATCTGACCTAACATTACCAATATCGGACTGTACATTAGACACATCCGCTTGCACTAAGTCTACCTTGGATTGGACTGTATCGACTTTACTTTGGACATTGCATACGTCTGATCTAACATTACTAACATCAGTTCGGACATCTCCGACATCTGTCCGTACACCACTTACATCATCCTATATCTGCTTTGAGCTGGCCTGTAAGCGCGTGACATTTGCAACCATTTTAAAGGCACTAGTATGTAAACCCTCTAAAGAAGTCTGAACTTCCTGAATTTCAGTTTTGAAACTCTCTTTGACACTTTCTGCAACTTTATCTGTAAGAGAATCAACAACTTTAACAATCACTGTGTTAAGGTCCTCCTTTCGTTCCCGCTTCAGTTGTTCTAGGTCCTGCTTGGCTTCCTGAAATTTACCTTCCATATCTACCATATTCGCAGATAAATTCTCCTTTTTCTCACCTTTGACTACATTTAAACTGCTCTGCAGTTGCTCCTTCAAATTCTTCTGCAACTCCTCCAACATTCTCTTTACATCCTCACTTGCCATTGCAATAACCCTTTATAGAATGCTGTAGAGACATAAACAACAACAGAGCAAAATAACAATATCTGAGCAACGTCCTATTCCATATATATTTTTGAGCACCTTAATGTTTAAAAGTAACTTAAAATTACCTTAGCATTAAGTTAAAGTACACCCTATGTTGAACAAACTTACTCAAAATGTTCGTTCTCCTATGATTCACCTTAAATATACTACCACAAAAAAAAATCTACCATTATAATCATCAAAACAAGTTAGCTGTAGTTTTACACATGACCTTAGCAATCGTCATGTACCGGTAAAATAAAATAGATATTCAGATCGTAGGTCGTTTTTCGAAACTGTCTACCTACTACACCTCTCTCAGGTTTCTAGGATCTGATCTTTATCTGAGTGTAACCTTCCTAATATCAATTTAAATTAAACCTATATAATTACACTCACATCCATCCGAACTTGGATAAGACATCCCACAAGTCTGGTAATTATTTCTTTCACTAGAAATGTTCAAACCAACTTCCTTTAGAAACACTACGAAGCTAATTTCGTATCCCCAGGTCGGGCGCCATTCCTACTGTACCCGATAATCCGGAAAGGATCCTGTTGGAATATCCATTGCCCCCGCTGGATTGCCTATTTCTAACTGCTCCGGCATATACAACATTAGAAATCGCTTCCAACATGGCCTTTAGGGATTTACAGACAGCAGTTACCAGAATATTGTGAATCAACAACCAACTACACGGGGCACGCACTTTAGTTACCTCGGGGACTGGGAATTCAGCTTCGCCTACACTACATACACAATATTCTTCACCTTATATTTAAAATGAATCACACTCCAACAGCAATGGAAAACAATCCAAATAATATTTATTAACAATAAGGGTAAACTAATCTTGTATAAACAAAATAACAATAAACAAATTTAACAATAAACATTAAAATTAAAAACACGCATTCACACCTCCTTTCAACTCTACATCTAATTACAATGCTGTATTAAAATTATGAGCATAAATCTTGGCTTGTTTTAGGCCTACACTGCGTAAAAATTAAAACGTTTAATGAAGTCTCTAAATGGCATTCCAGACACCTGGTTTCATTCACAAGCCTGCGTTGTAGAACGCACGTGCAGTAACTTTGTTTCACCAATGAAATACCGGCACCACGCCGTACTCGAAACTGGTTTAAACAATTAATACAAGGCGGTGAGAGTACACCTGTTTATATTATGTCATCGCTCTCCAACATAACGGTGAATCATTCTCGCTAGTCGCAGAGACTGCTTGTGTGTGCATTTATAAAAACACGTAAAAATTAACATTTAGATCTTACAAAAGTTCACATAACTACTCTGTTTCTTAAACAATCATTCTAAAAATGTTATACACTCTTTCATTCGCACCCCGCAATTGTTCTAGACCAATCCGGTTCCACAATTTCTCTAAACAATGAACAATCATTCATTCCCTAAACATCCGCTCATAAACACACACTGTTCCAAAACAATTGATTAATAAATCCTACTAAATTATTTAACTAATTAAATCATTTCAAAAAAAATATTTACATGTAATATGTTTATAATAATATCCATTATCTAGTGTTGCTAACGTGACACTTTCGAGATTCTAACTTCTCGGTTACATTATAATTCTTAACTAAATATATACACTGGTTTTTCACATAACCATCCTTCTCTAACGTTTTGTAGTTTTGATATACTGCTTACACATCGTCTTATATAGGTTTCATTACAATGTCGGTATAATACAGTCGACTAATTAAGGTGAACTGTACGTAATTACATAACTTCGGGTTTAATAAAATTTAATAATTGTATTATAGACGTGAGTAGACAATCTTTCTCAAGTTGCATTTCCGCTGAAACCCTCCTGTTAACACAGCTAAATCGTTAATTCACAAAAACTGGACTACTTGTATACAACGGCTCTTATCATGATACATGCCTTTTTATCAAAGAACAACAATACTTTGACTTCCTTAAAATGCGGAATTCCTTCGCATGAGCACTCTATAGCTCTACAAATCCTCATATAACAGTATATATGGCATAAAAAATTATCATCTACTATGTTAAACAATAACCAAAAAGGATGAATTGTTATTAACATATCTTATGTAGGAACTTCTCTCAAATAATGGCATGATCCTCAGTATCATTGCACATGACTACTGGACTACAATTATACATGCGTAAGTTCTTCAAACGAAACTTCCAATTGTTATGAACGATATTAGACAGTCGTGATTAACCTCCTAAAGTTTACTCCACAACAAGATAATTAACTGTTAACTCGTCTGTCGCAAATACATGTAATAAAAATAATACTCCTGTCTCATCTCACTTGTCAAGCTTTACATTGTTTATCGTTGTAATATCATGTCGACAAAATGACGTGATGTTACACAAATAGAATAAAATAACACACATGTTATTTTTAGTGTCAGATAGAATTGAATCTTGACCGGAATAAACTAGCTTTGAATTCCTAGCCAAAGATTTGAATAATCTATCAAAACGTATTTCCTCTAACATATTAAATGAACAAAGTTCTTAGCTTTACAAATAATAAGAAAGGTTTGTCAATGTCGTAATGTTTTTCCACTCTACACAAAGAATGTTCAGAGGGATAAAGACTTCGGTCTTATCAAACGACTAGTATTTCTTAGATCGTCGATAGTTTATGTACAATAATGATATAACAAGATCATTCGATGTTTCTTCTTTTCTTGAAGTTATATGTCGTTACATTAAAGTGCTCAAATTAAATTTAATAAGAATTTAATTTGAAGCCATGACACAATGTCAGAATACTTTGTTTAAATGAAATTATTAAAATTCGAGAGTCGAAACGACTAGTCTCCTATGAGGCAATATAATTCCTCAAACAAAATTTTAATGTCAGTTCCACAACTGATCCGTTGAATAAAATTGAAAAATAGATGAAAGGCAATCATCTTCTAAATAACCTTAAAGTATAAAAATCTCAACACACATCTGAAGTGTAAAATACATAAAAGCACTGAAATACATGGAATGTGAAAATATAGAAATATGGAATAAGATCGCTGAAAATATGGAATAAGATCGCTGGAAATATGTAATAAGATCGCTGGCTCAGTATATTACTAATCAAGCTCTATATAACAATTGAGATACACTAATACGTTATTTGGACGAAAACATGAAGATCTATTTAAGTATTCCCACAATACTTTAGATGTTTCCTCAGTACAAGACACTGAGATGGATCTGCATTCGAACCTCGGATCTGCGACCCCAGAGATAAGAAACGTCCCTCTCTGGAATTCACCAACATTCGCCTGGGCTCGAACGACATCCTTCTGGCAAATTATTCTGTGTTGCTGGGCTACCTTTCCCTAGCATCTTGACAAATCTCTTCTGTAAAGTCTTCATTCTCCGTCGTAAATATGTATCAGCTTCATCATTGGAATATAATTATGGAAATATTCATAAAAATGGTGAATGAAATATTTCCATTGCTAATTGATGTTATATTAGTGTTCGTAGACTGACGGAAATGCACAAGATGGACCGTACACTACGTCTGTATTCAAGAATACGTTGTCTAACGAAGCTCCATCGTTGTATCTTACCTCCTGTTATCGAATATGTCTCTGGCGCATGACTATTTAGTTCATCATATCAGCAATGTTACTTATGCTGAATGATAACGTTTGAAGAATAATAGTAGTCATTCTGTTAATGTTTATGTGTTGCGCCAATATTAAAAGTTCTCCGCTACTGTTCGCCAACTTCACGTTGCAATTTTAAAGTGATAATCAGCTTTATTTCCAACACATTTGGAAATCTAACTTGACAGGCTTATATTGTCGAAACGGTGAATTTTAAAACGCTCGACTTTTCACAATATATATTATGCGACCTGTTCTTTATATATACGAGTATGTATATATATATATATATATATATATATATATATATATATATACGCTTATTTAACTTCAGATCTCAATTATATAAGAGATATAATCAATGCAATGTTCTTCGCAACTTCACGTAGAATGGAAGTGCGGTGATCTCCTACGTTCCACTTAGCTATCCTCGCGTCTCCACAAGTCGACAGTCGTCGCACTCGGACTAAGCCTTGGGATCTCCGTTAACCCAGTAAAAGCACTTCCTCACTCTTCAAAGTCTGCTGGAATAAGAACCTCGATCCTTGGATCTCCCCCTCCAAGTCGAATTTTTGGCGGCCATATCAAACTCCCACCATAATTTTAGCGCGTAGATTACTAATGCTTATCACTGCGTAGATTAACCGATCTGTGGTTTTTAAAGTATCAGACATTATTTCTTTTAATATTCTCTTCATTACCAAATAAGAAAATCTTCTTCTAAGGGCCGAAATGCATAATTTCATCATACTGTGTAATTAAAGTTGATCCCGTCTTCAATAAGACCATTTCTCATTGGCTCTGGGCTGGGATCCAATAGCATAATTTATAACAATATTTATAATATTAATTTCCAAACTCGCTGTTGATATGCTAAATATAGCCTTCTAGAAGCGTCCATTGTGCAATCTATCACGTGATCGGGCTCTCCCACAGTCTCGAGCTTGTAACACTACACTCCCGTGTCACACTTCCAGAAATTATATTTGCTAGTTAAATTTTATCATGGGGACGGAAAATACTCTCATTTTGTCCCTAAATAATTCAATTTACGGGGGCAGTACCTTCTTCAAGGCCACGGCTGTTTCCTTCCATCTTCCTTGCCTATCCATCCTGACCATCCATTACCTTCCCTCATGAGGGCCCTGTTCGCTTTGCAGGTGAGGCCGCCTGGGCGAGGTGCCAATCACACCTCACTAGTTGTATCCCCTCTGATTAGATGTTCCCAGCTCTAGGACACTGCCCGTAGAGGCGGTAGTGGTGAGTTCCCTCGCTGAGCCCGTGGGTTCCACCAACCTGGAGGGTAAACGACTAAGAAGAGAAAGAAGAAAAGAAAAGTATGGCATATACAAATAAAATACAAGTAGAATATATAATAATAATAATAATAATAATAATAATAATAATAATAATAATCATAAGTAGAAATGCGCACAAACCGTGCAAGGATTACAGCAAAGATTACGGCCAAGATTACATATAGACCTTATATCTTATAAAGTTTAGTTGTCCTTGCTATAAGCAGCGATACACCTATATCGTTTCTTGCACTTTAGAATATGATATTGTTCACATTTTTCTGAGCACAGGACACAGATACAGGTATCGTTCGTGTCGTGGAACGTCTTATTGGAGCATAGCTTGTGGCGGAAGCCATGGACCGCTAGTTTTGTAGTGACATGCTGCATTTCAAGGTTCACTTGCGTCCAGGTTCTGTCTTACATCGCGCAGGTACCATAGAAGTCTGGTCGTATGTCTCTTTTCTTCTCTCTTAGATATTGGAGAAGTTTATAAATTACATCATCGTAATATAAAATAGAGAACAGAGCACTACACAGATAAGTCCATATGACTTATGTAATGAAGAGCTTCTGTTGTACCGGTAACGTTCAGGAAGTCACGGAATCCTCCAATATAGGCTCTCTTGGTGCACTCCATCACTATATGGCAGCTCCACAGTCTCATCTTGGGGATGGTTATTTCCCCCCATTTGAAGAGGGCATCAGCACATCTACTATGGCTCGTATGGATGCGATTCTAAGTGGACCAAACCGAGCGTGGTTGATCGAATCCTGGAGGTTATCTTGTCAAGCATGATAGAGTTCTGAATTGTGGAGGGGGGGGGGGGGTCGGGGGGGAAGGGGGAGGGAGCAACTTTCTAGCCACTGTTGTTTCCATGAGTTGTTCATGTTGAAGCCAGCATCGTGTAGTGCTTTTGCTGTGAGAATGGCTGGGTGTCTGGATCTAAGCCTGTTTCGTTCGATGATCGGAACGTCAGTAAGAACGGGCAGTTGTAGGTCAACAATCTTCCGATATTCCCGAACAAAAGCACTCTTTCTTCTATCTTGTGCAGCCGATAAGTGGGAGTAGATCGTATTGTTCCACTAACTATGCGCATTGTTTCATTTAATACAACACTGTATGTGCACTGTTGATCCATACTGGAGCACAGAAATCGGCTGCGGATTAAACTAGGCCAAGTGCTGATACACAGATCAGCCATGAGAAAATATTCAACGTTCATAAAGAACCATGTAGACAATGCAAGTACATTTAAATTTCAAATCTTCCAACCTCTAGAAACCTATTCATAGCCTACATGTTTCCCCTTTACGCCTTGTTAATGCTAACATATCACATGTCCTATTAGAAGGTACTTTTCCGGCATTTGACCAGAGCTGGCTTGCCACGGTGGGAGAGTGGTTATCGTGTCGGATTACTAACCCCCCAAGCTTGCAGGTTCGCTCCTGGCCGTGGTAAGTGATTATTTTTTTAGGCGAAAAAAATCACGCATGTCATACGATATTGGCATGTTAAAGAACCCATTTGGCAAAATTAATCTCGGGATTTCCTGCCAACATAAAGTTCCTCATTTCTCTACTAGAAAGCTATATAGTGTCAAGGAACTTAGATATCTAACCTCCTTGACTTTCATAGTGCTTCAAGGAACAACAAATTTCTACATGCAAGCTGCCCGGCATCCTAGGCCATACGACATTATTATATTATTATTATTATTATTACTAGAGCTGACACTGGGAAATCACGGAAACCACTTCAATGACGCTGAGGTTTGAAGGAATCCATTTGTCATCAGGTCCAGAGAGCCTTTACCCCTTAACTACTACGGTTGGTTATGGCCTACGTTAGTGATGGTAGTGAAAGTGGCCGATTCACATCTTGAACAAGAATTAATATCTCGCTGAATCTTGGCATTAATACTGGTCTGGTCGCAGGGAAAACAGATATGACAGTGTTTTCTCCATTGGTTCATCTCAACCATTACTAAAGAGGTCAAGATTGTACGTGTTTTAATATAGGCGCACTTGGAACAGGCAAGGGGGAGGCTATGCGCGCAGCGACTTGTCGCATCCTGTCTAACCAACTAAATATCACAACTGCTTACTTGTGCAGTCTGACCACCAATGGAACATTCTGGGGACAATAATTATAATAATGTGATTGGTTGCAGCGAATGACAATTATCGGTGTGAGTATCCACCTCGGCTACCCCAAGTCGCGTCCGTACTCAATACGTACCATTTCGCCCCATCTAGGAATAGTCCAAAGGAACTTCGCGGTAAAATGCCTTCATATAAAAATGTATGGCCTAGTTCTAATACTACGTAAGTCTTTTTGGTTGACCGAATAAAGAAAGCCTTCTACGGCAGAGTTCCTGTCCCAACGATCAAATGAAATGTGATGAAATTGAGTAGTCACTCACTCATCACATGTAGTGAATAACGGGAGTTGTATTTCCTACAATGCGATTCTCAGTGTTCAGCAGCACGCATTATCACTTGTTGTAAGGTACTTTCCGGCATTCGCCTGGAGGGAGTGTGGTAAACCTGCTACTTCCGGACTTGCTGCTACTGCCCACGCAGCCGTGGTGCATTATTATCACTGTGTATGTGTGAGTAGCTGTCAAACAAACATTTTACTAAATAACTGACTCATTAATATAGAATGGCACATACAGCAGATGTAATTGTTCTACCTTTACCAGAGGTTGATACAATCGCGCTCAATATATGGGTTTAAATATTATTGAAGTACAAAGTGTGTTACGCTGCCATTCGCATTACGTGTCATGCACTACATAATAGAATCTCTGTTATAATTCCATCCACTGTGGATTTTATCATGAATGTGATAGCTATTTTTCGTTATTGGCTCTAGCATAATGATCCGTACTCAATCGGCTTAAAAATTAATCTCCTTGCGTGCAGTTTGCATAAGCCCATATTACCATTTGCCTTGTCTCATAAATGGTACAATTCAATTGAGATCATCAACATGAAAGGTCATCTTAGTCGATCAGAAGATAATAGGGCTTAAATTGTTACATTTCATTTCAAAACCGATAATAGTTCACAAATGCAATATGGTGAAAATGAGAACGCACTTTGGAGCTCTCCCAAACGATCACCTGAGTGCTGTATCTATAGCGAAAATAGGTGACCCGATTAAAAACCTTGGCATATGAACGTTTACAATGAAAGGATGATTGATTATTTGAGTGAAATAACATAGGCTATATTAGTGCGGAAGAGGTGTCTAGACGGAATTAATTGAAACAGACTTTTATATTTCATGACAAAATATTAAGAAACGTTAGGAGCTAAACATAAGTAGCCTACTAAAATTCTCAGGACCTACAAGGTGGCAAAGAAAAATTCATTCATTTAATCATTCTTAAAAAAAAAAAAAAAATATGCATTTATCTACAGTATTTATTGAAGTTTTCTTTTTTCAATGTGGGTGTTCAATCTTCAGCTACAAAATGAATCTCCCTCAAATCCGTTGTGACTTTAATTAGTCTTTCTATGAAATGTTAAAATTATTTCTTGAGTTTGCTCAGAATTAAAATGGAAATAATGATGCTTAATTAATCAGCAATGTGAAAATATGTGATATTCATTTTGTAGCAGAAGGTTTAACGCCCACTTTAAAAAACAGGAAAAGTCCAAACATTCCTATAAACATGGGATATGTGAGGGAATATCAGCACAAAACAAGAACCAAATTTTGAAAAATGGATAAAAATAGTTACGAATTAAATTTTGAAAATTTTATGGTTGGTTGGTTCCTCAAATTAGGACCTGCGACAACGCGCTCATGTAGCCCCATGTACTTTGGGGGCGTGTAGAATCTGTCTGATAACCGGTGTTAATTGTGATGGCTGTATTAGTATGTGTATCTGTTTTAATTCAGGTAAGGACTGCGCACATTGAATTTTTTCAAGTAGTTCCTACTTTTGCCGCCAAACGCCACCGCCAACGACCAACTAGTTCAGAACTTAGTTACCAGATGCCACCAGTCGGCTCCTGACGACAAACGTAGGAACCTTAGAACGTTAGTCAAATGTTTAACCTATATATAATTTAGCTTCACACAGGTGTAATTAGTGGAAGGTTTTTTAACATGCCACAAATCTATGACATGGAACCGCCCTCTTTAGTTCCCCTCCGAAGGAAGGCATACTGAGGGATTTTTAACTTTGAAAATTTGAAACTTTGGTTCTAATAGCAAGATATTTGTTTCCTAGGAAATGTATATAATTTATTGCTGTACAAGATTTATGACAGGCACAGTTATATAATATTAAAATCGTTATTGTTTTGGATCCTTAAGTTGTATGTCCCCCCTTATAGGAAATGATGGTTCCTTAGTTTAGGGGCTGCGTCAACGCGGTCATGTAGCCCCGTGTATTTTGGGTGTGTGTAGAATCTGTCTGAAAACCGGTGTTAATTGTGATGACTGTATTAGTGTGTGTTATCTGTTAGGTAGATTTCATTAGAAAGCTAACTATTGCAATGGGTCCCATGTTTCGACTTCCGGAAAATTTCGACATAACTTCGCGTTTCACATCCCCCAGACCCCAAAACCACTGTCAGTTCAAAAGTTTATATATAATTTATGTATGTATATATGTATATATGTATGTCAGTTTCTTGTTGACACGATAACTGCAGTAATTTTACACCAATCACTTTGAATTTTTTACCGAATATGTATACCTACATAATCTCGGTCGAGTTCGTTACTGGGCTAAAGCGGTCCAAGGGGGTGAAAATGGGGGGCTTTTTTTCGAAAAAGTGAAATATTGCTATAACTCTCTTAATAAGTGAAATATCGAATCTGTTCAACGTTCATACTATGTGACGGATAAAGCCCAAAAATGTATGTTTGAAGAGTTTTTTTATAGCACCAACCATTGACCAAAGGGGTAGGACAATTTCTTTTTTCGGGAAACATTAATCATATCTTTCTTAATAGGCACAATATCAAAACCGTACAAAATGGACAATATTCCCCTAATAATTACCTAAAACTTTTGTCTGAAAGAATTTTTGATATGACCCACCATTACGCCAAGGGATGAGAAAAATGATTTCGGAATTATAAGAAAATGCCAAGAGCTATCAGAGGTTGCCATGGCAACACTACTAAATTGATGAGGGATGAGCCATCAGACGTTGCCATAACAACGAACTTGCACGAGATCAGATTCAGTATTTCCATCTGACTAAGTGTGAAGCGGCTTCGGTGACGTAACTGGTAGCATGCTGAACTTCTATGCCCAAGGTCACGAGTTCAAAGCCGGCCAAAGTCGTCGGATTTTCTAAGAGCGCTAAAATCCCTCAGTATGCTTTCCTTTGGAGGGGAAGTTCCAACGTTCGTTGCGAGTTGCTGGTTGGGGTGGCATCTGGTAGCCAAGTTCACAGCTAGGTGTCGTTGACGGTTGTACATGGTAGCAACATTAGGAACTACTGCTTGAAATTGACCGTCTGCAGTCCTTACCTGAATTAAGACTAATACAGCCATTATAATTCACACCGTTTATCAGACAGATTCTACACTCACCCAAAGTACACAGGGTTAGATGACCGCGTTGTCCCAGCCCCTAAACTGAGGAACCAACCAGAGGTAGATTTCATTAGAAAACTAACTATTGCAATGGGTACCATGTTTCGACTTCCGGAAAATGTCGACATATCTTCGCGTTTCACATCCCCCAGATCCCAAAACCACCGTCAGTTCAAAAGTGTATATATAATTTACTAGCTGAAGTACCCGTGCTTCGCTACGCGTCATAAATGAATCAAAATGTGAAGGTGACAGTTAAAACAGGGGATAGGCGACGTGCTGCGCACAGGGATATTAAGGATGAAACATTTTGTCCAACTACACCACTCGGCGTTGACCGTGTTTTATAGCACAAATTTAGGTTCTACTCGCTAACCGTTGGAGATACCTATCGGATAGAAAATGTAATTTTAAACCTCGTATATGCCATCAAAAGTTTGCTATTTCTTAGCGTTCTCTTTTTAGCCTACTTTCGATTTTTGCAAAAAATGAAAGTAGACTTATGAGATCAACACAGGGCGAAAAAAGTGTGTCTGTCTGTGTGTGTGTATGTGTGTGTGTGAGTCTGTGTGTGTGTGTGTATGTGTGTGTGTGTGTGAGAGTCTGTGTGTGTGTGTGTGTGTGTGTGTCTGTGTGTGTGAGTGTGTGTACTCTGAAAGTCTGTCCCCCCCTATCAATTCGAACACGGTGAATGCGAATTGAACGAAATTTGGTACAAAGGTAGCACTAGCAAAGGACACCTCAGTGTCATGTTTTATATCGCCGCCATCTTGACAGAAACGTAATGGCGGCCCCACAAATGTTCAAAGCTTAAATCAAATTACGACTAACCTAATCATCCGATCTCTACCAAATTTTGCAACAACATACCTTTATGGGGGGAGCATCCTTTGACCAAACCAATAGGCCATCAGCGTAATAGTTTGCGGATGGCGGCCATCTTTGTGTGAAAATCGATTCCCCCTATTAATTCGAACACGGTGCAACCGAATGGAACGAAATTTGGTACAGAGGTAGTACTAACAAAAGGCACCTCAGTGTCATGTTTTATATCGCCGCCATCTTGACGAAAACGTAATGGCGGCCACACAAATGATCAAAGCTGAAGTTAAATTACGACTAACATAACCATCCGATCTCTACCAAACTTGGCAACAACATTCCTTTATGGAGGGAGCATCCTTTGACCAATCTAATAGGTGATTAGCCTAATAGTTTGCGGATGGCGGCCATCTTTATGTCAAAATTGATTCCCCCTATTAATTCGAACACGATGGAACCGAATGAACGAAATTTGGTACAGAGGTAGCACTAGCAAAGGGCACCTCAGTGTCATGTTTTATATCGCCGCCATCTTAACATAAACGTAATGGCGGCCTCACAAATGTTCAAAGCTTAAGTTAAATTACGACTAACATAACCATCCGATCTCTACCAAACTTTGCAACAACATTCCTTTATGGAGGGAGCATCCTTTGACCAATCTAATAGGTGATTAGCCTAATAGTTTGTGGATGGCGGCCATCTTTATGTCAAAATTGATTCCCCCTATTAATTCGAACACGATGGAATCGAATGAACGAAATTTGGTACAGAGATGGCACTAGCAAAGGGCACCTCAGTGTCATGTTTTATGTCGCCGCCATCTTAACAGAAACGTAATGGCGGCCACACAAATGTTCAAAGCTTAAGTTAAATTACGACTAACATAACCATCCGATCTCTACCAAACTTTGCAACAACATTCCTTTATGGAGGGAGCATCCTTTGACCAATCTAATAGGTTATTAACCTAATAGTTTGTGGGTGGCGGCCATCTTTATGTCAAAATTGATTCCCCCTATTAATTCGAACACGGTGGAACCGAATGGAACGAAATTTGGTACAGAGGTAGCACTAGCAAAGGGCACCTCAGTGTCATGTTTTATATCACCGCCATCTTGACTGAAACGTAATGGCGGCCTCACGAATGTTCAAAGCTTAAATCAAATTACGATTAACCTAATCATCCGATCTCTACCAATTTTTGCAATTACATACCTTTATGGAGGGAGCATCCTTTGACCAATCTAATAGGTCATTCGCCTTATAGTTTGCGGATGGCGGCCATCTTTGTGTCAAAATCGATTCCCCCCTATTAATTCAAACACGGTGAAACCGAATGGAACGAAATTTGGTACAGAGATAGCACTAGCAAAGGGCATCTCAGTGTCATGTTTTATATCGCCGCCATATTGACGGAAACGTAATGGCGGCCACACAAATGTTCAAAGCTTAAATCAAATTACGACTAACATAACCATCCGATATCTACCAAACTTTGCAACAACATACCTTTATGGAGGGAGCATCCTTTGACCAATCTAATAGGCCATTAGCCTAATATTTTGCGGATGGCGGCCATCCTTGTGTGAAAATCGATTCCCCTTATCAATTCGAACACGGTGAAACCGAATGGAACGAAATTTGGTACAGAGGTAGCACTAGCAAAGGGCACCTCAGTGTCATGTTTTATATCACCGCTATCTTGACGGAAACGTAATCGCGGCCACCCAAATGTTAAAAGCTAAAATGTAATTACGACCAACCTAATAATCTAGTCTCTACCAAATTTTGCAACACCATATCTTTATGTGGGAAACATATTCAGACCAAACTGCAAGAACATCAGCCCAATAGTTTGCAGATGGTGGCCAAGTATGTGTGCAAATCGATTCCCCCTATCAATTCAAACACGGTGAAACCGAATTGAACGAAATTTGGTACAGAGGTAGCACTAGCAAAGGGCACCTCATATTCATGTTTAATATCCCTATAGCACGTTGTATTTCAACAAGCTACTACAACCAACATTCAATCATACTCCTTGAAAAGGACAAAGAGTTATAACAATACCCATGCATTTAGGAGAAAGTAGGCTATATGTTCTTTACTGAACATCTTGTTTCATTTGAAATGGAAATATGAAAGTTTGAAACCAAAGGGTGTAGTGACGTCACTAAAATGGTTGCCATCTTTAAATAGTGCATGAAATCAAAAGTAACCTATAAGTTAACCAGGTAAATCAGCTACTTCCATGTAAAATTCATGTAAATCGGACCAGTGGTACTTGCGTGATTGAGTAATACACAGACACACACCATCTCATTTTTAGCCTCGCTTCGCTCGCGTCATAGTCGTGTCATATTGTTATTCAATGAAAATACATGTTTAACCCCGTTAACACCCCTTTATAACCTGAATATCGAAAAAAACCTCCTTAGTAGACGTTTTCGACACACAACAAACATATCCACAAAATATCATTCTTCTAACTTTAATAGTTTTGGTTGGTCGATGAGAGTGAACATCCAAAAATCCTTCCTTAGTGGACGTTTTTCTTCCAGAATTTCACCCCTGCCCATAGGCCCCTTAAATTGCATTTATGAAAAAACGGTCGAACACATTTTTTTTTTAAGCTGATTGTATTCCTCCGAGTTTTAAACTCCTCGCCTATGACGTTTAAGAGGTACACGCTCCGTTAGGAATCTTTCAACCCCCACTTTTCATCCCTTTCACCTCATAATATACACTACATCGAAAAACCATTTGACATGTGTCAGCTTAATTTTAATGATTAGTATATATGCCAAGTATCACATCCCCAAATTAAACCATTCGTGAGATATTGTTATTCAATGAAATGCACGTTTACCCCCTTAACACCTCTTTAGAACCTGAATATCCAAATCTCTTTCCTTAGTGGTCGTTTTCGACATACAACGAACATATCCCCAAAATTTCATGTTTCTAACTTCAATAATTTTGGCTGGGCGATGATGAGTGAGTGAGTCAGTTAGGACATTTTCTTTCATTTATTTTTGATAATTTCACCCCTCCCTATGAACCCCTTAAATTTGATTTATGAAACAAACGGTCGAACACCTATTTACTTATTTAAAGCTGTTTTCCCCCTGAGTTTGATGAGTGAGTGAGTCAATCAGCTAGGACACTTTCTTTCCTGTTTTCCCCCCAGAATTTCACCCCTCTCCAAGGGTCCCTTAAATTGGCTTTATGGAAAAACGATCGAACACTTATTTACTTGTATTTTAAGCTGTTTTTTCCCGCCGAATTTCAAACTTCTCGCCTATGTCGTTTCAGAGATACACGCTCCGTTAAGAATCCCTCAACCCCCAATTTTCACCCCTTTCACTTCATAATATACACCACATCGATAAATCCTTAGACATATGTCTGATCATTTTTAATGATTAGTTTATATACTGAATATCACATCACCAAAGAAACAACTCATGAGATATCGTTATTGAATGAAATGCACGTTTACCCCCCTTAACACCTCTTTAAAACCCGAATAAACAAAAATCATTCCTTAGTTGACGATTTCGACATACAGCGAACATATTCCCAAAATTCCATGTTTCCAACTTTAATAGTTTCGCTGGGCGCGATGAGTGAGTGAGTCAGACAGGACATTTTCTTTCAATTATTTTTACCAGAATTTCATCCCTCCCCATGGGCCTCTTAAATTGGATTGATGAAAAAAACGCTTAACTTATTTTTTAAGCTGTCTTTTTCCCCTGACTTTGATGAGTGAGTGAGTTAGTCAGTCAGTTAGGACACTTTCTCTCCTTTTTTCCCCATAATTTCACCCCACTCCATTGGCCCCTTAAATTAATTTATGAAAAAACGGTCGAACACCGATTTACTTACTTTTTAAGCTGATTTTTTCCGCTGAGTTTCCAATTTCTCGCCTATGTCGTTCAAGAGATAGGCCTACACGCTCCGTTAGGAATCCTTCAACCCCCCACTTTTCACCCCTTTCACCTCATAATAATACACCACATCGAAAAACCATTAGACACATGTCTGCTTATTAGCCTATTTTCAATTTTGAAAAAATAGGCTTATGAGATCACCTTTTGTCCGTGTGTGTGTGCGTGTGTGTGTGTGTGTGATTCGTGTGTGTGTGTGTCCCTAATAAAATCTAAACGGCTGGAGCGATTTCAATGAAACTCGGAAAGTTCATAGCACTATTCCCGGCGACCTCGACAGTTCCCTTCAAATTTTGTTACGACTCACCAATCCAACATGGCGGTTGTGCGAAATATTTCATCAGCATTCAATATCTCCGAAACTATTACGGATATTACCCTGACATTTTCGATGGTGATAGAGGGAACTACTATAAGTTCACTTATGTGACTTTTGAAAACTTGGTAACAACAAAACCAACATGGCGGCCAAGGGAATATGCGACTTTTAAGTAGACGTTTCTCGCGATTTGACCAACCAAACGCAATGAAACTTGGTACAGTATATGTTTATATACATTGTAATGCACCGACATCTAACTTCGTTCAATTGTTTACATAATCACAAGATGGCGGATGTGCGAAATATCTCACCGGCATTCTATATCTCTGAAACTATTATCGGTAAACCCCTGAAATTTTGTACGGAGATAAAGGGCACTCCTGGAAGTCCATCTATAAGACTTTCAAAAACCGGTTAACTACAAAACAAACATGGCGGCCAAGCAAATTTGAAAATTTTAAATAGACCTTTCTCGCGATTTAATATTCCAAGCGCACTGAAACCTGGCACAGGAAATATTTATACACATTGTAATCCACTGGTATCTAATTTAGTTCAATTGTTTACATAACCTCAAGATGGCGGCAGTGCGAATTTTAAAAATAAGATTTTATTTATTGTGATGTAGTCATGCGATCGAAGTGAAAGTTTGAATAATGAACCTACGCAATAATTTTCCTTTAATGGTACATGACTCTATGGCCTATACATTTAACAATCCAACATGGCGACCATCTGAAATATTTAGACGATACTGAATATCTACGAATCTATTTTAGCAATCAAACTGCATTTTTTAATGTTCATAGGGGCTATGAACTTAAGTTCACCTATAGGACTTTAAATAACCTGGTGATCACAAATCCAACATGGCGGTGACGCGAATTATAAATATTCACATGGACGTTTCTCGCAATTTAACCATCCGCGTGCAGTGAAACTTGGTACAGTAAATCCTTATACGAATGTTAATCCACTGGCATCTAATTTATTTCAATTGTTTCCATAACCTCAAGATGGCAGCTGTGAAAAATTTTAAACTCTCCTTGTTTTTTCTTGTGCCCTAACTATGCGATTGAAGTTTGAATACTACACGTTCAAAATAATCTGCATGTAACAGTACATAACTCTAGGACCTACATATATAAAATCCAACATGGCGACCATCCGAAATATTTAGTCGGTTCTCAATATCTACGAATCTATTACAGCAATCAAACTGAAATTGTGTATGTTGATAGTGGCAATTAACATAAGTAGGATATATGAAAATAGGCTGTATAGTTCTTCACGGAACTACCTGTTTTTAATGATTAGTTTATATGCCGAGTATCACATCCACAAATGAAACCACTCGAGAGATATTGTTATTCAATGAAATGCAGGTTTAACCCCCCTTTAAACCCCTTTAGAACCTGAATATCCAAAAATCCGCCCTTAGTGTACGGTTTTGACATAACACGAACATATCCCCGAAATGCCATGTTTCCAACTTCAATATTTTTGGCTGGGCGATGATGAGTGGATGAATGAGTCAGGACATTTTCTTTCATTTTTTTCTTCTTCAGAATTTCACCCCTCCCGATGAACCCCTTCAATTTGATTGATAAAAAAAACTGTCGAAAATCTATTTACTTACTTTAAAGCAGTTTTTCCCCCCTGAGTTTGATGAGTGAGTGAGTCAGTCAATCAGGACACTTTCTTTCCTGTTCCCTTCCCCCCCAGAATGTATCCCCTCCCTATGGGCCCCTTAAATTGGATTTATGAAAAACGGTCAAACACATATTTACTTATGTTTTATGCTGATTTTTTTCCGCTGAGTTTCAAACTCCTCGCCTCTGTCGTTTAAGAGATACACGCTCCGTTAGGAATCTTTCAATCCCCACTTTTCATTCTTTTCACTTCATAATATACACCACATCGAAAAACCCTCAGACACGTGCCTTCTTACTTTTTAATGATGAGTTTATATGCCGTGTATCACATCCCCCAATGAAACCAATCGGGAGATATTGTTATTCAATTAAATGCAGATTTAACCCCCTTAAGACCCCTTTAGAACCTGAATATCCGAGAATCCTCCCTTAGTAGACGGTTTTGACATACAATGAACATATCCCCAAACTGTCATGTTTCTAACTTCAATAATTATGGCTGGGCGATGATGAGTGAGTGAGTGAGTCAGGACATTTTCTTTCAATTTTCGTTTTTCAAAATTTCACCCTTCCCCATGAACCCCTTAAATTTGATTTATGAAAAAAAACTGTCGAACAGCTATTTTACTTACTTTAAAGCAGTTTTTCCCCCCTGAGTTTGATGAGTGAGTCAGTCAGTCAATCAGTTAGGACACTTTCTTTCCTGTTTTTTTTTTCCCAGAATTTCACCCCTCCCCATGGGCCCCTTAAATTGGATTTATGAAAAAAAAACGGTCAAACACATATTTACTTCTTTTTTATGTTGATTTTTTTCGCTGAGTTTCAAACTCCCCGCCTATGTCGTTTAAGAGATACACGCTCCGTTAGGAATCTTTCAATCCCCACTTTTCACCCCTTTCACCTTATAATATACACCACATCGAAAATCCCTCAGACACGTGTCTTCTTACTTTTTAATGATGAGTTTATATGCCGAGTATCACATCCCCCAATGACACCAATCGGGAGATATTGCTATTCAATGAAATGCAGGCCAACCCCCTTAACACCCCTTAAGAACTTGAATATCCACAAATCCTCTCCTAGTGGGCATTTTCGGCCCTTGAGGAAGCTGCATGCCAAATTTCATTCCAATCCGTTCGGTGGTTTCTGAGATTTCGCGATGAATGAATGAATGACTGAGTGAGTGAGTGAGTGGTATTTGACAGATATATTGTAGATAGTGTCAAGTCTTTGTTATACTATACTCGGTTGACAGTGCTATTTGAGCAGTTGGTTAACTAACGGGATTTCAAGTAAAGATCCTCATTTTCTATACCGGTAGTGCAGAGCGCAACTTGTATCCAGTCGGCCGTGTCTCGAGTTGAGCTATGTTGCCATGGAAACTATCTGCCTTGCCATTCCTTCATGAGTATATTTTATGATTTGATTAGCCTGTGCTTGAGTGCAAAAGAGCCAAAATCAGAAGAATGAGAAAGACTATCGAAAATTCATGCAGCCAGCGGTTCCTTCTGGGTCCTAAACTATGTGTATGCAAAATTTGGTTGAGATTGGTGGAACGGTGTAGATTTGTATACGGAACCAACCCACCCACCCACCCACATACATACAGACTTTCACTTTTAGGTAGATTTCATTAGAAAGCTAACTATTGCAATGGGTCCCATGTTTCGACTTCCGGAAAATTTCGACATATCTTCGCGTTTCACATCCCCCAGACCCCAAAACCACCGTCAGTTCAAAAGTTTATATATAATTTATGTATATATATATATATATGTATATATATATATATATGTATATCAGTTTCTTGTGGACACGATAACTGCCGTAATTTTGCACCAATTACTTCGAATTTTTTACCGAAGATGTATACCTATAAAATCTCGGTCAAGTTCGTTACTGGGCTAAATCGGTCGAAGGGGGTGAAAATGGGGGGCTTTTTTCGAAAAAGTGAAATTTCGCTATAACTCTCTTAATACGTGCAATATCGAATCCATTCAAAGTTCATAATATGTGTCGGATAAGTGCCAAAAATTTATGTCAAATAAGTTTTTTGATAGCACCAACCATTGACCAAAGGGGTGGAAAAAAGTGGGTTTTTCGGGAAACATTAATCATATCTCTCTTAATAGGCACAATATCAAAACCGTACAAAATGGACAATATTCCCCTAATAATTACCTAAAACTTTTGTCTGAAAGAATTTTTGATATGACCCACTATTACGCCAAGGGACGAGAAAAATGATTGCGGAATTATAAGAAAATGCCAAGAGCTATCAGTGGTTGCCATGGCAACACTACTAAATTGATGAGGCATGGACCATCAGACGTTGCCATGACAACGCACTTGCACGAGATCAGATTCAGTATTTCCATCTGATTAAGTGGTTGGTTGGTTGGTTGGTTCTTAAGTTTAGGGGCTGCGACAACGCGGTCATGTAGCCCCGTGTACTTTGGGTGTGTGTAGAATCTGTCTGATAACCGGTGTTAATTGTGATGACTGTATTAGTGTGTGTTATCTGTTTGTTAATTTAAGTACTGCAACTAACAATTTTTCAGATAGTTCCTACTTTTGCCGCCAAGCGCCACTGTCAACGACTACGAGGCCAAGTTCAGAACTGAGCTACTAGACGCCGCCGCAGTCGGCCCTTGGCAACGAACATAGAAACCTAAGAGCGTTGTATACATTCTTAACCTATCCAATTTAGCTTCACACAGGTGCAATTAGTGGAAGGATCTTTAACATGCCATAAATCTATGACATGGGACCGCCGGCTTTACTTCCCCTCCGAAGAAAGGCATACTGAGGGATATTTAACGCTCTTAAAAAATTCGACGGCTTCGGCCGGGTTTGAACCCGGTATCTTGGGCATAGAAGCTCAGCATGCTACCGACTACGCCACCGAAGCCGCCTGACAAAGTGGGAAGCGGCTTCGGTGACGTAACTGGTAGCATGCTGAATGTCTATGCCCAATGTCGCGGTTTCAAAGCCGGCCGAAGTCGTCGGATTTTCTAAGAGCACTAGAATCCCTCAGTATGCTTTCCTTTGGAGGGGAAGTTCCAACGTTCGTTGCGAGTTGATGGTTGGGGTGGAATCTAGTAGCCAAGTTCACAGCTAGGTGTCGTTGACGGTAGTACCTGGTAGCAACATTAGGAACTACTGCTTGAAATTGACCATCTGCAGTACTTACATGAATTAAGACTAATACAGCCATTACAATTCACACCGTGTATCAGACAGATTCTACACTCACCCAAAGTACACGGGGTTAGATGACCGCGTTGTCGCAGCCCCTAAACTGAGGAACCAACCAGAGGTAGATTTCATTAGAAAGCTAACTATTGCAATGGGTACCATTTTTCGACTTCCGGAAAATTTCGACATATCTTCGCGTTTTACATCCCCCAGACCCCAAAACCACCGTCAGTTCAAAAGTTATATATAATTTATGTATGTATATGTATATCAGTTTATTGTGGACACGATAACTGCCGTAATTTTGTACCAATCAATTTGAATTTTTTACCGAATACGTATACCTATAAAATCTCGGTCGAGTTCGTTACTGGGCTAAATCGGTCGAAGGGGGTGAAAATGGGGGGCTTTTTTTTTTTTCGAAAAAGTGAAATATTGCTATAACTCTCTTAATATGTGAAATATCGAATCCGTTCAACATTCATACTATGTGTCGGATAAAGCCCAAAAATGTATGTTTGAAGAGTATTTTTTATAGCACCAACCATTGACCAAAGGGGTGGGAAAAAGTGGGTTTTTCGGGAAACATTAATCATATCTCTCTTAATAGGCACAATATCAAAACCGTACAAAATGGACAATATTCCCATAATAATTACCTAAAACTTTTGTCTGAAAGAATTTTTGATATAACCCACCATTATGCCAAGGGATGAGAAAAATAATTTCGGAATTATAAGAAAATGCCAAGACCTATCAGTGGTTGCCATGGCAACACTACTAAATTGATGAGGGATGAGCCATCAGACGTTGCCAAGATAACGCACTTGCACGAGATCAGATTCAGATTTCCATCTAAGTGTGAAGCGGCTTCATTGACGTAACTGGTAGCATGCTGAATGTCTATGCCCAAGGTCGCGAGTTCAAAGCCGGCCGAAGTCGTCGGATTTTCTAAGAGCGCTAAAAATCCCTCAGTATGCTTTCCTTTGGAGGGGAAGTTCCAACGTTCGTTGCGAGTTGCTGGTTGCGGTGGCATCTAGTAGCCAAGTTCACAGCTAGGTGTCGTTGACGGTAGTACCTGGTAGCAACATTAGGAACTACAGCTTGAAATTGACCGTCTGCAGTCCTTACCTGAATTACAGACTAATACAGCCATCCCAAAGTACACGGGGTTACATGACCGCGTTGTCGCAGCCCCTAAACTGAGGAACCAACCAAAATCTCTGCGGTAGATATAATTTTGCGTGAAGAAGTAACAGACCGTTACATAGTTGCACATCAGTGTCGAAACCTTGCATAAGGATAGTGTGACCACAAGTATAAAAATGGACCCCAAATGACAAGAAGGTTACCGTTCCCATAAGACAATAAAATGTTTAAAATAAGCATAAAATGACGAAAAACAAAGTTAATTAAGCTCAAATTATAAAATACCTTCTCGCATTAAATGAGGTCTGATCCTTCTACGAAAATCTGCATATTCTGCCTATTTTCGCCTATCCCCAAGTTTGTCCGGTGAAATCTACCTCCGCCTTCCGGCGTGCCGAGAGGACTTTTATATATAAGATTAGCCTTTGCTCGAGTGCAAAAGGGCCGAAATCAGAAGAATGAGAAAGACTATCGAAAATCCATGTAGCCAGCGGTTCCTTCTGGGTCCTATACTACGGAACCAACCCACCCACCCACCCACATACATACATACATACATACTGAACCCTTTATCCTCTGTTGGATAAATGATTCTATGTTTTATTTCTTCAATTAATAAATATTTCCACCAGCATCATGAAAGTAGCCAGACGGAGATGAGGAAATTTCAAGCATTTGTTGGAGACAGCGGGGACATACCTGAAGCAGTTTGACAAAAGGCTAAATACTTTAGCTGTGAAAGGAAATAGCCTAGCGATGTGTCAGAAGGACAGGTGTTGGCCACCTCAAAATAGAAGCGACGCGCAGTGAGACATGGTTCTGGTATGTTCATTGTAATATTCGCGCCTAGAAGAAATATGATGCAGTAACGTGAGTGGCTGATGAAGATAATAGACACTCCTACGACGCCAAGATCCGCTAAAAACCGCCAAGTTACAGAAAATGTGGAACCAATGAGAAATGAATGCCTACGAGCGCGGCAAGACCAGCTTGGGTACGCGGTGGCTAGCTTTCACGCGGGAAATCGCCTAGACAAAATCTCTACGATCGATTCGAGGATTAATGGGCATATTCTTGACCTGTGCAATGTTACGAGTTCAGTGATATTTATTTCATTCCTGTACCACCATTATTTCGAGAAATTTTTGTATAATTCCCCCCCCATCAAGACCTAGGGCCAGTTCATTTATAAGTGGCGTGAAGAGCCAAGACTTTGACTATTACTTTGTGCGTCGACGGACGTAGACTTATTACTTGTGTTCGTCTGAGGACGGAACGTATTACATTTTGTGTGTCGAAGACACAAGTTTGTGACTTTATTTTGTGCGTCTAAGGACGTAGGCTGTTATACTTTTGCGTGTCATGAGGACATAGAAGTTATTGTAAATGTGTTAAATTCAGTGATAGATAGTCACAGTACTATATTTTGTAGGGGCAGTATCGTCGATAATTCGCCAACAAACTGTTACGGGGAAAGTAGTACCTGGAACGGCGAATTTAGTAGTCAGATATCAAGTGTATATTAATCTAACTTTCTGAATCAGCACGAGAGATGACATCGATTACCATAGAAGAAGTTTGGAGATCTCAACACTCCGTCCAGATGGCTGAGATGAGATAAGAAGCATTCAATTGGGAGATGGCAGCTGATGTTCTTTGACGGGTGACTGAACGAGAGATGAGTACAATATAATATTCTTTATTATTTGATAAATTAACTTATGGTTTATGGGACTGAGTTAATATAATGATATAGTAGATTGGAGGGTAATTAAATTGTTTAAGGTTTATTATTGATCAGATTCAATGAGATTATTATTGCCTTTGGAGCAATGTAATTTGTGACGAAGAGCAATCAGCTCTATCGTAGGTTGTAATTTTTTTAAAATGTTTGCGAGCATCTATTCAGCGGACCTGTGTGAAAATCGTCATGTCATTCCCAGAGGTGTGATTGTGTGTATTTTGTGGTCATTACAAGCGGGATTTTCAGCTTAGACTGATTTCTGTCAGCTTGGTGCCATGTCCATATTGTAACCTTGCGAGGGCAATTGTGTATATTTTGATTATTGTCTGACCATATGTTGAGGTGGTTGAGATTTTTGTTGCTGTTGGTTCCTTGAGATAACGGCACAGCTGGTCAGTTATTTATATACACTGGAGTTGGGACATGACGAGTATTGAAGAGGGGGAGATGTTTCACAAGGCGGTCTGAACCATTGCAAGCAAGGTCATTAGTGAGGAGCGCTTATTGACTCCGTAATTACTTGAAATACAGAATAAGAACTGATCAATGGTAAAATTGTTTAAATAAATGGGAATTGCCTACGAATCACGATAATCTCCGAAGCGTTACCTTAACATGCAGTTTTGTTCATATAAAGTAATCTTAGCCGGTCAGGCTTTTGTTGTTGTTGGTTTAGTCCATGTTTATTTTCCATATCAGTGACCCGTGAAGTCACGTGCAATGCTGTCTTTCCTTGTGTGTTTATTGAGCAATTGGCCAGGTTGGCAGCTCAGCTTGTTAAGTGCGTCATCGCACTAATGAGGGTCTCAGGGAGATTCCTGTAAATAGTAGATTTGTAGTATGGGTGTCAGCATTAGATTTTAAGGGTTTTTATTAATGTCATGCCCATATCCATAAACGTTGATTTACGCGATGATTGTTCGTGAGCACCGTGGCTGTTAACCCGTTGTAAACGAACAGTCATCCAAGTACTCATTTCTCGTAGTTAGTCATCACGCGTACATAAAAATCCAAATGCAAGGTAGTGGAACATGGATCCACATTTTTATAAAGGGGGAGATCCGTCTGACTCCTCAACATTGATAGATGTTCCTGTCATGGGAAAATTCAGGGAGGATATTGTTTATTATTGTTGTTTATTTTCTTTTTATGCACAATTAGTCATTAAATCATGTTATTATTTTACGTCTTGTCTCCTTACTTTCTTAATTATAGTTTTAATCCTATGACCCTTGCCTCAGTAGAGCATGTTGTTTGGCGGACGTAAACATCACACTATGAACTGAGCGCGACCCCTTTATCAAGATTCTTGCACATAAACACTGCTATTCTGAAGGGTTCAATACATACAGACTTTCACTTTTATATAAGACTAGCGGGTACCCGCGGCTTCGCTCGCGATCAAGACAATGGGGACGATGCATTATTGCTGATAATTGGTTTATTCTATTACAGCAATCGCGGCTACAGGTGGGTCGATTCTAATTCTGAAAATTCTGACAAATATAGTATATTGATATGAGCAGCAAAAGTGGGAATTTTATAGAGTTGTGAAAGTCTGCAGGGTACGATGTTACATTATGTGAACACATTTGAAAATTTTGGTTTTGGTTTTGCCATCTTCTGCTGAGACATAACGATTTTGTTGTCCGGATAATCGCGAGCACGCCACATACAGTTGCGCGTGAGAATTTTTTTTGTCTAAACGTACACCTGGAATGGCAAAGCTATCGGAATATGGGGAATTATAAGTATTATTCATTAAGCTATTCTGGGTATAATTTTGCCACACTTATTGATGATTTGAACGTCAACATGTCGCTATTAATAGACCTATAGTAAAATATCTCTCACCTTGGCCGCTGATGTACATTATGCAGTCTCTTCCCGTGTTACATCCCAGGGATTGAAATTCTCCAACAACCCTTTTGCCTCACATGCCTGTCTAAGTAATTAAAATTACCGATTGTTGTAGTTTGAGTCTTCAGTTTTTTGACTGGTTTGATGCAGCCCTCCATGCCTCACTCTCCTGAGCTAATAGTTTCATCTATACATAGCTACCGCACCCTACATTTGAGGCAATCTGTATAACCCTGGTCTACCCCTACAGTTCTTGTCCTTGACCCTCCCATCCATAACTAAGCTTGCTATTCCTGGGTGTCTTAATATGTGTCGTACCAACCTATCTCTTCTCTTCATTAGCAGTCGCCAAAAACATCTCTCCTCTCCCACTCGTCTTATTAGCTCTTCATTTGTTAAATTGTCTACCCATCTGATCTTCATCATTCTCCCGTAACACCACATTTCAAACGCTTCAATTCTCCTCTTTTCTGCAGCACCAATAGTCCACGTTTCACTTCATTATAGTGTCACGCTCCAGACAAAAGGTTTCAAAAATGACATCATTATACCTAAATGTATATTCGATGTCAACAGATTCCTTTTCTGTAGAAATGCTTTCCTTGCCTGAGCCAACCTGCTTTTTATATCCTCTTTGCTTCGTCCATTACTGGCTATTTTGCTTCCTAAGTACCGGTAACAGAAGTCTCCTGCTTCCCGTAGCGTTTCACCTGCCAATTTGATGTCCATAGAGGTTTCTGATTTATTTCGGCTGCATTCCAATAATTTTGTTTTACATTTATTGATTTTCATCATGAATTCATTCGTCAAAACGGAGTCCATACTATTCAAAAACTCGTTCAAATCTTCTGGCGTATTGGCCAAGATGACGATGTCATCAGCAAATCTCAGAGATGAAATTATTTCTCCTTGAATCTTCACTCCGACTTTAAATTGTTCTCCAATTTCCTGATTATTGTGTTTTTAGAGATCTTTGAAATACGTTGCCCTCGCACATGGTTTAGATGCATTGTCAAAGGAAAACATTCCATGTTACGAACATGGGCCGCATAACCTGTACCGAAAGCCTATTCTGGACAGCAGTTCCTTGAACTCAGATTTGCCAACATTTTATTGTATCTTTCCATGTGGTATGTCTCTGTATCTCAACATACAGAAGAGTGCTTTAAAAATCATGTCTTGTGTAAATTTTGGAAAAGGTAGTGAGTGTGGTTTTTGCCGGAGTGAATACTCGCTAGTAGAAATTATTTTCAGTAAAATAGACTGGTTCACAATTTGGTAAGTGCACATTGAGGTATATGACGGTGGGATGCCTTAAGTGTTAAGGAAATGGCAATAGCCGCCTCAGAGCTTCGATGCTGCTGAAATAATGACCACACTGATATTTGTACTTACCTATACGGGATTTGTGAGCCCACTGTTTATGAAATTGAACGTAGCTATATCGTTACCTTTATTTAATAGCCGCTACTCTAGTGTTTAAAAATTAAAGGTGGTATTAGAAGGCGCTTCCCCTATTTATTTTTTTTACCCCTGGCACTACAGCCCATGAAGGGCCTAGGCCTGTCATGCGACTGCTTCCCAGCCATTTGGCCTGCAGATATTGTGGTGACGCGTGGTCAGTGCATAGTGTCCTCTCAGCCGTTAATCTTGTTCTTCGTGACCGGGGCGCTGCCTCACAGCTACTCAATTGTCCACACGAATCTGAGTGCAGCACGTTGCAGCCCTCACGTCAGTGTCTAAAATATCTGACGGAGACGGGAATCGAACCCGGGTCCTCCGGACGAGAGGCAGGCGAGCTACACTGTTCTTATTGTGTTTATATATATATCTTGAAAAAGATAATAAATGGATTGGCATTGCCTCCTACAGGGATATATAGAAAATCGGATGTCATACCTTGAGGTAGTGTTGCCATGGAAACGGACTTGCGATTAGTTCATCAATCAGAGCGAAGATAGTTTTCTGCGAATATCTTTGAAACTGTTGGTTTTAGGGCTTTAAAATGTAGTTTTCGGTGTCCCGTAGGGACACACCGAGTATTGTTTCTTGCATCGAGGGGAGTAAAATGAGCTTTGTCCGGTCTTTATGCGACAACTTCGATATTTTGTCCTGGTTGAGTATTTTTGGTGACTTTTCAGTTATGTTGCCCGTTCCACGGGAACAATGATTTATTTCCGGACGAAAGGCAGCCTATATCTTATCCCATGGTATAAGCTGTCTCCATTTCAAATTTCATCCAAATCCGTCCAGCCGTTTTAGTGTCAAGAGGTATCAAACTAACACACACACACACGGACACACAGATTTTCACAATTATAATATACTTGCAGAAGTACTCATTTTTCGAACGGTCTTCGGTATTAATAACCAGATGTTATCAATTGAGCTGCTGTTGCAATGTTTAGGGGCTTTGAACCTGTTTGTTGGCAAAGAAAAATTATTAGTTAAAATGTGCTCTGAAACTAAATTTACCTAACGTGTTCTTCCTGGCGTGAAAATAAAATTGAAAACCTCGTAGACGAATCGCAATACACGTCACATACGAACTGACCCTAATCGTTGTGTCAAGTGCCCAACTACAGGAAGACCCCTTTTATAAATTATAATGGCTTGTGGTGCATGAAAATTCAGTTTTTTTAGACTCCAATAGCCCAAATTCCTAAAATCAGCAAAAAACTGTCTACTATTTCAAATCAGGAATTTTTGAAAATAATGTTGCTGTTTGGAGATATAATAGACCTTCTGTACGACATATCGCACGTGTAAGTCGTGTGAAAAATATCTAGGGTACTCCTTGAACCCCTTAAGCTCATTGATGAATTTTACAGTTTTAGTTGGTTCCGTGATAACCTTATAGCCATTTGCAACCTTTCACAGAAATGTAATAAATGGAGTGGCATTACTTATTCCAGAAATAGATGGAAAGTTGGATGCCACCCCTTGAGATACTGTTGTCATGGTTAGTGGCTTGCATTCCTTCCTTAGTTTATTAAATGAAATTAGTTTTCTGGGAATATCTAAGAAACTGTTGGGTTTACAGCCTTAAAATATAGTTTTCGGGGACCCTTTACGGCTCTTGAGGGGCCCCGAGTTTTGTTTCTGACACAAAGGGTTTGAAAATGAGCTTTGTCTCCTCGTTGTACGCCATAATAATGATAATAATTAAAAGAATAATAATAATAATAATAATAATAATAATATAACAATATAGGGATAGGGATATAATAGACCTCCCGGAACATACCCGCACGTGTAAATCGCGTTAAAAAATTCTAGATTCCCCCTTGACCCCTTAAGCGCATTATATGTATTGATGAATATTTTAGCTTAATTTGGATCCGTTATAACCTTATTGACGTTTGCAAACCTTCACAGTAATGTAATAAATGGAATTGCATTGCGTCTTACAGAAATAGATGGGCCTCTGAGATTCTGTTGCCATTGTTACCGGCATGCATTCCTTCATTAATTTATTAAGTGAAATTAGTTTTCTGGGAATATCTCAAAAATTGTTGGTTTTAGGGCCTTAAAATGTGGTTTTCGGGGTCTTTTTAGGACCCCCGAGTTTCGTTTCTCACATTGAGGGGCTGAAAATGAGCTTTGTCTCACGCTTATTTCAGCATGTATTTTAAGGAGGTAGGCCTCCTGTTATGAGAGGTACGGAGAAGAGTTACATCGATGATTAGTGTCGTGCCTCTGATGGATATCTGTATCAAATGTTACGTTAATCCACCCAGCCGTTCTCGAGTTATAAGGACACAAAAAATTGTCCACAGACAAACAGTAGACAAAAATATATTTTTGCGTGCATCCGTCACAAAACAGTCTGAAACGGGCAAATATGTCAAATTTCCGTAGAAATGCAGAAAAATCAAACAAACATTCATTTTATATAATAGAGAAGGGATATAATAGACCGTCCGTACCACACCCGCACGTGTAAATCGCGTGAAAAAATTCTAGAGTACCCCTTGACCCCTTAAGCGCATTGTATGTTTTAATGAATATTTAAGCTTAATTTTGATCCGTTATAACCTTATAGCCGTTTGCAAACCTTCACAGTAATGTAATAAATGGAATTGCTTTGCGTCTTACAGAAATAGATGGACCTCTGAGATTCAGTTGCCATGGTTACCGGCATGCATTCATTCATTCATTTATTAAGTGAAATTAGTTTTCTGGGAATATCTCAAAAACTGTTGGTTTTAGGGCCTTAAAATGTGGGCCCCCGAGTTTCGCTTCTCACATTGATGGGATGAAAATGAGCTTTGTTTCACCCTTCTACGCCTATTTCAGCATGTATTTTAAGGGGGTAGGGCCCCTTTCATAAGAGGTACGGAGAAGAGTTACATCAATGATTAGTGTGGTGCCTCTGATGGATATCTGTATCAAATTTTACGTCGATCCACCCAGCCGTTCTCAAGTTATAAGGACTCGAAGAAGTTGTCCACAGACACACAGACAGACAGACAGACAGACAGACAAAAAAAATATTTTTGCGCGCATCCGTCATAAAAACAGCCTGAAACGCGCAAATATCGCAAATTTCCGTGGAAATTCAGGAAAAACAGACAAACTTTCATTTTTATATGTATAGAGATATAGGGATTTATAATATATATAGGGGTGTGAGTATATATATGTATATCAGTTTCTTGTGGACACGATAACTGTCGTAATTTTGCACCAATCACTTTGATTTTTTTACCGAATATGTATACCTATAAAATCTCGGTCGAGTTCGTTACTGGGCTAAATCGGTACAAGGGGGTGAAAATGGCGGGCTTTTTCAAAAAAGTGAAATATTGCTATAACTCTCTTAATATGTGAAATATCGAATCCGTTCAACGATCATACTATGTGTCGGATAAAGCCCAAAATTTAATGTTTGAAGAGTTTTTTATAGCACCAACCATTGACCAAAGGGGTGGAAAAAGGTGGGTTTTTCGGGAAACATTAATCATATCTCTCTTAATAGGCACGATCTGAAAACCGTACAAAATGGACAATATTCCCCTAATAATTACCTAAATCTTTTGTCTGAAAGAATTTTTGATATGACCCACCATTATGCCAAGGGATGAGAAAAATTATTTCGGAATTATAAGAAAATGCCAAGAGCTATCAGAGGTTGCCATGGCAACACTACTAAATTGATGAGGGATGAGCCATCAGACGTTGCCATGACAACGCACTTGCACGAGATCAGATTCAGATTTCCATCTGACTAAGTGTGAAGCGGCTTCGGTGACGTAACTGGTAGCATGCTGAATGTCTATGCCCAAGGTCGCGAGTTCAAAGCCGGCCGAAGTCGTCGGATTTTCTAAGAGCGCTAAAAATCCCTCAGTATGCTTTCCTTTGGAGGGGAAGTTCCAACGTTCGTTGCGAGTTGCTGGTTGCGGTGGCATCTAGTAGCCAAGTTCACAGCTAGGTGTCGTTGACGGTAGTACCTGGTAGCAACATTAGGAACTACTGCTTGAAATTGACCGTCTGCAGTCCTTACCTGAATTACAGACTAATACAGCCATCCCAAAGTACACGGGGTTACATGACCGCGTTGTCGCAGCCCCTAAACTGAGGAACCAACCAAAATCTCTGCGGGAGATATAATTTTGCGTGAGGAAGTAACAGACCGTTACATAGTTACACATCAGTGTCGAAACCTTGCATAAGGACAGTGTGACCACAAGTATAAAAATGTACCCCAAATGACAAGAAGGTTACCGTCCCCATAAGACAATAAAATGTTTAAAATATGCATAAAATGACGAAAAACAAAGTTAATTAAGCTCCAATTATAAACTACTTTCTCGCAATAAATGAGGTCTGATCCTTCTACGAAAACGTGCATATTCTGCCTATTTTTGCCTGTCCCCAAGTTTGCCCGATGAAATCTACCTCCGCCTTCGGGCGTGCCGAGAGGACTTTTTTTTTTAATTCAAGTAAGGACTGTAGACGATAATTTCAAATAGTTCCTACTTTCGCTACCAAATGCTACCGTCCACGACACCAAGCTGTGAACTTCGCTACTACTAGATGCCTTCACAACCAGTGCCCGGTAACAAACGTTGGAACTTAAGAGCATTATTCAAACCTAACCTACAAAGTTTGGCTTCACACAAGTGTAGTAGTGGAAGATTCTTTTTCATGCCATAAATCTATGACATAAGACCGCCGGCTTTCCTTCCCCTCCGAAGGAAGGCATACTGAGGGATTTTTAACGCTCTTAAAAAATCCGACGGCTTCGGTCGGGTTTGAACCCGAAACCTTGGGTATAGGAATATACACCAAGACATTATGAACATAAAATTAAATGTGTTTTTACCATTTATGTATAAAAAATAATAAGTTATTGGGAAAGACTCTCAGTTTCAACATACCATTTTACTGAAGCTTAAAACCAATGACCCGTCCCCCAAGAAAGAAAGAAAGAAAGAAAGAAAGAAAGAAAGAAAGAAAGGAAATCAAGTATTGTGTAGTGAGACAGAAGGCCCTCATACTCAGTTCTTCATTATTTTTTGTATGGTTCCCCTGTTGTTTCACTTTATTGCCATAGGGCTGAGTAAAGAAGAAACTAACCGAAATAATGTCTAAAACATTCAGGAATTAATGAGAAATTTAAGTCTAGACATCAAATTTCCGAATTCCAGCACTGACAGAGGTCATATTTCGTATAGGTTTTACTCTATATGTTCCACCCTCACTTCAGGTAAGTTAAATGCCAGGATGGTATCGTACCTTATTTGAAGTCCCGGAACACCTACCACAACCTTCGAGTGAGGGTGTGAGTGAGAGAGGAGTTGGATTAAAATGTGAAGGCTTTACATGTTACACTTATATTCCCATAGTTCCATTGAAATAATTTATTAGCGTTCGAAAGTTCATGCTGACTGAACCAATAAAATGTACTATTGTGACATATTCTGCTCAAGAATCATGCTTAGAAAAAATCACTAATTTTAATATTTCAGTGTCATTTGCAAGCTCATCCAGAGTATATAAAGACATTTTCCCACTTAAACAGTCCTTTTCCATAGACAGTGAAGAAACAATAGAACGTTAAATGCCCGTACTAACGTCATTCATAAAAAAACATCAACAACGGAGTGAAAAAGAAGTTCTTAAGTGGATCGGTTTCTCTTTCAATTTGAGGAAAACCTACTACCACAAGCGAATAATAATATATTAGATAATATCCTCCAAAAGCCCGTTGTATTTTTTCATGCAACGAGATTCAATTGCGTCTCATTGTATAAACGCACAGCGGTGACTAATAACACCAGCACCAGACCTCTCCGGAAGGCACATGCCATCATCATTTTTGGCTGGTTAATTCATCGATAAAATCTAGAACTAATTTATTTCAGGCTATTCGTAAGTGTAGACTGAGCTCCCGAGGATTGTACAGTATGTAGTTTATGACTGGTTTGATATAAAGTCATTCCAAAGTCTGCTTCTGCAGTTCTGAATTTATAACAACAACCCTTGAAGGTCGCGATGACAAGAAGCCCAAGGTTAGGACGGAGACACTCACAGAACATTAGTGCTAATGGCTGTTGTAGGGGGACATAGGTCACTAGTGTCGAGGTGACGGCTGTGGCACATTCGGTCCGGCCAAGGGGTGGGTTCCAACCCCAGACAGTGCTCCTCAGACCTGGGGAGTCAATGAAGACCTTCATGGTTTAGAATACAAGGCATAATCTTGCTTTTGGGGCTTTGCTTTCTGAATCTGAGGAACGTAAATCACAGACCACAGATGAGCATACGCGGTGAAAAATTATCCGTGGACGTAGTGTGCTGCTTGCGTGCGACCTAGAAGTCATTTGCTTGGCGTTGTCCGATACATCTCGGCGCCACTTGCTCTGTGCTGCTCGTTCCTGACTGGCTCGTTCGTCCAGTGACGCGGAGCGTAGACTCCTTTGCTACAAAGGTAGAGAAGGAAGTGTGCGGTTGTCGGGCACACTTCTTCCCGCGAGCAATTTCCTGGCCAACCCTGCTCCAGACATGTCGCTATGAACATTGACCGCTTCGTGAATAGTTGAATTCAACAGCAGACAAGCGGGCAAGTTTTCTAGCAAAATATCTCAAGTAATTCATTAAATTTTCTGTTCGTATCCTGATATAGTTGTTACTGTAGTTGGCTTCCATCCTGGAGGTCCGAATATGATTACTGGTTCTGCCAAGAAATTTAATTTTGGTTACGGATTCTGGAACGGTGTCGTTGATATGCAAGTGGTCTCAAGTTCAGAGACTAACCCCAGGCCAGTGGGCTACATGTTCTTACTTTTCCCAGCTTCATGTCTAAGTGAATAGAATGCTTGTAATTTGTCGGAAGCCCTTGAGGGTGCATGGTAGAGCTACACACACTGCCTCCTTTAGGGTCCTTTACTGATAGCAGGTGATACAGTGCCATGAAAATAAAGAAGAGTTCAGACTCCTCGAAAAATTATAGTATCCGGAAATAAAAATTGCAGCTGGTGACTTAAACTGCCGTATAGACAAGCACAGCCTGAAGACAAAACATGTTCTGGAGTTTTTAGAAGAGACTGGATTGACGCTCGTCAACCTATGCAAGAGTGCTACTTACCTATGTCACAATGGCTCCAGCATTATAGACCTTGTCTTCACCAATGAAGCCAATTTAAAGACGGTGGAGCAGCGAATCATTGGCGAGTCATTAAGGAAACATTTGCCTGTTCTGACAATTTTTGAAATGTCCTCTGCGGTCTCTCATGAGGTTGTCAGTCACCCAAAAAGATCCCGGAAATTAGATCCAGATTCACTAAGAGGGCAGGACATAAATGATATACTGGCTCTAATCTATAGTGGTCAGCTGGATGCTGCAATAGTTAGCATAGAAGATCTGATACTAAAGGCCACGCTCCCATCACCACGGGTAAGAAAGGCTAAGAAGTGGTTCAACGAAAGATGTTACGTGGCCAGGAAGGATGTATTATATACCCTTCAATCAGCCCGTGTGGATCCATCAGAACATAACCTGCAGGTTTATAGGCTCAAGAGGAAATGGTATAAGGACATTCTACGAACGACCAGAGACTCCTACAATAAAGAAGAAGAGAGGAAACTAATATCCGAAGCCGAAGAAAACCCCTACAAGACTCTGAACCCAAGGAAACCGAAGTACTCTAGGAATATTCCTATTGAGAGATGGGAAGAGCATCTGACTGCCATTTTGCAAGACAGGGATACTCGGCCAACTGTTCAGTCCCCACCAAAACCAGTTTTCCTAATAAACTCTGAAAGGATCACCGAACAGGAGGTGATGACCACGATAAAGGATTTGAAGAATATTAAGGCGTGTGGTCTTGATCTTATTTACAACGAGCACCTGAAGATTGCATCGGCGGAACTAAGCGGCTGCCTAGCTGCACTGTTTAATGAGTGTCTAATGAAGGGGTCCATACCGGCCAGGTGGAGGACTTCCTTAGTAAAAATGCTCTATAAAGGTAAGGGAGACTGTGGCGATCCCAATTCATACAGAGGCATTGCCCTGGAATCAGTTCTTCTGAAACTCCTAAGCATTATTTTATGTAATCGTCTGTCTAAAATCATTGACGCTCAATTACCGGAGGAGCAATTTGGCTTCAGAAAGGGAAGATCTGCCACGCAAGCCATAGCCTGTTTACAAACTAACATAGAGGAAGCCTTGTCACGGAAAAGGGGCAAACTACATGCAGTATTCCTGGATTATGCCAAGGCCTTCGATACAATCAATAGGCAATTACTAGTGAGGAAGTTAGAAAATTTAATAGGTACAGAAAACTATTTGGTGAGGTTTGTTCGGTCGTTACTGAGTGAAAATTTCGTTGTCATTTCGGATGAAATCGCGAAATCGAAGGAAATACGACAGACAATAGGAGTTGTGCAAGGGGATCCCCTCAGCCCTATTCTTTTTATTATTGCTACGGCAGATGTTGTACAAGTATTACCCTCAAACGTGAAGTTATATATCTACGCAGATGACATGGTTCTAACGGCAACCAGTGAAGTGGCGCTGCAACAGGCTTTTAATAAAGTGACGGAGTGGGCGAAATCAAATGAACTTCAGTTGAATGAGAAGAAGAGAGTTTCCATGTCTTTTCGAAAAGGAGGAAGATGAGCAATAATTCTTTACGGAGATAAACCACTGGCGTGTGTGACACACTTCAACTATCTTGGGGTGACTTTTCAGATGCATGGCAACGTTTTCTCAATCCATATCAAGGACAGATCAAACGCGGCTATAAAGGCCATGAGTGACATACGGCATCTCAGAACACTCTCCTTAAAGACTGCAATGAAACTCTTCTGGCTGAAAATCGCCCCGATAATTACATATGGTCTGGAAAACATTTGGTCCCACCTAAAGTACAAGCATCTAGTGGTGATAGAGAAGGTCAAGGCTGTCTACCTAAAGAAAATCTTATGCCTCTCCCGATTTACTCTTTCTCGTTTGGTTTGTGAACTCTCAAGTGAGCTTCCCTTTGTTGAAGAACTGAGACTGCAGATGCTTCTGCCAACAACACATGGTTTTGAGACACTAGTTCAGGAAATGAAGTCTAAGAAAGATAGCATCTGGCAAGAATTTTACGCGACTGATGCGATGATATCACGGGACTGGACAGAGAGCTCCTACGAGCTGAGGCACCTGGTAACGAGATTCTCGGTACATGGTTTCCACTTCAAAGTGTGTAATAACAGAAGATTTCATCAGCCAGACTTAAATTGTGTATGTGCCCTATGTGGTAGAAGATGTGATCGATACCACGTGATGTGGTGTGGACAGAGGAGGTTATCTCTGTCTGTTCAAACTAATTGTAATTTCATACTGCATATTTTGTGCTTTAATAAATTTATATAAATAAAAATGGTAAAGGCCAATTAAGACGGTTAAATGAAAGACACCCAAAGCCTCGGGATCGGAAAAGAACAAGAGTTGACCAAGGAAAGTTGACATGGAAGCTGAACGAGATAAGCCCTGCACAAGCAAGCGAAAGCTCAGCTGAGGCACCATTGTCGCCAATCCACGTCTAACTGTGATCCCGTGGGACCCTGTGATTCGTTAGAGAAGGGTGCCATTTCTATGGAGCGAATCATTATTAATCGAAATTTAAAGTTGTATCTTTTAGTACGTAATTTACTTTATTGTATTGGTTGTGATGTTTGATTTAAGGGGTTATTTGCACCAAGTTTTAGATTGTACTAGAGTTAATTTCTGAATAGGAGCCACTCTTACAAATCTCCAGGTTTTTGACACGTTTGTTGCAGGATTTCGCCAAGGTGCATCAAGTCGGGCTCATCAGCGAGCTCTTCATGCACTCTGCCCGGACCACCACTGGGGTAGTGGACCATGTACTACGTTCCATATATGAATCCTATCACACTTCTTTGCTGCAGGAACTGAGAGCTCCCTCATCATTATCTTCTCCCTGTAGAGGCAATAACAGTTGAATTACTGGCTTTCACTACCAAGTAATGAAACTCGAGCAAATCTGCTAGACTTCTGCCGTGCTTGTTACGGGATTCCCCTGTATCTCTTCTGATGTCTTATTGAACAGGTATTTAGAAAGTTGATTAACCAGTACGATGTACTAAATATTCTGGTACATAAATCCTTCATGTTGTATTCATGTACTGTAGATAGCGTCTCATCATGCGATTTTGGGCTCATGTTCTTCGATGCTGGAGTTAAGTTGATGCGACTATTTTGGGCAACGATGAGCGCTTTGGACAAGACTGGCCAAGTACAAGTGCTATTGTGAGACCATTTTCCTACATTCATTCTTTAATTTTTATTGTCTGAAATTACTTTGAGATCTAAATCACTGCCTAATATTTATCACAGTCATGGTCATGTACCGAGCAGGCCCCGTGGTTTTGGGGTAGCGCACCTGCCTCTCATCCGGAGGCCCCGGGTTCGAATCCCGGCTCCATCAGGGATTTTAGAAACTGGCGTGAAGGCTGGATCGGAGTCCACTCAGCCTCGTGAGGACAATTGAGTAGGTGTTTGACAGTGAGGCAGCACCCCGGTCATGAAAACCAAGATAAACGGCCGAGGGGACCCGATGCGCTGACCACGGGTCACCTAAATGTATGCAGGCCAAATAGCTGGGCAGCGGTCACTTGGTAGACCTAAGCCCTTCATGGTCTGTAGTGCCAGGGGTTATTATGGTCATGTACCAAAAACTATTAGGCCATCACATAGAAAATCAATTTCATTAACGGGTGAGGTTTTGTTATAAAAAGGAACGGTGGAGTATATGACTCTACTGCTTGCTACATTCGTAATAGGGAACATTATGGTGTTAAAAGCCATTTCCAGTGTTGTCTTCGTAATCAAAATTTCATGCTCTTCAGTTGGTCTACACGATTGTACCCGATTATGATGGGATATTCCCTAATCCTGAAAAGAATTTACAGGAGATTGATAAATACACTTGGATGACCAGTTTCGATCGTCAAGCGATCATCAACAGATCCATTACACTTGGGCTATAAAATCTATGTAAAAACCATGGGTGAAAATATTTAAATATGTACACTTATTTAGTTGCAGTATTGGTTGAAATAATGCAACTGATCAACATTTGTCAGTCTATGTGATGTTTGTTAAGATACTGAAAGTGGTGATTGACCTCCAAATTTGTTTGCTTAGAGTAAATATATGATTGTTGTTAAGTGCTCTGTTCAAATTGTATTGTTATGGCTACTTACCTGGTTGAGTCGTGCGCGATCCGGATGAGAGCAGGTAACTTCGTCACTGTCTGCTTTCAACTTTGAGTTAGAAGGTTATGATCAAGGTGTAGTAGATAAGTATACCACTACTACTATCTTGAGGAAATAATTCATGATGGAATTTAATAAATGTAAAACAAAAATATTGGAATGCAGTTGAAAGAAATAGCTAAAGGATGACAAAGACTTCTGTTACTTAGGAAGAAATATAACCAGTGATGGACGACGCAAGGAGGATATAAAATGTAGGTTAGCACAGGCAATGAAAGCATTTCAACAGAAAAGGAATCTGCTGACATCGAATATAGATTTAGGCAGGGGCGGCTCCTGATTAAAATTCTAGGGTGGCCCGATGATACTATTGTTGTTACATATTAAATATTGTTTTATATTTGGCATTTATTGTTGCCAATATTGCCATTATCATAATTCCACATAACAAAACACTTGAAACAAGTTTTAATAAATAGTTGATGCGTTAAAAACTGTACTCACATGGTTCCTTATTTGTAAATATATTCTCTCCTGTGCTTGCACAAAGCAAATTTATCTATCAGCTTGGTTAATGAAGTCCTATTTTTTAAATTTCTAACATTTGTTCAGAGCTATAGAAGAAAATAGATTTGTTAATAAACATTCCACTTTATTTTCCTATGTTGCATACAATCGCCATATTAAATAACTGCGTACCGTGCCGCAATAGTTAAAAACACATTAATTTATAGAAATTAACTTCATGCACTGAACTCACTAACACACCTGTACTGTACTTGGAACATCAGACAACTGAAAATGTATAAATATATTTTTGTCTATTGTCAGCAAGGTGCGAACAATACCTGTTTAAAGGCGTGGGATGGGGTGGGCGCTTCTCCCGCAGTCTGGTTTAACAGAGACAGAAGCACGAGGTGAATTGGAGAGATCTTCTATTTCACTTCAAAGCAACGCTATGGGCCCAATCTGCTGGCCCTTGAAGAGAGAGAAAATTCCCTTCATAGCTCTGAAGAATTCGCATGCAAGACAGTGCTATGTCCGCTGTTTCCTCACCCGGCCCATTAAGTCATATACTTTACATGGGACTTTCTGTGGAGTGGCCCACACTATGACGATACACCGTGCGAGACTGTCAGGATCTTAAGCTAGGGATGAGTTATGTATAATGAATTCTTTTTAGATATTCTAGAAGGGTAAAACACTTATTTTAAGTTGATTTTCTGCAATTTAAAGTAATTTTAAAAGACGTTAATTAAACAAATTCTTTACAATGCTGTCTAACGGCCCTGGGTGGGCAAAGCCCATTTGGCCTTTAATGACGCAGCGCCCCTGGATTTAGGTATTAGGAAGTCATTTTGAAGGTCTTTGTCGGGAGCGTGGCACTCTGTGGAAGTGAAACTTGGACTGTTGGAGCAGCAGAAAAGAGGAGATTTGAAGCGTTTGAAATGTGGTGCTACATGAGAATGATGAAGAACAGATGGGTAGAAAGGGTTACGAATGAAGAGGTATTAAGACGAGTGGGAGAGGGGAGATGTTTCTGGCGACTGCTAATGAAGAGAAGAGATAGGTTGGTAGGACACTTACTAAGACACCAAGGAATAGAAAACTTTTAAAAGGAAGCTTTTGGTTTTACGTGACCGTTAATCATGCGATCATGAGCCACAGGACCTCCTTTTTACGTGGAATCTGAACCACAGGACATGGCAATTCACTTGCATTGACCCGGAATCTAACCCGGTCCACCCAGGTGTGAGGCCAACAGCTTGACCGCTGCGCCACTACGCCCCCTAATAGCAAACTTAGTTATAGAAGGAAGGGTCGAGGATAAGAACTGTAGGGATAGACCAATGTTAGAATATGTTAAACAGATTGCATCGGATGTAGGGTGTGGTAGCTATGTAGAGATGAAACGATTAGCTCAGGACAGGGAAGCATGGAGGGCTTCATCAAACCAGTCGAAAGACTGAAGACTCAAACAACAACTGTATTTCCACGTCAGCCTTGCTATAGTACAGACAGAACAAATGGCCCATATCAAAACCTAGGTACCGTGTTTTAAGTCTCTCCAGTTGCGATGACTGATGTTATGAAGATAGTGCAAACACAATGTCCGCACAAGCTTCTTCATACAGAGTTATGACTTGAGTGTGGGAATAAAACGCCTTGCTCTCAGCTGCTATAAGCTACAAGGCAGCATGTGTTCATCACAAAGAAGATGGGAAGCCATAAAATGATCTTGAAAAGAGAACAATGTAGGGTGAGCATAAAGTCCGGAAAAGATGTTTGCTGTCAAATCTCCGGAGCCATTAATCAACTTTCATCATAGTTATTATTGTGTCACCGTGCGGCTTCGGTGGCGTAGTTGCTAGCATGCTGAGCTTCTATTCCCAAGATCGCGAGTTCAAACCCGACCGAAGACGTCGGATTTTTGAAGAGTGTTAAATATCCGTCAGTATACCTTCCTTCGGAGGGGAGGTAAAGCCGGCGGGACCATGTCATAGACTTATGGCTTGTAAAAGAACCTTCCACTAACTTCAATTGTGTGAAGCTAAATTTGTACGTTAGATTTGATTAACGCTCTATTAAGTTCCAACGTTCGTCGCCAGGTGCCGGTTGCGGTGGCATCTAGTAGCCAATTCCACGACTAGGTGTCGTTGACTGTAACAAAGTTAGGAACTACTTGAAATTGATCGACTGCAGTCCTTACATGAATTGCAGAGAGCACATACTAATACAGGCATCACAATTAACATAGGTTATCAGACGTTTCTACACACATCCAAAGTATACGAGGCTACATGACCGCGTAGTCGCAGCCCCTAAACTGAAGAACCAACCAACCATCGTGTCACAGTTACAGAATTTCTACTGGTCTCTCGCTTTTTAATATGTTGTTGTTGATTCGTATTAGAGGCCTCATGCATACTTGATAACTAATCTTGTGTTCTTAGATGTGTGTTGAATTTGTCTGTTAACCTGTGCTTCTGTGGTGACTGTAGTAGTATGTGTAGCTGTGATTATTATTGACAAGGATGGCGGGAGAAAGCATACAGGATAGCGCCGGGATTCGAGCCTCTGATCTCCAAACTCGCTGCAGATCCCGTTGCGGTCATGGTGAGCAATTTAACACGCACAGCTACGCCGTGGGATTGCCTTTAACTCTTTATAGGTTAGTGATCTGTACACTAACCACATACAATAAGGACAATTTATATTGTCTAAGATGTTGATTGTTTAATTTTTCAGCCATATTTGAACGGATTATCTTCCGGAAGTATTCATATTTCTAAAAAAACAATTATTTTTCGATTTTTTCCGTGTCCTAAAGTGCTTACAATTATAACAATTAAAAAGTAAAAAAAAAATGAAAATAAAAATGAAGAATTACACATAAATATGGATGTAATAATTAAAAATTAAAAATGAGTATGTTTATAAAATCAAAAATAAATATGATAATAAAATCAAAAATCAAAATGTTTATTAAATTCAAAATTAATATGCTTATAAAATAAAAAATTAATATGCTTATAAAATTAAAAATAAATATGCCTATAGAATCAAAATTAATATGCTTATAAAATTGAAAATTAATATGCTTATAAAATAAAAAATTAATATGCTTATAAAATCAAAAAATAATATGCTTATAAAATAAAAAATAAATATACTTATAAAATTAAAAATTAATATGCTTAAAAAATTATAAAAATAAATAAGAACATTAAAAAGGTAAAGAAAGCAAAAAATGAAATTCTAAAATTAGCCTAACATAGCCTAATTTTGGTTAAATTTAAATAAATACAAATAAAATATATTTAATAATATTCTTAACTATAATGGGTTAAACAAACTCCATTGCCAATATTTTACTGTGCCGAGATTCGACGCCAAAATCATGGGGTCAGAAAACGAGCGGTTCATCGGCATGTTGCCTGATATGGACTGAAAACGTACCTGCGCGGAATGCAGCTAGTCCCAGCAACGTCCAATGTCATAGCTCCTCGTGGCGTATCCGTGCACATTATAGTGCTCACCTCGACTGCGGTGGGGAGCTGCTGCAAGTCTGGGATTGGAGGTTCGAACCCCGGCGCTTACAGAGCCTATCCTAAGTGTGACTTTTCCACACACTCTCCAGACAAATGCCGGGTTAGTATCGCGGGGCACCTGCCTCATCCCTGTCCGTAATGGGACACTACTGCTGACACCACAGAGACAAAGGAAGGGATCCTACCCAAAGTCACTGGAGAAAGTGGATCCTCGCAGTCGCTTACTTTTGAACACACCAGCAGTGATTCTTTAAGGGTGTAGCACTATATAAGATGTGTACCAGAAAGCAGGAGATACCATGAAAAGTAATAGAATACTTAGTTGTTGGACACAGATCTCCATACGTCACTGAATAAGCTCTATACCAAAAGTTCTAAAACTTAGGATAACAATCATGCAGCCTGAATTTCAAGAAAATAAGGATAATCCAACAGGTATTGAAACAGAAACTTCTTGGACACGTACAATTGTCATGCTGCAATGTGTGGGTGGTGTCCAGTGATTGTTACCTAACGAAGATGAATACTGCAACTACTACTTATAACTGTTGTTGTTTCATTTGAGGGGCTTGAACATCAGTGTCAGTTAGTCCCGTATACTTCTGTTTGTGTGTAGAATTTTGTCTGATAACCTGTATTATTGTAATGTTAATATCAGTGATTCTATTTGTAATTCAGCTGAGGATTGAGAAGGAGGTGACCATGAGTGGAAGTTAGGAACCATCCCGGCATTTACATGTAGTAGGAGTGGGAAACAACGCAAAACTACTTTCAGTATGGCTGAGGAGGGTTACGAACCCACGTCTGCTCAGTTTTACCTTACGAGGCTGAATATATCCTGTTCCAACCCTCAGATTAGAATTAAATTTGCGCTGTGGAAGGCCACAATGTGGCCGAAACCGGTACAATAAAAATTACAACTTAAGGTTTATCATCTTCAGGACTTATTATACTTCGTCTTTAAGGAGCAGGGCTAACAAGATCGTTTTCATGTCACATTAAATTTCTTATCAGAGCCGAGATTCAAACCCAAACCTCCTGGGTAGCTGCCAAGCACACTAGCCACTACAACACAAAGTGATCAATAAGCATACTACAACCACCTTACAACTAGCTTATATACTAGAAGAAGACATAGGCAAAATATAGGAATGAACGAAATGCGAAATAAAGGAAATGCTCTCAACCCTCGAAGAATGAGGATTGAAGGAACTGAAAGAGAGTAGAGCCATGAAAGGCAGATAAGAAAGGATCCGATCCAAACTCACTGGGCTATGGAAAATATCAGAATTAGACTAAGCTCAGGAAGCCCTCCAGCCGTAAATCTTTGCGAGTGTAACATGCATGGTGGGGATACAAACCCTGCCTCCTTCAGGACCTAAACTCAAGGTAGGAGAAACCATGAAACGTAAGAAGAGTTCTGACTCCTCTAAACATGAGAATAGTAAGACAAGAACCAATTAAAGCAGAAGAATTAAAGCCACGCTAGACCTCGGATCTCCTAATACAGTGAGGGCTGGAAGAGAATTGGCAGCTCAAACTAACACTTGGGGCGCTGCGGTCGGTCTGAATAAGTAGGGTTTAAAATACTCAATAACACGCGTTTGATATGGAACACTTTTTATTTTTCGGTTATAATCAGTAAATATGGTCTCCAGTGTTATTTTTAATTGTATATATGTATAACTGTGCGATACACGTGATCTAATTTGTGTGTTCCACTGGATTTTTTGGTGTCATTTGCATATTATCAAGCATCAGTTTTTATGGGTGATGTAGATCAGCTGATTCAAATTTACTCAGGGCTACACTTTGGACATTATTTCGGTACTATTATGCGCAATATAATGTAAATGTCGATCCTGAGTCAACGCCGAGGACATTCAAATAGAGAAATACGGTACATAAACAAATAAATAACACACCGAAGCTGTGCTACTTTTATCATTCCGAGACTAGCATCCACGCAAACCAGACGCCACTGTTCCAAGCTCCGACTTATATCGTGAATTGATGTCAAACTGATGATCAGCCAGCCTTTCCGCCAAGCGTACACCTCGTAATCGCTAAGTTCTTCGATATTCGAGCTATTCCACTACGAGTCATATAGGCCTAATTTGCCTCCCCGAGGGCACTGTAGAATGAGTGATTCCGCTACCATTCAAATATTCAACACCAAACCCACATTTTAACCATCCAAATCAAGCAATTCCTGTCGCCCCCCGAGTTTTAATACAAGTTAAACTCATCCCTTCTCCCTACCAAGCAGCCAATAATTAATTATTTAATTAATTATTCAAGTAACTTCAATCTTATCAGCGCGCCCATCGTAACAGCTGTTTTTAAACTGAATAACCTTCGCTGGCTTTACGTCGCAGGTCTTCTGTCTGTCTACCTCGACAAGTGTTAGATCCTTCCCGGGGTGGAAAGGTATTATTATTAGGTATTAGGTATTATTAGGTATCATCACATTTCGGCTATTGCTATTTGCATCTTTTGGAAAGTGATGAAAACGTATGTCCGCAGCCCTCTTATACATCGACTTACAGCCGTAAACTGAGCAATACACTTTGCTTTTACTCATTTTTCACTCTATCCACGAGTAAAACTTATTACTTATGTATAAAGACACGAACAATTTACCACGATCTGTTTACCAATACAAGAAACCATATACAAACAGTCACCACGTGACAAATGTACCCTACTTGGTAAGTTTCTTATTTTTACCGCTAGATGTCATATCAGATAGCTGGAGTTGCCAATAGAATGGTACAAGCAAGTAGAAGCAATACCAAACTTTATGGTGGTCCCGAAGTGACCTACTCACGCCCACCAGTTGTGGGCCCTTGGAGGATAGAATATGTAATTACAACAACGATGATTGTGATGATGATAATAATCATAAAGATTATGCCAGTGATTACGACTACGACTGCCGTTTTTATTGGCTAAAGCTATAACCATAATTTAGATCATGAAATGCTCCATCTATATCACGCAATTGTACCTCGTATGTTGTGGATTGCAAACCCATTAAACTAGAGATTATTTGGACAGGAGTTATATGCACCTAGGGACAGTCAACAAGCCACACTTTTAAATAACAGTCCTACGTGTGCCTGTGTATCGGCAACACATGATGTTCATTTCAGTACACAAACAACTTGACTAGAGAATCATCACGTCTTTCATACCTTTCATTGACATAACACAAATTAATATTCACTGCATAGTTTTACATCCATCATCGCTCTCAAAATGTGTACGTCTTATTGTGTTTTTTATATTAATTAATGTAGCATCACTCGCTCTCTATTGCTGACATCTCCAATACCATTAAATATATCAAATTTTGATAAAAACATATGCAGAGCAGAGATACCTGTGCCGCAGCTTCATGCTTTAACCCTCCAGCGGGCGCGCTGGGGTATAAAGTACACCACTGTTAATGTTTTTCAACTTGGCAACAATGTAGCCTCACTAAGGCGGGTTGCTGGTCTGCTATTCTTTCAGTGTGACCTTAGTTGTTGAATGTGATAGTTGGAGTCTCTGTGAGTGAACCTGAACGGCTCTATTGTTGCTTCAATACGGAACGTGTGACAAGCGGGCTGCAATGTACCCCGCGCGCCCGATGGAGTAAATATTTCGACTACATTAGTTTATTGATATTTTCAAGCACGGTAGTGTTTAAAACACTGAAATTACTACTATTTCTTCAACTACAATATATTTCCGTTGATTTAGGATATTGGCACCTGAGGAAATAGCCTAATTACTCCATAAACAGCCAGAAAAAAACGACTTGGACAGCGCGGAATCAGATGAAGAACATGAAGTCATCACTAGAAGTGACCACGAGACAGACACTGAAGAGGAAGGTCTCACTTTAGAGGACGGGAATTACTCAGAAGAAAGTGAAAGTGTACGTTGTGATGAATACTTTATTGGAAAAGACAAAACCACCAGGTGGAGAAAACTGATTTTTCAAAGGTATGCAAAACTAAACCTAAAAATATTATCAGAGTATTTCCTGGCCCTAAACGTAATGCAAGATGAATCAAAAATGAACTTTCTTCCTTCCATAAAATAGTTGATATAGATATGGTATATGATATCGTGACCTACACGAACATGTACATTGAACGCAAACGCCTCGAGGCAGATTACTCGAGGTAACGAGATGCAAAGGAAACTTCTAGAGCTGAAATAATGGCATTACTTGGATACCTGTACCTAATAGGCACTAAGAAAGGACACCACACAAATGTTATTGAGCTCTGGAATTCAGATGGAACTGGAATGCAAGTACTGAGAGCTTGCTTGAGCTATAAAAGGTTTCTATTCTTGCTCCGTGCTCTGCGATTCGACAACAGAGAAACAAGGGGAGACAGAAGGAATCACGATAAATTGGCGGCCATCCGTACTTTCTTGAATGCTTTTGTACTGAAGTGTCGGAATAGTTACAGTGTTGGAGCTTACGTCACAATTGACGAAAAACTTGAACCGTTCCGTGGACGATGCAGTTTTGTGCAATACATCCCAAATAAACCCGCAAAGTATGGAATAGAAATGTTTCTAATGTGTGACTAAAACATTTTTTACCAGCAACTTGGAAGTGTATTGTGGCAAGCAAGAAGAAGGTCTGTATTTTGTTTCCAACAAGCCTAGTGATATTGTTCACAGACTGATTCTTGACATTGAAGGTACCAACAGGAACATTACCATTGATAACTCACCAGTTATCCTTCAGTGAAGTCCCTCTTAGAGAAGAATCTTACTTGTATCGGTAGGCTACACTGAGAAAAAGAAAACAAGAGAGAAATCCCAGACGAATTTCAGGCTAATAAACGACGAGAAGTGCGGTCATCTGTATTCGGGTTCCAGAAAGATGCAACACATCTTTCGTCCCTAAAAAGAACAGAGCTGTAATTATGATATCAACAATGCATGATACACCAGAAATCGATGCTGCAACCGGGAAGTCAGTTATAATAATGGATTATAATATGACCAAGGGAGGCGTAGACACTGCTGACCAAATGAGCAATAACTACAGTGTTTCGCGCATTACTAGGCGATGGCCTATGGAAGTGTTTTATTCATTGCTGAACATAGCCGGTATAAACGCTCAAATTCTCTATTGTTCAAATCCCGAAAATTCTTATGTCATCAGAAGGAATTTTCTGATGAGCTTGTCCTTATCTGCCATGAAACAGCGCTTAATAGAAAGAGCAAGCATAGTCACTTCCGTCTGATATCAGAGCATTCCTCGACATATATCGTAGACGCGCAGTAGTTGATGTAAATCCTGATGGACCAGCGAAGAAAAAACGTGGAAGGTGTTGCTTATGTGGTTGAGCAAAATACATTAGTATCACCATTCAATGTACTTCCTGCAATCAGTTTGCTTGCAAGAAACACGTAAAAGTTACCCACACGTGGGATTCCTGCAACAATGAAGAAGAAGGTGACTTTATGGACTTGATACCGGAAGAGAGAACATTATAACTTGTGCTGTGCATGTGTATTAGTAATTGCTTGTGAGAAATAAATCAAATTTTGCAAAAAGATTTCAAGCGTGCAAATATATTTTACTGTTGCATGTTCACTTTGCTACAGTGTATAATATGGTAAAATTGTAATTATTACTGATGTGAACAAATAACATCTGGTAAAAAATTAGATATTTCCCATTATTATGTGATTAGATGTGATGTTAGGGTGTGGGGGTATAAAGTGCATCACGCGCCTGGTCATGTATAATTTTTAGGCGCGCCTGTCGGAGGGTTAAGCTAACACATGGTGCCACTTGTCGTGTAGAGTGACTGTCTTCTTCTTCCTGCATTCTTCTATTTTCCATCACCATTACCTCATTATGTGATTTATCGGTATTGAACAAAATGCAGAGAATATTAAGGCGTAGTGAATAGTGCGGCACTATACTGCCTCAGTCTGGAATGGGAGAACAGCTTCTCCGGACTCAACTTCTCAGACTTAACCATTGTTTCTCCATTATGTGTGTGATGTTACTCCATGACCATTGGCTGCATTAAATACTTTATTATCATAAAGAGAAGAAATATAACAATGACTGTGCCTGTCATAAATATTTTACAACAATAATACACATTTCCAAGGAAACATAGAAGGAAAAAAAACTTAATATTTTCAAAATCCAAACATATCTACTTTTAAGCAATTTTCAAAATTTACCATTGTTTTTAGTTGTCCTTCACCATTTCCCGCATATGTCCCAAGTTCATCGGAATTTGCATGTTAAAGCCCAAAATAAAAATAGAATCTCACTCAGATCAAAAAGTCTTAAATGAACCTTTCTATTCATTTATCCAGGATGAAACTGAAATTACAATGCCCTTGACTGCGGTATAATTGTGAACCATAAGTTGTCAGTGGTATGATGCAATCTGATTTTATTACGTACTATATTCGTTCCCATCGTTGACGGGTTTGCGTTTTTGTTTGAGTATTCAGTCTTTTGACTGGTTTTTATGCAGCTATCCATTTCTCCCTGTCCGGAGCTAATCGTTTCATCTCTACATAGCTACCACACCCTACATCCGAGGCAATCTGTTTAAACCCCTACTGTTCTTGTCCTCGACCTTTCCTTTCATAACTAACTTTCCTATTCCTGTCTTAGTGAGCGTCCTACCAACCTATATTTTCTCTTCATTAGCAGTCGCCAGAAACATCTCCCCTTTCCCACTTGTCTCAATACCTATTTGCGTTGTAAAAGGGTAACTAAAATTAGGTTCAGGACATTAGTGAGACAGGGTTAGCTTGGTCCACAATTAGCGCCCAGCACCTTGTTCTGCTTGGAATTAGGTAGTCTGCATAAAGAAAGACCATTTGGGTTGAAAAAAATCATTAAACCGCTGATAAGAAAATTCATCCAGCACGCAAAATCAAAAACATTATTAGATGCTTGTTGACTTTGAATATTTTTAGCCTATTTTCATTTATGAAACAAGTAGTTCCGTGACGAACTAAAGAGCCTCCTTAAAATTCTTAAAATTTAAGAGACAAGCCAATTAATAATCTATATATCAGAAATGAAATGTTGCATTGGATCTATCAGCGTGCATACAATCATGATGCTTAGAATTAATCTGAAATATTACGATCTATTATTGTCCCAGTTTTTGGATGGAATCCATTTTTAATATAGAAGTTACAAGTGTTTAAAAATTGGACTTATCAGCAGGTTTAGAATCATGTTGGCAGCACTGACATGTATCAGTTATTCCAAATTAAATCTAGAATGTCAGGTACTGTATAAGTGTGAAAAATTTAGATCTCTTGGCTTGCATACTTCCTTATGTATTGGTATTAGAATAACAGAAATTGAGATAGCATTCATTAACAGTTGTCAATTTAGGAGTTGACAAGGGGGGACACACTGACGGGCAGACATACACACATTTGCCTGGATCGATCTCATAAGTCTACTTTTTCCCCCATTTTTAGCCTATTTTCATTTACGAAAAAATAGGCCAATGAGATCACCTTTTGTCCGTGTGAGTTTATTATGTGTGTGTGTGCGTTTGTGTATGTGACCTTAATAAAATCTAAGCGGCTATAGAAATTTCAATAATTCATAGTACTATATCGTCCAATTCCTTTCGTGCCCTTCACATTTTATTACGTTTCACCAATCCAACATGGCGGCTGTGCGAAATATTTCACCGGCATTCATAACATCTAAACCATTACTGATATCACCCTGAAGTTTTTTACAGTGATAAAGGGTACTACTAGAAGTTCATCTATGTGACTTTCAACATCCTGAAAAGTACACAACGAACAAGGCGGCCGAGCGAAGTTGAAACATTTAAATAGAATTTGCTCGTGATTTGACCATCCGAGCGTAGTGAAACATGGTACAGCAAATGTTTATACACATTGTAATTCACTGACATCCAATTTAGTTAATTGTTTACATAACCTCAATATGGTGGCTGTGCGAAATTTTAAAATCTCGTTCTTTTTATTTTTTGTGTCCTAATCATGCGATTGAAGTTTGAATAATACACCTACGAAATAATCTTCATGCAATAATACATAACTCTATGGCCTACATATTAAATAAACATCCAACATGGCGCCCATCTGAAATAGACGGTTCTCAATATCTACGAATCAATTACAGCAATCTAACCGAAATTTTGTATGTTTATAGGGGCTATTAACATAAGTAGGATATATGAAAATAGGCTATTTATTTCTTCATGGAACTACTTGTTAACCATGCAGCAAGCTCCAATTTAATTTCCTTTTTCTTATAATACGTGGTTTGGTATGATGATATGTAATAACTACAGAGGCTTTTAGAGACGCCAGGGTGCCGGAATTTTTCCACGAAGGGGATTTTTAACGTACCAGTAAATCGACTGACACGGCTGCCTCACTTTTGCGCACCCGCAAAATGCCAACTGACTGCTCCGGGATTTGATCCCGTTATCTTGGGTTCAGTAGGCGAGAATGTTACCTCTAAGCCACGCAGCCAGTCCAAGAGGATACAGATTGCGCAACTGGCTTTCTGTTAACCCTCGCCCTTTTGTATTACATAACTCATTTGTAGCCTAGTTTTATTTTGAGGTGTCTTCTACTTACATACGACTTTTCATGCCTTGGTGGCTTAGGGGAATCAGTGTGCCAGAATGTTACGCTGAACTAGCTCTTTAACATGCCGGTAAATCTACTAACATGGGTGTCTCATAGTTAAGAACCCTCTAACAGTGCTGGGATTCGATCGTGCAATCTAGGCCAAGTGGATGGAAACCTCAGCAACTACACTTACACAGTTATGGTTTATAGACTAGGATGTGACTACCAGTTTTAAACACCACAACAACGATACTACTACATTTTAGAACTACATCCGAATAATATAATTTTGTTGTAAATGTTAATTCATTAATAATATATTACTTTCACGCCGGAATATATGTCCATTGACCAGTCACATTATAATGTGGATATGTTGACCATTTATCATAACTGTCACATATACAAAACAAATGCATCTAAATGTGATAGTTGTCAGTCCATGTGACCCTCATTAGCACTGTGTCATCAAACCCCCGCTAATTAGTGGATCAGAAAGAGTGGTTTCAACATTTCACTGACACCAGTCCCGTACGTGTCTGCCGTTCCATTAGCAAATGCACTGTACGTAACTAGGAACTATTTAGCAGTATGCCGCTTCTAACTACGCCAGTTATGCGTTTATTCTACATTAATATTGAGCTTCCATTACTGACTAAAGAGCAATATATAGGGTAATTGTACTACATCATAACCAAAATTCAAAATTATTTTATATTTAATCACTCGTTAGATGGGAGAAAGAGGTTGAAGCAATGCGATTAGTCGGAGAGGAAATGATAATTCAGCGTGCACACCCACATGCGCACGCTCCATATCCAAACGCGCACAATTTCGTCTTCACTAGAGATGGCCCTAGAGAATTTGGGAATAAACTACCATCACAAATATTTACTATGGGACCTGACCAACACGTAAGCAATGTTTCACGTATATTGGGAGCTTGACGTTCACGATGTTCCCATGTATGTTGGGAGCTTGACGTTCACGATGTTCCCATGTATATTGGGAGCTTGACGTTCACGATGTTCCCATGTATATTGGGAGCTTGACGTTCACGATGTTCCCATGTATATTGGGAGCTTGACGTTCACGATGTTCCCATGTATATTGGGAGCTTGACGTTCACGATGTTCCCATGTATATTGGGAGCTTGACGTTCACGATGTTCCCATGTATATTGGGAGCTTGACGTTCACGATGTTCCCATGTATATTGGGAGCTTGACGTTCACGATGTTCCCATGTATGTTTTAGAGAAAGTACACTCTGAAGGCTCCCACCTCATTAACTATTGTTGCATGAGTGTTTGGTGCCAATCCACCCCTTTTGACAAATTTAGATAATTTCGCTGGAGGACTAGTAAACCAACAATAATAGATGTTTTATATGCGAGCTTTGACTTTAATTACGTGGCACGAGGAATTTTCTGCTACTATGGTCAAGAGGAGCACTCGCACACACGCTACATCAACACTTAGTCCCCAATTCCGTGATAATAATGGGAAAATTTGAACGCTAATACTTCTGTAAGAAATGATACTTTCAGTGATGTACGAGTAAAATGGGTTTTCATCCCAGTCTTGTCTGCTCAATAATGCTGTAGAGAAGTCGAGGTTTATATTTCGACTCACAAGATGGAAGGAACCTGTCTGTTAGGTAGTAACCCTGTAGGTTCGTCGGATCCTCAAGAAGTACTGCTATAGGTTGTGGATAGAAACCCACCCAAAAACCTGAGGCAGCGCTATATTGTGTCGTACTACGCAATGTGAGGGACAAGGTAGTTTGCAATTATCTTTCTCAGTGAGCGAGTTCAACAGAACTGATTCTAGGAATAGAACAACAACTGTTCCTCGAATGCCATTACTCAGCATCACTCATACGTCAGTATCATCCATATAATCATAGCCATGACTGACACTGAGACATCGGTGAAAATAAATTTTTACTCCAGCCTGTGCCTACAAGCAAATGCATAAATATTTTATTCACCAAGAGATGGCTGGAAAGAAACATTTAAATGTATCTTGGATGAAGGAATTGACATATCCTTGGTCCGTATCTGTAGCGTTTATAGAAACTAATTTTGTTTCTGACGTATGAATAATAACGAGATACTTCGATAGCTCTTCCCTTTGTTGCCTGCAAGCTAGCAGAACTCTGTTCCGGCCGGTAAACCTGAATTACAAAGCCAATCACTATGTAAAAAGTAGCGAATCTCCACTACTGTTAGAATATTTTACTGCTTCCACGACACTCCCTTCAACTTCCACGCTTCGTTACATATCCGCCAGTGTACATCCCCGGCATCTGTCTCTTCACATCGATGTAACATACTCTGTGAACAAGTTTCGTACTATTGCCACATTATTTTACAACTGTATGCATGGATTTACTCTGTTCATACTGTACACAATTTGCCGATCTATTTCCAGTCACGGAGGTTTACATCTTATATGCGAGTATCGTGTATCCTGTGACCATCCCACCTGCACATCACTGAGCTTATGCGATGTAGTAACAAAAACACTATTAGACTACCATTGCAACCTTGTAGATATTAAAATAAACAGATCTTTTTTCGGGTGCTTAATGCTTTCGTATTTATCAGTAACAAGGCTCCCCAAGCAATAAGGATCCGATGCGGAGATCAGGTTCTCTTTAACAATGGCGTCAAGACTGTTCAGATATTCACAACAATGGCTCGCCTGGAGACAGACACGGTTCAGATCGGTCAAACGGTGTAGATTTGTCCCAAAGGGCTTAAATGCATGAAATGGAGAGGTCTGTCCGACATTTCAAGAGGACAGTGTTCTCGTAGGGTTCCAAAGGTAAATTACGTAAAATTTGGTTCAGATCGGTGAAACGGTGTAGATTTGTGTAAATAACAGAAAACTTTATATATACTGTATACATAGTTGCCATACTCTTTTGTTTCTGATGGGTAGAGACCGTTTGTGGGTTTCATTGTACGTTTGGTAGTGTATTGTAGAGCTATTTTGTCTTGAATATGCGGATCTGATGATGGTCGCTTGACGAGAGAAACCTGTCATTCCGTAGTTTTCTCTCTCTTCTGTACTCCAAAACAAATGTCTATATATTTCTAATTTTTGTGGGCAGATGAGTAAGGTGAGGAAAAGGGCACCCTATGTCCTTGGGATGAGAAATCCTCCCTAAATATGGATGATCCAGCAGATGGACAACGACATAGGACCAGGACCAATAGGTATGGGTAGGTGAGACTCTATGAGCTGTGGTGAAGGCAACTCGCCAAGAAGAAGGTCACTTTGATAACAAACCAGGTGTCTCAGCACCTTAGATGAGAGCCCCATCACTGAGCTCGGACTCGGAAGGCTGATAACCTACTAATCTTAAATTACGAGATCAAAGAAAAAGGTAAAGGTAAATATGGGACTGATCAAATGGTTGACGACAATGAAATGCAATGTTGTATATTTGATGTGTATGTTATGTATCTTTGCTTTCTGTCATGGGCTTAAATGGCCTGCTAGGTACAATAAATGATGATGATGTATTTTTCAGGTTATGTTTTCGCGTGTAATTGGGATCATATTGTGTTGACCGACTGGAAAGCTGCAATATCAATTGATCAGACTGTGTATAAATATCCATGAATGGCTGCGTGGATCAGCGGTAACGTTCTCACCAGCTATGCCAAAGGTTGCAGGATCGAATCCTGGAGCAGTCAGTTGGCATTTGAGGGTACGCAAATGTGAGGGAGTAGATTTACTGGTGCATTAAAGATCCCCTTAAGGGAAACATTTCAGCACACCGGCATCTCTAAAAGCCGTAGTAGTTAAAAGGGACGTAAAACCAACAACATTATTATTATTATTATTATTATTATTATCCATGGCTGTACAGACATATGTTCTGAACTATTAACCTAAACTATCACTGAAAACATGTGGAATTCATTATTTTTCTTCTATTTACCGGTTCTTACCATAGCAAATTTTCAAATAGGCCTACATTGTGTCAGGTAGAATACAGATGTGAGGATTAGTGCAGTAGGTACCGACCACCCTGTACATTCCCCCACAAAACATGCTCTGAAACACCCTGTGTCTGATAAAGGTATGTACGATTAGGCTTTACCCTAAGTTCACGGAAATGCCCTATGTCAGTGAAATACACAGCGTAAACGTAATTCCTATTAGACACACGCTTGGTTAAGTGCGGGGTAATAATCTAGACAGTCGGATGTTTTGAAATATTATGTTCAATTCATTATTGTCGACAAAATACGGTATTACGGGAGCGTGCATAAATTACATTTCAAAATATTCTGGGATATTTATGGCCCTAAGTACACATTCACATGGGTGTAATGAAAATAATAACACAGATTCAAATCTTTATTGATTGACTGCATGGCTATAAATATTCATATCAACTGAATTACCGGACAGTTCGGTTGTTAATTTCCAATTCAAGCTGACGATAAGATGTTTTGAGAGACAAAACGTAGTCAAAATCTCACAAATTCTTTACGCTTAGTTGGTCAATCAAGAGCACTCAGGAGTCGTGAAGTGCACTGCATACAAAACAAAGCGGTTCAAGTATATACACCGATACGTACATTACGTGTCTATGGGACATTTTTAGTGTAGTCGATGAAGTGACAGATGACGTGCGGACGTTCATGTTTGTTTGTTCGATATTTTAGCTTTAATTGCCACCATATTGGTCAGCTGTATGGAGTTTCAAACAGTGCGTCGTTACGTGTCGATGAGTTACGCATATTCATAAATTATTTTTAGTGTTTCAATTTATTTGAAAAGTTGCACTGTACTATTCTAAAGCCATGGTGAGACAACGCCATTAGCCGCTACTTAGTTAGATTATGGTCTGGGCGAAACCATTGGTCGCTACTAGGTTAGACGACTGACTGGACGAAACCGTTGGCCACTACTAGGTTACACGACTATCTGGACGAACATGACTGTTTGTGCTACAGGCAAAGGGGTCTGTGGCGTAAGCCCCAGGTAAGGTCTGTTTTTGTATGTAAAGCCTTATTAACACACAGAATTTAACATGTATGCATGGTTTAAAAATTGAGTGTCATCAATGACGTCATGAATCCTACCCGTTTGTGTCTAGAGGACTTTTGTGGGGGTATATAAGAAACAGTTCACTTCCTGTGCCGTATTGATGCTGCAACTGCGAGTTCTCTAGGCATAGTAAATTGAAATAAAAATTATGTACTTTTCTAGGACATAATTTTCAAGGTAAACACTTATGGACGTGGATAAAAGATTTCCTGCAGGTGTAACATGCTTTTATAAACATAACTACGCATCAATTTTATGATCAGATAAGTAAACAATTTTCATTTGAAACTACAGTTTGACAACTCCCTAGATGCTGTTTACTTAAGATATGGTTACTGTGAGCATTGATGCATTGGATTATAGGTTATGGATTATATTCCTTGCATGATTCGCATGCTCACCAAGAATAAATTGTGTGGCTGATGACCTTATAGTTAAGTCGCTAGATGCTTCCGACATGAAGGTATGTTTTTCCAAACTTTGGATGAGATTCAATGATTAGTTCAGCTGTTGTAATTGGGTGTAAGCTTTGAATTTTTGGATGGCTGCCATTTTGTTTTCGTAAAGATGGCGTATATTAAAACACGACACTGAAGTGCCCTTTGCTAGTGCTACCTACGACCAAATTTGGTTCAATTCGGTTTCGTCGTGTTTGTGTTGATAGGGGAGGGGGTTCACTCACACACACACACACACACACACACACACACACACACACAGACAGACAGACACACGGACATTTGGCATATGTAGGTCTCAGAAGTGTAATTTCATTTTTTACGAAAATCGAAAGTAGGCTAAAACTGGATTTAGGAAGAATATGAGGCTTATACCCGTGATTTTAAAATGTCTGGGATAACGTTAGTTCATGTATGACTACAAATGTTTACCCCAGAGTTGCCTACACATTCAACTATCAACCTAAATAATCTGGCCTCTTCCTTCTGACTCACCCTATATGCAAAAGTATAATTACAAAGTCTCAGTGCGATATGCCGCGTCATTACATGAATTTGCACGCAATTCTCATCTCCCCTCATAAAATATGGCCTAGGTAATTAATATTCACTAAAGTCAGAATATTAACTTGTCATGTAATACCTGAAGCGGTGCAATTCAATTGAGCGCGCAGTTTTATCTGAATCGCCCTGCCCGAGGAAACGAGTGATGCTATGCTAGATGCTAATACACGCGGTGGGTTATAAATGGCCAACGATTTTGCGTCACACGGTGGAGCCATTTGATATCGGCTATGAGTTATGTAGTTGGCCAGTGAGGCCGGAAGCTGGTGAAATTAATTTTTACCCTGGGTGTATTGGCAGAATATCGTGCGCACTTTTCGTGGTGGCCAACAGTTACTGTTAGCATCATAATAATAGTAATTTTAGGGTATTAGCACGCATAATAAGAGACATTAACATCAAAACAGATAGGGATCAAATCCATACTAGTCATTTCAACACAGCAACAATAGGAACATTTTCTCATCTTATATACAGAGCTATGCTAAAAGTTACACTGAAACATAGAACTTAATTACACACGAATACACAATAAATTTCTGAAGCGTTGCACAGGTGATAAGACATTTATCTATCCTGAAACTGAAGACGTGAGTTATGTTATAGCTGAGGATATAGTTATGAAACTGAAAAAGCCACTAACTGATGGAGGAACACAGCGTGCTCATAAGCAATTAATATTCAATGTTGATTTTTCATCACACTGTGTGCGGTAGATTTATATTTTAGGTTTCTATTGGAAAAATAGGCTATGTATATGCATTTTGTGCACAGTAAATATTTTTTTATGTCCACAGTTTTAGTTCCAATGATTAATGTAATTCTGTATTACTAGTTACGTCTTCTATTCTGTAAATTTATCGTCCGTCTCAAGCCTCCCATATGTGTGTCTCAAACCTGCCTTACTAAAGGTTGTTTGAGACATAATGTAGTGTTTCAATTTGTGAATTATTTTTAGCTTTTGTTGAATATCTAACAGTTTCAAAAAATAGCACACTCAAGAGGAAAGTATAGGAAACTGACAGTTGATCATTTAATAAAAATCACATGATTCGTTAAAAAAAAAATGTAAATATTGCCTCCACCCCCCCCCCCCCCTTGTTCCCCTACTGTAGTTACAATCTTATATTCATAATCATTATATTAACCATCTGCTGAAATATTTTTCTTGTTGTTTCTTATTGTATAGGCTGCGACATTATGGTCATATGGCACCGTGTATTTTGATCTGTGTGTGGAATTTGTATGATAAACTGTGTTATTGTGATGGCTGTACTAGTGTGTGTGTTTGTAAATTTGGTATATGATTGGGAAGGAGGCAGCCGTGGCTTTAATTAGGAACCATCCCAGAATTTGCGGGTAGTAGAGGTAGGAGAAACCATTGAATACCACTCCCAAGATGGTTGTGGTGGGAATCATACCCACTTCATCTCAATTTTGCCTCACGAGGCTGAGTGTACCCCGTTCCATCCCTCACACCAGAATTAAAATTCGTGGCAGATCCGGGAATCGAACCCAGGCCTCCGGGCCAACAGCCAAGTGCGCTAGCTAAATTCCGGTACCCCGGTGAGTCTAAAATCCTCAGTATTTAAATATGACGTAACACCAATAACATTATAATTATTTTGCATATTAAGGCTTTCACGGCCCGGATTATTATATAAATAATTCATGCTTTTGGGCACACTCAGCCTCGTGTGGCAAAATACACACGGCATTAGCCCAAAAGCATACATTATTTATATATTATAATTATTCTTTAATCGTATCGGCCCACTAAGGACCACGTCATTTCAACTGTCTTCTCTTGGCTTTGATCTTTGCCCAGTGCTCGTTCATAGGTTGCCAGTGTTGCTCTTTTCTTTCTTCCATACCCATCTTTCCCGTCTTCAACTTTGTCTTTTCTTGAAAACCCTGGTGGTCGTTTAGTTTCTTCCTGGGGGGGGGGGGGGGTTACGTTCTTGAATATCTTCACAGGTAATCTCCATCTCCTGTAGGCCACTTTATACTTCTTCGAACCAGTCTGGCTTGGTATTCTTATCTTAAAATAGGTAATGAACCATTTGGTCAATCGTGTGGGTTTCATTCTTAGCAAGTGGCCTTAAAATGCAATTCTCATTTGCCTCATAACACCACAGATCTTTTGGGCATTAATGTACAGCTCATGGTTATGCCGTCATCTATTATTATTGTTATTATTATTCATTCATTCAATTTCGCTAATCGGCCAACTAGGGACCACGATAAGCCTCATTTTACATTCTGGCATTTGTTCTTTTTTCGCTTGATCCACATTGTCTTCATGAGATCACTGTGTTTAGCTTATTATTATTATTACTATTATTATTATTATATTTATTATTATTATTATTCAATATACTTACAGAATACATTCTAAGAAAAGAGAAGTGGAAAAAAATACGAATTTGCAGAAATTAAGACTTTAAATGAATGTTAAAAAGAGAGGGCCTTCAAGTTATTTTTAGTGTAGTCAAATTCACAAATAAACTCATTTTAAACAAGTAGTTCCGTGAAGAACTAAACAGCCTATTTTCATATATACTACTAATATTAATTGCCTCTATCAACATACAAATTGTCAGTTTGATAGCTGTAATGGATTCGTAGATATTGAGAACCGTCTAAATATTTTGGATGGTCACCATAATAGATTTTTATATTATAGTCCTAAGATTTATGACTATTGCATTAAGATTATTGTCTAGGTGTTTTATTCAAACTTCAATCGCATGATTAGGACACAAGAAATAAAAGCGGGATTTTAAAATTCGCTCATCCGCCATCTTGTGGTTATGAACATAATTTAAATGAATTAGATGGCAGTCGATTAAAATTCGTATAAGCATATACCGTATCGAGTTTCACTGCGCTCGGATGGTTAAAACGCAAGCAACGTCCATTTGAATATTTAAATTTGGCGTCACCGCCATGATGGATTTTTGCTCGCCAGGTTATTGAACGTCCGATAGGTGAACTTATGCTTTTAGCCTCTATATACTTACAAAGTTTCTGATTGATTGCTGTTGATATTTAAAACCGTCTAAATATTTCGGATGGTCGGCATGATGGATTTTAATATATGTAAGCCATAGAGATATGTACTATTAGATGATGATTATTGTGTACGTTCATTATGCAAATGTTGATTTCGATCGCATGACTAGAACACAAGAAATAATAACTTAATTTTCGAAATTCGCACAGCCGCCATCTTGACGTTACGTAAACAATTGAACTCAATTAGATACCAGTACATTACAATGTGTATAAAATTTTCCTGTACGAAGTTACATTGCGTTTGGATCATTAAATCGCGAGAAAATTCCATTTAAAACTTTCAAATTCGCTTGGCCGCCATGTTCGTTTTGTAGTTAACCGGTCTTTGAAAGACTCATAGATGAACTTCCAGTGGTGCCCTTTATCTCCGTACAAAATGTCATGGTGATACCGGTAATAGTTTCGGAGATAAAGAATACCGGTGAAATATTTCGCACAGCCGCCATCTTGTGGTTATGTAAACAATTGAACGAAGTTAGATGTCGATGCATTACAATGTGTATAAACATATACTGTACCAAGTTTCATTGCGTTTGGTTGGTTAAATCGCGAGAAACGTCTTTTTAAAAGTCGCAAAATCGCTTGGCCGCCATGTTAGTTTTGTAGTCACCATGTTTTCAAAAGTCACATAGATGAACTTTTAGTAGTCCCCTTTATCACCGTACAAAATTCCATGGTGATATCGGTAATAGTTTCGGAGATATTGAATGCTGGTGAAATATTTCGCACAGCCTCCATGTTGGATTGATGTGACGTAACAAAATTTGAAGGGCACGGTCAGGGTCGCCCGGAATAGTGCTATGAACTTACTGAGTTTCATTGAAATCGCTCCAGCCGTTTAGAAGTTATTAGGGGGGGGGGCACAAAAAAATCTCTCTCACACATACACACACACACGCACACACAGACAGACACACGGACAAAAGGTGAAAATAGGCTAAAAATCGGTGTTGACAGTCGGAATACTTATGGGTTCATTGAACATCAAGAAGACAAATATATTGTTGATGTTGTTGATTCATATAGAAGCTTTGAAACATCGTGCTCAAATAGCCACTTATACTTGGGTATGTGTGGAATCTATCTGATAACCTGTGTCATTGTGTCGGATACTAGTGTGTGTAATTGTTATTCAGGGTAGGATTTGGAAGGAGGTGGCTATGCCCTTAAGTTAGAAACCAACCCGGAATTTGTCTGGAATAGAAATGAGAAACAACGGAAAATCACTTATAGGATGGCAGAGGAACGAATGGAACTCACCACTTCTGAGTGTTGTCTCATAACGCTGAGTGCACTCCTACCAAAACCTCATACCAAAATTACTGTAAATTGCTTGTCAGTGCCTAAAATCAAAACCAAGACCTCTAAATCCAGAGTCTCAATACGTACTGCGAGGCGATAGAAGGAAGTGAGAAGAACACAATGAATTTACTAGTATGCCAATGTAGAAATTACAAAGATTGGTAAAAGCACAGTAGATCACGTCGACCCAGTCAGATAAAATGCATGTGAATTTTCCGATGTGAATAGATATACTTCTGAAATAAGTAAGGTCCACCTCGTGGCGTAGTGACTAGCATTCTTGGTTGTCACCGTGGTGATCCGGGTTCGATTCCAGGCTCTACCAAGACAGATAATTCTGGTTTGATTGCTATAACGAGGTACACTCAACCTCAGGTGGCAGAACTGAGAAGAAGAAGGTTCTATGCCTGCCTGACTCATTCTGTCTTTTGTTTACCTGCAAGAGCTATAAACATTTCAAATCTCCTTTTAGAAGGTCCAAAAGTGCTCGCACTGTTCTCTGAACACTGTATGAGAAGTACCTTCAGCATCACAGTTAACGGTATAGAAGAAGGCAACCCACAGTGCAGAATATTATATTGATAGAACTCGTACTTTGAAGACCTCTGATCTTTCTTTCATATCGTTTAACATCAAAACCTCTCTCACAAATCCATATCTGCTTAATAAAACAGATGGGATATCAAAGCAGTGAATATAAAGCTGAATGATGTGTCGCATATAGGGTGAAGTTTCAGTCCAACGGGCGATAGAAGAATATTAGCTCGATCACACATGCACTATTTAAGTTAAATCTCCGGCCTCTCCTGTAGTGCAGTGCATTTCAAACTTAACTACACTTTGATCCCATTTGTTTTTCTCAATTAATTTTTATTAGCATGCCAGTTTTTGCTAGAGTATACGAGATTTTTGGTTATTGAACCGTTAATTTATTTCCTCCTGCCAACTAAACTCACAAGGGAACTCTGATAACGCCTACCCCACTTCCCCCCCCCTTCCCCCCCCCCCCCATCATCGAATTGTAATTGGCAGAGGATTCTCTTGGAAGGTCAATCTATACGATGGTGGTAAATAAATTGGCTAAAATTAACACTAAGCTTGTATTTAAAGCAATTGTAAAGACACGGAACAGGGTGTCAGCGCGTGGAAATGGAAGGCAGTCGTCCACATTCTGCCTTGTCGAAACGTCCAGGTAACAAACAGTCTTCCAGTTCTACGCGTGACTTCCTATTCCGTGTCTTAAAATAGAAGTTGAATGATAATTTTAGCCGATGTCATTACCACCGTCGTATAGAGTGACCTTCCAAGACGATCCTCTGCCAATTACAATCCGATCGGAGGGTTAACGCTAGCAGATTTCCCTTGAGAGTATTAACTAAGGTTCGGATGTTTAGGAAATGTCATAATTTTTCCGTGACTACATTTTCATTAAAACCTGTAATTAAGCAGGAGTTCAATGTTCCTGATTAATTTTAGGTGGATTTTTAGAGCATATAATTGCATATTTGGGCCATTTTGATAGGTATTGTCATATTTTATCAATGTTAACGTGTCATATTTTGGTAAAATTGTAGGGGTAGGTGGTGGACTTAAAATATGGTATCCGGTGGCTGCTGCAAGTTTTCTGTGCGTACGTGGCGCTAAAAATTAAACAAAGCTTGCCAATTGTTACAGACTATCATAAAATATTTCACTGTAACTAAACTTGGTAGTATTTTCAACTTCGGACATTTTCTTTCTCTTTTACAGGAAATGTGATTTGTGTCGCAGTATTTAACGTGAGAAAATGTGAAGAATATGCTGCTTTCCGCGCGTCTCTTGAAACATTCTGCGATTTAAAAAAATTGAGGAAAATATTTTTATCGTAGGACTATTCATGAAATCTTATCAATTTTTCAGGTTTGAATGTATAATTAATAATAAAAACAAGTAGTTCCGTGAAGAACTAAATAGCCTATTTCCATAGATCCTACTAATATCAATTGCCTCTATCAACATACAAATTGTCAGTTTGATTGCTGTAATAGATTCGTAGATATTGAGAACCGTCTAAATATTTTGGATGGTCATCATGTTGGTTTTTATATTATAGGCCTTTGATTTATGTACTATTACATGAAGATTATTGTGTAGGTGTTTTATTCAAACTTCAATCGCATGATTAGGACACAAGAAATAAAAGCGGGATTTATAAATTTCACTCAGCCACCATCTTGTGGTTATGAAAATAATTTAAATGAATTAGATGCCAGTCGATTAAAATTTGTATAAGCATATACCGCAACAAGTTTCACTGCTCTCAGATGGTTTAAACGCGAGAAACGACTATTTGAATATTTAAATTTCGCGTCGCCGCCATGTTGGATTTGTGCTCGCCAGGTTATTGAACGTCCCATAGGTAAACTTATGCTTATAGCCTCTATACACTTACAGAATTTCAGTTTGATTGCTGTAGTAGATTAATAGATATTGAGAACCGTCTAAATATTTTGGATGGTCTCCATATTGGATTTTAATATATGTTGGCCATAGAGTTATGTACTATTAGATGATGATTATTGTGTACGTTCATTATTCAAATGTTGATTTCGATCGCATAATAAGAACACAATAAATAAAAACTTAATTTCCGAATTTTGCACAGCCGCCATCTTGAGGTTACGTAAACAATTGAACTAAATTATATACCACTGCATTACAATGTGTATAAACATTTGCTGTACCAAGTTTCATTGCGTTTGGATCATTAAATCGTGAGAAAAGTCTATTTTAAACATTCAACTTCGCTTGGCCGTCATGTTCGTTTTGTAGTTTCCCGGATTTTGAAAGTCTCATAGATGAACTTACAGTAGAGACCTTTATCTCCGTACAAAATTTCAGGGTGATGCCGGTAATAGTTTCAGAGATATAGAATGCCGGTGAAATATTTTGCACAGCCGCCATCTTGAGGTTATGTGAACAATTGAACGAAGTTAGATGTCGATGCGTTACAATGTGTATGAACATATACTGTACCAAGTTTCATTGCGTTTGGTTGGTTAAATCGCGAGAAACATCTATTTAAAAGTCGCAAATTCGCTTGGCCACCATGCTGGTTTTGTAGTTACCAGATTTTCAAAAATCACATAGGTAAACTTCTAGTAGTTTCCTTCATCTCCATAAAAGATTCCATGGTGATATCGGTTATAGTTTCAGAGATATTGCATGTTGGTGAAATATTTCGCACAGCCGCCATGTTGGATTAGTGAAACGTAACAAAATTTGAAGGGCACGGTCAGGGTCGCCCGGAGTAGTGCTATGAACTTGCCGAGTCTCATTGAAATCGCTCCAGCCGTTTATATTTTATTAGGGGGTGGGTGGGACACACACTCGAATCACACACACACACACGCACACACACACAGACACACGGACAAATGGTGATCTCATAAGCCTATTTTTTTTTTCATAAATGAAAATAGGCTAATAAAGTTTCACTACGTTATTAACTCTTGTGTTTAGAAAGCATGTAAGTATATTTTGGGTCATATTTCAGTAGTTCAGGGCATATTTGCCTTCATATTTCTTGAATCTTACTAATAACTGTCATGTCAGCGTAAATTAGCACCAACACAACCTAGCAACTGTCGCATTCTTTAATATTTGTTTTTACTGTATACAATGCTTGATTTCCGTCACTGTGTTACGTAAAGCAAGGATGTTTGTAGTTCTACGTGTCTATTAATCGCATGGTCATGAGCCACGGTACCTCCTTTTTACGTGAAATCCAAGCCACAGAGCGAGACATTTCCCTTTAAAAATCTCACATGTAATAATCGGGAATCAAATGCAGCTTGACCACTGCGCCATCACAGCTGCCAATGTGTTGCGTATATGGCATACAGTATATCATACTTAAATGGTACTGCATCTAAGTTTTCTGCCAGCTGGACAAGTGCATGCATCTCGTTCCAAACTGCGAAGAAATAAGTTTTACATTCGTTTATTCTGTTAGATATACAAGAATGATCCACCCTTATAACAGCTACAAGTCTAAGTATCCTAAGGAGAATACTAAGGTCAATAGAGAAATGGATGGCACCTACAGGATCAGACACAATAGTGAGCTGTACCATCTCCAAGAGGAAAAGAGGAAAAGGCGACTAACCTTTTATGGCCATCTAATCCGCATGAACCCCTGCAGACTCACGAACAGGAACTTCACCACGATAGGTAGAGGCAAAGACGCCAAGAACAAATGGATCACCACAGTGAAATCAGACCAGGAGCAGATTCAAATTTTTCCCGACCACGCATATGATAGGACCAAATTCCGTCAGCTCATTCTTCAAGGGGTATTCCCAGTATCCGTTACCAGCACGAAGACCACAGGAACTACCAGACCGAAGTGGACAGAGGAGAGGAAGTCTGCTCATAGCCAGAAAATGAAAGCCTTCTGGGCTAAGAAGAAACAGAAGACCCATGTAACTAGTTAAATCGAGCCTCGTGCTCCTTAAATGACCAAAATGAAAAAAGGGAAGAAGAAGAAGAAGATGCTACAAGTCTAAGTGAAAGCTAGGCCCAAAAATAAGACATAATATAAAATGAAGGGAAGTATTCATTTGTACTCATAATATGAGAGAATTGTGATATTTCCAGCCATTTCGTCTTTAAAAGAACATATTCAAGTTACTCATTGAATCACAAAAGAACAGAATTTGCTGATGTGGTAATCATTCTTGACTATCACCCTGGAGGTCCAGGTTCGATTCCCAGCTTTGCCAAGAAATTTAATTCTAAGGGCTGGAACGAGTTGCACTCATCCTCGTGGGGAAAACTGAGAAGAGGAGGGTTCTATTCGTATCTCAGCTATCTTGGAAGTGATTTTCCGTCGTTTCCCACATCTACTCCAGGCAAATGCCGAGATGGTTCATAACTAAAGACCACGCCCACCACCGTCGGAATCCTCACCTAAATTACAAATTCACACACTAATACAGTCAGCACAATAACACATGAGACAAACTACATACATCTAGGTACACACATACCCACGACGACAAATATAGAATATCAACAACTAATTCCCAAGCCGCAATTTATTATGTAATCTATCAAAAGGATAAATGAAACGCTTTCTCAAAAATATGCACATTTAAACAAAAATGTGTTTGATGAAGACTCAGTGTAGTGCTGTTACTCACCACCAGGCGACTGGTAGGCTGCACAGGACTATTGGCACAAAACTTCCTTACTGTATAGGCTGCAGAAGAAAAGGGTCAGAATTTGAGGGTTAAGAGAATTGGTATTGTAGAGTAAAACATTACCTAAATGCATGTCCTATTGTAAACGAAATCCGAGATACAACTGTTACAAAAGTAGTGGCGTGGGTTTCATATTCTCCATCAGCTTAATTAACTACACTGATTCGGATGCGAACAAAACAATGGTAGGCTGTAGAATTGTTTTCAATAGCCATGTTTCTGCTTACGTCAAGGAATCTCAGATTCAGCTCAAATTAGCATCACAGCAGCAACCGACAAGTTTAAAGTTGACGAAAGACTATTTGGACATGCTCTGTAAAAGAAATGCGTACAATTAAACAGAACATAGCGTAATATTCACTGTAATTACCAATGGCTGAAACATTCCCGTTCCGTCTTGTTTCGACTAGTTTTTTTTTTCGAAATATCTCTCTTTCCTCCAGAGTCATTAAGACAATTATTTGTTTCCCTTTCTGAATGGTCAAATAATTTAAAGATGACCCGCACAAAATATAAAAAGCTGTCCGATCAGTTCCAGGTAGAAGCCTTAGAGCAATCCATTGCTGCCATGAAGAGGTCTGACTCATCGAAATATGAGGGTATAAGAATTATTATTTATTATTTAGTGTATGGCGTTTAGTGCCGGGAGTGTCCGAGGACATGCTTGACTCGCCAGAGGCTGTAGCTGCTTCAAGCGGACACCCATAGGGTGAGCTACAAGTTCCATTCAATTTCAAGTAGTTCCAACTTTTGCTACCAGATGTCACTGATACCTAGTGGTGAACGTTTGAACGTTGATAGAGCGTTTCAACGAAATCTAACCTAGGAATTTAGCTTCACATAAGTTTAGGCTGCGGAAGGATCTCTTACATGCCATAAATGTAGCCTATGACATGGGACCGCCGGCTTTACTTCCCCACCTAAGGAAGGCATTCTGAAGGATTTTAGTAAGTAAATATAATAACATCTCCTCATCAAAATGGAAGGTAGGCCTACATGGATTACTCTTTGTAGCAAGAGGCAGAATGTTGTAATGTGTGTGTGGCATCCTCTTAGAAAACTTGCTACGTGATTTCGTCGAGCCTTAAAGTGCCTCACTGAATATAACCTGTGTTTTTATCTTCTAGAGAATAACTTGCGGCTAAGTTGGAATTAACTCCAGTACCGGCATTACGATTTCAGAATGTATACAAATTGTAATAGACCTAATTGTTTAGCTATCATGAACTATTGTGGTTAGCTGTGTATAGAATCACATAATTATCCTATATGTATTTTATCTCCCTGAGTCGGTATCGTACGACTCGGAATGCTGTGGGTATTTCCTGCCTTTCCAAAGTCTGACTTCCTAGGTTGGGAATCGATCTTGTTATCCTAAGTCTGACAACTTACCTCTGAAGCTATCCTAACTCAATAAATCTGCCGAATTGAGATTTCCCTGTGGTGCCTTCCTGGTCATTCCATTTGATAGCCTAGTGCTCTGTGTTTGTCGCAGCTGTGATAATCCCCTAATGATACGTGATCATTAATACATGAATGTTTTAAAGCAGCTATCGGCTTAAAGCACATGGCTCTTTGTGCACATTTTCTCCCCTACTTGTTGAAAATTAGCCATATGCATGCTGAAAAATACATGCTTTATACATTACATGAAAAAATCCAATCATTTTATATGACAAGTGATTTCAAAAAATTCCTCAGTTTTTTTTTACCTAATGAATGCATTGATTACACACTAAAGTAATTTTTTGAAATATTGGGGAGCGGGTAAGAAAACTGCCCAAAGATTTCGGGAACTCAGGCGTCCTCTGCACAAAGGTAAACCAGCTAATCCTTCCACCCTCTAGGGGCTCAGAACTAGTCAACGTGGGTTAGCGACCATGGGAACCAAGCTGAGTCGAGCTTTGCGTGCATTAACTTTTGCTGGGCTCTCTCTTTCATCCTTCCTGTGCACTTTCCTCGGTCAATTCTTGTTTCCTTCCTACCCTGATGGAATTAGGATATTCCGTTAGAATGTATGAGGACGTCCCGCCTTAATTGACCCTTGTCTTTTGCTCGTAACAGTATATTTTTGAGAGGTTTGAGCTATTCCCATTCAAGGGCCCTCAGCTGGGAATTCGTGGCCCCCGAGGGATTTCCGAATTGGTCCATATTTTTTAGCCTATTTTCAATTTTGAAAAAATAGGCTTATGAGATCACCTTTTGTCCGTGTGTGTGTGTGTGTGTGTGAGGTGTGTGTGTGTCCCCCCTAATAAAATCTAAACGGCTGGAGCGATTTCAATGAAACTCGGTAAGTTCATTGCACTATTCCCGGCGACCTCGACCGTGCCCTTCAAATTTTGTTACGTCTCATCAATCCAACATGGCGGCCGTGCGAAATATTTCACTAGCATTCAATATCTCCGAAACTATTACCGACATCGCCCTGAAACTGTGTACGGTGATAAAGGGCACTACTAGAAGTTCACCTATGAGACTTTCAAAAAACCTAGTGACTACAAAACCAACATGGCGGTCAAGCGAAATTGAGACTTTTAAATAGACATTTCTCGCGATTTAACAATCCAAACGTAATGAAACTTGGTATAGCAAATGTTTGTACACATTGCAATGCACTGGAGTCTAATTTAGTTCAATTGCTTATATAACCTCAAAATGGCGGCTGTGCGAAATATTTCACTGATATTCTATATCTCCGAAACTATTACAGATATCATCATGCAATTTTGTACGGTGATAAAGGGTACTGATACAAGTTTACCTATGTATATTTCATAAACCTGTAATGTACAAAACGAACATGGCGACCAAGCGAATTTGAAATATTTTAATAGACGTTTCTCGTGATTTAAGTCTCTGAGCGCAGTGAAATGTGGTACAGTAAATGATTTTGCAGATTGTAATGCACTGCCATCAAATTTAATTCAATTGTTAACATAACCTCAAGATGGCGGCTGTGCGAAATTTTAAAATTAAGTTTTTATTCTTGTGTCGTAATCATGCGATCGAAGTGAACGTTTGAATAATGAAGCTAGGCAATAATTGTCCTTGAATGGTACATAACTCTATGGCCTATATATATAACAATCCTAAATGGCGAGCTTCCGAAATATGTAGACGGTTCTCAATATCTATGAATCTTTTACAGCAACCAAACTGATTTTTTTTAATGTTCATAGAGACTACGAACATATGTTCACCTATAGGACTTTCAGTAACCTGGTGAGCACAAATCCAACATGGCGGCGACGCGAAGTATAAATATTTAAATGGACGTTTCTCGCGAATTAACTATCCGAGTGCCGTGAAACGTTGCACGTTAAATGCTTATACAAATGTTGATCCACTGGCATGTAATTTATTTCAATTGTTTGCCTAATCACAAGATGGCTGGTGTGCGTACTTTTAAAATCTCGTTTTTACTTCTTGTGTTCTAATCATGCGATTGAAGTTTGAATACCACACGTACACAATAATCTTAATGTAATAGTACAAAAATAAAAATCCATCCTGGCGACCATATGAAATATTTAGACGGTTCTCAATATCTACGAATCTGTTACAGCAATTAAACTGAAATTTTGTATGTTGATAGAGACAATTAACATGAGCAGGATATATGAAAATAGGCTGTATAGTTCTTCACGGAACTACTTGTTATTTTTCCAAAACACTTTGTAACAGACCCTTACCTTTCTGCCTTTCATAGCCACACTTCCTTCCAGGTCCCTCACCCATCGAGAATTTAGCACCATTCATTCCTCTCTCCTTTATTTTTATTTTTTCATCATCTACTTCTCATTATTAGCCTATTTTCAATTTTTAAAAAATAGGCTTATGAGATCACCTTTTGTCCGTGTGTGTGTGCGTGCGTGTGTGTGTGTGTGTGTGTGTGTGTGTGTGTGATTCGTGTGTGTGCCCCCCCCCCCTAATAAAATCTAAACGGCAGGAGCGATTTCAATGAAACTCGGAAAGTTCATAGCACTATTCCCGGCGACCTCGACCGTGCCCTTCAAATTTTGTTACGACTCACCAATCCAACATGGCGGCTGTGCGAAATATTTCACCAGCATTCAATATCTCCGAAACTATTACCGATATTACCCTGACATTTTCTATGGTGGTAGAGGGAACTACTATAAGTTCACTTATGTGACTTTTGAAAACCTGGTAACTACAAAACTAACATGGAGGCCAAGCGAATTTGCGACTTTTAAATAGACGTTTCTCGTGATTTGACCAACCAAACGCAATGAAACTTGGTACAGTATGTGTTTATATACATTGTAATGCACCGACATCTAACTTCGTTCAATTGTTTACATAATCACAAGATGGCGGATGTGCGAAATATTTCACCGGCATTCTATATCTCTGAAACTATTAGCGGTATCTCCCTAAAATTTTGTACGGAGATAAAGGGCACTACTGGAAGTCCATCTATAAGACTTTCAAAAACCGGTTAACTACAAAACGAACATGGCGGCCAAGCGAATTTGAAAATTTTAAATAGACCTTTCTCGCGATTTAATGTTCCAAGCGCACTGAAACCTGGTACAGGTTTTATTTATACACATTGTAATCCACTGGTATCTAATTTAGTTCAATTGTTTACATAACCTCAAGATGGCGGCAGTGCGAATTTTAAAATTAAGTTTTTATTTCTTGTGATGTAGTCATGCGATCGAAGTGAAGGTTTGAATAATGAACCTACGCAATAATTTTCCTTTAATGGTACATGACTCTATGGCCTATACATTTAACAATCCAACATGGCGACCAACCGAAATATTTAGACGATACTGAATATCTACGAATCTATTTTAGCAATCAAACTGCATTTTTTAATGTTCATAGGGGCTATGAACTTACGTTCACCTATAGGACTTCAAATAACCTGGTGATCACAAATCCAACATGGCGGTGACGCGAATTATAAATATTAACATGGACGTTTCTCGCAATTTAACCATCCGCGCGCAGTGAAACTTGGTACAGTAAATCCTTATACGAATGTTAATCCACTGGCATCTAATTTATTTCAATTGTTTCCATAACCTCAAGATGGCAGCTGTGAAAATTTTTAAAATCTCCTTGTTTTTTTCATGTGTCCTAATTATGCGATTGAAGTTTGAATACTACACGTTCACAATAATCAGCATGTAACAGTACATAACTCTAGGACCTACATATATAAAATCCAACATGGCGACCATCCGAAATATTTAGTCGGTTCTTAATAACTACGAATATATTACAGCAATCAAACAGAAATTGTGTATGTTGATAGTGGCAATTAACATAAGTAGGATATATGAAAATAGGCTGTATAGTTCTTCACGGAACTACTTGTTTTTATTACTATTATTATATTATTATTAGCTTGTGAATTATTCAACAGTCAAGTTTATTTTACAAGCCTTATAGTATAATTCTCTACCATCCTTCTAAATAGCTCATTTACTATATGCACATTTGTGCGGAGTTCATTAAATAAATAGCTCAATTAGGGACATTGCGACACCGTGGTCATGTATCCCCACGTATTTTGTTGTGTGTGAGATCTGACTGATAATCTGTCTCATTGTGTTGGTTGTGATAGTATATTTGTACTAATATTTGGGAAGGAATGGTCATAGCCATGATTTAAGTACATCCCGGCATTAGTCTGGAGTAGACGTGGGAAAACCACGTAAAACGCGGTGGAAATCGAACCCACCTCTTCTCAGTTATGCCTCACAAAGTTGAGTAGACCCCGTTCTTGCCAGAGTTGGGAATGAAACCCGCACTTTTAGAGTGACAGCCAAGCATGGTAGTCACTGCGCCACGAGGTACTTTATGCACAATACACGACCTAATAGCTGAAAGCTACCATCTGTCACAACCAGAATATTTCACTCATAGCATCCATCTTTCATACAAAGTTTCACTGTGATCGAGCCATTCTGCGACGATCTGGAGGAATTCATTGACAAGCATGCCATCTATAAGCATGACGAATAGAAGGACCTAGTGTGAGGACTCCGCCATTATAACACGGTAGTTTGTGGTCCCGCCGCTACAAGCACCGCAAGCGATAATGTCCAACAATGTGTCCTGTTGTTGGGTCGAGTCGGGTCTTAGAAAAGTGCGCGAGAAGTTACTGTGTGAGATATTTGTGTGAATGTTCTTTGCATTCAGTTCTTAAATTCAGTTCATTGTGTCTTGTGTACATCAGCGTTTTGTGTTGTGAACTTCAAACATATTTCTTATGCGGCTTTGTTAATTTAATAGTTCAACATGCCGTACTGTTTTTTGCCTGGCTGTAAGTCAGGGTATGGTAGAGTAGTTGACGATATACGATTTTTTTCACCACCGAAGAATAAAAATCAATTTGAACAAGTAGTTCCGTGAAGAACTATACAGCCTATTTTCATATATCCTACTTATGTTAATTGCCACTATTTAACATACACAATTTCAGTTTGATTGCTGTAATAGATTCGTAGATATTGAGAACCGACTAAATATTTCGGATGGTCGCCATGTTGGATTTTATATATGTAGGTCCTAGAGTGATGTACTGTTACATGCAGATTATTGTGAACGTGTAGTATTCAAACTTCAATCGCATAATTAGGACACAAGAAAAAACAAGGAGATTTTAAAATTTCGCACAGCTGCCATCTTGTGGTTATGGAAAAAATTGAAATAAATTAGATGCCAGTGGATTAACATTCGGATAAAGATTTACTGTACCAAGTTTCACTGCACGCGGATGGTTAAATTGCGAGAAACGTCCATGTGAATATTTAAAATTCGCGTCACCGCCATGTTGGATTTGTGATCACCAGGTTATTTAAAGTCCTATAGGTGAACTTAAGTTCATAGCCCCTATGAACATTAAAAAATGCAGTTTGATTGCTAAAATAGATTCGTAGATATTCAGTATCGTCTAAATATTTCGGATGGTCGCCATGTTGGATTGTTAAATGTATAGGCCATAGAGTCATGTACCATTAAAGGAAAATTATTGCGTAGGTTCATTATTCAAACTTTCACTTCGATCGCATGACTACATCACAAGAAATAAAAAACTTAATTTTAAAATTCGCACTGCCGCCATCTTGAGGTTATGTAAACAATTGAACTAAATTAGATACCAGTGGATTACAATGTGTATAAATATTTCCTGTACCAGGTTTCAGTGCGCTTGGAACATTAAATCGCGAGAAAGGTCTATTTAAAATGTTCAAATACGCTTGGCCGCCATGTTCGTTTTGTAGTTAACCGGTTTTTGAAAATCTTATAGATGGACTTCCAGTAGTGCCCTTTATCTCCGTACAAAATTTTAGGGAGATACCGCTAATAGTTTCAGAGATATAGAATGCCGGTGAAATATTTCGCACATCCGCCATCTTGTGATTATGTAAACAATTGAACGAAGTTAGATGTCGGTGCATTACAATGTATATAAACATATACTGTACCAAGTTTCATTGCGCTTGGTTGGTCAAATCGCGAGAAACGTCTATTTAAAAGTCGCAAATTCGCTTGGCCGCCATGTTCGTTTTGTAGTTACCAGGTTTTCAAAAGTCACATAAGTGAACTTATAGTAGTTCCCTGTATCACCATAGAAAATGTCAGGGTAATATCGGTAATAGTTTCGGAGATATTGAATGCTGGTGAAATATTTCGCACAGCCGCCATGTTGGATTGGTGAGTCGTAACAAAATTTGAAGGGCACGGTCGAGGTCGCCGGGAATAGTGCTATGAATTTTCCGAGTTTCATTGAAATCGCTCCTGCCGTTTAGATTTTATTAGGGGGACACACACACACGAATCACACACACACACACACACACACGCACACACACACGGACAAAAGGTGATCTCATAAGCCTATTTTTTCAAAATTGAAAATAGGCTAAAAATGGGCCAGAGCTACTCCACGAAAGGATACGGAGTTAACGCGAAGTATTAGAATTTGTCAAATTCATTTCTCTGATGATTTGATAGTAAAATCAGGGAATTTTATAGTGAATGGTGAAGAAGTGGAAATCTCTCATGTGTGGTGGAAGTTACGTCCTGACTAATTTTTCCCCTAATTTACCGAAGTAGTAAGAATAAGTCCCGTAAAGCTCCCAACAGGAAAAAGAATCTCGACAACACCAGAAAAAGAAGAAAGAAGATTGAAGATAGGAGTGGAGCAACGAATGAGGCATTAAAAGGTCAGTCCAATGTTGATAAGAATTTGGGTCATTCTAGTGTACTTACTGATGCTGAAAATACTATAATATTGCTCAAAAGGCGGCTAAATAATGCTAACCGTAATTTAATTCGCGTTAGATCCCGCCTCAACTCGGCAAAATCGAGAATTAATTTGCTGGAGAAGCAGGTTCGAAATTCACAGGCATTTAATTACAAAGATAACGAACACCTTAGCAAGAAGGAAAAGATAATAGACACTATGCTCAAGAAATGCCAGGAAAAATCTCCCAATGTAATGAGGTACAGCAATTAATTCATTTTTGAGTGTTTATTGTTGAGAATAAAATCACCGAAAGGATTCAGTCATTGCCGGCGAGATTATCTCTTGCCTCTGCCTTCAGAAAGTCGCTTGAGGAAACTTTGTAAAGTATAAATGCTATTTCAGAAAATTTTAAGGAAGAAAAGAATGATAATTCACGTTACGGTGTTGTAATTTTCGAAGAAGAGAAGCTAAGAGAGGAAATCGAGTTAAATAGCTTTTCTGATAAAGTAGATGGATTAGTTGATTTAGGTGAACACACACCTGACCTCCAGAAGAATGTACTTGCAAATCACGCTCTAGTGTTCATGTTCGTACCTTTCATGCATATATTTAGTGCAGCCAGTTGCTGTTTATGCAAGCAGAAATGCTACTCCAGGGGACATTCTCGCAAAAATTCTAATATAGGTGATTTTGCAGCTAGAAGAGGCTGGGGCGAGGGTGGCTGGCTTTACTTGTGATGGTAGTCAATCAAATAAAAAGGCCAGGAATGCGTTAGGAGTCAGTGGCAAGACAAGCTCTCTACAACCTCACATCCTTAATCCTGCAGTTGTTACGAGAAAGATCTGGGCTTTCTCCGACTGTATACTCCAGGAATCTGTGCGTTCCGTAACATGTAATGAAGACCGTAGTTCTTATTTCCGTGAATTATATTTTCCATTTGCCCTGCCATGCTATTTTAATTGTAACCGCTAATTACTTTTTAAAAGAGTATTAGTTACAAAGTAATTTGTTTCCCTTAGCGCAATCCCTAAGACCAGCTCACCCCGGCAGTGTGGAACTTGCCCACTCTAGCGCTGCCTGGCGGGGCGCGCTTGAACTTCAGGAGTCTTCTCACTTTCTCCTTCTATTCGTCATGCTATAAGTATTGGTTGGTTGGTTGGTTCTTAAGTTTAGGGGCTGCGACAACGCGGTCATGTAGCCCCGTGTACTTTGGGTGTGTGTAGAATCTGTCTGATAACCGGTGTTAATTGTGATGACTGTATTAGTGTGTGTATCTGTTTTTTAATTTTAAGTACTGCAACTTATAATTTTTCAAATAGTTCCTACTTTTGCCGCCAAGCGCCACCGTCAACGACTACTAGGTCTAATTCAGAACTTAGCTACTAGACGCCACCGCAGTCGGCGCTTGGCAACGAACGTAGAAACCTAAGAGCGTTGATTACATTCTTAACCTATCCAATTTAGCTTCACACAGGTGCAATTAGTGGAAGGATCTTTAACATGCCATAAATCTATGACATGGGACCGCCGGCTTTACTTCCCCTCCGAAGGAAGGCATACTGAGGGATTTTTAACGCTCTTAAAAAATCCGACGGCTTCGGCCGGGTTTGAACCCGCTATCTTGGGCATAGAAGCTCAGCATGCTACCGACTACGCCACCGAAGCCGCCATGCTATAAGTATAATTCTATCTAGAATTCACATGCGCGCCATCTATAATTATGTCAAGAGTTTACATGCCCGTCATCTATAATTCAACTCATGTAAGCCATAGATTTATGTACCAAAAGATTATAGTAGAGGCCGCCTCCGTAGCGTAGCGGTCAGCATGGTTAGCTGCCACCCCGGAGGTCCTGAGTTCGATTCCCGGCTCTGCCACGAAATTTCAAAAGTGGTATGAGGACTGGAACGGGGTCTACTCAGCCTCGGGTAGCCCAAATGAGTCGAGGGGGTTCGATTCCCACCTCAGCCAACCTCGAAGTGGTTTTCCGTTGTTGCCCACTTCGTCTTCGGGCAAATGCTGGGATAGTCCCTACAGTAAGGCCACGGCCGCCTCCTGCCCACTTCATTTCCTAACGACCCCACTCTTCCCAGCCCTTCACCAGGCCCCCTGTTCGCTTTGCAGGTGAGGCCGCCTGGGCGTAGTGCTGTTCACACACCCCAGTTGTATCCCTGATTCAGAGTGTCAGGCTCCAGGACACTGCCCTCAGTGGTGGTAGAGGTGGGATCCCTCGCTTAGTCCGTGGGAAAAGCCGATCCTGGAGGGTAAAACGATAGCGGAAAAAAAAGATTATAGTAGTGGGTGGTATGCAAAGTTGTACTTCGATCCCTTGAAGAGGGTACGAGGTTTCAAAATCGTTTTATCATTTCACACAGCCGATATATTGATACTTGAAAACAATTGAATATCATTGGACGCTAATATATTAATCTCTATATACAGATTTAGTATGCTAACAAGGAGAGGATACGATGCTTGGGTCACCGATTCGAACCGTCTTTAGTACACGCTTAGGGCATGACCAGGCGTATACAATGTGCAAGCAGTAAGGGTCGCTTCTCAGCCGTTTCCAAGAAATTAATTAATTGCAATTGCAGTGCGGCGTCCATGTGCGTTGTACGCTAGCAAGGAAGACAACGAGCGCGTGGTGCAGCGGTAAGAGCCCTGCTTTGAAAGCGCGGGTTCGCTGGGTCGATTCCCACAGTTCAGCTTTTGCAGTGTGTTATGCTTTTTTTTGTTGTTGTAAACATTGGTAATTCGTACAAATGGAGGTGTCGTGAACAATGTTTATTTTGCAGTCAAATGTAAAAACGTGTTATGTGAGCGGGAAAAGGGATTCTGAAATCATCATATAGGGATCAACGTTTGTGACTTTACATAATGTACAGTATCGGCATTGCAAATACATTGGTATTATACACGGTCAGGCGTATTCTATTATATGTACCGGTATACATTTAAACATTGGAAGCCCAGTCTGCTCCGTTCATTGCACGTCTGTAAACCATCAGACCACCCCGTACCCCGCAAGCAGTGCCTCATGCTATTCGTATTGGTTGGAAATTGCCAACGGTTACAAGAATAAGACAAAATACACAACACAATTCAACGGCTCACCGGTGGGATTCGATATAGTGAGCCCGCGCTTACGAAGCAGGGCTCTTACCGCTGCACCACGCGCACGTTTGTTTCATGCTAGCGTACAACGCACATGGACGCCGCACTGCAATTGCGAATAATTAATTTCTCGGAAACGGCTGAGAAGCGCACCTTACTACTTGCACCTGGTATATGCCTGGTCATGCCCTACAAGTGTACTAAAGATGATTCGAATCGGTGACCCATGCATCGTATCCTCCCCTTGTAAGCTCCACTGCCCTAGGGTGATTCATTTTCCCTTGAAAGTCACCAAATACTAAAATATCGTGTGGCCACCATGTTGGTTTCGTGCTTATGTATTAGAAAGTCGTATATGTGAACTGTAATATTATAGTCCTTTATCGCCATACATAATTTCAGGTTTATTACTGCAGTACTTTGGAGATACGGTATTGGGTACTTGTGATATAATTTGTGTGGTCGCTATGTTGGGCAGGTGACACATCGGAGTTCGAAAGGCACGGTCGAGATCGGACGGGGCAGAAGTAAGTATTTACCAAGTTTCATTGAAATAGATCCAGCATACGAAATCAACACTCATAGACATGGGGAAAAGTCAATCCAATAAGGCTATATTTCATATGACGAAAATAGGCTAAAAATTGTTTGTTACAGTATAAAGTGTTTGCCGTAGAGAACCAGTGACAATTTGCGGCTCACTTGTCAACTCCACTAGTTATATGTTATTTTCAATGACTGTCGTGTCGGTCGTCGTTCGTATAATTGAGCATGGATTGATGGCTCTTATGTTAATTCGCCTCGTGCTTCCGGTATCAGAGATCCCATAGGTATACCGGAGCGGTCAAAATTACGTTTTCAGTTTTATTTTCTCTTCCATTCATTATACGGATATAGGATATACAAACCCTTTGGTGACTTTTAATTAAGTGCACTTTTCGGCATATAGCCTACAGTGTTCAACAAAGGTTAGGAATGTATATAGGTGGGAATGAATTTTGGCAAGCGAATAAACCGAACACGTCTTGAAGTAGTTTTAAGTATAAAAACTGCATTTAAACGTAAGATTACATAAGATGAGATTTAACAGAACTTGACGTGACATGACTTGACACAAAAACTGTAACTGATCGTCTTAGTTTCTCGCGACTTCCACTTGACTCCTCTACGCGGCGCCACCGGGCAGTGTCGAAGCTGGCGGGAAACCCAAGAACGTTCATTATTTTCAGATTCCCACAATCGGCCATCCTGCAGATCATCCGCCTCGGATGATGAGAAGTCTTCAGCCCAGGGTTTGAGGAATTCAGCACAAGTAGTTGTTCGTTTGGGGCCTAAGCGATTCCCTTCACGACAGAGGTCGTAAGTGTCATTCAGCTTGACTCTGGAGATTCTGTAAGGCCGAAGGTACTTTTTCTGCAATTTAAGGCCTGGTTCAAACTGGGTCCTCTTGATGGTTTTGATATCGCCAACTTGGTACTGGCGAGCAGGCCGTCGACTTCGATCAAACGACACACTGTTTTCTTGATGCACTTTCTGGATTTGTGCTCTCGCTTCTTCACGGTGTTCATCTCTCCTGGTCTCACACTCGTCTACCATCTCTTCACTGATCAACTCAAGTATTCTCAGGTCATTTTCAGAGCGCATTTTGGCTCCCGTCAAAAGTTCGAATGGCGTCTGCTTGATACTGCGGTTGTAAGTGGAATTCATGGCTCTTCGATCAGGTTCGACGTGCTTGTTCCAATCTCCAGGGTTTTCGATGGACAACTTGGCCAGCACGGAAGTGATCGTGGAGTTCATCCTTTCTATCTGGCCATTGGCACGAGGGAGTCTGGTCGTGATCAGCAAGTGGGTGATGTTGTTGGCAGTGCAGTACTCTTCGAATTCATGTGAAATATACGCGGTTCCACGGTCGGTGACGATCTGCGCAGGATTACCAAATACTCCTTTTTGCACGTCCAATTTCTCCGTAGTTTCTTTCGTGATCGTCGTTTTAGTGGGATACAGCCACACAAACTTTGTGAAGCTATCCGTTACTGCGAGAATATGCTTGCATCCTTTTTTCATTGAATCTAAGGGTTCAAGATGGTCAGCATGGTAAGTGTGAAATGGTGGGCTTTCTTTAAATAAGGGATGCAATAGTCCTTGTTTCATCGTGATGCTCATCTCAACGCTGGTACTCTGCGCCTCTTCCGATGCCTTTCCTATGTCCATCTCATCGGCTGCTACCACGTCGATTCGGTACAAGTACGCTGCTGATATGTCCTTGGACATCTTGACACCAGTTTTGCTGATGGTAGTTATGGCTTGGTCCAGCAAGTCGTTAACCATGATAGCTGGCAACTTTAGTACATCTCCAGACACCACATAGAAATCGGTCAAGTAAGTATCGTCGTCAACCTGGACGTCGGTTGGAAAATATCCTAGGGGACGCACCTCACTATCTCCGAAACTCTTGAGTACTATGGCGGTAGTCTTCAGCTCCAGATCGCCCATCTCTGTGTAGATGTCTTCACGGATCAGATTGATTGGGCAGCCCGTGTCAACTAATGCATTGATCTTCTGGCCCTGGAGCAACAATTCTTTCATCTTTATATTCGACTTGGTTCCCAAAGCGACGTTCACTGTATTCTTCTCGGCATTCTGCTCAGGGTTTGGGCACTTGGAAGCTATGTGTCCGAAACTGCTGCAATTGAAGCACTTTGGACCCTGACTCTTGTGTGGACATTCTCTGGACTCATGACTGTTCTTCTGACCACAATTGTAACATCTCTTTACAGGCGAGGTCTGCTTCTGCCTGTTGTCTTCTCTTGGTGTATGATTGTTTGTCGTCCTCTCATTTATCGTCACCTTCTGGGAGTTTCGTGCGTAAGCACTCTTATAGATCTTCAACTTGTCCTTGAATTCCTTGATGCCCTTTGCTCCATATAGAATCATCTTGGATCCAGTGTCATCCTCGATGCCATCGATGACGTATTGTATCAGTGATTCATCATCGATTGTCGACCTGCTGGCTATTTCTCGCATCACCAGGAAATATTCGTGAAGAGTTTCAACTTTTGTTTTTCGTCGGTTGGTTAACAGTCGATGAATCTCTGCTGCGCTGGCATCATCTCGGAATTCCTTCTTCAGGGCTTTCTTCAACTTGTGCCAGGATGTGATGCCACGTTCACTCTGCACGAACAACTTAGCAAGGCCTGTCAGAGACTTTTTTGCAAATACGTATTTCTGCATCTCGTCCCAGCCCATCAACGTTGCTGTTTCCTCAAAGTCCTCAATCCAACGTCGCACCGGATAGTTCTCACTGCCGTCATAGGTTCTGACAGAGCCCTCTACATCTCGGAAAGTTAACGCAAACTTGTGTGCGACTCCACAGTTTGCAGTGTGCCGCAAGTCCACCACGTCCTGGTCGACTTCCCCTTCACTTGAACTTTTTTCTACAGTCTTCGCTTTGTGTTTGGTCGTTGTTATTTTCTTTTGTTTACCTCCTATTGCTTTGGAGAGTTTCTGGTCTTCGGACGAGCTAGATGAATCTGATGATGATCCTGTCGAGGTAGAGGTTGAATGTTTTGAGGATTTCATCCCAGCCATTTTCTCCTTTAACTCACGTAATTCCTCCGCCAGTGCTTCGTTTTCCTCTTTCATCTTGCTCATTGCATCTTCCTTTTTACCAGTCTCTTTTTCTTCTTCTTCTTCTTCACCTTCTTCGTCTTTACGCATCCCCAGCCACGAAAGGTCCATTAAGTTATCACAGACGCGTTGCACAAGTACAGCTTTCTCTCCCGTATATCCAATTTTTAATACTGTGCACATGGCAATCAGGTCAGCCTCGGTGAATTCGGTCTCAATGTACTTCAATTTCACCAGGTGTTCTGGTGAGTCACGTTCAAACTCGAAGCCTGGGAATTCTCTTGAGCGCTGTCTGTTCTTTCGATCACGTGGCAGTTTTTCGAAAATGAGGTTATGTAACGTCTTAATCACGGCCGTGGGCGCCGTCTTAATGTTATTATTCACTTTTTCAATATCTTGTAAACACGCCACTTTGTCCGCCATTTTTCTTTGTCTTTCGGCATTCGCGCTGAACACTTTTCTTTTCGTCCGTCGTCGTAGGCTTCAGGATCCTTGAACTCGTATTTTGTAGCCTGCTCGAACCACCACGTCTTTGGAGGTTGAACAGCTGCTCGTCTTCTATATTCCACGGACCCCCGTCTTCGTCGTAAATCTTGCCAGAAAAATGCCGTCAATTCGCGCCTTGTCGTCTTTGGTTTTATCGCTGTAGGCTTAGCCAAAATTGCCGTTCCGCACTCAAAATCGTTAATATCTCGGACGAGCCCCCAAATGTGGGAATGAATTTTGGCAAGCGAATAAACCGAACACGTCTTGAAGTAGTTTTAAGTATAAAAACTGCATTTAAACGTAAGATTACATAAGATGAGATTTAACAGAACTTGACGTGACATGACTTGACACAAAAACTGTAACTGATCGTCTTAGTTTCTCGCGACTTCCGCTTGACTCCTCTACGCGGCGCCACCGGGCAGTGTCGAAGCTGGCGGGAAACCCAAGAACGTTCATTATTTTCAGATTCCCACATATATTTTACTACAATGACATCTTATACTGCAGTAAACCCATTGAAGTTTAAACAATAAATTATTTACAAACTAATCATCAGTCCTTCTGAAAACAATAACAATCGTGGTTAGATAACAATGAAACGGTACAAAAAACAAAGCAAACTCGCTTCTATGTGTCCCTTTTGAAAACAAAAATATTGAAAATCTGTATCTCATTTATTTTATTTAGCGTATGGCTACATCACAAAATGAACAGTTAAATAATATTACAATCATAAAGATAATTATAACAGACTACAAACTAATATCAAGTCCATGAATATAGTCCAGTGATCCCTCCGTCATCACCAGGAACTCTGATTGGTCGCCAGCGAAAGCTCTCAAGGGACATTCGTGCACAACATGGAAGACCGTCTGCTTTTCAGCACCACAGTCACAGCTTGGAGACTCTCTTTTCTTCCACTTGTAAATAAGGTCTGCACATCTTCCAGTGTTGGTTCCTATTCTATTAAGTATTGACCAGTCCTTGCGTGGTAATTCAAAACCGGGTGGCTTCGTTGATACGCACGGCATCTTCAATTGCTCTGCTGTTGCGTTGGTCTGCCATGATTGCCTCCAGCAGTCATCAGTATTAAAGTTGTTGGCATCTAAAGTTCTCGCGGTTTCAAGGGGTGGATGACGAGAGCGAAGCCTACCTCTTCCTATGTTTGGTATGTCTTCATGCACAGCAAGGTGTGGATTTTTGTACAGCTTTTGGTACTCGCGTAATAGTGCATTTTTCCGACGCAGAGATGGAGGTTGTATGTGGCTAAGTATGGGTAGCCAGAAAGTCGGCGTGGGTCTGATTGTGCCAGTTATAAGGCGCATTGTATAGTTAAGCTGAGTGTCGATAAGCTTAGTGTGTGTGCTGTTTAGCCAAGCTTGTGAGCAATATTCGGCAACTGGGTAAATCAGACCCAGAGCTGAGGTGCGCAGTGTTGATTCAGAAGATCCCCAAGATGTGCCACACAGTTTTTGAAGGATGTTATTCCGAGTTTTAATTTTGGCAGCTGTTTTTGTTAGGTGTTCCTTAAAACTGAACGTTCTATCAAATGTTACCCCTAGATATTTCGGGTTCCTATTATGTCTCAACAATTTTCCTTCAAAATGAACAGTGAGCTCTTTGTTGGCCAGCCTGTTGTTTAGGTGGAACGTAGATACTTCTGTCTTCGTGGCACTTGGCTGTAACCTCCATTTCCGGAAATATTCTCCAATAGTTGATAAGTCATTGGTCAGTATGGTTTCAGTTGTTTCAAGTTCTTTATGCCTCGTAGCAAGGGCCCAGTCGTCAGCATACCCAAACTTTCTTGACTTTGTTTCAGGCATATCTGATATGCATAGACTGAACAAAAGAGGGGCAAGGACCGATCCTTGTGGCAGGCCATTGTTCAGCTTCATTTGTGAGCTGATGCAGTTGCCCATAATTACTTGGAAACATCGGTTACTGAGCATTTCATTGATGAGATAGCTAATTTTCATACTTGGTATCACTTGAAGGAGTTTCAGTATGACACCTTGCCTCCAGACAGTGTCGTATGCTGCTGTTAGGTCAATGAATGCTATTGATGTCTTCTCTTTATTCTGAAAACCTGCTTCTATGAAGGTTGTTAGAGAAAGGACTTGGTCTGTGCAGCTGCGGTTAGGTCTGAATCCGGCTTGATCAACCGGTATAGATTTGAAGATCTTGTGACAGATTCTGTTATACACCATTCTTTCCAGTAGCTTATACAACATACTTAGTAATGCTATGGGGCGATCATTTTCTGGCTTGTCATTTGCTTTACCTGGCTTCAATAAGGCTATAACTTTCGCGCGTGTCATTTCATGAGGTATGTTGCCGTTTTGCAGGATATTTGTGAAGAACTTAGCTAGCCACTGTTTCACATACTTGCCACAGTGCACCAGAAATTCAGCGTGAATGCCATCAAAGCCTGGGGCTTTCCCTGGTTTCATTTCTTTTATGGCAGTTGCTACTTCTTCGGTGGTGAATGGAAGACAATACTCAGTATCAGCTCTACATTCTGCTTTGAGTACTTTTAATTTCTTCTTAGCTGAAATAGTATGTGTACGCACTTGAGGTGATCTGGAAGTGGACACAATGTTTGCTGCAACTTGGTTAGGGGTGATAGCATCGTATATGCGTTCTCTTGGGGTACTACCACCTAGCTTCCTGAGCAAAGACCAAGCTTTCCTACTTGATGTACGAAAGTCCAGAGATTCGACAGTTTTGGTCCACTTTATTCGTCTTGCTGCGTTGATGTTATTCAGCAATTCATCTGCTATTTCATGCTCGTTAGTTTCACAGAATTCTTTGTATAGGTTTTCACATTTCTCTGTCCATCCGGGAATATACTCCTTACGGAAACCGCGAGGGATACACTTCTTTGCCGTGCTAATTATAGCTTGAACGAACCGCTGGTAGTTTGAACTTACTGGAGGGATCCATCTCACACATTTATCTAGATTTTCTGAGAATATGGTCCAGTTAGCTTTTTGAAAGTTCCATCTGGGCCTGGGAAGCGCTCTTATTAAAGGGATACTGATCCCGAATTTAAGAAAAATTGGGCGATGTTGGCTATGTGGGAAGTCTCCAAGGACCTTTCTTGTTACTGGCAGTGGTCTGCCATTGCAGTCAGACGAGACAAAGCAGAGATCGGGATTGTGGTCAGTGTTCCAGGCACCAGATCTGAAAGTGCCCCGATCCTTAGCATCGAAAACAAGATGTATATCATGCTCTTCATTCCAGTCCACCAATGCATTTCCATTTTCGTTACTCCGCCTGTCTTTCCATTCTGTATCTCATGATAGTCAGCAGGGGCGGCTCCTGAGGTGGTGCCCCTGTGCCATGGCACCACCAGTGTAATGAAGAGAGAATATGTGACTTTTCCCTCTCAAGAACAGTTTATATTACATTTACATTTTGAGGAAATTGTATACATATTCTGCATTTATTTGAACGAGCGCTCAAACTGACATGCGTTCTGGTGGCGCTTTATTGAATTACTGAGCCAGAGCCAACCGGCACTACCTACGAACATCAGACCGCATCAGACACTGACTGCAATAAGGACTAGTTTGGCTTGAGTTTGTTTGTGTTGTGTTGACACGCATATTACCCTGAGGTAGAGCCAACGGCCTCGTGACGCGGAGCTTCAATTCTATCCACGAGATAGCAGCACGTCACAGGTACAAGCACACATTACATACACGTTAGAACTGCTGAACTGCTTTATCTTTCAACCACTAGAGTACAGCATATTGCAGCACACCTCCAGTGGTACCAGCTTGACGATATATCACTGTGTCTTGACTATTAAATAAATTCAAACCACAAAATAGTTTTAGTTCTTTATTGTTTGACATTTAGCAACTTTTTTAGGCTTATATTGATGACGGGGATTATTTGTTCTCTCTTTGTAATGTAAAAATTCGGAATTTTTCAACGAGTTTTACTGTGTTTCGTTAATTTAATTTGGCGGCACAGTTTCACGTCCCAAGCGTAAACACAAATTCTCAAGTTTGACTGCAAATGTGTATGAATAGTGTCCGTCGTTAAATAGCTTTTGTGTTCATTTATATTAGATGCAGGGGATATCCTTTCCAATCAATCCGTATGTACGATAAGTAAGGTTGTCTTAGAGGTAGGTCATCGTGTTCATTTCATCTCACCTATTTATTTTGAGACAGCAACTGAAATTGCGACAAAGAGGCTGTGGTCACGTGTGTGTTAGCAATAGCCATGCTTATTTTTTCCTATATAGACATGTTACATAAACTTGCATAGCATCATGCGGCATTGACCATATAAACACCGTTTTAATCTAATAAGTTTGCTTTTTGAATCGATACATGCAAGCTAGGTTCCATAATAAAATTTGATTTGTTTCATGTTTGAAGATCGCATAGCTCGAGCGCAACGTACGAAGCCGCAGGAATCTCAATGAGCTCTGTGTCACCTTTCGGAAGTGTAACAATGAATAAAATAAGCGAGTTGTTACAATCTCCATTTAGCAATAGGACCGCTCTTATTAATTCAAATGAAGGTGTCGATCGAGGTTTTGGAACAAATATTTTTGATGAGTAGGCCTAGCATATGTTGTTTTCTTCAAATTATTTTTCTGAGAGGTTTGTTCAATTATAATTTATTCTTAAAAGTGGTTTTTATTTAAAATGCATATGGATCAAAATATGTGTATGATATAATATCGTATGGCCTCGGTGCCAGGTGCAAGATTTGTTGTTTGACACCCAAAGGGCAGCTTGCTTGTCGAATGTTTGTTGTTCCTTGGAGGGCCATGAAAGTCAAGGAGGTTAGATATCTAAGCTCCTTGACACTTTAGCGCTTTCTAGTAGAGAAAGGAGAACTTTTGTTTTGCCGAAAAATCCCGAGATTAAAATATTTGTAGTAGTTACGCAATTTCTCAATTCACTTCAGCTAACACTTCAATTAAAAACGTCTTCTACAATAGCACAGTTAAATAATGTTAAACATATAACTTATTGCATGAAATATGCACTATCCGTACCTGCAAATTTGAATGATTTTCTTGCAAATTTTGAATATGCTGGCCCCACCAAGTGAAAAATGACCAGCCGCCACTGATGGTCAGTATCAGTCTTTAGTAGTTCTCCCCGCACACGGAGGAGGCATGCTCTGAATGAGACCATCAAGTTTATGTTTGGGTAAGAGGTCCAACTCTCTATGGCAGCGTCAGCATTGATGACGATAATCCAAACTTTTGTTGAGCAGTGTATCTTTGTATACCCGTAACAAATTTCTGTTTGGTGATATGAGACTACATACCTAATTTTACCGGACGGACATATTGATCGCTCATGCAGTAACTACGTATCAAACTTTTGTGGCATTCTTTTATAGCGGGAATCATTCTAACAAGCTGTAACTTTGTACATTATCACCACAGAACGTATTGTTGAGCTACAATGAGGTAGCTGTTGGCTCTTTGCAAACAATGATGCGAGTACACTAAAAACAAAATACAGTCTGTATTTGTTCAGCAATGAAAGTTGTGCAATCATAACAAGCAGTCAACAGCTGTGTTCACTATTAACAAGCATTCAAACTACCGTAGATTTTCCGATTGTTTGGAAATATTCCAAAGAAACATGGTCCCGCGTCGTCTACTTACAGAGGCCGAAATTCTTCATGGCATTTCCCCATCACAAAATTGGCGATGCATCCGGGAGTGATGTAGACCTCGATAATTGCGAGAACCCGTACTGTATCGCTCTGCAAAAGTAAATACAGTAATTTGGGTACTGATTCTAGTTGCGTGGATCTTGTAGCAAGCGCGGCTCTGCGGGTAGGCAAGGTAATCTTATTTTGAGAACAAAAGCGTCCTTTATACGAGTACATACATTATATTTAATATTTCCTTCTTATATCAATCATTTTATTAAATCTATTATAATGCAGTATTTATAATTTTTAAAGGGTACTTTATGTTTAGAATGTTTCAAATTGTCTGTTGTCAAGGAAGTATGTTAATGTGTGCTCTCCATCATTTTAAACTGAGCGCCAATACACTCTGAAACAGGCTTCACAAATAAATCTCTTCGCAATGCGGGGACACTAACACAAGGACACGCGCCCAGTTTCAGAGTTCTTAGGTCTTGAATGAGCATACGACGAACAACACAGACTTCGTCCATACTCAAAGCAGCGGCTTGTTGAGATCCAGCCTATCCTCTCCCATCGGTTAAGGTAATTGCCGACTGTAACGAATCCGTGCTGTCAACAAACATCCACCTACACGAAATATGCTACTTCGAATTTTTAACCTCTGTTTATTCATCATCATCATCATCATCATCATTTCCCCTTTTCCAGCTGACACAGGGTGGGGGCGAATATAGTTCCTCTCCACTTTGTTCTGTCTTTCCACCATTCCTCTTCCGACACGGTGTTCCAATCCAGGTTCCGTTTTCTAATTCTATACTTCACCGAGTCCATCCAACGCATTCTTGGTCTTCCTCGTCCTCTCTTCCCTGTCATCCGTCGTTCCAGTGCTCATCTTGGTAGCCTTTCTTCAGTCATCCATTTGACATGTCCAAACCATCTCAAACTGTTTTGCTCCAGTTTGTCATTTAGTTTCTGTACTCCCAGTTCTTTCCGTATATCTTCATTTCTCACTCTATCTCTCCTCTTTTTCTGGACCATACTTCTCAGGAATCTCATCTCAGCTGCCTGTAATTTGCTCTCATCCCTCCTAGTCATTGTCCAAGTTTCTGCTGCATATGTCAATATAGGAACATAATATGCTTTGTGCATAACTTCTTTAGCCTTAATTGGTATATCCTTGTTCCATACTAGTCCCCGTACCTGTTGGTAGAAGGCACTCCCGAGTTGTATTCTTCTGCTAATTTCCAACTTCTGTTTAACTTCTGTTTATTATTAACAGAAAATCGCACGAATGTGCATAACATAGATTTACACTAGTTTAGTCCTCGCCATAATCACACAGTGATTTTTGGTTATTTTTACATCGTGTGATGTGATATATGCCACAGAACTTGTCACATAACGAACACACGCAGAGATCATTTGGGGCGTGGTAGGACATGTTTTTACATATTTTATGGTGGTACCCATGCACTGCTAACTTCTGTTTATAAGATTTAATTTATTATTCGTTTTCTGTGAGGCTTTATCATGTTGTATACGTCTGTAACATAGCCTACATAATTACCTACCCTGATAATGTAAGCACAAGCCGTCACTATCCTGTAGGAACATCATGTAAAAATGAAATCACACACCAGCCTTCGATCTTAAAGTTTAGGGAACAACCAACGAAACGGCGGTGTACGTACGCTAACAGAATATCTGATGACAAGCATTAGCCAATTTGTACTCACGTCATTCCGTGCACAGTGTAAGTCGGTTTCTACATTTTGCAAGTGAGGGACATACAGCACAAGGTACATAATTAAATAAATGGCGGAGGGCACGATATCAAACGTATAAAGCCGAGAGTTCACTGTCGTTAATCTGCACACGGGTGTGGAAAGCACGTGGCAGTCAGCGTGGATGGACCAGTGTGGACTCTCGCTGATCAACTAAGCGTACCTGGCCGTCGAGGACAGAAAAATATATTCGGAGAAATACCAGGCACTTATATGTTTTGTATTGATCAAGACCGTCGCGTAGCTATGTTTGATTCCAAGTCTTAAAGGCTCATTATTATAATTACCATTATTATTATTATTATTATTATTATTATTAATATATTATTATTAATATATTATTATTTATATCAGCCAACAAAATCTACACTGTAAAATTAGATCTCCGTATTCCTTAACAATTATATAAACCAAACTCATACAACTTTCATGTTCCTACATTTAATAACCCATACTAGAAGTCCGTGGCGGTGGTATTCTGCGCTCTGATTCCAAGGATAAAATTGCAGATACATGACTACTAACTTGTTTCACTGCCAATATTCAACTTGCTGGGATTTGGATTTTGGATTTGGAATGGGACCCCAGTGTAATTCCCAGTAGATATGTTAAACAGGCTGATTGATATGCAGAATATCATTAAATATGTGTGTGCTGCGCTCAGATGTATGAACTAGTGGATCTTCGGGCTGAATACAGAGATTGGCTTCTAGATAACTCATCCTCTGGTAAGTTCAGTACATTTTCAGTTAATCCTCTGAGTTCTTAATAATTCATGAGAGAGAATATAAAGACCATGGAGGACAGCTCTGATGGGAATTTTGCATTGTGGAGTGGTGATTTACCAACACAATCCTATGTCAGTAGGTATGGTAAAATACTAGTCTTGACCAAAAAGTGGGTGAGAAGAGATTTTGAACCAGTATATTCAACACGTGCACCTCACTACTGCATAAATGCTCTTCTTCTTAGTACTGTCGTTATTCCCAGGTAATTCTGGTATAACCCCTGCGTAATTCTATTTCGAGCCTTTCTTCTTCCAAAGAATGTTGCCTTTTAAAATGTTTATCATAGCGTTGTCATAATCTAGCTCCCGATGGATATTTAAATAGCTACAAATACACTTTAATTGAATGCTTGAATCCTACACAGCTGCCTTATTGTAATGGTAGCCTACTTCTTACGGGTTCGATCGACGCAACTGTGAAATTACGTTGGCATATCCGTATGTTAGCGCCAATTTTCAAATTTACCAAATTCCTAGATACACAGTACAATGCAGGTGAAGAAAGTACAACATTGGTTTGAATTATTGAAATTAAAACGATATGGTGGGTTTCGCTGAAGGCAAGACTATCTCATTACCAAGCTTCATTACATCCGTCGAATAAATCAGAAGTTGCTTGGGAAACTCACACACACTCACCGAGTCATACGAGAAAAACAGACTACACTTATTGAGCCACAGTAGTTAAAAGGGACGTAAAACCAATAACATTACTATCCAAAATGGAGTTGTATCTTTAGGAATTTGTGGCGTAACTTATGACTATAATATGTAGACTAGAAACCATGTTATACTCAGTTCTGAATCTAGAGGTGAAACCTATTTCTTACCTGTCGTAAGCTCGAAGTGCATGACATGAAGATCAACTGTCAATATGCTTGACTTAGCGAGAGATTCAGCTCATTCACTTAGTATAAACATACAGCCCTACTGTGTTTGGGAGTTTGTAATTTAGGGGACTCCAGACTGTTCTGACAAGAATGTGGCTTGAAGCAGTTCATGTACTTGGATCACTTAACTTTGAATGCTTGTAAAATGTTGGGGTACTGCCTTCAGCATTAAAAAATTACCACCAAGTGGTAATAGAGTTTGACGTTGGGTGTTCATTGAACAATTGTGTTACAATTACTATCGTGCCTAAAACAATGAATGTTTTTTTCAAAACCTTTGGAACAAAGGTCTATAACTTGGCTTTATTAAGTACAATGTACCCTTCTGTCCTTGATGTTTAAAATATAACTGATGAAATGATTATGAATATTTAAAAAAATAATTTAATAAAATACAATTTTATTATTAACTAGCAGCAGTACCCGGCTTCGCCCGGTCGAGAAGTCTCAAAGTCTCCTTAATGTCCCTGGTCTGATACGTGATGAGTGATCTTTATCTATCTATTTATTTCTTTTCATTTATTAATTTATCTTATTTTTATATATTGTTTTTATTTATTCATTGTCAAACCCAGTGATAATGGTCATGCTAAAATTACAGCAACATGAAAGTAACATTAACAATATTGTCCTGAGTTAGGAACCTGCCAACGTCTTTTCTGTAATTTTCTTCGTCTTCCTAGAATTAATGGAGATGTGAAAAAGTTCTTCATAGCAAATGCATTGCCAACATCGTAAAATTCTGTAAATGTTCTTACTTTTAATAGCCTCAATGTATGTATTAATATCTCGTTCGCGGTGCAGTATGTTCCTTCAAGTCCCCACTAGTAGCGAGTATTCGTAAATAAAATGTTGATTAACGCGAATTACAATAGACAATTCCATGGTATTTATTTGCTTATGTTGGTAGTATGGTTTTGGTCATAATAGCCTCATACAGGTTTTCCCCTAAACAACACATGACTGGCACACCTTTGTTACCATACATAATCCCTGGTTCCTATTGCTGGGAATGAGACGACTTTCAGCTTTCTCTATACAGACAATGAACTGCGAAACCACACAATATATAGGCTACCGTAATATGTATTATTTCTACAGAATGAATCGATAAATGTATTGAAATATCCTTGACAGCGATGATGTTTGATGTAGAATGCTACTTGTTAATGCATGAAGAGGGTCATTGCCTAGACACGAATACTGTTGACCATGGTACAAAAATTAGTATAACATCCTGGAATATATTATATTGTTCTCCCAGGGATATGACCTTCACCACCAACTGTGGATAGTGCAATATCTTCAAAAAGAGTTAATTCAAGTATCCCAGTTCCTATAAACTAATAATTAATAGTTGTAGTTAATGTTGCTTCAATTTGTGTCTTGGGATGCATTTGTCAAACAGTCCAAAGTACTGAATTTATCTGATAGTCTATGTTTTGATTACATCGGTAGTGTGTTTAACTGTAATTGTTTACGTCTAAGGTTTGGGTAGTTGCTCCTGAACTTGAAGTAAAATATCACCCTGGAATATTTATGGCGAGTGTGCTGAAAATAGAGTGAAACAACAGTCAGCTTGAACGCTTTCAGCGCCAAGATTTGAACCACCAACCTGTGGAGTTGATGCAGCTCCCCATATCTTGGAGCGCTACTGAACAAGCCCAGGTAAACTACTAGATCCCACTGTCCTCGTGACCACAACTCTCAAACTGGCAAACTGTCGAAAATGGCCCATTTAAAGAGGAGGAAGAGGAAGAAGACTCGAAAGGTCCAAAGAGAACAAAGAAGCCGTTCTGCTACTTCAGTCATGGTGTAGCGAGGGATTACTTACGATGACACCTCTAAAGAGGCTTTCTGAGACAACGGAGAAGAGGGGATAGGAGGACGTCAAGGAGACAGTTGTCAATTATTTCAATAACACCCTTGTTCATTGTCAGGACTAGAGACTTCAGCAGGATTCTGATCCTGTTCATGGGACACAAACACCTCAGCACAAACTAGGGACGAATCAAGCGTCATTTTCCGTTGTGACTGACCATCTTGTATTCTGACGTCTACATCATGAACTCTACATAATGGTCTGTGCTTGATGGTAGTGTCACTAGTCTGAAGCGCCCTTTGTGAATACTGTAGTGGTGACACTCCCTGTAGATATATTACATAATTCAGTTGATGAATGGCCTCAGACTCAGCGATTACGTGTATGAAATAAATTGTTATTGCAAACAATTATTAGTGATTTATGTACATAATGTATCCATGTCAGGCATGACATTTTGATTTTAAAATATTTGTCTGCGTCTTAAGTCAATTATTACAAATATGTTTGACAATATTTAATGGTAGAATCAGTTTACCAAGAATTGAAGATGAAGTCAAGCTAGTTACTTAAGGATTATGGTGTACCGCTGTGGGTTGAATAGATTTCTCGTAAGTAGCTGGAGTGCAGGTGGACTATCGATATGGAGAATCGATTGCTGAGACTGGTCGACCCAGGTGCGACACCAGCTAATGTATTACAGACCACTCCAGTCCACTCCACTTGGTCAGCGTTCGTTCCAGTCGGCGCGCACCGACCAGTCTTACCCTATGAGTACACGTAAATCTAGTGACCTAATTCCAGCAAAGTGGCCAACTAGAAGTGACGCTCCAGCTGGGCGCGAGGTGGCTGCTCAGCAATGTTTCCATTCTTAACGTCAAAATACTAGATCTAGTGGATTTTGAGAGACAATTTGACAACAAAATTAAAACAAGAAGAAACAATCTACCCACTTATGAGGATTTATACGTTATTTTGGTGTAAAATCTAGTTACATTTACATGTTTAGTGTTCTAATAAATTATGCAATTTTACTTCGTTTATGTTCGACCCTGACTATTATATGTCAGAAAACTGTACTATAATGAGGCTCATTATAACACTATTTTTCATTATGAAACGGTTTCTCCCACCAATCAGAGCTCAAGACACAGTTGTTTGACCAATTAGATAATTAGATGAGCTGAGTTCCACGGCCTTCTCATTTAAATTTCACTGCCTGGACTAGTGTCATAGTAGGGTAATCGAGGAGGCCATGGTCAAATACAAGGCATTCTTTGCGTCTCATGCGCTCTGTTCAGTACATAAAACTGGCGAAATCTCGACAGATATTTATGAATATTTATGTTCGAACATAAAATAGTTATAATAATTATCGTCGAACATAAACAGTCGTATGCAACTCGCCTATAATGGTAATTAAGACACTCGTATGTCTTAATTATTGCCATTATAGGCTCGTTGCATAATGTACTATTATTGTTTCATTGCCTTATACCAAATACTGAAACAAGTGACGTCCATGTAGTGGCGTTGCTAACGGCTTGGCTATGTAGCACAGCTTAGCGACAGTCTACGACATCACGTTAACAAGTACGCAAATGTCAAAGAATAGTTGTTGTTTTATTTGAGGGCCTTAGGCATCGTGGTCATTTAACCTCGTGTATTTGGGTGTATGTAGCGTATAAAATGTCTGATAACCTGTGTCACTGAGATCTCTGTGATAATGTGTGAAATTATGAGATAGGATTTGGGTAGGAATTGGCCGTGGCCTTAAGTTATATACCATCCCGACATTTGCATGAGTAGTAGGGGGAAACCATAAAACCACTTGCAAGATAGTTGAGGTAGGAATCCAAGTCGCCTCCTTTTAGTTTTGCCTTACAAAGTTGAGTGTACCCAGTTCCAGCCATCAGGCCGGCAAAGCCGGGAACCAAACCCGGGCCTCCACGGGGACAGCCAAGAATGCTAGCTGCAGTGATCGCAATTCAATGAATAGTCAGTGAAAGCACCATGAGCGACAATATGGCTGTGATATCTGGAAACAATATTTTCTACCAGATAGTGTCAGGCTAGTGCTGTCCAGAACACAGTAACCCTCAGGAGCTACAGTAGTTAGCTCGTAACTAAATGAGTTCTGAATCTGTGCTATGGATTATAATCCGTCAAGCTCCAGGAAATCCTCACCAGCACTGTTGTTGTTTGAGACTTCAGTCTTTTGACTGGTCTGATGCAGCCATCCATGCTTCCCTGTCCTGAGCTAATCGTTTCGTCTCTACATAACTACCACACCATACATCCCAGGCAATCTGTTCAACCTATTCTAACCTTGATCTAACCCTACAGTTCATATTCTCGACCCTTCCTTACATAACCAACTTTGCTATTCCTGAGTGCCTTAGTGAGTGTCCTACCAATCAATCTCTTCTCTTCATTAACAGTTGCCAGAAACATCTCTCATCTCCCAATTGTCTTATTACCTCCTCATTTGTAACCTATCTACCAATCTGTAACACCACATTTCAAACACTTCAATTCTCTTCTTTTCTGCTGCTCCATAGTCCAAGTTTCACTTCCATAGAGTGCCATGTTCCAGACAAAGGCTTTCAAAAATGACTTGCTACTACTTAAGTCTATATTCGATGTCAACACATTCCTTTTCTGTAGAAATGCTTTCCTTGCCTGTGCTAACCTACCTTTTATATCTTCTTTGCTTCGTCCATCACTGGTTATTTTGCGTCCTAAGCAACAGAAGTCTTCTACTTCCTTAATTAATTTGATAATTGCAGCTAGGTTACAGTACATACTGTATAACATTTTCAGATATTTGCGTATTCGCTTATTGTTCTTAGTCTTTTTTTAAACAGTTCTATGTGGCATCTTTCACAGATCGCATCTCGTAGTACGAAGCCGTCCATGCCCGATTCGTCATGGCTTCGGTGCCGTAGAACTCAGCCCAGACAGATGCTCTTTTGTCTTGTCTTCCATGATTCGTAGCTGGTATTCAAAAGCCCTGGTGTGCTGTAACATAAATTGCAGCCTGAAATCTTCAATTAGAAACGTCTCTCTCTTCTACTTCCTTAAATCTTTCATCTGCCAATTCGGCGTCCATAGGGGTTTCGGATTTATTTCGGCTGGATTCCAATACTTTTGTTTTACATTTATCAATTTTCATAATATCTTTTTGTTTCCTCAAATCAGAACCCATACCATTTAAAACTCATTCGAATCCTCTGGTGTGTCGGCTAAGATGAATGTCATCAGAAAATCTCAGAGTTGAAATTATTTCTCCCTGAATCTTGACTCCTCCTTTGAATTTTTCTTCAATTTCCTTCATTGCTTTTCAATGTATAGATTGAAAAGTATGGGTGATAAGTTGCAGCCTTGCCTTACACCTTTCTGAATACCAGCGTCTCCCTCATGCCCTTCGAAATAATCTGTCGATGATAATGTCCGGTGACGATAATTAATTACTGAGAAACAGACCATTGCTAATGAACTAAATGTATTTTACGGTAGTGTGTTCAATAATTCCAATAGCTGTGTGTTGGACCTTAACGGTGAATCAGGGGCTCCCCTTTTCCAAATAAACCTGTCAGCAATTGTAAAGTTAATACAAAAATTACGTTACAATATATCGAAGGGTCCTGATAACATTGTTAGTGAAGTACTTAAACTAGGAGGTAGGGCCGTGGCACGATACTTAGAGGTGATGTTTAATGTGTCCATAAACAATGCGCAAATCCCGGATGACTGGAAAAGAGCTACGGTAGTCCCAATATTAAGGGAGGGAGCAGACTTGAATTGGGCAACTACAGGCCGGTTAGTCTTACGTCCATCATTTGTAAACAGATGGAGCATCTCATTTGCGATTACTTGAGGGAACAGTGGGAAACATTATCATGGTTTAATGACAGGCAACATGGATTTCGGGAAGGTTACTCATGCGAGAGTCAGATGCTATCACTTTTTCAAGATATTAGCGAATCGTTAGACGATGGAGTTTCAGTCGACGCCGTAGTTATAGATTTTGCGAAGGCATTTGATGTCGTGCCGCATGACATGCTACTCCATTAATTAGCTTCGACGAAGATTGATAGAAGAGTAATTTTATGGATCCAAGAATTTTTGACGGGTCGTTCCCAGAAAGTGAAAGTTGAAGGCCGATTCTCGGATGAAATTACCGTAACGTCGGGTATCCCTCAGGGCAGCGTAATCGGAACTTTGTTATTTTTGGCGTTTATAAATGACTTAACAAATGGGATTCGCAGTGACTGTCGATTGTTTGCGGACGATTGTGTATTATATCGAAAGATACATGACTCACAAGACCATGCAGTACTTCAAGATGACCTGAACCGGTTCTATAAGTGGGCGATTGAAAATAAAATGAAAATAAACACAAGAAAATTTAGTCTAATAAAAATAGGGAAAGTGCGAAGGCAAGATTTTCAATATACCATTGGCTCAGAAATACTTGTAGAAGAAGATTCTTGCAAATATTTGGGCGTTCACGTAAGAAATGATATGAAATGGAGTAGTCATATAGGATGTGTAGTTTCTAAAGCTTACAAATACCTGCACTTTGTAATGAGGGTATTAAAAGGAAGTAGTACCTCTGCTAAAGAATTAGGATATTTATCACTTGTAAGACCTATTCTGGAATACGCCTCGGCGGTTTGGGATCCATATCAAGTAGGGCTCATAAATGAGTTGGAAATGGTACAAAGAAAGGCCACTTGATTTGTGCTCAGTGACTTTAATCCCAGGAGCAGTGTGAGCTGTATGTTAAAGAAACTTGGGTGGGAATCACTTGAGGCTAGGAGGATGAAATCTAGACTCTGCGCTATGTACAGCACGCACACAAATCAACCAGCATGGGGTGAGCTTAGCAAACGTATGGAAAAGCCTACTTACATGGGTAGGAGCGATCATCCTTTCAAAGTTAAGGGCCGACCACAGCAAACAAATTATGGTAAATATTCTTTCGTAAACCGTGCCATTGATAATTGGAACTCTCTACCTGCCGCAGTCTTAGAGCCTTTTCCCAAACATATAGGTGTGTTTAAGGAAAGACTGACTATATGTGTAAATACTCCAGTTTAATTGTTAGTGAATTGTTATGTACAATTATTTATTTGTTATGTATATCTAATTTTCCACCAGGGGACACACCCCCAATTGCAAATAAACGAATGAATGAATGAATGAATGAATAACTTTTGTCTGGTTTCTGTATGGATTGTAGAGCCCCCTCCTATCCCTGTGCCTTATTTCAATCGTTTTCAAAATGTCAATCAACTTACTCCAATCAACGTTATCAAAAGCCTTTTGTAAGTCTACATATGCCATGTACGTTCTCTTATCCTTCCTTGTTCTACCTTCCAAAATCAGCCTAACTTAGTACCGCTTCCCTTGTTCCTACGTTTCTCTTGAAGCCAAACTGGTCTTGACCCAACTCTGTTTCTATGCATTAAATGCATGTATTAAAAAAAATCAACAAGAAAACAAGCATAAAATTATGCGTGCACTTCTTACTATAAACATAATACTCACGGTAGCTTCTCATTTCCAGCAACAGGGTAAGTATCCACATTAAGCACTCGACCTGGAAACAATTAAGGATCTTCTTAGTTATGCCATCAAAGTTTTACATTTCATCAAACGATCACCAAATTCATTGCAATTGTTTATTTGATATCGTTAGAAAAAGTAACCATATTATTTATGGTAAAAGAACAAGGTGTATCGAAGGCTACTGAAAACACACACAAGAACAATGTTACAAACTACACAAGTCAACAAACAAAACATTTTTGTTGAGTCTATTATTTAATATGAGGCAAAAACATTAACCATAATGGAAAATGCTTAATTAACGTATTAACTTCAATAAACTAATTAAATTAGTTTGTACACCCGTTAATACCTATATGTTTACTTCCTTATGGTAGAAACATGTTATCGGCATATACTTAGTACATAATGCATATAGGCTACTCTGACTGTCTACATCGAACATTAGCCAAAAAGGCCATTCATTTTAATTAATAAAGTTTGCATTTCTAGTTTATGCAATGATAAATAACGTTGCATATAACAATTAGGCCTCATTTAAGCAGTTTGTAAAGGCTATTCGTCAATATTCTGAAGCTTTTCAATATTTAAAGAATTTTTTGCCCAATTGCCAGAAGCTAAAATAAAACTGGTATTTTGATTGGTCCTCAAATGAAGAAACTAATTGCCAGTGAAGAATTTCTACCTAGTACAACTCAACACCCACGAAAGACAAGCATGGTACAGCCTTAAAGCAGTGATCCATGGCTTCCTTTGAAATAAGAAAACTGATAATTACAAAGAGCTTATTTCCACTATGGTTGAGAACTTGAAACTCATGGGTTGCAGAATGTGCCTTAAGTACAGTACACATGTTACAAGCTCACTTGGACCAATTTAGTGATACCTCGGGGACATATTCAGAAGTTCGGCTTTGTGATGCTTAAAAACATGGTAAGTACAAAACCAACATGGCGACCAAGCAAAGTTAAATTTAAATGGCATTTTCTCGAAATTTAATCAACCGAGCGCAGTGAAACTAGGTGGGATAAATGTTTATACAAGATTAAATCTACTGGCATATTATTAAATAATTTTTTACAAACAACAAGATGGAGACTGTGCGAAATTTTAAAATTATAATTTTAATTTTTGTTTCCAAATCATGCGATTAAAATGAACGTTTGAATAATAAACATATGTAATATTCTTCATCTAATGGTACATAACTCTATGGCCTACATATAGAACAATCCAACATGGCGATCATCCGAAATATTTCGATGGTTCTGAATATCTCCAAATCTAATCTATGACAGCAATCAAACTAAAATTTTGTGTTGATAGAGGCTATTAACATAAGTTCACCTATGGGCCTTTCAATAACCTGATGAACACAAATCCAACATGGCGGTGTGCGAAATTTAAATATTATACTGTAGATATGTAATAGGCAGGAGAAAATTATTGGAAAAGACCAGTGGGATATGTGAAAATAGGCTATTTAGTTCTTCACGGAACTACTTGTTAATTCATAAATTAATGCTAACTATGGTTTGTAAATAAACGTGATATCTCGACTTAGTATAAAACAAAATCCCCGATTCTTGGATGTTACGGGTAAACTCGAGAACCACTGGATGGATTTTGATGCGGTTTTCGCCATTCTGTAAAGGATATCTCGAGGGTGATTTCTTTAGAAAATAATTTATTTATGATCAAATGAAGCCGAGCAGTAACGATTTAAGTGGAAACGTCAAAAAGAAACCTGGAGTCCGAGCGGTTTGTAACCTTACGCTGGGCAAACCGTTAAAAATATCTGAATTCTATGAGTGTAAGAATTGTTCAGCATGAAAAGTTCTACAAAAGGTCCTTGAGAGCATATGTCTATCTTCAATACATCGCCCACTATAAGTGTTTTTACGTTTTAATTTCTTCCAACCATGTCCATTCAACTACTGAGGTGACAGTTTACGAGCTAGCTAAGGGTGAGTCTATCATCCCTGTTACAGCCTAGCTAGCGGGCGAACCTATTGCCCCAGATACAGCCAGCAGCAAACCGTTGAGTCGTGTTGAGTTAAGACTTCTGAGAAGGGTGGTTGTGTTTGGAGTTTCCCTGGAAGTGCAACTCTGCTTTTCTTCATTTCGCCTGTGAACTTTTCGTTCGCAAAATTCACAGTCAAGTTAAGATTGGACGGAAGGGGGATTTGTGTTTCATGCACTGTGATGGTCCCAATTTGTGACCAGAATGAAATAATTTTATATATTTTATTATAATTATTATTATTATTATTATTATTATTACTATCAATATTTTTTTAAATTTTACATTTTACCTTTTTATGTTAACTAATATGTTTATATCTATTATTATGCGGTAATGTAGAATATTATGGCAATTGAAAGGACTTGGAGCGATACACATTATATTTGAAATAAGTTAGACGCTTGACTGAATATTATTTCTGAAGAAAATACGAACAAGAGAAGAAGAGGGTTGTTCACAGAAGGCCGGCTTATATACCGCTTCTTGGAAATGATATAAATAGACACTTATGTCATTCACATCAAGTATTCTTCCAGTATACAAATCATACTAAGAAGGGATTCTATGAAGACTTGCCACTAACAATGCTGGGCCGATGAATGAGTCCTTTGCAACTATATACAAAAGGTGGGCTGGACCTCCCGAGAAATGCTACAATGAAGTATTGTCATTGTTGATATGTGAAAGGCGGGCTAATCTTGTCTAGCGACTTCAGTAGAGGGGATTGACACGTGCCTTACCTGGGAACGTTATATATACGACGGCCGCCCAAATGGATTATTATTATTGAATTGCTGGAGGAGAGGGAATGATGCTGAGTGGAGCAGAGGAACTTGTAGCGAGAGGGAGTCTGTAACGCAGTTCTAAACTAGACAGTTGACTATTAAGTATGTGAATTTGATAAGACATTCTGTCTCATCAAACTGTGACATGGTTGTGTACGAGGCTATTGTCACAGGGATGATTTTTGGAATTTATTCCGTCATCCACATATAAATTAATTACTTTGAGGAAGATCAGGGCCATCTGGAACTCTCTACGCAACAATCCAACTACAAAGATCTTCAATGCGGTGAGCGATGTAAACAGTTATACTCCAGTCAAATCAGAAGGCTCTCATCCATATAAAATTCAATCTATATTTTATTCAATTAACTCAGTATACTCCAATTTCCAATCAAGACCCATAATACAAGTAAATTCAGTAGATTCTTTCATTTAAATTTATTATTATTATTATCTTTAGTATTTTATTCTTTTTGCAATTGTTGTTTTTATATATTAAATTCATTTTAAATTCAAATGTTTGACTGGTTTCCTTTAGTAGCTAGAAATTACTATAAGGCAACACCATACTCCTGAACTAATTATCGTAAGGTTAGATTACGTAAGTTTCACTACGGCTGGAGATAGGAATTTCGATGCTCTACCTTTGTTTAACCGAGGTTTAATATATTATTTTGATCATGATATATAAATGATCTGGCGCCCTGGCAATACATATGATACTACACATTATGTACTTTTTTTAGTGAAGCTGACAACAATACAGATACACTATTAGATTAATACACAATTAAATGTTTCATTTTGATCACCCAAAAGTGGGCGACTATTTAAATAATTAGCTTTGCATATAATCAGTTTCTTATTATTAATAGAAACCTAAAGTTCTCTATAACCCATTACAGCACCTCGCCATTCTTAAATTACGTCTGACAAGAATTTGTTGTACATGCATCTCCATGATAATATAATTAATAGTCCAGTCAGTGGTTTTAACCCATCATGCCGAGACGTAAAACGGATATTGGTCGTTGTTCATTGACATTGGAAAAAAAAAGCGTTTGTCACGTAATGGATTCATAACTGTTCCCGGGCGATGCCGGGTCGGGTTGCTAGTAAATATATAAATTAACGTTTGTTTTCGTTTGAACTTATAAAAAGGGAGATTTTCCTTCAAATTTCAACTTTCGTTGTGGTCAAAAGCAAACTTAGTCACTCACTCACTCCGTTGGCTTCTCTGGGACGTGACGATCCCGTGCCGCTCTCACTATCTGCGTCCATTTCCTCCTATCCAGCGCAGTATTCTCCCATCCAGTAATACCCATTTGTCTGCAGTCAGAGGTGACCTCATCTTGCCAACTACTCCTAGGTCTTCCAGGGGGTCTCGAGCCTTCGATCTTCTTCTCGTACACCTGGCGAACTATTCTGGCAGCGTCCATTCTGATGACATGTCCTGCCCATTGTAGCCGCTTCGCTTTCATGATGTTCACTACTCAGGGTTGATTGGCTAACTTGTACAGCTCATGATTTGATCTGAGAACCCTTCTTTGTGTTTCCTGGTCAAATATGGGGCCAAAAATTTTTCTATATACCTTGTTTTGGAAGACTGTAAGTTGGTGTTCCTCCCTTTTGGTCACACTCCATGTTTCGGCTCCGTATAGCAGTACTGGCCTGATGATCGTGTTGTATAGTTTTAGTTTTGTTTTCCTGGTCAAAAGTTAAAGCAAACTGTATTAGGTAAAACTAGTTTTTCTTTCTTTAGTTACGCATGGCAAATCAAAATCAGACATTCAGAACCCAGACTTGAAATTCGTGTTGACTAGTGTTATTTATTTACGGGTTACTACAGACGTCGCCAACATTATTAGAATAAACATTCATTTGTCCAATGTATTATCTTTTTGCAATCTTGATGAAGTAATTACTTCCATATTTTATATGTTTTCCTATTGTCGCTAGGTGTTATGAAATTGCATTTTTGGGTTATTTTCAATTCTTGTGACAGTGCAGTCTCTTACTATATATCTATCATTGTTTCGCTTATTACATTTGTTCAACATAATCTCAAATTATTGTAAATCAGATAACACTCATGTGCCACTGTCTAATAATATAAAAATACATGAAATATTTATCTAATTTAACCATAACATACAACACCGATAATCATATACATTTCATAATTAACCTAGTACTATTCTATGCGCTCAATGAAACATGGACTCGAACAGCAGTAGGTAAAATAAATATATATTTCAAGGGAAAAAGAATACAAGGCCGAATGGCTATGGGAGGGAACACCAATCTGCACTCCTACTATATATTTAAAATGGAGGCCAAGCTATATCCCCAAATTATATGGCAACGCTGTATAATTAAAACAGGTCACATTTACGTGATTTATATATCACCACATATTAACCTTTTCCAATTACATATCCGAAACTACTACAGTCTCATTCCGATTAATTACTCAATACATTCTTTCTAATAGGCTTCCGAAACTGTTTTGTAACCAGCATGGATGCTGTGCTTGTACAGCCATCATCATCATCATCTTGTACAGTTTCCAGCCCCAGGCCGGGTCTGTTTGGAACACAAGCCTCGCCACTTAGTTCCTTCTTCCCACCACCTCTCCACTGTCACTCTGGTCCAGTCCTCGCCCCTCTTCTTGACACATTCCTCCACTCCCTTCAGCCATCTATCTCTCGGTCTTCCCCTTGGTCGTTTATTCTGCATCTGCATCCCATGTATCCTCCTGGGAATCTTCCTCTCATCCATTCTCTCTAAGTGTCCATACCACCTCAGTCTTGATGTCTCAATCCTACCTTGCAAGGGCTCCTCTTTCACCATTTCCCTGACATTTTCATTCCTCACCCTGTCTCTTCTTGTTACTCCGATCCTACTTCTCAGGAACCTCATTTCACCTGCCTGTATTCTGCTTATGTCTCTTTTCTTCATTGTCCACGTTTCTGAAGCATAGGTCAGTATCGGGATATAGTAGCTTCTGTATAACACTTCCTTTCTTTTTTGTGGGACATCTTTATTCCACACTAAGCTCCTAATGCTTCTCAGAAATGATTCTGCCTGTCTGCCACGTTCCGTAATCTCTTTGTCATTTCTCCCATTTTCCTCCACTATACTTCCCAAGTACTTGAGACTTTCCACCTTTTTCATCTGTCCACCTCCAAGTGTTATCCCACTCATTGGTCTGTCCTTTTTCCAGGTCGTTAACAGGATCTCACATTTACTGATGTTGAACTTCCATCCGTACTCTCCCACTGTTTCTTCCCAAGCCTTCAGTTGCTCCTGAATTTCCTCCTCCTTGTTTCCCCAGACCATGAGATCATCTGCAAACACCATTGCTTTCATCTTATCTTCTCCTATCTTTCCTGCTATCCGTGTCATTACCTCGTCCATAACCACAATAAAGAGAAGGGATGACAGCGCACTACCCTGTTTCAGGCCACTCATTTTTCTGAACCAGTCTGTTCTTTCCCCTTCAACTTTCACACAACTCACACTTCCACAATACATCTCCTTCACTCTGCCTACAGTCTCTTTTTCCACTCCCATGTTTTCCATTGCTTTCCAAACTTTCTCCCTACACACACTATCATAGGCCTTTTCGATGTCCAGGAAGGCCATCAACAGATCCTCTCCAAATTCGTAGTGGTGTTCCTGGAGCTGTCTCACAGAAAATATCAGATCCACTGTTGATCTCCCAGGTCTGAATCCATACTGTTCCTCTCTCAATTTTCTCTCCACTTTGGCTCGTACTCTACTTTCTAATATCTTTTCATATATCTTGGCACAGTGAGGTATGAGTGTGACTCCCCTGTAATTTCTGCACTCCTTTCTGCTTCCTTTCTTAAATATTGGGACAATTAATCCTTTCTTCCAATCTTCTGGGGTCTTTTTCTCCTTCCATATCACCCTCATCACACGGTACAGCCACTGTTTCCCAACCTCCCCTGCTGCCTTCACCATTTCAACACCCGGTGCCCTTCCTCCTTTCATCTTGTCTATAGCCATTTCCAGTTATCTCCAAGTCAGGTCCTTTTCCATTCCTGTGTTGTCTTCTCCATCTTCCAATACATTGTCTTCCTCCCTATGACCTTTTGGATTCAGCAAATCCTCAAGGTACTCTTTCCACACTGTCTTGAATGTCTCTTTGTTGAGTACCTCATTTCCGTTTTTGTCCATCATTACCACATCCTCTCGCAGACCTCTTCTCTTACTTTTGACCATCCCATAAAGAACTTACTTATTTCCTCTGCTGTCTTCCTCCATCATCTCTGTCCACTTTACCACCCACTTCTTCCTCTCCTCTGCGACAATCTTGTTTGCTTCTTTCTTCTTTATCTTATAATCTTCCCTTGCCAGATCAGTTCTTTCCTGGAACCACACTCTGAAAGCCTTGTTCTTCCTTCCCACAGCTTCTTTTACTCTCTCATTCCACCATGGTGTCTCTTTACACCGCTTTCTGTTGCTTGTTCTTCCACATACTGCCACTGCAGCTTCCACCATTGTGTTTTTGAATTGCTTCCATTCCTCTTCCCCTGTTTTAGGATTGTCTGTTGGCATCCTTTCCCTTATTATCTTCTGGAATTCTTCCTTGACTTCATTTTCCTTGAGTTTCCATACTTTGGTTCTCCTTTCCTGGTACTCTGTCCTATTGCTATCCTTAACAACTCCCAGGTTCATTACAAGTATTCTTTGGTCGCTATCTAAGGCCTCTGATGGTATTACCTTTATATCTCTGACACTTCTCTTCATTTCCCAGTCGTACAGCATGTAATCTACCAAAGATTTCTTTGTTAAATCACTGCTGTACCACGTTACCTTGTGGCTTTCTTTCTTCCGGAACCAGGAGTTGCCTACCACTAAACCGTTTCTCTTGCAAAAATCCAGCAACTTTCTCCCTTCTTCATTCCTGCTACCCCATCCTTCTGCTCCCAATACATTTTCATATCCTTGCCTTTCACTTCCTACATGTGCATTCAAATCTCCCATGACAATGATGCTCTGACCATTCAACTGCTGTTGTAGCTCCTCCTCAAAGTCTTCCTTCTCTTGAGCTGTACATCCAACTTGAGGGGCATATACCTGGGCTATCTCCAGGCTTCTTCCCTTTACAGTTACTCTGATCTTCATGATCCTTTACCTCTTCCTTCATTCCATCTCTCACAACTACTCCGACTCCGCTGCTCCTTCCTTCACTGTTCCCACTCCAGTACAACCGGTACCCTTCCCTCAGTTCTCTGCGACCTTCTCCTTTCCATCTTGTTTCTGCCAAGCCCAGTACATCCAGTTTTCTTCTCTCCATCACATATACAATCTCCTCCAATTTTCCTGTCAGTGTCTGTATGTTTAATGTCCCAACTCGTAGTCCATTAGCATATCCGGGTCGTCGTCGTTTGCATCCGTCCTTTCCGAGGCCTGTTCCTGGTTTGAAAGCAAATATGATATCCACTACTGGCTTGCTAGGCCTATCGTAGCTTCACCAGAGCCCCGTCAGCCGTCACTTTTCAGGGTTCCCATAGAGCCTTCACAGTTACCATAGCGGTCCCGGGGCACACAAAGTCCCCCCTGTACTTCACCCCTACAGGCAATCCCCTACTTCATGCCGTTGCCCGTCTCCCACCACTTGGAGGAGGGGTTGGACTTGTGGGAGACGCTTATACAGCCATAATAGACCAAAAGATGGCTTATACAGCCATAATAGACCAAAAGATGCCATCTCAGACAAACGAAAAGCAAGGGACCGTTTGTCATTGTTAAAACTATCAAGTTCCCCACACCAAAATCCTGACAATTACATTCTTGAAATCATTAAATTTCACATTAGCAGCATGGAAAGATTTAAAAATGAAACCAAACACATCTCGGAAGATGAAGTAAAACAAGTTCGTTTTCGCTGCTTAAAGAAGAGGAGGTGTGTTATGAATATAAAATAATCTTAGGCCACATTATAATAGACCCATAAAAATATAAATTGAACAAATTAGCACATCTAAGAAAACGCCTTGATAAAAGGAAGAATAGCGTCCTTTTGGGGAATCTAAAGTTATTTCAATGCATCCGGCCAGTCGACACTTGGCCTCTTCAAATTCACAAACTTCATTCCCATTTTCATGAAATGTCATAAATATTTTGTCTGACGGTTCTAGAGTTCCAACTATTATTATCCAACAGTTTTACCTTATTCTCAGATCAAGATTTAGGTAGTGGTCCGAGGCCACCACAAACCACGTCCTTTCACCGTAAGTTCACATCATGAAGTCTACTCTTGAAGCTTGGCTTGGCTTGGCTTCTTTTCAATTTGAAGTAGACAACTGAAGATCGGCCGGCACAACTTTTAATGCCGACCTTGGGAATTAATTTTTCTTTACCTTTTAAATTACCAAAACATCCTTTGAACCAACTTTAAATTGGCAATACAATTTGCATTGATGTGTCCATCAATGATTGGCTATCCAGTCTTAAGATAGTTTGAACTAAGACCGCCAAATTTCAGTACAGTCCAACACATAAATAATTGACCAGACAGTCAACAATGGCTACATTCATTCAATGTAGACCGGAATAATTTGTCAATATATTTTCCATTAAAAGATAATGGGTATTTAAATTGTTTTTGTTGTTGGTGGAACTTAAGTATTTTTTTCGTTAGTAGAATTTTGGTATTTAATTGTTAGTAGAAGGTTAGTATTTTTGTTAGTAGAATTGCTCTTTACTTATTCTGAAAGGGAGTAGCAGCCTTACAGAATAAATCAATTCTTTACTGGTCTTATAGACGGTTAAGATATTGATAATATAAGCCAAATAATGGCTACACTGCGTCCTGCTGCACGGCTGAAAGCAACGGGAAACTACAGCCGTAATCCTATTCCCGAGGATATGCACCTCTCTATGCATAATTACATGTGATGATGGCCTCCTCCCTTGTAAAATTTCAATCCGGAGGTAAACTAGTCCCCCGTTCGGATCTCCGGGTGGGGACTACTCGAGAAGGGGTTAACATCACAGAAGTGACAAAGAGGAAATCTGACATTCTACGGATCGGAGCGTGGAATGTTAGAAGTCTGCTAGGAATTGGAAGGTTAGAAAACTTAGAAAGGGAAATGGATAGGTTGAGGTTGGATTTGGTTGGGATTAGTGAAATGCGCTGGCAGGAAGAACAGGACTTTTGGTCAGGAGACTATAGGGTCATTAGCACTAAATCAAACAATGGTCAAGCAGGGGTAGGTCTCATATTGAGTAGGAAACTTGGACAGCGGGTGGAATATTATGAGAAATATAGTGAACGGATTATTGTAGCAAAAATCAATACTAAACCTACCTGCACCACAGTGGTACAAGTCTATATGCCTACCAGTCAAGCTGATGATGAGGAGGTTGAAAAGGTCTACGAAGAAATAGATGAAATTCTGAGGTATATCAAGGGTGATGAAAATGTTATAGTAATGGGAGATTGGAATGCTGTGGTAGGAAAAGGGAGAGAAGGGAAGATAGTAGGAGATTTCGGATTAGGTGAAAGGAATGATCGAGGAAGCAGGCTGATGGAATTCTGCACCGAGCATGAGTTGGTCATAGCTAACACCTTATTCAATAACCACAATAGAAGAATATACACATGGATGAGACCAGGAGATACAGGGCGTTACCAAATCGACTTCATTATGGTCAAGCAGAGGTTTCGAAACCAGATTTTGGATTGTAAAACATATCCTGGTGCTGACATAAACACTGACCACAATCTGGTTGTAATGAAATGCAGATTAAAGTTGAAGAAACTGAAGAAAAGTCAAAAGCCAAAAAGGTGGGCAGTAGACAGACTGAAAGTAAAGGATGTAAACGAAAGATTCAAGAAGAGTATAAAGGAAGGACTAATGAAAAACCCTAAACAAACTTCAATTGCAGACGAATGGGCACTTTTGAAGAATGAAATAACAAAATCCGCAGAAGAAAACATTGGTAGGAAAGAAAGAATAGGTAGGAAACCATGGATCACTCAGGATATACTAGAATTGATGGATGAAAGGCGGAAACACAAGAATGTAAGAGATGAAAAGGGGAAAGCAGAATACTGACGTCTGAGAAATGAGGTTAACAAGAAGTGCAAGGAAGCGAAAGAAGAATGGTTGAAAGAAAAATGTGCAGGTATAGAAAATTGTCTGAAATTAGGAAAAGTAGACACAGCTTATCGACGGATTAAGAATACTTTTGGGGAAAAGAAGACTAAGTGCTATAATATTAAGGACAAAAATGGAAAGCCTCTAACAGATAGGGAAGAAAAAGTTGAGAGATGGAAAGCTTATATAGAGAGTTTGTATAAGGGAAAGGAGATTGAGAATCATGTAATGGAAAGGGACGAGGAAATTCATGAGGATGCGAAAGGAGATTAATATTGAGATCAGAATTTGATAGAGCTTTGGAAGACTTAAACAGGAACAAAGCACCAGGCATAGATGATATACCGATTGAGTTGCTACGCTGCATAGGAGATGAAGGTCTGATCAGGTTATTTCACTTGGTGTGTAGGATTTATGAGACAGGTGAGGTACCCCCTGATTTCAAGAAGAATGTAATCATCCCTATACCAAAGAAAGTGGGAGCTGACAGATGTGAAGATTACCGTACAATCAGCTTGATTACTCATGCTTCAAAGATCCTGTCTAGAATAATTTACAAGAGGATTGAAAGCCAGATAGAAAGGGAGTTGGGTGAAGACCAGTTTGGTTTCAGGAGAAATGTAGGAACAAGGGAAGCTGTACTAAGTCTTAGGCTGATTTTGGAAGGTAGAATAAGAAAAGATAAGAGAACGTTCATGGCATTTGTAGACTTAGAAAAGGCTTTTGATAACGTTGATTGGACTAAATTGTTTGACATTTTGAAATCTATTGGAATCAAGTACAGGGATAGGAGGGTAATCTACAATCTATACAGAAACCAGACAGCAGTCATTCGAGCTGAAGGACATGAGAGAGAAGCTGATATTCAGAAAGGTGTTAGGCAAGGCTGCAACTTATCACCCATACTTTTCAATCTTTACATTGAACAAGCAATGAAGGAAATTAGAGAAAAATGTAAAGTGGGAGTGAAGATTCAAGGAGAAATAATTTCAACTCTGAGATTTGCTGATGACATCGTCATCTTGGCCGATAAACCTGAGGATTTGAATGAGTTTTTGAATGGTATGGACTCCATCTTACGGAAAGAATACATGATGAAAATTAATAATTGTAAAACAAAAATACTAGAATGCAGCCGAAATAAATCAGAAACCTCTATGGACATCAAATTGGCAGGTGAAAAGCTGAAGGAAGTAGGAGACTTCTGTTACTTAGGAAGCAAAATAACCTGTGATGGACGAAGCAAAGAGGATATAAAAAGTAAGTTGGCTCAGGCAAGGAAAGCTTTTCTACAAAAAAGGAATCTGTTGACATCGAATATAGATTTAGATATTAGGAAGTCATTTTTGAAAGCCTTTGTCTGGAGCGTGGAGCTCTATGGAAGTGAAACTTGGACTATTGGTGCAGCAGAAAAGAGAAGAATTGAAGCATTTGAAATGTGGTGTTACAGGAGAATGATGAAGATCAGATGGGTAGATAGGGTTACAAACGAAGAGGTATTAAGACGAGTGGGAGAGGAGAGATGTTTCTGGCGACTGCTAATGAAGAGAAGAGATAGGTTAGTAGGACACATACTAAGACACCCAGGAATAGCAAGCTTAGTTATGGAAGGAAGGGTCGAGGACAAGAACTGTAGGGGTAGACCAAGGTTAGAATATGTTAAACAGATTGCCTCGGATGTAGGGTGTGGTAGCTATGTAGAGATGAAACGATTAGCTCAGGACAGGGAGGCATGGAGAGCTGCATCAAACCAGTCAAAAGACTGAAGACTCAAACAACAACAACAATTAAATAATATCTAATAATAATAATACTAAGTCGTTACTAGATGAGGACACTCAATTTTATAATACAGGCGTTTGGAAGTCTTTCCAACTTCCTTTTTAGTGTAAATGTACCGTAGCGAGCACGTTAAGGACTGAATTAATATATTCATGCAGTATAACTATTTCTTATAATCTTCAACACATAATACTTCATCATAACGTTTGCATCCCAGCCCTCTCACATATCTATTCATATACCTTCATCCTTTTCCAACATAGGGGCAGATGACCTCGTAGTTCCACCCCTTAAAACAACAATAACTAACTATATTTAACTTGTCCAACAAGATTTCATAACCAACATATCATGCAACATAACCCATTCCATTCTCAACAACTGACTATCAAAAAAGGAACTTCATAGGGCAAAGCCCCCTACCACCCATTACTGGAACACTACAATGAATCCAAAATGCACAGGAGCTAGACTCGCTCCAATGCCCCAGCAAGAGGTGGCCATGCTTCGAACTATATATGTTCCTTGAGAAAAGGAACCCTTTCAGCAGATATGAAAGGATTATTCTCAGATTACTTTAGAGATATCAATATCACAACTATTCTATATTATTTGACCACGTCTGTAAAACAATGTCAAACAATCTTAGTTGTCGTTGTTACTTATTTTAGGGGTTCTGTGGTATTGTGGTCATGAAGCCTCGTGTACTTGGGTGTGTGTGTAACCTGTGTTATTGTGATCGCTGTAGTAGTTTGTGTATTTGTAAATAGGGGATATGATTGGGAAGAAGGCTGCCGTGGAACTTAAGTTAGGAACCATTCCGGCATTTACCTGGAGTAGAAGTGGCTGAGGAAGGAATTGAACCCTCATCTTCTCAGTTTTGCATCACCACTCTGAGTGTACCCCTCTCCCGCCCTAACACCACACTTAAAATTTGACAGGGCTAGGAATCGAACCCGGATCTTTCAGGCGTCAGTCAAGAATGCTAGCCTCTACACCACAAGGTGGTCTGCCTTGATGACAGCCTTGATTCTGTAACGTAGGCGGTTCACAAAGTCCTGCAAGTGTACCACATCGAATCACAGATGAGTATATCCCGTAGAACCATCCAATAGCGGAATTACTGATCTTTGTGTTTCAGTAAGTGTTTAGTAAAGTCCCAAAACTGTATATAGGATTAAGATCAGTTGATTTAGTGGGTGCAACAGTGTGTTCATCAAACCAGTCACGTATGCCCTGTCAACACGGCTTTTGTCATGGACATGGATGTGTCTAAGTAAATTCAACATGAACTAGTTCCTCCTTCTTCGTTGTCATCGCACAGTGAGTCAATTGGTTACACTGCTCAATCTCAGAAGCAATTTCTCTCCTGCCGCTGTCTCACAGCTATCGTCAAATAGAGGGTTACTTGATTACACGCCGCGTCGAAAAATTATTTTAAGAGTACTGCACATTCTTAATATCACTTAACTTTAATGATATGTTCCTTCAAACTTTATCAGAAAACCTGGCGGGAATAAAGCCAAATTTATTTCCCATTTCAAAAGCAACAACTCTTTCCGAAGCTACATATACGGGGACAGGTTACACTGGAAAATTTCTATCACCTCAAATCAAAATAGGAGGGAACGAAAGTAAATCCCGTGAAATGCCTTAAGAATGGACAGAAGTGAGAGAATAAATGTCGATGTTGAAATAATTCTTCAGGACTGAAGGAAGTTTGCATTGAAGTAGTTCTTTAATGCGCCTGTAAAAACATAACAAACGTATGTCGCAATTAAATACCCTGAAATTCCATCGGAGTAAGCCGACCTTGAAGTCACAAACTTGAGTTAGAAGGACAGCGTTAAACAAATTTTGCACGCAGACCGACTTACCAAAAAACATTTTGCATCGCATGTTCAGCTACTACAAACTTCAATGATTGTAAAGGATATAAGTTACGTATCTACGACTTTCCTGATCTCATGTTAGCATACATAAATGCATGCCCAATGTATACGCATCCACCGGAAATGGTATATATATATATATATTAGCAGATTTGAATTCAAACGTATCTTTTGACAGATCGGAAAGATCTACATCAGTTTTATCTCATTTTAACGCCAATCGTTATCAACCAGTCAACACAACTAGGTCATAATTAGCACAATACTTCAGCTGTAGACCAAGCTGTATTAATTCACACTGTTTGAGAGTATGAATTCAAAGCCATTTAACTAGTGGTATAGTGTAGCAGAGGATAACTTCATGACGGCTGTTATCTCGAGCACGAATTCGGAACGGAAAATGTATTTGTTCACGGAGGGAAACTAATTTATGGGCGTTGATCTTAATTATTTAAGTAGTTTTATTATTTCATTAGAAGCACATTTTAAAGTTGTTATGCTGATAGCACAAATCAGTATTAGTGGGCGACAGCTGCTTCAATCAACTCCTACCGATAATAACTCATTATAACGAAAATGAAAATACACAGCCTGCTTCCAGTCGACCAACCGGGTCAGGGAATGGAATGAATGAAGCGAAGATATGAACTGTACCGGCTGTCGAAGCCTGGCGCACTCCCCTGGGGCAATGATTAAATGAATGACAGATGAAATGAAATGAAATGACAGGGGAGAGCGTTGATCGAATGAAATTTGTGACAGGGAAATCCGGAGTATCCGGAGAAAAAACAGTCTGCCTCCGCTTTGTCCAGCACAAATGTCACATGGAGTGACAGGGATTTGAACCACGGGCCCAGCGGAGAGAGGCCGGCGTGCTGCCGCCTAAGCCAAGGAGGCTTATGATATTGACAATAATACTATATTCGACTCGACGTCATCACATCCCCACAATTGCAACTTCCATATTAAACTAAAAGGACTGCACTTGTAAGATTACGAGATAAATTTGCATAATTATAAACTTTCAGGATATAATTTAAAAGTTTGCCTACATTCATCTGGCAATGGAACACTTAGTTCTGAGCAAATAATCACAATGAAATTTTCTTCTGCCCCAATGAGTGTTGAAAGTCTCAAGCATGTTAAATTTGGTTCCTATCCAGGGACCTCACTGGTCATTCCATTCTGTAACCTGCAGGAAGTTGCTCACGAGACTGTTGGCAAGTTGTTTTGAAAGACGAACCTACATTCTACATAGCGAGGATAGGGCTAAACAATGGCCTCGAGGATTCTCTCCCGGTATTGTGGAGCCCTTAAATTATCCTCGTTCGACGACGAGTGGCATCCGAAGTACGTACTGTACATAACGTCTAGCTCTCTGCAGTACCCAGTGGACGGTGTATCTGGGAAATGCATTGATACCAGGGTCCCTCCACACACTACTCCGACAGGTGCCACTCAAACCCAGAAAAAGAAGCCGTTATTCCAGATCCCCCTGGGGCAGATGACCTCGTAGTTCCGCCCCTTAAAACAACAATAACTAACTAACTACTACAGATCCCATGGAAGTGCACGCTTGCCCAAGTGTTCTTGGCGTCACGGATCTGGTCTCTTAGTGCCGACAATTGTGTTGGACATCTGGACACTATAATGTCTCTATGGAGGCAGTTCCTCACAGTTTGGGTGAACACAGCTCTCCCCCTTGCCTTAAAGGAAGGCATCGTGGAGCTTTGTGGTGCTCTACTCTGGGACCTACAGGCCATATTGTAGGAAGTAGTCGAGAGCTAAAGTCTATTCGCCGAGTCGAGACAGTACCCCTTGGTACCCGGACAGGGAAACACGCCCAGTTCAAGTCATCGGCTCTGCCAGACAGGGATGGCCAAGAAGCTCCGAGATCATTAGTCATGCAGTAGCCCTAGAAAAGACAAGACTTGCTGCACTTAGTGTTGTGCTGCACTGTATACTGTTGCCTGTCATAAGCAGTTAAGAACGAATTAATTAATTAAATAAATAAATACATAAACGAACAATAAATAAACCGTGCTGTAGCATGTAACCGATAATCAGCCCGCTTCACTTGTAGACTATACACAGCACTGAAGTTGGCGTACGTTCAACAGGCACAGCTCTATGCACCCCTTGCGGGCAGCCCTGTGTACAACTGTGTTTACTTCCACTATCTAGACTCGGCGAACAGACTTTAGTGTTGTTGACCTTGGGCGATCACCACAAAGCAGATCTTCAACACTTTATTTAACTCAACAACGTTGTCATGTTCAAACAACATCGCTATTGTTTTCGTCGACCCGGCGGGAAACTTCCTTGCTGTCGCTTTATAATGATACCGTCTTGTAAGAGTAAACAAGATGTTCAGTAAAGAACATATAGCCTACTTTCTCCTAAATGCATGGGTATTGTTATAACTCTATGTCCTTTTCAAGGAGTATTATTGAATGTTGGTTGTAGTAGCTTGTTGAAATATAACGTGATATATGGATATTAAACATGAATATGAGGTGCCCTTTGCTAGTGCTACCACTGTACACAATGTCATTCAATTCGGTTTTACCGTGTTTGAATTGATATGGTGAATCGATTTGCACACATACATGGGCACTATCTGCAAACTATTGGGCAGATGACCTTGTAGTTCAGTCAAAAGATGTTTCCCTCAAAAGGGTATGTCATTGCAAAATTTGGTAGAGATCAAATGATTAGGTTGGTCGTAATTTGATTCAAGCTTTCAACATTTGGGTGGCAGCCATTACGTTTTCGTCAAGATGGCGGCGATATAAAACATGACACTGAGGTTCTCTTTTCTAGTGCAACCTCTGTACCAAATTTCGTTCAATTCGGTTTCACCGTGTTTGAATAGATAGGGGAATCGATTTGCACACATACATGGCCGCCATCCACAAAGTGTTGGGATGATGACCTTGTAGTTTAGTCAAACGATTCTTCATACATAATGGAATAATGTTGCAAAATTTGGTGCTGATCAGATGATTAGGTTGGTCGTAATTTTATTTAAGCTTTTAACATATGGTTGGCCGTCATTACGTTTTCGTCAAGATGGCGGCGATATAATACATGTAACTGAGGTGTCCTATGCTAGTGCAACCTCTGTACTGTACCCGATACCTATTTTAGGCTATCGGCTACGCCAGCAGACATTAAGCTGTAGTTGAGGTTTTGAGAAGCAATAGGAAAAGATAGCGCACCGATCGCGTCAAGAAGAATGCCAAGATGACGTAGGAGGTCAAGAATCAAGGAGGCATTGAAATCTGTGAGAAGATAGAATTATGAATAGAGATGTGAAGCTTTATTGAAACATATATGGAATTATAGCAATTTAAACAACTTAGAAGAGGATATATAACATGCATTATATGTGGAAATAATTTTATGGAAGTAAGTTATTTTATAACAGAACAGCCGAGAGGATTCGGGTTCGAGACTATGTTCATGACGTGGGAGCGCAGTGGTGGGAGAACAAGCCACGTGCCGCGCGGAGCACATAAGCCAGAACACAGCGCTAGCAAGTCCAGTTGAACCCAAGGAGACGGGCAGTTCAGAGCAGCTCTATAGCACAGCGAGACGGACATTGAAGGTCACGCAGCATACGGAAACTGTCACGGCAAGAGTGTAGGCGACAGTTCTCGCATCGCCGAGCAGCCAAGGCCGAGCGGGTCGTTGATCCAGGCGGGCCGGCCGAGGAGACAATTGTAGACAGCCGGGGTACTTCAAAACCACACTGCTCGTATTTGAAGACTTTATTTCAAGCTTCATTTCGACGCTGTTCAAACACAGGCTTTTACGAATAACCTTATAACCATGCTGTTATATAACACATTCAAAGCGACTTTTACTATTCCAAGTAAACTGAATGTTTAGCATAGGCTCTGATGAACATTATATCGTGCATTTATAAGATTTATATCTTATACAATTTTCATGAGTTACCTATTACGAACAGATACAGGGTGTTTCGTAATCTTGAACACTCTCAAGTAAAATTATATTTTACTCAAGTGGGACTTTGCAGTAAGTTGAGATTGGACTTGCAATACTCAAACTCAACATTTAAAGGAACAGTGGCGTATATTAGAAGAGGAGTAAGGGGGTCCACTGTTTTCATGAACTTTTCGAGAAGGAGTTGGACAATATCCGCTATGGGTAATCCGAGGTTCAACATGACCGAGTAAACGTGAATAGAGACAAGATGGCACCACAGAGCGATGGATTCGATTCCTGACGAGAGGAGTCCAACAGCTGATTCGCTTGGGATTTCGAAGGAAATCGTCATTTCATGGATGAAATGATATTCACGCCGATCTTACGAGAAATTCTTATGTAGGGAAAATCGACGATCTTGGAAATTATATTACAACTGATAATGAAAGGCATTGTAAGAGTTCTAACTACCTGATACGATTATTTTCATGAATACTGGGCACACATGTATATTTTTTCTAATAGGAGTGATTTGATTATTAAGACATGGTTTGAATTTATATACTTCGAATTTGCTAGAATATGGAGTGACCATATGATATGGCAGGCATCATTATACGATATTCTCACCATTGATTGACTTTATTAAGCAGATGTTTGGTCTTTTAGACATTTTTCCAGCTAGGATATTTTTCATGAATAGTCTTTTTTGTGTAACGAGTATTTCGAACTCGTGATCTGCAATTGATTATCAGAAATTACTTCGTCAGTTCATTGCATACTAGCGAGTGTGTATTATTCATCAGTAGGTATTTTTTTCCATTGGATTGTTTGGAGATATTAAGAAGTTATTCACTTTAGTGAATGAACATCGCTTTTATATGACAACTAGAGACTTGTTGATTCATATCTGGTACATTCACTCATATAGACTACGAGGTGGGGTCCTTCGTATTTATACGATTGTATGGTGGCTACTCACCTTACCCATCGTTTAGGGAACTATCATCCAAGTCGACGGGGCGAGGTCTTTCGTATTTATACGACTGTACGGTGGTTACTCATCTTACTCGCCATTGAGGGACTCATTTTTATCATCCGAATGTACACGAGATGTAAGTGAATTAAACAAGGAACTACTAGTCACATATCAGTCGAAATTTTGTTAAATAAAGTAACGATAAATGTCAACAGGATTGCATTTAGTAATTCTTGTTTGCCGATCCAATAATTTGTTGCTATACTCTTTTGAGAGTAATTTCAGTTTAACAGCTATTACAGCTGATGCTTTGATGATTTTTATAATTGTGTTTGATACCTTTGAGAAGGATTTAAAGTAATTGAATCTTGTAAGATTAATCATTAATGGTCATAATTATTTGAAGGCAGATCAGTATTGCAGATTTTGATATGAGAGATTATAACACATTGGTGTTTTTCTGCGATGTGAATTTATGAAGATTGTAAAAGAGAATTTATGCTATTTGAAAGCAGATCTTAAATTACTGAAGTAATATTTTTCCATTTGTTTAAGGAGTTGTCTAGATGTGATCAGAGTAATTACAGTCATTGGAGATTATGTGCGTTAATAATTTGAAGCCATTTATATATTTTTTGTAGATCATGCAACATGGTTAAGTGGAGTTTGTGATAGGCATTTTGTGGAATTTGCCATGTGATAGTTGCAACGTTGATAATGTATTTTGAAGCAGACATGAGGTCGTCGTACCCAGTCTAGCGTAATTGTTGAGATTCATGCTGTATGTGCTGAATATTTATGGAGTTTTTGGAGTAATTCTTGTATTCAAATGTGATATTTGAAGTATTGAAGAAATGTAATGTCGTTGTGGATAGTTAGATCCAACGTGATGTCGTGGAGACAATAATATTTTTGGCATGATAAATTAAATACGAGATATAACTTGGAAGTGATAAAACTGTAAGACAACGTTCTATAAACCATATTAAACAATTTGTTAGGAAATTAAACAAATAAATGAAGTTAATAATACAAGATTTTCTGAAAATAATAATTAACGAAATAATAATCTGAGATTTAAGCATTTTAACGATCTGACCTAATGAAACAAAAATCAGAATGACTAGATGAAATAATAAAAACTAAATAACCAGATGATTGAAATTTAAATAATTTGATAAATTAAATTTTGAATAAATCGATGAATTAAATAAATGGATGAATTAAAGATTGAATAATTAAACTGATTGAAATAAATTAATAGACGATTGTAATGATGATGAATAACTGAATTAGAAGGTGATAATTAATTAAAGAAGCTGATGATTAATGAATTTATATGGAATTAAATAAATTTAATTGAGAAATAATTGGAAGGAATTGCAACTTGAGTTGAGAATTTAAATGATGTAATGGTGATGAATTAACGATTATGACAGGAAGATGTAGGATTTTGAAGTGAGAATTAATGTGAGAAATGTTTAATTTTGATGATGACGATAATGATTTTCAATAAGCTATGAATTTTCTGTAATTCACAGATAAGAGATTATTAATGACGATGTAAATAGTGTAAATTAATTATTCAATGTTTAGGAGCAGTTGATTAACATGTTCTATGTTCAAATTATACCATGCAAACCATAATTTATGTGATATTTAATATGAGTGATTATTATATGTGTATGTTTAGGCAGATTAATTACTTAATTAAATCCACATTGATGTTAAATTAAAGAGAATTAGGTCTCAGGTTTCACAAATGTCAGTGACGAAAGACATAGTGCTACAGTGATCCTGAGAATCCAAGAGAACTTTATACATTTTTCTTGTTATGTGGATAAAATTAATTTTGGATTAGAAAAGAGATGGTTCGATTTTTGGACAATGACAATTTAACTTTGGCATTCGACCATACTCTTAGGTAGGAGTTGTATTTAAAATGTCTGTCTGACTTTCAAAGTAAAATAAATTTGTTTTTATCTTAGTTGTGATCTGATGATGGTGTGATGTTCCTTTTTCTTTCCTTGTCTTGAGTAAGGCTTATCCGGAAAGGAAGTGGTTTGCTAGGAATTCAGTTGATGGCGCCCATTTATATTTGCATTATTTCTATTAAACTTAAGCCCGTAACGACCCTAGAGATACTTTGTCTCGTGATACCCACTGCTTTTTCGATAACTCAGCTGAATTTCCGACACATTCCTTATTTGACTAGAGGTTCATTTAACTCCGCTCTGTACTGGAACTCCAGGGATGTGATGTTATAGCAGATGGGTCATCGCATACCCAGGACGAACGGGTACAGAGAGAGAGGGAGAATTGGCTTTATCCAACTAGTGGGGCTTTTCGATTTTGTTTATTCTATGGAATCACATCAGATTTAGATTACTGAGAGATTGATCTCAAGTTCATTTAAGTGTGTTACAAAATTTATTAAACTTAGTCAGACAATGTACTTGTGTGCCCAATCCAGTGTTCATGTTAATCGTATTAGTAATATCATGTTAGTTATAAGATATTTTTTCCTATACCCAAGTGAATGCAGGAATTGAGACATTGTGATGTGTTGTTGTCTAACGTCTCTATATAAACCCTATATTGAAAATATAATTATGTTGCCGGAAGATTTAGCTAAGGTGTTAGGAGAGTTACAGACGGGTATGGCTGGTATTGCAGAAACTATTTCTAAGATGGAAACAGAAGTTAAAGAACAAATTAATAATTCAGAAGCTAGATTAGAAGCTAAATGTAAAGAGAATGTACAAGCATTGCAGACTAGTACTGAAGAAAATTTAAAATCATTACAGATTAGTAACGAAGCTAATTTAAAATTATTGCAGTCAAATAGCAAAGATGAGTTGATGTTATTAGAGACTAGGTTACAGTTAAATAGTGAAGATAACTTGAAGTCATTAGAAACTAGGTTACAGACTAGTACTGAAAGTCATTTAAAAGCTAGTGAAGCTAACTTTAAGTCATTGGAAGAGAAATTACAGTCTCGTAGTGAAGAAACTAACACTGAATTAGAAAATAAGTTAACTAGATTAGAGAATAGTTTAACTTTAAAGAATAATGAGATGCTGAAGACTTTACAATTAGACATAATTGCAGTAAACATGAAAGGAGAGGAAAATGTTCAAATATTAAGAAAAAATATTATTGAATTAGAGAGTAAAGGGGAAGAAAATATTTTTACTTTAAGAACAGACGTTATGACCATACAGAAAGACATTAAGTCAGATGTATCGAAGTTGAGATTCGACATCGATGGTTTAGTGGCAGATGTAGGAAAAATTCAAGATTGGTCTACCGAAGTATCTTTCGAGACTAAGATTAAGGGTCTAGAAACGAATCTAGGTAACGAAATAAAAGATTTAAAGACAGTAATTGGGACCATTAAAGAGGAAGTCTTAGGAGAGGTCAATTCTAATTTAAAGTCGTTAGAAAATCAATTGCAGAAGGATATTAGGAAGATAGACGACGATATAGAGCAAAAGGTTAACGAAAACTTAGCTTTATTTAAAAATAGAGTCGGAGCAATTGTGGAAGAACGGTATAGTGAGGTCGATGCCGAAGCAAAAGAGAAACGTGAAGGGTTAGATGAAAAATTAATCGCAGGTATGGCAAACTTAGAAGCTAGGTTTACGGAAAGCAAGGAAGCGATGAAAATAGATTCAACTTTATTTAGAACAGATGTTGATCTGTTGAAAGAACAAGTCGCGTTAGTAAAGAACACGTGCGAAGAAAAAATCGACAAGTTAAGAAACGATCTAGACGAAAGTAACAAGACGCAGGATGTTACATCGTTAGATGAATTGAAGACTCAGGTCAAGAGATTAGCGGAAGACAGGATGACTAAACTAGAATCCATAGTTAACAGTTTCACCAGTCAGAATGTAACATCAGGGGAAACATTGATAAATCAAACAGCGATAGACCGCAGTATGACGAATCAAGAACCGAGCATGGTAGAAGACCGTCAAATGCAACCGAATGTGACATTCGAAAGGGCTAGTTCAACCCCTCAGGACAATCCAAGTTCGAATAGGAGTACGTTGGGTCCAAGCGAACGATACTCAGGTCCAGTCACTATTATAAGGAATCTGGATGACAAACCGAGAAAGTTTTCGGGAAATACAGGAGTTACACCAGTAGAATTTCTGCGAGATATTCGAGACTACATGGCAGAACACAGGGTAGCCAAAGAAAGAGAGCTAAGGATAGTAGAACGCGCCTTAGATGGATCTGCACTTACGTGGTTTAGAGCGTTCAGAAGCAATTTTGCGAACATGGAGCAATTTGCCATGGCTTTCTTGAGGAGATTCTGGAGTGCCGAGGATCAACTCAACGTAAGAGCGGAGATGTACTCTAAACGCTATTCAACGTCACATCCGACGTATTACGCCAACTATTTCACGTCACAGCTGGCTAAATTACAGTTCCTTATTCCTCCATTGCCAGAAGAAGAGCTTTTGCAAGCTATAGCGCGACAGTTATCGATAGAGGTACAGCGATCTCTGATAGCATCAGGAGCCAATACGCTGGAACATTATGACGATATTTTGCGGCGATTGGATTATACAAGCGCACAGGTCACGCCTAGAAGTAATAGAAACGACAACAGAAACACGCAAGAAGTGAATGCGGTAGTCGTGGACAATGCAGCTCAAACGGACAGAAGGGATTCCTGGGAAAACCGACGGAACGAAGGGAATCGAGGAAACATCCGTAACGAAAGAGGAAATGATCGATATAGAGGACCATATGAAAGGCCATACGATCAAGAAGCGAGAGATAGCCGGTATAGGAATTATAACCAAAATTCCAGGTATCAGGACAGGAATCGGTATAATAACAGATATCGGGGAAGGAATAACTGGAACCAAGGTCAACAATATAATGGAAACGACCGACAGGATGGCCGAAGAAACGATCCTAACGACAGACGGGACAATCGTGGACATGAGAGGTCGAGACAAGAGGATAGACAGCCTAGTACACCACTCGAGGAGACAGTGAGAGATGTCAATCGAGCAAGCACGAGTGAAGAAAGAAGAAATAAACGTCAGAATAACACGGAATCAAGATGTTAATCATTGGAAATCATCATTATTGAGAGTCATAGAGAACCATCATGCTGAGTAAAGGAATTGTAGAGCTATCGTGTACATGTATTATATATTGAATGCCTGAGAGTGTATTTTTTTTCTCTATCCTGATAAAAAAAGGAGATGTACGGGAGAGATGTACCCGATACCTATTTTAGGCTATCGGCTACGCCAGCAGACATTAAGCTGTAGTTGAGGTTTTGAGAAGCAATAGGAAAAGATAGCGCACCGATCGCGTCAAGAAGAATGCCAAGATGACGTAGGAGGTCAAGAATCAAGGAGGCATTGAAATCTGTGAGAAGATAGAATTATGAATAGAGATGTGAAGCTTTATTGAAACATATATGGAATTATAGCAATTTAAACAACTTAGAAGAGGATATATAACATGCATTATATGTGGAAATAATTTTATGGAAGTAAGTTATTTTATAACAGAACAGCCGAGAGGATTCGGGTTCGAGACTATGTTCATGACGTGGGAGCGCAGTGGTGGGAGAACAAGCCACGTGCCGCGCGGAGCACATAAGCCAGAACACAGCGCTAGCAAGTCCAGTTGAACCCAAGGAGACGGGCAGTTCAGAGCAGCTCTATAGCACAGCGAGACGGACATTGAAGGTCACGCAGCATACGGAAACTGTCACGGCAAGAGTGTAGGCGACAGTTCTCGCATCGCCGAGCAGCCAAGGCCGAGCGGGTCGTTGATCCAGGCGGGCTGGCCGAGGAGACAATTGTAGACAGCCGGGGTATTTCAAAACCACACTGCTCGTATTTGAAGACTTTATTTCAAGCTTCATTTCGACGCTGTTCAAACACAGGCTTTTACGAATAACCTTATAACCATGCTGTTATATAACACATTCAAAGCGACTTTTACTATTCCAAGTAAACTGAATGTTTAGCATAGGCTCTGATGAACATTATATCGTGCATTTATAAGATTTATATCTTATACAATTTTCATGAGTTACCTATTACGAACAGATACAGGGTGTTTCGTAATCTTGAACACTCTCAAGTAAAATTTTATTTTACTCAAGTGGGACTTTGCAGTAAGTTGAGATTGGACTTGCAATACTCAAACTCAACATTTAAAGGAACAGTGGCGTATATTAGAAGAGGAGTAAGGGGGTCCACTGTTTTCATGAACTTTTCGAGAAGGAGTTGGACAATATCCGCTATGGGTAATCCGAGGTTCAACATGACCGAGTAAACGTGAATAGAGACAAGATGGCACCACAGAGCGATGGATTCGATTCCTGACGAGAGGAGTCCAACAGCTGATTCGCTTGGGATTTCGAAGGAAATCGTCATTTCATGGATGAAATGATATTCACGCCGATATTACGAGAAATTCTTATGTAGGGAAAATCGACGATCTTGGAAATTATATTACAACTGATAATGAAAGGTATTGTAAGAGTTCTAACTACCTGATACGATTATTTTCATGAATACTGGGCACACATGTATATTTTTTCTAATAGGAGTGATTTGATTATTAAGACATGGTTTGAATTTATACACTTCGAATTTGCTAGAATATGGAGTGACCATATGATATGGCAGGCATCATTATACGATATTCTCACCATTGATTGACTTTATTAAGCAGATGTTTGGTCTTTTAGACATTTTTCCAGCTAGGATATTTTTCATGAATAGTCTTTTTTGTGTAACGAGTATTTCGAACTCGTGATCTGCAATTGATTATCAGAAATTACTTCATCAGTTCATTGCATACTAGCGAGTGTGTATTATTCATCAGTAGGTATTTTTTTCCATTGGATTGTTTGGAGATATTAAGAAGTTATTCACTTTAGTGAATGAACATCGCTTTTATATGACAACTAGAGACTTGTTGATTCCTATCTGGTACATTCACTCATATAGACTACGAGGTGGGGTCCTTCGTATTTATACGATTGTATGGTGGCTACTCACCTTACCCATCGTTTAGGGAACTATCGTCCAAGTCGACGGGGCGAGGTCTTTCGTATTTATACGACTGTACGGTGGTTACTCATCTTACTCGCCATTGAGGGACTCATTTTTATCATCCGAATGTACACGAGATGTAAGTGAATTAAACAAGGAACTACTAGTCACATATCAGTCGAAATTTTGTTAAATAAAGTAACGATAAATGTCAACAGGATTGCATTTAGTAATTCTTGTTTGCCGATCCAATAATTTGTTGCTATACTCTTTTGAGAGTAATTTCAGTTTAACAGCTATTACAGCTGATGCTTTGATGATTTTTATAATTGTGTTTGATACCTTTGAGAAGGATTTAAAGTAATTGAATCTTGTAAGATTAATCATTAATGGTCATAATTATTTGAAGGCAGATCAGTATTGCAGATTTTGATATGAGAGATTATAACACATTGGTGTTTTTCTGCGATGTGAATTTATGAAGATTGTAAAAGAGAATTTATGCTATTTGAAAGCAGATCTTAAATTACTGAAGTAATATTTTTCCATTTGTTTAAGGAGTTGTCTAGATGTGATCAGAGTAATTACAGTCATTGGAGATTATGTGCGTTAATAATTTGAAGCCATTTATATATTTTTTGTAGATCATGCAACATGGTTAAGTGGAGTTTGTGATAGGCATTTTGTGGAATTTGCCATGTGATAGTTGCAACGTTGATAATGTATTTTGAAGCAGACATGAGGTCGTCGTACCCAGTCTAGCGTAATTGTTGAGATTCATGCTGTATGTGCTGAATATTTATGGAGTTTTTGGAGTAATTCTTGTATTCAAATGTGATATTTGAAGTATTGAAGAAATGTAATGTCGTTGTGGATAGTTAGATCCAACGTGATGTCGTGGAGACAATAATATTTTTTGGCATGATAAATTAAATACGAGATATAACTTGGAAGTGATAAAACTGTAAGACAACGTTCTATAAACCATATTAAACAATTTGTTAGGAAATTAAACAAATAAATGAAGTTAATAATACAAGATTTTCTGAAAATAATAATTAACGAAATAATAATCTGAGATTTAAGCATTTTAACGATCTGACCTAATGAAACAAAAATCAGAATGACTAGATGAAATAATAAAAACTAAATAACCAGATGATTGAAATTTAAATAATTTGATAAATTAAATTTTGAATAAATCGATGAATTAAATAAATGGATGAATTAAAGATTGAATAATTAAACTGATTGAAATAAATTAATAGACGATTGTAATGATGATGAATAACTGAATTAGAAGGTGATAATTAATTAAAGAAGCTGATGATTAATGAATTTATATGGAATTAAATAAATTTAATTGAGAAATAATTGGAAGGAATTGCAACTTGAGTTGAGAATTTAAATGATGTAATGGTGATGAATTAACGATTATGACAGGAAGATGTAGGATTTTGAAGTGAGAATTAATGTGAGAAATGTTTAATTTTGATGATGACGATAATGATTTTCAATAAGCTATGAATTTTCTGTAATTCACAGATAAGAGATTATTAATGACGATGTAAATAGTGTAAATTAATTATTCAATGTTTAGGAGCAGTTGATTAACATGTTCTATGTTCAAATTATACCATGCAAACCATAATTTATGTGATATTTAATATGAGTGATTATTATATGTGTATGTTTAGGCAGATTAATTACTTAATTAAATCCACATTGATGTTAAATTAAAGAGAATTAGGTCTCAGGTTTCACAAATGTCAGTGACGAAAGACATAGTGCTACAGTGATCCTGAGAATCCAAGAGAACTTAATACATTTTTCTTGTTATGTGGATAAAATTAATTTTGGATTAGAAAAGAGATGGTTCGATTTTTGGACAATGACAATTTAACTTTGGCATTCGACCATACTCTTAGGTAGGAGTTGTATTTAAAATGTCTGTCTGACTTTCAAAGTAAAATAAATTTGTTTTTATCTTAGTTGTGATCTGATGATGGTGTGATGTTCCTTTTTCTTTCCTTGTCTTGAGTAAGGCTTATCCGGAAAGGAAGTGGTTTGCTAGGAATTCAGTTGATGGCGCCCATTTATATTTGCATTATTTCTATTAAACTTAAGCCCGTAACGACCCTAGAGATACTTTGTCTCGTGATACCCACTGCTTTTTCGATAACTCAGCTGAATTTCCGACACATTCCTTATTTGACTAGAGGTTCATTTAACTCCGCTCTGTCCTGGAACTCCAGGGATGTGATGTTATAGCAGATGGGTCATCGCATACCCAGGACGAACGGGTACAGTACCAAATATCATTCAATTCAGTTTCACCCTGTTTGATTTGATAGGGGGGACAGACACTCAGAGTACACACACTCACAGACACACAGACTCACACACACACACACACACACACACACACAGACAGACACACAATTTTTCGCCCTGTGTTGATCTCATAAGTCTACTTTCATTTTTTGCAAAAATCGAAAGTAGGCTAAAAACGGAAATGACCCTTCTAGACACTCACTGACAACGCACACAAAATGTTTAATCCGTTCAGAATTGCAAATACAGTGAGCACTGCTGAGGTATACCGAGGCTACAGGCTTTATTCGAGTCTCAATGCTTAGGTAGCGATACGTATAACTCTACTGTGGCCATTTCAATGAGTCCTGATCACGAAAAATTGCAAATAATTTTAAAGGAATATTCTGAAATTCATTGTTTGCCATTCAAAATAATAGAACATTATAGTGTTATTTGTTTACATTCGAAAGGTGAGGATGGTGAATCTCTTTTCTGATATCGCAAATTGGCGAGCCTCGTAACTGGCAGTCCATCCCCAACAGCCCTGAATAACAAAACCAGGACAAATTATTTCACAGAGGGAACGCGTATCAAATTGAACAGCATGTTGATCAATGAGCCGCTATTGATTCTCAATGCTTGTGATGGACTTCCTGTGTTACCAATATTGCAAATGGAATGACACCGTTACACTAAATAATTAAAACACCAGTCGAATAAATTTAGTTAACTGTACCATGCATTGATGGAGCGCTATAATTTACGACCTCTCTCACATGCGAGCATATTTTTCAAATTTCCAATTAAGATTGAAGAGGTTGGCACAAGAATAATGTACATCCATATTTGGTCATTTTTAAAGTTAAATTGCTGTAATAATGCGCTTAGTTATCAGACCCAAAGCTGAATGAGACGAATTAACACTGTTCATCAGGTGCATTTACTACAAAGAACTTTAAGAACCTTAAAACAACTATTATCATACATCATTATTGTACATTTAAGGGTACTGTGTATTCTTAAGCTCGTAAATTGTGTACATTGTGAGGCACCGTTATACTATGCATTTTATCCATTTATAGTCAGGCCATGGCTATGATTTTTGTAACGTGCGAAAAATAACTTATTCTTAACTGTATGATAATCATATGATGATATTTTTATGTTAGAAAATCTGAAAAACTAATGTAAATCATAACAAAAGAACATTTAAGAAGAAGTGACATTGGTTTATTCAAGAGCACTTATCTCAGTTGTTTTTCAACAAAATACTCTGAGTGTTTTCACCCACTGAGAATAGTTAATCTCAGAATGATAACCTATAATAATTTTGATCAGATATTAGCAAGCCGAGGAAAATCAATAACTTGGTTGGGATATTTCTTCGTGGATTTTATTCTTATATTAATTAACTAAATGGGTTATCATTCTGAAGTTAGCTATTCTTAGTTTGTGGAAAAACTTAGAGAGTATTTGATTGAAAAACAACTGAGATTGGCTATGTAAAAGCAAAGCCAACTCCTTACAGGCCATGGAGGCCCCGGAGTAGTGGAAGGTAGAGGCTTCCACTTTTTGTGACATCGGCACTGGATGGGATGGAGTTGTCAGCTCCATGCCCGGCCGTCTTTGCTCCCAGGAATTACCCTAGTATTCATTTCTGGTGTAGGCTGAGTGAACCCCAGGGCTATTTGCGTTTCCGAAAGTGGTAGTTTTGTTTCTAAAATCCACTACCTGGGTGGGGATTGAACCCACTCCCTTTCAGTTAGAAACTCAGTGCCTCTACCGACTGCGCCACGCAGATACGCTATGTGTTCCTGAACAAAGCAATAGAACTATTTTCTGAATATTCTTTTGTTAAAATTTTTATTTATTTCTTTTTGTTTCCTAGCCTCAAAATATCATCATATGGTTATCATCCACTTCAGAAAAGGTTACTTTTTGTATGTTACAAGAATCTTAGCCATTACCTTGCCACGAAATAATAAAATGCTTACAAATAATGATGCCTGGTAATGTATACAATTCGCATGCTCAGGAGTACACAGCTTAACCCACCATAATTTTGTTGTAATTCATCAGAATGGAGTATATTCATATCTGCTAGTAATTAATATAATTGTCAATCAAAGTAAACAACACATCTTAACCTTCTGTAGAGTATAACTATGAAATTTTCTTCAATCCTTCTTCTTTCTTCGATTCAACCAACTAGGGACCACGTCAGTTCAACTGTCTCTTATTCCGAGCTCTAACTACCACCCAGTGTTCCCGCATTCGTCTCGGTGTTGTTCTTTTCTCTCTTGATTAAAGCCCACTAAGGAGCGCGTATGCCTAGTTCTTCTTCATAGCTCTCTTTCGTTCCCAATATCTCTTGAGCCAGGCAAAATGTATCATTTCTCTCCTGTTAGAAGGGTTGCCTTCACTTAGGCACATTACGTGGTGGGGACCAATAGTTAACCATATTACCAAATTTGGAGAGATGTTCGATATCAAGGTCATAAATACCAATGTAATCTAATTCTTTCGGACTGAATTGAGCCACAGGATCCTATATTTTATGTTTATTAAATTTAATTTGTAATTATTAGAGTAATAAATAAATGTTTGTTTTTAGCCTATTTTCATTTATGAAAATAGGCTTATGAGATCACCATTTGTCCGTGTGTGCGTGTGTGTGTATGTGTGATGGTGTCTGTCCCCACCCCCTCCCTAAAAACTTCTAAACGTCTGGAGCGATTTCAATGAAACACTGTAAGTTCATAGCACTATTCCGGACGACCCCGACCGTGCCCTTCAAATTTTGTACATCTCACCAATTCAACATGGTGGCTGTGCGAAATATTTCACCAGCATTCAGTATCTGCGAAACTGTTATCGATATCACCCTGGAATATTTATGGTGATAAAGGGAACTACTAGAAGTTCACCTATGTGACTTTTAAAAATATGGTAACTACAAAACCAACATGGCGGCCAAGCGACGTTGCGACTTTTAAATAGACGTTTCTCGCGATTTAACCAACCAAAACTTCATACAGTATATGTTTTTACACATTGTAATGCACCGACATCTAAATTCGATCAATGTTTACATAACCTCAAGATGGCGGCTGTGCGAAATATTTCACCAGCATTCTATATCTCTGAAAATATTAGCGGTACCACCCTGAAATTTTGTACGAAGATAAAGGGCACTACTGGAAGTTCATCTATAAGACTTTCAAAAACTGGTTAACTACAAAACGAATATGGCGGCCAAGCGAAGTTGAACATTTTACATAGACCTTTCTCACGATTATTGATCCAAACGCAATGAAACGTGGTACAGGAAATGTTTATACACAGTGTAATGCACTGGTATCTAATTTTATTCATCTTTTTACATAACCTCAAGATGGCGGCTGTGCGAATTTTAAAATTAAGTTTTTATTTCTTGTATCGTATTCATGCGATCGAAGTAAAAGTGTGAATAATGAACTTACGCAATAATTTTCATTTAATGGTACATGACTCTATGGCCTATACATATAACAATCCAACATGGCGACCATCCGAAATATTTAGATGGATCTCAATATCTACGAATCTATTACAGCAATGAAACTGAATTTTTTAATGTTCATAGGGGCTATGAACTTAAGTTCACCTATAGGACTTTCAATAACCTGGTGATCACCATCCAACATGGCGGCGACGCAAATTAGAAATATTAACATGGTCGTTTCGCGCAATTTAACCATCCGAGTGCAGTGACACCTGGTACAGTAAATCCTTATACAAATGTTAATCCACTGGCACCTAATTTATTTCAATTGTTTCCATAACCACAAGATGGCAGTTGTGTGAAATTTAAAAATCTCCTTTTTACTTCTTGTGTCCTAATCATGCGATTGAAGTTTGAATACTACACATGTACAATAATCTTGATGTAACAGTACATAACTCTAAGGCCTACATATATAAAAATCCAACATGGTGACCATGCGCAATATTTAGTCGGTTCTCAATATCTACGAATCTATTACAGCAATCAAACTGAAATTTTGTATGTTGATAGAGGCAATTAACGTAAGTAGGATATATGAAAATAGGCTGTATAGTTCTTCACGGAACTACTTGTTAATTTTCATTTTTATCATAAATTTTATATGATAATTTTATTTTTATTTTTAATTATGATAGACTATTATATTTCTGAAATTTTTGTTTATTTTTATCCATGACTTTGTATTTATTTTTTATTTGTATATAATTTTGATTTCGATTTTTATGTTGCAATTTTATTTATTAACTAGCAGTATTGCCCGGCTTCACCCAGTGGATTTATTTGATATATATATATATATATATTTGTTGTTGTGGTGGTGTTAGTGGGGGTGACGAACAGTACAGTATAATGGACGTAACATTCAGGTCATTTTCCCGTAATGATAATGACAATAATGAATAGGGAAACGGCTATTTACTAACTACAGTACTGACACATGCAATTTACAAACGAATTGAAAAATATGATTAGAAAGAGGAGTATGTGCACAAAAGACACTGCCTAGGGCCTATATCTCATTGGCTGTTAGAAAAGTAGAGACCAATAGTGTCGTCTTTTGTCACATAGCGCCGTATAAATATAATCAGAGCACGTTGGAAAACTTCACCTATCCCAAGCTCCTGAGGTAGCAATAGTGTCATTTATCGCCACATAGCACTCAAGGATAAGGATCGGAATAAATGAAAGTAAATTTGAAAGCACCAACGCGTATTGCATATTATACCTCAATGTAGTGCACCAACACTATCGCACTTATACAGAGGCATAATATTTTCATGATGATAACTGTTTTAAGGGGCCTAAGAAATCTCTTCGCCCTAATTACTACCTGTGACTTCAATTAATAAGCAGCACAAGATGTAACTATTTTCGCAATTCTGCACCAGAACACTGGTAGGGGCGACGTGATGCAGCCCAAATTGCAAGCCAACAATAGACTACTTAAAATATTCTTACAGTTACACTGCTACGGACATGAATGGTTCTACGGCCTTAAAACGTGGTTTTCAAGTTCATTTTTTCTGTTATTCTAAATGTAGGGAATGGAGAGGGTTGTCCAAAATATCAAGTGGACAGTATTACCAGCAGGGTTTCAAAGGGTAATTACGTAAAAATTGGTGGAATTTGGTGAAACGGTGTAGATTTGTGCTAAAGGGTCCAAATGCAGGGAATGGAGTGGTCTGTCCGACATTTAAAGTGGGCAGTGTTACTCGTCGGGTTCCAAAGGGTATGTATACACATTTGGTTCAGATCGATGAAACGGTGTAGATTTGTGCCGAAGGGCCTAATGCAGGGAATGGAGTGGTCTGTCCGAAATTTAAAGTGGACGGTGTTACTCGTCGGGTTCCAAAGGGTAAGTATACACATTTGGTTCAGATCGATGAAACGGTGTAGATTTGTGCCAAAGGGCCTAATGCAGGGAATGGAGTGGTCTGTCCAAAATTTAAAGTGGACAGTGTTACTCGTCGGGTTCCAAAGGGTAAGTATACACATTTTGTTCAGATCGATTAAACGGTGTAGATTTGTATAAATAACAGACAGACAAACAAACCAACTTTGAGATTTATATAGTAGTTTTTTATTTTTATATTTATTTTATTTTTACTTTTTGAATTTTATATGGCTGTTATTGTTGTTTCATTTAGGGGCTAGGACATCTCGGTCATTTCAGACCTATATACGTGGACGCCTGATAACCTGTGTTATAGTGGTGTCTGTAATCATCTTACGTGTTAATAACTGAGACGAAGGTTGGGAATGAGGCGGCGGTGTCCTTAGGTTAGGAACCATCCCGGCATTTTCCTGGGGTAGAAGTGTGCATGATTTTCATGCATTAATGAAAGCGCACCTAAACCCACCAAAGATAAGGGCTGAACACTTCAAATAAGCGATTCTTGAGAAGCTTGTGATGTATACACTTCAGATCGTCCTACGTGACGCTCTCAAATTATCATACATATTAGTGAGAATTGTGAATAATCTAATGCCCAAAATATGTATCTAAAATGTCAATGTGCCATCAGAAAGCAGTTCAGAATAAGGCAAGAAAGTAAATAGACCTACATATTTATTCTTATATGTTCTTAAATGTAGGCTACGATAAAAAAATATCAGACGTTTGAAGTTTCTAAAGCAAATCAGTTGATTGAAATTTAATGTTTTTCAGTCGGTCAACACGATTGTACCCAACTGTAATGGATGGTTCCCTATCCTGAAAAAAGATTACATAAGATTAATAAATACACTTCGATGACCAGTTTCAATTGTCAAGCGATCATCATCAGATCCATTACATTTAGGTTATTAAATCTATGTCTAAATGTATGGGTGTTAGTATTTACAATATTTACATTTATTTAGTTATTTATTATTTACTAATCCCATGTTTTGTTTAGGAGTTGGGACCCACCCATTACAATTTGGTACAATCATGTTGACCGGCTGGAAAACATTACATTTCTATTACTAGGGCAACACTTAAAAATGGATTCTAACACCATAATGTTCACGGCTAGTCAGGCAAATCAGTTGACTAAACTTTCCCGTAAAAAGTAGAGAGACGTGTGCCTGAAAAATTTCAACGCACAATACTTCTAACCTTGGCTACTGTTTTGACTACTGTTTGTGGTTATCATCAGACAGTGCTAAGTCTGTAAACTCCATAAGAAAAGTTCGTGCTTTTTGTGTTTCCCTTTCAAATAACACTTAGATTTTGTTGTGTTTTTGTTGAAAACATGCAATTGTTTGCGATCCTCCACTGTATTTCGGTGTATTTCTATTTAATAAGAAATGCCATTCAGTTTCCCCGGAGAGAACCCTGCTACAAGACATAAAGTTGTCTTTTTCCTTACGAGTTCTACGGTCAATAATATTCGTGAAAATTCTTGATTTTATTTTGTGTTCATTTTAGAAGCAATGTGCCAATACATCCCGTATATCTTAACAATTTGTAAACGTTGATAAATTTACTTCTTTCGTTAAAATAAAATAAAACAAAAATATCCTGTGCGTATGTCGATTCCTAGTTCCTAGGAAACAGTATGTGGGTATTGTGCTAGCGACAGAGGGACGAGGCTAAATTAATTACCTCCGTTACGTATTTAGCGCTTGCCGCGGTAAGAAGAGGGTGCCACTAATTGTGATTGGGTTATCTCTCCCACTATTAGACTAATTGTTCCCCCTCTTATGCTACGTCACATCGCCAGTAGGCCTACCAGTTGACTATTTACCACACGAGCTTATTAAGTCTAGGTCTAGAGTTCTTCATTATGCATGGCAGCTAGTTTAAACTTCGAAACCAAAAAACTTCTCTTTGTATTTCGATATCTTACAATGCTTGTATATTATAATGGTACAAGAATATAGGCTACTTACACTGTTAGGTAAACACTGTCTTGATCAATTATATTCATTCTGTCGCTCTGGGGCTATTAGTCTGAGATGTAATCCTAATGAACCGACTGCTTAATCCATTATTAAAGTTTGAAAGGCAGTGAAGGAATGAGTCAACAATGTCATATCGCTTCTATAGATAAAATATTTTTGGTAGGAGGCCATGTCCAAACAATCGCTACTCCATGACTTCCTGAGTCAAAGAAGAAACAATCAAGCAAGTTTGAAGTTGCAAGTGACCGTTAATCTCGTGAACATGAGGCTCAAGACCTTCATTTTACGTGGAATCCAAACCACGTTACATGACATTTCATTTTTAAAATATTGCACGCTTTAACCAGGAATCAATCCCGGTCTACCTTGGTGAGGGGAGTGTAGCCTGACCACTCCACAATCGCGTCCCCAAAGCCAAAGTCTACCTCATGATATAGTGCCTAGCATTCTTGGCCCTCACCCTGGCACGTTCGATGCCCGGCTCTGCCAAGAAATGTAATTCTGTTATGATCGCTGGAACAGGGTGGACTCAGCCTTTTGAGGCAAAACTGCGAATAGGTGGGTTTCATTCCCACCTCAGCTATCCTGGAAGTTTTCCAATTCTACTTCTCAGGATTGGGAAGGAAGCGACAGTGGCCTTACCGTCATTTACCTGGAGTGAAAGTGGGAAATGAACCCACCTCTTCTCAGTTTTGCCTTCCGAAGCTGAGTGTCTCCCGTTCGAGCCATCAGATCAGAATTAAATTTCCCTTAAAATGCTTTATAATTTTCTTCATCGATAGTATTAGAGGAGAATGGCGTGTGGAGAAGAAATCTTTATAAGTACCACCTTCGACATTTTTATGGTGATCGCGCACACTACAACGAGTGGGAACTAAGTTCACATGCACTTGTTGCAATGGTAACTAGTTGTTGGAAATTTGTCGGCGAAAAACTGCCCATGCTAAACCCAGAGAGCCACTGGCCCCCACCTCCCTTACGTTCCTGTTTCCTCAGTGGCTGTCCTAACTCCTGTGCTGAAGTTAGAATTGTGTTTCGCCTACCAGGCCAATCCTTGGTATCTTGTTCGTGTGTGCCCTGCCTAAAAACATTGGAGTACTGTCTGAGGTGTTCTCAATTTGGGTTTGAATGTATTCCGTTGGAATTTCACTTTGACTTAACACAAGTCAGGCTCAACCACTTTCTTACGTAATCAACACTTTGAATATCACACATGTTCTGTTTGGTGACACGGTCCAGCTGAAATTCTTCTATTAATGGATTTGCTGAATTCCATGTTTTATTCTTTTGTGTAGGTGAAATATGCAGACATGAGGTGAAGTTTAAAGGATTTACAATACTCTATGAGGTATTCACCTTTCTTATTTGTTCTTCAATGTGCTGGGTGGTGCCCTACGATCGATCTATACTTTCTTTCTCTACCAATCTGTGCGTTGAAGTCACCTAGTAAACGTTTCAAATGATGTTTTGGGATGTTTATGATTGGAGCTCACAGCAGTCATCAATTATATGAGGATTTATCTTCTTGTCACTGTTTGTGGGTGCGTGATCATTAATCAAAGAGTACCCTTTATTAGGCTACTTGATTTAGCTGTGAGCATTGAGAATCATTTTAAGGGTGATGTAAAGTTGAGTACTGATTTTGCTATTGTTATTTTATCAAGGAAACTGTTCCGAATTGTGGAAAATTGTCTGCAATTTGTATGGCTGGTTTACCCTTGTATATTCTCAAGTTTTCTGAAACCAAATATATCACGTCATGGAAGCGTGTTTCCTGTATCGCTGCGATTTGAATATTAAGAGGAGCTCCGATCCTTCTCTGCAAGTTGCACCCAATCCCCCAGAATCTGATGATGGGGAGAGCCCGGACGCTGTGCGCCCGGGACCTGGGGTAGTTGCTGTGATGGTAAATGATCCGTCATGCCAGGTTTATGCAAGTTGAATGCAAGTGGTTGAGTGATCACTTATTGTTAACACATGATTAGAACTCGATTGTTGATATCTAAAGTGATTAACTCAAATCTAGTCAATGAACCCTCATCCTTTTTCGGGTTTGGGACCGACAGCTGCAACCACTGAGGTACTCAACCACCCAGTAGTTACATCGGATAAGCTATTTGTTATTGCAAGCATCACCACAACTGGGTGGCTAGTTGGATGTTCATAATATTAAATTACGATAATCATTCACGTACAGCAATTTTCATACACATTTTATTAGTAAAGGTTAATGAAAAGTTGTCAGTTATTTTGTTAAATAATTGGCTTTGATGTGGACGCTTATTAAGTCCAAATTGAAATAATGTTATCTCTTTTATATTTCATTTCATTCCAATTCTATTCGTCAAAACTGAACCCAAATATAGAGCAATATATCAGTTGTTAGAGATTTGCGGCATCGTTGTCATGTTGCTCCGTGTGTTTGGATGTGTAGTGATAACTTATGTCATTGTCGTGGCTATAGTAGTGTTTGTGTGTGACCGTTATTGAGGTAAGGCAATGTTGTCGCCCGTTGTGCCTAGTTGGCATTTAAATAGAATGTAAATAGAATTACTGCTACGTTAAAGATCCCTTTCGGGACACAATGTTGGCACCCCGGCGTCTCTAAAAGCCGCATTAGTTAAAAGGAACGCAGGCATAAAACCAGTAACTTTATTAGTATTATTAGCTGACATTAATGAGCTACTCAAAACTATATTCTGTGGCCTAATGGTGTGGCATGTTTGGAACTTCTTCCATGGAGAGATTCTGGGAGATCGAGTTTATATTCCGGTAGTGATTTTTAGGCAAGATCAAATTTTAAGAAAATGAGACCTTTATTGTGTGATGATGCCTTAAATTTAAAACTAAGACAGCGTAATGTAAAATGTTTTGTTTGGTCCATTTTGCTTTATGGAGTGGAAGCCTGGACTATGAAATCGTCCATTATTAAGAGGCTCGAATCTCTGGAAATGTCGTTTCATAGAAGGATGCTGAAAGTCTCTTAGATTGATCATGTATCTAATGGCAGAGGGAAAATTCTCAACGAGAGCTACTGACCACCATCTAATGCAAGAAAATTGCATACCTGGGTCATGTGTTACGTGGTGAAAAATATACAATACTACATCTCATTTTAAAAGGCAAAATTGATGGGCAACGAAGAGCGGGAAGGAAAAGGACGTCTTGTCATCGGAAACTTCAAGATTGGACTGGAACAAGATCTATTGAACAGCTCTACCGCTCTGCTGAAGGTAGACAAACACTATCCACATTGATCGCCAACGTCCGGGAGACTGGGCAGGGCACATAGAAGAAGAAGAAGAAGAGAAGAAGAAGAAGGAGAAGAGGAAGAATAAGAATAAGAATAAGAAGTGATTTGTAAGATACTGTGGCACTGATATGATCTCGCAAAAAACTTCAGTCATACTAATCTTGGTTTCATTTGAGACAGCCATTTTGAAGTTGATAGGACGCACACATGCAGACAGACAAAAAGATAGGCACATTGTGCCCAACTCTAGGAATGGGTATTCCAAGATTCAGACACCTAGATATCAAGGGAAAGGCTACAGCCGCTTTTGAAAGTTGAGATATTTGAATATCGCGCTACATTGCTTCTCGAAGCAATTGGAAAGAATATACCGCTAAGAGCATGTCAAGTGACGTAGCGAGTAATAGCAGAGGTCGAGGCTATTTATTGATTAAATAGTTAGCCATGGAGTAAAGACTTGAGACTTGGATCAGATTACTGGCACGGCCAAATGAAAGAGAATGCACTTAGTATCAAGTAAATCGGACCAGGGATACCAGAGATATGAGGATTTCCAGATTTCAGCGTGAGACGCGTGACCCTGACAGTTTTGAATAAAAGCCGGCTGGCTCAGGCATCAATAGCTCACTTCGACACAAGCACTTGCCTAGCAAGGTGCCACTACGCTGAGCCAAGGCACATGGTTGCCGGATCTACGCAGAAGTTATTTTCAAAGTTGTGATAGTCACAAAAGTGCTGCGCTAACGAGTGGAACTTAGTAAGTTTCCGGCAGGGAGGATCACTAAGGTGATAGTTATTTTCGACGGACACTGGTGAAATATTTTTATTTTCACATGGACATATGCTAGACTTTGTCTAGAATTAGTACTTTGTCACAGTCCAGTAATAACCTAATACTTGGATAATTAAGTCCATTTTAGTCAGTTTTCATAATTGTAACTTAATAACCACTTCGATCTATCAGTACACTGAAGACCAGTCTATCACGGTGGTGTTCATTAGCCAACGCAGGGAAACTACATGTTGCTTCGCGCATGGTAGATGGTGTGAAGCCATGCCCAGGGAACGATCTTCAGAACAGCCGTTGATTGGTTAGACTGTCAGTGTTTTCTTGTACTGAAAAGATTACCGTGAGTTATGTTACAACTGACATATCTAAGAATAGATCACTTAGATCTGACCCCATTTAAGCAAACTGTTATGGCTTTAGCAGAAGCCAATATTAAAATGGATCAACAGTTACTTCAAACGTCAAGAGATATTACCACTATGTCTTGTTAGACGGATTGTGGGTATATAATGGCGGCCGATACAAGGATTATACGTGCTTGTCCAATAGGGCATGTCTATGGATAAATCTGGTACAAACCAGGTTCACTACGCTTCAAGACCATCAAGAAATGTAAGCCACATTTGAATTATATTATGCCTAGCTAATTGGAACAAACTATTTTTCGGCAGATGACCAACACATTTATTTTTCTTCGTATTTAAATCTTGCAATGATTTACGCAAGACATATTAGAGTTATTCTGAGTATTTTCAGCACTCAGAACAGTTTAGGATCGATGACCGAGCATATCGAGCATTTATTTGAATATTTCATATTTTTGGGAAATCACGGTAATCAGCCGATGTAACTGTAAAAGTTAATAATTATTTTTGTTGAGGAATGGATATTTTTTCCATATTCGAAGGTTCGAACATGTGGATTCTCACATAATGAGATGATAATTAAATATATTTAAAATAATATGACTAATAATAATAATAATCCACTGATAATAATAATAATAATTTTCATAATTTTTCTAAATAATTTTTGGATCTTATATTTTCTAATAATCATATGTATTGAGAGAGAGCCTATGAAGTAGTTTAATCATTTCTAGTTTGGAACAGGAGATTTTCCGAAGGAGAGTGGTTAGCGCAAGCCCGCATTCAACCAACATTTCAGTTCTGGTTGAACAGTTGATATTTGCAATGAGCAAAGTATATTTTTCAGATAACACGGAGAGGCATGAAACGGGAAGCAATTGATAATTGTATCAAATAGGATATTTTTGTATTTATATAAAATCATGACGTAAATACACACTCGAAAGTGAAATAAAGATTTTCATAAGTATGGTAAATTCACGGGTTGAACTGAATGGTAAAATAAAATAAACTTGTAAGTTTATTAATCTTCCAGTGTTGATAACAAGCAGAGGCTTGATTTATTGTATAAATTTTGGGAAGAAAATTCATGTGTGGAGTAGTTGAAATGCCATTCCCAGGTGCGCATGTTTAAGTCGCAGGAATGAGGAGATTTTTTCGAGCATCAATCAAATAGCAGGTTCGATGGCTCAGGTTTATAGTAGGAGTATTGGAACTACACATTTCGTCGTATGAATGACCCGAAGGTTATTTCTTAGAAACCATCAGTTCTTATTTCAACCTTGTTTACGGATTCCATTTGGACTTTGATTTTGCTAGAACCCGGATTTGTCATGATAGTAGTTTATTCTTCTTCAGAGGAAGACCTTTGCCGTTGTTGTTGGAATATTGTGTTCTTACACAAATGATAGAATGGGCCACTGCCAATTAAAAATAATTCTATAACCACGAATAATTTGAAGTATGTTTTCAATCCTAGTGCCATGAACTAAATGAATTTATTTTGAAGCTACAATTCTTATTTCCGCATTCTGTCGAAGAATTGCAAGTTGTGAAAGTTACTAAAATGGCCATGAATATAAATATTTTTCGTAATAATGATTCCGAGTGGAAAATTAAATAGTTGAATGGTTCAACAATTTATTGATCAAGTTGATGATTCAGAAATCATATATTTTGTTCGGAACTTGAAGTTCATAATCGAGTCACTTCTCGAAATGTTTAATGTCAGAAGAACATTTAATTTTTGTTGTGCTTCGCACAGTTCTTCGATGCTATGCTCAAGGTCAAATACTTTTCAGATGTTATTAATATGTGTAAATAATTTGTGTTGATTCAAAGATAATAATATTTTTTGACAATATATTTTTTAAAACTGGAAAAATAAGTGAAAGTTAAAAATTCTATGAACATTTATTCTACGAGTGTTAATATTATGTAAAAATTCAACCAGTGAACTACAGTATTTCCAGTTGAGACAATTAAATTTGAACTGGATTTAATCATAAATAATGGATATAATTTTGGAACACAGTCTACAGGACTGATAATCAGACTTGTGTTTCCAAAAATAATTGTCAAATGTGTTTGGAAAATTTCTGTACATTGTGTAAATAGGATGTGGGTCGCCACATATGAATGATGCTGCTTTGAGCATTTTAGCAGTCAATTTTAAATTCAAAATAAAATGAGATAATTTTACATGATGTGTTATGCCCAGTTGAATCTCCTTCTATCCTTATTGTTGCATTGAGCCAAAAATCAGTAAAGCATTTTTTTCATTTGATGTCGTTTTTGCGATTAGCTTTAACCCATCTGGCGCTCCGGGATATTTTGACTCTCGTGCTGACTGATTATTGGTAAAATGCATATGTGGTCGTGCGGACTCCGGTCTAAACGGGCACAACATGACCCCATCTTTCGTTTAAGGTACATTTTTTAAATCGAGTTTACCCTCCAGGGTGATGGCTCCCACGGACTCAGCGAGGGAACTCACCCCTACCGCCATTTTTCAGGCAGTGTCCTAGAGCTGGGAACATCTAATCGGAGTGGATACAACTGGTGAGATGGGATTAGTACCTCACCCAGGTGGCCTCACCTGCAAAGCGAACAGGGGCCTTATGAGGGAAGGGAGTGGAAGGTTAGGTTGGATAGGCAAGGAAGAGGAAAGGAGGTGGCCGTGGCCTTACATGAGGCACCATCCCGGCATTTGCCCGAAGACGAAGTGAGAAACCACGGAAAACCACTTCGAGGATGGCTGAGGTGGGAATCGAACCCCCTCTACTCATTTGGACCACTCGAGGCTGAGTAGACCCCGTTCCAGTCCTCATACAACTTTTCAAATTTCGTGGCAGAGCCGGGAATCGAACCCAGGACCTCCGGGGCGGCAGCTAACCATGCTGACCGCTACGTTACGGAGGCGACAATTTAAGGAACAATTAATAAATAAAATTAAAAATACTGGACTTCCCATTACTATACATGATATTTAACTTCTCTTGAAAGAGTAATTTTAATCAGAACTAATACATTCCCTCTTCTATTAATTCAGAAAATAAAAATAGTAATATTTTACCTTTAAAAGTGCTTTTACATTAGCATGTTATCGAACATCGTAAGTTAACACTGTTATTGGTGCCCTAATGACTCGCTATGAATATGTGCATAGTATTTCCATTATTAAGGTGTAATTTGACATGTAATGTGCTTTCCCTGGGCATTATGCAACATCCTTTTAGTGATGTGTACTAGATTGATACACAGGGGGAGCTCAAAACGGTGAGGCCGTCTTTTTTAGATTATTGGGGCTATATTACTTTTATTACGAGTATTATCAAACGCAAAATGAGGGTCTTCAGCTCTTAGGCCGTGTTGTATATATATTATATATAACCCTTAAGATGATAACCACAGAGTTAGTGTAACATGTCTGTCATGACCAGGGCACGGTCCCGAGAACTACGGAGGTCCAGCCCGATACCCTATCCAACATTATAACCCTTCTTGTTCACATCATTTGGTATTCTTGCAAACATGAATCTAGGGAATGTGTTCAGTAGAAACCCGTTCAAAAAATTCTACGTGAATGTTGTTGCTTAAGGTTGGAAATATGCATGTGCAAGTGTAGTTGCAGTGTGGTTGGATACTTGCGCTTTGCTTTATTTCTAGACACGTGGCATTATATCAAGATGGCTGGTGCGATTCAGAATTCGTCATAGCAAGACCAACGAGCAATAACCCAGTTTTTCACAGCATATATTTGCAAGCTTGTAGGAATTCATCGAAGAATGTTGTGAATCTATATTTCCCGAAACCATGACAGAGAATACAATTAAGGGGCAGATGACCTCATAGTTCCGCCCCTTAAAACAACAATAACTACTAACTACTACTAAAATACAATTAAATCGAAATTAGTCTTACAGTATAACATGTGATGCTATAGGAGTGTGCGTGTCACTATGTTTAGGACTACGACTGGGGTAGGTGCCACGGCACTACTTTAAATTGTGTACCTTGAGTGAGAAAACCTCGGGGGAAACACACTCAGGATGGCTGCTGTCAGGTCCGGAAATCAAACCTCAGAACACAGTGCGCTTATCTATCCAATCCAACCGTTAGCTACGTAAGAGTTTCCTAAATTATTTGCTATCGTGCAATCAAGGGTTGATACAAAAATAACGCCAAAATATAATCGCTGCTTTCAAAGTCTCATTTTTTAAGAATTACGGGATCATTTCGGAGTGGGTTGCAGCCCCTCGGATACGCCAGTGACGCTAGCCACTTAGCCTCAGTCATCCTAAAAGTGGTTTCCCACACCTAGTTAAGACAAATGCCGGGATGGTTCCTAAATTAAGGCCACGGCCGCCTCCTTCCCAATCCTAGGCTTAATTACATAATAATAATAATAATAATAATAATAATAATAATAATAATAATAATAATAATAATAATTAATAATAATAATAATAATAATAATAATAACCCCTGGCAGGGTTTTCAAGAAAAACCGAAGTTGACGACGGGAAAGATGTGGACGGAAGAAAGAAAAGAGCAACACCGGCAACGTATGAAGGAACACTGGGCAAAGATCAAAGCCCAGAGAAGCCAGTTGAAATAACGTGGTCCTTAGTTGGCCGATACGATAAAAGAAGAATAACCCCTGGCACTACAGCCCGTGAAGGGCCTAGGCCTACCAAGCGACCGCTGCCCAGCCATTTGGCCTGCAGATATTGGGGTGACGCGTGATCAGCGCATCGGGTCCCTCGGCCGTTAATCTTGGTTTTCGTGATCGGGGCGCTGTCTCACTGCCAGTCAGTTACTCAATTGTCCTCACGAGGCTGAGTGCACCCCGTTCCAGTCCTCATGGAGCCGGGAATCAAACCGGGGCCTCCGGGTGAGAGGCAGGCGCGCTACCCCAACACCACTCTCAATTACAAATACACACACTAATATGGGCAACACAATAACATTACATACATACACACACGGTGCTACATAACCACGATGTTGCAAGCTCATAAATGGATCTACAACAATAATGTATAACATATTTTTTGAAACTAGTTGAAGCTTTCTTTCATTGAGGTTTCATAAGTGAAACGCTGTTATTGATATCAACTCCGTTTCTAGCGGTCTCTATTCTCCTTTCTTAGTGGCATATTGCGATTCAAGCGTCCTTCTCAGTTGCTAGCATCAAGTGACGGGTGTGAGCCACAGCGTGATGCATGGTAGCGACGGTATAATGGAGACTCGTATAAATCGCTCCGTACTTTACAACAGCTTTGTTAAGACGTCCTTATCCCAGAGGCCCAGTCAACACAGCTCGGTAACCTATTGATACAGAACAATGCACAACGGGGTGCTGTACTTCAGGAGACAAACTGTAACTCAGTTTCCACGATAGAACAAAAAACAGAGAAGTTAATAATAATAATAGTAATAATAATAACAATTCAAATACCTGGGTGAATGGATGGAGCCCAACATTCGTGAAAAAGAAGCTTTCCTGTCACGGATTAACAAAATGGCTTACCATTTAACCAAAGACATTTACAAAACACGATCAATCTCTTTCAATAGCAAACTGAGGAACTACGTTACCTTTATCCGCCCGGAGGCGTTATATGCATCGGAATTCCTGGCAATGAATAAGAAAGGCCTGGCAGAACAACTGGTAGCCAAAGAGAGGATGATTTTGAGGAAGATCTTGGGCCCGGTCAAGGAACGAGGAGAGTATAGAAGACGACACAACGATGAACTTTATGAACATGTGGAGAAAATAACAGACACCGTACGCAAAGGAAGACTCTCCTTTTATGTTCATTTAACACGAATGAGTTCCGGAAGATTGTCCAATCGAATGTGTGCCTACTTTGTGGGAAAGAAAACCAAAGGGATCTGGTTTACAGAGGTGGAAAATTACCTGGGGATATCACATGAGGACATCTTGGAACGTGACTCTTTGAAGAAAAAACTTGGGGAAATACACAGTTTACAGCCAAAACCCACATTGAAAACCAGCAATAAGGAAACCGAACAATGAAAGAAGCTCACCTAAGAAGAATGCGCGAACATTGGGCCAATGTCAAAGATCGAGGGAGTAGGTAGTTGAAATAATGTGGTCCATAGAAGACCGAAATGATTATAAAGGAAATACTAATAATAATGTTATGGATACCCTTCCTGGCCGAGGGATGTAAGGAATCGTATGGCGATATGTTGCATTAAGATGGCCAACATTGAGGTTATCGGATCCTAATTATGAGATTGATTATGTTGTTGTTGTTGTTGTTGTTGTTGTTGTAAATTCGTTTAACTGTAGAGGTTTGACACATCTTGATCAACCACCCTGTGTACTTTGGTTGACTGGTTCCCCAGTTTAGGGGGTGCGACAACGCGGTCATGTAGCTCCTTGTACTTTGGGTGTGTGTAGAATCTGTCTGATAACCAGTGTTAATTTGTAATGGCTGTATTAGGGTGTGTTAACTATAATTCAGGTAAGGACTGCAGACGACCAATTTCAAGTAGTTCCTACTTTTGCTACCAAATGCTACCGTCAACGACACCCACCTCTGAACTTGGCTACTAGATGCCATCGCAACCGGCACCTGGTGACGAACATTGGAACTTAATAGAGCATTAATCAAATCTAACTTACAAATTTAGCTTCACACAATTGTAGTTAGTGGAATGTTCTTTTATGGCATGGACCTATAACATGGACCCGCCGGCTTTACTTCCCCTCCGAAGGAAGACATACTGAGGGATTTTTAACGCTCTTAAAAATCCGACGACTTCGGCCGGGTATGAACCCGCTATCTTGGGGATAGAAGCTCAGCATGCTACCAACTACGCCACCGAAGCTACCAAAATTATGGGAATGATTATGTTGTTGTTGTTGTTGTTGTCGTTGTAGTTGTTGCTATTATTTCCTTTTACTGTAGAGGCTTGGAACATCTTGATCAACTGCCCTGAGTACTTTCGTATGTGTTCTATTTGTGTGATAACCTGTGTGTCTGTGGTGACTATATTAATGTGTGGAACTGTGATTATTAGGTTTGGGAAAGGGGAGGTACCCCGAGACTTGAAATAAGGTATTACCCCTGTATTTAGCTGGAGGAAGTGTAAAAAAAACATGGATGATCCCTCTCTGTCAGCGACGGGTTTGGATCCTTTGATCTCCGGACTTGCTTCAACTCCCCGCGGTGGTCGTAGAGACCGATATGGGGTGAGTGTTTCGGTCAATAATTAGGATTACTACTACTAAAACAACTCCCTTATTCCTGGTCAATTACTTAATTAACACAAGACATAATTTTAAAACAAGTAGTTCAGTGAAGAACTAAATAGCCTATTTTCACATATCCTACTGGTGTTACTTAAGGCACGAGAAATGAAAACGAGATTTTTAAAAACTGCACAGCCACCATTTTTAACTTCTCATAAAATTCCATTAAATTGGACATCAGTATGTTGAGGCATGTAGGAAGATATTCCGTGCCAAGTTACACAGCACTCGGATGAATAGCCGCGAGAAAAATATATTTAAATGTTTAAATTTCGCATCACCGCCATGTTGGTTTTGTGCTCATCAGGTTATTGAATGATCCATAGGTGAACTTATGTTAATACTCTCGATCAACATACAAAATGTCAGTTTGATTGCTGTAATGGATTCGTAGATATTGAGAACTGTCTAAATAATTCGGAAGGTCGCCATGTTGGATTGTTATATGCGTAGGGCATAGCGTTATGTACGATTGAATGAAGTTTATTACTTAGGTTTATTCTTCAAAAGTTCACTTCGATCACATGATTAGGACACAAGAAATTAAACTCAATTTTAAAATTTCACACAGTCGCCATATTGAGTCTATGTAAACAATTGAACTAAATTAAATGTCAGTACATTACAATGTGTATATACATTTGCTGTACCAAGTTTCACTGCGATCGGATGGTTAAATCGCGAGCAAAATCTACTTAAATGTTTCAACTTCGCTTGGCCGCCATGTTCGTTTTGTACTTAACATGTTTATGAAAGTCATGTAGGTGAACGTTTAGTAGTGCCCTTTAACACCATAAAAAATAGCATGGTGATATATGTTACTGTTGCGGAGATATAATATGTCAGGGAAATATTTCGCGCGGCTGCCATGTTGGATTGGTGAAACGTATTAAAATTTGAAAGGCATGGTTGAGGTGGAACGTGGTAGTAGTATGCCATTATCGAGTTTCATTGAAATCGCTTCGGCCGTTTAGATTGTATTAGTGGGGACACACGCTCACAGGCACACACACGGACAAACGGTAATCACACAAGCTTATTTTTTATTTTATTTTCATAAATAAATATATGCTAAAAATTAAGTATGAGGGATTTAGAAGGAAGTAGAGTCATGAAAGTTATAAAGTAAAATGAACCATTAGTTCCGTGAAGAACTAAATAGCCTATTTTCATATTTTCTACTGGTCTATTCCGTCAAACCTCCCCCCGCCTATTGAAAGAATTTTGCATGTGATGTACTAAATAGCTTTCAGTACACGACTTATATCTCTACCAACAGCATTTCATGGACAATAATGTGATATCATAATCCTATATTGCTTGATGAATAGGCTAAAAGGGAGAGAGTCCACCCCAATCCTCCTAAGTGTGGGAACCATTTGTTTCACCCCACGTGTACTATGCTTGGTGGACTATAAATTATCAAGCCTTTTAGTCACCTTACGAGAGACCGATAGCACCGTAGGTGCATTTAATCCCCCAGCCACAAAGCGAAGAATGAAAAAAAAGGAGAGATCTGACCCTCCGAAAGAGGAGAATAGCAATACGGAAAGGACAAATATGGGTTCGGAAGAGTACTGGAGTAGACAAAGGGAGACCGACTGGCACAAGTGAATGGAATAAATAACGAGTTAGAGCCCCAGGGTTACGAACCCACGTCCCATTGGTAGTGAACCCCTAGAGAGTAGCCATTACTCCATCCCTCGTCCTGTATACCGTCACCCAGAAACATCAGAGTGCACGATCAGCACGCTCTTGAGGAAGGGATGTTCCTTAACCATTTACTATCATTACATAAAATTATCGATATCATGTTTAGGTCAGACAGTTGTTGTTAGACATCGTGTATAGAATTTGGGGGGAAAAATAACGTGACCATTAATCTCGCGATCAGGAGTCACAGAACCTTCTTTTACGGGACATTTTAAAGTTTAAACACTGGATGTGATATTTCACTTTCAAAATCTTACATGCATTAGCCGGGAATCGACCCCAGTCCACCTCGGTTGTATACTTTGTCTGATAAAATTTGTATTATTGTAGTGTATGTTTATTTGTATTTAAGGCTAGGATTGGGAAGAGGGCAGCCATGGGCAAAACTTGGGTTCCATCCCGGCATTTGTCTGGAGTAAAAGTAGAAAACCACAGAAAACCACTTCTAGGATGGCTGAAGTAGGAATCAAACCCACCTCTTCTCAGTTTCACCTAACGAGGCTGAATGTAACCCATTCCATCCATCAGACCGTATTTAATGTTGTTGGTAAAGCCAGAAATCGAACCCAAGGCTTATGGCGAGACTGGAATGCTTATACGTGCCCCAATACCAGGGAAGGCAGTGTTTACCACCCCTTCAATGTTCTCATTCACTAGCCAAAAACCAAGTTGACTGCGGGATATCCGATTCGGTGGAAGGAAGAAAGGAAGGAAGGAAGGTTATAGTTTTACGTGACCATTAGCCCGGAATCAAAACCCACAGGACTTCATTTTGACGTTAAATCAAATCTCCAGACGTGATGGTTCACCTCGAATATCGCACAAGCAATAACCGGTAACGAACCCGGTCCACCTTGGTGATAGGCAAGCAGCTGTAGGTAGATTCACCTGCACGTTAAAAAGACCCTTCAAGGCAAAAAAAAAGCACCCCGGCATCTCTAAACCCAGAGTAGTTAGAAAGGCCCTAACATTATCATTGACTGCGCTGGCCGCACTGCGCCGAGGGGATGACCACCCCGACTCTCCCTCGGGCTCTTCCCGAGACTGCGACGGATGGGGTGTGAATCGTGGCTGAAATAGCCCGTTCCATCACACGCGCCGACCAAATGGCCACATTTAATTTTGTCTTTACTCACCATTTGCATGGATAAATCTCTCTTGTCAGGAAACTTTTCAACAAGTAAGCCTGGCTGTATGATAGTTTACAAGAGTGGACTCCATTTGTTCTCAAAAAGCACAATTAAGCACGTCAGTGTACGAATTTAAGGCACGGTGCGTATTCAAATTACTTCTGGGCAATACGAAGGCCATCCAATAAGTAAGTTCCCTTTAATTTATACAGAATTATTATGTGTGCGCGCGCCAGTAAACACGGCAAGCTAAGCCGGCTGTGACTAGCACAGATCACGGCCGGGCGCACCTGGTTCAGCCAGTGGTTTGGCGCGCACATTCACACTTTCACCAAACATGTTCAATAATGTGTACTTACAGAACTCATAGGCGATGCTGAAAATGTCCTCCCTCTCTTGTAACACACACCTGACATCTTCTGATGAATGAATGTCTGTCAAGTCGTTTATTATTTACGGAGCCTGTTTCCTTGAATCGTTTAGCGAACCTTCTAATAGTACTGGCAATAGGCACAGGCCTTCATGGGAACTTGATTCGAAAGTTTTGTCTCGTTTCAGATCAAGATTTTCTGCTTTTCATATACGAATTATGGATATACACACGTTCGCGCAATGTGAATTGGTGTCTAGGCATGACCACCAATCACAGTAATCACAATACTTGCTAAACGTGCAACAGTAACGTCTGAGCTTTGCAAAAACACGCCCATATGAATGACAAAACACGTGTGAACTAACTACATTTGTCAGCGGAGCGGGTTATTGCACCAGCTGAACCAGGTGCGCGCACCCGCTATCTGCGCCAGTCACAGCCGGCTTAGCATGCCGTGTTTACTGGTGCGCACACACCTAATAACGCTTTATAATCACAGTAACACCATCAAGACATTGACATATTTGCTTTTACATCCGAATTGAGCATCAATGGACTAAGAGTTAACAACCAATCTCATTTCAGTAACTAGTACATCTTGTTCGTTTGCCAGTTTTGACAACCTGCCAGTATGATTTGAGCCCATCAATCAGTGCTTACTTTTTCTCTAAGGATAAAGGTCCTCTCTGTTTTCTGGGTTCTGAATCCACTGTAATACACTGATGGTTTTGCACAGTCCTGAAACTGTCCCTGTCATTTATTTTATCATTTACAATGCCGATCTCTCTCAGATTAAGCGGCTTCCGTGGCGTAGTTGGTAGCATGCTGAGCTTCTATGCCCAAGGTCGCGGGTTCAAACCTGACCGAAGTCGTCGGATTTGTTAAGAGCGTTAAAATCCCTCAGTATGCCTTCCTTCGGAGGGGAAGTAAAGCCGGCGCGGCGGTCCCATGTCATAGATTTATGGCATGTAAAAGAACCTTCCAATTTTACACTTGTGTGAAGCTAAATTATAGGTTAGATTTGACTAACGGTCTTAGGTTCCAACGTTCGCCGCCAGGAGCTGACTGCGGTGGCATGTACAGTAGTAACAACGTTCAGAACAAGTTGTCGTTGACGGTGGCGTTTGGTAGCAAAAGTAGGAACTATTTGAAAATTGAACGTCTGCAGTCCTTACTTGAATTAAAAATAGATAACACACACTAATACAGCCATCACAATTAACACCGGTTATCAGACAGATTCTACACACGCCCAAAGTATACGGGGCTATATGACCACGTTGTCGCAGCCCCTAAACTTAGGAACCAACCAACCATCTCTCTCCGATCTTTCTCACACTTTTAGAACCACTTTAATCTACATGTCTTGGATTTTAGAAATTCCAGATTTTCTTTGTGAGCCGGTCATTGTCCATACAGAAGATGTGCCCATAGAATGTATTCTTCTCTTTTTGAAGTAATTTTATTTACTTTCGTGTGACGCTTTTCTGCATAGTCGCCATTTTTGTCCTAACATGTTTGGTATCATGACACAACTTCGCCTAAACCAGCGTTGTACCAGATCGGGGCGTGCGCTTGTAGCCAGCTGTTCACTTCATCCTAATGCGGCTACCTCCTGGGATTGAAATTGGACCCTCATCCATCGTGAAGATCGTGAAAGACCATCTTCTCTACCGCAAGGTCGGTGCAAGATGAGTGCAACGCTTGATGTCTGTAGACCACAAGCAGCAACGGATGGATTTGTCCAGAAAGTTTCTGGAAATGCACCAGAAAGATGGAGATCTGCCCTTAAAAGGGATTGTTACTGGGAATGATACCGATGATGAAGTCAAATCAGAGTGAGCACAAGACCCGATCTGGTAAAACGTATGTCATGATACTAAAAATGTTTGGATCATAATATTGACAGTGTCGAAAAGTAACATAAGGATTGTAGAATGTAAATAAAACTATTCCAACATATTAATAATTGTGTTCAATATTTTTAAGTAGGGAAACTTAGTTATTACACGTCGGTGTCCGTGTCGGTGCTGCACTTTTTACTGTTGTATGCAAAAGGCTTGGAACATCGTGGACGCCAGTACCGTGAGATAAAACTCAGAAGAGGTGAGCTCGATTCCTACGTCTGACATCCTATGTGATTTTCTGCTGTTTCCCACTTCTATTTCAGGTAAGTGATAGGATAGTTCCTAAATGAAATCACCTTCTTCCAAATCCTAGTCTCAATTCCAAACACGCATACTAGTACAGCCATTGCAATAATGCAGGTTATCAGACAGATTCTACACATTCTCGCCCAAGTAGACGGGGCTGCATGATCACGATATTCCAAATTCCTTAAATGCACCAACACATGTTCATGAAAATTAGGTGTGGGCTTAATGCATTATCATTTTATAATTTCTAATTTGTACATAATAATAGTAATAATAATAATAATAATAATAATAATAACGCAATAATTATAACTTAAGTGATAGTTATTCTTTGATTCATAGTCATAATCATTACTAGACAATGATCTAAGATGTATTATTATTATTGCTTGCCACGGTGGGCGAGTGGTTATCGTGTTGGATTACCAACCCCAAGCTTGCAGGTTCGCTCCTGGCCATGGTAAGTGATTCTTGAAAGGTAAACAAGATGTTCAGTAAATAACATATAGCCTACTTTCTCCTAAATGCATGGGTATTGTTATAACTCTTTGTCCTTTTCAAGGAGTATAATTGAATGTTGGTTGTAGTAGCTTGTTGAAATACAACGTGCTATAGGGATATTAAACATGAATATGAGGTGCCCTTTGCTAGTGCTACCTCTGTAAAAAAAATCATTCAATTCGGTTTCACCGTGTTTGAATTGATCCGGGGAATGGATTTGCACACATACATGGCCGCTATTTGCAAACTATTGGGCTGATGACCTTGTAGTCAGTCATAAGATGCTTTCCACAAAAAGGCATGTTGTTGCAAAATCCGGTAGAGATCAAATTATTAGCATGGTCGAAATTTGATTTAAGCTTTTAACATTTGGGTGGCCGTCATTCCGTTTCCGTCAAGATGGCGGCGATATAAAACATGACATTGAGGTGCCTTTTGCTAGTGCTACCTGTGTACCAAATTTCGTTCAATTCGGTTTCACCGTGTTTGAATTGATAGCAGCAATCGATTTGCACACATACTTGGCCACCATCTGCAAACTATTGGGCTGATGATCTAGCAGTTTGGTCAGAATATGCTTCCCACATAAAGATTTGTTGTTGCAAAATTTGGTAGAGACTAGATTATTAGGTTGGTCGTAATTACATTTTAGCCTTTAACATTTGGGTGGCCGCGATTACGTTTCCGTCAAGATGGCGGTGATATAAAACATGACACTGAGGTGTCCTTTTCTAGTGCTACCTCTGTACCAAATTTCGTTCCATTCGGTTTCACCGTGTTCGAATTAATAGGGGGAATCGATTTTCACACAAAGATGGCCACCATCCGCAAAATATTAGGCTAATGACCTATTAGTTTGGTCAAAGGATGCTCCCTCCATAATGGTATGTTGATGCAAAATTTGGTAGAGATCGGATGATTAGGTTAATCGTAATTTGATTTAAGCTTTGAATATTTGTGTGGCCGCCATTACATTTCCGTCAAGATGGCGGCGATATAAAACATGACACTGAGGTGCCCTTTGCTAGTGCTACCTCTGTACCAAATTTCATTCCATTCGGTTTCACCGTGTTCGAATTAATAGGGGTAATCGATTTTGACACAAATATGGCCGCCATCCGCAAACTATTAGGCTAATGACCTATTAGATTTGTCAAAGGATGCTCCCTTCATAAAGGTATGTTGTTGCAAAATTTGGTGGAGATCGGATGATTAGGTTAGTCGTAATTTGATTTAAGCTTTGCACATTTGGGTGGCCGCCATTACGTTTCAGTCAAGATGGCGGCGATATAAAACATGACATTGGGGTGCCCTTTGCTAGTGCTACCTCTGTACCAAATTTCATTCCATTCGGTTTCACCGTGTTCGAATTAATAGGGGTAATCGATTTTGACACAAAGATGGCCGCCATCCGCAAACTATTAGGCTAATGGCCTATTAGATTTGTCAAACGATGCTCCCTCCATAAAGGTATGTTGTTGCAAAATTTGGTAGAGATCGGATGATTAGGTTAGTCGTAATTTGATTTAAGCTTTGAACATTGGTGTGGCCGCCATTACGTTTCCGTCAAGATGGCGGCGATATAAAACATGACACTGAGGTGTCCTTTGCTAGTGCTACCTTTGTACCAAATTTCGTTCAATTTGCGCTCACCATGTTCGAATTGATAGGGGGCGGGACAGACATTCAGACTGCACACACTCACACACACACAGACTCACACACACACATACACACACACAGACACAGACAGACACACTTTTTTTCGCCCTGTAGTGATCTCATAAGTCTACTTTCATTTTTTGCAAAAATCGAAAGTAGGCTAAAAAATCACGACACGTATGTCATGCGTTGTTGACATGTCAAAGAACCCATTTGAATTCAGTAGGCCGTGTTCATAATGGCAAAATTAATCTCGGGATTTTCCGCCAACACAAAAGTCCCTCCTTTCTTTACTAGAAAGCGCTGTAGTGTCCATGAGCTTAGATATCTAACCTCCTTGACTTTCATAGCACTCCAAGGAACAACAAAATTTGACTTGCCAGCTGCCCTCTGGGTGTCACATAACAAAGCTTGCACCCAGCACCCGAGGCCATACGATATTATTATTATTATTATTAATGTAAAGTCTCAGTTATTTAGTGTAGATTTTTTGAGCTGTAACTGTCTACAGACCGTTATCACCGAAAATGATACGAGAGGTGCTTCAAAGTACCTTGAATTATTGTTCCCGTCCGATTTCCGCAGCCAGAAATGGGCCCCATGAGCCAGACACACTTTGACTCTACCACTGCAGCCAGGAATGTGCCCCATGAGCCAGACACACTTTGACTCTACCACTGCAGCCAGAAATGGGCCCCATGAGCCAGACACACTTTGACTCTACCACCGCAGCCAGAAATGGGCCCCATGAGTCAGACACACTTTGACTCTACCACCGCAGCCAGAAATGGGCCCCATGAGTCAGACACACTTTGACTCTACCACTGCAGCCAGAAATGGGCCCCATGAGTCAGACACACTTTGACTCTACCACTGCAGCCAGAAATGGGCCCCATGAGTCAGACACACTTTGACTCTACCACTGCAGCCAGAAATGGGCCCCATGAGCTAGACACACTTTGACTCTACCACTGCAGCCAGAAATGGGCCCCATGAGTCAGACACACTTTGACTCTACCACTGCAGCCAGAAATGGGCCCCATGAGTCAGACACACTTTGACTCTACCACTGCAGCCAGAAATGGGCTCCATGAGTCAGACACACTTTGACTCTACCACCGCAGCCAGAAATGGGCCCCATGAGCCAGACACACTTTGACTCTACCACTGCAGCCAGAAATGGGCCCCATGAGCCAGACACACTTTGACTCTACCACCGCAGCCAGAAATGGGCCCCATGAGTCAGACACACTTTGACTCTACCACCGCAGCCAGAAATGGGCCCCATGAGTCAGACACACTTTGACTCTACCACTGCAGCCAGAAATGGGCCCCATGAGTCAGACACACTTTGACTCTACCACTGCAGCCAGAAATGGGCCCCATGAGTCAGACACACTTTGACTCTACCACTGCAGCCAGAAATGGGCCCCATGAGCTAGACACACTTTGACTCTACCACTGCAGCCAGAAATGGGCCCCATGAGTCAGACACACTTTGACTCTACCACTGCAGCCAGAAATGGGCCCCATGAGTCAGACACACTTTGACTCTACCACTGCAGCCAGAAATGGGCTCCATGAGTCAGACACACTTTGACTCTACCACCGCAGCCAGAAATGGGCCCCATGAGTCAGACACACTTTGACTCTACCACTGCAGCCAGAAATGGGCCCCATGAGTCAGACACACTTTGACTCTACCACTGCAGCCAGAAATGGGCCCCATGAGTCAGACACACTTTGACTCTACCACTGCAGCCAGAAATGGGCCCCATGAGTCAGACACACTTTGACTCTACCACTGCAGCCAGAAATGGGCCCCATGAGTCAGACACACTTTGACTCTACCACTGCAGCCAGAAATGGGCCCCATGAGTCAGACACACTTTGACTCTACCACTGCAGCCAGAAATGGGCCCCATGAGCCAGACACACTTTGACTCTACCACTGCAGCCAGAAATGGGCCCCATGAGTCAGACCCACTTTGACTCTACCACTGGCCCAAAGAGGTCATCTCCGGATAACGTCATCCATCACTTGGAGAAAACTGCTCTGCCAGAAAGGCACAATGCAGGTATAGTATCTTGCGAAAACAAATTGCTTTATTGCAAGTCAATTACACCTTAATTCACTGACAATAGAACCCATTAACTCTTTTCCTAGAGGCAATCACGGAAACATTCGTTTAAATACACTGGGCAGCATTTGTGAACAGCAAATGGAAAGGACTTCTAATCCTGGCATTTGGTGAAAGACAGCCATGTGGGAATCAGTTTTGCTTTAATAGCATACTAAAATCAAATTTAAAGTATACATTCTCCGCAAATTTTACAATATTGCTATCCTTTCAGAGGAATAATAGAATTGTCCTTTACTTTCATGCCTGTGTTTTCATTTAACTTTTATTGAACAATTTCAATTCTTCCTACGTCCCACAGTCTGAGTGATTTTAATCCCATCTTGACCTGCATTTACAGCTTATTTGCTCTGTTCTTTGTTGTTATTTCGGAGTGATTAAAAAGTCAACTAGTGGTACGATTTTGACTGAAGATTTTCCTTCATTTGCAAATAAATTGTTGACCAGTGTGCAATAGCGGTCTAATTAGCAATCCTATTGAACATTCTATTTCTCCAGAGCTTCAGTCTCTTTGACCCAAAGCGACAGGGTGTGTGTAGTCCACTACACATGGTGTGCCCTGAGTAGCACTAAGCGGTCTACATTTCTACGGATTCTTAGCTGGTGACTTCGGGCAGACCCTCACCTCTTTCCGTTTCTCATCTGCCTTTTCCCACGTCTCTCAATCCCTATTCGTCAAGGAAATTTCCTTTCCATCTCCTTTCTTTTCCTCATTCCTTGTTTTCCCATGTGCAATTGTAATGTGCAAGTTAGCTCTAATGTAGGTACTGAGTAGTAATAGGTGTAGTAGATGTTCTACAGCTTGTAGGCATCTCCAAAATGTATGCCTTGCTCAGTCAAAGATAGCTGGACCATGTATGGCGAATGGACCTCAAGCGAAAACTGAAGTCCTTGCTGTATGGAGAACTGCCGAGGAAAGACCACATCTTCACTGCAAAGATACCGACAGTAGTGGCTACGCTGGCTAAAGCGCAGCTTTAAGTCATGGGGCCAAGCTCTCTGCTGACTCAGTAGACGCGTGGGTTCGAGCCCCACTGTCGGCCGTCCTTGAAATGGTTTTCCGTGGTTTCCCATTTTCAACACCAGGCAAATGCTAGGACGGTACCTTCTGACAGGCCACGGCCGCTTCCTTCCACATCCTTGCCCAGTTTAATTCCTCTTCACCCATTCCATCTCTCATCCCGACGCGCAGGTCGCCCATGGGCGTCGACTAAAAAGATCTGCACTCGGCCTCTCAGGAGATCACGCGACAAAAACTGCAAAGATGTTTGTAAAACTGAATTGTGTCAGGCTGGTGTGACCTTTCCTGGCTGGTAAATTATTACTTATGATCGGGATAATAAATGACGCTGTGGGAAACGGGATAAAACATCGGACATTAAAATAAGTAAATATCTGATGACAAACAGGGCCAGGGCGGCTTCTTCCCACACTCAATGATTTTTCATGAGTCAGAATTGCAGAAGAGTCTGCCACTCTCGGGTTGGATCCTCTAGCCACTCAAGGTGCTGTAGGAATTGAATCAGTGTGCTACACTGTCGTTCTACGAGGGCGGAAGGAAGCCTAATAATAATAAGTATATTAATTTAGCACTGAGCTAGAATTGAGCCATCAAGAAATGTAAAACCATGCCTCAGAATAGACTGGATATTACAATTCATGGTAAATCTCAAAAATAGCCCATACTGAACACCCAAAACCTTATGAATAACTGGAGTGAGTAGATAATGTTACATGGAAACAAACCTCTACCCAGATCATTCCAGTGATCATTGGCCACAGAGGTGATTCTAAGGAAAGCTTTCAGAATATCTTACAAAACGTACATTTCGTCCCTCGACTATGCACAAGCAACAGTCCTCAATACACGCGCCATTGTCTGTCCAGCCCTAATATTCAACAGAGTGATTAAATGAATGGATTTATGGAGTAAAAGAGAAATGAAGCGAATGAAAGAGGACAAGGAGTTGGAAAGAAGTGGCCGTAATCGTTTAGAAAGAACCATCCCGGCATTTATCCAGGATGAAAACGAGAAACTGTGGAAATCTATTTAGAAGATTGGCTTCTGAGTTCGAAAATGGCCTGTCCCACTAGCCTTTCACACTAATGCCGTAGTAATAATAATAATAACTAACCCACTATCCCGGAGACAAAGTTTGGCAGACCAGCATCTGCCTGTCACAAGCCAGGATAAAGAGTCAGCGATAGAGGAGTAACACCACTTAAAAAACTTATGTCCAGATGGCCCTTGTAAGGGTAATTCACGAGGGTTACAGGTGACACCCGTCACAGTTCTCGATGGTGGAAGGGGAATCGCATTTCCCAACGACAGAGAGAGAGCAGACGAACCGAGTGAACTAAGCCACACGAATAACAATCATTTCAGCCTAACAATCCAATCTTAGTTTGGAATCGAATACCTACCTGTAAAACAAACCATTTCCATTGCAAAACGGAAAAGCTGCCAAAAGGATGTACTAATCCACGTTATTATTGGGAAAAAGAATCCACCATTACATTATGCAATGCAACGGACCCTAGGGTTCCAGGGGGTATCAACATCTATAATAATAATGTTATTGGTTTTACGTCCCTTTTAACTACACTGGCTTTTAGAGACGCCGGGGTACCGGAATTTTGCCCCGAAGGGGATCTTTAACGTGCCAGTAAATCTACTGACACGGCTCCCTCGCATTTGCGTACCCTCAAATGCCAGCTGACTGCGCCAGGCTTCGAACCTGCAACCTTGGGCTCAGCAAGCGAGAACGTTACCCCTGAGCCACGCAGCCAGACGTATCAACATCTGCAACAAGGGTGAGTCAAAGCATCTTTTGAACCCCTCCCAACTTAAATCTAAGCAAACATATTTTTGCACCTGATCTGAATGTAAATATTGTACTGAAGATCGGTAAACAAAAATAATTACAACTACCTTTGAATATTAAAAAAAAAGAACCTTAGCTGCAGAAAAGACTAGATATTAGTATGAGAATATCAGGAAAACGAAAACAATTATAGAATATTTCAGAGAAAACCAACCCTTGATTTATAAATTAAATTAATGAAAATGTTACCTGATTGTGAAACTATTATTAGGATATTAGGATACAGTCCCATTCTTCACGCTGCTTTTTAACTTTCTTCACATTAACCTCTAAATCATCCCTACTTTCTACTATCAAAATGTGTAATCAGAATACCACAGATTGTTAATATTCACACAACCTATCTTAAATCCCGTTTACGGTGGCGTTTGGCGGTAAAAGTAGGAACTATTTGAAAAATTCAAGTTGCAGTCCTTACTTGAATTAAAAAAAAAACAGATACACACACTAATACAGCCATCACAATAATTAACACCGGTTATCAGACAGATTCTACACACACCCAAAGTACACGGGGCTACACGACCGCGTTGTCTCAGCCCCTAAACTGAGGAACCACCCAACCTATCTTAAATCCATAAAAAGCCACATTCAATTCAGTTTCTCTTATGATACAAGTATGCAACCTTGTTCAACACAATAACAAAATAAATTAAAAACAAAGAAAGAGCGAACAACAAAGTATGTAAAACTGAAACTGACCCATGGTCTCGACCAGACCACAACGGCATAGTAATAATAATAATAAGAAGAAGGAGATTTTATGGACATCTTACAGGGACAGTAGGTTGAACAGAAGGATATTCATTTACTTTGCCAAGTTGAAGTCCACCACAGAATGGGTTCAAGAAGGGGTCTCTAAGATGTTGGAATTAATCCACAAGATATCCTAAACAGAAGAGAAGGTTGATAAATGCAGAGGGTCTCAGTATAAAGATAGCTCAAAAACCAAGGCCATCTGGACTGAAGACAGAAAGAGGAGACTTAGCGACCGTATAAAGAAATTCTGTGAGGAGAAAAAGAGATTGGCAAGTCGGCTGATTGTTTATGGTGGTCCACATTTGGCCAAAACGGCAGAATAATAATAATAATAATAATAATAATAATAAGATGCTCTCACAGAGAGAGAATTTCTTTCTATGGTCACTTGGTCCAAATGTTGTTGTTTGAGTCTTCAGTCTTTTGACTGGTTTGATGCAGCCCTCCGTGCTTTCCTATCCCAAGCTAATCGTTTCATCCCTACATAGCTACCACACCCTATATCCGACGCAAGCTGTTTAACATATTCTAACTTTGGTCTACCCCTACAGTTCTTATTCTATACCCTTCCTTCTACAACTAACTTTGCTATTCCTGGGTGTCTTAGTACTTGTCCTACTAACCTATCTCTTCTCTACATTAGCAAACGCCATAAACATCTCTCCTCTCCCACTCGTCTTAATACCTATTCATTTGTAACCCTATCTACCCATCTGATCTTCATCATTCTCCTGTAAAACCACATTTCAAATTCTTCTATTCTCCTCTTTTCAGCTGCGCCAAGTGTCCAAGTTTCACTTCCATAGAGTGCCACGCTTCAGACAAAGGCTTCCATAAATGACTTCTTAATAACTAAATCCATATACCATGTCAACGGATTCCTTTTTCAGTCGAAATGGTTTCCTTGCCTGTGCCAATCTATTTTTTTATATCCACTTTTCTTCGCCCAACAGTGGTTATTTTGCTTCCTAAGTAACAGAAGTCTCCTACTTCCTTTAACTTTTCACCTGCCAATTTGACATCCAGAGGGGTTTCTGAATTATTTCGGCTGCATTTCAATATTGTTTTACATTTATTAATTTTCATCATGAATGTATTATTTATTTATTTATTTATTTATTTATTTAGCGTATGGCTAAATCACTAATTTCAATGTATTGCATTTAGCTTACAAACTAATATCCAGGCCACGAATGTAGTCTAGGGATCTCTTCGTCATCACGAGGAACTCCGTTGGATCGCCAGCGAAAGCTATCAGAGGACACTCCTGAACTATACGGTGAACAGTTTGTTTTACGGCGCCACAATCACCACAATCACAACAACTTTAGTCCAGTTGTGCAGAGAATCGGCCAGTGTTGGTTCTGATATGACCAGGTCCTACCAGGAACGTCAAATCCAGGTGGTGTGGAGGATACAAACGTCATCTGGAGTTGTTCCGTAGTAGCGTACTGTAGGTCTACCATGTATGCCTACATCATTATCGGACAGTAAAACCGTTGTCAACCAACATCTTCGCGGTTTGCAGGGGTGGATGGCGAGAACGTAGCCTTCTTTTACAGATGGTTGGGATATCTGCATCAACACGGAGTTGAGCCTTGGTCTGTAATTTGTATACTCCCGGACCAGAGCACTCTCTCACCGCAGTGATGGAGGTAGTATATGGCTAAGTATTCGTAGCCAGGCAGTAGGTGTGGGTCTAAGTGTACCAGTTATAAGGAGCATGGTATGGTTGAGTTGAACGTCAACCAATCTTGTGTGAGCGCTATTCCTCTACGATGGGGAATGACATTCCGAAACAGGGTAAACCAATCCCAGAGCTGAAATATGAAGTGTCGATGCTGAGGAACCCCATGTTGTGCCACAGAGTTTCTGAAGAATGTTATTTCTAGTGTTAGGTTTGGCAGCTGTTCTGAAAAGGTGATGTTTAAAACTAAGCGTTCTATCAAGCGTAACCTCTAGATATTTCGGGTTTCTCTTATGCTTGAGTAGCGAGCCTTGAAAGTATACCATAAGCTCTTTGTTGGCCACCTTATTGTGTAGGAGAAACGTTGATACTTCCGTCTTAGCAGCACTTGGTTGTAACCTCCATTTACAAAGGTAGTCACCAATAAGTGACAAATCAGTGGTCAATATGGTCTCCATACGTTCAAGATCTCTATGACTCACAGTGAATGCCCAGTCATCAGCATACCTAAACTTTTTTGATGTGGTTTCAGGCATATCTGATATGTACAAACTGAACAAAAGGGGAGCCAGGACAGAACCTTGTGGCTGCCCATTATTAAGCTATCATAAATTCTTTCCTCAAGACAGAATCTACACCATTTAAAAACTCTTTCAAATCCGTAAATATTGACCAAAAATATGTGACTATTTTGACAAAAATTTCGAAACGCAAATTAGTTGGTTCATCGAAGTGAAAAAGGATTTAACAGAAATAATCATTACAAAATAAGAAATTCTAGACAGACTTTCGTTTGGGAATAATAGAAAATTCGTGGATTTAAGGAAAAATCTAAAAGCGCTCAACTGGATGGACAGATGGAAAAAAGAAAGAAAGAAAGAACACAGTGAAAATATGGAGAAATACCGGGCAAAAAATAAAATCAAGAAAGAAGACAATATCAGGAGGAGGTTATTTCATGTGGTCGATAGATCGAATAAAGAATAACAATAATAATAATGGCAAGTACTTCCAGTTGGGAGGGCAGATCAAGTATCTCCAAAGTTAAAGTTGAACGCTGCAGCAACCTTTAAGACGGAAAGTTGGGGAATAAAGAGTGGGGCGGGCTAAGAGGAAGGAGGGAGGTCCATTAGAGTTCAATTAGGGTGAATTCCGCGTCGCGGGATCAATGTCAACCCACTGTGGGGGCGCAGACAGAGTAGGCTCATTGATTTCAGTCGACAGCGGGACACTAAGGAAAACATTAGATACACCGGCAAGGTAAATGAAATGAGGAATTTAAATCCTCTCACGTTTCAAGTATACAGTACATACTCTATAACAAGTGGTTCCTGCCATTTCTGTATTTCATATCAGTCCGTTGTGTATTATCGTTCTGTGTCTCAGGGTACATATTGGGACTCCGGTTCAAATGGTCATGGGTCGATACCCACCTCTACCAAGAAATAAATTCTGGTCTGAAGGCTGGAACAAGTACACACAGCCTCTTGAAGCCAATTATTGAGAATAAGTGGGTTCTATTCCCATCTCAACCAACCTAGAAGTGACTTTCCCTACTTTCAGGGATGGCTCCTGACTTAAGGTCACGACCACCCCCTTCTCAATGCTAGAGGCGTGGTGGCGCAGCGTCAAGCTGTTTGCCTCTCACCAAGGTAGACCGGGTTCGATACCATGTGAGATTTTCAAAGTGAAATGCCATGTCTTGTGGTTCAGATTCAACGTAAAAAAATGATCCCGTGGCTCATGATCGCGATATTAACGGTTAAGCAAAACTACAAGCTTACTTTTTATTTTCCTTCGAAGTCTTTGTCTCAATTACATATGCATGCCCTTCTGCATACACCATAATAACAAAGGTTATCAGATAAATTCTACACGCACCCATGTACACGGGGCTGAGGGTCACCATGCCCAAGCCCCTTAAATGGAACAATTATCTTAGAATCGGCTGACTCAAAATTCCTTATTCAGTTGAATACATTCAGATATTTTCTCGTTAAGTATAGCGAATTCTTGAAGCCATTGATGAGTGAAAACATCTCATTGTCAGATATTTTCTCGTTAAGTATAACGAATTCTTGAAGCCATTGATGAGTGAAAACATCTCATTGCCAGATATTTTCTCGTTAAGTATAACGAATTCTTGAAGCCATTGATGAGTGAAAACATCTCATTTCTAGATCTTTTCTCGTTAAGTATAACGAATTCTTGAAGCCATTGATGAGTGAAAACATCTCATTGTCAGATATTTTCTCGTTAAGTATAACGAATTCTTGAAGCCATTGATGAGTGAAACATCTCATTGTCAGATATTTTCTCGTTAAGTATAACGAATTCTTGAAGCCATTGATGAGTGAAAACATCTCATTGTCAGATATTTTCTCGTTAAGTATAACGAATTCTTGAAGCCATTGATGAGTGAAAACATCTCATTGTCAGATATTTTCTCGTTAAGTATAACGAATTCTTGAAGCCATTGATGAGTGAAAACATCTCATTGTATCCAATTCATCACTGCACCGGCCAGCTAGTTCACTGCAATAACGCGCAAGTACAAACTAATTACGGACTCGGAAGGCGAGTGGTTTTGGGACCCAAGTTTATCAGGGATCGCTTGTAAACGTAGTTATTCCTTTCACAACCCTTAATTATTTAGAAACTCCTTCGTTCCTATTAATAATTCATTAACACATCCTACGTTGTATGAAACGTATAATGACAGCAAATTTAACTTCCAGTGCCTATACACTGTACCACCTTGCGCTAGCATAGGTTCAGTAAGAATCAATTGAATATTTCCCCATAATAAAGTTGCACAGTCCTTTTGAGCCTATTTACAGGAGACAGTGTAAATAATTCAGTATGTAATCACTCATATGCTTCAAAGATAACTACAGTACAAATTATGCAATTACTATTGTTTTGGTAATATAGTAAATCAACAACGTACATTATAAATCACTAATAATGTTATTGGTTTTACGTCCCTTTTAACTACCCTGGCTTTTAGAGACGCCGGGGTGCCGGAATTTTGCCCCGAAGGGGATCTTTAACGTGCCAGTAAATGTACTGACACGGCTCCCTCGCATTTGCGCACCCTCAAATGCCAGCTGACTGCGCCTGGTCTCAAACCTGCAACCTTGGGCTCAGCAAGCGAGAACGTTACCCCTGAGCCACACAGCCAGACGCACATTATAAATCACTATGTACCTCTATTACAGTTCATAATGATACAAATTGTGATGGTATTTGAAGCCATTTTTTTGTGATGTTTGATGCATTTTAGTCGGTCAGTACCATTGTACCCAAATGAGATAATGATGATAATGATAACTTGGTCACTGCTCTCAACAGGACCGCGCAAGACTCAACCAGATAAGTAGCCTGTACAATACAATCTGAACTAACCATTTACAACAACCACATATTCACTCCAAACAGGCAAATTCTGGAGGTCAATCACCACTTCCAGTATCTCAACAAAACATCACATAGACGGCAACTAACAAATATTGACGAGTTGCATTATCACAACTAATACTGCAACTAAATAAGTGTATATATTGTAAATGTATTCACCCATAATTTCAGACATAGATTTTATAGCCTAAGTGTAAAAGATATGATGATGTTCGCTTGACGATCGAAACTGGTCATCCAAGTGTATTTATTAATCTCATGAATTTTTTCAGGATTAGGGAATAACCCATTTCATTTGGGTTCAATCGTGTAGACCGACTGAAAAACATCAAACTTCTGTTTTGATAAAAATTTATATGCCCCAATGCAGTGTTTTAAGAGTAGTACAAATCAATTACTTTGACACTGTCTCGTTAAGTCAAACAAACATTGTGTAAAAAATATACATTATTAACGCTTTCCTTTTACCTAAATGACATTGAAAACAATCCACAGCCAGCCTAATATGGTTTTCTTTACAAGAGTAGGAAATGTCAATGGAGTGATTACTAGAAGACAATTTGCTGTTTATGTGGAAGCTTCTGACATTACCCAGATAAATCTCAACTTGTGGTTAAATGTTGAAATAGCCATGTTGTACTACGTAGAAATAAACTGTTTATTTGGAGTCTAATTATGTTATTAAAACCTGCATATCCAGCAACTGTTCGTTAAACTTGATACTTTCAACGTGAGAAGGTCTCTCATTAAATCAGACACATGCCCTTTGAAGACATTGCAGTAGAATTCTCGTTTGAAATGCGCTATGCACGGTGATGGTAAATTGATGGTCATACCAGAAAGAAAATTTAATTAAACATCCAGAACTTGTGGACTGCAATAATTCAAAAGTTATCTTGTTAATATTTTACTTCTTATTGGTTGTTGCCATCTTCAGAGGAAGAGCTAAATGAGCAAGAACCGAACTTTTCATTCAAAGGACTCCCTTGAAAATTACTAAATTCACTTCTTGATCGTGGTTCTGTTTCGAACGTCTTGAAGTTATTATTACAGCTGTATACCAATCACCTGTATTAATTAATAACAGTGAAGTTAAGTTCTGTGTTATTCATACCTACATGTACTATACGGCCACATTCCATTCTCCGTCAGTTAAAAATGTTACGAACCCTTATAATTCTCAGAATATATGCATTAATACACTATGCCTATAATCATAATCGAAATGTCACCTTTAATCTGAAAAATACCCTCAGTACGACCTAAATTATAACAAGTAGTTCCGTGAAGAACTATACAGCCTATTTTCATATATCCTATTCATGTTAATTGCCACTATCAACATACACAATTTCAGTTTGTTTGCTGTAATAGATTCGTAGATATTGAGAATCGACTAAATATTTCGGATGGTCGCCATGTTGGATTTTATATATGTAGGTCCTAGAGTTATGTAATGTTACATGCAGATTATTGTGAACGTGTAGTATTCAAACTTCAATCGCATAGTTAGGACACAAGAAAAAACAAGGAGATTTTAAAATTTTCCACAGCTGCCATCTTGAGGTTATGGAAACAATTGAAATAAATTAGATGCCAGTGGATTAACATTCGTATAAGGATTTACTGTACCAAGTTTCACTGCACGCGGATGGTTAAATTGCGAGAAACGTCCATGTGAATATTTATAATTCGCGTCACCGCCATGTTGGATTTGTGATCACCAGGTTATTTAAAGTCCTATAGGTGAACTTAAGTTCATAGCCCCTATGAAAATTAAAAAATGCAGTTTGATTGCTAAAATAGATTCGTCGATATTCAGTATCGTCTAAATATTTCGGATGGTCACCATGTTGGATTGTTAAATGTATAGGCCATAGAGTCATGTACCATTAAAGGAAAATTATTGCGTAGGTTCATTATTCAAACTTTCCCTTCGATCGCATGACTACATCACAATAAATAAAATCTTAATTTTAAAATTCGCACTGCCTCCATCTTGAGGTTATGTAAACAATTGAACTAAATTAGATACCAGTGGATTACAAAGTGTATAAATATTTCCTGTGCCAGGTTTCAGTGCGCTTGGAACATTAAATCGCGAGAAAGGTCTATTTAAAATTTTCAAATTCGCTTGGCCGCCATGTTCGTTTTGTAGTTAACCGGTTTTTGAAAGTCTTATAGATGGACTTCTAGTAGTGCCCTTTATCTCCGTACAAAATTTCAGGGTTTTACCGCTAATAGTTTCAGAGATATAGAAAGCCGGTGAAATATTTCGCACATCCGCCATCTTGTGATTATGTAAACAATGGAACGAAGTTAGATGTCGGTGCATTACAATGTATATAAACATATACTGTACCAAGTTTCATTGCGTTTGGTTGGTCAAATCGCGAGAAACGTCTATTTACAAGTCGCAAATTCGCTTGGCCGCCATGTTGGTTTTGTAGTTACCAGGTTTTCAAAAGTCACATAAGTGAACTTATAGTAGTTCCCTCTATCACCATAGAAAGTAATATCGGTAATAGTTTCGGAGATATTGAATGCAGGTGAAATATTTCGCACAGCCGCCATGTTGGATTGGTGAGTCGTATCAAAATTTGAAGGGCACGGTCGAGGTCGCCGGGAATGGTGCTATGAACTTTCCGAGTTTCATTGAAATCGCTCCAGCCGTTTAGATTTTATTAGGGGGGGACACACACACGAATCACACACACACACACACGCACACACACACGGACAAAAGGTGATCTCATAAGCCTATTTTTTCAAAATTGAAAATAGGCTAAAAATGTCATAAATGTGTATATATATATAAAACAAAAAATAGCCCATATCTAAAAGTAATAAGAAACGTTCGATTTTTTGTTTAATTGAACACTAAACTGATATTAAACAAGTATTAAACGAAATAGACTATTTCTGTTCTTACTTAGGACAAGAGAAATGAAAACGAGATTTAAAAAAATCCACAATCGCCATTTTTAAGTTCTCATAATATTCTATTAAATTAGACATCAGTATATTAAGGCTTGTAGGTAAATATACCGTGTCAAGATGGTTTCTATTCGGATGAAAAGGCGCGAAGAAAAATCCATTTAAGTACTTACATTTCGCGTTGCCGCCATGTTGGTTTTGTGCTCACCAGATTGTTGAATGATCCATAGGTGTACTTATGTTAATAGCGTTTATCAACATACAAACTTTCAGTTTGATAGCTGTAATAGATTGGTAGATATTGAGAACCGTCCAAATATTTCGGATGGTCGCCATGTTAGATTGTTATGTATGTAGGCCATAGAGTTATGTGCCATGATATGGAGATAATTACGTAGGTTCATTATTCAAACTTTCACTTCGATCACATGATTAGAAACAATTGAAATAAATAGATAAATAGTACATTACAATGTATATAAACATTTGCTCTGCCAAGTTTCACAGCGCTAGGATGGTTCAATCGCGAAAAAAGTCTATTTTAATATTTCAACTTCGCGTGGCCGCCACGTTCGTTTTGTACTTAACAGGTTTATGAAAGTCACATAGATGAACTTCTAGTAGTACCATTATCACCGTATAAAATTTCAGGGTGATATATTTTACTATTGCGGAGATATAGAAAGCCAGTGAAATATTTCGCGTGGCCTCCAGGTTGGATTGGCGAAACGTATTAAAATTTGAAAGGCCGGTCAAGGTCAAATGAGGTAGTACGAGTAGTATGTACTTACCGAGTTTTATTAAAATCGCTTTGGTCGTTTAGATTATATTAGGGACACACACACATACGCACACACACACGGACAATAGGTGATCTCATAAGCCTATTTATTTTTAGCCAATTTTTCACATTTTGCAAAAATGAAGAAACAGTAGACTTATGAGATCGATCCGGGCGAATGTGCGTCTGACTGTCTGTCTGTCTGTCTGTCCTTCTGTCCCTCTATCAACTCCTAAACGGCTGCAGCAATCGAAACCAAATTTGGTATGAGTATGATTCCTGAATATCTCAAGACCATAACTGAAAGTGATGTCAGTGCTACCAACTGCTAAAAAAAACGAAATTGAAATTTGAGCTCATTGTTGGATATCTTGGAAGGTATAGATAGGAGCTATTCCAAAATTGGTATACATATAGTGAACCATTATGATACATCCTGTATAATAATGTTTCATGTTAATTTTATTAATCATATTTGAAGACATATTTGATGCAGTTGAGAAGGATAGCGGCTCTGGAGGTGTTGTAATTTGGTCAGAGCGAAGGGGCCAGTGAAGCAAGCGTGGTATTCATAGCCGATTCCTGGAAAGGGGGTGCTTGAACTTTAAGCGTGGCCCGAAGTCTTTGTCAGGCTGGCGTCTAGAGGCATGGAGAGGTGATTGTATCCAACGTACTACGCTTGAATCTAGCGAATCACAGAGAGATGCCTGGTGTGGCACGAAATGTGCGCGTGGGTTGAGAAAGCGCCCGAACTCCGTCTGATAAATTGGCCGATCGATTTGGAATCCGCTGGGCAGAAATGTAACCTGCGTGAAAAATGATGAAGAATGATACCTTGCCCGATCCCGATCGACTGTCTTGTATAAATGTGTCCACGATGCCAGTTTGACACACACTATTTCGAGGTATCTGAGGAGACGAAGTGCTGCCCGACGATTCACTGTTTTTATTACGACGTAAGTATAGGCGAAGTACTGTCCAAGTTATTAAGTCATTGGACTTGTAAATTTTGAGCTAGACCGTGGGTCTAACTAGTAACTGTTATATATTTTATTAACTGTGATGATCATGTGTGCGTGTGTAAATAGGGTTTTATTTAATTAGGGAAGTCGACGATATAAAAATTGTAAATGGACTGTGAGCGAAGTGAGTAACTCACGTTACAATTTAGTAGGTTATTTTAGCACAATTTGTATGTTGAACATTTCATCATTTAAGAAGGCCAAGATGTCGACAACGAGGACCTGCTTTGGGATGGTGACTATTGTATCTGCAGTCGAGATGGTGATGGAGGAGTAGAGAGGCCTTGTGGGACCATGCCATGTGACGTGAGCTGAATCGAGTGGCTGAAGGGATAAGTACCGCATTGATTTAATTCAAGCATGTAGATAGATTTTGGACTGGGATTTGTAAATAGTTAAATTTAGATTTTGTTCGCGTTGTTTCGATGTTCTGTGATAGGGTTTGTACTGATACTCATATTTTAAATGTAGAATGTTGCGTGACTATTGTTTGAGTTTATTATGTAAATATTGTACAGCCCCCCAGGGGTATGCACCCCCTGGAGGCCATCCCCCCATCATCTATCTAAATCACCCCTAACTGGCAACCCTTGATAGTCCAGACCAACATCTATTAACACCGCAAGGACAGCTAACCATTCTGGAAAGCTGGCCCAATCCTTGCATCACTACCACAAACAGCGACACACAATTAACTGGGGCATCTATGCCATCAGAATGTCGACGAAGCAACGCCGAAGAATATAAGAGGGAGCTTTAAGGAGGTCAAGCTCTCTCAATTACCAGTCTTACAGTGCGGCGGCCGGAGGCTATCGCTGGTATCATCAGGTGAGTCAGCAAGTGTTCAGAATCCTGTAACTTTGTAACCTTTACCCACAAATTGTATACACAAGTTTGTACACATTGTAACATTTACTACATCCCCTAGAAGGGACTCACAATTCCATATTACTGACCAATAAACACTTGGTCAGTGCGCTACACCTGTATTACTATTTACACGCCTCTTCACGACCTAAAGTCCATCCTGAATCCTCCGTCACGATTAGACGTGACTTACAGTAGCCAGATACTTGGTAGCGCAAGTATCATTGTATTCCCGCATAGGCCCGACTGCTAAGAGCAGCGCGTGCCATAACGCTGACGCGTGCACACCGGTTATATAACCAGCCAGCCAGCCAGCTGGAAGACCAGCGCGTTGACCTGTACGCCAAGTTCCATCCCCTAAAATACACCTACATCTTTTATAGGAGCACCCTAACACTAAACAACACTCTACACTGGTCAGCTTGCCCGACTACGGGAAGCTACCCCATTTTAGGCACTTCCTTATAAATTAACACAACAACTCTTCCGTTTTAGATCCAACCACCCCCAAATAAGGGATCTAAAACAGATGGTGGAAGCGCCTCTACTACGCACAGTAAAATAGGACTCAAACAACGAGCCCTCGTAGTAGAAACGACCCCTTCCGTACCACAAACAGCCAAGCAAAATTGTGAATTTTTTCCCCAGACAGAGAGCATCATTTTTGCTCCGTACTACTTACACAGGGGAAATTCTTAGCAAACAAACCCCCCAGCCCCAGAAAGAATCAGAGAGACACAGGATACACTGGCAAACACGCACAGTTTTTTTTTCTTAGAAGACGCATACACTTCATTCGGAATGGCACCTCATGCAGAAACAACAGAGATTCTAAGCCATAAAGGCAGTAGGGGTACGCCAATATTATTAGCATTATTGTCCAGATGCCAGAGGCACATACAAAGCCGGCAAACACAAATACGGGCACTCCAAACAAAAATCGGGGCAATACAGGCCAAACAGCCATACACCCCGTCAGAGGGTAGGACAGCGCGATTAAGATGCGCACATACGCTCTTGAATCACATACATGAACACCTCAATAGGTTCCATATCCAAAGACACAGAATACACGACCGATTGATCACCACACATGGTCCTGTAATAGACAATGCAGCCCTCGAGAGGATGAGGGTGCACTACACGACTTTACACACTCAGTACAAGGAGTTAATTCGCGAACAAGCGTTTCTCCAACTGGCGGCCACAGACCTATACAAAACACAACTACACTGATACAGCAATTTGCCAGCAGGCCATGTGCCTCAATAGGCAGTACGCCCAAATTTGGGGCGAACATAAGGAGCTCCGGGCTCACTAAACCATCTTTGAGTACATGGCAGGGCCACAAGCCCAGCCGGGAGAGGACATAAGCGTAGATACGCTAACTCGGCAATTTGCGAGGATGTCCCTCTCGCCATGTACTGCCACACATGGGAAGGAGGTCACCATGGCCACAGTCCAGAAGACGGCCAGGTTAGACTCCAATACACTGCGGGGACAAGGTTATACCATCACACATCCCTTAGCGCCGGTTCGGAAGGCAATTTTGCCAAGCCAGGCAGCAGAACCTAGGCCAACCCCCTCGTAACGGACGAACGAGAGGGAGTTGAAGCCAGGACCCTCAGACACACATGACATGACAGGGAGACAGCGGAACGTAACCAAGTCATGGGCTGAGGACGTAGAGCCCGCCCTACAGTACATAAAGCCTACACACACGCACACAGATAGGCAAACACAATGGCAGGAGTCTACCGTGGCCACAGGCCAGAAAGCGGTCAGGCTACACGCCACCACATTGCCAGGCCAGAAACAGGCAATTAAGCGGCCTTTACCGCCAGTTCAAAGGGCAAGTTTGCCAGAACGGAGGCGAACACCGGCATTAGTACCCCAGGTGCTAATGCATAAGAGGGTGTTGCATTCAGTCCCTCAGGATGCACGATACACGCACGTACATTTTGACCAGGCACTACCACACGGTACACGGGGTATAGGAAAGGTGTTACTGCCTACCCCACAAAACCACGCAATCAAAAATACACACACTCCCGTAAACTCTACTAGGGTAGCGCAGAGCGCAATTAGGCCCTCGACTACAGGCACACTCAGACCAGCAGACAAACGTTACGGTGGAAGTAGGCCCAGGCCTACTTTGCTAGAAATTCCGCCGGAAAATAGCAAAGGAGCACCTCAGTGGATTTCAGGGGTCTATAATCTCGTAACAGGGCAGAAGCCTTCACCTTTCCGAGCAAGGACGCTCGGACGGGAGTAACGACTTCCACCTGGGACACAGAAATAAACTAATATCACTTGAACCTATATTAGGGACACACATAAGCTCGTTTACACGGGAGAAATACGGCAATAAACACATAAAGACTCACTAACGTAAACGGCACATTTTTTTTTTCACGTATATGCAGGGCAACATGGCTAAACCAAAGGTGTATAAGTCTAAATTCTTCTTGATTTTTTTTGCGGCCCCTAGCATTTTTTTCACAGGCCATCCATGGTTATTGAGCATGGTTGGTCCATATTATAACTTGGATAACGTAAAGTTTCTAATATGCAAAGCCAAGCGGAAGCCCATCAGGTGAGCCACGCGGCTTAAGGCCGGAAAGAGATATTCCGAACACAGCTTAAGCATCAAAGCACAGCATAGAGCTTAAGCGGGTCTTTCTAGATGGAAATGACTAAATGTTCTATGTTCCGGTCCCACAGTTTGATAGATTCTCTTGCGGCGGGCGAAAGCCCTGATTGTAGCAAGAATTAAGAATCTCAAACTATTTTTCAACATTGGTAGATTCCCCTGAGACGTAACTAGATTACTGTAGTACTAACGTCACCAAACAGGTGGATACTACACTCAGGTCCTACTTCTCACTTTCAAACATTTTTCATATTGCTTACGACATAATTTTTACAGACTATCGCCACCTGCCAACCCACTTTAATAAAGCATACAGCAGTGGGCAGGCGACATACAATATATCTTCTATACCCTTTCCAAAGTGCCCTCTTAATTCGGAGCGGGGCATAACTCTTTTTTTTTTGCCTCACGCACTAATCACGGGAAAGGAAGGTGGCCAAGTTGAACTGTATGTACATAATCCAAAAACATACGTGACACATTACACTGCCTATAACACGACTTTTTCTCACCTCCATAACAACACGCAAAGCTCCCACACCTACACGTACAGGTGGAAACACTGCCAAAAGTAAGGGAAGTAATCCCACTGGCAGACGTGGAAAGAAGGCCAAGAAATAGCCTTCGGACCTCACTGACCGCGCCGGGATACGATCCTAACACTCGACAGAACTGTCCCGGAGACACGTCCTAGAATGGCGCCAGAAACAATTACTCTGGGTAAAAGACGGTCTCAAAACCCGCAACCTTCTGAATACCAGGAACATAAGGTCGGGTAGCTATCCAGTTGCAGGATAGAAAAGTAGGAAGCTAAAATAGATTGAGACAGTTCCACCAACGGATGGTCGTAAATGAAAAACAACAAAATCGCCTCCGGCACATAGTCACCAAACACGCGACTAGCGGCCCGGAGACACTCGTATATAACGACATTTTGTACAATGGATAGGGACCTGCATGTACTTTCTACACGAATGTAGTTATTGAAAGGTTCTTTCACAGTGCGGAAAGCACTACTCACAGTCACAGAGAGCAAGCCGATTAGACACACATGTGCCGGACACAGAGCATTATCAAAACAAGTAACAAGCGAGCGCGCACGATATTGTAATTCAATACTGCCACACTCAGCGATAACACAAGTCTCATGGGTAACCTGCACGCTTACAGACAGCAATATGCTAGCAGCCCTCAGAGCAGAAACACGGCATCATTTAAGCCGAGTTCAGAACCACACAACTCCCCAAATTACACTACGAGGAGAACTCAAAAACACACAAACTCTTCACAGCAAGGCGTACTTTCATTTGCGCATTGCAAATACACGGTACATGTGCCATAATATATACGGCACAGATAGCGTCGTAACAAGTCTTTACAGTAAGCCGGGTCCGAACCCATGATCACACACCACACTCGTACCAAAAACTAACTAACCAACGGTATTTTTGGTACGAGAGACACAAGCAAAAACCACACTGAGGACACCTCAATCCCTGAAACACAACGCAGACATAAAACACAGAGAATTACATAGATCACGGGTCCAAATCCCAGCAAAAATTGGACAAATGAAAAACAACTATCCAGGCTTCCAATCACACTGAAATTGGCCCATACAACTACACAACCAGATAATACCACATTTCCTTCGGCCAAAAGCCAGGCATAAACTTTCAATTACACCTGACATGGAAAGTACATTTCCCAGACACAGGCATAGAAATTTCATAAGACAAAGGTCTTATGGAATAGTGGCCACACAACAGTACTAGCTAAATAGGACGAATTGCTACATGGTCCGCCCGGAATCTAGAACAATGACAACACTCGCATACGTGCAAGAAAGCACGTGCCGACAGCTGACATGCATAACGTCCGAGCCTGCCATTACACATACAAACCGCTGACTTGCAGATTTCGTCACGTCGCAATACTGCTGGTGACAGACACTATTGTTGTATCGGATTGACCATGAAATTACAAGCACAAAACAATCTTCATGCCACACATTTTTTTTAACACGCAAAAACAATTATGACATTTAGCAATGGACAGACGTGACAGACCGGAACTTATCTTGGGCCCATAGGAGCACGTTCTCAAAGACGTTGACAGGCCACGGGCACCTCCTGCCCACACACGCGATACACATTAGGACTTGCCCTATAACAGACCAACCGTCCGCATGGTGTAACGGAACATAGTCACACACACACGCGCTCACTAATCAGGAGCGAACACAGACAGGGGCTCTGAGGAAAACAAGACCTCCCCCCCTAATAACTTCCTTTCGCGATTTTATTTCCAAAAGAAATCATTCCAGGCGATTAGGACATGGCCAGTCGCACTACGACCACTGGCCACATTCACACTACAAATGGCAGACCAGATTAAGTCGTGACGTCACAGCGTCACGACGCTTTACTATCCCAAGAAGCGGATAGCGAGCAGACATGGACCAAGGGAGGATGACAGGACCACAGGCTACCAGCGTACCACCTTCCTCCCCTCCCATAACCTTCTCACGTCCAACATAACCAACGCAGACACATGAACACGATCAAAACAGCTACACTACATTACAAAGTATACCAAGGGGTTGATAGACTTCATGCGTTTAAAAAGACGGCTTACTACGCCTTGGATCTCGATGCTACCACCTGAATATTAGGGGTGGGTCGGCAAACATCAATTAAGCATAATGCGCATCTCCAAATGAGAGATGAGGCCACAATCATATATTAACCATTTTTTGTTAATTAAATACTCCCGCATGACAGGGATATATTATTATTACGCCTCACCATACACCTATCCTTACATGAGTGCGGATGCCTCATATCCAGATACCTGCATGAGTATCCCATCCATTTACCAAGGGTTATTACTATCAAACCTGCATGGAATTTTCATATTTTTGCAATCCCGGGAATTACCTGCCCCAGTCCACTCATTGTAAGAACAATCCTAGTAGCGTTACCGGCTAAAGGCCACCATTTATTTGAGCCCAAAAATGCGCAACCTCTTCCTACCATGCTTTCAGCCCACTCTACGAATAACTACCCCCAGATCCTAATAACAGGGTACCTGACGCCACAGACCCTACTAACACCTCCATGAAGGGTTAACAGAGCATTATCGCTGGACAGCCGACGTAGCAATAGTAGACCTAAAGTAGTCTATGCACCTAGAAGCTCTACAACCCCACAACACCTGAAATATTTTACATTTTACACAGAAATAAATTATTTACAAAGGTTACGCCCATATTTTTTTATTACATAAAAAGGAATCTGAAACACTCTGATTGGTGATAACAGCATAAGCCGAAGGCCAAAGGCACCACACTGGAGCAGAGCTGGGGAAGGTGATGTTGACCCTTACCCCAGTTGGCTCAACAGCGCAGTGACTTCACTTAACTTAACGACTAGACCAAACAGACGAACCACGTAAGGTTGAAGCATCGGGATCTGGCACGGGCAATCGTCAAGATCTAGGGGTGCATCTAGCCTATCCCCCTTGTCGGAGACAGTTACACCCACTATGTGCCACGGTCGTCGAAGCCAAGACCTGCAGGGGAGACTTTCTGAGGATGGTGGGAGAAATAGCTCACTCCGCGCCGGACTCAGGGGCTGACCCTAGGGACGACCCAAATTATGACTAGACTTATAGTTAAATTTAAGTAAGTACGGCTTCTACAGCGGGAAGCAAGACTCCTGTGCGTTGGAGTGAAATATAATTGCGGCCAACAGTGGCGAATATAATTGCGGCCAACAATGGCGAAGAGAATATAATTGCGGCCAACAGTGGCGAAGAGAATATTATTGCGGCCGACAAAGGCGAAGAGAATATTATACTGCGAAAAGCATACTACGATTGCCAATAAAGGCGAAGATAATACTATGCCATTGGACGATGTCCAATGCCCACTTAAATGGCAACGCATCGGGCAGCCTAGGGCATTAAATAGACATGCAACGAGCTGTCTACAGGGGTTATAGTGGGCGGACCCAACTACGACTACATACGCAAAGGCAAAGGTAAAGAGCTGATAAATACAGCGGGCGAAACGGTTTGCTTTGTGGCACCGTAAGCCGCCTGTGACTAGGTTAATACTAGTTCATAATCATTTAGCATAGATGTCGACAATAGGATTAAAACGGAGGGGACTACGAGGCATTGTTGGGTTCCGGTCTCAACAATGTACTACAAGGGCCCCCGCGAGAGAAATCGGACGGACGAGCCTCCATCTAAATTTTAGTATTTAAGTACAGTGCCATTTTTAAGGTCACTTAGATGTAAGCAAATTTACTAACCGCTGTTGCTAATAATAGCACAGCACATTTCGGCTTTAGAGTAAGGTCCACTCGGCATGTATATACAGCATAGTTTTACATCTAAGGCATTTTTTTATTATTATTAATCATAATTAAGATAGATAGTGTTAAGATAACGCCGATCGGCACCTGATGGCCGACAAATCCGCCATCAGGATAAGTCCGATAACACATTAGAATACATTAGAATACACGACAATACATTAGCATAAGTATAATTAAGGTAGAATATATCGGCACCCGGTAACCACAATTCCGCTACCGGGGTAAGACCGCCAACACATTAAGAAACGACATTACGGCACCGTATAGGGTAAGCCCGGCCATACATCCATTAACACTAACCATGCCATTTTTTTCACAGGTCAAAAGAGCTTCACACTGTGGACGCACTACCACAGGAAGCGGCATAGAAAATAGGCACTATTTAAATGTTTTATTAACCTCTCTATTTTTTTCCAGGAATCGTCACCAGGAATATGGCACTGGTGACTATGATTTTGCTGCCATATAGCCGCAGCATGCTATTAATGCCGTATTATTATTGTATCACACCTGTGCGCACTAATTTATATTTAATATTCATCTTCACTTACAGGCTCACCACATTTTACAGCTACACTTTAAAAATCTGCACAGCACGGTTGATACCTGTGGGGTATCAGGCTCGCTGGCAGATCAACATACACAAGACACATAAGGCGTCAAAAATGCGGCGCAAAGTACGGCAATGAGGGCGCAACCGGTTTGTGGCGGCGACTCTCATTGTCAAGTGTGAAAGCATTCACCCACAGGGAATGCTTCACAGATTAAGTATTAAGGATACATTGCAAGCGGTACGACCACTAAACCGTACCAAGAAGTGGCCGTACAGGATTAGCCGTGAGACGGCAAGCGTACGTACAAACGAGTAGCGTGCACGCGAGGTACCAAAAAAAACTAGAATTATAAGGGATTAGCGCGCTTAAGTTAGACATAAGACCATTGTAATTGATAATTTTAAAGGGTAACTTAATACAAATTCATGCGCCCACGGGCAATTATTCCACTAGACATAAGATCATTGTAATTGTAATTGATAATTTTAAAGAGTAACTTAATACAAATTCATGCGCCCACGGGCAATTATTCCACTAGAAATCAATAATATTCCTAAATGTCAACATATGAACATCGCAACATAGCACATTAAAAGGTATACTTTTCTGTTTGTTTGTTAAAATCACATATACACAATGTCTATGATTTGTTTTCTTTCATTTTTCTTTCATCTAACTTCCCCATTTGTCAGGGTGTTCCGTTTTATCCCAAATCAATAAATGCATTTTGAATATTTCCCTTAAATTATACCCTGGAACACCCATTTTTTCTATTTTCTCCTATCTTTCTCATTGCAGGGAGCACTTTTTCCCTAAGATAGGGCGGACGACGCAATCATCCGTCCGCCCCTGGGTTTTTTTCCTCCCTGCACAACAATGTACCGAATAACTATCAGCACCATGTATTTTTTTTCCTTCAAACTTTCAAAATGTGTCAATATCGATTCTTTTCATGCAATATTTTTATAATGTCTATGCCAATGTCAATGTTATATATATATATGTATATCCCATAACCCGCCCCTCTGAACACGAGCTGATCTCACACCTACACAGCAACACGACATCACAACATCATACGAAGAAGAGGACACCAACAGAAGATACGAGGGGGCTTCAAGAACAACCACATCAACTACATCTATTACATCAACATCCCACCCCCTAGTTCCGTTCCCGTTCGCGGGGACGCGAACTAAATAGGGGAAGAGGCTTGTACAGCCCCCCAGGGGTATGCACACCCTGGAGGCCATCCCCCCATCATCTATCTAAATCACCCCTAACTGGCAACCCTTGATAGTCCAGACCAACATCTATTAACACCGCAAGGACAGCTAACCATTCTGGAAAGCTGGCCCAATCCTTGCATCACTACCACAAACAGCGACACACAATTAACTGGGGCATCTATGCCATCAGAATGTCGACGAAGCAACGCCGAAGAATATAAGAGGGAGCTTTAAGGAGGTCAAGCTCTCTCAATTACCAGTCTTACAGTGCGGCGGCCGGAGGCTATCGCTGGTATCATCAGGTGAGTCAGCAAGTGTTCAGAATCCTGTAACTTTGTAACCTTTACCCACAAATTGTATACACAAGTTTGTACACATTGTAACATTTACTACATCCCCTAGAAGGGACTCACAGTTCCATATTACTGACCAATAAACACTTGGTCAGTACGCTACACCTGTATTACTATTTTACACGCCTCTTCACGACCTAAAGTCCATCCTGAATCCTCCGTCACGATTAGACGTGACTTACAGTAGCCAGATCATTGTATTCCCGCATAGGCCCGACTGCTAAGAGCAGCGCGTGCCATAACGCTGACGCGTGCACACCGGTTATATAACCAGCCAGCCAGCCAGCTGGAAGACCAGCGCGTTGACCTGTACGCCAAGTTCCATCCCCTAAAATACACCTACATCTTTTATAGGAGCACCCTAACACTAAACAACACTCTACACTGGTCAGCTTGCCCGACTACGGGAAGCTACCCCCTTTTAGGCACTTCCTTATAAATTAACACAACAACTCTTCCGTTTTAGATCCAACCACCCCCAAATAAGGGATCTAAAACAATATTCAGTGTAATGTTAGTCCAAGTGCCGCGTGTACTTGAGTGTAAAATTTGTTGCGAACATGAGTTACGGGTCGTGTGACAAGTGAGACGTTTATAGGTTTGATTTCAGAATAGAATGGGGGGAATCTTGATATTTTCGTTAGCTGTTTGAATTAAACAGGCGTAATTTTATTTGATTAAATCAGGTGTTTGCTCCTGCAATCTTTTCTCTAGTTTTGTATGGTAATTTAAAAATTTCTGTAGTTATTTTTCTTCGGTCGAGTCTATGATCTGACGCGCTGCGTGTGGATGGAATATTATGATGGTCTTTTTTTCAGAGGTTGTCAAAACTGGTGGTGCGTGTGTACTAATGTGTCATGTGTCAAATGTGTGTTTCTGGGCGGAGGAATTTGCTACGGCTTTTCCTCGTCTGCTGCTTTATGGGCGTCAGAGGGTACTCATTGCGAGACTCTGAACGATCCCGGGATGGTTCTTTAATTCCGTGGGAATTATTGGAACTGATGGTATTTTGTGACACACATGGTCTTGCTTCGTTCTTGGCGTACTCGATAGGCTATCCTGGGAAATTTATGACACACACATTATTTTACTGATGTTCAGTAAAGAAGCTACGTTCCTTGTGCACGCCTCCGCGCTACATTGGGATATTTCTGTTCACGTACTGGGTTATTGATACTGGCCGGCGAGACATGCCACCTGCCGCAGAAGACACGCTAATGAGTTGGGGGAACTGGGTTTCTTGTGACCTAGTTATTGAGTGTGCCTGTTTAGTTGAAACTTCGATATTTAAAGGGAATGTTGCTCAAGCATGAAAAGTAATTTCATGTTTCGTTTTAAATAAATTCTTCTGTTGTGTGTATAATTGCTACTGAGCAATACGATGTGTGTTTGATTTTCCATGTAATATTTGATTTTTTTTGACACCCTGATGTGTGTTCTTGTAAGGTGACAACGGTCATCGAGTGATGTCAGTCAGTATAGTCACGCGCGATCATACTTGTTTTTGTTTGATTGAAGTCCTGATTAGGCATTCTTCGTGTCTTTGACACCTGATCAAGATTCCGAGCGGGAATCTCAGTATTATTTTTGTAAGGCTAGCGAGTGTCGGGTATTTGTAAATATTTGTTTAGTTGCAGTTGTATTCCCAGTCCCATGTCTACCTCCTATTATACGGACCCGCAGCTTGTCGTGCTGTAGCCTATGGTCGCGTATAAAAAGTACTTATTCTTTTCAGTGTCTTCGTCACATCGCCACACATGATTTGAAGTGAGCACAGGACCATTGTTGGCCTGGAAACTTATATTAATCTCGTCAGGGAAATTTTGTTTATTTTGTCATTTAATTAACTTGCGGGTGTAACTATGGGAGATGTTTATTTTGTTGATTGTTATTTTTTTTGATCTGAAATTAACTTCATGTTAGTTAAATCTTGGCTTAACTTTTCTTTCTGTGTGATATTTTTACCCATGTTCCTTGTTATGATAAGAAGCAAATAATTTTAACAACAACGGTATGGACCGCAACACGTCCCTGAAAAGAGTCTGATTCCGCTTCTTTACAAGGGTTCAATAGATATTAATATCTCAGTTTGATTTCCAAGAGGCAATATATAACAGTGTTACCTAATTGATTCTAAGCCTGCTGATAGTTTCAATTTTTAAATGCATGTAACTTCTACACTATCAATTGGATTCCCACCAAATTTCGTATGTATTAAGTGTACATAAACAGATATGACTGAGCGTATTCTTAAGAGTCAACAGGGCTGCCAACTGTTAATAAATGCTCTCTCTATATTTCTTATCCAAATACCAATAAATCCAAAAGTACGCAATCTGACAGCTTTAAACTATGCACGCGTACAGTTCCTTACATTCTAGATTAATTTGGAGTAACTAATATACATCAGTGCTACCAACGTGATTCTAAGCCTGCTGATAGGAGCAATCTTTAAATACATGTAACTTCTATACTATCAATTGGATTTCAACTAAATTTCGTATGTGCTATGTGCACCATAACAGATATGACTATGCCTATTCTTAAGAGCAACCAGGCCTGCCAACTGTTAATAAATACTTGCTCTATTTTTTACCCTAATATCAATATATCAGAAAGTATGCAAGCCCACAGCTGTAACCTTTGCATACGAATAGTACCTGACATTCTAGATTAATTTGAAGTATCTAATATACGTCAGTGCTGCCAACATGATTCTAAGCCAGCTGATACGACCAATTTTAAAATACATGTAACTTTTATACTAACAAATGGATTCCATTCAAAATCGGCCCAACAACAGATCATAATATTTCAGATTATTTCTGACCACCACATGCATGACATTGTTAGCAACATGATCTTACGCGCGCTGATAGATCATATGTCTAACTGCATGTAACGTCCATGTAATTTAATATTTTAATTGGACTTCAACCAAATGTTGTATTCTGTACCTTAAGAGATGGAACTAAGAATAGATTCAGTCACCAGGGCTGCCAACTGTAGTGCTATATTAGGCTACATTTTGCCAGGTATATTTCGAATTTCAATATTACCAACTTAATTTCGTCATTATCCTAGATATGTCCATATAGATAATCATTGGCATGAATCTTAAATTTTAAGAAAAGTAGGCTCTTTAGTTAATCACGGAACTTCTTGTTATTTTTCTCATAAATAAAAATACGCTAAAAATAGCTTGTCATAAACATCCAAACCATACTGACGGCATAGCATTGAACCAAGAAGAACTGGAAAATGTATTGAGAACTTATGTTTGAACGGATTCTTGAGAAGCATCGTAACTCTGAAATAGTAGACTATTGGATCTATATAGGGCGAGGATATGATCCAAGAAGTGAGCATTGATATGTTAACGGTGCTCTAAAAGAAAGTATTTGTAGGAACTGAAAGTAGACTGAATGTAGTTTTTTCGAAACTAGTAGTTACACATCTTCAGCTATCCTTAACAAAAGTAATCAGAGACTTGTTAGCTAGCCACGATGATATAATTATAATCCCTCGTGACAATTAATTATTTCCTTGCCGGGAGGTACCTCAAGTGTCTGAAAATTCAGGAATATAGTGCTTCAACAAGAGCCGCAAAATAATTACGTGGCTGACAGTGACATCTCTGTCTTGATGTCGGAAAACAATATGCTGTAAATAAACGTCGCAATGTCAGTTTCTATGATCCACTGTACATTTGTAGTTCTTACAGCTATCGTCATTGAATAATAATGGCAATAAAACATCCATCGCCTTACCTAAGCTTATGAATCATAGAAACGTCATGTGAAGGCAGAAAAAGTCAATGTTTAGCATCGAAGGTGGATGAGGAAGATATTAGAGATTACCTACCACACAGCCCCACTGTGCAAACTTTCACGTGGACGTAGTTTGTTTCTCGCGTGAATTGTTGTGAGTTCCTGGAAATCTGCTTTGCACTGTTTGTCATATAGTGTTAGCTGATCTGTTTTTTTCTAGACAGCTACGTTGGAGACTGAGGGGGAGCATAGACAGATCTTTTTTTTTATCAAGTCAGAGAGGAGAGTATGAAGCAGCCTGGCTGACCTCTGCGTGAAGGGTTCTATCGTGATCATATTACGAATGAAGCCGTCCTGAAAATAACAAGTTTGTGTACTTAACATAAAATAATTTCTGTAAGACACATTCAATAGGTAAAATCTTACAAGGTAATCATGAAAGTCTTTCAGGTTTCCATTGTAGGCTCGGGGTTAAAAAAAAATCATAACACGCGGTGCAATTGACGTAGGAAGATGAATCGTGGTTTATTGTGTACTGTAAATCAAAAAGTTTTTTACATGCATTACAAATGCTCGATATGTGCGCCTCTGGTCACCCTACACACATCAACTCGAAACTCCATATCTTCCCACACACGCCCCAACATGCCAGTGGTGATTGTGTCGAAGGCGGCTCGGATACGCTGCTTCAGTTGCAGAATATTCGCTGGTAGAGGAGGAACAAATACCTGATCTTTGACATACCCCCACAGGAAGTAGTCAAACGGTGTTTAAGTCTGGTGACCTTGGTGGCCAGGGTAAAAGCATCTGATCATGTTCCGTTCCACGTCCAATCCATCGTATTGGAAGTTCTTGATTTAAATATGATCTAACATGCAGTTCCCTGCTACCTCTTGTAGTCGATATCTTAGGACTACAGAGATAAACATCCCTGATCCGACTCACGTCTGCTTCTGACACACGGGGACGGCCAAGGCTTTTCCCTTCACACAAGCAACCGATATTCACGAATTGCGCATACCATCTGCGAATAGAGATGTCGGAGGGAGGGTCTTTCCCGTACGTCGTAGAAAAATGGCGCTGGATTATGGTAACGGACCAGTGTTGATGAAATTCGAGAGTACAAAACGCCTTCTCCTTACCACTGACCGCCATTTTGTCAAATACTGCTATTACTGCCATCTGGTGGTTATACATGGTACCAAATCGATGTAAAACAAAACTTTGAGAGTTAGTTTAACCGTTACTGCAACAATAACAATGGTCTGTTGTCCACTGTTTCTACAAAAAATTCACGAAACCCCGACAATCCTTTTGAATAACCCTGTATTTTAATTTGAAATCCAATCAAGAGCAGGCTGCGTTGCATCATGAAAGTCTTTCAGGTTGCAGTCCTCCACAATATGTTGGATGGTGTGTCTTTCAAATCCACTGTCGGACTGAGGTGAAGTGGGGTTAACTGTAATTATTAGGATCGGGATGTACTAGATGCCCCGTGACTTCAAATACGCTACTAATCCGGTGTTTGCCTAGAGAGGGTATGGAAAAAAAGGGAATTTCACGCTCTGGATAGCGACTTCAAGCACTGGGATTCCAACCTCATATCACCGATCTCTGGGCTTGCTGCAGATTCCTATAGTGGTTGTGGTGAGTGCTTTAACACGCACGGCTACGCTGGGGGGTTCCTGGGAACAATCAGAAAGCATGGTTGGCAATCGGATTCGCTGGATGAAATTAGTTTCCTTGAATGGAAGGAATTAAGTATTAAGCTGAATCTATTCTTTTAAAATTGTATTGTTGGTGACTTTCAGACATGAGTTAAATTTGACAGAAATTATGATATTTTCGTTTTAATATTAGTACTCCTAAGGAAACGGGAACGAAGGATGCTTGCGGTATTAGGTGACCGGTAATCTCGTGATCATAAGCCTTTCTACGTGTAACCCAACCCACCGTACGTGACATTTCACCTCGCTGCTGTTGATGATAACTCGTCTCCTGTGGTAGCACGATCGAATCTCGGCCCACTCAGTTATCACTTATGAATGTTAGCTGTGAGTGACATGTGGCAATATATTTACTGTCACGTTAAAGATCCCATTCAAGACGAAAGAAAATCGACACCTTCGAACTCTCATATTTCGCTCTTCTGCTGAGATGTTCCGCGGTTTATCTGGCTTTGCAGGGTTTTCGGTCAAATTTGAAACTTATTCTCTAAGAACTGTTCTGATATGAAGTTCAGATGGTGGTGTACTCCCTCCCTGTAGGTCTTTGTGTACCTCTCTCAGCCAGCAGAGACGGGGTTTCTGTTTCTGCTCCTGTGTTAGGTAGTCAGACCAGAGGCTGATTGGATCCTCAAAAAGTACCACCACAGGTTAGATCGGTATATACCCACAAAAATCTAAGGAAGCACTATAATGAGGAATACTAGGCAACGTGAGGAGTGAGGTAGTTTGCCATTGCTTTCCTCACTGAGTCAGAACAATAGCACTGACCCTGTGAGTATAACCTTTCACAGTACACACAGACACTAGCTGTGCCCTGAAGGCCTTTACTCAGCACCACCCATACCTCAAAGCTTCCATATAATCACAGCCACGAGAGACAGACTGAGACATCGGTGGATAGCCACATGCATATGCCGCAGAGTAAGTGTATCTGATATTACAAACTTTCCGCGTTCATTCTCCTCAAATGCCCATAGAAGGTAACCTAATAATAATTTTCGTATTTTCGTGGGTGTATTACCTATTTGCATAATACTCCTAGTAGAATCTCAGATGGAACGTAAATCCTTCTGAGAGTGACACTTCCTTGGGACTAAAATCCTCCTGAGGAACTTCGTTTCCTTTTTCTGAATCATGGGAAATATTTTAGTCAAGGTGTCAGGGCACCCTGATCTGACTATCATAAATTAGCGATTCAATTTTGTCTTGAATGAGTTCATCTACATTGGCACTATACAGCCTATACACTATACAGGCCGACCACGCGACCGCTGCCCAGCCATTTGGCCTGCAGATATTGTGGTGACGCGTGATCAGCGCGTCGGGTCCCCTCGGCCGTTAATCTTGGTATTCGTGATCGGGGTGCTGTCTCACTGTCAGACAGCTACTCAATTGTCCTCACGAGGCTGATTGCACCCCGTTCCAACCTTCACGTCTGTTTTAAAATACCTGACGGAGCCGGGGATCGAACCCGGGCCTCCGGGTGAGAGGCAGGCGCGCTACCCCAACACCACGGAGCCGGCTCCTGGCACTGTATTAAAAAAATGAAATTCTTCTTCTTCTTCCTTCGTTACGGCCAACTAAGGACCACGTCATGTCAACTGTTTTTTCTGCATTTTAATGTTGGTCCAGTATTCCTTCATTCGCAATCGATATTGCACCTTTCTCTCCGTCGTCCACGCCTTCCCAGGTTTTAGCTTCGGCTTAAGTTAAAACTCCGATGTTTCTGAAGTTTTTCCCTAAGTGGGCCACGCTCCTGGATATCTTCACGTGTTATCCCAGTCTCCAACAGATCTTTCCCTACTTCACTGAACCAGGCCCCCTTTGTCTTTTTCTTACGGAGAAAAGCAAACATTCTGTTGGATAGCCGTGTTGATTTCATTCGGGTTATATGTCCATAAAAAGAAATCCTCCTTTTCCTCATCACGTCAGTTATTTTCTCTACGTGAGTGTACAACTCGTGGTTGTGGCGTCTTCGGTACTCGCCGTGTTCTTTGACTGGACCCAGGATTTTCCTCAATATCTTCCTTTCCTTGGTCTCCAGTTTTTCCATTATCCCTTTTCTATTCATGGAGAGACATTCCGCTGCATACAATGCTTCTGGCCGGATGACCGTGCAGTAGTGCTTCAGTTTTGCATTCAGGGATATAGATCTTTTGTTGTACACATTCTTAGTTAGATGGTAAGCCATTTCAATTTTATTCAAGCGTGACGCAAAAGCCTCGTTTTCGGACATTGTAGTGTCTATTCATTCCCCAAGATACTTAAATTTCACAACCCGCATGATTTTCCCATGATTCACTTCAATATGTTTTGGAGACGTTTTGATGTTAGTAATAAATTCTGTTTTCTCGAAAGATATCAGGAGGCCCGCATTTGCAGCTTGTGTTTGAAGCTGGTTGTTCTGTTTCCTGGCCGTATCCAACGAATCCGCAAAATCCGCAAGGTCATCTGCAAAGGCTAGACAGTCAATTGAGGTTCTTATTCTTGTGACCAAGTCTGATTCCATTTTGGACTTCTTCATCACTTTCTCAAGAACGCAGTTGAATAGTAGAGGTGAGAGACCATCTCCCTGTCGAACTCCTGTCCTCATCTCCAAGGCATTGGAAATCTCTCCTCTAAACTTAACTTTTGAAGTGGTGTTGGTGAGAGTCTGTTGGATGATCGCTCTGGTTTTATTGTCTAGGCCGAACTCCTTTAGAATCTTAAGTAGGGTAGTCCGATATATGGAGTCATAAGCTTTCTTAAAATCAATGAAGGTTACTACAAATTTCTTGCCCCTTAGTTTCAGATATGAAAGGATAGATTTGAGATTCATGATTTGCTCCACACATGACCGTCCTTCCTTGATAATCACCCAGTTCTGTATCTAGCTGTTCTTCAGCCCTAGTTTGAAGAGCTTTTGAGAGGATTTTTTAAGTTATCAGTAGGAGGGAGATGCCTCGATAGTTGTTAACATTTGCTTTATCGCCTTTCTTATGAAGGGGGTGGATTAAAGCAGAAGTCCAGTCACTTGGAAGTCTTTCGGTATCCCAAATTCCATGTATGATGTCCGTTAATTTATCCACTGTTTTGTCACTAGCAAACTTCCACAGTTCAGTGATTATCGAGTCTTCACCTGGAGCTTTATGTTTTTTTAGAGATCGGATCATCTGTTTGACTTCCTCTTTCGTGGGTGAAGAGGAATCTGGGTAGACTGGGTATGAAACTTGGAGTCCCACAGTTAAGAAGGGACTCAAAATATTTTGCAGGCACCTGACAATTATCTTTGTCGCTATAAACTAGCTTTCCATTTCAATCCTTGAACTGAAGACATGGAGGGCTATATTTCCTCAAGTTGCTTTTAAATGTTCTATGGAAGTTGCGCATATTATTCTTCTGGAAATCCTGTTCGATTTGATCCATCTGGTTTTTATGAAAGGCACGTATAGCATTGCGGATGGTTTTTGCTGCACTCGTTCTCTCATTCAAGAAGTCTGTCCAGTTGACTTGATTTTGTTGTGAATTCCAGTTCTGCCAGGCATGCTGTCTCTTCCTTATTACTGCGTCACATTCACTGTTCCACCAAGCATGCTTCCTCATTTTAGTTAGTAGGACGGTCTCTTTTGCTGTTTCAACCAGCGCCTCTCGCAGTTGTTTCCAGTTCTCTGCATCCACAGTTTGTAGTTTTCGTGTAAACTCATTACTGGACGCCAGTTTTTCAACATCATATCTTTCGGTCTTCTTGGCTCGGAACCTCCGTGTGTTTCTCGGGAGGAGTTTGATTTTAATTTTAGATAGATAATAATCCGAGTCCAGTTTTGCATTTCGTAGAACTTTCACATTATGAATTTCTCTTTGAGCTTTCCGTGCAATTGCGACGTGATCAATCTGGAATTCACCAAGACTGGGATTTGGGGATTTCCAGATCTTTTGTTTCTTGGGCAGATGTTTGAAAGCAGTGGATTTCATTACCAGGTTGAAGACCCTACATAGCTTTATTAGCCGTTCTCCATTACGATTCGTTCTGTGATGAGCGGTGTAATTTCCAACAATGTTTCCAAATTTTCTTTCTTTGCCTACCTGGGCATTGAAATCCCCAAGTAAAATGATAGTATGTTTGTCTGGAATCTTCGATAAAATTTCTTCAAGTTCTTCCCAGAATCGATCAGTCCCTTCCGGATCTTTCTTGTTCGCTACGTTGATCGGTGCATGAACGTTCACAATAGTATACATTTTATTTGTACTTCGAAAGGAAAGGGTCGAGACTCGTCTGCTTAAGAAGTGAAATTTGTGATGGAGTCTAGAATGTTCTTGTTGACTACAAATCCAGTACCGAGTTGGGGAACCGTTTCTATAACACGTTTACCTGGCTTACCCTTGAAGATTCTCTAGCCTTCTGATTCAAAGGCATGCTCATCAGTAAATCGTGTTTCCTGAACTGCCGCAATTTGTATCTGATGTTCAGTTAGAGCATCCGTGAGTTGTTTTCATTTTCCAACCTTCCGGAAAGAATTTGTGTTAAAGGTAGCAAAGAAATTCTTGGCTCTATGCTTGATCATTCGTGGAGTCTCCGATACCTCCAAGCATTTCGGTGCAAGCTCCCCAGATTCCGAAGGCTTGCATGCGTCACTCGAAGCGACGGTGGATTGGTTACCACCTGGGGTAGTAGCATTTGCTGAACTTTCCTCCATGCTTTTAACAGTTGAAAGACTGTTGACTTAGGCCAGTGATGTTTCACACTGACATGGATACTGCCAAAGTTATGAGCCTTGAGTCCCCCAGCACTGATCGGCTCACCGACCCAGTTTCCCGCTAGGATTGGTTACCCAACCTTCCACTGGGTTGCTCGGTTCAACAGGGGCACCTCTTGTAGGTTATGTGCTGGAGTTGGAGTGAAAGAGGCTAGTTGGATTCCCTTGCTGAATCCAATATATTACTGTTGCAGATGACTAACAACGACGCATTTCACACCCATTTGCCTTGAGACACAATGGTCTCCTCCCAGGTTGATTCCTGGGACAAAAAAAAAGAAATATTATTTATTTATTTATTATTCGCTAATTGGCCAACTAGAGACCACGATAAGTTTCACTATACTTCTGGCGATTATTCAATTTACGATTGATCCAGTAGGTTTTCATTAACTTGCTGTGACGAGCATGGCGTTCTTCCGACCACTTTGCACCGGTTGTCCATTTCTCATCTCGGAAAGTCCCAAGAGTCACGATGCTTTTTTTGAAAAGGTCTCGTTTGTGCGCGTCACCAGGTCGTAGGCCCATTTCAAGGAGGTTTTTCTTGGCGTTAACGTATCAGGGAACTGTTGTTTTTAGTTTTGAGTCGAAATTGTTAAATATACGTTTTGTCCATCTAGAGTCGTCCATTCGTCGCAAGTGACCATAGAAGCGAGCCCTGCGTTTGCGCATTGTGTCCGTGATCTTCTCTATCTCAGAATAGATTTCTTGCCTGGATTTTCTTATGTAGATCCTGTTTTTGTAGTTTGGACCAAGTACGGTATATTGTGGAGAATCTTTCTCTCTTTTTGCTCTAACTTAGCAAGCGCACATTTCTGAGAGAGAATAAGGCATTCTGACGCATAGAGGGATACCGGCTTGACGACAGTGATGTAGTGATGAATTTTGGTATATACAGAAAAGCACCTTTTGTTATACAGTATATGTTCCGGGTGGTTTTAAAAGCTACCTCCAGATTTTTTTTTGCTCTGGCCGCTATGGCCTCTGTATCTAGTCCGTTTGATTGGATCCACTCACCAAGGTATTTAAACGTATGCACACGGTTTACAGTTCCATATTCGGTGTTCACAATTTAGAAGTTTGTCGGAGTATTCGGCAAGTAGCTCACAGTTTTCTTCGTTTGAGGTTGCTAAAGTTTCATCATTCCTTTGAAAGCAGAGGGAGGGAGGCATATACCTTAGTATTTTCTTTTTAAAACCTCTGTAATATGCTCGGGACTCACTTCGCTAGAGGTCATCCTCAATCTTGTTCAATTGTTCCTTTTCGTACTTGCGTTCCTCACTCCGTATTATCCTTGCCGTTTGTGCCCGTTGGGTTTTGTCGATGTTCAATAATTCCTCTCTTTTTTACGTATAGTACAATTTCCAGGTATGTAAACGGTTCGCAACTTGCATTCCACCAGGCATGTTTCTTCTTCTTTTTAACCTCTGCTACTTCTTTTGCGGCTTGAACCATCTGCCTTTTTGTACTGTTAAAGTCCAAATTCACAGGCCGGGCGAGTTCTTTGAATTCATTCTCTTTTTCTCTGAGTTTCTTGGTATCTACGCGGGTTAGGGCAGGCTGTTTTCTTTTCATATTTAAAGGGATGGGTCTGAACTTAACCACTGAGACAGAATAGTCTGAATATATGTTCATCCCCTTTTTGACTATAATGTTCATTATTTCTGGACTGTATCTGCGATAAATTGCGACATGGTCTAGTTGGAATTCTCCCATTATTGTACTTGGGGATCGCCATGTATTTTGCTTTCTAGGAAAGTGTCGAAAGTGGGTGGACATCATCTGGAGGTTATGATTTTCACATAATTCAACAAGTCGTTCTCCATTCTTGTTGGTTCTCTTGAGAGCCGAGTATCGTCCAATGAGTTATCTGTATTTCTGTTCCCATCCTAATAGTGCGTTAAAATCACCCATTAAGATCTTGACGTGATGTTTTGGAATTTTCGCGATTCTGGTATCGAGTGTGTTTCAAAATATATCTGTGTTCTCGGAATCTTTCCGGTTTTGGTCATTAGTCGGGGCGTGGACGTTGATTAACGTATACGTTTTGTTTGCACAGCGCAGGGATAGTAGGGATAGCCGATCATTTATAGGTTCAAAATCTGGGACAGACCTAAGGATGGAGGTGTTGACTGCGAAAGCCGTGCCGAAGATTGGCGTGTTTTTCATCACTCTTTTTTTGAGCTTTGCTCTTGAAAAAGCGGTACCCATCTGATTCAAAAGTTTCTTCGTCTGTGAAGCGAGTTTCTTGTATTGCTATTACAGAGATATTGTTTTCATGGAGGGCTTTGGTCAGTTGTTTCACTTTGTCCGTTTGTGTGAGAGAGTTTATGTTGAAGAATGCCAGAAAAGTTTTAAATTTGCGTTTCAATTTTCGTGACTGTTTGGGGTTTCCAAGACGCTCCAACTCGTATTCAGCATAACGTTGCATCCCCCCCCCCCCAGAATCCGACTGAGATGCGTGCGCCACTTATCAGCGACGCTGGATTACTGCTAAGAGTTACCACCTGGGGTAATAGTTTGTTTCTGTTGAGCCATCTTGCTTGTTAACTTGAGTTTGATTGGGAGCGATTGCTCACTCCGAATACAACCAGGATTGTTAGTCCCGGAGGACCCTGGTGGTTACTGAATCATCTGTTCTTCGGCCTATTGCCAACTCTCCTCCTTTTTCCGGGCTTGGGACCGGCAACAGCCACTACTGAGCTACTCAATCCACTCAGTAGTAACTGATCAAGAGGCATTCATCTTTTACGTCGTTATTTGAAAAAAAAACATATAACACACTTGCAAGACTTATAAAAATCATAAAAAGGGGAAGATGGCCTTTATAATCCTCCCCTTAAAGCATTAATCACTACCGCTACCAAGTCGGAAAACACACTTCTGAGATAATGGCCTTTGAAGATATTCAATCAAAATATTAAAAAGCAAATAAAATACCTCTTAGACATTAATCCATAATACTGTAGTCTATATCGGTGCTTTAATTATGCTTAATTACCTATTATCATATTGATATATCATTCTAAATAATTGAAATGATAAAAGCCATTTTTCAGTGTTGCCTAATTCTATTTCCAGTCGGTCAACACAAATTGTGCCCAATTACAATGGGCGGTAAAACAACTATTTATATGCACTAACATGAGAAATATCTCATAAGATATTTATCACAAAATAATGTGGTACCCCCATTTTAGCCTACTTTCGATCTTTACAAAAAAATGAATAATGTGTGTATGTATGTCTCCCCCCTATCAATTCAAACATGACGATTCTGAAATGAACGAAATTTGGTACAGAGGTAGCACTAGCAAAGAGCACCTCAGTGTCATATTTATAACGCCGCCATCTTAACCGAAACTCAATGGTGGCCACCCAAATGTTGAAAAAAAATATGACTAAAATAATCATCGGATCTCTACCAAATTAGCTAAAAACATACCTTCATATGGGGCGTGTCCTGAGACCAAACTACAAGGTCATCAGCCATACCATTTCAAGATCGTGGTCGTGTGAATCATGCAAGCATTTTAATCTATAACTTAGGACCCATCAATTCCGAGCATGGACCCGAGGGTGGTTTCAGCTATCCCAAAGGACGTGACCCGTTGGATATTACAATTGTATGTTATAATATTATACTGTAGCAGTGACTTAAAGGAGCTGAGTCACCCCGGTCACATGTCAAGATGGCAGCAGACCTCTCGTGCCTGACCTATATTTCAGTAGTTTGAGAATGTTACATGCAATATAGAAAAAATATAAACTTTGTATGAAATGTTTTATACTGAAGGTACACTACACTGAAGAAATCGTTTATTCCAAGTCATTATTTCCTAACATGTTGGATCTAAGTCGGTTGATAACATTAAAATGATATGGACATGTTTGGCTCTGTGGTAGAGCGTCGGTCAGTTTTGCGGTTGGCCGGGGCTCGAAAACTACTAGTGTTGGATTATTTTACTTAAATTATTTTATACTTATTGTTTATAACTACTCATACGTTATAAAATTTAGCATTATATTGTGCATTTTACAATGAAAAATATATATTTAATTAATAGTCCGGGTTGTTGAAACCGGATTATGATGGCGGCAGACACCGTATTCCCTCTCATATATGCCACTCTTGCAGCATAAATAGCTCAGCTCTCCACATTTCAGATGGCGGAATGACAATTTGGGATTCCTCAAAAGGTGCGGTCAATATCACACTGTTGTTCGTTTCTTACACCTCGGCTGTATACAGTATGCGGAGTTGTCTTTGGTGGAATACCGTGTAATGTTGTTTTGGCGAATGAGCAGTGGTGTATTTACCTAGAAGATCCTAAGAATATATAGCACTTTCTGAGAGTAACAGTGTTATTATAATCACAGACCAGAAAAAACTGAGGCAGAGTGGGTGCCTTTGCAAATCTCTGGCCTCCTGAAATACATTACAATTTTGTAATAGTTCAAATTCTAGCCATGACCGCACACCGATTACCTTTGAGTGACGTAAAGAAGAGTGCGCAGTTCCTTGTATATGAATGGCGGAAGTCGATCCTTGCTTACTAATGGCTCCTTTAGAGGCAACTTCCGGCAATGAGGAAACAAATATATTCATGGGCCTCTGACCCCACTGTGGAAAATTTTGTAAATCATCCACATAACTAGAGCCCATCCTGACGTACATCGAACTGTTCTCACACAACGCCAGACCCAATCCACACAGAATGAATGGACCAATCCTGAATTATCTCAAAATGAACAGCAGGAGTTAGCCACCCAGTGGCCCACTGAGCAAATAGAAACAAGAACTTACTGAATGGAAAGCAAGTTTTAGTTGCACCGGCAGTGGCTTAAATTTTCATGAATCAGTCCAACAATTCGTCCACTTCTTGCCGAATCCCATCGATCTTCTACCCGGCCCAAAATACCCCGCTAGAAAGTTGTATGAAGCCAGGAATAATAAACGTAGCATAAATACTCAAAGAACTGGTTAGCAAAGTTCTAATCCTGAGAGGTCTACGAAGAAGGACCGAGAAAAAAGCCGTGATAAGTATAAATACCAGCTAGATCAGTTTAATTACTGTAACCAAAGTCGTAAATTAATGAGATCAGTACTTTTGAATGATAAGTCCAGTAGTGCAATTAATGAGGAAACAGTGTACGATGCAGTCATTTCACATTTTCCTAACCCCAATGACAATGCCAAACAGGAATACATCTCACCGCTCAATGATACTAAGAGGATCTCTTAAAATGATACACACGTGACAATTATAAGTAGAGAGGAAATAACTTTAGCGATAAATATGATGCTACCCTGGGTCCTCATTACGTGTTACCAACAGTTATAAAGGATGGGATGGCGATATAAATTATCGCTTTAATCGCCACTAGAATGTTGCAGACGATGCATGTTCCTCCTTGCTTTCAGAGAGACAGAACGGTTTGGATACAACCTAGTTCCAAGTTTAAACACAACGAACATTCAATTATAGTCTACTCCTTCACAAGGAGAAAGAGTTATATGACTATACTCATACATTTAAGAGAAAGCACGCTATATGTTCTTGTTTGTACATACAAACGTACTATTTTGTGATAAATATCGTATGTAACATTTATCATGTAAGGGCATACAAATACTTGTTTTGCCGCCTAATATAATTGGGCACACTTTGTGTTCATCGACTGGAAGGCTATCGTTAATATTCTTAACAACTTGGTGTCAAGGAGTCACTAACATTTCCAGTCCTTAAATTAGAAATCACCATCAACCACCAAACGCACTATAATGGTTGAGGTTTGAAATTCTGCTGATTTTAATATTTCAACTTCAAATGTTTAGGTTTTTTCCTTTGAAATGGATTTCTGCAGTTTGAATTCTCGAATTTTCCTTTCATGAAGTGTTGCAACAAATTGAAAATGAGTTTCATGTTTACTTTTGGAAAAATAATTCATGTTGACTACATCCAGTAATGCGGAAATATATCCTAAATATTACATTACAGCTAACAGCCCACGCAATCCATAATTCTTGCAATTGTTCATGGTGTGGGATGTGATACTTTATACCAATTCAATTGCCCAATTAAAATATGCCCGCTCAGTTCACATTAAACCTGGGGTTCGGGATGGAAGGTGGCATATGGTAGATTACGTACGCACGCTAAAAACACAAATCAAACGTGAAATAACATTTAAATGGATAGACCATTCATACATAAAGACCGGATTAGCATTTGTGGAACTAAATCCCTCGGCTGATTTTTACAAGCAGTAGTAAGCTGCACAGACTAGGGAAATTAATCGTTTTAATACTCTCCATTAGTATCTCACTTGGGCTTTCATTCTGAGCCATCCAGTTGACGACTGGGACATTTCATCGTATTTTTTATGTTAAACATGTGTCATTTTAAAGCCGCAAGAGAATACCTGAAAGATTCTGCAGTTATTAAGTCGTGTTGTGCACGATAATCAGTTAGTTATGATAAGACTTAAAACATTGTCGTTAATTAACTTTTTGGGCTTCGGAAATCTTAGTTACCAGCCCCGTGTACGTGGGTGTGTGTTAACTTGTGTGATAACGTGGAGTTACTGTGATTAGTAGGGCAAGGCATTTAATGACCAAAGAATAGCAAGAAAATGCAAAATTAAAAAATGCATTTATGACCTAAAAATGGTTAAAAATTGACACAAAATTTGAAAAAAAAATGGCCAATAAATTATTCGTAAATCACTTATTTATTAATATTTTAAGAAACAACTAGCTGATTTGAAAGAGAAGTTTAATGCATGAGAATGCATTAAGTTTAAATTGTTTTTGTTACTAACAAAGTAAATACCACTTTGCCACCCCTTGTGAAAATAAAAATGAAATATTTTAGAACTGGCATATTCTTCACATACTTTCCTAGCAAATAGGTGTCATTTAATTAACAAAGAGTATAGGGCCTTGAAAACTAGTGCCAGCAGGTTATGTTGCAAGTCTACGTTATTTTTGAGCAAGTTATTTGCCTAAGTTAAACATAATAAGTTAGACAAGTATTGTAATATTAATTAACTATCTAAATATGACGAAATATAACACTTACCAGAAAACAATTAAAAATGCAAAAAATGACCTAAAATGTTATCCAAAAATGACCCATCTCTTGTGCACGGCAAAAAATGCCCTAACAAATTGCCCTTATTTAATCAGTCAATTCATGAAACACATGTATATATACTCGAGCTATCTTTCGGCCTTCATACAAAAAAGATGCAAAATCCTCAAATGCCTTGCCATAGTAATTACTGTAGTATTGTATTAGGGACGGAGATAGGGGTAGGTGCCCACAGACTTGAAGTTAGGTACTATCTCGAGAGGGTGTGAGAAAACGTGGAGAAAAACACTAAGTACTTAAAAAGTATTGTATTTTGTTATGGTTGCATTAATACCAAATACAATACTTGTGACACAGTGAGGATTATGTTGAGTCCGCTCCAGAGGCCGAACTGTAGATGTAATTAGCTAGTTATTGTTGTTTTAAGGGGCGGAACTACGAGGTCATCTGCCCCTGAACTGTAGATGAATTGTCATATATTAGTGAAACTCTACTCGTTGCCTGTTGGTATTCGTGGTCATTCTGTGCCCACCCTGCGTTGCTCGTGTGGCCTGGCGAGTAGACTGGTTCTATTTGTGTTCGTTTTTCAAGCGTGCCAGGTAGACTATCGGAGCTGTGCAATGTGACTGCTACTACTGTAGTTTGAGTCCGACCCAGGAAGTAGGTGTGCTTGAATCTTATGTCTTTAACTGTACACTCGCTGACGCAAAAAATCAGTGGGTTGACAAATCTGAAGTCTAACTGTACAGTGACAAGTATTATCCCATGCAACCATGATGTTGTGATTCCTAACACGATACTCAGGGGAAATGAAACATTACTTGTAGAGAAGCTACCTTCATTACTGGAGTATCTATGAGTGTTGGACGCAACTAGGTAGCGCCGTTTTCTACGAACGACCTCAATCACAAGCGAGATAGAAGGTAGCAAGCAGACGAATGTGTGGGTTGTGCGTGCCTGTTCGTGAAGCACCGTAGCTCAATGGTCTAGTCTTAGGTTCATAATAGGAAACTGGCTCGTTTGATTTCTCCTGTGATGCTTTTTTCACTCCACCGACATAAACAATGAACAAACCAGTCAGATTATATGATGCCACCACCACGTTTATTACACAATTTTCGACCATTCTATTGGCAGGTATGGCACATCACAGACCTCGCCTCCATGTGCGGGTAGTTGACCAAGTAAACCTAACTGCAACAGAGGCTGGATGATGCTAAGATATCACACAGAGTGCGGCGAAGCGTTCGATAAGACGATTTCGAGAATCGGGACACGTAATTAGCCGACGTGCTGGCTCGGCTTCGCGGCTCTGAACTGTGAACAAGACGATTGCTTAATTTTTGAGAAACATTCGATCCCATTCTTGAACACCGTGCAGCTACGCCTGGCATCTCGAGGACGGTCTTGAGACACCTGAATGAGGCAAGAAACAAAAGTACACTGATGAACAGAGGGTGTACCACCTCGAGTTTGCTGAGGACTATGTACTACGAGAGCATGCCTTCCTCGGTGGACGATGGACCGGTATGCGTGTTCACCGTTTTGGCAACCGGAACAATCCAGCATGCGTGGTCGAGCATCGATGCTATGGCCCTGTATCTGCTGATGTTCACTGATGTTCGTTAGAGCGTCAATTTAGAAAAACGAAGGATCTTGTCTTGGTCACGGGAAGGTATTTTAACTTTCTAGTTAATAACTACTAAGCATATGGTCTGTACTGCTTGTACACAACACAGCTTAATAGCTTTCAAAACTTCATCTGTTATTAATGCGGCCGTGTAAAATTCAATACTCGAAGGTCTTACTTGTAAAAATAAGTCGGTGACTTGGAGGAACAATTTTGATGAGTAATAAGAAGTGACCAAATATTGGAGGACTAGGCTGTGTACAGGAGGTGCCGGTACATGCTCTAATTGACGAGTGGTGGCCACCATTACTCGCCCAGTGCCTCTGGGGAGCCATAGCAAACCCTGCTCGTTACATCGCTCATGAGACCGCAACTTGCGCGCACTGCTTGCTCGAGTGACCCGTCATCATCGGCATGGCTGCTTGTTAGTCACTGTGCGCATCGTCACCCTGATCCCGTCTCACAGTCATGCATTGTTTATCTTAATAATTATTATCTGCACGCTGCTACAGTATTTAAAAAGTATTTCGGTGTGGACATCCAAGGCTGGCTGTGTAGTGGTATCATACTCGCCTGCTATGCTCAAGGTTGCGAGATCAAATTCCGAAAAACTCAGTTGACAATTAAAGGTGCTTTAATGATTTATAACTTCTCTAGGAAAATGTTGTTGTTGCTTTTTGTTGCTCATTTTAGCGACTGCGACATCGTGGTCATATAGGCCCGTGTATTAGGGTGTTGTAGAATTTTCGTGATGACCTGTGTTATTGCGATATATGTACTAGTCTGTGTTTTTGAAAATTGGAGATAGGATTGGAAAGGAGTCGGCTGTGGCCTTAAGTTAGGAACCACGCTAATACCACTTCCAGGATGTCTGAGGTGGAAATCGAACCAACCTCTTCGCAGTTCTACCTCACATGTTGGTATGTATACAGTTCCAGGCCTCAGGCCTAAATTAAGTTATTTGGAAGAGCCTGGAATCGAACCCGAGTCCTCGGGGGTAACAGCCAGGAATGCTTACCATTGCGCCAACGAGGTGGTCTCCTAGTCATTGGTAGGTTTAAACAGGTATTAGCGATCCATAAGAAACAATACTGCACATCCAAACTTAACTCGTTGAGCATTTCAGTTGGTGACTGTTAGGTTAGGCTCTGATAATACCGTACACGCGGTGCGAATCATTAAGCTGCCAAGGGACTGCCCTAATATACGTGGAGTGGAAATAAATAAGTGGCATTATACCCTACTGAACCGTTTATTGTAGAATAACCAGCATATCTCTACAATGTAATCCTCTGCCGGATAGTGATAGTACATTAGTTTACGATGTATAGCGTGCAGTTCCTCTAAATCAAAGAGTGAGTGCTAAACACTACTGCAAGATTCTGGAACATCCTGCACGGCCCCATTCTGAATGCACACCCCCTCTGCCACAATTATGCTCATGTGTGGGAATTCTTAGCACGATGGAGGCGAGAGATCCTTGAGTAGCCACCCTATTCACCGGACGTGTGGCCCTCTGACTTCCGTACTTTCTGAAAAGTATACGTCTACTCCCACGGAAGCATTCACATACACCAGACGCCATACTTCAATTAGTAGGTAGTTCCGTCGTGGCATTAGCAATTTTGGCACAGCTACTTGTATTCTGCTCCTTTCACACGTCTGACAACCGACACAATGTATGTCAAGAGATTACTTTGAAGACCTGTATACTAGGTAGGTATGGTGGGTCTACATGAAATGGATTGGCATATGTGGCATATCTAGGCACTTCCTTCATTTCCAGTATTCGTAGCTAACGACACCTTCACCACACACAATATTAGTAATCAAAATAAAATAAAACCGATTTTTATAGTGAGAACGAAATTTTCCTATCTCTAGATATTTTCAACTGCTATTTGAGACAGAAGAGGATGCAGTTACCCCTCCAAAAACGAGCAGTTTTTTTTTGTTCTTGGAAAGCAAAAGACAGAGGTACGATAAGAGAAATGAAGTCAGGTCATCCTACTTCATAAGACGTGTGAGATTTTTGCTCAGAGTAAGAGATCATTTTTAACAGGAGCATATTAAAAATCTTATCCTATGTGGTTATCATCACGACCGGTTTCTGCCGCACGATGGATTAAAGCCATGTGGTGGCACTGGTGTCGGTAAAACAAACCACGTAACCTTTAATAAACCGACATTTATTTATCTACTAGCTGAAGTGCCCGGCGTTGCTTGAGTTTCATTTTTCTGCTGCGTTTAAGTAATCTACATTTTAAAACTTTTAGTTTCGTTGTAGAATGTTTCCTGGCCAGGGAAATTAACCATAAATGATTTTAAAAAAAGTAGGTCCTTCGGCCCTACCAGGAATTGAACCCATGACTCTTCGGGCCTAAGCCCAGCGTGGTAACCAATTGGCCACGGAATGAAACAATTCGTTAACGTTCTACAACTTAAGTGTATATATACCAGAACGTGTTGATCTTGCTGTGTGCGGAGTACACGCTCTATCAGGTATAATATTGATGATCCAGTTACATCATATTGTGCCATATGAAAGTAAAGAAATTGTATGCATTGAAAGTCACTGCTACTATTTTGACTGTAGAACCACAGGAGTTTCAAAATTCCAACTTCTAGGGATTTATTAACGTGACTGTAGAGCTACTGGCCTGAGATTGTCGTATTTAGTTAGTTAGGTATTGTTTTTAAGGGGCGGGACAGCGAGGGCATCTACTCCATTGGACTGAGACTTAGGTTATAGGCCTATGCATTAGATGATGTGTAACTCACGTAATACGGCCTGAAATATATTGGACACACATCTAGATATTTTTTTATTCAATAATTTTAGTAATAAAATCATAAGTTGGTCGTATTATTTATGAAGAGTTGAAAGATTGCACTTTAACAATGTTTCCTCTGTAATTGTGTCAGAGCGAACAGAATGTTCAAGAGTAATATCCTAACCTCCTTTCACGGGAGGAAAATTTGTTTCCATGAACACATGCCGTCCATGAGTCAGAATTGAAAAAAAAACAAATATGATAATTACTAATAACAAACAAGCAATTCGCTTTGATATTATTGAGAATTTAGAAATGGATTTCGCAGGAGTTACCATCTGGAATTAACAAGAGAAGATTAAAGGTCAGGGCGTGATATGCCCTGGGGCCAGTGGCGGGAGAAGAACTCACCAGTCATCTTTGACATCGCTGATTTAAATAATATAATGTCTGAAGAAGCGGCTTCGGTAGCGTAGTCGGTAGCATGCTGAGCTTCTATGCCCAAGGTCGCGGGTTTAAACCCGGCCGAAGTCGTCGGATTTTTTAAGGGCGTTAAAAATCCCTCATTATGTCTCCTTCGAAGGGGAAGTGAAGCCGGGGTCCCATGTCATAGATTTATGGCATTTGAAGCTAAATTATAGGTTATCTTTGATAAACGCTCTTAGGTTCCAACGTTCGTTGCCAGGAGCTGACTGCGGTGGCATCTAGTAACACAGTGCAGAACTAGTTGGTCGTTGACGGTGGCGTTTGGTAGCAAAAGTTGGAACTACTTGAAAAATAGAATGTATGCAGTCCTTACTTGAATTAAAAACAGATAACACACACTAACACAGCCATCACAATTAACACCGGTTATCGGACAGATTCTACACACACCCCAAGTACACGGGGCTACATGACCACGTTGTCGCAGCCCCTAAACTGAGGAACCAACCAACCATAATGTCTGAAGTTGTTCAAGGTATACAAAATACCACCTGGTTTTCGGCATTTTAGAACTGAATGTTGTGGTCGATATTGCATGGGTCTTCGCTACTCCTCATGACTGTATTCGTAACATCAGCAATGCGCTATCGAACTCCACTCGGTTTCAAATATAATTCTACTCTCTCTTGCATCAGCATGTTGTATTAACTTTTGTAATTAGCATTATAATTAACGGTAACTTTAATTCTTTTATTGTGTTGGAATTTTCATCTGTATTACGCTGGGTTTATAATCCTCCCTAGGTGACTGCTTGGTGCCAGGTAATACGGTACGAGTATAATCATGCCGCACAATGCCAGTTGTCAGACAAAGCTAGTCTATCGGCATCTCGTTTCAGAAGGTACGCTTGTTGTTGTTGATTATTTATGGGCTTTGCGACATCGTTGTGTTAGTTTAATTACTACTCCAACTTAATAAGTGTAAATATTGTAAATATTATCCAGTCATTCTTGTAGATGATGATGATGATGATGATTATAATTGTTGTTTTAAGGGGCCTAACATCTGGGTTAGCCTCCGTGGCTTAGCCGACAGCACGCCGCACAGTGTGTCAAAATCGAAATCTAGGAGGACAAAATTACTTATTTTCATAATTAAAAATCAAAATTTATTACTTCTACAGCATTCTCATATAATTGCCGCTCACTATTCTTAGTGTAAATCTGTCAACACTGTTCGAGCAGTCTGAATTGGAGGGTGAATGTAAGTGGCTGTGGTTTGGTTGTCTTTGTGGTTAGTGTGATGCTTTAAGATGGAACAAGCAGGTGAGGGTATGATTTTTCTAACGTGTTTCAGTTATTAATGGGCGTATTTGTTACGTAATTTTAGCTATATTTGCATTATATAATATTTAACTATTATTTTTAAAATTAGATTTTCACTTAGATTTTTAGTATGTCGCGTCGTGTGCGTCACTTTCTACTTAATGTTAAAATGTACATAAAGTCTTGTAGTTTACGCCTGTTATAAGATTTTTTGCATCTTTTTGCAACTTACTTAGTTATTTTACATTTTAGAAGATGCCGCGCAACCAGTTCTCACACGTTTACAACTGTTTGAAGCACTGGATTCGACGATTATTTCAAAAGTGGAACTTTGTGACTCTGTTAAAAGTAAATTAGGGGTAGAAAATTGTTCTGAAGAGATAACTGAATGCTCTATCCAACTCCTAGTCATATACAATTTCTTTCATGTGTAGACGTAGCTTAAAAAGTAGGGCTACCGATGAGACACGGATTGACGTGTACCCGTGTAACCCGTGACACGTGTACACGGGTAGGTACGCTCTGAGAATCCATGTAGCAGTAAGTACACGTGTACACGGGTACACGAGTAGTACCACCCGTGTACCCGTGTATGAAGGTCCGCGTACACGGGTTTCACGAGTATATATGTCTTATCGTGTGCCCATGTGGTTTTCTCGATTTTGGAAGAATGTTTTTGACATTTTGTTGCACTAATGGCCCATTTAATTGAAAACAAATGTAGAATCGGGAAGACGAACACAGCAAACATAAAAATATAAAGTTTTTGCTATTACGAAGAATAAGTGAAACGACAACACTGCGTATTTTGTGAAAGGATGTTTTCGAAATACTATGAACACGGCACCGAATGATTCAAATTTTCGGGCACCGCGCATCCCTTATTCGTTAGGGCGCCCCTGGTGGGCAGAATTCTAACCTGATCGAAGAACACGCGTTCATTTCAGTACGATCATAGTAGTCAAACCACAGCTAGCACGCGCTGCGTGGTAGAGGAGAAATGGGGAAAACAAGCAGTTGGGTATGGAAGTACGCGGAACGGAAAGGAGATAAGGCCTATTGCTCTCTATGTTTTCCTACCGAAAACAATGAGTATTCCTGTGCTGGTGGGTCTACGGGAGCCATCGGACGCCACTTGAAAACGATACACCGGAAGATGGAAAATCAACAAACGTCGCCAAGCAAACGTGGGTAAGTAATTATGTATACAAATTGTGTAACGCCATACGTATGCGTAAGCGTACCGTGGTTACCACGACCTCCTACAGAAATGTCTTTCTGATTTGACAATAAATAGTCTAGTACTGTTTACGTTGGTTTTGTTTACATACGACCAACTTCTGTGAACAACACACTTTCACGGCTAGACGCAAGCGCTTCCGCGACACTCCCACCGCCTTCGGTCAGTAGGCCATGTCATCAGCGCCGAAGGCGAAGTGGTGTTGCGCCGGCGCCGCGGCGCTGCCTTCCCCAAATGGAACTGGGCATATGTTGAAATTTACCGCTTTCCCAGACATTTCAGTCTAATGCAGACTACTTGACTGATTCGCTACGATCTGTATTATTTTCGGTTCATGCCATCGTCACACTCGCTTATCCACTTACCGCGCGCCACCACGGCAGCACGCCGCCGCTCACTCCGTCGCGCACCGGTATTTAGCGCACACGTTAAAAAGGAATATACGAGCCTTACAGTAGTCGCATATGATGTGTAACATGTGACATGTTATCCTACTATGTGCGTCCCGGGAGCGCAAATCCCTTGTTAACAGTGAACTCTGTTGGTCATTGAAATAACTACTTGTATAATCCAGTGCAAATTCCTGACCTTAATAGATCACAATTGTTATTTGCTAAGACGTTGTATCTTAATCGATTGATAACATTCATTTTGGGAGGACATATTTAGGTCTGTGGTTACAGCGTTGGTCTCCCAACCTGCCGGCTGGGGTTCTAATCCTAACAGAGTTGTATTTTCTTGCTTGATTTTTTATATTTATTGTTATTTGAGTACTGAGGCGTTATACAATTGAGCGTTATTTAGTGAAGTTTACAATGGAAAATATATATTAAATTAAAACAAAGTTCTCCAATGGATCTGCAGTAGTGACATCTACCTTCAACTAGTTGAATTATGGTATGCGGGAGCACGGCCGACTGGATGCGCTCGCATCCAGTTGGCCGTGGCGGAAGCAATCCACTGCCTACTTGATGCGAGCTGCTCTCTATACCGGCCAGTTAGTAAACCAATGCCAGCGATGTTATTGAAAATGGCCTCTTTTTGCTGATAGAGTGCACTGCTAAGTATCGGCGTCATTAAAAATTAGGTGTGCAGAAGGTATATTAAATGTGTTTCTCCCAGTGATACGTTTAGACCAACGAAGTTTCAATTATTGTTAGTGGTCTGTGTTAATATACTGAATTCCTATGTTGTTTGGAGTGTTTGTTGATGCGATATAGATTCCACATAGCCACATGGCCCACAGTACATCGAGTGCTTACATTAAAGAATACAGCAAAAGTATGAAGATTTAATAAATCGTAATTGTTTTCAGCATGAAAATGATTTATTGTAGGAATATCTTAAATGGGGTCTCTAAACCTTGAACTAAACTATATGCGATATACATTCTCCATAGCCACATGGCCTACAGTATGTCGTTGTACGATCTCCGCCACCGCGCTCATTGTTTCAGTCCCATCCACTTCCTGGCTGCGTGGCTCAGGGGTAACGTTCTCGCTTGCTGGGCCCAAGGTTGCAGTCAGATGGCATTTGAGGGTGCGCAAATGTGAGGGAGCCGTGTCCGTAGATTTACTGGCACGTTAAAGATCCCCTTCGGGGCAAAATTCCGGCACCCCGGCGTCTCTAAAAGCCAGTGTAGTTAAAAGGGACGTAAAACCAATAAAATTATCATTATTATTTTCCAAAATCACTTCCACAAAAATGTCCAGCTACCGAGTGCCACAAAAATATCCAGATACCGAGTGGAATGATGTTACACATCAATAAATAGCGATAGTTCTACGCATAAGTCATACAACTCTTCGATGACGTAGACTATTTATATGATGGATTGTTAAAATGAGGGAAATTGCATACCGTAAATTATAAAAGGTCCCAACAATTAGACAGATGGGCTTATCGGGAACGCAACGGTGGCGACCTACGGGATCTTCAGGACGAGCGTGCACGGCGTGGGGTTGTGCCTGGAGGCGTGTGCCGTGTACATAGACAATTTCACAGATATTAGCGAATCAGTCGAGTCATCCTGCTCTCCGAACAGAAATGGCCGGACAAGCGTGCATTTCAATCGTTGTCAAGTGCAATATTCACGGTGGTGGCGCGTACCGGCGAAATGGAAAGACGGTGATCTTGTTTATCTCCAATGCAACTTTCCACGATTTGCGCTTATAATGCACAGGACCTTCCTCGTTGTGAAGGCTTTCATTTCGCACCGACATAAAAATAATATGGTATTATTACAGGCATGAAGCGGAGGCAACAAAGGAAGACACTGAAGATGGTGACCATGTTGATGATGAGGAGCAGGAACAGGTATGGTCATCCCGAGCCAAGAGACGACGCAGGCGACGAGTGGAAGGTAACGCACACCGTCCGTGCGATACCATACGCTCAGAGGAAATACATCAGGCTCTTGCAAGGATGGTTGCTGTGAACCAACTGCCTTTATCATTTCGTGCCAGTGATGGGTTTAGTCAGTTCATGGCAGTTGTAGAGCCCAATTACTTGTGTATTTCAGAGGATGCCCTTAAGCGGAGACTGGCTCTACTAGCCGATGGTGTCAGAGAGAATGTGCGGTGTGAACTATCAGCGGCATCAAGCGTTGCCCTTACATCTGACTGTTGGACATCTCGCTCACTAACGTCTTTCCTGACGGTAACGGCTCACACCATCGACTCCCAGTGGGTTCCAAAGGCGATGACGCTTACCACGCATGAAATGGAAGACCGCCACACCTCAGAAAATCTGGCATCGGAATTGCAATTGGTTGCAGAAGAATGGAATGTGCAGGACAAGATCACCGCCATCGTCACTGACAACGCGTACAACGTCGTCAACGCTGTGCGCGCTCTTGATGTGCTGGAGAAGGATAAAGTGACTTGTGCTGCACATTCTGTACAGCTTGCTGCAAACAAGGCTCTTGCTCATGGAAAGGCTGCTAATGTGGTCTGAAAGCAAGAAAGATAGTTGCCATTTTCGGCACTCTAACGTTGCCGCTAGTGCGCTGACAAAAATGCAAGCACAACTTTCAATGCCCGAACAACCCCTGATTCAGAGCTGCAACACCCGCTGGAATTCAACTTTTGCCATGATCGAGCGCTTTTTGAAAAACAGGAATCCCGTTAGCAACGTCCTAGGTGACCGGACATGCATGCCAATGGCCACAGCACAGAAGCTCCAAGTAACTGAACAGGAGTGGCATCACATGGAGGTTTTAAACAAGCTCCTTAAACCTGTGGAAGTGGTAACCACTCTCTTTTGCGGTGACAATTCTCCCATATCGATGGTCCGGCCACTAATACAGACGCTAATTAAAAATCACCTCAGCACCCAGGAGTTGTCGGACGACAGCTTCCTAGAGGACGTGCAGTCTACCTTGGTCTGTGAATTTAACGATCGGTTCGGCCTCCTATGGATAAATGATAGTACTGTCACAGCCAGACAGATTGCATCTTTCCTCGACCCGAGGTATAAGGATTTGGTAGATGAGACAGCAGAGGCTCGACGATGTATTCGCGACAGAGTACTTCATAAGCTTCAGAGAGATGCACCAGCTGAAGTCTTGGTTAATCCCGATCAACCCTCCACCAGTAGTGCCCTGGAGTTCTTGTATCAAATGCCATGTGGGAGAAAGAACAGCCCTGAATCTCAATTTGAAGATTTTCTTTCGGAGGCACAGATTCGTTTTAACATGAATCCGTTCGAGTGGTGGAAAGCAAGGGAACACAAATATCCTGCGGTTGCTGCTCTAGCGAAAAAATACTTGTGTATTGCCGTGAACAGTTGTTCGAGCAAGGTTACCAGACACGGCACTCTTTGACAATATTCGGTGTGACCCGTGTACCCGGTCGTAATTACACGAATACACGGGTACACGGGTAAATAGTAGAACCCGTATTCTTAGCACACGGATCTTAAAAACACGGTTGTGCGGGTACACGGGTACACGGGTAATAGGGAGCACTATTAAAAAGGTCTTAACTGATGTTTATTATGAAGTAAACAAATTATATACGTTGCTTTCACTCTAAATTCATGATTAAAACGTAAAAATAATGTTGTCCCCCTAGATTTCGATTTTGACCCACTTTGCGCCGGCCTCTCACCGTTGGGTCCGTGGCTCAAATTCCGGTCACTCCATGTGGGATCTGTGCTGGACAAAACGGAGGCAGACAGGTTTTTCTCCGGGTACTCCGGTTTTCCCTGTCAACACTTTCATTCCAGCAACATCCTCCACTATCATTTCATTTCATCTGTCATTCAATTAATCATTGCCTCCGAGGAGTGCGACAGGCATCGGAAGCCGGCACAGTCCATATCCTCGCCGCTAGATGGGGGCTTCATTCATTCCATCCCTGACCCGGTCGGTCGACTGGAAGCAGGCTGTGGATTCTTCAACATCTAGGTTATCGGCCCCTAATGGTTTGGTTGGCATTGAAAATGTAAATTAAAAGAAACTGAACCTAAAACTAACTACAAACTAGAAGAGGAAATGGAAAACAAAAATATGAATAAGGGAAACAAAACACAGGAGGAAAGGAAATTTCCACAACCCTCGAAGAATGAGAATTAAGGGACTTGGAAGAAAGGAGAGCCAGGAAAGGCAGATATGAAAGGCAAAGAGGAGAGGGGCCGCCCCAAAGGTAACGGAAAAAGGAGGAAAACCGGACCCAGCTCACGAAGCCCTCTGGATCGCCAACTCCCGAATTCACCAGACGTGAGCCCTTGAGGGTGTAGCATTATCCAGGGTGCACCATAAGTGGTGGGGCTACACACACCCTGCCTCCTTGAGAGCCTGAAGCAGAAGGCAGGAGATACAATGAAACGAAAACAAGAGGTCTGACCCCCTCGAAGAATGAGGGGTCAGGAAAGATGAGACAAGGGCCAATTAAGGCGGGAAACTAAAAGACTCCCTAGTCTCGGATACCCTAATACTGTCGGGGTCGGAAGAGAACAAGAGTTGAACAAGGTAGGTCGAGAGGAAAGATAACAGAGAGGAGCCTGGCACAAGTAAGTGGAAGCAATGCCGGACTCAGCTGGGGTCTCGTGGTCGCCAACCCACGTCCCACAAGTTGTGAACCCCTGGGGGAGATTCTTGTAGACATAGATTTAATAGCCTAATAGCCTAAGTGTAATGGATCTGATGATGATCGCTTGACGATCGAACTGGTCATCCAAGTGTATTTATTAATCTCATGTAATTTTTTTAGGATTAAGGAACCATTATTTAAATGATTCATGGTGGTTCCGTATTGATATGCTGGAATAGTTATTAACAAGAAAAGTACATCCACCTGAATCAATACTATAAAGAAACAAGTAGTTCCGTGAAGAACTATACAGCCTATTTTCATATATCCTGCTCATGTTAATTGCCTCTATCAACATACAAAATTTCAGTTTAATTGCTGTAGCAAATTCGTAGATATTGAGAACCGTCTAAATATTTCAGATGGTCGCCAGGTTGGATTTTTATTTTTGTACTATTACATTAAGATTATTGTGTGCGTGTGGTATTCAAACTTCAATCGCATGATTAGAACACAAGAAGTAAAAACGAGATTTTAAAATTACGCACAGCAGGCATCTTGTGATTATGCAAACAATTGAAATAAATTAGATGCCAGTGGATCAACATTTGTATAAGCATTTATCGTGCAACGTTTCACGGCACTCGGATAGTTAATTCGCGAAAAACCGTCCATTTAAATATTTATAATTCGCGTCGCCGCCATGTTGGATTTGTGCTCACCAGGTTACTGAAAGTCCTATACTTGAACATATGTTCATAGTCTCTATGAACATAAAAACAAATCAGTTTGGTTGCTGTAAAAGATTCATAGATATTGAGAACCGTCTAAATATTTCGGAAGCTCGCCATTTAGGATTGTTATATGTATAGGCCATAGAGATATGTACCATTCAAGGACTTTGCCTAGGTTCATTATTCAAACTTTCACTTCCATCGCATGATTACGACACAAGAAATAAAAACTTATTTTTAAAATTTCGCACAGCCGCCATCTTGAGGTTATGTAAACAATTGAATTAAATTATATGGCAGTGCATTACAATCTGCAAAATCATTTACTGTACCACATTTCACTGCGCTCAGAGAGTTAAATCACGAGAAAAGTCTATTAAATTATTTCAAATTCGCTTGGTCGCCATGTTCGTTTTGTACTTTACAGGTTTATGAAATATACATAGGTAAACTTGTATCAGTACCCTTTATCACCGTACAAAATTTCAGGGTGATATCTGTAATAGTTTCGGAGATATAGAATGTCAGTGAAATATTTCGCACAGCCGCCATTTTGAGGTTATGTAAACAATTGAGCTAAATTAGACATTAGTGCATTACAATGTGTATAAACAATTGCTGTACCAAGTTTCATTACTTTTGGATAGTTAAATCGCGAGAAAAGTCTATTTAAAAGTCTCAAATTCGCTTGGCCGCCATGTTGGTTTTGTCGTCACCAGGTTTTTGAAAGTTTCATAGCTGAACTTCTAGTAGTGCCCTTTATCACCGTACACAATTTCAGAGCGATATCAGTAATAGTTTCGGAGATATTGAATGCTAGTGAAATATTTCGCACAGCCGCCATGTTGGATTGGTGAGACGTAACAAAATTTGAAGGGCACGGTCGAGGTCCCCAGGAATAGCGCTATGAACGTACCGAGTTTCATTGAAATCTCTCCAGCCGTTTAGATTTTATTAGGGGGACACACACACACACCTCACACACACACACACACACACACATGCGCGCACACAAACACGGACAAAAGGTGATCTCATAAGCCTATTTTTTTTTTCAAAATTGAAAATAGGCTAAAAATGAATTATTTAACTTGTTTTCAATACATGTTTCGAGGATTAATTACATTTTATCCCCTTAATTAGCTATTGAAAAATCATTTTCTAAATGTAACATTGTCCTAACCTCTCTTTACCAATAGATCACATTCCATGACGTCGGGTTTTTTGAAGCCGCTTTGTTTTGAAAAGGCTAAAATTGGATCTTTAAGCATACAGGCTCTTCATTTATTATAGACCTACACTGATTGGTGAAGTATTGGTGTTCCATATCTACCGTTTCAAGCTTCAATACGGAACTACTATGTGTCATAAGCACCTGCAAGCTGATCACCGTCACCTTCTATTTCATTTCATTTTATTATGTTCTTATAACCTAAATTTTATGGTGCACCATATTAGGTTTAAATATGTCTCTTATTACTGTGCTACGCTTTGTTCTTTTTTTTTTTTTTTTTTTTTTTTTCAATAGCTGATGAAGGGGATAATGTAATTAATCCTCGAAACATGTACTGAAAACAAGTTAAATATTTTTTTCTTTATAGTATTGATTCAGGCGGATGTACTTTTCTTGTTAATAACTATTAGGGAACCACCCATTACAATTTGGTACAATCGTGTTGACCGACTGAAAAACATTAAATTTTTATTACTGAGGCAACACTGAAAAATGGTTTCCAACACGAGAAGGTAATATGAATAAATCAGTAAATGTTAGTGTGCTTGTAGAGTACGTTCAAGGGACGTGCAGCCATGAACTTTCACTCTTGAAACCTTAACACCAATTATCACCGTGCACACATCATGAAATAATTAACTAAATCAGAAGTGGAGCTATTTTAGCCAGTGTAGCTGTCAGTGCGGAGTGATATGCTAGATGTGGTCGGTGGTGTTGCGGTCATTTGACACAAAACAAGGATTGCTGTGGCAGCACTCTGCTCGCGTCATGTGGGTCGAGTGACATTGCTCCACAAACCGCCAGGTTGCTCCCACTCGTAAGGAGTCTATTGCCATCCTCCTACACTTAGCTTGAGTCACATTCTGTAGTCTCAGCGAAGGTGCTGGGGTCACTTCCCAACTCGACTAAGTTAATTCCGACCGCCTCAAGATAAAGTGGCTAGCATTCTTGGCTTTTGCCCTGTAGGTCTGGGTTCGAGTCCCAGCTCAGGGCTGGAACAGGCAAAACTGAGTAGCGGTAGGTTCGATTCCCACCTCAGCTATCCTAGAACATGCTGTCCCCAGTTTCCTGTACTTTTACTGCAGACAAATGCTGGTATGGTTCCAGAGTTAAGGCTACGCCCACCTTCATCCCAATCCTCACATCAATTATAAATACACACACTAATACATACACCTTATTAACACAGGCTATCAGACAAATTACAAACACACTCAAGTACATGGGGCTGAAATGACCACGATGTCAAAACCACTACATGAAACAACAGCAACTAACAATAAGATAATTCCGGTGTGAAGTTTGAGACGAGGCACACTCAGGCTCTTGAGGCATTCAGTTCCCAACTCAACCATCCTGGATATGGTTTTACGTTGTCATCCCATTTGACATCACACAAAATACCGAGATGGTTCCTAACTTAAGGCTACAGTCACCTCCTACTCGTCCGGCTCCGTGGCTAAATGGTTAGCGCGCTAGGCTTCGGCCCGAAGTGCCCGGCCGAGCCATCAGGGATTTTAATCTCCTGTGGTTAATTCCCGTGGCTCGGGAACTGGGTGTATGTGCCGTCTTCATCATCACTTCATCCTCATTACGACGCGCAGGTCGCCCACGGGCGTCAACTAGAAAGAGATGCACTCGGCCTCTCCGGAGGCCACACTGTCATTATTACCTCCTACTCAATCTTGTCTTTACTACAACCGACACCACAATTCCACTGGTTATCAGACAAATATTTCACACCTCTAAGTGCCCTAGAATGATGATCACATTACACAAGCCCCTAAATATGACAACAGCCTCCTTAAGTTACTGAATTTCTGTTACATTCAAATGATGATGAAATTTTCAAATGCTGTTTTTGAGCTATTAGGTCGTGTTATGGACATGAAGTACAGTGCAAGTCTTCGAGATGTTTAAACAAAGAGTTAAAATGTTTGACGCGACTAGGACTCCAACCCGGGACCCTCAGATTTCCAGCCAGATGCTCTTACCAACTGAGCTATCACAGTCAGACACTTTCAAACTTGGTGGACTTGGGTGAAGCCCATCATCTGACTGATACGGTAACAAGATATTCAGGAACGAAAATATAGCCTACTTCCTCCTAAATGTATAGGTATAGTTATAACTCTTTGTCCTTATCACCTCCTATCTTCCTCCTATTCAAAATGCAAAATGGCACACTGGATTTGTAGCAGCGGCGTTCAAAACCATAATTTATAATTTACCCCAGTATTTTGCAATTTCATCAGCAAACACTCCAAACAACGTAGGAATTCGGTATATTAACACCAACTACTAACAATAATTGAAACTTCGTTGGTCTAAACGTATCACTGGGAGAAGCACATTTAATATACCTACTGCACACCTGATTTTTAATCGCGCCTATACTTGGCAGTGCGCTCTATCGGCAAAAAAGAGGCCATTTTCAATAACACCGCTGGCATGGGTTCACTAACTGGCCGGTATAAAGCGCAGCTCGCATCTAGTGGACAGTGGATAGCTCCCGGCAGTGGATAGCTCCCGCATACCGTAGTTCAACTAGTGGCTGGTAGATGCCACTCAGGCAGATGCATTGGAGAACTTTGTTTTAATTAAGTATATATTTTCCATTGCAAAATGGGCAATATAACGCTCAATTGTATAACGCCTCAGTACTCAAAAAACAATAAATATAAAATAATCAAGCAAAAAAATACAACTCTGTTAGGATTAGAACCCCAGCCGGCCGAGTGAGAGACCAACGCTGTAACCACAGACCTAATTATGTCCTCCCAAGTTCAATGTTATCAATCGATTAAGATACAACGTCATAGCAAATAATGACTTTGACTAAACGATTTATTCCCTGGAGTATATTTCAAACAATGTTCATTTCATACAAAGTTCCTATTATTTATATCTGTAGGCTATATTGCATGCAACATACTCAAATTAGTGAAATCTAGGTCAGAACGAGAGATCATCTGCCGTCTTGTCTGTAACCGAGACGGCTCAGCTTTTTAAAGCCACTTCCGCACTATAATATTACAATATAAACTTTTAATTCCGAACGGGCACGTCCTTTAGAACGGTTTAAACAACTCTCGGTTCGATAATCGGAACTGGTGGGTCCCATGTTATGGATTATAAAGTTTGCATAATTCACACGGCCGCCATCTTGAAATGGTACGGCTGATGACCATTTTGTTTGGCCACAAGACGCGTCCCATATGATGGTATGTTGTTACCAAATTTGGTAAAGATCCTATGATTAGTTTGGTCGTAATTTAATTATACGTTTTGACCATTTGAGTGGCCGCCATTACGTTTTGGTAAAGATGGCTGCAATATAAAACATTACACTGAGGTGTCCTTTGCTAGTGCTACCTCTGTACCAAATTTCGTTCAATTCAGATTCACCGTGTTTGAATTGATAGGGGGGGGGGGGCAGACATGCAGAGTACACGCACTCACACACAGACAGACACACAATGTTTGCCCCTGTGTAGATCTCATAAGTCTACTTTCAATTTTTGCAAAAATCGAAAGTAGCCTAAAAAGCAAGGAGATGTTAAACAGTTAAAATGTCTGACGCGACTAGGACTCCAACCCGAAACTCTCGGATTTCTGAGCAGATGCTTTTACCAACTGATCTATCACGAGCAGATACTTCCAAATTTGATGTACCTGGACAAAGACTGGCATCAGACACGGTAAAAATCTAGAAGATTTCCTGGAGTTTCATTACTTGATCGTGCAAGCCAATATTCCATTTTCTGAAAAATGGATTTAATTTAAATTTGTCAGATTAAAAATATGTTTTTAACGCTCTGATACAGCATCGGACCAATCGAGACTTATTGTACCTCACTGCCGGCGAACACATTTTAATTTGATAATGGAAATAGAAAGTAGTCCCTGAGTGGTTGAAGCTCCAATTGTTTGCATAGAATAATCCAATAACCAGGAATATGATCCAGATTACGTACATCCTGCAAATCCCATTATAGCCTACGCTTGCCGAGGGTAATGTGACTTGTATAGATCTACCTGAAGCTCTCAACCGACTCTGGGGTAAAGATGTTGTTATTGTTGATTTATGTAAGGGCTTTGGGACATCGTGGTCATGTATCCCCGTGTACTTGGGTGTGTGAGGAATTTGTATGATAGACTGTCTTATTGTGATGACTATATTAGTAATTAATAATAATAATGTTCTTTGTTTTATGTCCCTTTCAACTACTGCGGCTTTTAGAGACGACGGTTCCATTTTAAGAACATATAACTAACTCTAGTATTATCAATAACTACTATTACAGTTAGGCGAAACCTGGTAGTAACGAGAAATTTTTGCCCCGAATGGGATCTTTAACGTGCCAGTAAATCTACTAAATCTCTCGCATTTGCGTACCCTCAAAGGCAAGCTGCCTGCGCCAGGATTGGATCCTGTTCCTTTAACCTTTGGCACAGCTGGCGAGAACGTTACCGCTGAGCCACGCAGCCAGCCTAAGTCAAGAACAACATGGAAGGATAATATTACATAGCTTGTAGTTCTTTGAATATTATCTGTTTGATTCTGGAGTCAGTGTTCTTGGAATAGTTCCCATGCTATGTTTAATGCTGTTATATGCCGCATTCTTGTATGAATGAGGAAGATTTTAAATGCCATTATCATCGTGTGCTTTTTGGTGTGTGTTGAACTACAGTATAGTATATTCTTATTTACCGATATCGACCAGTATAGGAAATGACTGTTCCAGATCGGTTCCTTTCTCAATAATTAACCAACAACACCCATCCCCACCACCTTAATCGGGCTTAGCCATTGCGACTTCAAGTGACTAAACATAGCATTTTCTTTTGTTCTCCGACATGCAGTATGCTTAATGCAATGAAATCCATCCGTTGCTCGTGGTGGAGCCCACTGCGAATATGATTGGGCTTCTCTCAGGAGATTCGCTCGAAGCTTTCAGCCTCTCTACAGAGTAGCGCCAGTCCGGAAGAGACCTGCTCACAAAATGCACCCTCAACTACGCAAACAGTTGATCTTCGTAGAATTGTAACTTGATTCCAACATATTGGATGTCTGGATTTTAGCAACAAGCCATGAGTGTATTAGCTTGCTTAAGAAAGTTCCCAAGATACAAGCCGTGTTGCCAACCCTATATATGTATTCATAGACCTATGAAATGTAGGCGTCTATTTGAATTTTATTCCAAAAACTTTGTAAATAGTTCCTTCACTACGTCACATTGACATTTTTAAAATGTATTATTTCTGAAGATTTTCTACTTTGGAAGATTTTTACTGTAGCTCTATCTGTAGCAAGTAAAACCGTGATGAATGATAGGACGGGTATCCAGCCATAAAAACTACCGTTAAATGTAAACGCATCTCACCTCATCCCCGATCACTTTGAGACGAGAATAACAAGAGAAAGCTGAGAATAATATATTCTATACAATTGATTCAGTACATCGATCAAGTTCTCAGTATGGACAGCCAGAGTGAAGAGTCTTAGAATTTCAGAAAAGACATAGCGTAATACTGTTTATACTTTTTTAAACGCAACTTCTCATTTCAGGACATAGACTACAATACGTGTAGTGATGCAGTAGGCCTACTATACTTCAACACACCAAAGTGTCGGATGCAGCGTTATAACGGAAACAAACAATTATTTCTTTCTTCTGTAAACTTGTGCTTTTACTTATTTACCTTTTCCCTGACACCCTATAACAATCTATTATTTAATTTCAGTTTATATTTTTCATCATAAGAGTTGTTGTTTCATTTGAGGGGCTTGGACATCGTGGTCATTTATCCCCGTGCACTTCGATGTTAATCTGTAATTTTGTGTAATAATCTGTGTTATTTGATGACTGCATTAGAGTGTGTATTTACAACTCAGGTGAGGATTGGGAAGGAGGCACGATCTCGCCATTTTCCTGGAGTAGAAGTGGAAAACCACGGGAAACAACTCTCAGGATGGCTAAGGTGGAAATCGAACCCACCTCTTCTCAGTATTGTCTCAGGTGGCTGAGTTAACTGGTTCCAGTCATCAGACCAAAATTAAATTTCTTAGCACAGCTGGGATTCGAATCCGATTATCCCGCATTCCAGGAAGACAAGTTTAGCCATGACCGTGGCTCATATCCTAGCTATAGATGAAGAGGAACAATTTTATGTACATTGTTTAGATGACGGTGAACACTGAAGATCACACCAGAGCTACTGATTTGCCATATTCGGAACCTAAAAAGATATATTAATCATTAAGAGCTTAAATAATAAGGAATGGAGGAGCCGTTCCCAAGTGCTCTCTTACTCAACACTTTATTGACCTATACCTTTCAGAACGTTCGTTCTAATGCATTGCTCTAGATACGAACCAGTGGTGGCGGAGAGCGACATAAAACTTCACGACCCACTATTATGTAGTTGTAAGAGACTGCATAGGCCTACCCTACAACGACACGTGAGTCGTTATTCTAATGCTCGGCCTGTCGTAAACCTGATATCCCCTGTTTCTTTGTTTAGGAGGGCGTCAACTCGCTTCATAGTCACTCGGGTCTTACCACGACAATGTAGCATACTCGTGGAACAAAGAAATACTACCACTTACTAAATCACCTGTCTTACTGTCATGCGTCCTTGCTTGCTTGCTTGCTTGCTTGCGTCCTTGCTTGCTTGCGTCCTTGCTTGCTTGCTTGCTTGCTTGCTTGCGTCCTTGCTTGCTTGCTTGCGTCCTTGCTTGCTTGCTTGCGTCCTTGCTTGCTTGCTTGCTTGCTTGCGTCCTTGCTTGCTTGCTTGCTTGCTTGCGTCCTTGCTTGCTTGCCTGCTTGCTTGCTTGCTTGCTTGCTTGCTTGCTTGCGTCCTTGCTTGCTTGCTTGCTTGCTTGCGTCCTTGCTTGCTTGCTTGCGTCCTTGCTTGCTTGCTTGCGTCCTTGCTTGCTTGCTTGCGTCCTTGCTTGCTTGCTTGCTTGCTTGCTTGCTTGCTTGCTTGCTTGCTTGCGTCCTTGCTTGCTTGCTTGCGTCCTTGCTTGCTTGCTTGCGTCCTTGCTTGCTTGCTTGCTTGCGTCCTTGCTTGCTTGCTTGCTTGCTTGCGTCCTTGCTTGCTTGCTTGCGTCCTTGCTTGCTTGCTTGCGTCCTTGCTTGCTTGCTTGCGTCCTTGCTTGCTTGCTTGCGTCCTTGCTTGCTTGCTTGCGTCCTTGCTTGCTTGCTTGCGTCCTTGCTTGCTTGCGTCCTTGCTTGCTTGCTTGCGTCCTTGCTTGCTTGCTTGCGTCCTTGCTTGCTTGCTTGCGTCCTTGCTTGCTTGCTTGCGTCCTTGCTTGCTTGCGTCCTTGCTTGCTTGCTTGCGTCCTTGCTTGCTTGCTTGCTTGCGTCCTTGCTTGCTTGCTTGCGTCCTTGCTTGCTTGCTTGCGTCCTTGCTTGCTTGCTTGCGTCCTTGCTTGCTTGCTTGCTTGCTTGCTTGCTTGCTTGCGTCCTTGCTTGCTTGCTTGCGTCCTTGCTTGCTTGCTTGCGTCCTTGCTTGCTTGCTTGCGTCCTTGCTTGCTTGCTTGCTTGCTTGCGTCCTTGCTTGCGTCCTTGCTTGCTTGCTTGCGTCCTTGCTTGCGTCCTTGCTTGCGTCCTTGCTTGCTTGCTTGCTTGCGTCCTTGCTTGCTTGCTTGCGTCCTTGCTTGCTTGCGTCCTTGCTTGCTTGCGTCCTTGCTTGCTTGCTTGCGTCCTTGCTTGCTTGCTTGCTTGCGTCCTTGCTTGCTTGCTTGCGTCCTTGCTTGCGTCCTTGCTTGCTTGCTTGCGTCCTTGCTTGCTTGCGTCCTTGCTTGCTTGCTTGCGTCATTGCTTGCTTGCGTCCTTGCTTGCTTGCTTGCGTCCTTGCTTGCTTGCTTGCGTCCTTGCTTGCTTGCTTGCGTCCTTGCTTGCTTGCTTGCGTCCTTGCTTGCTTGCTTGCGTCCTTGCTTGCTTGCTTGCTTGCTTGCTTGCTTGCTTGCGTCCTTGCTTGCTTGCTTGCTTGCGTCCTTGCTTGCTTGCTTGCGTCCTTGCTTGCTTGCTTGCGTCCTTGCGTCCTTGCTTGCGTCCTCGCTTGCTTGCTTGCTTGCTTGCTTGCTTGCTTGCTTGCTTGCGTCCTTGCTTGCTTGCTTGCGTCCTTGCTTGCTTGCTTGCGTCCTTGCTTGCTTGCTTGCTTGCGTCCTTGCTTGCTTGCTTGCGTCCTTGCTTGCTTGCTTGCGTCCTTGCTTGCTTGCTTGCGTCCTTGCTTGCTTGCGTCCTTGCTTGCTTGCTTGCGTCCTTGCTTGCTTGCTTGCGTCCTTGCTTGCTTGCTTGCTTGCGTCCTTGCTTGCTTGCTTGCTTGCGTCCTTGCTTGCTTGCTTGCGTCCTTGCTTGCTTGCGTCCTTGCTTGCTTGCTTGCGTCCTTGCTTGCGTCCTTGCTTGCTTGCTTGCGTCCTTGCTTGCTTGCTTGCGTCCTTGCTTGCTTGCTTGCGTCCTTGCTTGCTTGCTTGCGTCCTTGCTTGCGTCCTTGCGTCCTTGCTTGCGTCCTTGCTTGCTTGCTTGCTTGCGTCCTTGCTTGCTTGCTTGCGTCCTTGCTTGCGTCCTTGCTTGCTTGCTTGCGTCCTTGCTTGCGTCCTTGCTTGCTTGCTTGCTTGCGTCCTTGCTTGCTTGCTTGCGTCCTTGCTTGCTTGCGTCCTTGCTTGCTTGCTTGCGTCCTTGCTTGCTTGCTTGCTTGCGTCCTTGCTTGCTTGCTTGCGTCCTTGCTTGCTTGCTTGCGTCCTTGCTTGCTTGCTTGCGTCCTTGCTTGCTTGCTTGCGTCCTTGCTTGCTTGCTTGCTTGCTTGCTTGCTTGCTTGCGTCCTTGCTTGCTTGCTTGCGTCCTTGCTTGCTTGCTTGCGTCCTTGCTTGCTTGCTTGCTTGCTTGCGTCCTTGCTTGCGTCCTTGCTTGCTTGCTTGCGTCCTTGCTTGCGTCCTTGCTTGCGTCCTTGCTTGCTTGCTTGCGTCCTTGCTTGCTTGCTTGCGTCCTTGCTTGCTTGCGTCCTTGCTTGCTTGCGTCCTTGCTTGCTTGCTTGCGTCCTTGCTTGCTTGCTTGCTTGCTTGCTTGCTTGCGTCCTTGCTTGCTTGCGTCCTTGCTTGCTTGCTTGCGTCCTTGCTTGCGTCCTTGCTTGCTTGCTTGCGTCCTTGCTTGCTTGCGTCCTTGCTTGCTTGCTTGCGTCCTTGCTTGCTTGCGTCCTTGCTTGCTTGCTTGCGTCCTTGCTTGCTTGCTTGCGTCCTTGCTTGCTTGCTTGCGTCCTTGCTTGCTTGCTTGCGTCCTTGCTTGCTTGCTTGCTTGCTTGCTTGCTTGCTTGCTTGCGTCCTTGCTTGCTTGCTTGCGTCCTTGCTTGCTTGCTTGCGTCCTTGCTTGCTTGCTTGCGTCCTTGCTTGCTTGCGTCCTTGCTTGCGTCCTTGCTTGCTTGCTTGCTTGCGTCCATGCTTGCTTGCTTGCGTCCTTGCTTGCTTGCTTGCGTCCTTGCTTGCTTGCTTGCTTGCTTGCTTGCTTGCGTCCTTGCTTGCTTGCTTGCGTCCTTGCTTGCTTGCTTGCTTGCGTCCTTGCTTGCTTGCTTGCGTCCTTGCTTGCTTGCGTCCTTGCTTGCTTGCTTGCGTCCTTGCTTGCTTGCTTGCGTCCTTGCTTGCTTGCTTGCGTCCTTGCTTGCTTGCTTGCTTGCTTGCTTGCTTGCGTCCTTGCTTGCTTGCGTCCTTGCTTGCGTCCTTGCTTGCTTGCTTGCGTCCTTGCTTGCTTGCTTGCGTCCTTGCTTGCTTGCTTGCGTCCTTGCTTGCTTGCTTGCGTCCTTGCTTGCGTCCTTGCTTGCTTGCTTGCGTCCTTGCTTGCGTCCTTGCTTGCTTGCTTGCGTCCTTGCTTGCTTGCTTGCGTCCTTGCTTGCGTCCTTGCTTGCTTGCGTCCTTGCTTGCGTCCTTGCTTGCGTCCTTGCGTCCTTGCTTGCTTGCTTGCGTCCTTGCGTCCTTGCTTGCTTGCTTGCTTGCTTGCGTCCTTGCGTCCTTGCTTGCGTCCTTGCTTGCTTGCTTGCGTCCTTGCTTGCGTCCTTGCGTCCTTGCTTGCGTCCTTGCTTGCTTGCTTGCGTCCTTGCTTGCTTGCGTCCTTGCTTGCGTCCTTGCTTGCGTCCTTGCTTGCGTCCTTGCTTGCTTGCTTGCTTGCGTCCTTGCTTGCTTGCTTGCGTCCTTGCTTGCTTGCGTCCTTGCTTGCGTCCTTGCTTGCTTGCTTGCTTGCGTCCATGCTTGCTTGCTTGCGTCCTTGCTTGCTTGCTTGCGTCCTTGCTTGCTTGCTTGCTTGCTTGCTTGCTTGCGTCCTTGCTTGCTTGCTTGCGTCCTTGCTTGCTTGCTTGCTTGCGTCCTTGCTTGCTTGCTTGCGTCCTTGCTTGCTTGCGTCCTTGCTTGCTTGCTTGCGTCCTTGCTTGCTTGCTTGCGTCCTTGCTTGCTTGCTTGCGTCCTTGCTTGCTTGCTTGCTTGCTTGCTTGCTTGCGTCCTTGCTTGCTTGCGTCCTTGCTTGCGTCCTTGCTTGCTTGCTTGCGTCCTTGCTTGCTTGCTTGCGTCCTTGCTTGCTTGCTTGCGTCCTTGCTTGCTTGCTTGCGTCCTTGCTTGCGTCCTTGCTTGCTTGCTTGCGTCCTTGCTTGCGTCCTTGCTTGCTTGCTTGCGTCCTTGCTTGCTTGCTTGCGTCCTTGCTTGCGTCCTTGCTTGCTTGCTTGCGTCCTTGCTTGCGTCCTTGCTTGCGTCCTTGCGTCCTTGCTTGCTTGCTTGCGTCCTTGCGTCCTTGCTTGCTTGCTTGCTTGCTTGCGTCCTTGCGTCCTTGCTTGCGTCCTTGCTTGCTTGCTTGCGTCCTTGCTTGCGTCCTTGCGTCCTTGCTTGCGTCCTTGCTTGCTTGCTTGCGTCCTTGCTTGCTTGCGTCCTTGCTTGCGTCCTTGCTTGCTTGCTTGCGTCCTTGCGTCCTTGCGTCCTTGCTTGCGTCCTTGCTTGCGTCCTTGCTTGCGTCCTTGCATACCAAAATAATAAAGGATAAAGGAATAACATAATAACACTAAAAATAAAAATAATTATATCAATGAATAAAGGAGGCTTGCTGGATAAATTAGAGGGTCAGAGAGAGAAGAATTCTCAGAAAGATCTTAGGTCCAGGACTAAAAGGAAGGGGAATACCGAAGATAACACAACTCGGAGCTCTACATACAAAATGAGAGGCTTGCTGACTGTGACAGGAAAAGAAGGGTAGCTCTTTATGGCCATGTGGCCTGTTCACCTTCTGTAGGAACAAAAAGGTCTGTACCACTTGGCTGACGGAAGCTGAGAAAAACATCAAAGAACTGGGACGAACAGACCTACAAGACAGGCAATCTGTTAGACACACTCTTCAGGAAGTCCGTGGTTTTCAGGACAAACCTCTAAAGAAAGGCGCCCCCCCCCCGCCCCCCACTGGTCGGAAGAAAGAAAAGGAATACACCGGGAAAGGATGCGTAGGTACTGGGCAAAACTCTAAACCCGAGAGTTGAACAAGCATGGTCCCCAGTAGGCCCATATTAATACTGTAATATCGTGTAATACACAAATGGCGCAAGCCATGTAGATGTAAGTTAGGGAACTGATGTGTCTGACCCTAGTGGAATTCGAACGACTGAGCTATTGCGGGACACTTTAATTCTCACTTGGCAAAGATACATATGATGCTGACCTGTGCCACAGCCTACCATACTGACACAAACATCATTACAGAACATGAAGTATAACATAATTTTCTCGCCAAATCAATACTTTACTTACATAAGAATTCTACTGGTACATGTTTCGGAAACCTATTTTGTTTCCTTCCTCAGCCCACTTTTTGGTGTAAAACATCATACAACATCGAAATCCTCTCCAAATAACAAAACACACAGTTCGCACTGGACAAAACTCTAAACCCAAGAGTTGAACAAGCTTCACACTGTGTGTTTTGTTATTTGGAGAGGATTTCGATGTTGTATGATGTTTTACACCAAAAGGTGGGCTGAGGAAGGAAACAAAATAGGTTTCCGAAACATGTACCTGTAGAATTTTTATGTAAGTAAAGTATTGATTTGGCGAGAAAATTATGTTATACTTCATGTAAACATGGTCAATACGGAACCTGGAATGAGTGCTGTTCCTATCATTACAGAAGTTAATGGTGATGAAATCAAGATGGAGGAGTTCAGTGATGTGGTCAATTACATGGTCCCGGAACTTGTCTGGAGTTAAAAATGAGAAATCACAGAGAGTCATTTCAAGGACGGCAGGCGGAGAGGTTCAAACTCACTCATCTCCAGAATCCGGAGATAGTCTGGCGCCGTCTGCCCCCCAGAACGTGAGCATTAAAATGTTTTCTCTTACCGACGTCGTTTGTCGGAAATTAAACATTGCACGAGTGTAGAACTTGGTACAATGTGTTTATATACAGTATAACACTCAGTGCTTCAAAATAGGTAGTTTTGCTCTATAATTTTAGGCTAATAGATCTAAAAATTGATGGTGAAGAGTAAATGTAGTCCTCAATCTACACTGATACGTCCTGAGCGCGGATGATCATGCGGCTCTGTATCTGCATTTCCTGATGTTTTAACTCTCTTTAGCCATCGTCAATCAGTACTGCAGTATCACCATACACTGCGCACAAACGTTTGCAGATGTTCACCGCGGTTTCTTGTTCCGCAAACAAGAATTCAATAACAGCACGTTGCTTGTAGCCGTCATTTTGACGCCTCGCTATGGTTATGCCATCTGCTGGAACTGTTCGAAACTTCACTGGCGCGCAGAATGAACATCAAATTTGAAGCATCTAAAGCAGGCTGTTCCAAATCCACGAGTTTGAGTATGCGTACACGCGAGTACTCAGCAGTGATGCTCGAAGCACGGTTGGAGAGGGACTGGAGGTGATAGCCAAAACGTCACTGGGCGAAGGTCATAGTTCAAGTCCATACGCTTCCTGCCAATCTTGATGTATCCACCGCTTAGTAACGGCCGCCCCTACAGCAGAGCTGTATTGCATATTGCAGGTTTACTCACACAAGGCGGCGAGTACTCAGCTGCTCACGGGCGAGCTGCTCGGCTGGAACAGCCTGATCTAAAGGGATGTTGGACAATAGGCCTATCTATTAATTGCTTTGTAAAATAATGTGGGGCATTATACAGGGTGTAATTGATATATGTGAAGTCCGTTACAGTGGTGATAGAAGAGACTATTCTAAGCTTCCTAGGTAAAAATATGTCACCCACCTTTAAATTGAAAATTAGACATTAGAAAGTCAATGTTTGTAGGTTTTTCAGAAACTGTTCAAACAGAATGTGCAATCCAAGAGTGGGAGGTTTGGGGAGGCACGAGGTAATGTGAGGCGCGGCGAGGTAGGAGCGAAAAGTTGTTGCGTAATCGGAGCATTGACCTACCTGTAAGGAGGAGAGGGTGTCAGCTGGCATTTGTAGCACCACTAATGCACACCTTGCAGCGGCCTTGAACCTTACTAGTCATGTTGGCCACTCCCCATGGAGGTGTGAATGAGCTGTTGATAGTCTAGGTTTGTGCCATTGGAAAACATAGCGATGAGGTCACTAAACTTCAGATTCTGGTCAACATTCCACAGCGTTGGAGGGGATGCTTGCGGAGAGAAATCAGCTGTTTTGCTGAGGGGAACGCAGTCTATTCCCTTTTCCAAGACATTGACCGACAATTTTTGTGACTTAATTCCACCTACACTAATTAAGTTAAGACTAAATTCATGAAGATATTTGCTTAGAATACCATCTTCTATCGCCAGTGTTACAGACTTCACGTATATCAATTACACCCTGAATATTGAACCAGCCTCGTAAATGTAACTACTGTAATTGAAACCAGTTTTACGCTCATGCTGAAATTGACTGCCAATATGTTGTGCTCTAAATCTTATAGTTTTTGTATAATGCAGTGAAGAGCATCAGTGTGATTTTTATCGAGAATTCACTTATTACAACCACACGGCACTGTACTGTGCATTATATCACGGTATCTTAAGGCGACGCTCGCTTCTTGGTCTATGCATTTTGTCGCTCGTCTCTTATCTATAGCCAGTGTGTCTTGTTTATCAACGTAGCCCAGTATTATGCAATGGGTTTTATAGATGGAATAGGAATCAGTGACAATCCGAAATTGTACAAACCTAGGCCCTCAAGTGTTATGCTGCATGTCCAGGCCCTTCTTCTATTCCATCACGAGGTAACTCGCTGCAATCACAAAGTTGGAAGTGTTGACAGGGGCCTCAAGTCAGGTAGCTACTCCGTGTGACAGGCAGGTATTATCGTACTTGTATTCGATCCCCTACCACAGGAGTCGGAGGAAGAAGAAAAATGTAAGATGTCGATTTAAAAAAAATAACAATGCCAATTAATATGGGAAAATAAGATGCATTCTAGGCCTTACAAACCTCGTAGCGTAGTGGCTAGGACCCGATTCCCGACCCTGCCAAAAAATGTAATTCTGGTCTGAGGCCTGGAATGGGGTACACTCAGACTCGTGAGGCAACATTGAGAAGAGGTGGATCGATTCCCACCTCAGCCATCCTGGAAGTAGTTTACCGTGGTTTCCCACTTCTACTACAGGAAAATGCTGGGATGGTTCCTAAATTAAGTCCATGGCCGCCTCCTTTCCTATCCCCAAGTGGATTACAAGTACTCACACTAATACAGCCATCACAATAACACACGTTATCAGAAAAACAAGATGTTCAGTAAAGAACATATAGCCTACTTTCTCCTAAATGCATGGGTATTGTTATAACTCTTTGTCCTTTTCAAGGAGTATAATTGAATTTTGGTTGTAGTAGCTTGTTGAAATACAACGTGCTATAGGGATATTAAACATGAATATGAGATGCTCTTTGAAAGGAAGGAAGGAAGCTTGTAGTTTAACGTGACCGTTAATCTCGCGATCATAAGCCACGGGACCTCCGTTTTACGTGGAATCCGAACCACAGGACATGGCATTTCACATCGAAAATCTCACATGCATTGACCGGGAATCGAACCCGGTCCGCCTTGGTGAGAGGCATACAGCTTGACCGCTGCGCCACCACGCCCCAGAGATGCTCTTTGCTAGTGCTGCCTCTGTAAAAAAAAACATTCAATTCGGTTTTACCGTATTGGAATTGATATGGGGAATGGATTTGCACACATACATGGCCACTATTTGCAAATTATTGGGCTAATGACCTTGTAGTCAGTCATAAGATGCTTTCCACAGAAAGTCATGTTGTTGCAAAATCAGGTAGAGATCAAATTATTAGGATGGTCGTAATTTGATCTAAGCTTTTAACATTTGGGTGGCCGTCATTCCGTTTCCGTCAAGATGGCGGCGATATAAAACATGACACTGAGGTGCCCTTTTCTAGTGCTACCCCTGTACCAAATTTCGTTCAATTCGGTTTCACCGTGTTTGAATTGATAGGGGGAATCGATTTGCACACATACTTGGCCACCATCTGCAAACTATTGGGCTGATGATCTTGCAGTTTGGTCAGAATATGCTTCCCACATAAAGATATGTTGTTGCAAAATTTGGTAGAGACTAGATTATTAGGTTGGTCGTAATTACATTAAAGCTTTTAACATTTGGGTGGCCGCGATTACGTTTCCGTCAAGAAAGCGGTGATATAAAACATGACATTGAGGTGCCCTTTGATAGTGCTACCTCTGTACCAAATTTCGTTCCATTCGGTTTCACCGTGTTCGAATTGATAGGGGGAATCGATTTTCACACAAAGATGGCCGCCATCCGCAAAATATTAGGCTAATGACCTATCAGTTTGGTCAAAGGATGCTCACTCCATAATGGTATGTTGTTGCAAAATTTGGTAGAGATCGGATGATTAGGTTAATCGTAATTTGATTTAAGCTTTGCATATTTGTGTGGCCGCCATCACGTTTCCGTCAAGATGGCGGCGATATAAAACATGACAATGAGGTGCCATTTGCTAGTGCTACCTCTGTACCAAATTTCGTTCCATTCGGTTTTACCGTGTTCAAATTAATAGGGTGAATCGATTTTCACACAAAGATGGCCGCCATCCGAAAACCATTAGGCTGATGACCTATTAGCTTTGTCAAGGGATGCTCCCTCGATAAAGTTATCTTGTTACAAAATTTGGTAGAGATCGGATGATTAGGTTAGTCAGTAGTGGGTTTGTGGCGATTCTAAATCCTCCACCTCCACATTCCTCCACACAAGATGGCGGCGGCACGATATCTCTCGAACGCATGGTCGGATTTTAATGAATGAGGTGTCATTGAACTCAGGTTGACACCCCCTTTTCCAATGGATAACATATTTCAACCCAAAAATAAAACCTACCCCTACTAGGGGGTGAAATTTTAATTTTTTAGAGAATCTCGCTTTTAAAGTGCAACATGTGAGAGTTTGAATGCCAATATGAAATTAAACGTTGTTCTACACAATAGACATGTATACGGTGGATAGCCACTATGAATTAACATGCTTGTTTTTGTTTTTAAGCATGCCCACTCATGGCTTTTGTAAGAGGGTGGGGGAGCGGATCCCTGTGAACGGGTCCTTGTTGACAGGTTATTGTTGGCGGGTCATTGTTGACAGGTCATTGTTGACAGATCCTTGTGGACGAGTCCTTGTGGATGAGTCCCTTTTGACTGGTCCCTACGGACTAGCCCATGCATTTATTTAAATTATGTCAAAGGGCCTAACTACATTTGCGTGTGTAAAGCAGTGTGTTGAACTGACGTTGTTCACTAGTCCCCACTACTATAATGTGATAACGATATGAAAGGAAAGTGACGAAATACATGTGAACATGTGCGAGATGACATTATTACCGTCCTCCTTGTGAAAACCACATGTAAGCTAACAAGTCACATTCTGTTTTGGTTCGTGTAAGTGTAACACTTGATAGATAGAGGACATGTCAAGGGGTAAGTGCAAAACTTGGTGGATGAATATGTTCTAGTGCTAGGGTTAATTAACACACCCTAGTAAACGGGCCACATGTAATTTGTGGACAGGCCAAGAAACCTAACTTGGTGGATGGATGTGTCATTTGTAGTTGAAAGAGAATAATGCACATTCTTAAGATGTTAAAACTGAGCAGATGGTACGTGCAGTAAACCGACTTGTTATTTCCTGTGTCATATTACTGATATGACAGAGAGTGCACAGTTCTGTTGCTATGACTAACGCTGCAGTAATTTGAAACCCCAGGTGTTCATCAAGACTATGGGTGATGATCATGCAAAGTTAGCAGTCATTGGATATGGCACAGGTGTTCCTTCCGGTGTCATGTTGCTGACATGGCAGAGAGCGCACAGTTCTATTGCTATGACTAACGCTGCTGTAATTCGAAACCCCAGGTGTTGATCAAGACAATGGGTGATGATCATGCAAAGACAGCAGTAATTGGATACCACACAGGTGCTCCTAGAGTACTTTGGACTCTCAGCTGTATTGGGAAAGGAATTGCAATGATCTGCAGAAACTGCTGACACGAGCGATGAGAGTTTATATAAGAGAGGTGTCATATATTTCCCTACTTTCAGTCTTTATTACTCGCTTTGAGTGAACAGTGCTCTATTACTGCTCAAGAGTTGTAAAAAGCCTTTCGGTAGAAAATCATTAAATTATTTTGCAAGGTAAGTACTTATTATTAATGGATTGTAGTCTTTTATTACTAATTGATGTTGAAGTTATTGATTGTAATGTATTTATTGATTGATTGATTGGTTTGTTTACAGATACTTGGGTACCTGTAGGTTACCAGATTCCTATAATCTGTTCATTCAGTGGCAGCAGTTGATAAATTATAAAAGGGTAAGTGCCCCTCTAATAACTTTTAATCATCTAGAGTGATATTTTCCAATGTTCACCACTACATGTCAGTGAAAATGGTATATTTGGCAGTCAAAATTTGGAACTACTTAACCATGATGTGTAAAGCTAAATTTGTAGGTTAGATTTTGATTACCGCTCTATTAAGTCCGAATGTTCATTGCAAGGTGTCAGTGACAGAGGGAATATTTAAAGACTTAACCTCAGTTCACCTAACATAACCTAACTTTACCTAACTTAACCTTGTCACGTGTCATGTTTTACAAGTTTAGACTTGCTTTATGACTGACTATGACGTCACACTTAGCTCACTTAACTGGTGGCTGCTGGTTTCTATCAAGTGACATGTTCTACAAGTTTAGACTTGTTTTAAGACTGGCTATGACGTCACACTTAGCTCACTTAACTGGTGGCTGCTGGTTTCTATCACGTGACATGTTCTACAAGTTTAGACTTGCTTTAAGACTGGCTATGACGTCACACCTAACTCTCTTAACTGGCGACTGCTGGTTTCTACCACTCTATTAAGTTCCAATGTTCACCGCTAGGTGTCAGTGACAGTGGTATATAGTAACCCTCAGTTAGAACTACATGAAGTTAGACTTGCTAGGAGTTCACAGATGATCGATTTAAATACCCTGCTATAACCATTGACTGGAATGTAATTAAACTATTTATATTTTACTTTCTTTTATCTTTTTATTAACATTTATGATTTCTTTCTTTTGTAGGTAATTTCGAAAGTGATCATATTGTTCAAGTGTGGTGAATGTAAGAAACAGTTCTCAAGACCTGACAACCTTCAACGACACGCAAATGCTAAACATGACATTAAAATGTTTGTGTGCAGTCATTGTGCTATGACATTTAACAGACAGGATAGTCTTGGACGGCATGTAAATTTAAAGCATGTCAGTTCAGCACCTTTTTTGTGTTCAGTTTGTGATCTTGGTTTTTCTGCTGTAAAGCGATATCAATCCCACATGGGTGAAGTGCATGGGGAACAACAAGAATTGAAATCAGTAAAACCATCAACTAGCATGGAACCTTTAATCAAATGTGATGCTCAAAAGCGTAAACGTTCTCAAGATTGTGAAAATAGTTGTACAACAAAAAGAAAGAAGAATGGTGAACCTTCGATAACACATTGTGATGTATGTAATATTGATATACCTTCTTTAATCATTCATGGACATTTACGCAGTATTCATCATAAAAATAACGCTTGCCATGAAAGAAATTCTGGAAATATTCAACAAATTGGTAGTGCGTTTAAAAGTCGAATTGCGAGTTACAGACTTCAAAGTGAAGAAAAAACTCAAAGTATTGAATCATTTTTAAGAAATGTTCAACCTAGTGTGTTTTGGCTTGGTAGAAAAGGTTTTAGTGGAGCATAAAACATATAAATTAATTTTGAACTTTTTGGACTATATGTAAAAACTGGGAGCGAAGGTGAAATTACAGATATCAAATCTTTCAATACAAAAAACATAATTGTTAGTGAATCAACTAATATCAGTGATATATACCAAAATATTTCAAGTGCTATCATTGTGAAGAGTGAAGAGTTCCAGGAAAGGGAGTCAGGCTGGGGGTTGGTTGAAGTACTTTATTTAGAAACCAACATGAATAAATATAATCCCCTTCGAGCATCATCATACATAGATTTACCAGCATGGATCAAACGGAAACATGCTTGTGTAAACGTTATGAATAGTGACCATGCATGCTTTGCGTGGGCTGTAACCTCAGCTCTCCATCCAGCAGTGGAGAATATGGATAGAACATCATCTTATCCTCACTATTCCTCAGTGTTAGATTTAAAAGAAATGGAATTTCCTATGGCGATAAAAGACATTAAACTTTTTGAAGAGCTGAACAATGTAAGTATTAATGTTTATGAAATTGAAAATAAGAGTATAGTAGGTCCTCTATATTATACTCAGGAAAAAAAGGATGCTCATGTAAATTTATTATACTTATCTGAAGGTGAAAATGCTCACTATTGCTGGATAAAGCATTTCAGCAGACTTGTTGGCAGTCAGCTATCAAAACATGAATCAAAAAAGTGATTGTGTGATGGCTGTTTGCTACATTTCCAAAAAGAGGACCAACGAATTCAGCATCAAAAATGTGGATGTAATCATGTTTGTACGATATTATTACCTACTCCTAAAAATAACATTCTAAATTTTAAGGATTATGAGAAACAGCTTCGAATACCATTTGTTATATATGCTGACTTCGAGGCTTTGCTAAAACCATTTAATACATGTTCATCGAATCCATCCAAACCTTTTACCAACACCACTCACATTCATGAACCTTTTAGCTTTGCATATTATATTAAATGTAGTTACGATGACTCGTTAAATAAGTTTGAGCTCTATAGAGGGCCCGATGCACCTAAAGTTTTTATGGAAGGCTTGAAAAAGATGCCATCCGTATATCCTCTATTTTAAATACTATCATTCCAATGGAGCCATTAACATCATCACAGCAAACGGGTTTTGAAACTGAAACTAATTGTTTTAAATGTGGTGAATCTTTATATACAGATAGGGTTCGCGATCATGACCATTTAACAGGGAAATATCGTGATGCTGCTCACCAAGAATGTAATTTAAAGTATAGAGTAAGTATATTCATTCCAGTCATTCTACATAGCGGTAGCAAATACGATAACCACTTTATCTTTATAGAATTTGGAGCTTCAGATGTGAAAATTGATGTGATTGCAAATAATAAGGAACAATACGTATCGTTCACAAAATACATCAAAACTAACAATAAGAAAACTATAAAACTGAGATTTTTAGATTCATTCCGCTTTATGCCAAGTAGTCTTGATAAGCTTGCTAGTAATTTAAAATCAGATCATTTTCATGAAAAAAAAACGTGTCTTTCCTAAAGAAGATGATTTTAATTTGATTCGTCAAAAGGGTATATTCCCTTATGAATATATTAACTGTGTGGAACGTCTTGAGGAGTGTTCTTTACCACCAAAAGATGCATTTTACAGTTCCTTAAACACAAGTCATATCAGTGATCAGGAATATTTACATGCACAACGTGTATGGACACAGTTTGACATTCAAACTTTAGGTGAATTTTCAGACATATATTTGAAGACAGATGTGTTATTATTAGCAGATGTTTTTGAAAATTTTCGGAATGTTTGTATGAAAACTTATGACCTTGATCCTTGTCAGTATTTCACTGCTCCTGGGTAAGTTTCAGTTCAATGTTGAAAAAAACGAAAGTAAATTTAGAATTAATGACTGATATAGACATGATCAATTTTATCAAATCATCAATTCGAGGTGGATTAAGCCAATGTAGTGGGCGATATTCTAAAGCGAATAATAAATACATGCCTAGCTACAATCCTTGTGAAGAGTCAAAGTATATTGTCTACCTCGATGCAAATAACCAATATGGTTGGGCTATGAGCCAATATCTACCACTGAACGATTTTCGCTGGCTGACACAACCTGAAATTGATGTCTTACATGTTAACACTCTTAATGATAACGATGATAAAGGATATATTTTAGAGGTAAATCTTGAGTACCCTAAAGTGTTACATGATGATCATAATGATTTACCATTTTGTCCTGAGAATATGAAATCTCCATACATCACATCACGAACAAAAATGTTAATTGCTAATGTAAATGATAAATGTAAATATGTAATACATTATCAAAACTTGAAACAGTGTCTACAGCATGGATTGAAATTAACTAAAATTCATCGCGTATTACAATTTCATCAGTCAGCATGGCTCAAACCGTATATTGATCTAAACAATAATTTAAGAACACAGTCAACAAACGCGTTTGAAAAAGATTTTTATAAACTCATGAATAATAGCGTTTTTGGAAAGACTATGGAGAATGATGATAAACGAGTTGATGTAAAGCTGATAACAAAGTGGGAGAATGATGGTAAAAGGTATGGTGCGAGCAACTTAATAAGCAAGCCTAACTTTCATAGCTGTTCAATTATTCATGAGGATTTAGTTGTAATACAAATGAATCGTCTTAAAGTAACTTACAACAAACCCATATATGTGGGTTACACCATTCTGGAATTGTCAAAAACACTTATGTATGAATTTCACTATGATTATGTAAAGAAAAACTATCTTGATAATGCTAAATTACTCTACACAGACACAGATTCTTTTATTTATGAGTTTAAAACTGATGATTTTTATGAGGATATCAAAACTGAGCTAAATAGGTTTGATACAAGTGACTATCCCGAGGATAATATTTACCATTTACCTCTAGTAAACAAAAAGGTTCTTGGGAAATTTAAGGATGAATGTGCTGGTGTTATTATAGACACCTTTGTAGGCACAAAATCTAAATCATACAGCTATATGACAATTGATGATGTAGTAGTAAAAAAACTAAAAGGAGTGAAAAAGAATGTTGTTAGTAAAGAGTTAGATATAAGTGATTATAAAAACTGTATAGTTAGTAACCCACCTGTATTATATAAGAAAATGTGTGTATTTAGAAGTAAAAATCAACAGCTACATACCAATTTGCTGAACAAAGTTGCTTTAAGTAATGAAGACAACAAACGATTCATTATACCCAACACATTTGATACTCTTGCTTGGGGGAACAGTCGCATTGACGACTCTTACTTTACTTAAATCTAATGATCACTATATTGTAATATTTGTAGTGTGTTTTATATTGTTTTTTTTTTTTGTAAAAACTGTAAGTAGAATGTATAATGTTAGGCTACTGTAGTTTAGTAAAAATAAGATAAGTAATACATTTTAGTGTAAAATGTTTGCTTTTGTATATTACAAAAAAAAATTTTAAAAAATGTGCAGAATGTGTGAACTAAACAAGGGGAATGTAAAAAATGTCAAGTGGAAATTGTAAATATCCATGTGTGAAAAAAAATGAAATGGCTATCACCATTTTAAAATTAAAAGACATAGTGATCTGGTAAACCTTATTTTTATTTCATAACAAAAAATGTACAGAATGTGTAAACTAAACAATGGGAATGTAAAAAAACGTAAAGTGGAAATTGTAAATATCCATGTGTGAAAAAATGAAATGGCTATCACCATTTTTTAAAAATTTAAAGATATAGTGATCTGGTGAACCTTATTTTTTATTTCACAACAAAAAATGTACAGAATGTGTGAACTAAACAAGGGGAATGTAAACAAATGTAAAATGGAAATTGTAAATATTTATGAATGAAAAAAATGAAAATAAAGAAATGGCTATCACCATTTTTAGAATTAAAAGACATTGTGATCTTGTAAACCTTGTTTTATTTCACAACAAATAGAGCTTTACAAAAATAGAATACAAATAAATACCAATTCCTCAATCCTTTTTTGTCAACTTTGAAATCATATAATTCATGTCAGATATATTGGATTTTTTGTTTATATGAAAAACTATTAAGTACTGATATCTGATTGGTTACACAACTCTTTTATAATGAAAATCTTGAGCTCTGATTCAATGGAGAACTGTTTACGTTTGTCTGAACCAAGACTAACTGACTACTCACTGCTATGGTTTAGAAATTACATTTACTCAAATCACATTCTGGTAAAAAATCATGACTACTATAAACTGCTACCACTCTTCCACCACCTTACTAACACTTTTCTACCATTTGACTCTCACTTTAGCTCTTACTTTAAACTACACATACTGCAAACTATCATTTTTATTATCGAGGTAACTTTACTACTAAACTTGTAGAACATGTCACGTGATAGAAAACAGCAGCCGCCAGTTAGGTGACCTAAGTATGACGTCATAGCCAGTCCTAAAGCAAGTCTAAACTTGTAGAACATGTTACGTGACAAGGTTAAGTTAGACTAATTTAGGTTATGTTAGGTGAGCTGAGGTTAAGTCTTTAAATATTTCTTTTCTTTGAAATAATTTCCAAGACCAAGAAAAAACACTAAATACTTTGACAACAAGGAGTTCCATGAAGAACTATACAGACTATTTTCATATATCCTACTCATGTTAACTGCCACTATCAACATACAAAATCTCAGTTTGATTGCTGTAATAGATTCGTAGATATTGAGAACCGACTAAATATTTCGGATGGTCGCCATGTTGGATTTTATATATGTAGGCCCTCAAGTTATGTACTGTTACATGAAGATTATTGTGTACGTGTAGCATTCAAACTTCAATCGCATGATTAGGACACAAGAAGTAAAAACGAGAATTTAAAATTTCGCACAGCTGCCATCTTGTGGTTATGGTTACAATTGAAATAAATTAGACGCCAGTGGATTAACATTCGCTATAAGGATTTACTGTACCAAGTTTCACTGCACTCGGATGGTTAAATTGCGAGAAACGTTCATGTGAATATTGATACTTCCCGTCGCCGCCATGTTGGATTTGTGATCACCAGGTTATTTAAAGTCCTATAGGCGAACTTAAGTTTATAGCCCCTAAGAATAGAAACTAATTCAGTTTGATTGCTATAATAGATTCGTAGATATTCAGAGCCGTCTAAATATTTCGGATGGTCGCCATGTTGGATTGTTAAATGTATAGGCCATAGAGTCATGTACCATTAAAGGAAAATTATTTCGTAGGTTTATTACTCAAACTTTCACTTCGATCGCATGATTTCGACACAAGAAATAAAAACTTAATTTTCGAAATTCGCACAGCCGCCATCTTGAGGTTATGTAAACAATTCAACTAAATTAGATACCAGTGCATTACAATGTGTATAAACATTTCTTGTACCAGATTTCATTGCGTTTGGAACATTAAATCGCGAGAAAGGTCTATTTAAAATTTTCAAATTCGCTTGGCCGCCATGTTCGTTTTGTAGTTCACCGGTTTTTGAATGTCTTATAGATGAACTTCCAGTAGTGTCCTTTATCTCCGTGCAAAATTTCAGGGTGATACCGCTAATAGTTTCGGAGATATAGAATGCCGGTGAAATATTTCTCACATCCGCCATCTTGTGGTTATGTAAACAATTGAACGAAGTTAGATGTCGGTGCATTACAATGTATATACACATTTACTGTACCAAGTTTTATTGCGTTTGGTTGGTTAAATCGCGAGAAACGTCTATTTAAAAATCGCAAATTTGCGTGGCCGCCATGTTGGCTACGTAGTTACCTGTTGTTCAAAGGTTACATAGTTGAACTTATAGTAGTTCCCTTTATCACCGTAAAAAAATCCAGGGTGTTATCGGAAATAGTTTCGGAGATATTGAATGGTGGTGAAATATTTCGCACAGCCGCCATGTTGGATTGGTGAGACGTAACGAAATTTGAAAGACGCGGTTGGGGTCGCCCGGAATAGTGCTATGAACTTACCGAGTTTCATTGAAATCGCTCCAGCCGTTTAGATTTTATTAGGGGACACACACACACACACACACACACCTCACACACACACACACACACACATGCACACACACACGGACAAAAGGTGATCTCGTTAGCCTATTTTTTCAAAATTGAAAATAGACTAAAATTAACTTGTCAAATAAGCCAACACACACAAACCAATATAAACCAACACAAAAGCCAATACATAAGCCAATAAAAAAGCCAACGCAAAAGCAAACACAAACGCCAATACATAAGCCAACACACAATCCATTGTTTATTTTTCATGTCATAATCTCCTTTGATACGTCGTAAGCTGTATATATCATCATACTTTTTAGTACATGCATTTGTAGAAAAATAACTTGTCAAATAAGCCAACACAAAAACCTATATAAGCGAACACAAAAGCCAATACATAAGCCAATACAAAAGCCAACACGGAAGCCAATACATAAGCCAACGTAAAAGCCAACACGAAAGCTATTTCCAAAATGGCCTAACCTAACCTAACCTAACCTACGAGGTGGGATCAAAAATTTCCAAAATGGCTGCCGTAGCTTAACTTAACATTTGATTGATCCCTTTTGATTGATCTCTGTTGATGTATCCCTTTGGACTGGTGTCTGTTGACTAGCCCCTGTTGACTAGCCCCTTTGGACGGGTCCTTTTTGAAGGGAGTCATTTTAACGGGTCCCTCAGGACGGGTCCTTGTTGACGGGTCCCTGTGGGTGGGTCCTTTGTACTGGTCCCTATGGACTGACCCATGCATGTATCCAAATTATGTCAAAAGGTCCAGGGACCCATCAACAAGGACCCGTCAACAAGGACCCGTCCTGAGGGACCCGCCAAAAATGACTCCCTTCAAAAAGGACCCGTCCAAAGGGGCTAGTCAACAGGGGCTAGTCAACAGACACCAGTCCACAGGGATACATCAACAGATATCAATCAAAAGGGATCAATCAAAGGTTAAGTTAAGCTACGGCAGCCATTTTGGAACTTTTTGATCCCATCTCGTAGGTTAGGTTAGGTTAGGCCATTTTGGAAATAGCTTTTGTGTTGACTTTTTCGTTGGCTTATGTATTGGCTTTCGTGTTGGCTTTTGTATTGGCTTAAGTATTGGCTTTTGTGTTCGCTTATATCGGTTTTTGTGTTGGCTTATTTGACAATTTATTTTTCTACAAATGCATGTACTAAAAAGTATGATGATATATACAGCTTACGACGTATCAAAGGAGATTATGACATGCAAAATAAACAATGGATTGTGTGTTGGCTTTTATGTTGGCTTATGTATTGGCTTTTGTGTTTGCTTTTGCGTTGGCTTTTGTATTGGCTTATGTATTGGCCTTTGTGTTGGTTTATAATGGTTTTGTGTGTGTTGGCTTATTTGACAAGTTATATTTGTCAATGTATTTAGTGTTTTTTTTTCTTGGTCTTGGAAATTATTTCAAAGAAAGGAAATATTTAAAGACTTAACCTCAGCTCACCTAACATAACCTAAATTAGTCTAACTTAACCTTGTCACGTAACATGTTCTACAAGTTTAGACTTGCTTTAGGACTGGCTATGACGTCCTACTTAGGTCACCTAACTGGCGGCCGCTGGTTTCTATCACGTGACATGTTCTACAAGTTTAGTAGTTAAGTTAACTCGATAATAACAAGTAGTTCCGTGAAGAACTATACAGCCTATTTTCATATATCCTACTTATGTTAATTGCCACTATCAACATACACAATTTCTGTTTGATTGCTGTAATAGATTCGTAGATATTAAGAACCGACTAAATATTTCGGATGGTCGCCATGTTGGATTTTATATATGTAGGTCCTAGAGTTATGTACTGTTACATACAGATTATTGTGAACGTGTAGTATTCAAATTTCAATCGCATAATTAGGACACAAGAAAATACAAGGAGATTTTAAATTTTTCACATCTGCCATCTTGAGGTTATGGAAACAATTGAAATAAATTAGATGCCAGTGGATTGACATTCGTTTAAGGATTTACTGTACCAAGTTTCACTGCACTCGGATGGTTAAATTGCGAGAAACGTCCATGTGAATATTTATAATTCGCGTCACCGCCATGTTGGATTTGTTATCACCAGGTTATTTAAATTCCTATAGGTGAACTTAACTTCATAGCCTCTATGAACATTAAAAAATGCAGTTTGATTGCTAAAATAGATTCGTAGATATTCAGTATCGTCTAAATATTTCGGATGGTCGGCATGTTTGATTGTTAAATGTATAGGCCATAGAGTCATGTACCATTAAAGGAAAATTATTGCGTAGGTTCATTATTCAAACTTTCACTTCGATCGCATGACTACATCACAAGAAATAAAAACTTAATTTTAAAATTCGCACTGCCGCCATCTTGAGGTTATGTAAACAATAGAACTAAATTAGATACCAGAGGATTACAATGTGTATAAATATTTCCTGTACCTGGTTTCAGTGCGCTTGGAACATTAAATCGCGAGAAAGGTCTATTTAAAATTTTCAAATTCGCTTGGCCGCCATGTTCGTTTTGTAGTCAACCGGTTTTTGAAAGTCTTATAGATGGACTTCCAGTAGTGCCCTTTATCTCCGTACAAAATTTTAGGGAGATACCGCTAATAGTTTCAGAGATATAGAATGCCGGTGAAATAATTCGCACATCCGCCATCTTGTGATTATGTAAACAATTGAACGAAGTTAGATGTCGGTGCATTACAATGCATATAAACATATACTGTACCAAGTTTCATTGTGTTTGGTTGGTCAAATCACGAGAAACGTCTATTTAAAAGTCGCAAATTCGCTTGGCCTCCATGTTGGTTTTGTAGTTACCAGGTTTTCAAAGGTCACATAAGTGAACTTATAGTAGTTCCCTCTATCACCATAGAAAATGTCAGGGTAATATCGGTAATAGTTTCGGAGATATTGAATGCTGGTGAAATATTTCGCACAGCCGCCATATTGGATTGGTGAGTCGTAACAAAATTTGAAGGGCACGGTCGAGGTCGCCGGGAATAGTGCTATGAACTTTCCGAGTTTCATTGAAATCGCTCCTGCCGTTTAGATTTTATTAGGGGGGGACACACACACGAATCACACACACACACACACACGCACACACACACGGACAAAAGGTGATCTCATAAGCCTATTTTTTCAAAATTGAAAATAGGCTAAAAATGCAGTTTGATTGCTAAAATAGATTCCTAGATATTCAGTATCGTCTAAATATTTCGGATGGTCGCCATGTTTGATTGTTAAATGTATAGGCCATAGAGTCATGTACCATTAAAGGAAAATTATTGCGTAGGTTCATTATTCAAACTTTCACTTCGATCGCATGACTACATCACAAGAAATAAAAACTTAATTTTAAAATTCGCACTGCCGCCATCTTGAGGTTATGTAAACAATAGAACTAAATTAGATACCAGAGGATTACAATGAGTATGAATATTTCCTGTACCTGGTTTCAGTGCGCTTGGAACATTAAATCGCGAGAAAGGTCTATTTAAAATTTTCAAATTCGCTTGGCCGCCATGTTCGTTTTGTAGTCAACCGGTTTTTGAAAGTCTTATAGATGGACTTCCAGTAGTGCCCTTTATCTCCGTACAAAATTTTAGGGAGATACCGCTAATAGTTTCAGAGATATAGAATGCCGGTGAAATAATTCGCACATCCGCCATCTTGTGATTATGTAAACAATTGAACGAAGTTAGATGTCGGTGCATTACAATGCATATAAACATATACTGTACCAAGTTTCATTGTGTTTGGTTGGTCAAATCACGAGAAACGTCTATTTAAAAGTCGCAAATTCGCTTGGCCTCCATGTTGGTTTTGTAGTTACCAGGTTTTCAAAGGTCACATAAGTGAACTTATAGTAGTTCCCTCTATCACCATAGAAAATGTCAGGGTAATATCGGTAATAGTTTCGGAGATATTGAATGCTGGTGAAATATTTCGCACAGCCGCCATATTGGATTGGTGAGTCGTAACAAAATTTGAAGGGCACGGTCGAGGTCGCCGGGAATAGTGCTATGAACTTTCCGAGTTTCATTGAAATCGCTCCTGCCGTTTAGATTTTATTAGGGGGGGACACACACACGAATCACACACACACACACACACACGCACACACACGGACAAAAGGTGATCTCATAAGCCTATTTTTTCAAAATTGAAAATAGGCTAAAAATGATAGTTTGTAGTATGTGTAGTTTAAAGTAAGAGCAAAAGTGAGGGTCAAATGGTAGAAAAGTGTTAGTAAAGTGGTGGAAGAGTGGTAGCAGTTTATAGTAGTCATGATTTTTTACCAGAATGTGATTTGAGTAAATGTAATTTCTAAACCATAGCAGTGAGTAGTCAGTTAGTCTTGGTTCAGACAAACGTAAACAGTTCTCCAATGAATCAGAGCTCAAGATTTTCATTATAAAAGAGTTGTGTAACCAATCAGATATCAGTACTGTGCCCTTTTAGCAAGAAATATGCCAATCACAGTATACCAGCGTAGCTCAATTCGGAATTTTCGGGGCAGCGGTAAGTTCCCCCCACTCTGTGACTCACATATTTTGGATCAATTAGAGGATACACTTGCAAGAATAACAACAAAATCAACTCCTATTTTAACACATTTAATTAATCAAATTAATGGCGCTACAAACACTTTAACAATTTAATTACTGACCCATAATCATCTACTTGTTCCAAATGAACAAGGAATCACAAATATAATAAACAAATATTGTATTTAAACATATGGTTTCCACATAAACCAACAATTCCTACTTAGTCTTACTTCCATAAAGCATCAACTGTAAGTCTTATATAACTCCGAGCTCTTTTGGCTCCATGCTTTACATAATAATGGTGTCACTCTTGTACACCTCAAATACTATCTTTTATATTTTCTTAATCCTCAAAACAAATGTATAATTACATTTAAAATCTTATGTTAATTATCTAACTCAATATTTTGGGCATGTTCACACATTCAGCTGTTATCATCTCTCTTTATTTTCACGAATATATTAAGGTAATCAGGAAATCACTTGTGTACTCCAGAGCGTGAAGATACTTGACACAGTCAAAAAACTATAGTTACTCCCGAAACTTAGTTGCCTTCAATTAACTCGTGGAATCCTACATCCATACATCATTACAATAGGGATTGTTATTTATCTCTTATGTCTTATAAGACCATTATCATATAAGAAACTACGATCTGAACAGGCAAACGAAAATATCAATCTACAAGGACCTCGGTTCAACGCCCGGGTCGTTAACAACTTTAAACACTCACGGTGTCTTTACTACATCTTACGAGACGGTTCCGGCCCACCCTTACTCTAAGAGAGCCGGGCCATTATACTCGGGCGCGATTTATGACACGGAGGGTGACGGGCGACTCTCTGTCTAACCCACGTTAGCAGCTCCTTTCCAAGGCTTTCAAAACAAACCTTCACATTATACTCAGTCCTGGGGAGAGACCGGGCTTTTACTGTACTGTATCCATTCAAACAAATATTCTTTGGTTCATAGACCACTTTCGTAACCTTGGCATTTATTAATTATGAGAGGGTCCTCATTGATTGGGGAAGATTAATACACATTCGACGACGAAGAATTAAGGGGCTTTTATCATAAGAGGATTCTGAGTTCGAATCTCTTCACATGCCTCGGGAACCATTCCCTTATAAAGGACTTATACAAGACGCGATTTAAAGTCGGCCGTGGCCTACATGACATACGCTCAATAATACCATACATTAGCTCCCTTTTAATACATACACAATGCCTCGTGATACTACGTCACAAATAGAGGACTTATACATTTATCAATTCACTACAATCAACTACCCTCCATAAGTAATTTACCAAGTATTTTAACTTCTACGCTTTCCTAGCGTGACATTTTAATATTATTTGCGCTCCGTTGCGCTATGCATAATTTTAAGCCGAAATGTCTTCCCAAGAACTGATAAATCTCATTAGTAACAATTCATATCATTTTTATTCTTATATTAATCTTTTCCGTTGCCGATAAATCGCTCCCTTTTAAAACATTCCCTTGAACATCATATCTTACACATACATTAAGGCTTTAACGCTCTTATGTTCACATCAATTTATTTGATCTTTATTTAATATTTCCATACTTAGTTATTAGTATTATCTTTATTCTTTACACAAGCTCAAAAGCTATTTCTTTCATATCTCAACTTTACTTTATTTAAATATCTTTCATAATAATTACTGATATTTTCCTTGCTCTTATGACATTCGTTAAATACATTAACATTTTATTCACATATTTCCTCTACGGGATCTATTCTTTACATAATTATTTATAATTTCTCAAATTTCTATTATTGTTCAGACCGCGTTCTTGTTTATTCAGTATTTATTTCTTAAAACACATCCCTTTTACTCAAAAACTCCGGTGGATTTGTACACAACCAATTCCTGACACCAAAATAGAATGAAATTCAGTACTCACATGTTTTTAAGATCGTCCCATGATCTTTATTCTTGTGCGGTGTTTCATTTTGGGCCCACTTTGAACTTTTACTCCATATTAAAGGAATTCATCTTATGTACAAACACTTCTTGACATACATTTAAGACACTTAACATTGACGACATTTTGATACACTGATGTGTCCCTTTTGAACACATAATAAACACTAAAAATATTAATCTCACACACAATCTTGATAAATTTACACTTCACAATTCTTGATCACTAGGCCGTATTTCTGAGCCTATCACACGTGACCTTCTTAATTTCCCGTTTCCAAGGGTGAAATTTATTCAATGTCGGCTTCCTATCCTGCAGAATACGAAAGTCTCGAAACATCTACTGTTCCCTGGAATCCAAATTCTTCTACTCCTATCCTGGATGACCGGCTATTAATCTAGCTTGAACGGCTTCTTTGTAGATCTGGCTTATCGATCCTAGCGAAAGTCTATTCGGATCGAGGTCTCCTCAATAACCTCTCGATGACCTATAGATTTAGTTTATAGCAGCTAGTACTTCTCAAGTCTAGTACTTTTAGAATAGTTCGCCTGCTTTCTGGAGATAATGTTTATAGTCTCCGTGCTTCTTTATTTGATCGGTTCTAGCACTCCTACGTTTCTGATATACGTTCCGAACCTTATTCTGTTCTTCCCTTCTTGGGTTCTTTAATTTAGATAACAGTTTATCTTTCTGGTACGGTACTTCCGTACGTTATGATATATTCGTTCGTCTATTTAACGACCTATCGCCTTTAAGTACGACATTCGCAGCCTGCTCTGACTTTATCTTCCGAACTTTCACTATAACTTGTATACAGTCGGGCCTAAATCCTGTAACTAGGATTTCCCTAATATTCCAATACGGTGATACTTTAAATTTCTTCTTTACCACTCCTTATGGAGGCAAGCAAGTTGTTAATACTGCGACGCCTATGGCTATCGGATATTACTTCTGCGGTGTAACACAGCGTTTCTCCCCTCAAGGAGTACTAGTAACTGTCTTCAATGTGACGCAGAGTTACGCCCCACACGGCTGTCTGAATATTGATGTGCTGTGATGTAGCCTTCCGGCCTATTGAGACTGCATTTACTGTTGATGCTCCAGCGTCACGTCCCCCTGGACGGACTTGTACTGCGTGATGCGTGATTACGCCCCTCACGGGCTGTCGGAACTGCATGCGTAGTAACACCCTCACGGGTTGTCAGAATAACTGCATGATTGGCTTGGTGAAGCCCGAAGCTTTATACTATTTCACTACAAAAAAATAAGACTCTAGTCCTTTCTGTGACCAATTTCTAAAATAATGGTGGCACAAATATAAAAATTATACCTTCCGAAAGCTCGTCTTCTCAATGTCAAATAATCTCATTGCCCCTAAGAATCGATCGTGCAATTCGGAGATATTAATTAATTTCTCGTCCTCAATTGTGTGGGTGTTGCATTTCTTTTGCTTTCTCCCCTCCACACAGGCCTTGGTAATTCCCCGATGACGTCGTCTTGCGTTTGTAGTTTTCTCCTGCGCAATTATTAAATGGTTTCTCTTTACTAAAAAATCTCTCATTCGAAATGATTCACTGTACTGTACTTGTTTACTCATTATTATACTTGTAAACGGGTTAAATTTAATTATTCCTCTTCTGGCGCATAAGCGGTGTTGTCAATTTCCAGCAACGTAAGGTCGATTTCCGAGTCAGGCTTCCTTGTTTAATCCTGGGAAATTTCCACTCGGTTATTAATACTCATGACTCGCTCCCTTCTGAATGTCGAGAGGGATGATCTCATCTCACGAACACCTGGTCCTCGCCTCTTGCACCATATTAGGCTAGCATCTTAGCTGGATCTTTCTTTAAGTTACATTAGAAACTATACGTTTCTTTCATTTCTTCCCCAAATGCATGGATTCGCCCTCATTGGACCCTATGGCACATGGGTTCAGTACTTAATAGTTTTTCATATAAACAAAAAAATCCAATATATCTGACATGAATTATATGATTTGAAAGTTGCCAAAAAAGATTGAGGAATTGGTATTTCTTTGTATTCTATTTTTGTAAAGCTCTATTTGTTGTGAAATAAAACAAGGTTTACAAGATCACAATGTCTTTTAATTCTAAAAATGGTGATAGCCATTTCTTTATTTTCATTTTTTTCATTCATAAATATTTACAATTTCCACTTTACATTTGTTTACATTCCCCTTGTTTAGTTCACACATTCTGTACATTTTTTGTTGTGAAATAAAAAATAAGGTTCACCAGATCACTATATCTTTAAATTTTTAAAAAATGGTGATAGCCATTTCATTTTTTCACACATGGATATTTACAATTTCCACTTTACGTTTTTTTACATTCCCATTGTTTAGTTTACACATTCTGTACATTTTTTGTTATGAAATAAAAATAAGGTTTACCAGATCACTATGTCTTTTAATTTTAAAATGGTGATAGCCATTTAATTTTTTTTCACACATGGATATTTACAATTTCCACTTGACATTTTTTACATTCCCCTTGTTTAGTTCACACATTCTGCACATTTTTTAAAAAAAAATTTTGTAATATACAAAAGCAAACATTTTACACTAAAATGTATTACTTATCTTATTTTTACTAAACTACAGTAGCCTAACATTATACATTCTACTTACAGTTTAAAAAAAATACAATATAAAACACACTACAAATATTACAATATAGTGATCATTAGACTTAAGTAAAGTAATAGTCGTCAATGCGACTGTTCCCCAAGCAAGAGTATCAAATGTGTGGGGTATAATGAATCGTTTGTTGTCTTCATTACTTAAAGCAACTTTGTTCAGCAAATTGGTATGTAGCTGTTGATTTTTACTTATAAATACACACATTTTCTTATATAATACAGGTGGGTTACAAACTATACAGTTTTTATGATCAGTTATATCTAACTCTTTACTAACAACATTCTTTTTCACTCCTTTTAATTTTTTTACTACTACATCATCAATTGTCATATAGCTGTATGATTTAGATTTTGTGCCTACAAAGGTGTCTATAATAACACCAGCACATTCATCCTTAAATTTCCCAAGAATATTTTTGTTTACTAGAGGTAAATGGTGAATATTATCCTCGGGATAGTCACTTGTTTCAAACCTATTTAGCTCAGTTTTGATATCCTCATAAAAATCATCAGTTTTATACTCATAAATAAAAGAATCTGTGTCTGTGTAGAGTAATTTAGCATTATCAAGATAGTTTTTCTTTACATAATCATAGTGAAATTCATACATAAGTGTTTTTGACAATTCCAGAATGGTGTAACCCACATATATGGGTTTGTTGTAAGTTACTTTAAGACGATTCATTTGTATTAAAACTAAATCCTCATGAATAATTGAACAGCTATGAAAGTTAGGCTTGCTTATTAAGTTGCTCGCACCATACCTTTTACCATCATTCTCCCACTTTGTTATCAGCTTTATATCAACTCGTTTATCAACATTCTCCATAGTCTTTCCAAAAACGCTATTATTCATGAGTTTATAAAAATCTTTTTCAAACGCGTTTGTTGACTGTGTTCTTAAATTATTGTTTAGATCAATATACGGTTAGAGCCATGTTGACTGATGAAATTGTAATACGCGATGAATTTTAGTTAATTTCAATCTATGCTGTAGACACTGTTTCAAGTTTTGATAATGTATTACATATTTATATTTATCATTTACATTAGCAAATAACATTTTTGATCGTGATGTGATGTAAGGGGATTTCATATTCTCAGGACAAAATGGTAAATCATTATGATCATCACGTAACACTTTAGGGTACTCAAGATTTACCTCTAAAATATATCCTTTATCATCGTTATCATTAAGAGTGTTAACATGTAAGACATCAATTTCAGGTTGTGTCAGCCAGCGAAAATCTTTCAGTGGTAGATATTGGCTCATAGCCCAACCATATTGGTTATTTGCATCGAGGTAGACAATATACTTTGACTCTTCACAAGGATTGTAGCTAGGCATGTATTTATTATTCGCTTTAGAATATCGCCCACTACATTGGCTTAATCCACCTCGAATTGATGATTTTATAAAATTGATCATGTCTATATCAGTCATTAATTCTAAATTTACTTTCGTTTTTTTTTTCAACATTGAACTGAAACTTAACCCAGGAGCAGTGAAATACTGACAAGGATCAAGGTCATAAGTTTTCATACAAACATTCCGAAAATTTTCAGAAACATCTGCTAATAATAACACATCTGTCTTCAAATATATGTCTGAAAATTCACCTAAAGTTTGAATGTCAAACTGTGTCCATACACGTTGTGCATGTAAATATTCCTGATCACTGATATGACTTGTGTTTAAAGAACTGTAAAATGCATCTTTTGGTGGTAAAGAACACTCCTCAAGACGTTCCACACAGTTAATATATTCATAAAGGAATTTACCCTTTTGACGAATCAAATTAAAATCATCTTCTTTAGGAAAGACACGTTGAATTTCATGAAAATGATCTGATTTTAAATTACTAGCAAGCTTATCAAGACTACTTGGCATGAAGCGGAATTAATCTAAAAATCTCAGTTTTATAGTTTTCTTATTGTTAGTTTTGATGTATTTTGTGAACGATACGTATTGTTCCTTATTATTTGCAATCACATCAATTTTCACATCTGAAGCTCCAAATTCATAAAAGATAAAGTGGTTATCATATTTGATACCGTTATGTGGAATGACTGGAATGAATATACTTACTCTATACTTTAAATTACATTCTTGGTGAGCAGCACCATGATATTTCCCTGTTAAATGGTCATGATCGCGAACCCTATCTGTATATAAACATTCACCACATATAAAACAATTAGTTTCAGTTTCAAAACCCATTTGCTGTGATGATGTTAATGGCTCCATTGGAATGATAGTATTTAAAATAGAGGATATACGGATGGCATCTTTTTCAAGCCTTCCATAAAAACTTTAGGTGCATCGGGCCCTCTATAGAGCTCAAACTTATTTAACGAGTCATCGTTACTACATTTAATATAATATGCAAAGCTAAAAGGTTCATGAATGTGAGTGGTGTTGGTAAAAGGTTTGGATGGATTCGATGAACATGTATTAAATGGTTTTAGCAAAGCCTCGAAGTCAGCATATATAACAAATGGTTCTCGAAACTTTTTCTCACAATCCTTAAACTTTAGAATGTTATTTTTAGGAGTAGGTAATAATATCGTACAAACATGATTACATCCACATTTTTGATGCTGAATTCGTTGGTCCTCTTTTTGGAAATGTAGCAAACAGCCATCACACAATCACTTTTATGATTCATGTTTTGATAGCTGACTGCCAACAAGTCTGCTGAAATGCTTTATCCAGCAATAGTGAGCATTTTCACCTTCAGATAAGTATAATAAATTTACATGAGCATCCTCTTTTTCCTGAGTATAATATAGAGGACCTACTATACTCTTATTTTCAATTTCATAAACATTAATACTTACATTGTTCAGCTCTTCAAAAAGTTTAATGTCTTTTATCGCCATAGGAAATTCCATTTCTTTTAAATCTAACACTGAGGAATAGTGAGGATAAGATGATGTTCTATCCATATTCTCCACTGCTGGATTGAGAGCTGAGGTTACAGCCCACGCAAAGCATGCATGGTCACTATTCATAACGTTTACACAAGCATGTTTCCGTTTGATCCATGCTGGTAAATCTATGTATGATGATGCTCGAAAGGGATTATATTTATTCATGTTGGTTTCTAAATAAAGTACTTCAACCAACACCCAGCCTGACTCCCTTTCCTGGAACTCTTCACTCTTCACAATGATAGCACATGAAATATTTTGGTATATATCACTGATATTAGTTGATTCACTAACAATTATGTTTTTTGTATTGAAAGATTTGATATCTGTAATTTTACCTTCGCTACCAGTTTTTACATATAGTCCAAAAAGTTCAAAATTCATTTTACTTGTTTTATGCTCCACTGAAACATTTTCTACCAAGCAAAACACACTAGGTTGAACATTTCTTAAAAATGATTCAATACTTTGAGTTTTTTCTTCACTATGAAGTCTGTAACTAGCAAGTCAACTTTTAAACGCACTACCAATTTGTTGAATATTTCCAGAATTTCTTTCATGGCAAGCGTTACTTTTATGATGAATACTGCGTAAATGTCCATGAATGATTAAAGAAGGTATATCAATATTACATACATCACAATGTGTTATCGAAGGTTCACCATTCTTCTTTCTTTTTGTTGTACAACTATTTTCACAATCTTGAGAACGTTTACGCTTTTGAGCATCACATTTGTTTAAAGGTTCCGTACTAGTTGATGGTTTTACAGATTTCAATTCTTGTTGTTCCCCATGCACTTCAACTATGTGGGATAGATATCAATTTACAGCAGAAAAACCAAGATCACAAACTGAACACGAAGAAGGTGCTGAACTGACATGCTTTAAATTTACATGCCGTCCATGACTATCCTGTCTGTTAAATGTCATAGCACAATGACTGCACACAAACATTTTAATGTCATGTTTAGCATTTGCGTGTCGTTGAAGGTTGTCAGGTCTTGAGAACTGTTTCTTACATTCACCACACTTGAACATTATGATCACTTTCGAAATTACCTATAAAAGAAAGAAATCATAAATGTTAATAAAAAGATAAAAGAAAGTAAAATATAAATAGTTTAATTACATTCCAGTCAATGGTTATAGCAGGGTATTTAAATCGATCATCTGTGAACTCCTAGCAAGTCTAACTTCATGTAGTTCTAACTGAGGGTTTCTATATACCACTGTCACTGACACCTAGCGGTGAACATCGGAACTTAATAGAGTGGTAGAAACCAGCGGTCGCCAGTTAAGTGAGTTAGGTGTGACGTCATAGCCAGTCTTAAAGCAAGTCTAAACTTGTAGAACATGTCACGTGATAGAAACCAGCAGCCACCAGTTAAGTGAGCTAAGTGTGACGTCATAGCCAGTCTTAAAACAAGTCTAAACTTGTAGAACATGTCACTTGATAGAAACCAGCAGCCACCACTTAAGTGAGCTAAGTGTGACGTTATAGTCAGTCATAAAGCAAGTCTTAACTTGTAAAACATGACACGTGACAAGGTTAAGTTAGGTAAAGTTAGGTTATGTTAGGTGAACTGAGGTTAAGTCTTTTAATATTCCCTCTGTCACTGACACCTAGCAATGAACATTCGGACTTAATAGAGCGGTAATCAAAATCTAACCTACAAATTCAGCTTTACACATCATGGTTAAGTAGTTCCAATTTTTGACTGCCAAATATACCATTTTCACTGACATGTAGTGGTGAACATTGGAAAATATCACTCTAGCTGTTTAAAAGTTATTAGAGGGGCACTTACCTTTTTATAATTTATCAACTGCTGCCACTGAATGAACAGATTATAGAAATCTGGTAACCTACAGGTACCCAAGTATCTGTAAACAAATCAATCAATCAATCAATAAATACATTCCAATCAATAACTTCAACATCACTTAGTAATAAAAGACTACAATCCATTAATAATGAGTACTTACCTTGCAAAATAATTTAATGATTTTCTACCGAAAGGCTTTTTACAACTCTTGAGCAGTAATAGAGCACTGTTCACTCAAAGCGAGTAATAAAGACTGACAGTAGGGAAATATATGACACCTCTCTTATATAAACTCTCATCGCTCGTGTCAGCAGTTTCTGCAGATCATTGCAATTCCTTTCCCAATACAGCTGAGAGTCCAAAGTACACTAGGAACACCTGTGTGGTATCCAATTATTGCTGACTTTGCATGATCATCACCCATTGTCTTGATCAACACCTGGGGTTTCAAATTACTGCAGCGTTAGTCATAGCAATAGAACTGTGCGCTCTCTGTCTTGTCAGCAACATGTCACCGGAAGGAACACCTGTGTCATATCCAATGACTGCTAACTTTGCGTGACCATCACCCATAGTCTTGATGAACACCTGGGGTTTCAAATTACTGCAGCGTTAGTCATAGCAACAGAACTATGCACTCTCTGTCATATCAGTAATATGACACAGGAAATAACAAGTCGGTTTACTGCACGTACCATCTGCTCAGTTTTAACATCTTAAGAATGTGCATTATTCTCTTTCAACTACAAATGACACATCCATCCACCAAGTTAGGTTTCTTGGCCTGTCCACAAATTACATGTGGCCCGTATACTAGGGTGTGTTCATTAACCCTAGCACTAGAACATATTCATCCACCAAGTTTTGCACTTACCCCTTGACATGTCCTCTATCTATCAAGTTTTACACTTACACGAACCAAAACAGAATGTGACTTGTTAGCTTACATGTGGCTTTCACAAAGACGGTAATAATGTCATCTCGCACATGTTCACATGTATTTCGTCACTTTCCTTTCATATCGTTATCACATTATAGTAGTGGGGACTAGTGAACAACGTCAGTTCAACACACTGCTTTACACACGCAAATGTAGTTAGGCCCTTTGACATAATTTAAATAAATTCATGGGCTAGTCCGTAGTGACCAGTCAAAAGGGACTCATCCACAAGGACTCGTCCACAAGGATCTGTCAACAATGACCTGTCAACAATGACCCGCCAACAATAACCTGTCAACAAGGACCCGTCCACAGGTATCCGCTCCCCCACCCTCTTACAAAAGCCATGAGTGGGCTTGCTTAAAACAAAAAACAAACATGTTAATTCATAGTGGCTATCCACCGTATACATGTCTATTGTGTAGAACAACGTTTAATTTCATATTGGCATTCAAACTCTCACATGTTGCACTTTAAAAGCGAGATTCTCTAAAAAATTACAATTTCACCCCCTAGTAGGGGTAGGTTTTATTTTTGGGTTGAAATATGTTATCCATTGGAAAGGGGGTGTCAGCCTGAGTTCAATGACACCTCATTCATTAAAATCCGACCATGCGTTCGAGAGATATCGTGCCGTCGCCATCTTGTGTGGAGGAATGTGGAGGTGGAGGATTTAGAACCGCCACAAACACACTACTTTAGTCGTAATTTGATTTAAGCTTTGAACATTTGTATGGCCGCCATTACGTGTCCGTCAAGATGGCGGCGATATGAAACATGACACTGAGGTGTCCTTTGCTAGTGCTACCTTTGTACCAAATTTCGTTCAATTCGCGTTCACTGTGTTCGAATTGATAGGGGGGGGGGACAGACATTCAGACTCACACACACACATACACACACACAGACAGACACACTTTTTTCGCCCTGTGTTGATATCATAAGTCTACTTTCATTTTTTGCAAAAATCGAAAGTAGGCTAATTACACTCACGGAGCTACATGACTATGCTGTCCCAAATACCCTGAGCTACATGACTACGATGTCCAAAGCCCTCATATGAATAAGCAATAACAACATAACGTACTACAATACCGTCCGAATAGGAGGAGAACAACAATTGACATAGAGACCTAAATAAAATGTAAAAGAAAGGATTCTGGCACATGCGACTGGAAAAGATGCTGGGCCCAGTTCAGTCCCGAGGCCACCAACCTACATCCCATTAGTTGTTACCCCCTGAGAAGATACGTAGAAAATGTACAGATTGGTTCGTTTGTGTGGGTTGATATGTTTGGGAAGTGGTGTGCAACCCGATCCACCCTTCAAACCAAATTCAATTATCAAGTAGAACCTGGAACCGATCTCTGAGTCCTCGATACACATACAATTTATTTATTTATTTGTTGATGGTACACAACAGGGCTCAGTGTGCGCCCCAATAATAGTGCACCTACACAGTAAGATACATTTCCTGCATTAAGTATTAATATCTTAATGTAATTCTTAAAACTAATAAGTTCACACAGATCAAAATGCATAGTAGTAAAAAGATAATATAAAAACTAAATCTAAATATGATCTAATGCCAAATATAAAAACAGGTTTTGGAATTATTACATAATAAACTAATGGGTAACATCAATAACTAGGGAACAGGCCTATCCACATATATACATTGTTGATTCTGTTATGTGTGATAATTTTATTTCAAGTATGAATTAGAGTGACAGGGTTATAATTTCCAAGAACGGTCTGATTGAGAGACAGAAATCTAGTTTCCAGTTTACACGAACCGCATCGTTGTAAATACTGCAAAGCCTCCATACAGGTGAATTGTTATGTGAAGTGGTATTGGTTATATCAGTTTTGAATGTTATGGTTGATCTTGTAGTTAAGCGAGGGATGTTGAAATTTAGGAGTGATAGGAAAAATGAGTTATCAATTTGACCGTTAATGACTTTATAAAGGAATTTCATATCATTCACTCGCCTTCGAGACTCCAAACTAGTCATGCCGAAATTCAACAAAAGTTCACCGTAGGGTACCATGTGTGGGTAATTGCCCGTTATTTTGAGGTGTAAATATCTGAGGAATTTCTTTTGAACTTGCTCAATGTACTTAATGCATGTTTTCTGCCAGGGACTCCATACTTGGCTGGCGTACTCGAGCTTGGATCTCACCATGGCAGTATAAAGTTTTATGCAGGTACTGGTCCTAATGAATGGCTTAGTGTTTCTTATTATAAACCCTAACATGCGGTAAGCATCCCCGACCGTCTTTTGCACATGATAAGTGAAAGCAAGCTCTCGGTCAAACAGAATCCCTAGATCTTTCTTCTCGCTTACTGTTTTCAATGACTTAGGTCCAATTCCATAAACAAATGTGATTGGGTTCTTCTTACGTGTAAAGGTCATAACAACACACTTCGGTACGTTTAAGTATAATTTGTTTTCTATACTCCATTTGTGTATATTATTTAGGTCATTTTGTAGTAGAGTGCAGTCATCAGTGGAAGAAATTGATTTAAAAATTTTGAAGTCATCTGCATATAAAAGACTATTTGAGTGCAGTATACATCGTGGCAAATGTACAATCATCTTATGCCATCCCAACTAGCCTTTTAAACATTGACAACAATAAATCACTAACGACATTCCGTAACGAGGTGTTTGTCTATGTAAATTAGACCGTTCAAACAAGGCTTAGTACTTCCGAATAATTCCTCACTTGTTAGATGGGAGGTAATTATCATTAGTCATCCGAGGTAAGTATGAATTTTAGCTACGTTTACATAAGAGATATGTACACACCCAAGAGTACATCATGTGCCCTGAGCGAGGTATATAATCTTGTGGCAGTAGTCATTTATCATTTCTTATTTGCGTGTAAAAATTTAAAGTGGTTTATAATCAGCAGATAATACCCATCTCAATACATTTTCAAGATAAGTTTTGTCCTTAATCTGTACGTTGTAAACAATCTTTAAAAATGTTGGTTTACCCCCTTGGCGGATTGCACATGAATAACAGTTCTTCTCTAAGCACTGGCTCTCCTTGACAAAAGAGTTCTTCGAATATATTCCTACTAACATTGGCTCCAGTCTGAAACAAGTCCGGAGAGCGGAGGTTTGAATCCAGCTGTACTATCTTTAGCTTATCCTAATAAAGTGGGGTTTCTAAAGACAATCAGCGCGATTTTTTGTTTTCGCTGGAGATTTAATCCCTGATATATTTCCTGCTGCGATGAATGTTAGGTGATTTTCACTATCTAAATTTAAAACGTCGGACTTCCGAGTGAAAGTTCAAGAGCTTGCCACTACACCATCACTCTACCTCTTCCCCATCTCCAATTGAACTAGCCATATATACAACCCTTGACAATAAAGTTCGGTAAATAGTCCTGTACTATCAACATACACACATCAAAAAAAGTTTTGCATCACCTCGGTTCCCAGATCTCCGGCATATAGACGTTGACTGTGTATATTGTATCAAAGATACAGTCCCTTTGACTGTTCATAGATGTCACTAAAACTGCTCAAATATGTAAACAACCATGCATGAGCAGGGCCTATTAGACGGAGGGGGTACGACAGCCGATCAGTTCCAGTCATTCCACCAGGACGAAGGTACGCTGCTCATGTTGTCTGTAGTTCTACCATGCCTAGAAGGTCAATACCGCAGTTCGATCGCGTCCGCATTGTTACTTTGTGTCAAGAAGGGCTCTCAACAAAGGAAGTTTCCAGGCGTCACAGAGTGAACCAAAGCGATGTTGTTCGGACATGGAGGAGGTACAGAGATACAGGAACTGTCGATGACAGGCCTCGCTCAGGCCGCCCAAGGGCTACTACTGTAGTGGATGACCGCTACTTACGGATTGCCGCTCGGAGGAACCCTGACAGCAATGCCACCATGTTGAATAATGCGTTTCGTTCAGCCACAGGACGTCGTGTTTCAACTCAAACTGTGCGCAATAGGCTGCATGATGCGCAACTTCACTCCCGACGTCCATGGCGAGGTCCAGCTTTGCAACCCCGACACCATGCAGCGCGGTACAGATGGACCCAACAACATGCTGAATGGACCCCACAGAATTGGCATCACGTTCTCTTCACCGATGAGTGTCGCATATGCCTTCAACCAGACAATCGTCGGAGACGTGTTTGGAGGCACCCTGGTCAGGCTGAACGTCTTAGACACACTGTCCAGCGAGTGCAGCAAGGTGGTGGTTCCCTGATGTTTTGGGGTGGCATTATGTGGGGCCGACGTACGCCACTGGTGGTCATGGAAGGCTCCGAAACGGCTTTACGATACCTGAATGACATCCTCCGACCCATAGTGCACCCATATCGGCAGAATATTGGAGAGGCATTTGTCTTCATGGACGACAATTCTCGACCTCATCGTGCACATCTTGTGAATGCGTTCCTTCAAGATAACGACATCGCTCGACTACAGTGGCCAGCATGTTCGCCAGACATGAACCCTATCGAACATGTCTGGGATATGTTGAAAAGGGCTGTTTATGGACGTCTTGACCCACCAACCACTCTGAGAGATTTACGCCGAATTGTCGTTGAGGAGTGGGACAATTTGGACCAACAGTGTCTTGATGAACTTGTGGATAGTATGCCACGACGAATACAGGCATGCATCAATGCAAGAGGACGTGCTACTGGGTATTAGAGGTAGTGGTGTGTACTGCAATCTGGACCACAAATGCTGAAAGTCTAGCTGTATGATGGTACAACATGCAATGTGTGGGTCTCATGAGCAATAAAACGAGCTGAAATGTTGTTTGTGTTGATCTCTATTCCCTTTGTATTTAAAGGTTCCGGAACTCTTGGAACCGAGGTGATGCAAAACTTTTTTTGATGTGTGTAGATGAACAATGCACGACAATGACCCTACTGTCCTTCGAAATAGTCCCCTCCCGTAACTATGCAATGCTGAGATCGGCGATATACAGTATGTCCTGGAAACTTTGGGATGGTGTTCAAACGCCTCGTCATGTAGAGTTTGGTGAATATAGTCAGAACGGTCGACCTGGCAACATTGGTGACACACAACGCAACGTGTAAGACCTGTTTAACATAGTGCTTGGTTAGAAGGATAAATTTATGCATCCTACCATGCACACCCTTTGGGATGGTGTTCAAAAGCCTTCAGTTGGGTCGTCACATTACGTTAGATGTCCGAAATGTCCGAAAACCTCTGGCCCTTCTGGGTTTTTCGGTGACCCTGGACCTGGACCCCGCCACCCCATACTTTGACGCTTGACATCAGGGTCGTACCTCAGACACCAGGTCTCGTCACCCGTGACGATGGTTTTCAGAGCCATTTCTTTCCGCAGAACATTCACCCGTTTCAATGCCACCCGCTGAACAGGTGGGCATGGTAGGTTGCATAAATTCATCCTTCTCAAGTAGGCTATATACAGTATTTTATATAGAGAGAGATAACTGCAGTACGTACGAGGCCCGTGATCTAAAATTCAGGAATAAGAAGGTTGGTGTTAGCTTAACTCTTTTTCTTCTCTAAGTAACAGTCATTATTTTACCATCACTGTTCCTGTATCGTAAAATCAGTAGCTCATACGAGCACGTTGATTAACGTTGAAAGCTGCAACAAATCCAGAGAGTGGAGGTTGGAATCCAGCGCTGACTCTTGCCATTCAGCATGTTAACAAGTTTCTTTTATCATACTCCCTCCATGTTAATGTCGGAATTTCGCCGTATATCAAGCTCTGAGGCACTACCCTAATCCTAGACACGAATAATAGAGTTACACACACTACTGCAGTCACGAGAATACAAGAGGATAGCAGGCAAATACATACACATGCATAAAGGATCGATAACTGAAGCAACAATATTGACATAATTTTACTATCGATGTTTATCGTTGACATTGGCGTCAGTGTCGGTGTCGCTGTCGGTGTTGCCATTGGTGTCGGTGTCGCTGTCCATGCCGATGTCGGCGTCGGAGTCTGTGTAAGCGTAAATGTATGTTTCGGCGTCGGTGTTGGCTTCGGTGTCGTTGTCGGCGTCGGTGTCAATGTTGGTGTCGGTTTTGGCATCGGCGTCGGCGTTGGTGTCGGCATAGACGTTGGTAATTCACTCAGGGCCTGCGACAATGTGATCATTTTAGCCCAGTGTTCTTGGGTGTGGAATCTGTCTGATAACCTATACCATTGTAACGTGCATTCTAGTGTATGCATTATGTAATCGGCGCTAGGTGGCCGTAATTGCCATCCCGGCGTTTTCTTGTAGTAGGAATAGGAGCACATTGATGACTGGGATGACTGAGATGGAAAACAAACACATCTTATCTACGTTATTCCTTTCGAGGAATGTATCCGTTCCAGCCCAGAGATCAGAATAATATTTCTTGACAAAGATTTGGTGAGCGGGGAGGGAGACAACCAACGATTACTGTATAGCCACTACAAAATAAAGTAGTCAATGTAGTCTCGTTATTTTTTCATTAATACCCTGTAGAGATTTGGTACAAATTGAGCATAACCTCCGATAGTTGTGTGGGTGTTCATTTAATCAGACAACCTGTGTTTCTGTGGTAACATTAATAGGTAGTCCATCTCGTGGCGTAGTAACTAGTATTCTTGACTATCATTGCGGAGGTCTGGGTTCGATTTCCGGCTCTACCAAGAAACTGAACTCTGGTCTGGGGGCAGGAACGAAGTGTACTCAAGCATGTGAGACAGAACTGTGAAGAGGTAGATTTTATTACCCCCTCAGGCATCCTAGAAGTGGTTATCCAAGGTTTTCCACTTCTACTCCAGGAAAATGCCAGGATGGTTCGTAAATAAAGGCCACGGCCACCTCCTACCAAAATCCTAGTCACAGTTACAAATGCATACACGAGTAGAGCCATCACAATGATAATAATGTTATTGGTTTACGTCCCTTTTATCTACTCTGGCTTTTAGAGACGCCAGGATGCCGGAATTTTGCCCCTAAGGGGACCTTTAATGTGCCAGTAAATCTGCTGACACGGCTCCCTCACATTTGCGCACCCTCAAATGCCAGCTGACTGTGTTAGGGTACGAACCTGCAACCTTGGGCCCAGCAAGCGAGAACGTTACCGCTGAGCCACGCAGCCAGTCCATCACAATGACACAGGTTATCCAAGCACAACCCAAGTACATGGAAGTACATGATCACAATGTCGCTAAGACTCTAAATGAATCATCATCAAGAACAACAACATGGAGAAAGCTTTGTAGTTTTACGTGACCGTTAATCTCGTGATCATGAGCCACTGGACCTCTATTTTAACGAGGAATCCGAAGCACAGGACGTGATATTTCACTTCGAAAATCTCACCCGGACCATCTTGGACAGAGACAGACTCCAATAACAACTTAACTGTCATTATCATCATCATCCATGTCCAACTCCAGTCACCCGGATGTTGTAAACTAGCCTCTTGCACTGCTGTCTATCGTTCCACTTCTCCTGCTCCATTACTTCTGCCACATCCAGTCCATATGTCTTGTCGGATTTGGTCCATCCATCCGTTTTTCAGTCTTCCAACCAATATAATACCGTCAAGGTTCCTCACCATCTCCCTCTTTGCAGCTCTATCCATTTCCATCCTTTGCACATGGCCAAACCATCTTAATCTCGACCTCTGTATTCGCTGTACTAATGGTTCCGTTTTATTTAGTTCTTGCCTAATTTTCAAGTTTCAGATTGTATCTATTCTAGTCTTCTGGAGAGATGGTTGGTTGGTTCCTCAGTTTAGGGGCTGCGACAACGCGGTCATGTAGCCCCGTGTACTTTGGGTGTGTGTAGTATGATAACCGGTTTCAATTGTGTTGGCTGTATTAGTGTGTGTATCTGTTTTTTAATTCAAGTAAGGACTGAAACTCTGAATTTTTCAAAAGTTCCTACTTTTGCCGCCAAACGCCACCGTCAACGACTACTAGGCCTAGTACAGAACTTAGCTACTAGACGCCACCGCAGTCGGCTCTTGGCAACGAACGTAGAAACCTAAGAGCGTTGTATACATTCTTAATCCATACAATTTAGCTTCACACAGGTGTAATTAGTGGACGGTTCTTTAACATACCGTAGATCTATGACATGGGACCGCCGGCATTACTTCCCCTCCGAACGAAGGCATACTGAGGGATTTTTTAACGCTCTTAAAAATCCGACGGCTTCGGTCGGTTTTTGAACCCACTATCTTGGGCATGCTACCGACTACGCCACCGCAGCCGCCTTCTGGAGAGAAGTTCTCAAACATTTCACTTCACTTGCTTAGATCTCATTGTTTTGCCTCTTGTTAGTAACCATTGTTTCTAGGCCATAGGTTACAATTAGGATAAAACATTGTTTATATAATACTAGCTGAAGTACCCGTGCTTCGCTACGGGTCGTAAATAAATCAAAATGTGAAGGTGACAGTTAAAACAGGGGATAGGCGAGGTGCTGCGCAGAGGGAGATTAAGGATGGAACATTTTGTCCAACTACACCGCTCTGCCTTGACCGTGTTTTATAGCACACATTTAGGTTTTACTCGCTAACGGTTGGAGATACATTTCGGATAGAAAATGCAATTTTTAACCTCGTACATGCCATCAAAAGTTTGCTATTTCTTAGCGTTCTCTTTTTATTTGAAATGGAAATATGAAAGTTTAAAACCAAAGGGTAGAGTGACGTCACTAAAATGGTCGCCATCTTTAAAAGTGCAAAGTATTGAAATCAAAAGTAACCTGTATGTTAACCAGGTAAATCTGCTACTTCCATGTAAAATTCATGTAAATCGGACCAGTGGTACTTGCGTGATTGAGTAATACACAGACACACACATACCATCTCATTTTTAGTCTCGCTTCGCTCGCGTCATAGTCGTGTCATATTGTTATTCAATGAAATGCAGGTTTAACCCCATTAACACCCCTTTAGAACCTGAATATCCAAAAATCCCTCCTTAGTAGATGTTTTCGACACACGACAAACATATCCTCAAAATATCACTCTTCTAACATTAATAGTTTTGGTTGGTCGATGAGAGCGAACATCCAAAAATCCTTCCTTAGTGGACGTTTTTCTTCCAGAATTTCACCCCTCCCCATAGGCCCCTTAAATTGGATTTTTGAAAAGACGGTCGAACACCTATTTATTTTATTTATTTATTTATTTATTTATTTATTTATTTATTTATTTATTTATTTATTTATTTATTTATTTTTAAGCTGATTGATTTCCTCCGAGTTTCAAACTCCTCGCCTATGTCGTTTAAGAGATACACGCTCCATTAAGAATCTTTCAACCCCCACTTTTCATCCCTTTCACCTCATAATATACACTATATCGAAAAACCATTAGACATGTGTCAGCTTATTTTTAATGATTAGTATATATGCCAAGTATCAATCCCCAAATGAAACCACTCGTGAGATATTGTTATTCAATGAAATGCACGTTTACCCCCTTAACACCTATTTAGAACCTGAATATTCAAAACTCTTACCTTAGTGGATGTTTTCGACATAAAACGAACATATCCCCAAAATTTCATGTTTCCAACTTCAATAATTTTGGCTGGGCGATGATGAGTGAGTGAGTCAGTCAGGACATTTTATTTCATTTATATATGATAATTTCACCCCTCCACATGAACCCCTTAAATTGGATTTATGAAACAAATGGTCGAACACCTATTTACTTATTTAAAGCTGATTTCCCCCTGAGTTTGATGAGTGAGTAAGTGAGTCAATCAGTTAGGACACTTTCTTTCCTGTTTTATCACCCCAGAATTTCACCCCTCTCCAAGGGCCCCTTAAATTGGATTTATGAAAAAACGGTCGAACACATATTTACTTGTATTTTAAGCTGTTTTATCCCGCCGAATTTCAAACTTCTCGCCTATGTCGTTTAAGAGATACACGCTCCGTTAAGAATCCCTCAATCCCCAATTTTCACCCCTTTCACCTCATAATATACACGACATCGATAAACCTTTAGATATATGTCTGATTATTTTTAATGATTAGTTTATATACCGAATATCACATCCCCAAAGAAACAACTCATGAGATATCGTTATTCAATGAAATGCACGTTTACCCCCTTAACATCTCTTTAAAACCCGAATAAATAAAAATCATTCTTTAGTTGACGTTTTGACATACAGCGAACATATTCCCAAAATTTCATTTTTCCAACATTAATAGTTTTCGCTGGGCGCGATGAGTGAGTGAGTCAGACAGGACATTTTCTTTCAATTATTTTTACCAGAATTACACCCCTCCCCATGGGCCCCTTAAATTGGATTGATGAAAAAACGCTTGAACACCTATTAAGTCATTTTTTTAGCTGTCTGTTTCCCCTGAGTTTGATGAGTGAGTTAGTCAGTCAGTCAGGACACTTTCTCTCCTTTTCCCCCCCAGAATTTCACCCCACCCCATTGGACCTTTAAATTAATTTATGAAAAAACGGTCGAACACCGATTTACTTAATTTTTTAGCTGATTTTTTTTCGCTGAGTTTCAAATTTCTCGCCTATGTCGTTTAAGAGATAGGCCTACACGCTCCGTTAGGAATCCTTCAACCCCCAATTTTCACCCCTTTCACCTCATAATAATACACCACATCGAAAAACCCTTAGACACATGTCTGCTTATTTTTAATGATTAGTTTATATGCCGAGTATCACATCCACAGATGAAACCACTCGTGAGATATTGTTATTCAATGAAATGCAGGTTTAACCCCCTTAAGACCCCTTTAGAGCCTGAATATCCAAAAATCCTCCCTTAGTGTACGGTTTTGAGATACAACGAACATATCCCCAGAATGCCATGGTTCCAACTTCAATATTTTTGACTGGGCGATCATGAGTGAATGAGTCAGGACATTTTCTTTCATTTTTTCCTTCAGAATTTCATCCCTCCCGATGAACCCCTTCAATATGATTGATCAAAAAAACTGTCGAACAGCTATTAACTTACTTTAAAGCAGTTCCCCCTCCCCCCTGAGTTTGATGAGTGAGTGAGTCAGTCAATCAGTTAGGACACTTTATTTCCTGTTTCCCCCCACCCCCCCAGAATTTCACCCCTCCCCATGGGCCCCTTAAATTGGATTTATGAAAAAACGGTCAAACACATATTTACTTTTTTTTTTTCTGATTTTTTCCGCTGAGTTTCAAACTCCTCGCCTATGTCGTTTAAGAGATACACGCTCCGTTAGGAATCTATCAATTCTTACTTTTCACCCCTTTCACCTTATAATATACACCACATCGAAAACCCCTCAGAGACGTGTCTTCTTCCTTTTTAATGATGAGTTTATATGTCGTGTATCATATCCCCCAATGAAACCAATCGGGAGATATTGTTATTCAATGGAATGCAGGTTTAACCCCCTTAAGACCCCTTCAAAACCTGAATATCCGAAAATCCTCCCTTAGTAGACGGTTTTGACATACAATGAACATATCCCCAAACTGTCATGTTTCTAACTTCAATAATTTTGGCTGGGCGATGATGAGTGTGTGAGTGAGTGAGTGAGTGAGTCAGGCAGGACATTATCTTTCAATTTTCTTTTTTCAGAATTTCACCCCTCCCCATGAACCCCTTAAATTTGATTTAATAAAAAAAACTGTCGAACAGCTATTTACTTACTTTAAAGCAGTTTTTTCCCCCTGAGTTTGATGAGTGAGTCAGTCAGTCAATCAGTTAGGACACTTTCTTCCTGTCCCCCCCCCCCCCCCAGAATTTCACCCCTCCCCATGAGCCCCTTAAATTGGATTTATGAATAAACGGTCAAATATTTACGTATTTTGTATGCTGATTGTTTTCCGCTGAGTTTCAAACTCCTCACCTATGTCGTTTAAGAGATACACGCTCCGTTAGGGATCTTTCCATCCCCACTTTTCACCCCTTTCACCTCATAATATACACCACATCGAAAAACCCTCAGACTCGTGTCTTCTTATTTTTAATGATGAGTTTACGTGCCGAGTATCACATCCCCCAATGAAACCAATCGGGAGATATTGAAATTCAATGAAATGCAGGTCAACCCCCTTAACACCCCTTTAGAACCTGAATATCCAAAAATCCTATCTTAGGGGGCATTTGCGGCCCTTTGGGAAGCTGCATACCAAATTTCATTCCAATCCGTCGGTGGTTTCTGAGATTTCGTGATGAATGAATGAGTGAGTGGTATTTCACAAATATATATAGTAGATGATAGTGTCAAGTCTTTGTTATGCTAAACTCGGTTGACAGTGCTGTGTGAGTAGGTGAGTAACTAACGGGATTTCAAGTAAAGATCCTCTTTTTCTATACCGGTAGTGCAGAGCAGAACTGGCATCCAGTCGGCCGTGTCTCGACTTTAGCTATGTTGCCATGGAAACTATCTGGCTTGCCATTCCTTCATGAGTATATTTTATGATTTGATTAGCCTGTGCTTGAGTGCAAAAGGGCCGAAATCAGAAGAATGAGAAAGACTATCGAAAATTCATGTAGCCAGCGGTTCCTTCTGGATCCTAAACTATATGTATGCAAAATTTGGTTGAGATTGGTGGTACGGTGTAGATTTGTATACGGAACAGACCCACATACATACATACATACATACCCACATACAGACTTTCACTTTTATATATAAGATTAATTGTAAGGATTAGGATTAGGATTAGGGTAGGTGCTCCAACACGGTACCATCCTGCCATTTACCTGGAGAGAGTGATGAAAACGAAACGAGGTAAAACCATGCCAAGGAGTGGGGATTGGACCCTGCTATCTTCTAGGTCCCCATTGCAGTTGTGGTGCTTGATATAACGTGCAGGTCTACGCTGTGGGGTAACTGATGTTTTCGCCCCACGCAACAGATTTGAGACACTATTATTCAACAGCGGTCTCTAGGACATGTGGAGTGTCCAATCAATTTATCAGTGAAATGGAGTTGACTGTCTACTTTGAGGGCAGGCAGAGGGAGCAAGTTTGATAAGGGATTTTCTCCAACTTTCTATTGTTGTCAGGTCACTGGCAGACAGAAATAATTCATAAGGCACAATCCTGCGTTAATTGATTTCGTAGCGAACGCACTGAGAGAACGTTTAGGTTTGAATGTGTTCAGAATGATTTCGAAAAGTTCCGTCAGGATTCCTCACGCCTTACAATGTATCGCATTGTCTTCACTGAGAAGTTTTCAAATTGGCAATGGCTAGAGTTCTTGGTTCTATCTAGGCTCCATGTGCCACCTCCTGGTGTAGTGGCTAGCACGCTGGAGGTCCGGGTTCGAATCCCGGCTCTGGCAATGAAATTTAATTCTGGTCTCAGGCCTTGATCGTCGTCCACTCAGCCTCGTGAGAAGAGGTGGGTTCGATTTCCACCTCAGCCATGAAAGAATTGGTTATCCGTGGTTTTCCACTTCTACTCCAGGTCAATGCGGGAACAAAGTTAACTTAAGTCCTGTCCAATCTTAGCCACGATTACAGTACAAAAATACTCACAAGTAAAAATATCAAAATAATACAGGTTATCAGACAGATACCACACTCACACACACGCAAGTACACGGGTATGTTGAAGCCTCCAATGAAACACATCTTCTCAAATTCTTGCACAAAGAAGATAAAAATTAATAGAATTCCACTCTTCGCGTTCTTAGTCGCTCATACGTATTTCTAAACAAATTCCAAGACGTGCTTGTCGATCACTGCCGATGTTGTTGCGTTCTTCAATTGAATCGGTCGCAGCTGAAAAGCATTAAGTCAGTACTTTTCAGGAGACAGATAAAACCTCATTGACAGAACAGAACTTAATAAACACACTATATTAGTCATCTATTTTGTGAAGAAACTATTCAGGTTATATTTGTGTTAGCGGGATATCAATTTAAATTTAATATTTTTCAAATCAATTTTGGAAACGTGACTTATTGCCTTTCTGCTCCGTGGTCAGTTTAGTGCACCATAAAGCCATCCAGAATGAATATTTCACATGATATTTTAAAATAAAATGGATTTGTAAAATAAAAACCACCTAAACCAAGTGCAAATATAATTTATGTTCGACGATGTTGAAATGTAGATATTATATCCTATCTCAGAAAACTGTGTCATAATGAGGGTCATTATAACACTATTTTTCATTATGAAACAGTTTCTCCCACCAATCAGAGCTCAAGAAACAGTTGTTTGACCAATTAGGTGAGGATAGCATCGCACCTGCGCTGAGTTACAAGGCCTTCTAATTTAAATTTCACTGCGTGGCCCAGTGTCATCGTGGGGTAATCGAGGAGGCCATGGTCAAATACAAGGTATTCTGTGCCTCCTATGCGCTCTGTTCAGTACATAAATCTGGCGAAATCTCCACAGATATTTATGAATATTTATGTTCGAACCTAAAATAGTTATAATAATTATCGTCGCACTCATACGTATTTCTAAACAAATTCCAAGACGTGCTTGTCGATCACTTCCGATGTTGCGTTCTTCAATTGAATCGGTCGCAGCTGAAAAGCATTAAGTCAGTAATGTTATCACCTCATTCACGACCCTAAGAACTACAGCTACACATACTACTACAGTCACCACAGAAACACAGTTTATCAGACAAATCCAACACTCACCCAACTACACGGTGCTGTTAAACAAATGTCCCAAGCCCCTAAAATGAATTAACAACAACCCTCACAACAAGCTTTCAAGTCTTTTCCATCATCATTGTTACCAAAAATATTTATTTACTGAACGTCCTAAACAATAGGAACCCTACTTAAAAATAAATAAAATTCAGTGAAGATATAGTATCTTATAAAGTGGAAAATAATAATAATAATAATAATAATAACAATAATAATCAAAGTTAGAAGACCTTCTGGCAAAACCATCAGCCTAAAACACAGAACAGTGCCTTGGTGGAATGAAGAACTTACGATAATGCGGAAGAATGTAAATGCATTCAGAAGAAAATTCCAGAGAACGTTAAATAATAATGACCTCCGAGATCAGAGAAAAACTGAATACTTTGCTGAAAAAACTAAATACCAAGCTAAAATCAGAAATGCAAAGATACTGTCTTGGAAAGAATACTGTAGTAAAATTTCTTCAAATCCCAGGGACATAGTCTATAAATCAGCGTCAGGAAAAATTAAGAATACTCAAATTGTATCAACTCTTATTAACAATGAAGGTCACTACACAAGAGACTTAAAGGAAACAATGCGGTGTATATTAAACCATCTCATTCAGAAGGATGATGAAATGGAAGATACTGCTCAGCAAAAGCAAATAAGGAAGGAAGTAGAGGAACCAATAGACACTCTGGACGACTGGGAATTTACAGAAGAAATAAAATCTGCAATCAAAGATCTAGGTCTTAAAAAGACACCAGGTGAAGATGGAATCACTAGTAAAATACTATGGTGGACGTATGAAAGTATCCCTAGAACTATGACATCATTATATAATGGTTGCTTGAAGAATGCTTGTTTCCCGAAGCGATGGAAAAATGCGAGACTTATACCAATCGCAAAACCAGGGAAAGATAAGATTCAGGATCCCTCTAAATTCCAACCAATAAGCCTGATAAATGTGGCGGGCAAAGTATTAGAGAAACTTCTAATAAATAGAATAAATCACTACCTCTATACCAATAAACTACTGAACGAAAATCAATATGGCTTCACAGTTCAAAAGTCTACTACTGATGCAGCTATGGCACTTAAGGAATTTATAACTGAGGCGTTCAAAAATGGTCAAATTACCGTTATAGTTAGTCTTGATGTCAAAGGAGCTTTTGACTCTGCGTGGTGGCCATGTGTCCTAAAGGCCCTAAAAGACTTCAAATGCCCGAGAAATTTGTACTACCTGACTAAGAGCTACTTCAAGGATAGAACGACGTTCATGAATTCCAATAGTATCCAAGTAGAAACAGTAGTTAATAAAGGATGTCCTCAAGGTTCATGTTGTGGACCGAGGTACTGGAATGTACAGTATAATTCACTGCTCAGTTTGGAATACGGTAAAAACACCAAAGCTATAGCATTTGCTGATGACCTTATAATTGCAGTCAGGGCTGAAACTGAAATTGAAGCAGAAAATATTGTGAATATGGAATTACGGAAAGTTACTAAGTGGTCAACAGAAAACAAAACCCGTTTTAATGAAAGTAAGTCAAGAGTTATTCTAATATCAAGAAGAAGAAAAGCAAAGAAGACAATTGATATCTTTATGAATTGGAAACGTCTTGTACAAGTAGATACGATGGAATATCTAGGAATAACTATAGACTCTCGCTTTGAGTTCAATGACCACATCAATAAAGTTAGTGAAAAATGTATTAAATTAATAAACGCATTATCAAAATCGGCTAGAATAGGATGGGGTCTAAAACACCAGGCTTTGGAAACAATTTATAAAGGAGCAATATTGCCAATGCTGTTATATGCTGCTCCGGTCTGGATTGAATCCCTAGAAAAGAAATGTAATATGATTAAATACGTGAGAGTGCAAAGACTTATTCTCTTGAGAATAGCAAAATCGTACCTCACTGTATCTCATGAGGCACTGTGCATTATTACAGGAATTACTCCTATAGATATCATGGCTAAAGAGATTGTTACTCTATACAAAATCAAGTCAGGAAAAACAACTATGAACTATGCCATTGATCACCCCGAAAAACCTATGAGATGGCTCCATCCAGCCTATTTTCCTGGTACCGAAGATCCAAGAATAGCATTAAATGAATATATCCCATGGAAAATTTACACAGATGGAAGCAAAAGTGAAGAAGGAGTGGGAGCTGGCATAGCTATATTCAGATTGCACGAATTAGTAGACCAATTGAAATATAGACTGCAAGACAACTGTTCGAATAATCAGGCGGAGCAATTAGCTATACATAAATCTCTGGAGTTCTTAGATACTACTAAGACAGAGGATGATGAAGATAAGAAAGTAATTATTTACACAGATAGTAAAATAGCAATTGACTCCATTGCGGACTTCAGAAATCATAACGATCTAATTGAGAATATAAGAAGGACTACAGCTATCCTAAAAAGGAAAAAAAATGGATAGTAAAATTTGAATGGGTTAAGGCACATACAGATGTTGCAGGCAATGAACTGGCTGATAAAATTGCAAAGGAGGCTACAAAATTAAGCGAGGTTTGTTTCGATAGAATACCCATCTCAACTTTTAAAAGAAATCTCAAAGAAGAATCAATTCATGAATGGCAGCAAAAATGAGAACAAACTTCAAAAGGCACACTTACAAAAGAATTCTTTCCAACAGTTGCAGGTAGATTAAAATCCAAAATCACCTTAACACCTAATATGACTACAATACTGACTGGACATGGAAATATTGCTTCGTACTTACACAGACTTAAAATTATACGTAATCCCGAGTGTTCCTGTAAAAGCAGCCCTCAGACTATAGATCATATAATTTTCGTGTGCAGCGAAGTGAAAAATATTAGGCAATTCTTGATCAATAGTGTTAATAGAGACGATAACTGGCCGATTCAGAAATCTGTGCTATTAAAAAAGTATTTGAAGGAATTTTCTAAATTTGTTAATGCTCTGGATTTTCAAGCTCTAAGGAAAAACGATGAATAATATTGTTTGATATTGTTAAGATTGTCATCTAGTAATTGAATCATTATAATGTAATTTATTTTGTTCATTTATAAAATGTAATGTAAGTGCATGTAGTAGGCTACTACTTATGTAGTGGAGCATGCAGAGAGTATGAAAATTTAAAAAAAAAAATCATAATAATATGTTGTTGGACACATTACTTTTATTTTTGGCGGGGATGTCGAGATTTCGGAATGTTGTGTTCACAGAATTTCATGTACGTGCCATTACATCCATCGGCATAAGGCTGTCGTATTTGTTCACCTTCATGTATTACATGACTCAGACTAGATCGAACCCTCGAGAAGGATAGCACTCTAATACCTGAGCTCACAGCCCCACTATCATTTAATTATTATTATTGTTTTATACAGTACGTGCTGGTACATCACAACATAACTATACGGGCTTCAGGGAACCAAAGTATTTCTACTGAAACAGCCACTTCTAAGCTGGAAAGTCGAAATCGCTACCCACGAATTTCCAGTCGATTCGGGTTGTCGAGAGAACTACTGCCTTCTGCATTAGTTTGTCCATTTGAGTATCCAGAACTAGTTCTTTAAGGTCTCGGAGCAAGGTACTTCGGATCACGCCCGTATTTGAGACCCGTTCTAAATGCCATTGCCTTATGATAGGGCCAACCAACTCGCTATATTTGCTTTAATGTAATTATTATTATTATTATTATTATTATTATTAAAAATAATAAATAACCCCCGGCACTACACCCCGTGAAGGGCCTAGGTCTACCAAGCGACCGCTACCCACCCATTTGGCCTGCAGATATTGGGGAGATGCGTGATTAGCGCATCGGGTCCCTTCGGCCGTTAATCTTGGTTTTCATGATCGGGGCGCTGCCTCGCTGTCAGACAGCTACTCAATTGTCCTCACTAGGCTGAGTGCACCCCGTTCCAGCCCTCACGTCAGTTTCTAAAATCCCTGACAGAGCCGGGAATCAACCCCGGGGCTTCCGGGTGAGAGGCAGGCGCGCTACCCCAACACCACAAAGCTGTCTATTATTATTATTATTATTATTATTATTACTATGTACATGTGGTACCATACTAGTATTAAATCTTGAAAGTAGTTTTCCATGGTTTCCCACTTCTACCCCAGACAAATGATGGGATGGTTCCTAACTTAAGTCCACGGCCGCCTCCTTCCCAATACTCACCTGAATTACAAACACCACATAACTAAAGAAACCACAAAAACACAGGTTATCAGACAAATTCTTCCCACACCCAACCACATGGGGCTGAATGACCAAAATCGCCAAGCCTCTCAAACAAAACATCAAGTAAGTATATTCCTTCCGTCTTAAATGCTAGTTCTGAACAGAATACGGGATGTCGGAATTTTGTCACACTGTATTTCATTAAAGTGCCGGATGGCAATGACACTTACAAAGTAGGCTACACAATACTGCCGGTCATAACGTTCCAAGACATTGCGTGCAATTTCAACAACAACAACAGCAACAACAACAACAATACAAATTTTCTTACGAGATGGGTATAGTTCGCTTTCCTCGTAACAGCTGGTACCTCCCCTCAACTAGTAAGGTCAACGCTCCGATTACGTAACAACTTCTCCTCCGCGCATCGCCCCTCCTCGCCTCGCCCCGTTTACCCCAGGCTGCTGCCTCACCTTCTGTTTGAAGAATTTCGGTAAAGCCTAAAAACATTGACTTTTTAATGATAAATTTTCAATTTAAAGATAGGCGACAATTTTTTTTTTACCTAGGAAGCTTACAACAGTCTCTTCTATCACCAGTGTAACGGACTTCCATTATATCAATTACATCCTGTATATGTATATATCACTTTCTTGTGGACACGATAACTGCCGTAATTTTGTCCCAATCAGTTTGAATTTTTTACATAATAAGTATCCCATTAAAATCTCGGTCGAGTTCGTTAATGGGCAAAATCAGTCGAAGGGGGTGAAAATGGGGGGCTTTTTTTTCGAAAAAGTGAAATTTCGCTATAACTCTCTTAATACGTGAAATATCGAATCCATTCAAAGTTCATAATATGTGTCGGATAAGTGTCAAAAATGTATGTCAAATAAGTTTTTTGATAGCACCAACCATTGATCAAAGGGGTGGAAAAAAAGTGAGTTTTTCGGGAAACATTAATCATATCTCTCTTAATAGGCACAATATCAAAACCGTACAAAATGGAAAATATTCCCCTAATAATTACCTAAAACTTTTGTCTGAAATAATTTTTGATATGACCCACCATTACGCCAAGGGATCAGAAAATGATTTCGGAATTAAGGAAAATGCCAAGTGCTATCAGAGGTTACCATGACAACGCTTCTAAATTGATGAGGGATGAGCTATCAGAGGTTGCCAAGACAACGCCATTGACGAGATCACATTAATTTTTAGCCTACATTCCACACTTTGCAAAAATGAGGAAAAAGTAGACTTATGAGATCGATCCGGGAAAATGTGTCTGTCTGTCTGTCAGTCTGTCTGTATGTCCTTCTGTCTGTCTGTCTGTCTGTCTGTCTGTCGGTCCTTCTGTCTGTCTGTCTGGATGGCTGTGTGTGTGTGTGTGTGTGTGTGTGTCCCTCTATCAACTCCTAAACGGCTGCACCAATCAAAACCAAATTTAGTATGAGTAAAGATGTATACCAGAATATCTCAGGCCCATATTTGAAAAAGATATCAGTGCTACCAACTGCTAAAAAACGCACTAGAAATTTGAGCTCCATGTTGGATATCTTGGAATGTATACATGGGAGCAATTCCAAAATTGGCACACATGTAGATACTACTATTTCAGTTTAATTTCCAGGAGGCCATATCTGACAGTGTTGCCAAAATAATTTTAAGCCTTCTGATAGGTCCAATTTTAAAATGCATATAACTTCTACACTATCAATTGGATTTCAACCAAATTTTGTATGTAATATGTGTACATAAACAGATATGACTGAGTGTATTATTAAGAGCCACCAGGGCTGCCAAATGTTAATAATTGCTCTCTCGATTGTTTATCCAAATACCAATATATCAGAAAGTATGCAAGCCGACAGCTTTAAACAATGCACAGCTATATTACCTGACATTTTACATTAATTTGGAGTAACTTACATACGTCAGTTCTACCAACATGATTCTAAGCCTGCTGATTGGACCAATTTTTAAATACATGTAACTTCTATACTGACAGTTGGATTTCAACCAAATTTCGTGTGTGATATGTGTAACATAACAGACATGACTATAAGTATTCTTAAGAGCAATCAGGGCTGCCAACTGTTAATAAATGGTGTCTATATTTTTTACCCTAATATCAATATATCAGAAAGTATGCAAGCCAACAGCTCTATACTTTGCACACGTATAGCAACTGATATTCTAGATTAATTTGGAGTAATTAATATAAGTCAGTGCTGCCAGCATGATTCTATGCCTGATGATAGCTCCAATTTTAAAATACATGTAACTTCTATACCGACAAATGGATTTCATCCAAAATTGGCACAAAAAGATATCATAATATTTCAGATTACTTCTAACCAGCACTCGCATGGCATTGTTGCCAACATGCTTTTACGTGTACTAATAGATCCAATGTCTAACTCCATGTAACGTCCTTTGGACTTCAACCACATTTTGTATTCTGTACCTTAAGAGATGGAATTAAGAATATATTCAGTCACCAGGGCTGCCAACTGTATTGCTCTATTAGACTACATTATGCCTAGTATACAGTATTTCGAACTAATTAAGACATTTCGATATTACCAACTTAATTTCGTCATTATTCTAGATAGGTTTATGTACTGTAGATTAATCATTGGCATGAATCTTAATTTTAAGAAAAGTAGGCTCTTTAGTTCGTCACGGAACTTCTTGTTCCATCTGACTATGAGGGAAGCGGCTAACTGGTAGCATGCTGAACTTCTATGCCAATGGTCGCTGGTTCAAAGCCGGCCAAAGTCGCCGGATTTTCTAAGAGCGCTAAAAATCCCTCAGCATGCTTTCCTTCGGAGGGGAAGTTACAACGTTCGTTGCAAGTCGCTGGTTGCGGTGGCATCTAGCAGCCAAGTTCACAGCTAGGTGTCGTTGACGTTAGTATTTGGTACAAAATTAGGCACTACTACTTAAAATTGACCGGCTGCAGACCTTACCTCAATTATAGACTAATACAGTCATCACAATTAACACCGTTTATCAGACAGATTCTACACATACCCAATGTACACGGGATTACATGACCACGTTGTCGCAGCCCCTAAACTGAGGAACCAACCAACATCTCTGCGGGAGATAAAATTTTGCGTGAAGAAGTAAGAGACAGTTAGATAGTTACACATCAGTTCCAAACCTTGCATAAGGACAGTGTGGTCACAAGTATAAAAATGAACCCCAAATGACAAGAAGGTTACCATCCTCATAAGACAGTAAAATGTTCAAAATATGCATAAAAAGACGAAAAAAAAGTTCATTAACCTCCAATTGTAAAATACTTTCTCGCAATAAATGAGGTCTGATCCTCCTACGAAAACCTGCATATTTTGCCTCTTATAGCCTAACCCCAAGTTTGCCCGGTGAAATCTACCTCCGCCTTCCGGCGTGCCGAGAGGAGTTTTATATACTGTATGTAGCCCATGTACTACTAGATGGAGACTAATCCGTAGGTTTATTATTCAAACTTCAATCGCATGATTAGGACACAAGAAATAAAAACGTTATTTCAACATTTCGCACAGCCACCATCTTGGGGTTACGAAAACAATTTAAATTAATTAGATGTCAGTTTAATAAAAAATTACAAGCATTTACCGTACCAAGTTTTACTGCACTCGAATGGTTAAATCCTAAGAAACCTCCATTTAAAAAATTGAATATTTAAATTTGTTGCATTTGCGCCCTCCAGGTTATTGAAATTTCCATAGGTGAACTTATGTTAAAAGCCTTTATCAACATACAAACGTTCAGGTTGATTGCTGTCATAGATTAGCAGATATTGAGATCCGTCTAAATATTTTGAATGGTCGCCATGTTGGATTCTTATATATGTAGGCCATAGTGTTATGTACTATTAGAGGACAATTTTTGTGTAGGTACATTATTCATACGTTGACTTCGATCGCATGATTAAGACACAAGAGATAAAAAGTTAATTTTGAAATTTTGCACAGCCGCCATCTTGAGGTTATGTAAGCAATTGAATTAAATTAGATGTCGGTGCATTACAATGTAAATAAACATTTGCTCTACTATGTTACACTACGCTCGGATGGTTAAATCACGGCAAAAGCCTAATTAAATGTTTCAACTTTGCTTGGCCGCCATGTCCGTTTTGTACTAATCAGGTTTTTGAAATTCACATAGGTAAACTTACACCGTACAAAATTTCAGGGTGTTATGAGTAATAGTTTCGGAGATATGTAATGTCGGTGAAATATTTCGCACAGCCGCCATGTTGGATTGGTGCGACGTAATACAATTTCAAGGGCACGATCGGGGTCGGCCAAAATGGTCCTATGACCTCACCGAGTTTCATTGAAATCGCTCCAGCAGTTTAGATTTTATTAGGGGGACATACACACACACATACACAAACCCACACGGACAAAAAGTGATCTCATAAGCCTATTTTCTCATAAATGATAATAGGCTAAAATGACAAATTAGAGAATTTAGAAAATTAAACTAATTAGAACATTTATAGAAAAAAAGAAAAATCAGAACATTTAGATTCCGTAATTTAGAAAATTATGATGATCAGAACAATTATAAATTTTAGAAAATTAGAATAACTCGAATAGTAGAACAGTTAGAAAACAAGAAAATTTACAACATTTATCAAATTAGAGTCGCCTCCGTAGCGTAGCGGTCAGCATGGTTAGCTGCCGCCCCGGAGGTCCTGGGTTCGATTCCCGGCTCTGCCACGAAATTTGAAAAGTGGTATGAGGACTGGAACGGGGTCTACTCAGCCTCGGGTGGTCCAAATGAATAGAGGGGGTTCGATTCCCACCTCAGCCATCCTCGAAGTGGTTTTCCGTGGATTCCCACTTCGTCTTCGGGCAAATGCCGGGATGGTTCCTTCTGTAAGGCCACGGCCGCCTCCTTCCCTCTTCCTAGCCTATTCCTCCCAGTCTTCCATCCCTTCCCCTCCCTCATGAGGCCCCTGTTCGCTTTGCAGGTGAGGCCGCCTGGGCGAAGTGCTGATCACACCTCCCCAGTTGTATCCATCCCGACCAGATGTTCCAAGCTCCAGGACACTGCCCATAGAGGCGGTAGTGGTGAGTCCCCTCGCTGAGTCCGTGGGAACCACCAACCTAGAGGGTAAATTGACTAAATAAAAAAATAGAAAAACTTGAAAATCAGAAAAAATGGAAAAATTTGAAAAATTTGATAATTAGAAAATTAGAAAATTTTGAAAATTAAAATCTTATTTATAAAAGTGAAAGTCTGTATGTATGTGGGTGGGTATGTGGGTTTGTTCCGTATACAAATCTACACCGTTCCACCAATCTCAACCAAATTTTGCATACACATAGTTTAGGACCCAGAAGGAACGGCTGGCTACATGAATTTTCGATAGTCTTTCTCATTCTTCTGATTTTGGTCCTTTTATACTCGAGAAAATGCTAATATAAAGTAATAAAATAAACTCATGAACGAATGGCAAGGCAGATCATTTCCATGGCAACATAGCTCAAGTTGAGACACGGCCTACTGGATGCGAGTTGCGCTCAGCACTTCCGGTATAGAAAATGAGGATCTTGACTTGAAATCCCGTTAGTTACTCAACTGCTCACACAGCACTGTCAACCGAGTATAGCATAACAAAGACTTGACACTATTTGTCAATATAATTTCCGCAATATCAAAATGCAAATTATATCAGAAAATAATATAATAATAATAACCCCTGGCATAGGCCAACGGCCCAGCCATGTTGAGACACCGGATCCCATGAGAACTCCGCAGTTAAGCTACATTGGGCGCAGTCAGTATTTGGATGGTATGCTGGTTCTGGGTACTGCGCGCTGTTGGCCAACATAAGGAGGAGCGGAAAGGCCCTGGCCACCCTACCTCAAGTAAACTCCGACTGGGGGTAGCCACTTCGGAGGCTCGGACCTGCCTTCGGGCAGAATACCAATTAATTAATACAGCCTATGAAGGGCCTAGGTCTACCAAGCGACCGCTGCCCAGCCATTTAGCCTGCAGATATTGGGGTGACGCGTGATCAGCACATCGGGTACCCTCGGCCGTTAATCTTGGTTTTCGTGATCGAGGCGCTGCCTCACTGTCTGACAGCTACTCAATTGTCCTCACGAGGCTGAGTGCATCCCGTTCCAGCCCTCACGTCAGTTTCTAAAAACTCTGATGGAGCCGGGATCGAACCCGGCGCTACTGGGTGAGAGGCAGTTACGCTACCCCAACACCACGGGCCGGCCACAAAATACAATAGCGTGATATTAAATGACAGAAACTAAACATACCGTTGCACCTTATTAAAATAGAATTCCATTAGATTCACTCGATTTTTATAAACCTTTATGTACTTTCCTGCTGAGTGGTTAGTACATGAGTTACTTGGAAGCAACTGGTATTTCGGCTTCCCAAATAATAATCGTAATCGGTGATACCAATTTCTCTGCAATGACGCTGGCAAGACCGCTGCTGCGGTCAGGTCAATGAGTGGAGAGGATTACAGTTCTGGATATGCAATCCAAACATTTCATGCAATAAATTCTTTCCACTGTGAATACAACTTAAACCAGACTTTCAGTTTTCATTGTCGAAAAAGATATTGCTGAAATTGTAATTTGATGATGATAGTTGATGTTAAAGGGTCTAACATGGAGGCTATAGGCCTCTTAATTCTTTGGGATGAAAATGGAGAATGATGATAAAATGAGCACTAGAACTAAAAATAACTATAACTTACAACCAAATTACGGATTAGGAGAACAAAAGGACAAAAAGGAAGGAACAAAGGGAATAAAATGCGGGTAAATGAAGTGCTCTCAACCCTCAAACAAGTATTTCCGTGAAGAACTATACAGCCTATTTTCATATAACCTGCTTATGTTAAGTGCCACTATCAACATACAACATTTCAGTTTGATTGCTGTAATAGATTCGTAGATATTGAGAACCGACTAAATATTTCGGATGGTCGCCATGTTGGATTTTATATATGTAGGTCCTAAAGGTATGTACTGTTACATGAAGATTATTGTGTACGTGTAGAATTCAAACTTCAATCGCATGATTAGGACACAAGAAGTAAAAAAGAGATTTTAAAATGTCGCACAGCTGCCATCTTGTGGTTATGGAAACAATTGAAATAAATTAGATGCCAATGGATTAACATTCGTATAAGGATTTACTGTACCAAGTTTCACTGCACTCGGATGGTTAAATTGCGAGAAACGTTCATGTGAATATTTATACTTCGCGTCGCCGCCATGTTGGATTTGTGATCACCAGGTTATTTAAAGTCCTATAGGCGAACTTAAGTTCATAGCCCCTATGATCATTAAAAAATTCAGTTTGATTGTTATAATAGATTCGTAGATATTCAGAGCGTCTAAATATTTCGGATGGTCGCCATATTGGATTGTTAAATGCATGGGTCATAGGGTCATGTACCATTACAGGAAAATTATTGCGTAGGTTTATTATTCAAACTTTCACTTCGATCGCATGATTACGACACAAGAAATAAAAATTTAATTTTCGAAATTCCCACAGCCGCCATCTTGAGGTTATGTAAACAATTGAACTAAATTAGATACCAGAGCATTACAATGTGTATACACATTTCCTGTACCATATTTCAATGCGTTTGGAACATTAAATCGCGAGAAAGGTCTATTTAAAATTTTCAAATTCGCTTGGCCGCCATGTTCGTTCTGTAGTTAACCGGTTTTTGAAAGTCTTATAGATGAACTTCCAGTAGTGCGCTTTATCTCCGTACAAAATTTCAGGGTGATACCGCTAATAGTTTCAGAGATATAGAATGCCGGTGAAATATTTCGCACAACCGCCATCTTGTGGTTATGTACACAATGGAACGAAGTTAGATGTCGGTGCATTACAATGTGTATAAACATATACTGTACCACGTTTTATTGCGTTTGGTTGGTTAAATCGTGAGAAACGTCTATTTTAAAGTCGCAAATTCGCGTGGTCACCATGTTGGTTTTGTAGTTACCAGTTTTTCAACAGTTACATAGGTGAACTTCTAGTAGACAGTTTTATCACCGTAATAAATTTCAGGGTGATATCGGGAATAGTTTCGGAGATATTGAATGGTTGTGAATTTCGCACAGCCGCCATGTTGGATTGGTGAGACGTAACAAAATTTGAATGGCACGGTCGGGGTCGTCCGGAATAGTGCTATGAACTTACCGAGTTTTATTGAAATCGCTCCAGCCGTTTAGATTTTATTAGGGGGGGACACGCACACACGCACACACACACACACGGACAAAAGGTGATCTCATAAGCCTATTTTTTCAAAATTGAAAATAGGCTAAAAATGAGAATTGACGGATTTGGTAAGGTGTGCCATGAAAGGAAGATAGGAAAGGAAATAGGAGAGAGACCGCCCCCAGAATCACTGGGAAAAGGGGAAAATCAGATCCAGCTCAGGTATTCTCCCAAACTCAACAGCCGTGAGCCCTTGAGGGGGGCTACACACACCCTGGCTCCCTTATGACCTCGAGCAGAAGGGAGGAGATATGATGAAAAGAAAAACAAGAGATCTGACCCTTCGAAGAATGAGGGTATCAGGAAAGATGAAACAAGGTCCAATTAAGGCGGGAATTTGAAAGACTCCTTAGACCTCGGATAACCTAATACCGTCAGGGTCGGAGGAGAACAAGAGTTGACCAAGGGAGGCCGACAGTAAATATGCCAGAGAGGACCCCGGCACAATTAAGTGGAAGCAATCGCGAACTCAGCTGGGGTCCCCTGATTGCTAACCAGCGTACCACAAGTTGTAAGCCCCTGAAGGAGGAGGAGGAGTGTTGTAATGTCGTAAGTGAACGAGAGGTGACCAAGGGTGGTCGACAGGAAAGATGACAGAATGGAGCCCGGTACAAGTAAGTGAAAGCAATACCGCACTCAGCTGGGGTCCCGTTGTCACCAAACCCACATCCCATTAGTCGTGAGCTCCTGTGGGATGTACTGAAGAATGATTCAACAGAATCGCAAGAAAACATTATGATACCCATTTATTTTTAAGAAAACTTATGGATATGCACTGGACGGTTGATTCCGTAGTTAATTGGATATCATCGTAGGTATCAGAGGCAAAGAAGTCCCTATCATGTACGTTACTAGCATTGGACAAGTACTATCCCGGCATTTGCCTGGACAGAGTGTAGAAAAACCACACTCAGGATAGTTTCGAACCTACGATGTTTGGACTTGCTACAGCTGCCCTCGCAACCGTGGTGCACGATTAAACGATCACAACTACGGTGCGGGACTCGCAAAATGACGACTACACACAACAGACGAAGGAGTGTTTGTGTCCGGAACCAAGTTATCGCCGGAAATCACGTAAGACAATCATCACACCTAACTCTGTCTCACGTAAACTCGGGAAATGAAAGCACACCTCCTGTGGGGGACCAAGAGTAGTGTTGAATGCGACATCTACCATCGGTACTTGTAACTGGAATATGTAATGCAATTGTATATATGTTTTTTCTCTTTGATAATAGCTTTAAGCTGCCTTTACATTTAACACAAGACAAGATATGTTGCAGCACCATTTTCACTGCCAGCTGGATCGCATCCCTCCTGGCTGCTTTGAACTGCCTGCCCATTCAACACTCTGACGCGTACAGGATCTTTTCACAGTAGCGCTCCATTCGTATTTACGTCTTTTTCCAGAACTAGCACTGACGTTATTTCATTTCTTACTGCCGTCTATTTGAGTTTTTGGACTTTGCTACACCCATAAAATATTAAACAATAGACAAATCATTTTCTAAATGAAACATTGTCTTAACCTGAAGTAAGTTATCGTTTTGATTAAATTTATAGTCTATTCATTCAATGTCATTTAAATTAGAATTGCATAATGATTTTAATATAGTTTTTAATCTTAGTCACATTTATAATTATATTTGTTTTTCCATTGTTTTGTTTTTAGACACCATATACTTTGAGCTAACCTCTTCACTTTCCACCACGTCGTGTTACTTGAAGCCGTTTTGATTACAAAAGGCTTATGGATCTTTAAGCATACAGGCTCTTCATTAATTATACACGGATTGGTGAAGTACTGATATTCAATGTCTGCCATTTCAAGCTTTTGACCTATCTTACGAAATACTTCAGGGGCTAAAGAAGAATCAATGCATCTCATTTGACATTATACTGGGATTATACGTTTTTGCATTTACTTTAACAAGGTGAGATAGATTAATTGGTACCTCTATTTAGGGGCTGCAACATCGCGGTCATGCAGCCCCGTGTACTTTGGATGTGTGTAGAATCTGCCTGATAACCGGTGTTAATTGTGATGGGTGTATTATTGTGTGTTATATGTAATTCAGGTTTTTTTAGCGTATGGCTTTTTTTTGTGCCGGGAGTGTCCGAGGACATGTTCGGCTCGCCAGTTTTGTAGCTGCTTCGAGACGGACACCCAATGGGTGATCTACAAGTACCGTTGGGGAGGAATATTGGATGGGAGGGTCGAGGAGTTGGAAGGTAGCAGCTGTGGCCTATAGTTAGGGACCAACCCCGGTATTTGCCTGGAAGGAAGATGGGAAACCACAGAAGACCATCTTCAAGGTTGCCGGCGGGGGGATTCGAACCTCCTCGCCTCCCGGATGTGAGCGACTGCCAACAGTCATGCCGCAACGACCTCGGCTAACTCACCCGGTTGTAATTCAGGTAGGGACTACACACAGTCAGTTGTAAGTAGTTCCTACTTTTTGTACCAAATGCTACCGTCAACGACACCTAGCTGCAAACTTGGCTAATAGATACCCCCGCAAACAGACGGTGACCATTGGAACTTAATAGCGTTAATCAAATTTTATTTTCACACGAGTGTAGTTAGTGGAAGGTTTTTTACATCACATAAATCTATGTCCTATGACATGGGCCCACCGGCTTTACTTCCCCTCCGAAGGAAGGCATACTGAGGGATTTTTAACGCTCTTCAAAACTCCGATGACTTCGGCAGGGTTTGAACCCGCGACCGTGGGCATAGAAGCTCAGCATGCTACCAAATACGCCACCAAAGCTGCCCGATATGAGATAATAGGCATGTAAATACAGCAATACTATTCCCTAATATGCAGCTATAGTAGACTAAACACTGCCTTATGTACATGAATAAGCCATTTCTCATTAATCACACCATTTGTGCGGGGTTAAAAATCGTAAGTATATTTGACTCCAGAATGATGACTTTATATTCCAAATATTGAATAATTTATAAATTGTTTCCTTTCAAAAAGGTAGATGCAACAATTTAAAAATGAAGGAGAACTGTGTGAACAAGGCGTCTAAATCACACCCATTGCCAAAAAAACCTATCAAGAAAGTACTGTAATTGTGAGACTAGGTCCTTTTTTGTTATAGATGCATTATCTACTACGTTACTGTACTCCACAGTACCTTTCGCCTAGATTTACAGTGAGTTAATATGGCACTTTATTAACTTCAGAGCCCATGATAACTATGTTTTAAACTCACTTCGGGGCAAAGCGAATATACCTTGCGTAATATATTGGCATGTATCTTTCTATAACATGTAAATACACCTCTCGGGCAACGCCGGGTAAAATAGCTAGTTAACAATAAAATAAACATTTTAAAAATACATTTTCTACCTCTTATTATTCTCGTTCCTACGGAGTCAGGGATGAGGTGAGATGAGTCTCTATAAGGTGAGTGACTTTCAAGGCCTCATGACCTTCCTCACTTTGTCCTAATAAGAGGAGTTCATTAAATTCGAATTGAAGATGGCAATCTGATCAAGAAGTAAGCAGGTCCGGAGCCGAATATGAAAGTTTAGAAAAATGTATGTTATGGTTAACATACTGAACTATACCGTTATATATGGATTATTATTCCGTATATATACCGGCCACGGTAGTCGAGAGCGCTAATGCACTAACTCGTGCGTCGCTGGTATTGCGAGAGCGTGGGTTTGAATCCCACCTCGCCCATCCTGAACATGGTTTTCGTGGTGCCGAATTGTGACCACCAGTTCCTTTCAACAGGTCCACATCTGATTTCCTTCCAAAAAGAAATTAAATGGCCGTTGGCTGCATTAATTAAATTAACAACTTGCATTTATGTAAAAAATAAATTAGCTGACCTTGATCATTATTGCATCGGTAGATGTTATTAACCTAATCAATTTTGCTGCATTTTTTAAATTCATTGTTAAAGGGGATTACGTTTTTTTTTATTATCAGTGATGCTCAGCTATTTTACAGTATGGTTTTCGTTAACTGGTTAAAACCATACACGAATCGCAGTTAAAAAGAGAAAAATGGGCAATCATCCCTCTGCACTATGTAGAAGAATACAATTAAAATAATATGTCACATGACAATTCTTTATGAATGCAATTATTTATTGTCAAACAAAAATGCATGCCATCGATTTTATAGCTCTGTATATTATTCAGAACTCCCCATCTGCGTGGCTTCCAACCTTCCTATCACAATCCATAAACTGATATATGGGATATATTCTGGGAAATATTGGGCGAGTTAATAACGACTTCGAGTGTCTTTAATCGTTGAGGATATATCAACTGTATAATTATTCTTGCTTTACTTTGATGTATGCTTATAAGGATTTCATAAAACAATCTGTTAAGCCATGAAATTATTAGTTTCTGAGTTAACACTAAACTTTTAGTAGCCTACAGGTAATTTAAAATAATAATAATAATAATAATTATTATTATTATACTAATATCGTATGGCCTCGGGTGCCGGGAGCAAGCTTTGTTATTTGACACCCAGAGGGTAGCTTCCATGTCGAATTTTGTTGTTCCTTGAAGCACTACAAAAGTCAAGGAGGTTAGATATCTAAGCTCCTAGAACACTATATCGCTTTCTAGTAGAGAAATGAGGAACTTTGTTTTGGTGGGAATTCCCGAGATTAATTTTGCCATTATGAACACGGCCTACTGAATTCAAATGGGTTCTTTGACATGCCAACATCGTATGACATGCGTGTCGTATTTTTGCCGCCTTTCAAAAATCACTTAGAAAGGCCAGGAGCGAAACTGCAAGCTTGGGGTTAGTAGACCGGCACGTTAACCACTCACTCACCGTGGCAAGCTATAATAATTATGACAATAATAATAAGGCAGATCTCTTATTAAAGACGCAAAGAAACAGGAAAGGAAAATATTGAGAAAAATCCTCTGAATGGAACAGAAGTCTCAGGAGCATCATCAGCATGCTGAAAAGATCACTAACACCTTCAGGAAAATAGCGATTGAATTTCTTCGGCCACATTCTCAGAATGAACAATGACAGGCTCACCAAAATGATTCTCAACCTTGCTCTCTCAATAAAAGTCAAGAACAACTGGCTTAGTGAAATAGAAGAATACCTTCAAGAAATTGTCATTACAGAGGAATTATACAAGATCGACTCGAGAAAATCAACCATACCTTTCCTGAGAAAATGACTACCAGGACCAATAAAGCATGCACCAAAGAATGGAGGAAGACCCAGTGTAGCCAATGACATCACCGATGACGTGACGACGTTTGTGTTCGATTGTTTGGTGTGGCTTGAATTGTCGTCAAATTTGTCAGCAGCATGACAGTGCGTCATTACATGCCGATTGTACAGTAGTCACTTGTGTTGAAGTGTGAGGTGTGATGGTGAGTAACGAATGTTCATAAATTGCTTTTAGTTGTTCAATGTAATTGAAATGTTGCACTGTACTCTTCTAATGTCATGGAGAGACAAAGTTATTGGCGGCTACTAAGTTACACGACGATCGGGACGAGACAAATTGGCCACTACTAGATTAGACGACGGTCGGAACGAAACAAATTGTCAGCTACTTGGTTAGACGACGGTTTGAGTGAAACAAATTGGCGCTACTTGGTTAAGCGACGATCGGGACAAAAAGAATTGGCCGCTACTAGGTTAGACGACGGACTGGATGAAACAAATTGGCCACTACTAGGTTCGACTACGGTCTGGACGAAACAAATTGGCCGCTACTACTTCGTTAGACGACGGTCTGAGCGAAACAAATTGGCCGCTACTTGGTTAGACGACGGTATGGATGAAAAACAAGTAGTTCCGTGAAGAACTATGCAGCCTATTTCCATATATCCTACTTATGTTAATTTCCACTATGAACATACAAAATTTCAGTTTGATTGCTGCAATAGATTCGTAGATATTGAGAACCGACTAAATATTTCGGATGGTCGCTATGTTGGATTTTATATATGTAGGTCCTAGAGTTATGTACTGTTACATGAAGATTATTGTGTACGTGTAGAATTCAAACTTCAATCGCATGATTAGGACACAAGAAGTAACAAGGAGATTTTAAAATTTCGCGCAGCTGCCATCTTGTGGTTATAGAACCAATTGAAATAAATTAGCTGCCAGTGGATTAACAATCGTATAAGGATTTACTGTACCAAGTTTCACTGCACTCGGATGGTTAAATTGCGAGAAACGTTCAGGTGAATATTTATAGTTCGCGTCGCCGCCATGTTGGATTTGTGATTACCAGGTTATTTAAAGTCCTATAGGCGAACTTAAGTTCATAGCCCCTATGAACATAAAAAAATTCAGTTTGATTGCTATAATAGATTCGTAGATATTCAGATCCGCCTAAATATTTCGGATGGTCGCCATGTTGGATTGTTAAATGTATAGGCCATAGAGTCATGTACCATTAAAGGAAAATTATTGCTTAGGTTCATTATTCAAACTTTCACTTCGATCGCATGACTACATCACAAGAAATAAAAACTTAATTTTAAAATTCGCACTGCCGCCATCTTGAGGTTATGTAAACAATTGAACTAACTTAGATACCAGTGGATTACAATGTATATAAATATTTCCTGTACCAGGTTTCAGTGCGCTTGGAATATTAAATCGCGAGAAAGGTCTATTTAAAATTTTCAAATTCGCTTGGCCGCCATGTTCGTTTTGTAGTTAACCGGTTTTTGAAAGTCTTATAGATGGACTTCCAGTAGTGACCTTTATCTCCGTACAAAATTTTAGGGAGATACCGCTAATAGTTTCAGAGATATAGAATGCCGGTGAAATATTTCGCACATCCGCCATCTTGTGATTATGTAAACAATTGAACGAAGTTAGATGTCGGTGCATTACAATGTATATAAACATATACTGTACCAAGTTTCATTGCGTTTGGTTGGTCAAATCGCGAGAAACGTCTATTTAAAAGTCGCAAATTCGCTTGGCGGCCATGTTGGTTTTGTAGTTACCAGGTTTTCAAAAGTCACATAAGTGAACTTATAGTAGTTCCCTCTATCACCATAGAAAATGTCAGGGTGATATCGGTAATAGTTTCGGAGATAATGAATGCTGGTGAAATATTTCGCACAGCCGCCATGTTGAATTGGTGAGTCGTAACAAAATTTGAAGGGCACGGTCGAGGTCGCCCGGAATAGTGCATTGAACTTCCGAGTTTCATTTAAATCGCTCCTGCCGTTTAGATTTTATTAGGGGGACACACACACACGAATCACACACACACACACACGCACACACACACGGACAAAAGGTGATCTCATAAGCCTATTTTTTCAAAATTGAAAATGTCTAAAAATTGGCCGCTACTATTTGGTTAGACGACGGTCTGAGCGAAACTAATTGGTCGCCACTAGGTTAGACGACGGTCTGAGCGAAACAAATTGGTCGCTACTTGGTTAGACGACGGTCTGAGCGAAACAAATTGGTCGCCACTAGGTTAGACAACGGTCTGAGCGAAACAAATTGGTCGCTACTAGGTTAGACGACGGTCTGAGCGAAACAAATTGGTCGCTACTAGGTTAGACGACGGTCTGAGCGAAACAAATTGGCCGCTACTTGGTTAGAGGACTTTCTGGACGAAAATTATTGCTACAAGCTAGGGGATCTGTGGTGTAAGCGCCCTGGGTTAGGTTTGTGTTTGCATGTACAAGTGTTTTAACACTTATAATTTAACATATATGCATCGTTTAATGTTTTAGTGTCGTGCATGGCGTCATGGATGTCCCCATTGTGTGTTTAGGGGAATTTTGGAGTGTTTTGTATCGCAATCTATACTACAGTACTCCCAAACAATAATAAAAATTTACGAGCCTTACAGTAGTCGCATATGATGTGTTACATCTGGCATAGAAGAAACCTCACGTGAAATTGTTGATACACCGGTATTTTATACTATTATCGGCACAAATAGTAATCTATTGTAAAAGGGAGTGTTTTACAGATATTGTAATTTATAATACGGAACTCATTTTATTAGATGATTTGTAGCTTCCACCAGCACTAGCCTAAATAAAGAATACGATATGGATCAACTAGATTAATAGACGCGACACCGCTCATATCCTTAAATTCCTTATAAACAGGTCCTCTTCATTCACAGACCAACGCGTAATTTCATATGGATTCTGTTAAAATGAGCCATATTGATATGTTAAATATCGTTTAAAAAGATAATCTGGTAGCAAAAATATCTACTCCATCCGGGATTCGAATCCAAGTTCTCTAGATTCACAATCATAAACACTAACCCCACGGCTATTTCGACTACGCAAATTGTGTGCACAAGATGGTCACTTATTTCCACGTTCCAATAATAATGCATTACGGAATTAAGTTTCATTTATATTTTGCTTGTTTCGATAATGCTCCTGCGTGAAATTGATTTTAAAATGCCTTATGAATAGGCCCTCTTGTGAGTAAATAGAACGTATTCAGTAATAGTTCATGAAGGCTTGCTCAATTCTCGTATAACCACAACGATTATATTATATTGATAACTGCATTACTGTTATGCGGGTTAATATTTGAATAGCCATTGTGCAGAAACATAATACCGGCAATGCCGACTACTTACAATGTTTGATATTAGGGCATTTTACCATTTAAATACTGATACGAAGACTTCGAACATGTACCATGTTGTTTGTTTCAATCACTTGACACCAGAGTTCACATGAGCGTTTTCCGTTCAGTATGTCATATACATTCCACATTGTTTCTCGTACCACTGCCAGCTGGGTCTTACCACTGCTCGCTGGATCGATCGATCGAGCGGGCAGTGCATACTTCCGTTTTCCACCACTGCCAGCTAGTACACTTCCGTTCGATCGGTCGAGCGGGCAGTGCATACTTCCGTTTTTCACCACTGCCAGCTAGTACACTTCCGTTCGATTGATCGAGCGGGCAGTGCATACTTCCGTTTTCCACCACTGCCAGCTAGTACACTTCCGTTCGATCGATCGAGCGGGCAGTGCATACTTCCGTTCAATTCACCACTGCCAGCTCGATCGTTCCGATCCACTTCCGTCCCCAATTTTCAAAATCTCTCCCACAAAGCTATCCAGCAACCGAGCGGAAAGATGTTACACATCAATAATAATATCGTATGGCCTCGGGTGCCGGATGCAAGCTTTGTTATTTGACACCCAAAGGGTAGCTTGCATGTCAAATTTCGTTGTTCCTTGAAGCACTATGAAATTCAAGGAGGTTAGATATCTAAGCTCCTTGAACACTATAGTGCTTTCTAGTAGAGAAATGTGGAACTTAATGTTGGCGGAAACTCCGAGATTAATTTTGACATTATGAATACGGCCTTCTGATTTAAAAATGGGTTCTTTGACATACCAACATCGTATGACATGGTGTCGTAATTTTTGCCGCCTTTCAAAAATCACTTACCATGGCCAGGAGCGAACCTGCAAGCTTGGGGTTAGTAGACCGACACGTTGACCACTCACCCACCGTGGCAAGCTCGCAATCAAACAGCTTGACAATGAACGCTAATGGATATTAGTGTACACCAGGCAATTCATTTTGTGTATGGAGTTTATGCATTGCTACCTCCTTAACATTCTGGTTTGTCCGGGGTCGGGAATGAAGTGAAATTATTTCCCTATATGTAGGCTTGCCATATTTTTGGTAAGTGAAACCGGGACACATTAATATGGGATGGTCTTACCGGGGGGGTCTGGGAGGTATGGAATACTCCCTAGCAGAGCGGGGCTTCGGGGATCCTCCCCCGGGAATTTTTTAAAATTAGAAGCAAAATGGTGAGGTTTAAGCCTTTTTAAGCCTCACAAGTGACGGGAGGGAAGAATCTGGCACCCTAAATTGTTAGTTCTACACACCTTTTAAAAATAAAAATAAAGGATTTTTGCTACATAAAAATATATAATTTTTCCTTTTTAATGATATTTTTTTCTGGTCTACCATCTAGAAAGAAGTGTTAATAAAATGTAATTTAAAATACTTCGTAAAAGTGTTTAATTAAACAATTACTAAGTCTTATTTTTTTTAACTACAACTTTTTGTCTAACTTCAAAAACAATTACAAAAAACTTTTTTTGTCAAACTAAAAAAAGAATTCATTAATGAGTTAACAATAGTCTACTTCTGACCTCTTTGACGTTGTGCGCGATATCAACCATGTTGATTGTTGGAAAGTAACCCATTCATAAAAAATTCTTAAACACATGAATTCATTACTTCTTACATCTTACAACCGTTTTCCGGGACATTGATAAAACCGGGCGGGACACCGGGACAAGAGCAAAATACCGGGACTGTCCCGGTCAAACCGGGACGTATGGCAAGCCTACCTATATGGCATGTTGTTCTTGCTGCCAGATGCCCTTCTGGACACTAACCTAATCACAATAGCTAACAAGAGATGAAATGAATGAATGAATGAATGAATGAATGGATGAATGAATAAACGAATGTATGAATTAATGAATAAACGAATGAATGAATGAATGAATAAACGAAGGAATAATGAATGAATGAATGAATGAATGAATGAATGAATGAATGAATAAACGAAGGAATAAACGAATGAATGAATGAGTGAATAAACGAAGGAATAAACGAATGAATGAATAAACGAAGGAATAAACGAATGAATGAATGAATGAATAAGCGAAGGAATAAACGAATGAATGAGTGAATAAACGAAGGAATAAACGAATGAATGAGTGAATAAACGAATGAATGAATGAATGAATAGACGAAGGAATAAACGAATGAATGAATGAGTGAATAAACGAAGGAATAAACGAATGAATGAATGAATGAATGAATGAATGAATAAATAAACGAATGCATGAATGAATGAATGAATGAATGAATTTGGTAAAAAGCAGTCGTTGACTATTAGAAGGCCCCATCGCGACATTCAAGTGGAGCTGGAAATTGTAAGCCATTTCAAGGATGGCCGACGGAGGGGTCGGGTACGAAACTACTCGTCTTACGAGTCGGGAGATAGCCTGTTCCCATGGTCATAAACCTGAGTGCACGTAGGTACCTTGGTCTTTTCTTACATCGTTGCCAATAGTGAGAGGTATAAATAAAAGAACAATGATAATACCAAATATACTGACTAAGAGAGGGACCTTAATCCACAGAATGAATTTTATATCATAACAAGCTGTACAATGCCTTGCAATGTCAATCAAAGAAAGTGTTGGCGTTGTAATTTTATTTGAAGTGCTTTTGGATACACAATATTTATTTTTCCATTGACTGTCTCTAAACCATTGTATAATGGCCTGGAGTATAGGCTACACAACAACTCACCGAAGTTACATCAGATCACTATCGGATGAATGGTAGCCTATATGAACGCAGACAGAACTTTGTTGAAACAATTCGCGTGCCGTTACTCTTGTTTTTGAAACTACTCGGGCGCTACCTATTGAAAAATTAGATTAAGTAAGTCAGAAACCTTCCCTGGAGTGCAAACAACAACTCACCCAAGTTTCATCGCAATCGGATGAATGGTGTATGAACGCATAAAGCACATACACACACAGACTATCACGTAACGTTCACTTTTATAATATAGACTGATAAAATATTAGAAAAGTTTCAAAACTTAGCTGAATGATTGCTTGCTCCGTAATTAAGATGCACAGACGTCAGGCTTGGTGCTGGTAGCGAACTTGCTTACAGAAACCCTGGAAGGAGGAAATAGGGGAATACGGCTTCCTATCAATATGAGCGTAAACCTTGCAGCACGATGTCTAATGTATGCCTGGCCAAAATAAATTTAAATAATAGAATTTAGAATTGAAAGAAAGACTAAACGAAACTCTACCAAACTGAACTAAACATCAGAATACAATTGAACTTAACTACACTGAATTGAACTGAACTATATTCAACAGTCGTACTGAATAACACTGAACTAAACTCAACTAAATTATTATTATTATTAATAATAATAATAATAATAATAATAATATTGCTATTGGTTTTACGTCCCTTTTAACTACTCTGGCTTTTAGAGACGCCGAGGTGCCGGAATATTGCCCCGAAGTGGATCTTTAACGTGCCAGTAAATCTACTGGCACAGCTCCCTCACATTTTCCCACCCTCGAATGCCAGCTGACTGTGCCAGGATTCGATCCTGCAACCTTCGGTGCAGCAGGCGAGAACGTTGTCGCTGAGCCACGCAACCCATCGCAACTAAATTAAATTGAACTCAACTCAACACAACTCAATTCAACTACATTAAACTCAACTCAACTACATTAAACTCAACTCAACTAAATACAACTGAACTAAATTAAACTAAACCCAACAATTCAACTCAGTTAGAAGCAATTCAATTAAACTCAACTCAATTAAAATCAATTCAATTAAACTCAACTCAATTAAAATCAATTCAATTAAACTCAACTTAATTAAACACAACTAAACTGAACTTAATGAAACTGGATTCAATTAAACCGAACTCAACTGAATTGACCTGAACCGAACTAAACTAAACTAAACTGAACTAAACTGACCTGACCTAAACTATATTGAATTAAACTGAACTTAAGTAAACTGAACTGAATTGACCTAAACTAAACTCAATTAACCTAGACTAAAATGTGATGAACTGAAATAGAAAGCGTGTAGGTTTTCACGGTTCTTAACTCTGTGATCACAAGTCCAGACACGACCTTTCCGTGTAAAACCATTGAAAGTGACTTTTATTTTGAAACTGCTCCATGCATTAACTTAGATTCGACCCTGGTCAGGGTTGGTGAGAGGCAAGCAGTTAGACCTCTGCTCAAGATTAGGGGCTGGGTACAACAATCATAAAACATGTAGAAAACGAATTCCCCCTCGTAAGTCTGACCATGCCAGCAATACAACAGTCCCTCTTTTGTGAGTCCCTAAGAATCTTGTGTAGCTATACCCAGGGTGAAAGTGGGCTGTATCATTTCCCGTCCAGAGGGGGAATGCCATTAAATCCCCGTTCAGAAACTCATCAGATATAGACTTGACCGTAACGTCACTTCTAATGCAAATCAAAGATCGCAATCTAGTCGTACACGTCAATAACATAAATCTCCATCAGCAAGTTGAGCAGGACGCACAAAGAGGATTACAGGTCCACTACATCAGGCTCAACAAAGTGATTACTAGGTCCAAAAGCGAACATCAGGCCGGGCGTTCCAAGAAACACTGTGCAGCGAGTTATATGGTAGTTACCAGAATTAAATTTTTCACGATCGTATTGATGACAATTAATGGAAGTTTTCAGCTAGTGTTACGTTGTGTATTGTTCACAAAGTGCAGACCATCTACGAGATGGACGATAGAGCATTAAAATGACTGGACCTTCCGGGATTCGAACCCGTGACTTCGGACTTTGTACTCCGTTACTCTGACAAATAAAAGAAGCTTGTAGTTTAATTTGACCGTTAATCATGCGATCATGAGTCACGGGACCTCCTTTTTAAGTGGAATCTGAACCACAGGACATGGCATTTCACTTCGAAAATCTCACATGAATTGACCGGGAATAGAACCTGGTCCGCCTTGGTGATAGGCCAACAGCTGTTACTCTGACATTTGAGGTACAGTTATTGAACAGATATATTAATTCTCTTCACGAACCGCTGTGGGCTTTGGATTTTAGGAGTGGATGAAATTGTGCCAAGATTCAAACCTTGATGTCACTTTCGCAAAGATAATTAAGACGTCTGCTCATTTTCTCTATGATTAGTGTCCATCCTCATCCTCACCTACAAGAAGAGAGTCAACTCATAGCGAATTACTGTATGGTGGCTCTGTTCCCACAATCCGAGAAGGTCCTCCTCCACATCACCAAATAAATGTTACAGAACGTGTTTCAATGCTACTTTGATTAATAAAGGGAAAATGTTCGACTTTGCGAAATAGATGGAAATCTGTAGAAAATACACCATATGGGAACATAATAACTTCTGATAAATCTGATTTTTTTAAGGCTATAGAAAAACAACGTAGTTGAAATCCGGGTCACCGACATACTCTAGGATACGATTAAAATGGAAGCAAGAGTCAGGCAGAGGTGAATTCTGTCCTCTAGCCTCTAGAACAGGGCCATCCAGACAGCGCTCCGACCGCGCTCTAAGCCAGTGCTCCGAGCGCTTTGTTTGAAGGTAGTTTCAGAACTGGTGGGAGGAGCTTGGCTGGCTGAGTGCGCTGAAGTGTGCAGCCGATCCATTAGTCACTAGTCTATAGTCCAATGCGCTTTGTTAACAGCGTTTAAGTAAATCAGTTTCGCAGTGGTCATGACTGAACAGCATACAAAAACAGGAGTGGTGAAGCAGCAGTCTTTAAAGCAGAATGGGAAATATCATTTTTCTGTACTGCTTAATGTTTAGTGTACAACAGAGATGTAATGTGTTAAAAAGAACACAATTTGTTGTTGAATTTTCCTCTCTAATATGTTCACATTTCAGTTTGGAATAAATCACAATATTCTTTACTTAACACTTGTGTTCGTTTCCTGAACATTCCATACATCAGAGTACCATTCGATTTGTACCGTATATGCGGTATATTTGTTATGGCAAAACAGCCCTATTAATATGTCAACAATCCCACAAGGGCCGTCGGCCGCACGACTTTACGTGTCTAGTCAGCGTGGTCCGAACATCGTCCGTCTCCTCGCTGCCACAGTGTAGTGGTGGTAGGGAAAGGAGCGCTAGTCTGACTGCCCAGTGCTCCCCGAGCGCAATAACTGGATGGCCCTGCTCTTCTGAACATGTTATGCAAAGACTACTAGAGGACGGGAACGGCATATCTCAGTAGGGGGAAGGACAATCAACAACTTGAGTTGCGTCGACGAAACCCTAATCATTGCCGTCACTCGTAATAGAACAGTTAAAATACGACAGCCGGGAGTTCAAACAATGGGGATTGCTCCGATGAAAACAGGAGAAGAGTTGTAATGGCCCAAAAAGCAGCAGTCAATATAACCAAAATATGGTTGGACAGGACAATAACTAACATTACCAAACTCGGTCCGATTGACGGCCTGATATTTCCCATTGCCACGTAATATGCTGATGAACCCTGGGTTATCAAAGAAGCAGACACAATGGAAATGTGGATCTATCGCCGGGTTTTAAGGATAACGTGAACAGAACACCTACAGTACACATACAGTGCATCTGATTCGAGTTATTTATATATGTATTTACTTAGCATATGGCTCCTAGTGCCGGAAGTGTCCGAGGACATGTTCGGCTTGCCAGAGTTAGTTAGTTAGATAGTTAGTTAGTTAATTATTGTTGTTTTAAGGGGTGGAACTACGAGGTCATCTGCCCCTAAACCAGACTTTGTAGCTACTTCTAAGCGGACACCCATGGAGTAGCTACAAGTACCGTCGCGTGTGGATTAGGTGAAATGAATGAAGATGAATGAAACTGGGCAATTTCAATCTCAAGTAGTTCCAACTTTGGCTACCAGACGTCACTAACACCCAGCGGCAAAAGTTGGAACTTGATAGAGCGTTTCCAGCCAAATAACCTGCGAATTTAGCTACACACTACCAATCGTAATGGTAGGTTCCTTTTCATGCCATAAATCTATGGCATGCGTCTGCCAGATTTACTTCCCCTTCGAAGGAAGGCATATTGAAGGATTTTAACGCTCTTAAAAATCCGACGGGCTCAGCCGGGTTTGAACCCGGGATTTTGGGCATAGCAGTTCAGCATGCTACCGACTACGCCACTGAAGTCGCTTTGATTCAAGTGAAGGATGGAGTCATCTTAAGAATAGGTATTGTCCATTACAGATACATCGGATACACTTCACAAAGACACGCTGCTAGGGAAAATATGGTGAAAGACAAAGGTATTTCTGCTAGTACTTTATAATCACTAATGTAGTATACATTACTATGTGCGAGAAAATTTAGATCATAGTATTTTATCTAGTTTCACTGTGATTGGGTCAATATGAATGAATGAGTGACGCGTGAAGAAATATGAAAAGGAAGCTTGTAGTTTAACGTGACCGTTAATCTCGCAATCATGAGCCACGGGACCTCCTTTTTACGTGGAATCCGAACCTCAGGACATGGCATTTGAATTCGAGAATCTCACGTGCATTGACCGGGAATCGAATCCGGTCTGCCTTTGTGAGAGGCCAACACCATGACCGCTGCACCACCACGCCCCTGTCCCGTAAAGAGCAAAGGTCTCTCTCTTGTGGTTGGTCTCGCGTGCTGAGCTGCTCCAAGTGAGTTGGTTGATTGTGTCTCTGTGGTAGTCACATTACAGAGTTATGGCACTGAGGATAATCTTATTCTACAGTTTTATACTAAGGCTTAACTTTTAATTTAAACACTTAATCAATCAAGTGATCTTTCTATCCATTAATATTTATCTTGGCACTTGTTTATTTCAGCACTCTTCACTTTTCTCTTTGTTCAATAGATCAAGAGATATTCAAAGAATATTAGAGATTCCCATAGCCTCGATATTGACTTTTTAACAATTAAAGGATTATATATAACACACATTTGACATATGGAGCATATTCAGCTCATCAGGTTTGCCGATAAACAGTTAAACAAATCATGAGGTTTAGCTGTCTAATATTAGAATTTCACGCGTTCACACATGCGACTTTTCCAAGATTTCGTCTATAGGATACCATGAGATATAATTGTGCAATTTTCATATGAATTCCTCAATACTTTTCGGGATGTTAAATTTATGCTATCGCGACCGGTGTCAGAATGTTTTTCGTAGTAACCGGTGAAACGTTGGCAAATTGAAAGCCCACCGGATCGAGGCCAATAACCCGCAAATCTTCTTATTCCAGTTTTCTGTGTTTTTAAGTCAGGCATGCTGGGTGGGGAGTGGTTATAAAAATTAGAGAAAGAAAGCAACGCGATATTAATCCTCCGCAAAGTTTCGTTGTATTCAGCCCCAGCGAATCAATGTTATTTGGGACACACACACACTCACGAACGGACAAAAACTGATCTCATAAGTCTATTTTTCAATAATATTTCATATGATGAAAGTAAAATCGAAATGAACTGAAGAATAGGTCTTGCAACCATATACTGCTATGGGTGATATTTGCAGTCTCATGAACCCGTATTAGTATTGACTGTGTCCAGTCTTACGTAGACTATTAATTTCATTGATAGAATTTTGCTCTTCCTTGTGTAGTTAGCAGAGCACGTAGCCATACACTGAATGTTACAATCTGGGTTCTCATCCACGGTCGATAAACTCTGCTGGACCAAACATCTTGGTAATTACTGCCAATGATAAGGGGCAATGAGGGCTATTGTACGAAGCTTAGATAACACGAACACAGCGTACCGTACTACAAGTGTCCATGTAGCCGCTAGAACTAGAGAGCTGAATTTATACACCATTCTATGAGTTACATTCTGTAAATACTAACTAATAATTAGAATTTGGAGTTCTAACCAAATATTTCTAAAAACAACCTTAATGATCTTAAAATAAATTTGAATTAGGAGTCTTTCTCCTATTTTCCCATCCTAATATCCAATTTATATGAAGAATTAAGATAGAATGGTAAGCAAATTGAATATTCAGTTAAATTATGAAGACAGATTTTACCTGAAGACAATTGTTTTGTAGAATTTTATCTGAAGGTTAAAAAATTATTATTTTATATGATATTCTTGCATGGGGAGTTGCCTATGAAAAAGTACTAAAAGAGTTCTCGTGTGCAATTGATACGTACAACTGAAACTCAAGCATTGCACATTGCTCTGAGGCTCACCAACTGTTCTCTGTACCAACCCGCAACCGGGGCTGACCGGCCAAAAGCTGTGGCATAAACTGTACTGTAGGTTATATAAATCTATTGTTGTTGTTGATGATTCATTTAGGGGCTGGGAACATCTACTACGGACGTGCACTTGAGGGAGTGTGTGTGTTGGATATTACTGATAACCTGGGTATTTGTGTTGACTGTAGTAGTGTGAGTAACTAATCATTAGGGTAAAGGGTTTGAAATAAAGTACATGCCAGTATTTGTCTGGAGGGAATGTGCAAAAAACCCGGGGTAGAGCCATACTCCATATGGCCGCTGTAAGTACTGGGATTCGAACCACCTATCTCCAGATTTCCTGCACCTTCCCACCACAGTCGAGGTACGTAATTTAACGCACACGGCTATGCGACATGGTTAGAAAATATATTCTTTACTTGTATTTCTGGACAAAAGATATTTTAAATTAGGTCTATTTACTTATATATTTTCACGCATCTATAGAGATTTGAACGTGCAGGAGCTTGCGCACAAACAGACACAATTTTCAGTACTGCGTTCTGGAAGCCTTGAAATTATCAACTGTGAGTCGTTTGGTAGTACCACTTCATCACAGGTGATATCCAAACAGTAGTCATTGTAGTGATGATGATGATGATAATTGTTGTTTTAAGGGGCCTAACATCTAGGTTATCGGTCCCTAATGGTCTGGGTGATGGCGAAAATGACAATGAAATGGAAACCAGAACGAAAATTAAGTGAGAATGAAAATACTTACAAAATGTAACTCAGATTGAAAATACTCACAAAAGAGAGAGTGGTAATACTTAAAAAAAGGGAATTTAGAAGGAAAATACTCACAAAAGGAATAGATTGAAAAATACGCACAAAATGTCGCTTTGGTTCAAAATACGTCCAATATAAAATATAGAGTCGAAATACTTACAAATTGCAATTGAAATTCAAAATACTACAAAATACAAATATGATTGAAAATACGTACAAAATACAACTGAGGTTCAAAATACTTACAAATGCAATTGAAATTGAACATACAAAATGCAATTTAGATTGAAGAACGCACATTACAGATCCAAAATACTCACAAGTGCAATTAAAATTCAAAATGCTTACAAAATGCAAATGAAATTGAAAATGCTTACAAAATGTATGGTAGATTCAAACTACTCATTTGGATAGACAATACTTACAAAATGTAATATAGATTCAAAATACCCATAAAATGCAATTGAGAATCAAAATACTTGCAAAATGCCCACCATACAAAATGCAATTTAGATTGAAAATACTTGCAAAAAGCGGTTTAGGTTGAAAATACTTACAAAATGCAATTTAAATTCAAAATACTCACTAAAGTCCCAGCCCCTATATTGAAATACTTACTAAAAAGCAATTTAGATTGTCAATCCTTACAAAATGCAATATTGTGGTTGAAAATACTCGCAAAATGCAATTTATATCGAAAAGACTTACAAAATGCAACGTAGATTGAAAGTGCCTACCAAATGGAGTGTAGATGCAAAAATTTTGCTAAAGGGAATTTAGATACACGGGGAGCCAAGTGACAAAAACAGTACGGGAATCTTAAAGAGAAAAGAATAATGAAAAGAAAACACACCCTCGAAGAAGGAGGGATCAGGAAATATGAGACAAGGACCAATTAAGGCGGGAAAGTGAAAGACTTCCTAGGCCTCGGATACCCTAATACCGTCGGGGTCGGAAAAGAACAAGAATTGACCAAGGGAGGTCAACAGGAAAGAAGACGGAGAAGAGCCCGGCACAAGTAAGTGGAAGCAATGCCGGACTCGGCTGGGTCGCCAACCCACGACCCACTAGATTTGATCCCCTCGGGGGTCAATGTAGTGGTGGCATATAGCATTTCGCACCAAAACTCAACGTACAAGATTAAAACAACCATATTTTGGGACAGCAATGACATTGCTCCTAGTTGCGCCTTTCCTGCGCCTCAAGGAGTTCATTGGTGGCAAACGTTTCGATACTAATGATCAACTGAATACGGCTGTTGGGGAATTAGGCAAACATTTCGACACCTATGATAGGGAATGGCTTTCCTTGCAGGCGGCAGCTACGTGCTGCGTCAAGTGCTTTTGTACACATGAGCACTACCATATGAAAAGTAGATAAATTTGATGTGCAAATGCAATAAACGTTGTTTCTAAAGTAAAGAGTTTTTCTTGCGCTTGTTAAATCTCGTAATCCGAAGCTTTGACAAAGCAGATATCCTAAATCAACTCAATGACCTGAAAAGCAGCTTACAATTTACTGACTTATGTTTACTACAAAAACATTATGAATGGTTACACAAAATATAACATTTTAGTAATATACCATAGTCCTATACGTACTTTCCCCTCCACCATACGGTAATTGCCGCAATGAGTTGACTCGCTTCTTGGAGGGTGGACACTGACCATAGAGATAATGGAGCTGACATCTTAATTATCTTTCCGAAAGGGCCATCAAGATTTCAATCTTGGTACAATTTCATCCAATCCTGAAATCCAAAGCCCACAACGGTTCTTTAAGAGAATTAATATAACTGTTCAATTACCTCAAATGTCAGAGTAACGGCGTACAAAGTTTGAAGTCACGGGTTTGAATCCAGGAAGGGTCGGTCTATCTTCCATCTCGTATATGGTCTGCACTTAGTGAACAATACACGACGTAACAATAGCTAACGCCCTGCGAGGATGTTGATATCCTCGGATAAACCCGCGGATAACCGCAACATTTTTCGCCATGCTGATATAGCTTGCATGGCTGTGCGGATAGCGGATAATCTGCGGATAATGTTTGGAGTAAATTTGCAGATAGTTTATAGAATACAATCCGAACTTGTTGCATATCATTATTATTGAACCCTTATTGATTTGCCGATCAATAAGTCTTCATGATTTTTATTATTATTACTTATATCCAGGCAGTGCATGTTGAAGTAGGCAACGCTTGCGACAGAGGTGGCGTGATCGTTATTCCTGGGGACGACCTAGTAAGCCGAGTTCAAGGCCGAACTCAGAGTGAAAGCGCATACAATTTGGCGTCATTATGGGCGTGCCAGAGGTGAATTTCCAACCGATACCCGATTGAATCATCGAATCAGAAGAGAGGACGCCTGACCCACGCGGAGATGTGTGTGCTATAAAAAAAGACGCTGAAAACACGTGTATGAAGAACCGCCGATCCGATAGGATTCCGTATGAGTGCATTGAGACGTTCAGATAAAAAGAAGAAGTTTGATACTAGTCCCAAGTCCGTGAGTTGAAAACTACAGATTATTTTCTCAGATAGCCCCCACCCCACTCCATTATGCCAGTTTCTAATAAATTGATCGGTGATGAGTAGTTTGAGACACAATTTGATCAGGCGCCGATAGGCATAGTTCACGCCAGTTTGAGACACATTTTGAAGGAGCTCTGAGGAGCATAGTTCACGCCAGTTTGAACGAAGCTCTTGGGAGCAGAGTTCACGCCAAGTAGAGTAGAGATCTCTAGTTGAGATAAGCTCTACTCGGCATAAGTAATTTGAGAGACTTTAAATGCCAGCTGCGTGGCTGACTAGACTGTAATATTTTTCTGTAATATTTTTGTGTTATATTTTGTGATGTATATGTGCGTGTGAATCAAGCGAATGCTTAGATAGGGCCAGTTCTACGTGGAGTAATCGCCCAGGACTCTTCAGTGAAAGTCAGTAGCTCATAGCGATTCTAGCAGGGTAGAATTTTAATTTTGAACATTTCTTTTTAAGAAGCAACGCCAAAATGTCTAAAGCAAGGTCGATTGGTGGGATGATGTGCTAAGCCTCTACCAGAATGTCGACGATGACAGGGTAAATTTCCCGTGGGGAATGCTCTGGGATGGAGGTTGATTTTCTGCAAGCTGGACGGTGATGTACAAACCACTGATTTATTCAATATGTAGAAAGATTAGACGCGGGAACGTTGTAAATAATTTTTTGTTCATTAGTTTTTCTTGTGTATTTTAGATTTCGTGCACCGACACTGTTATCTTTGAAATGTACGTTGGCACGTGGCCAAAATTTTGTTTGATTGTATATTTTTCTTATGAGTCATTATTAGTATGCACGGCGCGTGCATTTGGATTTTATTCATGCGAATGCGAAGTTCGTCATGGATGATAAATGGTGCTGTATTCAAATTCATTTTTATCAGGAGAAGGGGTAAAAGTTGTTAGATGTTTTACGAACAGGTTTTTATTCATACTAGGGTTGCCGAGCGCAACACGTTAAGATGTCACTGTAGATCACCTTAGTTCTATATTTTTGAGTTTTTTTTATATCCCTTTTCAGGATCTTCAGTCACGGACTAGACTGGGAGCGAATGTCGGTGGAAATATTTATGTCTTTTATTTCAGGTTTCTGTCAAACCCATACGTATGATCCTGGTGTGTGTTTCGTATCAATGTGTGTGTATTTGATTCTTCGTGATGAGGGGTAGAATGTGCCTACCGGCCTCAAATTGTGGTTGCATTTTTGATTGGAAAGGGGGAGCGCTCTGGGAGGCTACCTTACCTTGTCCGGTGCTGATTCTTGGATTTCCGTGGGAAATGCTAAGATATTTTTAGTTGACACACACGTATATTATGTGCTATTGGGAGCACGCTTCTTCGAGACTCGAGCCATTGCTACGGCAGGTCTAGGTATTTGACACGTGGGTTGACAGATGTTGCAGATTCCAATTTGCGCCCGTCTATGTCTGGTGATTCATCGTGTAGGCAGTCCAGCTACGACCGACTGACCCCTTAAGCTATCTGTAGCAAACCTGTTTTTTTTAATGATCATTGGATCATAATATTAATTTGGGAGTTCACCATGTCCGTTACGAATTACCGCAAATCGTATGAAATGACATATTTGTAGTTTTGATGAAAATGTTGGCTTGAGCCTAGTGATTTCGGTGACTCATTTCATTTGCTTATGTTTTATTTTGGTTTGTTGTGACACCGTTGGGTGTATGTAGTATTTCATGTAATGATGGCAAGCGGCCATGTGTGTATTTTTCTTGATTGGTCACGTGTTGATTTACTTGTGTTGATTTAAAAAGTCCTAATTTTAGGCGTTAGTGTTGATTGCTACGGCAATTCTTTTATTCCAGTTTCATGCGGAAATTATGTGCCTTATTCAGTGTAGGGGTGTCAGATAGTTTAATTAGTGTTTAGTTTGTGTTCCTAGTGTCTGTCTAGCTCTAAAACAATGCAGATTTGTCCCCTGAAGGTTTACTGGATGGTAACGAATCTCGCATTAAATTGTACACATCGTACCACATGCAGAGAAGCCGCACGCGCACATGTCATTGCAGTAATTTGGGACATTTGGTCCAGATGTTTACGATCTCTCCTGAGATCAGGCCTGTTTGGCACTTTTATTAATTCAAGTGGGTGTCATTTGAAAGTCCTTGTTTTTACTGTAAATAGTGTAAATTTTTTTATCTGTTAATTAAATTCATTTGTTTTAATCCTGGTATTCACTTTTTCCTGCATGTTATTTTGTTGTATGTTACCCTGCATGTTATAATAAGCGCTTAACAACAACTTTACGAAATGGACCGTTACACCCCCGAAATCGAGTCTCATATGCTTCTTCGCAAGGGTTCACTATGTTGGTTGGTTGGTTCCTCAGTTTAGGGGCTGCGACAACGCGGTCATGTAGCCAGGTGTACTTTGGGTGTGTGTAGAATCTGTCTGATAACCGGTGTTAATTGTTATGGCTGTATTAGTGTGATTACCTGTTTTTTTATTCAAGTAAGGACTGCAACTTAGAATTTTTCAAATAGTTCCTACCTTTGCCGCCAAACGCCACCGTCAAAGACTACTAGGCTTAGTTCAGAACTTAGCTACTAGACGCCTCCACAGTCGGCTCTTGGCAACGAACGAAGAAACCTAAGAGCGTTGTTACATTCCTAACCTATACAATTTAGCTTCACACAGGTGTAATTAGTGGAAGGTTCTTTAACATGCCATAAATCTATGACATGGGACCGCCGGCTTTACTTCCCCTCCGAAGGAAGGCATACTGAAATTAAAAATATTATTGTAATGTCATTATATTCGGATAACAAACGTGCGGATGTGGAGCGGATGCGGATAACAGTCGAGCGGATGCGGATAACAGTCGAGTGGATGCGGATAACAGTCGAGCGGATGCGGATAACAGTCGAGTGGATGCGGATAACAGTCGAGTGGATGCGGATAACAGTCGAGTGGATGCGGATAACAGTCGAGCGGATGCGGATAACAGTCGAGCGGATGCGGATAACAGTCGAGTAGATGCGGATAACAGTCGAGTGGATGCGGATAACAGTCGAGCGGATGCGGATAACAGTCGAGCGGATGCGGATAACAGTCGAGCGGATGCGGATAACAGTCGAGCGGATGCGGATAACAGTCGAGTGGATGCGGATAACAGTCGAGTGGATGCGGATAACAGTCGAGTGGATGCGGATAACAGTCGAGCGGATGCGGATAACAGTCGAGTGGATGCGGATAACAGTCGAGTGGATGCGGATAACAGTCGAGTGGATGCGGATAACAGTCGAGTGGATGCGGATAACAGTCGAGCGGATGCGGATAACAGTCGAGTGGATGCGGATAACAGTCGAGTGGATGCGGATAACAGTCGAGCGGATGCGGATAACAGTCGAGCGGATGCGGATAACAGTCGAGTGGATGCGGATAACAGTCGAGTGGATGCGGATAACAGTCGAGTGGATGCGGATAACAGTCGAGTGGATGCGGATAACAGTCGAGCGGATGCAGATTACAGTCGAGTGGATGCGGATAACAGTCGAGCGGATGCAGATTACAGTCGAGTGGATGTGGATAACAGTCGAGTGGATGCGGATAACAGTCGAGTGGATGCGGATAACAGTCGAGCGGATGCGGATAACAGTCGAGTGGATGCGGATAACAGTCGAGCGGATGCAGATTACAGTCGAGTGGATGCGGATAACGTTTTGTTTATTCACACAGGGCTCTAACCATAGCAGCAGCCCTCTTTTCCACCGCCCACCTACCTTAGTAACTCTCTTTCATCATTGATATTTTCTCTCCCTATACGAATTTCTAACAAGAGATTAGAAGGCTGGCTGCGTGGAGTAGTGGTAACATTCCCGTCTGATGTGTGCGAGGTTAACGGGATCGAATGCCGGCGCAGTCATTTGGAATTTCGTGGTGCGTAAGGGAATAGAATTAAATATCCCTTTCAGTGCAAACTTTCGGCATCCCTGCGTCTCTAAAAGCCACAGTAGTTAAAAGGAACGTAAAACGCATATTGTTATATTTTGTGGTATATAAAAGATCAGAAAGTCCCTTTTATCCTCAGTAAATGTATGTGTATGTGAATTGAATAAAACGCTGACGTTCACCTTTTGATAAAACATTTTATTACGCGCTTGCTTTTAGTCATAAGTTCAAACAATATGAACAATTGACTCAAAACTCCTACGAGAGTGAGTCTCAAAGCATTTAATTGATCGGTACGCAATCCATTCTTTAATCACCCAATTAACATATAAGAGAGGCTTCGGTGGTGTAGATGGTAGCATGCTGAGTTTCTATGCCCAAGATCGCGGGTTCAAACCCATCCAAATTCGTCAGATTTTTAAGAGCATTAAAAATCCCTCATTATGCCTTCCTTCGGAGGTGAAGGAAAGCCGGCGGGCCCATGCCATACAGCAGGTGTATGTATGTAAAAGAATCTTCCACTAACTACATTTGTGTGAAGCTAAATTTGTAGGTTAGATTTGATTAACGGTCTATTAAGTTCCAACGTTCAACGATAGGTACCGGTTGTGGTGGCATCTCGTAGCCAAGTTAACAGCTAGGTGTCGTTGACGGTAGCATTTGGTAGCAAAAGTAGGGACTACAGTACTTGAAATCGATCGTCTACAGTCCTTACCTGTATTAAAGATAACACACACTAACGCAGCCGTCACAATTAACACTGGTTATCAGACAGATTCTACACACACCAAAATACACGGGGTTACATGACTACGTTGTCATAGCCCCTAAACTGAGGAACCAACCACCAACATATATGAAGGCCACTTATTAACATCCTATTCCCCTCGTAATCACCGATTATTTCCATCTCTCCTCGCTACCCTCCCAAGTTTTGTCGCTGGCTTGTCATCATTGCCATATATATTTATTGATACTAGCGGACCCGTGCGAGAAATCTCGCATGTTCACAAACCACACTTTCCCCAATAGGTTTTGCAAATCGAATACTTCTTACAAAAATTGATATTTAAGAAATTAGAATGCAATTTGTCACTGATAATGTAATTTGAGTGCTGAGTGTGCTGTAACACTCACCGGTTATTGGATAATTATGAAATTATACGATTTGAGTACTCCCCAATTTCTGAAATCCATGCAAAATGATAAAGGAAAGATCTCAGAATGTTAAAATGACATGAAACAGGCGTCACAGCGGTCAAAATGTGAAGTGGACAGAAATTATGGAGGGTAATTTCATACATCAACACTATATTCAAATCGCTCACTTCGTACATTTTTGATGACGTTTTTTAAAGAAATTATTGATATTTATGGAATTAGAGTGCAATTCGTCACTGCTAATGTCTATTCTCATTCATTTGAATGCTCATTTTCACGATCGGTCGCTTGTGAACGCCGCAGGAGGGATCTATACTACTGAAATATTTTATATGATACTGATTTTATTGATTTTATTGATTTATATAGTCTACGCACACATTCAAGCAGTTCAATCAAACCAAATACATTTATGTAATCTACGAATTTACAGGGAATATGGTTGGCATCATCATCTTCCTCCTCTCCTAAATCCTCTTTCGTCTAGCTGACCTGGCTGCACTTTCTTTATCAGATATAATAATAATAAATTTAATTGCAGCCGAAAGGCCAAAATACATTTCCTGTTGGTTCTTTACAAATCTCTACTATACCCCAAAACTGATTTCGGCTTATTTCTGCATAGGTTGACGAGATGGCGTTCACATCCTTCACCACACAAAGTACATACGCACTCCTTGGTTACTTCATGGAAACGTGTCGTCAGACATAGTTTGTGGTGATATCCAAGGACGCTAAACTTTTGATGACATGCCTTAATTCTTGATTCGCCTCCGTCCAGTGTCGGTCCCACATGGTGTCTGTACAATAAAAATCAAGTCAAATATCCTCCCTTTTTTGTTTCCTGTCCTCAAGTTCAACACCTTGGCACTATTTTGCAAATAAGAACCTTGACTTTATGTCCCCAATATAGAAAGTTTCTTTGGCCATTTCATAAACCAGTCTCGACTGTGTGTTTATTCCAAAACATAGAACTTTTTCTATGGATAGGAGGTCAGCGTTAAGTTGCTACTGGGCTCACTACTGCTAATTGATACATTCTGTGGGTCTTCTATTGTATATATTGCTCTGATTGCAGCTTACATATAGTTTTCGTTGTTTAGTTATTAGGTGAGTCTTATGTGTTTGGTCTTCGAAATCCTTTTCTCTTCTCTATTTCCATTTTGTTTCATTGTAATGTTCAACTCATCTCAACTTGTTGCTTTTGTTATTAAATTTGTTATTTTATATTACATCTTATTAGTGTAAATTGGTCCTTTTATGGTTGTATCTAAGGACCAATTTACACTATTACTATGTAATATAGAATAACAAATACATTTACCGACAGCAGTGGCTACGCTGGCTAAAGCGCAGCGTTAGGTCATGGGGCCAAGATCTCTGCTGACTCGGTAGATTCATGGGTTCAAGCCCCACCATTGGCCATCCTTGAAATGGTTTTCCATGGTTTCCCATTTTCAACACCAGGCAAATGCTGGGACGGCACCTTCTGACAGGCCACGGCCGCTTTTTTCCACATCCTTGCCCAGTTTTATTCATCTTCACCCATTCTATTTCTCATTCCGACGCGCAGGTCGCCCATGGGCGTCGACTAGAAAGACCTGACCTCGGCCTCTCAGGAAGCCACACGACCAAAAAAAAACATAATTGAATAAATCTCAAAATAATACGTATAATAATTTATTTTCTGTTCCAAACCAGACCTTAATCAAATGAAAACCCCTCGAAAATAGTGAGTGCATTTTACTCGCATCAATTTAGTGCCTACCGGAACGTATTTAGGAATTTTTGGAGTTCCTCATTACGCTATACATGTGTCGATAAATCACAAATAAGATACATTAAAAACACTGTCTTTCAATTCACAATGTAAGAGTTCTTCCCAGCTCCAGTAAACTGTTAGAATATTACTGTCTGCAGCAAAAGCTCTATCCTAATTCCAAGTTAGAGAATACTCCACTAAGTTACATAGTTTGATCTGACCTCGTTCTTCATTTTTAACTCAATTACATTCCGCTGCACTTAACTTCCAGAAAGGATGAAGGAAGATTGTGACTTTACATCCATTTGCCCAAATACACTCGCCGTTGATGTAAAACAGATCTCATGACGACGGTTTTTGTACAGTACTTCGGAGTAGACATCGTAATTCAATTAAGATTAACAACTTATATTTATGGTACAAAAGTTATTGTTACGCTGACATTAGAGGTATTTTTTCAATCGAAAGCTTGCGTATGCTTCAGAGGTCAGTAGTCGTACAAATGGACGCATGTGGAACATTGGACTGAGTCCAGGAATGAGCTAATTGGCAGGGCTGTCGTATACGTATCTCAGCAATCATACGCTGGATAGAAGGTAACAATAAAGAAAGCTTTTCAGTCAGTCAACACAATTTTTTGTGCCCAATTACATTAGGCGGGGAAACAAGTAGGCCTATTCATATGCCCCGACATGAAAACGCTACAGAAGATATTTATCACCAAAAAAACACGCTTTTATGTACAAAAGTTGGGTATGATTTCGATATTTGATATAGCCTATTCGTCGATATTGAGAACCGTCTAAATATTTCGGATGGTCGTCATGTTGGATTTTTATATATGTAGGCCATAGAGTTACGTACTATTAGATGAAGATTATTGTGTAGGTTTATTATTCAAACTTCAATCGCATGATTAGGACACAAGAAATAAAAACAAGATTTTAAAATGTCGCAAAGCCACCATCTTGAGGTTATGAAAACAATTGAAATAAATTAGATGGCATTGTATTAAAATTTGTATAAGCATTTACCTTCATGTGGGAAGCGTCTTTTGACCAAACTGCAAGGGCATCATCCAAACAGCATGAATATGATGGCCGTGTATGTGTGCAAATCGATCCCCCCCTACCAATTCAAACACAACGATACCAAATCAAACCATCTTTGGTACAGAGGTAGCACTAGCAAGGGATAACTCAGTGTCATATCGTATATCACTGCCATCATAACAAAAAGGAAATGGTGCCCACACAAATGTTCTAAGCTTAAATCAAATTACGGCTAAACTAATCATCTGATCTCTACCAAATTTTACAAAAATATACCTTAATGTAGGAAGTATATTTTGCCGAAACTACAAGATCATCAGTCAATTTGTTTCAAGATGGCGGGCGTATGAATAATGCAATTAGTATAGCCTAACCGTTACTTACGATTCAACAAGGTGGAGCCTCACCAAATTCGTTCATCGTACAGAGGGTTGTTTAAACTGTCCTCAAGGAGGTGACCCAGAGGATATTAACATCTTATAATAGAATATTATACCATAGAAGTGACTAACAGTTCAGGTCGACCGTGCCGTATCGTGCTGGGCCGTGCCGTCCCGTTGGGTCAAAATGGAGGCTATTGTTTGCTCGCTAATCCATATTTTAGTAGTTTGATAGTCTTTCAGGAATGTGCTAAACAAAATAATAGAAATTTAGAAGCAAATGGTTTGTAAAAAACTGGCAGAAAATGCTACAGGAATCGTTCATTGGAAGACAAAACAAGTAGTTCGGTGAAGAACTAAATAGCCTAATTTCATATATCCTACTAATATCAATTGCCTCTATCAACATACAAATTGTCAGTTTGATTGTCGTAATAGATTCGTAGATATTGAGAATCGTCTAAATATTTTGGATGGTCACCATGTAGGATTATTATATTATAGGCCTTAGATTTATGTACTACTACTTGAAGATTATTGTGTAGGTGTTTTATTCAAACTTCAATCGCATGATCAGGACACAAGATATAAAAGCGGGATTTTAAAATTTCGCTCAGCCGTCATCTTGTGGTTATGAAAATAATTTAAATGAAATAGATGCCAGTCGATTATAATTTGTATAAGCACATACCGTATCAAGTTTAACTGCGCTCGGATGGTTAAAACGCAAGAAACGTCCATTTGAACATTTAAATTTCGCGTCGCCGCCATGTTGGATTTGTGCTCGCCAGGTTATTTAACATCCCATAGGTAAACTTATGCTTATAGCCTCTATACACTTAAAAAATTCAGTTTGATTGCTGTAGTAGATTAATAGATATTGAGAACTGTCTAAATATTTCGGATGGTCGCCCTGTTGGATTTTAATATATGTAGGCCATAGAGTTATGTACTATTAGATGAAGATTATTGTGTACTTCATTATGCAAAATGTTGATTTCGATCACATGATTAGAACACAAGAAATAAAAACTTAATTTTCGAAATTCGCACAACCGCCATCATGAGGTTATAAAACAATTGAACTAAATTAGATGCCAGTGCATTACAATGTGTATGAACATTTGCTGTACCAAGTTTCATTGCTTTTGGGTAATTAAATCGCGAGAAAAGTCTATTTAAAACATTGAACTTCGCTTGGCCGCCATGTATGTTTTGTAATTAACTGGTGTTTGAAAGTCTCATAGATGAACTTCCAGTAGTGCCCTTTATCTCCGTACAAAATTTCATGGTGATACCGGTAATAGTTTCAGAGATATAGAATGTCGGTGAAATATTTCGCACAGCCGCCATCTTGAGGTTATGTAAACAATTGAACGAAGTTAGATGCGGAGCATAACAATGTGTATAAACACATACTGTACCAAGTTTCATTGCGTTTGGTCGGTTAAATCGCGAGAAACCTTTATTTAAAAGTCGCAACTTCGCTTGGCCGCCATGTTGGTTTTGCAGTTACCAGGTTTATAAAGCTCTTGTTAATGTTGCTAGGTGTAGTGGGCATGTGTACCATCGTGATAGCGTGTTAGACTCCTAATCTAAAGGTTAAAAGTTCAAATCTTAGCAGCTTATTTTCCTTTATTTGACTTTTTATATTTATTGACTTATAACTACTCACGCGTTATAATCTTAAGCATATAGGCCTATAATGTGTATTTGCAATTGAAAATCCTTCTTATAACGCCACATATTTTAACACTGCACCACAGCAATTAAAAGTCAATGTCCTTGATCCGCGATAGATTCTGTTGTTGTTGATTATTTAGGAGCTTTGCGGTATCATGGTCATTTAGCCCCGTGTACTTGGATATGAGTAGAAGTTGGCTGATAACCTGTGTCACTGTGATGTCTGTACTAGTGTGTGTAATTGTACAGTAAATGAGAAATGATTTGTGTAGGAAGCTGTCATTGATCCGCGGTAGAGTCTGCTGTTTGTTGTTGTTGTTGCTGTTTTTGATTCCTTAGAGACTTTTATACATCATGGTCATGTAGCCCCGTGTATTTAGGTGTGTAGAAGTTGTCGGACAACCTGTGTCACTGTAATGTCTGTGTGTGTACTTTTAAACGAGGAAGGTTATAGGTAGGAAGCTGTTGTTGTTTTGTTTCATTTGAGAGGCTTGGACATTATGGTCATTTAGCCCCGTGTACTTTGGTGAGCATTGCATTTTGTCTGCTAACCTGTGTCATTGTGGTGGCAGTATTAGTGTGTGTATTTATAATTCAGGCGAGGATTCAATCAATCAATGTATAATATAGCACGTTGTTATTCAACAAGCTACCACAACCATCATTCAATTACACTCCTTGAAAAGAACAATGAGTTACTATACCCATGCATTTAGGAAAAAGTAGGCTTTACTGAACATCTTGTTTAAATCACATATTGTGAACGAAATGGTTAAATTTTCCAGCCCATCTAGCTTTGAACACTGAATGATGGTAACACAAACTGCTCCCTTGATCCCTTCATCCGATCACATTTCACAAGAACGAGTGTGCTTTTGAAGTCAGACCTAAAATTAAAATGGAGCTCCAAACAAAATAATGTAACAGAGTTATCCCTGTAATTGGGGGTAATGAACTAATGAGCTGGTAAATGCCACTCGGTTGTTCAGTGCGCACAATAGGAGCAGAGCTCTATCAATCTACTGCAATCCATAGAAACATGTGTCTTAATTGGTCAACACAAGAATGAGAGCCCAATCAACTGTACGAATGAATACAATGCTTCACAAAAATGTATAATATATAAATCAGGAAGTTTTAACGCTAGTGCTACAGAACTTTACAATAGTAAATTTTATTCTTCAACAACTACGTCCGGGATATTGACTTATTTTCAAAATTCTTTTGATAATTTTGGTCGAATTTTAGCCTTATAAATATTTGAAAATTTGTTCTTTTATGTGTTACTTAAAAAACCTACGAAGAATAATACAATGACATTTAGAATGCAGTTTTGTTTCCTATACATATTAAATTCAATGTAAGGATTTTTTGGGTTATATTGTTCAGCAGTTATGTTTTATATTTAAAAAAATCTACGGTATTACGGATCTTAATTTAACAACAAAAATTTAGAAGTCTTAAAAATATTGAAATTTGCTTTACATTGAAATGAATTATTTAGGTGAGAATATGTGATAAATTTCAGTTAAATATACCAAATAGTTTTGTAAAACAAAATGCACCAATCGTTCAAAATGTATACGTTTCGGAAAATTCAGAAAAAAACAGATGCTACTGTGAATAATGCGTAAACCATTTCTTGTGAATAATTAGGATCATTAGTATCACCTTCAGCTGGTCTCTTAACTTTTATCATTTCAAGCTGTTCTCAGCAGCCTTATCCCCAGCATCAGTACAGCTTAGACTCTGTAATTTGCACTTCAAATTTACGGACAGCTACAATATGTTTCTTGTGGACTTAAATTTCTGCGGCTAATATTTTCTGTAAATAGGAGTTTGTCACCTTAAAAACAATTGTGTTAATCTGCCAACTGATCAAAAGGGGCCGGGAAGAACTACGTAATATATTCACAGTCAGAGAAAAACTTGATTTTAAAATAAATCACGAACATCTCCTCTTAAAGATTATTTTCCACAAAAAAATCTTTAAAGAAAGAAATCAAATTGAACACCTCACTACTTGACAATATCATCAAAATATGTTATAGAACAACATCAGAAATGATGCGAAAATAAACATACAGTGTTACTTTTTGCTTTATAAAAATAAAAATAAAATTTATATTACTTTCATGTCCAGCGTCCTCAATGTTTTCCAGGCAGACGTTTTCCGCTAAGTAGGTAACAGAAATAAAGTTGAACACTCTTATAAATATAGAATCTTCTCTTATAAATATTGGAGCTATTGAGGTCCATTGGTCTATGTAACAATGTTGCCAACAAGATATTTACTTCCCTCCAAACGAAAGGCAAAATCCAATGCCTTCCAATAATTTTCCACCGGTCATAAAAATAGTATAAAATGTAATCCTTAAATGAAACCCTCCCCCCACCTAGATGAGTTATATAACTAATATAATTGGAGTGACTCCACTGGCATTGGCGACTCTTCTTCTTAATCTGACCACCTCGTGGTGACCGGCTAGCATCCTTGGCTGTTGCCAAGCGATCGAAGAGAAGCTTCGTATAATAAACCATTATGATACTTATTATTATTATTATTATTATTATTATTATTATTATCTAATTTAAATGAATTCCTTAACTTGTCTTTCGTAAATTGTAACAGCCATAGTTTCGACTTCCCTTGAAATTAACTCCTGTCATTCGCTAACAAAGATATTATCTCGCGGAAGGAGTCATAATCTTATATCTTATATTCTTATGTATATAAAAAGGAATGTCTGAAGCCTCCGTGGCTTAGGCGGCAGCACGCCGGCCTCTCACCGCTGGGTCCGTGGTTCAAATCCCGGTCACTCCATGTGAGATCTGTGCTGGACAAAACGGAGGCAGGCAGGTTTTTCTCCGGGTACTCCGGTTTTCCCTGTCAATAATTCATTCCAGCAACACTCTCCACTATCATTTCATTTCATCTGTCATGCATTTAATCATTGCCCCAGAGGAGTGCGTCAGGCCTCGGCAGCCGGCACAGTTCATATCCTCGCCGCTAGATGGGGGCTTCATTCATTCCATTCCTGACCCGGTCGGAGACTGGAAGCAGGCTGTGGATTTTCATTTTCATAAAAAGGAATGTCTGTATGTTCGTCTTTTATGTGTTCATAAACCATTCATCCGATTGCGATCAAATTTTGGTGAGTTGTTGAAACCACTTTCGGGAGGTTCATAGGCATAGTTAATCCATTTCACAATAGATAGCGCGCGAGTAGCTTAAGCAAATGAGTGATGGCGATGAGTTCATATACAATTCATCCGATTGCGATCAAATTTTGGTGAGTTGTAGTGCACACTCCCGAAAAATTTATAGGCGTAGTAAATCCAATTTATAACAGAACGGCGCGCGAGTAGCTTCAACAAAATGACGTGCGATTCGTTTCAATAAAGTCTTATATGCATTTATATATCATTCATCCCATTGCGTTGAAACTTCGGTGAGATGTTGCGTACACCTCTGGGAAGGTTTCTGGCTTAGTAAATCCAATTTACAATAGGTAGCACACGAGTATATTCAAAAAATGAGCGACGACGTGCGAAGCGTTTCAACAAAGTCTCGTATGCGTTCATATACCATTCGTCCGATAGCAATGAAACTTGGGTGAGATGTTGTGTACACTTTATGGAAGGTTTCTGGCTTAGTAAATCCGCTTTACGTTAGGTAGCGCACGAGAAGATACAACAAATGAACGACGAGGCACGAAGCGTTTCAAGAACGTCCCATATGCGTCCATATACCATTCGTCCGATACCGATGAAACTTGGATGAGATATTATGTACACTCCAGGGAAGGTTTCAGGGTTAGTAAGTCCATTTTACAATAGGTAGCGCACGAGGAGATTCAACAAATGAGGAAAGAGGCGCGAGCGTTTCAACAAAGACCCGTATGCGTACATATATACTATTCGTCCGATAGCGATGAAACTTGGGTGAGATGTTGTGTACACATCATGGAAGGTTTCTGTCTTAGTTAATCCACTTTACGATAGGTGGGGCACGAGTAGATACAACAATTGAGCGACGACGCTTGAAGCGTTTCAACAAAGTACCATATGCGTTCATTTAGGCCTACCATTCGTCCGATAGCGATGAAACTTGGATGAGATATTATGTACACCCCAGGGAAGATTTCAGGCTTAGTAAATCCATTTTACAATAGGTAGGGCACGAGTAGATTCAACAAATGAGTGATGACGCGCGAAGCGTTTCAACAACGTCCCGTATGCATTCATACCATTCGTTCGATGGCGATGAAACTAGGGTGAGATGTTGTGTACACTCTAGGGAAGTTTTCTGGCTTAGAACATGCATTTTAAAGTAGGTAGCGCATGAGTAGATTCATCTTATGAGCGACGGCACGCGAATCGTTTCATCAAAGTCCCATATGCGTTCATATGCCATTCATCAGATTGCGATGAAACTTTGATGAGTTATTGTGTACACGCCAGGGAAGGTTTTCGACTTAGCAACTCCATTTTTTAATATTTTGCGAACGAGTAGATGCAACAAATGGGTGACGATGCGTGAAGCGTTTCAACAAAATTCTGTATGCGTTCATATACCATACATCGATTGCGATGAAACGTTCATGAGTTGTTGTGCACACTCCCGAAATATTTATAGACGTAGTTAATCCAATTTACAATAGATAGCGCGCGAGTAGTTTAAACAACTGGGTGATGGCGTTGCGTTCATACACAATTCATCCGATTTCGATCAAATTTTGGTGAGTTGTTGTGCACACTCTCAGGAACGTTATAGGCATAGTAAACCCAATTTACAATAGATAGCGCGCGAGTAGCTTCAACAACATTGCGTGCGATTCGTTTCAAAAAATTCCCACATGCGTTCATATACCATTCATCCGATTGCGATTGGTGAATCGTTGAGTACACTCCGAGGAAGGTTTCAGGCTTAGTAAATCTGTTTTACAATAGGTAGCGCATTAGTAGATTCAATAAATGAGTGACGGCACGCGAATCGTTTAAACAAAATCACGTGTTCGTTCACATACCATTCGTCCGATAGCGATGAAACTTAGGTGAGTTGTTGTGCACATTCCAGGGAAGGTTTCTGGCTAAGTACATGCATTGTACAATAGGTAGTGCACGAGTAGATTCATCTAATGGACGACGGCACCCGAATCGTTTCAACCAAGTCCCGTATGCGTTCATATAACATTCATCCGGTTGCGATGAATATTTGAAGAATTGTTGTGTACACTCCAGGAAGGTTTTCTGGCTTAGTACATGCACTTTACAATAGGTAGCACACGAGTAGATTAAACAAATGAGCGACGGCACGCGAATTGTTTCAAAAAGTCCTGTATGCGTTCAAATACCATTCATCCGACTGCGATGAAACTTTGGTGGATCGGTGAGTACGCTCCAGGGAAGGTTTCAGGCTTAGTAAATCCATTTTACAATATGTAGCGTACGAGTAGATTCAACAAATGAGTGACGGCATGCGAACTGTTTAAACAAAATCCCGTATGCGTTCATATGCCATTCATCCGATTGCGATGAAACTTTGATGATTTATTGTGTACACGCCAGGGAAGGATTTCGACTTAAATCCATTTTACAATATTTAGCGCACGAGTAGATGCAACAAATGAGTGACGACGCTTGAAGCGTTTCAACAAAATCCTGTATGCGTTCATATACTATTCATCGATTGTGATGTAACTTGGGTGATTGTTGTGTGCACTTACGTGTAGGTTTCTAACTTAGTAAATCCATTTCACAATAGGTAGCGAACGAGTTGATTCAACAAATGAGTGACAGCACACGAATCGTAAAAATTAAATTCCGTATGTATTTATATGCCATTCATGCGATTGCAATGAAACTTTGGTGAGTTGATGTGGACGTTCCCACGAATGTTTCTAAATTAGTTAATCCATTTTACGTTAGTTTGGAGGCAGTTAGCGGAAATAGAAATAAAGAATTGTGCACCCCAAAGCACTTCAAGAAACAAAATTACAACGCCAACACTTTCTTTGATTGGCGTTGCAACGCATGCCGGGTTCAGCTAGTTAAGTTATAAATATGTTATAAATATAAATAAATATAAATATTTTTCATTGTATTGGTTGTAGCGTAATTGTTTTCATGGATGAAAAACTGTGGTCATATCAGCCCCAATTTTCTAATTTGGTTATCGTAAAATATAGGTTCATATTCATGTCTCACGGAATTACGGAATTTGTTTAGTTGTTAATAATTTATCAATAGCCCACACCTACCTATCAAAATATCTTCTGGAAACGTAATTATTAACCGAGATATATGGTGTTGTTAGCTATTGAAATAGATTGTAAGGGATCTGCAGAGTCAGAAGCATGGTTGCAACGTCAAAGAGTCACGCCAATTATGGTGGTTCTATAACCCATCTAGGAGGTGGTTCATATATCCAGCCGAAGAAAGTGCACGTGACTCAATTTTATATTTTCTTTGCCGGTGGAAAATTATTGGATTTCGCCATACGTCTGAATGGAAGTAAAATATCTTGTTGTCAACACTGTTAAGAAGGGCAATGAACCTCAGCACCTCCAATCTTTCCTGCAGGAGATTCTATATTTGGAAGTGTTCACTCTTATTTCTGTTCCCTACTCGGCGGCAAATTTCTACCTGGCAAATATTGAGGATGCTGGACATGAAGGTAATATGAATATTTCGGAACGAAATAAAAAAAATTGTCTGCTCCTAAATATATATTTTTTTGGGGGGGGTGGGCATGGTGGCGCAGAGGTCAAGCTGTATGTCTCTCACCAAGGTGGACCGGGTTCGATTCCCGGTCAATGCATGTGAGATTTTAGAAGTGAAATGCCATGTCCTATGGTTCGTAATCCACGTAAAACGGAGGTCCCGTGGCTTATGATCGCGAGATTAACGGTCACGTTAAACTACAAGCTTCCTTTCCTAATTTTTTTAAGGAAATGGAAACCCAGTATATTTGTTTCAATTCTTCACCTATTTCTCGAATTTCTCAAGTCAAAGCTCGTTAGATAAATTCAAAATTAAAGTAAATAATTAAAGTTTGTTTGTAAAATTAAAAGAAAGGATATTCGTCGCTGCCGCCTGGATAGAGTCTCCTGGGGTTTCATGTGTAGTCCTGTGCGTTTAACAAGTTCTGTTTCCAGCTATTTATAAAATTCTGACCCATCAAATTACAAAAATGGTTTTACATTCACTGGAAAACGTGACAGGATCCTTCCATCATAATGATGGTCTCTTACAAATAACAGGAGGCATGTAGCCACCTCTGGGTGTACAGTACTGTTTACAACATGCAACATATAGGCTAAAGTTAATATTATTTTCCTGGGCATGACATCATTATGAGCAAACAAATGTGGGAATAATTTTGCTCTGCGTGCGTTGGTTCCTGGAATACAGTATATGCGTGTAATGTGATACCAAATGACTGCTATTGCCATTATCTCAACTAGAAGCTAATTATCAGTGCATGTTGAGAAGAGAAGTCACTCCGCACTCAACCAGCTGTGCATCCCGTGGTCGTAAAGTAAAGGGTACTTTGTGTTGTAAGATAAATGATTGTTTGAATATGAAAAGGTGCCAGTTCACGATTCTAGTTCAGGAGTTAATCCTGGTTAAAGTTGAAACTGACAACTATTTAAATATTTTATAGTGTTGGAAACCATTTTCCAGTGTTGCCTTAGCAATCGAAATTTAATACATTTCAGTCAGTCAACACGATTGTACCCAATTGTAATGAAAATCATTAGAAGAGAGTAATAAATTCCCTTGGACTACTTTGAATAATATCATATGAAGCAAAACATTACCATATTGGATATGGCGCTAGCGTATGTATTAATATAGTTAATGAAATTTAATGATGACCGACAGTAGTGGCTACGCTGGCTAAAGCGCAGCATTAGGTCATGGGGCCAAGCTCTCTGCTGACTCGGTAGACGCGTGGGTTCGAGCCCCACCGTCGGCCGTCCTTGAAATGGTTTTCCGTGGTTTCCCATTTTCAACACCAGGCAAATGCTGGGACGGTACCTTCTGATAGGCCACGGCCGCTTCCTTCCACATCCTTGCCCAGTTTCATTCACCATCATTCATTTCATCTCTCTTTAACTCCTCTCATGAGGTTGACGTCAGGAAGAGCATCCGGCCGTAAAAACCATCGCCACAAAAACTTCCATCGCATCTCATCCCCGATCCCGTAGGAACACGGGAATAATAAGGGGTAGACATACATACAATGAAATGTAATGATGATACCTGTTATAGATGGACCGGTCATTCGTGGCCGGTCATAAGCGCGTCAGAATTCTTCTTAAAGCCCGAGTAGAACACTAAGACATGCGCTTCCGGTGATACATTGCGCACTGTATTTGCATTGATCACAAAGGTATGAAGCCTCACTGTGCGTGGAGACACCACTGCGCACATAATATGAACCGGTCAAGAAGGGACGCAGTTATATTATGCTATTTATAATGTAACATATGTTCGACCCACAATGGGGTCATCTTCAGCATGGGTTGTTTAAAGTCAGATTAGGGGGGAAAAAACATGCTGAAGATGACCCCATTGTGGATCGAAAACATGTTACAATAAAAATAACTTAATATTATGAACAGATACAATTGGTTGAACACTACTGAAGCATTCTTGAGAAACCCTTGACGAAATCCCACAACACCACACTATTATGTTCATGGGTGATTTCAATGGGCAAGTTGGCAAAGAGCGGAAATATCGCCGAATAGTTGGCTCCTATCCAGCCATATGAGGACCAACAGGAATGGAGAACGTCGTATTGACCTTTGTGACAAATATCACATGGTTCTTAAGTCAACAGCATTCAAACATCTACCTAGGAAGTCCAAGATTTGGAAGAGTCCAAATCCTATGCTAGATGAATTCTAGATAGATCATGTGGCTATAGACAAGAGGTACCACAAGGTCCTGAGAGGAGCTAACCTAGACTCTGACCATTATCTCTCACTAGTACAGACCAATCCGCAAACATTGAGGAGAGTACGTAACACCCAACGACTGAATGATGAGGACTGCACTTTCCTGACAACCCTAAGGAAAAACACACAAAAACGAGGATGGCCCAACCTACAAAGAGCTCTCCTGGTAATAATTATCTGCTGGTAAGCATCCTGGTGGACCATAGAATGTGATCGGGCTATTGACGCAAAGCCTGGGTCAAGTGGAATCAGCGTAAGGATGAACCTAACTACCAGGCTTTTTTAACTCAAAGGAAAATAACTGCGAACATTATCCGCTCTTTCCGGAGTGGAAGATGGGGCCGTGGATATAACCCAGATAATATCTTTGCAAGTGAAAATATTCCCCACCAAGTGAAGAAAGAAATGGGAGACCCAACTCCAAGGACACAACATCGAGCAATTATTTGCACTATAGAAGCAGTCATCAAACCCAATTATACTACCTTCCAGAGAAGGTTTAACTTTAAACGAGCACAATGGGATAAACTCTCTGAGGAACTTGACTCCAAAATCCTTGAACTGGACCCTTCTCCAGAAATATGACTCCTTTATAAAGCTGGTCAAAGCTGTCTCACGTAGGTACATACCTCGTGGATGTAGAACAACTTATATACAGGGACTAGACAAAGATACAAAAACACTTATGAATAAATATGAACACCTCTTCGAAGATGACCCATTTTTTGAAGAAACAATACAGGCTGGTGAAGACCTGATACTAGCCATATCAGCTACAAGGAAAGAAAAATGGTGTGATCTCATGATGCAGCTTGGTATGAGTGACTAACATAACGCAAGTTTCTGTGCTCCGTGTTTATAAGTAATATAGTCTAGTAAAGTGCACTGCCCGGGACAAGGATATGCTCACACTGAATTGGTGAGTAATAAAGGTCATTTGGATGTATAAATCTTAATACAACATCAATGGACTAGCAACATCTAGGATATTTTCTAAGCGTGTGGATACATAACCAACAAAAGCGACTTTCAACTGTGCTACCACCCAGCGAAACAATAATCTGTGACTCAAGTGCACCCCGACAGTCAACTGTTTCTGCCAACCACTCCCAAACAAATTTCCGACTTGAACGCTACCCTACATCCTTGTCCGCATCAGCGCTAGTGAGCTCTCGCACAAATATTAAACAGTGAAGTGACGAGTTACGTACTGCCAAAGAATTAGTAATACACGTTTCACATCTAAAGCAGTGCCTTTACAATACTAGTAGCATTATTAGGAGCCAGTGCAATAATGGGTGTCTGTTTTGAGTGCAACAAGGCGGTGTCCAGGCAAGACATCAATGCAAAAATTCAATGTGCTGCATGTAAAAACTGGTATCATAATTATTGTGTAAATTTAAAAGAAGATGATCTCAAGTCCATAATTTCTTCTCACAAACAATGGAAATGTAATAAGTGTCCCAAGAAGAAGCTTAGCCTACATGAAGAGGGAATGAACCAGTTAGCCCTACCTAACAACGACGAAGTTTTTAACTTATTGACTAATTTAAACAAAGAAATCTCTGAGTTAAAGGAATTTTCTAAACAGAGGGAAACTGATTTGGGGAGGTCGTTCGATCTGGTACACGAGAAATTGGACAAAAATAAGGAAACCCTGCGGAAACAAGCAGAAACTATTAAAGATTGCAGGCAAGCAATTGAAGAGATGCATCAGGAGAACCTAAAGTTAAAGAAAGAAAACTTGGAACTGAAATCAAGACTTACCAATTCTGATCAATACTCAAGAATCAATATGATAGAAATACATGGTATACCATCAAACCCTGCAGAGGACACAAGCAGGTTGGTTCAAGAAGTCTCGCGAACACTCTACATGGAACTGAAAGAGGAACATATTGACGCTTGCCACAGACTTCCCCCTCGTAACAATTCCCAGATTGTGCCTGTCTGTCTGTCTGTCTGTCTGTCTGTCTGTCTGTCTGTCTGTCTGTCTGTCTGTCTGTCCTTCTGTCTGTCTGGCTGTGTGTGTGTCCCCCCTTTCAACTCCTAAACGTCTGCAGCAATCGAAACCAAATTTAGTATGGGTAAAGATCTATAACGGAATATCTCAAGCCCATATTTGAAAATGATGTCAGTGCTACCAACTGCTCAAAAAACGCACTAGAAATTTGAGCTCCATGGAAGGTATGCATGGGAGCTATTCCAAAATTGGCACACATGTAGATAACACTATTTCAGTTTAATTTCCAGGAGGCCATATATGACAGTGTTGCCAAAAGAATTTTAAGCCTTGTGATAAGTCCAATTTTTAAATGCATATAACTTCTACACTATTAATTGAATTTCAACCAAATTTTGTATGTAATATGTAGACGTAAATCGATATGACTGAGTGTATTCTTAAGAGCCACCAGGGCTGCCAACTGTTAATAATTGCTCTTTCTATTTTCTTCATCCAAATACCAATATATCTGAAATTATGCAAGCCCACAGCTTTAAACTATGCACACGTATAGTACCTGACATTTTAGATTAATTTGGAGTAACTTATATACTTCAGTTCTACCAACATGATTCTAAGCCTGTTGATAGGACCAATTTTTAAATACATGTAACTTCTATACTATCAGTTGGATTTTAACCAAATTTCGTATGTGCTATGTGTGGCATAAAAGATATGACTATAAGTATTCTTAAGATCAATCAGGGTGCCAACTGTTAATAAATGCTGTCTATATTTTTTACCCTAATATCAATATATCAGAAAGTATGCAAGCCAACAGCTCTATACTTTGCACACGTATAGCACCTGACACTCTAGATTAATTTGGTGTAATTAACATAAGTCAGTGCTGCCAACATGATTCTATGCTTGCTGATTGGTTCAATTTTATAATACACGTAACTTCTATACTAACAAATGGATTTCATCCAAAATTGGCACAACAAGGTATCATAATATTTCCGATTATTTCAAACCAGCACACGCATGACATTTTTGCCAACATGCTTTTACGCGTGCTGATAGATCCAATGTCTAACTGCATGTAACGTCCATTGGACTTCAACCAAATTTTGTATTCTGTACCTTAAGAGATGGAACTAAGAATATATTCAATCACCAGGGCTGCCAACTGTAGTGCTCTATTTGGCTACATTATACCAGGAATATTTCGAACTAATTAGACATTTCAATATTACCAACTTAATTTCGTCATTATTCTAGACAGGTTCATAAACTGTAGAATAATCATTGGCATGAAAAGTAGGCTCTTTAGTTCGTCACGGAACTTCTTGTTCAAAATGTTGAAGTGATCATTTCCCCAAATCAGCATGGATTTATGCCAAACAGGTCAACCGTGACTAACCTAATTAATTTTACGCAATTTGTATCCACGGAGCTAGATCACAAAGGCCAAGTAGATGTAATATATACCGACTTTCAAAAGGCATATGACAAAGTGGGTCATGACGTACTCATCACTAAACTATCAACGTATAATTTTTCTGAACCACTATTTCGTCTGATGATTTCATACCTGAAGAACAGAACACAAGTTGTGAAATATAAAACGCAGCTATCCAAAACATTTCCCACCATCTCAGGAGTTCCTCATGGATCTAACTTAGGACCATTACTATTCTTATTATTTTTAAACGACATCTCTGATAAAGTTCAACACTCAGAAATTTTATTATTCGCAGACGATATAAAATTATATAAATTAATACGTGACCCTTACGATTGTATCAAACTTCAAAATTATTTAAATGAACTAAACATATGGACGAAAGAAAATAAACTGCCATTTAATATCAGTAAATGTAAGCAAAATAAGTTTACTAGGCGAAAAAATTACATAAAATTTCACTATGACATTGACGGGGAGTGCTTACTTAAAATCCATGAAGTTCAGGATCTGGCAATTGTATTTACCAACGATCTGAATTTTCAAAGACATATAGAGAAAATTGTCTCTAAAGCACATAAATGTATGGGATTTGTAATAAGAAATTCATTTAATTTCTCCTATGTGATTTTAATATTGCTCTTTAATGCCTTCATCAGATCACAACTAGAATATGCTTCAGTTATATGGAATCCATACACATTGAAACATAATAAACGTATAGAGAACATCCAAAAGAAATTCTTAAAATATGTATATTACAAAAGATTTGGCTCTTATCCCTCTTACGAATTGTACACATTTATATTACAGTCCTTCAATGTCAGAAAACTATCTCACAGGCGAAATTGTCAGGGCCTGCTTTTCCTCCATAAAATAGTAAACAATAAAATTGACGACTCTAAAATTCGAGAGAGAATTGCGTTATATGTCCCAGCTGTGAAACCTAGTAGATTCCGAAACATTTTCTTTATTCCGAGAGTTCACACAGACAACCATAAAAACTCGCCGATTAACAGAATTTTATCCCACTATAATAAAGTTCATCATCTTGACTTAGACAATTTCAGTATGTCAGAAAACCAGTTTGCAGAGTCCTGTGATAAACTGCAAGATGTCTTGTAATATATTCTACTGTATTCAGCCCATTTCCTTCTCATACCTAACCCTTCTTTTCTTATTATTATTATTTATAACGTGTATCTTTATCTATATCTTCTCTTTATGTATCTTTTGTATTTCTATTTATATATTGTTGTATATTATATAATTCTAGTAGTGAGCAATGTAATTGGGGCTTCCTGTAATGTTCACAACATAAATAGACAAATAAATAAAAGCATTAAGTTTCTATATCTCTACTTAGTATAAAACAAAGTCACCGATTCTTGGATGTTACGGGTAAACTCAAGAAACACTGGATGGATTTTGATGCGGTTTTCACCATTCTGTAAAGGATATCTTGAGGATGATTTCCGTAGAAAATAATTTATTTATGATCAAAGGAAGCCGAGCAGTAACGATTTAAGTGGAAAAGTCGAAAAAAACCTGGCGTCCGAGCGCTTTGTAAGCTTACGCTGGGCAAACCGTTAAAAATATCTATATACTATGAACGTAAGAATTATTCAGCATGAAAAGTTATACAAAAAAGTCCGCGAGAGCATATGTCTATCTTCAATTCATCACCCACTATAAGTGTTTTTACCTTTTAATCTCTTCCAATCATGTCTATTCAACTACTGAGGCGACAGTTTACGAGCTAGCTAAGGGCGAGTCTATCATCCCAGTTACAGCCTAGCTAGCGGGCGAACCTATTGCCCCAGATACAGCCAGCAGCAAACCATTGAGTCGTGTTGAGTTAAGACTTCTGAGAAGGGTGTTGTGTTTCGAGTTTCTCTGGAAGTGCAACTCGGGTTTTCTTCATTTCGCCTGTGAAACACAGTCAAGTTAACATTGGACGGAAGGGGGATTTGAGTTTCATTCACCTCGCCATTCCCCGGAAGTGCAACTCTCATTTCGCCTGTGAACTTTTCGAAAAATTCACAGTCAATTTAAGATTGGACGGAAGGGGGATTATATTATATTAAATTATACTGATTGGCGTATGATCTCTACTAAGTAAAAAACAAAGTCCCCGATTATTGGATGTCACGGGTAATCTCGAGAACCAATGAATGGATTTTGATGCGGTTATCACCATTCTGTAATGGATATCCCGAGGAAGGTTTCTGTAGAAAATAATTTATTTATGACCAAAGGAAGTCAAGCACTAACGATTTCAGTGAAATGGTCGAAAAAACTGGCGTCCGTGCGCTTTTTAAGCTTACGCTGGGCAAACCGTTAAAAATATCTATATACGATGAGTGTAAGAATAGTTCAGCATGAAAAATTCTACAAAAAAAAAGCCCGGGAGAGCATATCTCTATCTTCAATACATCGCCTACTATAAGTGCTTTTACGTTTTCATTCCTTCCAACAATCTCCATTCAGTTACTGAGGCAACAGTTTACGAGCTAGCTTGGGGCGAGTCTATCAGCCCAGTTACAGCTTAGCTAGCGGACGAGCTTATTGCCCCAGATACAGCCAGCAGCAAACTGTCGAGTCGTGTTGAGTTAAAATCTTTAGAGAAGAGTGGTTGGTTTGGAGTTTCCCTGGAAGTGCAACTCGGCTTTTCTTCATTTTGCATGTGAATTTTTCGTTCCACAAAATTCACAGTCAAGTTAAGATTGGACGGAAGGGAGATTTGTGTTTCATACAACTCGCAATTCTTAAATTACGTCTTACGTCTGACAAGAATTTGTTGCACATGCATCTCCATGATAATATAATTAATAGTCCAGTGAGTGATTTTAACCCATCATGCCGAGACGTAAAACGGATATTGTTCGTTGTTCATTGACATTGGAAAAAAGGGCTTATCACGTAATGCATTCATAACTGTTCCCGGGCGAAGCCGGGTCGGGTAGCTAGTTTAAATATATTTACGAAGCATATTGGTGTTCTCTTGACTGGAAACTAAGTGGTGACTGAATTAAAATGTTTAAGTTATGCACCAACGCACAAAATTTAGGTAATTAAGCTAATTCGTCTAACATATTTTCTCAGTTTCACATTCAAAGTTATAATCTCATTTTGGAGATGATTAGCAATCTCAAAATGCTGAAAGCATATCATGACTACTTATATGCAGCTGTATACAGGGTGAACAAAAAATGCCGCACTAGGAGGTCAGCATGCGGTTCCTTGTCGAAATTCACGACAAAAGTTTATGTTGCAAAACCTAGTCCTGCCAATAGGTGTATCAAAAATGCGTGTTAAGAAACGAGGCTCTTGCAACGCTGTAACTGCATGCAGCGCGGACAAAAGTAGGACGCAGGAACTCGGCGCTCTGCCGGAGCTTTCTCTGTACATTCCGATGCACTGCAGGATATGACAGTGTTGCCAGCTTCTCGTTTTCATACTTGTGTTTTCACACAGCACCCGATCCGATTTTTCTATTGAAACTTTTGTCTTGCAATTGGATGAGGAATCGCATGCCGACCTCCAAGTGACGCACAAGCTCATGTACTTTACCATGTGTTTATGCAAGAAAGAATTCTGCAGATGTTGGTACTAAATTATGTAACATACGTCCAGCTGTGTAGTAATCATGAGGCTATTGTAATTAATATCGTATGGCCTCGGGTGCCGGGTGCAAGCTTTGTTATTTGACACCCAGAGGGTAGCTTGCATGTCGAATTTCGTTGTTCCTTGGCTATGGAAGTCAAGGAGGTTATATGTTAGATATCTAAGCTCCTTGAACATTATAGCGCTTTCTAGTAGAGAAATGAGGAACATTGTGTTGGCGGAAACTCCCGAGATTAATTTCGCCATTATGAACACGGCCTACTGAATTCAAAATGGGTTCTTTGACATGCCAACATCGTATGACATGGTGTCGTAATTTTTTTCGCCTTTCAAAAATCACTTACCACGGCCAGGAGTGAATCTGCAAGCTTGGGGTTATTAGACCGACACGTTAACCACTCACCCACTGTGGCAAGCTATGAGGCTATTGTAATAACGATCTCTATTAATTTAGAGCTACAACGTCTTGGACCACATGTAGGAAATCACTTAAACTTCATGTGCACACTTGGATTGCAGATTTGGATTTTCATAACCATATTGATGACAAATGAAATGTACCTTTAGTCAATGAGAATTGAAGTGTCTCCCATTAGCTAATTTGTCAGAGCATCGGCGCATGGTGCTGGAGGTCACAAGTTCGAGTCCACCATGGGTTATACACTTTAAATCCCTAAATTCATCAAAATATATTGTACTTTCTTAACAATACGCGAACCACCAGCTCACGGGTTTCATTCATCCATCTAGATGGAATGACATCTGTTGTGAAATAAAGTTAAAACCTACTTCATTTAATATTTTATATTCTTTTGGATGAAAAGAGTGGGTGAGAAGAGAAGTTCGTGGACATTAATTGTTAAAAGAAGAATACAACTTACAGGCCATCTATTTAGACATGAAGGAATCCTGAAAACAATCATACAGGGGTGTGTTGATGGAAAAAGATCTGGAGGAAGACCACGCCTGAGGTATATGGACTAAATTAAGGAAGATGGGGGTTGCAAGAACTACGTAGAAATGAAGAGGAAAGCGGCAAGACGCGAAGAGATGGAGATTAGCTGCTAACCAATCCTCGGATTGGTTGGTTCTTAAGTTTAGGGGCTGAGACAACGCGGTCATGTAGCCCCGTGTACTTTGGGTATGTGTAGAATCTGTCTGATAACTGGTGTTAATTGTGATGACTGTATTAGTGTGTTATCTGTTTTTATTTTATTTAAGTACATACTTGAACTTAGAATTTTCAAATAGTTCCTACTTTTGCCGCCAAGCGCCACCGTCAACGACTACTAGGCCAAGTTAAGAACTTATCTACTAGACGCCACCGCAGTCGGCTCTTGGCAACGAACGTAGAAACCTAAGAGCGTTGTTAACATTCTTAACCTATCCAATTTAGCTTCACACAGGTGCAATTAGTGGAAGGGTCTTTAACATGCCATAAATCTATGACATGGGACCACCGGCTTTACTTCCCCTCCGAAGGAAGTCATACTGAGGGATTTTAATGCTCTTAAAAATCCGACGGCTTCGTATCCTCGGATTGAACACTAGAGAAGAAGAAGAAGAAGCATGTCTATTGCGAAGGGAAATACTTTATGTATCCTTGCAATAGAATAGCCTATACTAGGTAAATCTGAATTTAGAAACCAAGTGTGTTCTGTATACAAATAAAATATAAAGGTTATCAAAATAATGTTCTACGGTTCCTTCGTTGTGATGGGGCAGACAGACAAACTTATTTTGCCCAGCATGGCTGAGAAGAAGACTAAGCTTTGCTTTTCATTTTTAGTTTTACGTCACCGTTAATCATGCGATCATGAGCCACGGGACCTCCATTTTTTACGTGGAATCCGAACCACAGGACATGGCATTTCACTTCGAAAATCTCATATGCATTGACGGGGAATCGAACCCGGTCCGCCTTGGTGAGAGGCCAACAGCTTGACTGCTGCGCTGCCACGCCCCGCTAAGAAGACTCTGAACTCATCTATGTGCCAAAAGTGTTTGAAGGTAATTAGGAGATTTACATATCTTCATACATATTTTCCTCCATTTCTCGATCCACACAGAAGGCTACATACTGTAGGAAAATATTCATACCAATATTAATTTATTGGTTTCTCGGGCAAAATTACACAAAATATGCACAGAAAAAAAATTAAGCTGAATGAACTGTTATTGAAAAGTGAAATAATAACTCATCAATATAATCGTCGTCATGCCAACCGGAAAGTACGCTTACCGATATTTCCTTGTTTGCAAGTAGAGCCAACATAACCCTATAAAATGGTAAATATGAGTGCCAGGTGTAATTTGGAACACAAGCTGCAGTAATATGTAAGGTCAATGTTCAATTGATAAAGTAATTAGATATAACTTATCATTGTTTTGGTTTTTGGTGACCGACTGTGGTGGCTACGCTCGCTAAAGCTCAGAGTTAGATCATGGGGCCTAGCTCTCTGCTGACTCGGAAGACGCGTGGGTTCGAGTCCCACCATCGGCCATCCTTGAAATGGTTTTCCGTGGTTTCCCATTTTCAACTCCAGGCAAATGCTGGGACGGTACCTTCTGACAGGCCACGGCCGCTTCCTTCCATATCCTTGCCCAGTTTCATTCACCATCATTCATTTCATCTCTCATTAACTCCTCTCATGATGTTGGCGTCAGGTAGGGTATCCAGCCGTAAAATCCATCCACCACAAAGATTTCCATCGCATCTCATCCCCGACCCCGTTGGAAAACGGGATTATAAGGGGTACATATATTTATCAAAGCATATTAAAAGGTTAAGATACGCTTCACGTGTAGGATTAAGCAAGGTTCTACTATGGATGGCCACACTGTGAAAAGTTCACGCGGACGTTGTGTGCCGTTCGCGTGTGAGTTAGAAACGACTATTAGGCTGTCTGATTCAGCTCATCACCGGGCCATGTGATCTAAGCCTCAATAACCAAGAGGGGGAAAAGAGAGGAAGAGTTGAAATAGTACTCCTCTAAGGATCAGAATACTTTCCTATCGCTGTAGCATTTTCAATGTGAGCTTTGCTGAAGACTGGCGAGACCTGTGACCAGAGTGGAACAGTTATGAATCGAGATAAATGGCGGTTCTCCATATGGAGCGAGCGCGTCCGCCGGACCTCTTACTGTCAGCCCGTTCCGGGCCAGCGCACGCAAGTGGCGGCAGTTGTCACCGAGAGGAAATTAGTTGCGGCGGAGACCGCCAGAGCTCGTGTCAAACTAGTCACCCGGATAAATTATGAGCAAGGAGTTGGTAAACCACAGTGGTCTCGACTGTCGTCTAACCTCTTCTGCTGTGGCTACAAGCTCTGAATAAGTAACTCCAAAGAACAACAGAATTCAGATGTGTACCAGAAACAAACATTATGATCACAAACACAAACAAGTGATAAACTCAGTGATGGCGGGTGGGTCTTCTTCAAAGCTATGACGTAGGCAAAGTTTCTTTATTTATTACTGCGTTTTAATGCACTGTATATACTTGGATAGAATTCGGAGTTGGTAAAACATTACCAAATTCAAGCTATAGCTCTTTCATTTTAGCCTATTTTCGATTTTTTTTTTTAAACATGAAACTAGGCTTATGAGATCTACACGAGGCAAAGATTCGTGTGTGTATATGTATGTTCCCACTCCCTTATAAATTCAAACACGACGAAACTGAATTGGACCAAATTTGGTACAGAGGTAGCACTGGCAAAGGGCACCACAGTGCACCATATCTTATGACCCACCAGTTTCACTTATCGAACAGACGGTGGTTTGAACTGTCTTCAGGGGCGTGACCCGTTGGATATTTTATTTTTTTATTATACTGAGCAGTGACGTAAGTAGCGTCCAGGCTGAGCAGTGCTCGGTCACACGACAAGATGGTGTCTGATGCTTAAGGACGTACCAACAAATATACTAATACAAATAATATAATAGTACATTATGCAACGAGCCTATAATGGCAATAATTAAGACACGAGTATGTTTATAAAACGATCGTAAGCGAGTTTTATAAATTCCATACGAGTGTCTTAATTACCATTATAGGCGAGTTACATACGACTGTTTATGTTCGACGATAATTATAATTTTATTATATGTTTTAACATAAATATCCATAATTATCTGTTGAGATTCAGTCACTAGAATTTTGTGAAGAGAGTGCAAGGGCTGGGTAGGATATCTCTGTTTTTCAAGTGTTCTAGCCGAGCGACGCATGTGCGCTGTGTGTTTGGCAATGTTTACAGCCTGACGATGTGCATCTGCATTCAGTCAAACTGTCACTGAAGTCGTTTGAAAGCAATGCGCTGTGTTGAAATTTGTAGTTGAGGATATTAATGTATATACAGTGCTATTTCTAGTCTCATATTCACCAGTTTATTTACGCGAACATATGCACGGTGCACTTTCGGTAATTTATATGGACATGTTGGATGTTGAGCGCATGTGCGAAGGTATCCTTACCTAATTGGTCAAACAACTGTTTCTTGAGCTCTGATTGGTGGGAGAAACTGTTTCATAATGAAAAATAGTGTTATAATGAGCCTCATTATGATACAGTTTTCTGACACATAATGTTAACATTTCGACATCGTCGAACATAAATTTCATTATGAAGGTAACTACGCTGAAGAAATCTTTCATTCCAAGTCATTATTTGCTAAGGAGTTGTATCTACTCGTAAGAATTTTTATAACCCTCACACAGCAATGTTCGGTGGGAGCCAAGCATCTAGACTGTTCGTCCGAAGTACCATACGAGTTACGCGGTCAATAATAGGTCCAGGAAGAACCGTAACGATTGGAAATACGAACAATCTTTAGTATAGTATAACGTACAATACACCACGTTGATTTAACAAGCTACTACAACTAACATTCAATTGAGTCGTCAAGTTGCAAAACTCGTTTAATCCACTTGTGAATAGGAATCATTTCCATGAGAAACGTTTCTTTGGACTTTGCCTCGCATATATTTTGTGTTTGTTGTTTTCTACTTTTTGCTTTGTGTTTTTGATTTTTGGTTTTGTGTTTGCTTTGCGCTTTTGCTTTTGAATTTAACATTTTGCTTTTCTTTCTTGGTTTTGTGTTTTCTGCTTTTGCGTTTTTTGAATTTTACTTTTTGCTTTATGTTTCTTGTTTTTTGTTTTAGGCTTTTGCTTTTGTTTTTGAATATTGCTTTTTCCTTCGTCTTTTTTGTTTTGGTTTTGTGTTTGTTTTCGTGTTTTGCTGTTTCTGAATTTTGCTTTTTGCTTTGTGTTTCTTTTTGTTTTCTGCTTTTGCTTTTGTGTTTGAATATTGCTTTTTGCTTCGTGTTTTTGTTTTTGGTTTTGTGTTTGTTTTCTGTAAAATCAAAATAAAAAACAAAATCAACAAAACAAATTCAAAATAAAACAAAATAAACAAAACAAAATAAAAACGGAAAACAAAACAAAAAACAAAACATAATAAAACAAAATAAAACGAAATAAAGTAAAACAAAGCAAAATAAATTAAAATTAAACAAAATAAAACTAAAGTAAAATAAAATAATTAAATAAATAATTTTACGACATGATCCTTATTCACAAATGGATTAAACGAGATTTGCAACTGGACGACTCAATTATACTCCTTGATAAGGACAAAGAGTTTCACATACATTTAGGAGAAAGTAGTCCATATGTTATTTACCGAACATCTTGTTTAGACTTAATAAACTTTTAACATAATATCAATGCATAACATTTTGTGTGACTCATTTGATATGAAATGGAATGACAGCATCCCAGCCCACTGGCGATCTGGCTGTATCGTCGAGATTAACTGCATTGTGCATTGTGTTAATCTAGCATGTTCACATTTCAACAGTCGATACAGCTACAAATACAAGTTAGTAACGTGGAGTCATGTTGGTTGTACTACCGATGCTGTGTTCTACATATTCACAGCATCTCAAGCATTAGCGGAGGGAGAAGTGGATTGAATGGTTGCACTATTTCAAATGAAAGTTGAACCGACAGTTCAACGGAGGGAAAGGAATTTGTTTGTAAGCTAGCCTGATGTGTTTCCATTCATGGGGATATCGCGAAGCCTGTACCTCCACTGCAAACTATTGCTAGAAAATAGTGTAAATGAATGATCAGTTAGGGATTTTAAAATTGTGTGTTGCGTCTGTGGGTCAGAGATTCAGTAGGATAGAGGGATTATTTGCAATCCTGGAGAAGGAACAAACAATATTACCTTCAAATCGAGAAAGAAATGTTGCCAGCTCACAGAACGGCAATGCTTATATATAGCCTACCTCATAGGGAAAAGCAGTCACTTCCAAAGAAGTTTAACATGGTACTTAGCATTAATGTCAGAACGAATGGGACGCTCTAATGGTATTACTGGCGCAGGTAAGCCATGCTGAGCAGAGTAGTTTGGAGGTATTATCCAGTAGACAGCAGCAAGCACTGTTGCCTAACACCAAATGCATTCATGATGATAAGTTATATGGGAGTGCGACTACTCAGCTGTGATGATTTAGAAACATTTACCAGCATCATCTTCGCAAAATATTCTGCAAGGTTAATAATTGCTTACCAAGTGAGTAGTAATAAAGAGCACGGTAATAATAATAATAATATTAATACCGGTAATAATAATAATAATAATAATAATAATAATAATAATTACGTATGGTCTCGGGTGCCGGGTGCAAGCTTTGTTATTTGACACCCAAAGGGTAGCTTGCATGTCAAAATTCGTTGTTCCTTGAAGCACTATGAAAGTCAAGGTGGTTAAATATCAAAGTTCTTTGAACATTATAGCGCTTTCTAGTAGAGAAATGAGGAACTTTGTGTTGGCGGAAACTCCCGAGATTAATTTTGCCATTATGAACACGGCCTGCTGAATTCAAATGGGTTCTTTGACATGCCAACATCGTATGACATGGTGTCGTAATTTTTGCCGTCTTTCAAAAATCACTTACCACGGCCAGGAGCGAACCTGCAATCTTGGGGTTAGTAAACCGACACGTTGACCACTCACCCACCGTGGCAAGCTAAGAGTACAGTCATATAAATTTACAGAACTGTTACTGCAGAATAACCCTTAGACAACAAATATCATCACATTCAGAAGAATGCTTATAATAGGATTTCCTTGCACTTGTCCAGAATAGCCTCGCGAAGAAAAGCTCCATCTAAGTAGCAATCAAGAAGCACGTGAGAAGGAAACCAATACCCAAGCCAAATGCTTAAGTAGAGAGACCCGGAGCACATAATATGGGCAATGAGTAGGCAGACGCGCCTCACACAGGCACCCCTAACGCAGGCGTTGAATAGGCTGACCCACATTACAGAATGACTCTTTGACCCTGGCTTGGAACAGACTGACCCGCTTTGAGTAAGCAGTCCCACGTTATAGAAGTAAGCCCGTAATCAGGGTTGAGTAAGCAGACCCGCAATATGAGATGAGCCCCTTACCCAGGCTTTGAATAGACTGACCCGCATTACAGAGTGAACACCAAACCAGGCTATGAATAGACTGGCCCGCATTACAGAGTGAACACCAACTAAGGCTATGAATAGACTGGCCCGCATTACAGAGTGAACCCCTAACGCAGACTTCGAGTAGGCCCGCAACACAGGGTGAGCCCCTAACCCAGGTTTGAATAGAATGATTCGCATCACAGAGTGGGCCCCAACCCAGGATATGAACAGTCTGACCCGCATTACAGAGCGAGCCCCTAACGCAGACTTCGAGTAGGCCCGCAACACAGGGTGAGCCCCTAACCCAGGTTTGAATAGAATGATTCGCATCACAGAGTGGGCCCCCAACTCAGGATATGAACAGTCTGACCCGCATTACAGAGTGAGCCCCTAACGCAGACTTCGAGTAGGCCCGCAACACAGGGTGAGCCCCTAACCCAGGTTTGAATAGAATGATTCGCAACACTGAGTGGGCCCCTAACCCAGGATATGAACAGACTGACCCACATTACAGAGTGAGCCCCTAACGCAGACTTCGAGTAGGCCCGCAACACAGGGTGAGCCCCTAACCCAGGTTTGAATAGAATGATTCGCATCACAGAGTGGGCCCCAACCCAGGATATGAACAGTCTGACCCGCATTACAGAGTGAGCCCCTAACGCAGACTTCGAGGAGTCCCGCAACACAGGGTGAGCCCCTAACCCAGGTTTGAATAGAATGATTCGCATCACAGAGTGGGCCCCAACCCAGGATATGAACAGTCTGACCCGCATTACAGAGTGAGCCCCTAACGCAGACTTCGAGTAGGCCCGCAACACATGGTGAGCCCCTAATCCAGGTTTGAATCGAATGATTCGCATCACAGAGTGGGCCCCAACCCAGGATATGAACAGTCTGACCCGCATTACAGAGTGAACCCCTAACGCAGACTTCGAGTAGGCCCGCAACACCGGGTGAGCCCCTAACCCAGGTTTGAATAGAATGATTCGCAACACAGAGTGGGCCCCAACCCAGGACATGAACAGTCTGACCCGCATTACAGAGTGTGCCCCTAACGCAGACTTCGAGTAGTCCCACAACAGAGAGTGGGCCCCTAACCCAGGATATGAACAGTCTGACCCGCATTACAGAGTGAGCCCCTAACGCAGACTTCGAGGAGTCCCGCAACACAGGGTGAGCCCCTAACCCAGGTTTGAATAGAATGATTCGCATCACAGAGTGGGCCCCAACCCAGGATATGAACAGTCTGACCCGCATTACAGTGTGAGCCCCTAACGCAGACTTCGAGTAGGCCCGCAACACATGGTGAGCCCCTAATCCAGGTTTGAATCGAATGATTCGCATCACAGAGTGGGCCCCAACCCAGGATATGAACAGTCTGACCCGCATTACAGAGTGAACCCCTAACGCAGACTTCGAGTAGGCCCGCAACACCGGGTGAGCCCCTAACCCAGGTTTGAATAGAATGATTCGCAACACAGAGTGGGCCCCAACCCAGGACATGAACAGTCTGACCCGCATTACAGAGTGTGCCCCTAACGCAGACTTCGAGTAGTCCCACAACACAGAGTGGGCCCCTAACCCAGGATATGAACAGACTGACCCACATTACAGAGTGAGCCCCTAACGCATACTTTGAGTTGGCCCGCAATACAGAGTGATCTCCTAGCCCAGGCTTGAATAGACTGACCCGCTTTACCGAGTGAGCCCTTTAATGGTAGCTGTGAGTAGGCAGACACGCATTACAGAGTAAGCCCACAACTCAGGGTATGAGTGACCAGATGAGTGAGCCCGTAACGCATACTTTGAGTTGGCCCGCAATACAGAGTGATCTCCTAGCCCAGGCTTGAATAGACTGACCCGCTTTACAGAGTGAGCCCTTTAATGCTAGCTGTGAGTAGGCAGACACGCATTACAGTAAGCCCGCAACTCAGGGTATGAGTGACCAGATGAGTGAGCCCCTAACGCATACTTTGAGTTGGCCCGCAATACAGAGTGATCTCCTAGCCCAGGCTTGAATAGACTGACCCGCTTTACAGAGTGAGCCCTTTAATGCTAGCTGTGAGTAGGCAGACACGCATTACAGAGTAATCCCGCAACTCAGGGTATGAGTGACCGGATGAGTGAGCCCGAAACGTAGGCTGGAGCATGTCCACTTGATAGGTGTTTGTTGTCTCAAACTTTATTTATTCTCTCTTGTTTTGATCTCCATGATGATATAATTTGAATTTTGCCAGAGAAATAAAATGTGTTTGACATAAACCATAATATCAACTCAGCAATATTTCGTTAAGCTCAATCACGCGTCTAGGTCAAAGCTCCTACTGTAAGTTGTTGACAAGAGAGTAGTGAATGATTATTCTCCTGTCAGGTAGCGAACAGCTTCCGATGCTCTTAGGAGCTCAGTCAACGGGCTGTCTCCTCACATTGTTACAAACAATAGTCAACATGCAAGGGCATATTTTCGAACGCAGCTCTGCACCACTGCCTAAGACATTACCTGCTAACATTATCACTTCTAAAGTAATTTCCGTAAGATGTTTCCTAAACAATGTGACCATCATTCTTATTTCGCTGTTCGATAGAGTCGAGAATATTTATTTATTATTTATTCGTTAATTCCCCATAAGGAGAGCGTTACAACACAATCAATTTTCATGTTTCATTCTGGACCTTTCTTCTTTTTTCCCAAAAACCTCTCATATACACACTATGTTTCCTCTTTCTCTCTTCTGTCCACCTCTTTGCTGGTTGTCTCTCTTTGGGAGTTTGCTCAAACTTCTGTAGTCTAAGTTTTTCTCTGTATTTGCTCCTGTCTGCGATGTCTTCTGTAGAGATGTTTAGTTTCTTAAGGTCTTCAACGGTTTCCTTTACCCAATTGGTTTTTAGTGTGCTATTCGTAACTATATTAAAAAATTTCTTGGTCAGTCTGTCTTCGGTCATCCTATGTATATGTCCATAAAATTTTGCCCTTCTTTTCCTTATGTTGTTTGTAATCGTCTCTGTCTGTTTGTACAGTTCTATTGTCGGTCTCTTCATCCATATTCCCTCTTTCTGAACTGGCCCGTAGATCTTTCTCAGAATTTTTTTCTCTTGTTTTTCTAATTCCTTGATTTTTGTTCGTCCCTTGATTGCTGTCGTTTCTGAAGCGTATAAGGCCTCTGGTAAGACTACTGTACGATAGTGTCGTAATTTGGCATTGATGGAAATACATTTTTTATTGTAGTGGTTCCATGTAAGTCGGTATGCTTTCTGCAATTTAGCGATCCTGTCTTCATTGGATGCCAAGTTCAGTCCTGTTTTCTGTATAATCTCTCCTAGATATTTGAAACTTTCCACTTGTGTTATTTTTCCATACTTGGTTTCCAGTGGGTGCTTGTCTGTAGATTTTGTGTCCATGAACTGTGTTTTTTCGTATGAGATTTGTAACCCTGTTTTGGCAGAGATTTCATGTAGCGTTTCTAGAGCTTCTTTGGCTTCTTTTCTGTTATTTGTTATAATCGCTACATCATCGGCAAAGGCCAGACACTTAATGTTGACTGTCCTTTTCTGGTGTTTTGCCATTTTTATGCCTTTGACTCCTTTTTCCCATGTCTTGATTATTTTATCCAAAACTGAGTTGAATAGAATGAGTGATAAACCATCACCTTGTCGCACTCCTGTATTAATTTTGAAGGGTTCCGAGATCTCTCCCATGAATTTAACTTTGGATATTGTATTTGTTAATGTTTCTTGGATTAGTTATTTTTATTTATTTATTTATTTATTTATTTATTTACTTATTTACTTATTATTTATTTATTTACTTATTTATTTGTTTACTTACTTATTTATGTATTTACTTATTTGTTTACTTATTTATGTATTTACTTATTTACTTATTTATTTATTTATTTTCTTACTTATTTACTTATTTATTTATTTACTTATTTATTTATTTATTTATTTTTGTTTATTTATTTATTTATTTATTTACTTTTTAATTATTTTTTATTTGTATTTATTTATTTATTTATTTACTTTCTTATTTATTTACTTATTTACTTATTTACTTATTTACTTATTTACTTATTTACTTATTTACTTATTTACTTATTTACTTATTTACTTATTTACTTATTTACTTATTTATTTATTTATTTATTTATTTATTAATGCAGCCAATGGTCAATGGTCGAGAATTAAACCCAGGATTTCGGATAGGAGTTGGAATATGTGTCCTTATATTACTGAAGGTGACACAAATATAACTCACACAATCGTACTTTTCCGGTATTTTGTGTCCGTTCTCTCAGGCTTAGACTGTCACTTTACATTGACGTTGTGGTCTTTGGAGAAGCCTGGTGCATGTCGTTGAAATTCATACCCAAGGAGAACCTGAGCGTAGTGATAAGGATGAAATGAATCAAGACGTCATGACTGGGAACAGCAGTGTACATTCAGTCTCGTGAGAACACAGAACAAGTTTGTTCGATTCCTATGTCAGCCATCCGTGAAGTGATTTCGTGTTTTCACACTTCTACTCCAGGCAAAGGCCTGGTGAGTTCCTAACGGCACCTCCTACCCAATTCTAGCTTCAATTACAAATACACAACTAGTACTGTACATCTTTCACAATGACACAGGTTATCAGACCGACTTCACTGACACACACAACGAAGTACACGGAAATAATTGACCACGATGTTGAAAGACCCATATGTTGTCGCAGTAACAACAGGTTACAAGTAGCTTGCCACGGTGGGTGAGTGGTCAACGCGTCGGTCTACTAACCCCAAGCTTGCAGGTTCCCTCCTGACCGTTGTAAGTGATTTTTGTTAGGCGGCAAAATTTGCGACACCATGTCATTCGATGTTGGCATGTCAAAGAACCCATTTGAATTCAGTAGGCCGTGTTCATAATGGCAAAATTAATCTCGGGAGTTTCCGCCAACACAAAGTTCCTCATTTCTCTACTAGAAAGCGCTATAGCGTTCAAGAAGCTTAGATATCTAACCTCCTTGACTTTCATAGTGCTTCAAGGAACAACGAAATTTGACATGCAAGCTACCCTTTGGGTGTCAAATTACAAAGCTTGCACCCGGCACCCGAGGCCATACGATTGTATTATTATTAGGTCACAAGTCACTGTCGCTGTTGTTGAAGTTTCATTTTGAGTCTTGCAGCATAGTGACCTTTAGACCCGTGTATTTAGATATGTCAGGAAACCTGTGTTATTGTGATGTCCGTGTAAGTGTGCGCATTTGTAGTTGGAGTTATGATTCTAAGGGTGTGTCCATGTTGAATGCCATCGCATCATTTTTCGCGAGTATAAGTGGAGACAACCAGGATGATTGAAGTGGGACATTTCTCAGTGAACCGCACGAAGCTTAGGCTACTCCGTTCCAGTTCTCAAACCAGAGGTAATTTTATTTTGTCAAAGCTTATAATTGAACTGAGGACCTTTCAGATGGTAATCAACAACGCTAGTCGCTATTTATTGACTATTTGTGTAACTGACTAAGCATTACACCTCAGTTTATAGGATCTCAATATGCACAGAATATGAGAATGTGTTTGGAGAGTGAGAACGATTATACTGCAACAGTTTTAGGCGCTTTTAAACACCGATTTATTTAACATCTATTAGCATGCTAAAACGCAATCCACATGTATTATTATGCACCATACATCGCGCACTAATTGTCAAATAATGAAGTAAATTCTACTGATTACGCGTACCGCCTGTAACCAAGTTGCATGTCGAGATTAATAGAGCTTTTATGAGCAAGCCTGTTCATGGACGGCCCCGTGGCTGTCTCTTTCCTCCGTGGGCCGGGTTGGAACCTTTATTTCGCCACAATTTGAAATCTAGTGCGAGGGCTTCAGAGGGATGCATTCTGCCCAATGAGGACATTTGAGTAGGTGCTTGATATGAGAAGTAGTGTCCCGTGATCTAAAATCAGGACAATGCTGCTGTGGGGTCTTGATCGCCACGCATTACAATGTTCTCACCAGCAAGCGAAATCGCCTGGTGATCTAATAAGTTAAATCAGTCTTGAAGCAAAACAATTTTCCATTAAATATTCCCTTCATTAAGGCAGACGAGCTGCAAGTAATTTAAGTTCATATCTGTGGCAGCTCGGCTATGATGTGATTGGCTTGGCGAGTTAAGTTACATGTTATTCATTTACCAAAATGTGTATATCTAACTAGTTTTGTATAAGAGAATAAGGGCGTGTGAATCCCATAGCAGCGCATGTGTATTGCTATGGAAATAAAGCGGGGCTGATGACAAGATATCCCAAGCCCCTAAAATGAATTCACAACAACAACAACAACAACAACAACGGAATCATGGCGCTACACAATGCCACACTCCTGTTACGAAGTTCGACTTGATGCGATTCGACCCAGCGTGGTTTGAAACAGAACGGAAAGATGATGATGTGGATAATTTTTGTTGAAGGGCCTAACATCGAGGTTATCGGCCCCTAATGGTCTGGGTGATAGCAAAAATGACAATGAAATGGAAACCATAACGAAAGCCAAGGTAGACTGACAGCACGTACTTAGACATAATTTAGACTGAAATCACTCACAAAAGGCAAGTTAAAGGAAAAAGACTGACAAAATGCCAGTTAGATTCGAAATACCCACAAAATGCAATGTAGATTCAATAGACCTACAAAATACAATCTAGATTGACCATACAAAATGCAATTGAGCTTTAAAATACTTACAAAATGCAATTTATATTCAAAATACTCACAAAATGCAATTTAGATTCAAAATTCCACCCAATATTGAAAATACTTGCAAAAAGCGATTGAGGTTGAAAATACTTACAAAATGCAATTGAAATTCAAAAAAACTCACATAATGTCGGCACCTGCGATGCAAGATACTTACAAAATGCAATGTAGATTGAAAGTACTTAAAAAATGCAAGTGAGATAGAAAATACTCACAAAAGGTAAGTAAAATTAGATGGAAGAAAACTTCCAAATTGGAATTTAGAGTGAAAATACGCAAAAAATGGAATTTCGATTCAAAATACTCAGAAAAAGCCAAGCTGGATTCAGAATACTCACAAAATGCAATTTAGATTCAAAATACTTACAAAAATGCAATTTACATTAAAATTGCCGGCAAAATGCAATGGGGGTTGAAAATACTTACAAAATGCAATTGAAATTCAAAATACTCACAAAATTCAATTTAGATTGAAAGTACGTGTAAATTGCAATTTAGATTTTTAAAACTCACAAAATGGAATTTAGATTGAATAGACGTACAAAATGTAATTGTAAGTGTAAAGACGTACAAAACTTAAAAGGAAAAGAAGACGGAACCCTCGAAGAATGAGGGATGCGGAAAGATGAGAGATGGACCAATTAAGGCGGAAAAGGAAGAGGCTCCCTAGGCCTCTTATACTCTAATATCGTCGAGGTCGGAGGCCTGCAGGAAAGATAACAGAGAGGAGCCCGACACAAGTAGTGGAAGCAATGCCGGACTCAGTTGGGGTCCCGTGGTCGCCAACCCACGTCCCACTAGATGTGAGCCCCTGGGGGAGAACGGAAAGAGTGGAAGTTACTCTCAGAGGTGAGTTAGAGTGAAATGGTTCGATTCTGGCTGACACGATATACGGTAAGCTGCTGGGTCACATCAAGACATGTCCCTCAGTCTATAACTGTAAAAGTGAATAGTATGAGTTGTTTACCGTTAGGGAGCAGACTTGGTCACCAACAAATCAGCAATTGGTTCGTGGCGTGGGTACAGGTTGATAGTTGCTTCATATTAGAAACACCTTTAAGTGAGTGGAAAGATGATAAAACGAAGTATTAAATTCTCGGAGAGAGAAACTTTCTTGTGGTATTTAACTAGATTGGGAGCACATGAGTCGTCATTTCTACAAAGTATAAACCAAAGTCGCCGATTCTTGGATGTAACGGGTATTCTCGAGAACCACTGGATGGATTTTGATGCTGTTTTCACCATTCTGTAAAGCATTTATCGAGGAAGGTCTCTGTAGAAAAACATTCATTTATGACCAAATAAAGCCAAGCAGTAACTATTTCAGTGATTCAAGTCGAAGAAAAACCTGTCGTCCGAGCGCCTTTTAAGCTTACGCTGGGTAAACCGTTAAAAATATCTATATGCTATGAATATAAGAATTGTTCAGCATGAAAAGGTCTTTAGAGAAGTTCCCGACAGCATATCTCTATCTTTAATACACCCATTATAAGTGTTTTTACGTTTTCATTTCTTCCAAAAATCTCCAATATGTGGAAATTTAAATTACTAGCTTCGGAACGAGTTTACGAGCTGGCGAGCGAGCTTATCATCCCAGCTTCGGCCAGCATCAAACTGTCGGGTAGTATAGAGTTAATATTTCAGAGAAGAGTATATGTGTTAGGAGTTTCGCTGTTCAGCTCTGCTTTTCCGAATTGCGTCTGGGACTTGCCGTCCGTGCGCTTTTTAAGCTTACGCTGGGTAACCATTAAAGATTCCGGGCGAAGACGGGGCGGGCTGCTAGTTTGTGTAGTCATATACAGGGTGTAACTAAATGTGTGGGAATGCTCCGGGGATTCGATAGAGGACCTGCCAACAAGCAAAACATGTCCTGTAATCATATGGTGTATTTGCTTTCGTTTCCGTGTTACAAGTATTCTTTGTGTTGTACATAACACAGACCGCTTCACTATGCAGGTTGGTCATTTGTGTTGATAAAGTGTAAGTTACTACTTAACAGTTCTCTACAGAAGGTGCTCAAAATGGCTACCACGAGCTGTAATGCAGGCGTCTATGCGCCGCATCATTAACTGTCTGACACGCTCCGATATTCCCGGCGTCTGTCGTATCTGCTGACATCCTTGCTCTATTCGCTGATGCAGCGTGTCCTCGTTATGAATAGGTGTGGCATACACAATGGCCACTAAATTACCCCAAAAGTAGAAGTGTAATTGGTTGAGATCAGGAGAACGAGCAGGCCACGGTGTCGCTCCCTGACATCCTATCCATTTGTTTGGGAATGCACACTGAATTGAATAGCGACGTAACGTACAAGTGGCCTGTGTGCCCTCCACAAAATACCAAGTAGCACCGTGCCGCCGTCTGTGTTATGCACACCACAAACAATGCGTGTAACACGGCAACGAACGCACATACACCATTATGTTTACAGGACAAGTTTTGGAGCTTTCCCACATATTAGGTACACCCTGTATAATAATTATAAAGACCCAAGCACCGTAGTGTGCGTGAGTTGACGAGCAAGGTCAGGGGCCCAAGCTACATCCACACCAAGGAGTAATAAATAAGCGCCCTGTTAGTTGTCTAGCACGGTGCGAGTTGAAGCATTGACCACGTCCCCATATAGGCTCTATACCACGTCAGGTCAAGTCATGAGGAAAATATCCCTCCGCGTATCTCCTCTCGCTGTTCCTTTTTTTTTTTTTTTTTTTTTTTTTTTTTCGACATGGAATCTCGAGATTGCCATCTCTCAACCTACTATTATACTGTATATACATTCAAAATCATTTCTTTGCACCTTTCACTCAACTTTTATTACGTACAAGCTGTACCCGGCATGCGTTGCGATGCTAATCAAAGAAAGTGTTGGCGTTGAAATTCTGTTTCTTGAAGTGCTTTTGGATACACAACATGTTAACTGCCTCTAAGCTATCGTAAAATGGATTTTCTAATTTAGAACCATTCGTGGAAGCGTGCACAACAACTTTCAAACGTTTCATCGCTGTCACTCATTTGTTGAATCCACTCGTACGCTACCCTGGCGTGTACACAATAAATCTTCAATGATTCATCGCAATCGGATGAATTGTATATGCACGTATACGGGGTTTTGTTTAAACGATTCGTGCGCTGTCACTCATTTGTTGAATCTACTCGTACGCTACCTGTTGTGAAATGGATTTACTAAGTCGAAACCCTTCCCTGGCGTGTACACAATAACTCATCAAGGTTTCATTGCAATCGAAGAATGTTATATGAACGCAATAGGGGATTTTGTTGAAACGCTTCGCGCGTCGTCACCCATTTGTTGCATCTACTCTTGCGCTACTTATTGTGAAATGGATTTACTAAGTCCCCTTCCCTGGCGGATACACAATAACTGATCAATGTTTCATCGCAATCGGATGAATAGTATATGAACGCATACCTGATTTTGTTTAAACGATTCGCGCTCCGTCACTCATTTGTTGAATCTACTCGTGTGCTACCTACTGTAAAATGTATTTACTAAGTTAGAAACCGTCACGTAAGTGTCCACAACAACTCACCCAAGTTTCATCGCTATCGGACTAATGGGATATGAAGACATAGGGGACTGTATTGAAACGCTCCGCATGTCGTCGTTCATTTGTCGAATCTACTCGTGTGCTACCTATTGTGAAATGTATTTACTAAGCCAGAAACCTTCCTTGGAGTGTCCACCATATTTCATCCAAGTTTCACCGCTAACGGCAGAATGGTATATGACCTTATACGGGACTTTGTTGAAACGCTTCGCGCGTCGTCCCTCATTTGTTGAATCAACTTGTGCGCTGCATATTGTATAGTGTATTTACTAAGCCAGAAATTTTCCATGACGTGTACACAACATCTCACCCAAGTTTCATAGCTACGGACGAATGGTACATGAATGCATACGGGACTTGGTTGAAATGCTTCGCGTGTCGTCGCTCATTTGTTGATTCTACTCTTGCGCTACATATTGTAATATGGATGTACTCAGCCAGAAACCTTCCCTGGAGTGTACACAACATCTCACCCAAGTTTAATCGCAATCGGATGAATGGTATGCGAACGTATACGGGACGTTGTCGAAACGCTTCGCGCGTAGTCACTCATTTGTTGAATATAAACGTGCGCTTCGTATTGTAAAATGGATTTACTTAGCCAGAAACCTTTCCTGGAGTGTACACAACAATTCACCAAACATTTATCACTATCAGACGACTGGTATATGACTTTATACGGGACTTTGTTGAAACGCTTCGCGTGTCATCGCTCATTTGTTGAATCTACTGGTGCGATACCTATTGTAAAATGTATGTACTAAACCAGAAACCTTCCCTGGAGTGTACACAACATCTCACCCAAGTTTCATCGCTATCGGATGAATGGTATATGAAATTATATGGGACTTTGTTGAAACGCTTCGCGCGCCGTTGCTCATTTGTTGATTCTACTCGTGCTCTACCTATTTTTAAAGGGATTTACTAAGCTAGAAACCTTCCCTGGAGTGCACACAAAATCTCAGCCTAGTTTCATCGCTATCGGACGAATGGTATATGAACGCAAACGTGACTTTGTTGAAATGCTTCGCGCGTCGTAGCCCATTTGTTGAATCTACTCGTGCGCTGCCTATTGTAAAGTGGATGTACTAAGCCAGAAAATTTCCCTGCAGTGTACACAACATTTTACGCAAGTTTCATAGCTATCGGACGAATGGTATATGAATGCATACGGGACTTTGTTGAAACGCATTGCGTGTCGTCGCTCATTTGTTGAATCTACTTGTGCGCTATCTACTGTGAAATGTATTCACTAATTTTGAAACCTTCACGTAAGTGTACACAACATCTCACCCAAGTTTCATCGCTATCGGACGAATGGTATATGAACACATACGGGACTTTGTTGAAATGCTTCGCGCATCGTCGCTCATTTGTTGAATCTACGCGTGCGCTACCTATTGTAAAATGGATTTACTAAGTCAGAAACCTTCCTTGGAGTGTACTCAACATCTCACCCAAGTTTCATCGCAATCGGCCGAATGGTATATGAACGCATAGGAGACATACATACCCACCCACAGACAAACTATCACGTTACATTGATTTTTAGCCTACTTTCGATTTTTGCAAAAAATGAAAGTAGACTTATGAGATCAACACAGGGCGAAAAAAGTGTGTCTGTCTGTGTGTGTGTATGTGTGTGTGTGAGTCTGTGTGTGTGTATGTGTGTGTGTGAGTCTGTGTGTGAGTGTGTGTGTGTGAGTGAGTGTGTGTACTCTGAATGTCTGTCCCCCCCTATCAATTCGAACACGGTGAATGCGAATTGAACGAAATTTAGTACAATGGTAGCACTAGCAAAGGACACCTCAGTGTCATGTTTTATATTGCCGCCATCTTTACTAAAACTGAATGGCGGCCACTCAAACGTTCAAAACGTAAAATCAAATAACGACTAACCAAATCATCCAATCTCTACCAAATTTGGTAACAACATACCTTCGTATAGGATGCGTCTTGTAACCAAACTACAAGGTCGTCCGCCATACCATTTCAGGATGGCGTCCGTGCGAATTATGCAAACTTTATAATCCATATCATGGGACCCACCAGTTCCGATTATCGAGCCGAGAATCGTTTTAACTGTTCTAAAGGAAGAGGCACGTACGACATTAAAAGTTTATTTTGTAATACTATAGTGCAGACGTGATTTTAAAAAGCTCAGCTGATTCATTAATAAGACAAGATGGCAGCGGATATCTTGTGCCTGACTTATATTTCACTAATTTGAGTATTGCATGCAATATAGCGTACTGAAACAAAATAAATAAACTTTGTATGAAATGCTTTATATATAAATAATATACTTCAGTGATGAAATCGTTTAGTATAAATCATTATTTGCTAACAAGTTCTATGTAAGTCATTTTATATGGATCAATGTTCGTTGGCACAAATGGCTCAGTGGTAAAGCGTTAGTCTGTCATTCATATGCCTATGGTTCAAACCCCATCAGAGATATGTTTTTTGCTTGACATTTTACATATTTGTTGCTTTGTAATGACTCAGACGTTTTAAAATTAAGCGTTATATTGTGCATATTACGGTGCAAAACATATACTTAATTAAAACATAATTCGCCAGCAGATTTAATCGAGACATCTAGCTGACAAAAAGGTAACAGATTTTATTGAAAAGTTTCTTCTTCTGGCCGCTAGAATGCACTCGCTCTGTTAGGATTATATTGTTCGATATTTCACAACTAGATATCACGACTAGTTTTTATATTTATTGTTTCTTGAGTACTGAGACGTTATAAAATAAAGCTTTATATGGTGCTTTTTGCAATGGAAATTATATATTAAAAAAAACGACATTCTCCACTGGAGTGACATCTTCCATCCTTCAGTTGTACTATGCAGAAACTATAGATTCGAGCAGCGCTCTATACCGGCCAGTTAGTGAACCCAGTCTTAACGACTGCTAGGAGTAATAAGACAGTAACATTCGTTTATTCCTTGTGCACAGAGGCGTTGTTGATAATCTCAAAACTTGCAATATGGATGATTTGGAGATGGATTATTTTGTTATACCGTGTATTTAAGATTAGCCTATAAATTTACGGGTTGCGAAGTTACTTCACTTAGTTCTATATCATTCGTACACGACACAGAACAACAACGTGACGTCAGTTTCTGATCTGCTCTGATTGGCTATTACATTGCTGCAGTCGGGTAGTTGGCAGTCAATGATAAAATTCTCGACTGCCAACTGCCAGCTACCAACTGCAACTTCATGTTGTGTATGGTGCCTATAGTATACACGGAGTCGATCGCGACTGCCGACCGAGGACTACCAACTACGGACTGCCGACTGCGCATTGTAGATGGGCCTTATTAGAGCAACGAAGTTTCAATTATTGTAAGTAGTCGGTGTTTGGAGTGTTTGCTGATGAAATTGCAAAATGCTGGGGTAAATTATAAACTATGGTTTGAACGCCACTGTTCAAATCCTGTGTGCCAATTTGCACTTCAAATAGGAAGAAATTAGGAGATGATAAGGACAGAGAGTTATAACTATACCCATACATTTCGGAGAAAGTAGGCTATATGTTCTTTCCCGAACATCTTGTTATATATATAGACTAGCTGAAGTACCCGTGCTTCGCTACGCGTCATAAATAAATTAAAGTGTGAAGGTGACAGTTAAAACAGGGGATAGGCGAGGTGCTGCGCAGAGGAAGATTAAGGATGGAACATTTTGTCCAACTACATCGATCGGCGTTGACCGTGTTTTATAGCACAAATTTATGTTTTACTCGCCAACCGCTGGAGATAACTTTCGGATAGAAAATGTAATTTTAAACCTCGTATATACCATCAAAAGTATGCTATTTCTTAGCGTTCTCTTTTTATTTGAAATGGAAATATGAAAGTTTGAAACCAAAGGGTGTAGTGACGTCACTAAAATGGTCGCCATCTTTAAATAGTACAAAGTATTGAAATCAAAAGTAGCCTATATGTTAACCAGGTCAATCAGCTACTTCCATGTAAATTTCATGTAAATCGGACCAGTGCTACTTGCGTGATTGAGTAATACACAGACACACACCATCTCATTTTTAGTCTCGCTTCGCTCGCGTCATAGTCGAGTCATATTGTTATTCAATGAAATGCAGGTTTAACCCCGTTAACACCCCTTTAGAACCTGAATATCCAAAAATCCCTCCTTAGTAGACGTTTTCGACATACAACAAACATATCCCCAAAATATCATTCTTCTAACTTTAATAGTTTTGGTTGGTCGATGAGAGTGAACATCCAAATATCCTTCCTTAGTGGACGTTTTTCTTCCAGAATTTCACCCCTCCCCATAGGCCCCTTAAATTTGGTTTATGAAAAAAAAAAACGGTCGAACACCTATATATTTTAATTATTTATTTATTTATTTTTGAGCTGATTGATTTCTTCCGAGTTTCAAACTCCTCGCCTATGTCGTTTAAGAGATACACGCTCCGTTAGGAATCTTTCAACCCCCACTTTTCACCCCTTTCACCTCATAATATACACCATAACGATAAACCCTTCGACATATGTCTGCTTATTCTTAATGATTAGTTTGTATGCCGAGTATCCCATCCCCAAGTAAACCAATCGGGAGATATTGTTATTCAATTAAATGCAAGTCTACCCCCTTAATACCACTTTAGTATCTGAATATCCAAAAAATCCTTCCTTAGTGGACGTTTTCGACATACAACGAACATAGCCCCAAAATGTCATGTTTCTAACTTCAATAATTTTGGCTGGGCGATGATGAGTGAGTAAGTCAGGACATTTTATTTCATTTATTTTTCAGAATTTCACCCCTCTCATGAACCCCTTAAATTGGATTTATGAAAAACACGGTCGAACACCTATTTACTTATTTTTGAGCTGTTCTTCCCCCCTCAGTTTGATGAGTGAGTGAGTTAGGACACTTTCTTTCCTGTTTTTCCGCCAGAATTTCACCCCTCTCCAAGGGCCCCTTAAATTGGATTTATGAAAAAATGGTCGAACACATATTTACTTATATTTTAAGCTGTTTTCTCCCGCCGAATTTCAAACTTCTTGCCTATGTCGTTTAAGAGATACACGCTCCGTTAAGAATCCCTCAACCCCCAATTTTCACCCCTTTCACCTCATAATATACACCACATCGATAAACCCTTAGACATGTCTGATTATTTTTAATGATTAGTTTATATACCGAATATCACATCCCCAAAGAAACAACTCATGAGATATCGTTATTCAATGAAATGAACGTCTACCCCCTAACGCCTCTTTAAAACCCGAATAAACAAAAATCATTCCTTAGTTGACGTTTTCGACATACAGCGAACATATTCCCTAAAATTTCATGTTTCCAACTTTAATAGTTTTCGCTGGGCGTGATGAGTGATTGAGTCAGACAGGACATTTTCTTTCAATTATTTTTACCAGAATTTCACCCCTCCCCATAGGCCCCTTATATTGGATTGATGACAAACGCTTGAACACCTATTAACTTATTTTCTAAGCTGTATTTTTTCCCTGAGTTTGATGAGTGAGTGAGTTAGTCAGTCAGTTAGGACACTTTCTCTCCTTTTTCCCACCAGAATTTCACCACACCCCTTTGGCCCCTTAAATTAATTTATTAAAAAACGGTTGAACACCGATTTACTTATTTTTTAAGCTGATTTTTTTCGCTGAGTTTCAAATTTCTCGCCTATGTCGTTTAAGAGATAGGCCTACACGCTCCGTTTGGAAACCTTCAACCCCCCACTTTTCTCCCCTTTCACCTCATAATAATACACCACATCGAAAAACCTTTAGACACATGTCTCCTTATTTCTAATGATTAGTCTATATGCCGAGTATCACATCCACAAATGAAACCACTCGTGAGATATTGTTATTCAATGAAATGCAGGTTTAACCCCCTTAAGACCCCTTTAGAACCTGAATATCCAAAAATCCTCCCTTAGTGTACGGTTTTGACATACAACGAACATATACCCAAAATGCCATGTTTCCAACTTCAATATTTTTGGCTGGGCGATGATAAGTGAGTGAGTGAGTCAGGACATATTCTTTCATTTTTTCTTCTGGATTTCACCCCTCCCGATGAACCTCTTAAATTTGATTTATCAAAAAAAACTGTCCAACACATATTTACTTATTTTTAAGCAGTTTTTCCCCCTAAGTTTGAAGAGTGAGTGAGTCAATCGGTTAGTACACTTTCTTTCCAGTTATTTTTTCCAGAATTTCACCCCTCCCAATGGGCCCCTTAAATTGGATTTATGGAAAAAAAAACGGTCGAACACCTATTTACTTATTTTTTATCCTGATTTTTTTCCTCTGAGTTTCAAACTCCTCGCCTATGTCGTTTAAGAGATACACGCTCCGTTAGGAATCTTTCAACCCCCACGTTTCACCCCTTTCACCTCATAATATACACCACATCGAAAAACCCTCAGACAAGTGTCTTCTCATTTTTAATGAAGAGTTTATATGCCGAGTATCACATCCCCAATGAAACCAATCGGGAGATATTGCTATTCAATGAAATGCAGGTCTACCCCCTTAACACACCTTTAGAACCTGAATATCCAAAAATCCTTTCTTAGTGGGCATTTGCGGCCTTTGAGGAAGCTGCATACAAAATTTCATTGCAATCCGTTCGGTGGTTTCTGAGATTTCGTGATGAATGAATGAGTGAGTGAGTGAGGGAGTGAGTGGTATTTGACAAATATAAATTAGACTAGCTGTTACCCGCGGCTTCGCCCGCAATAACATTTGTAATCCTGTTATAACATTAGTTAAATAGATAGATAAGCATGGGTCCTAGTGGAAAATAATTCTATCACCTGAAACCAAAAATGCTTGGGACGAAAAAAAACATCAAAATATCATGGTGGTTTCGGACCCTAAAAGACGTGAAAAATATAATAAAAGTATTTTAAAAAACTATTTTTTGAAATTCCATTCGAATCAATTTTATGTCATTCCTGGGACTTAGAAAATTCCGGCCAAAAAATACAAAATCATTAATAACTCCCTAAGTATTCGTCGTATGATGAAATAGCAAGAGACAAAAAAGATGTAATGTGTTATTGTCTACAACATAGGCCATGTATAATTTTACACTCAGACATATTACGTCCCCCCCCCCCATAATTTCTCCCCTCCCGATGGGCCCCTTAAATTGGATTTATGATAAAACGGTCAAACACCTATTTACTTATTTTTTATGCTGATTTTTTCCCGCTGAGTTTCAAACTCCTGGCCTATGTCGTTTAAGGGATTCACGCTCCGTTAGGAATCCTTCAACCCCCACTTTTCACCCCTTTCACCTCATAATATACACCACATCGAAAAACCCTCAGACACGTGTCTTCTTATTTTTAATGATGAGTTTATATGCCGAGTATCACTTCCCCCAATGAAAGCAATCGGGAGATATTGCTAATCAATGAAATGCAGGTCTACCCCCTTAACACCCCTTTAGAACCTGAATATCCAAAAATCCTTTCTTAGTGGGCGTTTGCGGCCCTTGAGGAAGCTGCATACCAATTTTCATTCCAATCCGTTCAGTGGTTTCTGAGATTTCGTGATGAATGAATCAGTCAGTGAGTGAGTGAGTGAGTGAGTGGTATTTGAGCTTTATATAGTAGATAGTGTCAAGTCTTTGTTATGCTATACTCGGTTGACAGTGCTGTGTGAGCAGTTGAGTAACTAACTGGATTTCAAGTAAAGATCCTCATTTTCTATACCGGTAGTGCAGAGCGCAACTCGTATCCAGTCGGCCGTGTCTCGACTTGAGCTATGTTGCCATGGAAATGATCTGCCTTGCCATTCCTTCATGAGTATATTTTATGACTTTATATTTGCCTTTGCTCGAGTACAAAAGGACCGAAATCAGAAGAATGAGAAAGACTATCAAAAATGCATGTAGCCAGCGGTTCCTTCTGGGTCCTAAACTATGTGTATGCAAAATATTGTTGAGATTGGTGGAACGGTGTAGATTTGTATACGGAACCAACCCTCATACATACATACATACAGACTTTCACTTTTATATATTGGATGAAGTATTTTATTGGTGATTCAAGCTTTACAGCTGAAGTTTGAACACTTTGTCTACTTGAGAAACTTTGTGCAATCGTAACAGAGTTGCCAACCTTTTAGCCTGATTCGCCATAAAACCGAATAACTCAGGTGCTCTTTTGCCGCCCAAACAAGGTTTCTACAAAACAATGTGTAATACAATATCAAATTACTCTGTCTAACGTTCCAAATACCACTAAAAACTATTCACACGCACAATTCATCACATGAAAAGCAAAGTTGGCAACGGTCCCAATTAACCTGAAAATGATTTTGACACAGGACATTCTGAAAAGTAATCTAGCCAGCTTATGGAAACATAGCAACATGTGTTGGAAAATCTTATACTCCAAAAACATGCAGGAAAAGTGGGAACTATTTCCTGGCGCGTTATCCTCTTCACTGACCCGAACATCAAAGGGACCGCTTAGGTCTTGAGGTGACCAGAGGTATAGCTGCTTGTACCCCTGTCTTCAATAGCAAATAATACGGTCTGCTTGGGTTATTGTAATGCTTAGTTTACAAATATGGTCATTAAAATGATGCACTTCCGTAGGCAATAGACTGATCAATCAATAAGAGTGATCATTTACTTACATGGGGGTTACTGCTCGCTGTAGATACTATATTTGTATATTTCAGTAGCCTATTGAGAAATCATGAGCAGTAACTACCGGCGTGCAATGCCCATAGCGGGTTCACAATGTGGAAGTTATGCATTTCTAGCAGCTTCAGCTCTATTAGGCTAAAAAGACTTTAAAATTAAATAGAAGTATTACATCATGAATTTAGAGTCTTAGACATCTATAGAATACTTTGTGCGTCAAAAGTAGGCACGTTTTGGTCGGACAACGCCCTATTCCTAACACTTGCCGGCAATGTTTTGAACATCACAGTGAACGTGCCCACTGGCTTCACTCTCTGGTCGTTAGGGCGTCTCCTTATCACTCCTTGATCCACATTCGAAATACCAGTGGGTTTTAAACCCAATTATGAAGTGATATCTCGTGGTTTCCCATCGTTTACATATAGGCGAACGCTTGGATGGTATCTTCTAAGAGTTTACAGCTGCTTCCTTCCAACTATTTGCTCTTTTCTCTTCATCGTCGTTCCCTCCAACTCTCATTGACTCTTCTGATGAGGGTGGTGCCATGAAGGGTATCCACCAAACATTTCGCGTCATGCACGAAGGCATAGAACGACCAAACCACAAGCGGAATGACAACAATGTGTAATGTGAATGTTTCTGTATTTAAAGCAGGAAGTATTTTAGCTTCGAAAATGACATACCAGTTAATCCGTAATTATAGTTGTGGCCCTCTGCACCGGTGGTCCAGGAATGCTCACCTAGAAATAGAACGAAACAGTAATCACAGTGAATGTGAAATGGATCTACAAAACAACGCACATTACTAGCTTATATCGCATCCACATCACTACATATCAGTGTGTCATGTTCGAATACACTGGAACATATTTACAAAGGGTGTCTACTGTGGTGCAGTATGTTGCCATTTCAATAAAACGGGTATAGAATATTATGTTCGAACAAATGTTGTAATAACTCTTTGCTTTCCAGGTACGTTGTGATTGCAATTATAATTCTTGCAATAAAATTACCTGTAAGTCATCGTCGTCGTCGTCGTCGTTGTTTCATTTTAGAGGGTTAGACATCGTGGTCATTTAGCCCCATGTACTTCGACTTGTGTCTGATAACCTGTGTTTGTAGTATTGTGTGTATTTATAATTCAGGTGAAGACTGGGAAGGAAGAGGTCGTGGCCTTAAATTTATAACCATCCCAGCATTTTCATGGAGTAGAAGTGGGAGGAACCCCACAGAAAACCACTTCAAGAATGGCTGAGGAGGGAATCGAACACTCTTCTTTTCAGTTCTGCCTCACGAGGCTGAGTGTTGCGCCGTAGAATTGGGATTGGAGATGATTATACCTGATCATACAGTAGGTGTGGACTCAGTTTCGAACTTCTTGGTCTTCTTTAAGATGGTAAAATATTGTGAAATAGAATAGTTTCGTGCTGGTGTGAAAGCCCAAGAGGTCGAGCAAAATAATACCACAGAGGCCAGGACGAACGTATTCTCACAAGGTCAAGCTTAATGTCACTCCAGGACCAAACATAAAACTGGGAAAAATAGTTACACGAACAGGAGAACTACTAAAGAAGGACACTAACGCGAGAGATAATCCTAAAAGAGCAGAATGATGTAAGGCGAAACGTCATAATTAATTATACTCGTAGATACAATCGTCTATTGAATCGTAACCAAAAGGTATACCAAACTCTCATTGTGAAACATAAATTATAGCAAGTGGACATATATTCACAAAAGATTAAGGCAGTAGGCACCAACGAACGAAAGAAAACTCCAGAAGATATGAAATAAGGAAGCATTAGAGAGGGGCAAGATATTTTAGAATATAATATCAAATCCAGTGTTACCAACGTAAATCTACGCGTGTTTATAGATTCCATATTTAACTGTATGTAAAACCCGTATTGCTAGTAGGATTTCTACCAAATTTTTCATAAAAAATGAACACCTAAAGTTATATAATTCCGTGAACTTTCAAAATGCTCAGTCTCCTAACTACCTACTATTTTTTACCAAACACTTGATCCCTTGCATTATTAGCAACGCATACTGAATATACCAGTTATACCAACATACAGTAATTCTAAACACACTAATACGTTTAATTCTAAATTGCATGTGGCTCCCATACCAGTAAATGGAATTATAACATTTTGCATGTACAATATACTCATCAAGAGATATAATTGTACATTATTTCAGAATTATAAAGCCTAACAAGTAGGGGTTCTATGGTCTTGGAACCCTAGACTATCATTATCTCAGAATATTTGTTTATCATACTAATACATAAAAATGAGATGGTGTGTGTCTGTCTTTCTGTCTGTCTGTCTCTCTGTCTGTGTGTTACTCAATAACGCAAGAACCACTGGTCCGATTTAAATGAAATTTTGCATGGATGTAGCTGATTTACCATGTTTACATATAGGATACTTTAAATTTCGATATTTTGCACTATTAAGAAATGGCGACCATTTTAGTGACGTCACTACACCCTTTGGTTTCAAAATTTCATATTTCCATATCAAATAAAAACAGAACACTAAGAAATAGCAACTTTTGATGCATACACGAGATTTAACATTTAATTTTCTATCCAAAAGGTCCTTATCACTTTTCGTGAATCTCCAAGGGCTAGCGAGTAAAACCTAAATTTGTGCAATAAAACACGGTCAACACCGAGCGGTGCAGTATATCTCTACATACATAAAAATTAAAGTTTTTTTATGTTTTTTTCGCAATTTCTACGGAAATTTGAGTTATTTACGCGTTTAAGACTGTTTCATTATGGATGCGCGCGAAAATAATTTTTTGGTCTGTCTGTTTGTTTGTTTGTTTGTTTGTTTGTCTGTGGACAACTTTGTTCCCTTATAACTCGAGAACGGCTGGGTGTATCAACGTAAAATTTGGTACAGATATCCATCAGAGGCACGACACTAATCATTGATGTAACCCTTCTCCGTACCTCTCATAAAAGAGGGCCTACCCCCTTTAAATACATTGCTGAAATAGGAGTAGAAGGACGAGACAAAGATCATTTTCAGCCCCCAATGTAAGATACAAAACTCGGGGGCCCTAAAGGGTCCCCGAAATCCACATTTTAAGACCCTAAAACCAACCATTTTTGAGATATTACCAGAAAACTAATTGCATTTAATAAACTAATGAACGAATACAAGCCGGTAACCATGGCAACAGATTCTCAGAGGTCCATCTATTGCTGTAAGACGCAATTCAATTCCATTAATTACATTGGTGTGAAAGTTTGCAAACGGCTAGAAGGATATCACGGAACCAAATTAAGCTGTAACATTCATCAATACGTATAATGCGCTTAAGAGGGTCAAGGGGTACACTAGAATTTTTTCACGCGATTTACACCTGCGGGTGTGGTACGGCAGGTCTATTATATTCCTATCCCTGTATTATATTATTATTATTAGTATTATATTATGGCTTACAACGAGGAGACAGAGCCCCTCGGTGCCAGAAACAAAACTTGGGGGCCACCGAAAACTACATTATAAGGCTCTAAAACCAACAGTATCTGAAATATTCCCAGAAAACTAATTTAATTTAATTTAACAAACTAATGAAGGAATGGAAATCGGTAACCATGACAACATTATCTCAAGGGGTGGCATCCAACTTTCCATCTATTTCTGTAAGAAGCAATGTCACTAACTCCAAGATTGCAGGTTCACTCCTGGCCGTGGTACAGGCCGGTCGTTTGTTTTAGACGAGTGAAAAATCATAATGGAAGACTGGAGGCGAGTTACTACAGTACCTGTGTTGTTATCAGCTGCCCCAAGCGCTCCGATGATTGATAAAGCTGTTTCACACTATTGCTGAAGTATAGTCACTGGCAAATATAATGACGTTCTGTTCGTAACTACGTAACGTGTACTTCCGTGTCACACAATACTTTGACGTCGACTGTACTGTCTGCTCAAGTCTGGAATTCCATTACATAAGATCGGTGGTGACAAAAGTGAAGTGATGGGTGAGAGAGTGACTGTGTACAGGCTCATCCGCAGGCTTCAAGGTCAACGGCAATCGTCTAAAACAAACGTCCGGCCTGTACGTGATTTTTGAAAGGCGGCAAAAATACGACTCGCATGTCATACGATGTTGGCATGTCAAAGAACCCATTTGAATTCAGTAGGCCGTGTTCATAATGACAAAATTAACCTCGGGAGTTTACGCCATAACAAAGTTCCTCATTTCTCTACTAGAAAGCGCTATAGTGTTCAAGGAGCTTAGATATCTACCCTTCTTGACTTTCATAGTGATTCAAGGAACAACGAAATTTCGACATGCAAGCTACCCACTGGGTGTCAAATTACGAAGCTTGAACCCGGCACCCGAGGCCATACGATATTATTATTATTATTAGGCTACTCCATTTATTACATTTCTGTGAAAGTTTGCAAATGGCTATAAGGTTATCACGGAACCAACGTAGTTTGTATAATTCGTCAATGCAATTAAGGGGGTCAAGGGGTAACCTAGAATTCTTTCATGCAATTTCACGTGTGACATATAGTACAGAAAGTCTATTATATCTACAAACAGCAACATTATTTTCGATTGAATTGAATCAGCATTTTTTGCGGCTTTTAGGAATTTGGGCCATTTGAGGCTAAAGAACCTGAATTTTCATGCACCACAAGCCTTTATAATTGATGAAAGAGGTCTTCCTGTGTATGGGGACCTAACACAACGTAGAGGGTCATTTTTATGTGAGGTGTATTGCGTTTCGTCTACAAGGCTTTCAAATCTATTTCACGTCAGGAAGTACACGTTAGGTGAATTTAGTTTGAGAGCACATTCTAACTAATCTTTTTTTTTTTTTTTTTTTTTTCGACATACTGGTTCAACGTAGGGATGATTTTGTTTCATACGTATGGTAGATATACCCATATTTGGATATCTGGGTGATATGTTGTAGACAACAGAATTGTCTGTCTGTCTTTCTGTGTAACTTTATGTACGCCTATAAATCGCGTTCGAATGCTTGGTGCATCGTAAAATTAGGTATGGTAAACATGATTCAATACACCAATCATTTATAAAACTCCTCACCGCACTTTTCATACAGTAGAAGGGTGTATATAGGGAAAAACGTCTCAAAATACATGCTAAAATAGGCGAAATATAAAAATTAGAAGGACGATCAAAGCATATGTTGCACTTCTCATTGTGAGACACAAAATTCGAGAGTCTATAAGGGGTCTCCGAAAACCACATTTTAAGGCCCTTAAATTAACAGTGTGTGTGATATTCCCAGAAAACTAACTTCGTTCTGATAAACTTATGAAGGAATGACAAACCGCTAACCATTGCAACAGGAGCTCAATTGATAATGTCTGGTGTTAATATATAACACCGTTCGAAGAACGGGTACTTCTGCTAGTTTATTTATAAACCTAAATGGGGTGAATTTTGAGAGGTGTGAAAGTTTCAAGTATTTGGTAGTACTGGCTACTGAAGATAATAGCACAAGAGAATAAATAAAAGCAAGAATTGCAGCCGGTAATAGAGCTTATTGGGCACTGATAAAAAATCCTCAAAGCGCGCATCCTCAGTAGAAGAACAAAGGTGAAAATGTACCGAACAGTTATAAGACCAGTGATAATGTACGGCTCGGAAACTTGGACTGTGACAGATGAGGAGCTTTTGAGAAGATGGGAAAGGAAAATACTGAGGAAGATTTATGGAGCAGTGATTGAGGCAAGAAGATGGAGAATACGGGAGAACAAAGAATTGGAGGAACTATATGGTCATCCTGATATAGTTTCGGAAGTAAAGAGTAATAGGCTAAGATGGCTGGGACATGTGGAGAGTATGGCAAATGATAGAGCGGTTAAACATACCTATAGAGGAAATCCAGGTGGAAGAAGATGCAAAGGAAGACCTAGGAAACGATGGTTGGATGACATAGAGGACGACTTACGCAAGATGGGAGTAAGAAGATGGAGGAAACGTACAGAAGATCGTTAGGATTGGGCAACGATTGTTGGAGAGGCCAAGGTCCTACATGGACTGTAGCGCCGAGGAGTAGTAGTAGTATTTGGTAGGAAGCAGTAGTAAACTAGAACTCTGATACTTAACATTACATACAGTTTCATTTGAGACTGTTTTACCTTTCAGCGTCCAGTTTAGTCTACAATCCACTGTTTGCGAATAAGACGCCTCCATGATCCCCTATTAGCAGTTAGCACTGCAACCTCCTCTGCTTCTACACCTCTCACTTTGAAATCATTCAACACTGAATCTAACCATCGTCTCTTAGGTCTACCTCCGCTTCTCTTGCTCACTACAGCCAAACTCACCAACCTCTTAGGTAATCATTCCTCCATAAAATGCGTACATGCATTTTGGTATGGTAAATGTTGATTCATATTGACTATTGTTAAATATAATGTATCTCTCCTCCCTCATTCTCTTCACATGATCCCCACCATCTGAATCGGCTCATACGAACAGCTTCATCTAGTTTCGTCCAGACAGTCGTCTAACCAAGTAGCGACCAATGGTTTCGTCCGTATCAGCCAGAAATTCTCTGGGTATAGGACCCCTATGCGGGATCCACACAGTGATGTGATGTTGACGTAACTTTATTGTCGCCCAACTTAACACAAAATGATAACATAAGTATCATATGACGCAGACAGAAATGATCACTGCAAGTTATTTCACGTTACTTGTGAATATGATGCTGGAATAAATGTCAATTATAAGTTTTTATTCCTTTAGTGAAATTATTGCAGTACTGGAATGTATTTATAACAAAAGCAGAACATTCGTATATCTCATGAAAGAATAAACAGAAAATGCTGTTCATTTCTAAATTAGCCTTTATCTCTTCATTACGAATACCTTCCTGCCTTTTCTCCCATCTATTTTTCTCCAAAATCATTCGTGCTACCCTCATATCAGTTACCTCTAGCTTATATATTAGACATCCTGAATCTACCCAGCCTTCATTTCCATACAGCAAGCGATGTAAGGGGAGTTTCGTTGGTAAACTTCTTTCTTGCAGAATATAGTAGAATGCAACTGAGAACTCATTGGATTGATTTTAACCTACTTTTCTCATTTTGCAAAAATGAGGAAAAAGAAGACTTATGAGATCGATCCGGGAAAATGTGTTCTGTCTGTCTGTCCGTCTGTCTGTCCTTCTGTCTGTCAGTATGGCTGGCTGTGTGTGTGTGTCCCCCCCCCCCCTATCAACTCCTAAACGCCTGCAGCTATCGAAACCAAATTTGTTAAGAGCAACGATCTATACCTGAATATCTCACGGCCATATTTTAAATTGACGTCAGTGCTACCAACTGCTGAAAAATCGCAATTGTAATTTGAGCTCTATGTGGGATATCTCAGAAGTTATGCATGCGAACTATTCCAAAATTGGCACATATATAAACAATAGCATTTCAGATCAATTTTCAGAGGACCTTACATGCCAGTATTGCCAACATGATTCTAAGCCTGCCGATAGGTCCAATTTCTAAATGCATGTAACTTCTATACTATAGATTGGATTTCAACCAGATTTTGTATGTACTATGTGTACTACAGCAGATATGACTGTGCGTATTCTAATGAGCCACCAGGGCTGCCAACTGTTAATTAATGCTCTCTCTATATTTCATCCCTAATATCAATATATCAAAATGTATACAAGCCAATAGCTCTAAACTTTGCACACGTATACTACCTGACATTCTTCCTTAGTTTGGTGTAACTTACATACATCAGTGTTGCCAACATGATTCTAAGCCTGCTGATAGGTCTAGTTTAAATGCATATAACTCCTATACTAACAAATGGATTTCAACCAAATTTCGTATGTGCTTTGTGTACTATAACAGTAATGACTGTACGAATTCGTAAGAACAAGCAGGGCTGCCAACTGTTAATAAATGCTCTATTTGTTTAATCCTAATATCAATATATCAGAAAGTATGCAAGTCATCATCTATAAACTTTGCACACGTATAGACTCATGGGCGCCCATACGGGGGGGCAGGGGGGGGCCATGGCCCCCCCCCTGGATCCTTGAAAAATAATACGATATGAAAATCAGACTGAGAACCAACTTATTTTTGCAAAAGTTCTTACAGTATTCTAATTAATTTGTACTAAATATAAATACTTCAGATATTTAACATTCCGCCAGGCCAAACATTAAATACTGTATAGTGGCAGTGGGCGCATTAAGCCTGTCTGGCACACCTCCGAAATCTGAATTTTTTTAAATTACAATAAGTTATTTGCTAAATAATAGGTTTACTTCAATTAGTGAATACACTAATTCGTTCTCTACATAGTCTATTACGTAATGGTGCTCGATCAGGCGCAATCTGCCTCGCATATCACTTTTGCAACAACAGCAAATGTGTAGAAGGGTCATTGACAAACTGGCCGATATGGACTTAGTTTGTGGGTGCTCACTAAAAATTGTTCTTAGAATATTCAAGCTTTAAGTGGGCCTGTTCGGCCATTTGGTACTCGTGGGCGCCCTTAGAGGGGGGGGGGGGGGTGGTGCTGGATTTCCGAGAATGTTGAAATAAGATTGTTCATTGTCACACCAGTTTATTTCATAAATGGAAGTTACAGATAGTTAACTGACAACTTTTACAACAACAAAAATCTGTAATGTTGCTGACGTAATATGTATTTACAATTTTTAAATACAAATATGGTTCTAATGATGCCATGCACTCTGTCACCAATGGATGATCATGATGATAATTGATGTTTAAAGGGGCCTAACATCTAGGTAAGCTCCAAATTTCTATACGGTTATGCCTAGTGTTTCCCCATCCCTATCTTGAGTGGCTACTATTTTTGCCACCTCACTTCGGCAGTGTCGATATGAAAAGCACGTTATGGAGATATGTTTAGACATTGCGACATCGCTAGCGTATCTTAACCCCTAAAATAAGCTTTTCTATGCTTACTAGTAAAACTCTGGTCCTGTAAGGTCGTGCTTACAATATTGGATAATTTACTGTATTCAGACCCGACGGGGGACAAACTTGCAACTGCCAAGGCGGTAGGTTTTAGGGACGGAAAATTTTCTGGGAAACTGTACAAAACTGCTTGGTCATTAAACGTCAAGTTGATTAAGTTTAAGCCCTCCACAAGAGAATATACTTTGGCATTGTTGATTATTTAAGGACATAAATAAAAGGATCGTCTTAGTCACCTTGGTGTTCTTGCTGTTGATCTGACATGAATATTAAATTGTACCAATGAGGAAATTCCAAACTCGTTACCGGTATTTAAATAATTGTTTTTGCACATTGGTTGTGTATGATATATGTTAAAATTTAATGTACATTATTTGTATTTATTTTTTTAATTTGTAATTTTAGCAAACGCATATTTATAGTGTATGCCACTCCTAGTTAAGTACACACTCAGGCGAAGAAACAGCCTCATATGTTATGGAAACTTTGTAACTGCTCGGCTTCACGTGTTGCGTGAGGGTTAAACACCTGTACGGTATGAACAACAGCAATAAACATTCACTCCTAACTACACTGGTTATCTCACAAATACAAGCACTGTAGATCTGGTAAAATTTACAATGTATGCTGATACCAGACATGAATTACACTTCGCAGGATCCTCGTCGTACAGACTATCCAACACTCCCTATCATATTCTCACAGGCCCCCTTATGACATATTGATGACCCTCGGAAATAATGATGACTGGTACTTACAGGCGTTGACTTCAGCTGTGATGGCTTACCGCTACTGATTCTGGGGTTTGTGATCCTAGAGAATCACTCCTACTTACTCGCAGCACAATTACGATATATTTCACACGCAAGCCTCTCAAATATGAACATTATGTACATTATTACTTTGATGGTCAGCATCCAACGATTTATCTAGTTTCGTGGATCTGATTATACAAAGATGCTTTAAATCAGTATGATGGATTATCGCATCTAGTTAGCACCTGAGTTTACTAATACATGGCATATTCTACTAGTATTTGTCGTATAACAATTTACCGCTATGGTCTCAGAATTTCCGTATACAGACGTTAGTTTACAATACTTCATGCGATTCGAGACAAACAATCTAGACTATTTGTTTGAAACTTGGCTCATAATTCCCTTGAGAATGTATAGCCAGCAACTCAGTAATTGTACATCGAACACCAACTTGTGATCGACTGAAATACCTTCCTTCTCCACCAAAAACACACAAGTCCAAAATACAAGTTCCACTCCCTCACGGAGTCCTACCAAGAATACGAACCACTCCACACGGAGTCCAGAGGATGAGTACACCGCCCTACACGCGGTCCAAAGAATGAGTACTACTCCCCACGGAGTCCTAAGAATGAGTCGCCCTCACAGCTTCGTCAAGTCCTAATAACATTCATCTCCCCTCCACAAATCACTGGCCTACCTGGCTTCCCTCCCGGGTCCAGCCAATCAAAACAAAACATTACCATATAAGGAGTGCCTTCTTGGTCTTCAAAATACCCTAGTCACACCCCTAGCATAGGGTTGCCAAGCCTCCTACCTGTATGAGTCATCATGCACTTGAGCTTGCGAGAGAAAACCCCAGGCGACAACAAGCCTACTTCCTGGTTCTTGCATACAATTCCAGACTCTCTGACTGAAGATTATTCCAATGTTAAAATATTCACATATAACTAGACTCAGATCCTGCCAATTACAATCCCTTAAAACCTTAACAAATTAATCGGAAATAAATCACATGATATTATACACTTCATTACATAATTATAAAACATAAAAAGGCATCAAATAAAAATATATGGACGATTATGAAAATCGTACGTCCCGAAAGTAAGGGTTCGATCCCTTGTGGCCTGAGAAGGTTACAACTTTAATAAATCTGCATATCCCAAGTCGGGGGCAGCAACGTAAATCCATACGTGGCATGCATTGTAAGAAAGGACAGAATGTAGTAATTTGATTTTCAAGCCCATCTGTGTAGTTGAGTACCTCAATTTAAGCTCCACGATGACGACTGGTTACCTAAATATTCTAAATTTGATTGCCGACGCTCACAGCAGCCATCCCTAATAGGCCTACGATATTTTCAACATTTCCTTCAGGGAAATACCACGTACGTATCATGTTTCATGTTCCGGGGCACTCATCTCAAAACTACGGTATCGGTACTCTGAAATAACATTACTTATACACACTCGCCTAATGACACGTTATTACATAAACCGGAATTTCACTCAGAGTCAAGTACAAGGGGTGAGGTTTAACCCTGTTTACAAATAAAGCAACTATATTTAAAACAATGCCAGTTATTGAATATAAAAAGGTTAATTTTCCTCTCTTTAAGGGTAACCTTAACACACATAAATTTAAAAAACTCAAAAAGTATTTGTATTACATTGGTTAGACAGTATATTATTTACGTCACAGGTACAATAATATGGCGAAATATATCACTTGTTAATTTTATAAAACTCTACGGAATTGTACAATATCTGTTAGTTTCATGTTATCGTCTATTATTTTCATAAACAGAGAAAAGCTTGAGCATAAGCCTCAATTACACATTGAAAGAAATGGTTTGTTTATGTTCATATCATCATTCCTGTATCACCATTCCTCTTGTTTCCGTCGAGAATTCGAATAATGGTAGTAAGAAGTACGTGATATAGTGGTTTTTATCCATTTTACTTAGTGGTTAGTAATAATCAGGCGAAATATTTTTATTGAAAAAACTAAATTTTACTAAAACCATTGGCTCGAGTTTATCAGTTCGTTGGTTACAAGTGTTTCATGATTCTAATAAGAGCAATGCGAAGTACACACATCAAAAAAAGTTTTGCATCACCTCGGTTCCCAGATCTCCGGCATATAGACGTTGACTGTGTATATTGTATCCAAGATACAGTCCCTTTGACTGTTCATAGATGTCACTAAAACTGCTCAAAGATGTAAACAACCATGCATGAGCAGGGCCTATTAGACGGAGGGGGTACGACAGCCGATCAGTTCCAGTCATTCCACCAGGACGAAGGTACGCTGCTCATGTTGTCTGTAGTTCTACCATGCCTAGAAGGTCAATACCGCAGTTCGATCGCGTCCGCATTGTTACTTTGTGTCAAGAAGGGCTCTCAACAAGGGAAGTTTCCAGGCGTCTCAGAGTGAACCAAAGCGATGTTGTTCGGACATGGAGGAGGTACAGAGATACAGGAACTGTCGATGACAGGCCTCGCTCAGGCCGCCCAAGGGCTACTACTTTAGTGGATGACCGCTACTTACGGATTGCCGCTCGGAGGAACCCTGACAGCAATGCCACCATGTTGAATAATGCGTTTCGTTCAGCCACAGGACGTCGTGTTTCAACTCAAACTGTGCGCAATAGGCTGCATGATGCGCAACTTCACTCCCGACGTCCATGGCGAGGTCCAGCTTTGCAACCCCGACACCATGCAGCGCGGTACAGATGGGCCCAACAACATGCTGAATGGACCCCACGGAATTGGCATCACGTTCTCTTCACCGATGAGTGTCGCATATGCCTTCAACCAGACAATCGTCGGAGACGTGTTTGGAGGCACCCTGGTCAGGCTGAACGTCTTAGACACACTGTCCAGCGAGTGCAGCATGGTGGTGGTTCCCTGATGTTTTGGGGTGGCATTATGTGGGGCCGACGTACGCCGCTGGTGGTCATGGAAGGCTCCGAAACGGCTTTACGATACCTGAATGACATCCTCCGACCCATAGTGCAACCATATCGGCAGAATATTGGAGAGGCATTTGTCTTCATGGACGACAATTCTCGACCTCATCGTGCACATCTTGTGAATGCGTTCCTTCAAGATAACGACATCGCTCGACTACAGTGGCCAGCATGTTCGCCAGACATGAACCCTATCGAACATGCCTGGGATATGTTGAAAAGGGCTGTTTATGGACGTCTTGACCCACCAACCACTCTGAGAGATTTACGCCGAATTGTCGTTGAGGAGTGGGACAATTTGGACCAACAGTGTCTTGATGAACTTGTGGATAGTATGCCACGGCGAATACAGGCATGCATCAATGCAAGAGGACGTGCTACTGGGTATTAGAGGTAGTGGTGTGTACTGCAATCTGGACCACAAATGCTGAAAGTCTAGCTGTATGATGGTACAACATGCAATGTGTGGGTCTCATGAGCAATAAAACGAGCTGAAATGTTGTTTGTGTTGATCTCTATTCCCTTTGTATTTAACGGTTCCGGAACTCTTGGAACCGAGGTGATGCAAAACTTTTTTTGATGTGTGTATTTCCGATTGGTTGTTTAGAAGAGGAAAGACGTGACGATCTGCTGTAATGGCCAGTACAAACTAGATACCGTAGCCTACCATATTTGGAAACAGTGCTATTTAAATAATTGGGCTGATTCAGATGTTGGGATATTTCCATCGTTTAACTTAGTGATTTGGGATCATGTGAAAATATGCCCAGTTATTTAGAAAGTTCGCGAACTGGATTAACGATACCATTTTAATGAACTACGGTACTTGATTTTTATTTTTGTCGATACCACTAGATTTTTCCTGTTTTTAAGAATTGAACATTACGACGTTGAATCACGAAGAAAAGCTAACGTTAACGGACAAAAACTCAAAGAAAACATTCCTCCCATACTTGCCACAAAGTAGCCAATGGTTTCAGAGCAGTCAAACAATGAATTTCACGAAGTAAGCAAGATATGAAACCTTCTTTTTGTGTGTGTGTGGGAGGGGGGTGGAGGGTTGGGGGGGGGGGAGGGGGTGACAGGTAGGTAATGAAACGAAAATATTTACTTGCCCCCCCCCCCCTGGAAACAAACCTATGGGCGCCCATGCAGTATCTTACATTCTAGATTAATTTGGAGTAACCTATATATCTCAGTGCTGCCAGCATGATTCTAAGCTTTCTGATAGTTTCAATTTTTAATTACATGTAAATTCTATACTAACAAATGGATTTTAGCCATACTTGGCACTATAATAGATCGTAATATTTCAGATTAATCCTGAGCATCACATACATGACATTGTTCCCAACATGATTTTACGCGCACTGATAAATCCAATATCAAACAGCATGTAACGTCCATACTATCCGTTAGACTTCAGCCAAATTTTGTAAGTGCATTCTATACATTAAGAGAAGGAACTAAGTATACAGTATATTAAGAGTCACCAGGGCTGCCAACTGTAGTAAGTTACTTTATTACTTGATTTCGTCTTTATTCTAGATAGGTCTATATAGATTGGCATCAATCTGAAATTTTAAGAAAAGTAGGCTCTTTAGTTCGTCTCGGAACTACTTGTTCTACACCTCAACTCTGTATATTTTCCCATACTAGCATCCTGAGAAAATACACACTCCAAGAACTTGAAATGACCCACCAGCTCCAATTTAGTTCCTCCTACCTGACATTATATTGTCTTTCATGCGGAATACGGCTTTACGTACAAACACAAGCCTTCATAGGGAGCTTAAGGCTGCTTGAACTTAGTTCTCGCAGTAAAGTAGTGCAGTTGCACTCTATACAAAGGGAGGTAGCGCGCAGTTCGTTACTCCTGTGGGGGTCCGGGTGGGGACACCAAGAGCCCGCCGATGAACCAGCTTGGTGTCCTACGCGAAACCCCACACAAGACACGGCACAAACCTAGAAGAATTGCTGAGTTTTACAAACCTACCTTGCTTGTGGCACATGTACAGTAGTAATTTTCATCCAGATAGTTGTCCAACCTAGTACCTAGACAGTCGTCTAATGAAGTAACGACCAATGGCTTTGACTCGCCCAATTAAATACATCAGCAATTTTCGCCAGGACATCCAGTGTTGCAGTTTGTCGAGCTATGAGATATTTTTTGTATTATCTGAAATTTTGTATCTATGACGCATGCGCAGCCGAGTATGATACGGACTTGTAATACAGTTTGGTTGTCCGTCGGCACTGTGAAAGAACAGCCGAGGCCTTGGACACTCACAACTTGGTTAATTTTCATACCTTGTTTCTTATTCTGGGGGACATTGCCAATTGAAATTACTGTCCATTATCGCTAATGCACTGGAAATATGTGTGCATTTACGTAAATATGCTTTTGTTTCTTGCTCATTCAACGACGGCAGCTATGTTTGCCAGGCACATGAGGTCCTTTCAACGTCATATTACTGTTGCCAAAGCAGCTTCGGTGGCGTAGTTGGTAGCATGCTGAACTGCTATGCCCGGCCGAAGTCGTCGGATTTTTTAAGAGCGATAAAATCCTTCAGTATGACTTCCTTCGTAGGGGAAGTAAAGTCAGTGGTCCCATGTCATAGATTTATGGCATGTAAAAGATCCTTCCACAGACTAAACGTGTGTGCAGCTAAAATTGTTAGGTTGGATTTCGTCGGAACGCTCTATCAAAGTTCCAACGTTCACCACTAGGTATCATTGATACGTGGTAGGGAAAGTCAGAACTACTTGAAATTGAACGAGAACTTGTAGCTCAGCCTAAGGGTGTCCACTGGAAGCAGCTACAGACTCAGGCGAGCCGAACATGTCCTCGGACACTCCCGGCACTAAAAGCCCTACGATATATAAATAAATAATCCTTCATACCGACATAACCTTTGTTTATAAAATGCTACTTAAAATAATATGGCCAAAATAGTAATGCCAATGTTACTATCATAATTCATTAAATAAGATTAATAGAAGATGTCAAATCTTAAATTTTAAGAAAATTAGACTCTGTAGTTCTTCACGGAACTACTCGTTAATAATAAGTGTTGATGTAATGATTGTAACAGAGTCCGTAACTCAAATTAAAAGGATCTGGGATGGAAGAGCCGATTTTGAATCCTGGTCACGTCTTCCTTTTCACCTCTTCCATTATAAGATTAATAGGCCGCCCAATGGAATAGGGACCGCACGCTTGCCTCTTACCCAGACCAGAATTACATGTCCTGTCAAGAGCCGGGAACCAAACCTGAAATCATCAAACCAAAAGCCAGCATGCTAAACATTTATCTGGACGTGTATGTGGGTGGAGGATTTTCTGTAATGATTTACACACCTTCCCGGTACGGACTGCACAGTTTCATACATCAAAGGGGACAGATGCGCAAGGCTTACATTAAAAACATCAAAGCCAGTGCTCCAAATGGAAAATTTCACGAAACGCGCAGCACGTGTGACGGGCCGGTTATACTGTAATATTAATGACAGGGGTTAAAATCTCAAACAAGCAGCAAAGGTTGCTGGAGGCGCCGGGATGCTGGAATTACCTACCAAGCGAGGTATTTTACTCACTCTCATCTTCGTGTCTGAATGGTCTTGGATCGCATTCCAAGTTCTGCTTAGAAGTTTAATTCAGCTATGTGGGCTGAAACGAGGTACAATTAACCTCATGAGGATTCCTGACCAGTCCACCTCAGGTGCAGCGGTTAACATTCTTGGCTGTCGCCCCGGAAGTCCTGGTTCGATTCCCGACTCTGCCAAGAAATTCAATTCTAGGCTGATGACTGGAACGTGGTACACTCAGCCTTGTGAGGCAAAACTGACAAGAGGTGTGTTCGATTCCCTCCTCAGCTATCATGGAGGTGGTTTTCAGTGGTTTCCCACTTCTGGTTCCTAAATTAAGGTCACGGCTGCCTCCTGCATGTCCGTGGGCGTTTAATCGTACACCAAGTTCGCAGCAAGTCCGGAGATTGGACGTTTGAATCCCGGCACTGACAACGGCTATCCAAGTGGTTTGACATCAGGTTTTCTACACTCTCTCCAAGCTTATGCTGGGATAGTATCTTACTTCAAGTCTTAGGGCACCTGTCCCATTTCCGACTCTACAGCTACACATACTACTAGACTACAACCAGCACAGAATCACAGGTTGTCAGACAAATTCTACACACACCCAACTACATGGGGCTAAATGATCACAATGCCAAGTCTATCAAATAAACAACAACATCAAGCATTGTACGCCCGTCTTAAATGCTAGTTCTGAACAGACGTCGGAATTTTGTCCCACTGTATTTCTTTAACGTGCCGGAAGCCAATGACACACCAAGGCTGATTATCAAAATTATTTTATTTTACATCAACATCAATCAATGTCTTTCACACTGGGCTGAAACGGTGTGCACGTAGCCTCGTGAGGACAGTTGAGTAGCGCGTTGGTCACGGAGTCTAGAATATCGGCTGAGGGGACCCGTCGTGCTGACCTCACGCCACCCCTTAATCTGGAGGCCAAATGGCTGGGCAGCGGTCGCTTGGTAGGCCCAGGCCCTTCATGGGCGTTTGGTTTGGTATTCGTCTGTGTTCTGTTACATAAGGCATTCGCATGAATTATGAGGGCCTTCAGCTCAGGGGTTCCACTTTAAAGTTAGGAAGGAAAACTAAGTTCAAATAGCCTAGTCAATTAGGAAACTCCAAGGACGTTAGTCTATCAAGTTACTGAGTGGCGGATGAAAAGGGGAGGGGACTTTTTCTTATTATTCGTTTAGGAGCTTGCAACGTCGTGGTCATTTAGCCCCATGTATTTGTGCGAGTGTGAGATTTGTCTGATAACCTATGTTACTGAGGTGTCTATAGAGAGAGAGAGAGAGTGTGTGTGTGTGTGTGTGTGTGTGTGCGTGTGTGTGTGTGTGTGCATGTGTACAGTATGTGCATGTGTGTGTGTAATTGTTACCTTACTTAATCTCTCCTCTTGAGTTTGCTGGTTATGAGGGAGGTAAATAAACTTGAAGCTCTTCCTATAGACGATGCAGACTGCGGTACTTAGCACTGCTCCCAGAGATTATTGCAGGTCTTCGCGTGCAATTCCCCTTAAGCTGAGTGGAACAATAACCATTTGATGAGAACAGTGGCGCTGATAGTATCAAGCTGGATTTCACTTCTCCATTGAGATTCACCATACGAAACCGTACAGCGTAGGTTTTTATGGTAAGGTTGAAGCAGGAGTCTTTTAATCCTTGTAAATTCGTCCTGTCTGTACAATATCCATTTTCGGTCTAATATAGAGTTTGTTTTAAAACTAAAGGTGAATATAATGATAAGTTACACTAATTGTTTGTGAGTTAGTTGTGACAATATTCCAAAACTAGCGTAGATATTGATGTAAAAATTTCTATCTAATAAAAGACAGAAGAACAAAACTTTGTTATTTTTATCTTGAATAAAAATGCTATCATGGTTTAGAGGAAGCCGTCTCATCTTTAAGGTGGTCAGTCATGTACAAAATATATTAATTGAATCGCTTTTCAGACGGTCAACACGAGTAACATTCAATGCCCTAGTGCTTGAAATAAATACGTGAATTATATATAAACTTAATAAAACATTTCTAGTTTTTACTCCTTGCCCAAACTAATATGTACAAACGTGTTGAACGACTAAAAACGATTATATTAATGATTACTTAAGTACCTTTCATGAATGGTTCTAATAAACTAATATTACACGAAAAACTTATAGATACAAATTTTATTGCAAATTAAATCTTGAATATTTTTGTGTATATAACCGTTTGACAGAAAAATCTCTTATAGCGAAATATATTGAGGGGAACGAGGAGGGATCCCTCCCCATCGTAACCTAGCTTGAGATCCTCATTTTCTGATAGGCCGTGACTTGAAGATTCTGATTATGATCTTCATTTTAAGAATAGATCATACGATTTTTTGTAATTAGCGTAGCTTGGTTAGTTGGTCTTTCATAAATAGGGCTCTATCTCGCTCTCGCCCTGATGTGAGCATATTCATTTCTTACCCCTCAATTGCGTTATTACTAGAATCCACTTATGATTACTGCATTTAACCATCTCATAAATATCAGTGTAATTTCACGGTTCTCTATCCTAGTACCATAGGGTACAGTATGGATTGATATTGTGATAAAAAAGTTACAATATCAATTCTTAACATTTAGAAATGATAGTCACCGGTCTGTTAAATGGGGCAAGGTAAACTATTCAATATTTGCATAAATGTTTTGAGAAATGTTGGGGTTCAAAAAGTACAGTTTTAGTACTTAGGGGGTCAATTCAATTATTGGGAAATATTTTCTATATTCGTTTTAGTACGCAGTCAATCTCTACATAGTATCCCCGATTCTTGGATGTAACGGGTATTCTCGGAAACCCTTGGATGGATATTGATGCAGTTTTCACCATTCAGTAAGAGATTTCTCGAAGAAGGTTTCTGTAGAAATAACAATCATTTATGAGCAAAGGAAGCTGAGCTGTAACGATTTCAGTGAATCAAGTCGAAGAAAAACCTGCCTTCGTTGCGCCTTTGAGCTTACGCTGGGTAAACCGTTATCCCCTGTGCCCTTGCAGCAAGAAATATGCAAATCACAGTATGCCAGCATTGCTCAATTCGGGATTTTTCGGGGCTGCGGTAAGTTCTCCCACTCAGTGACTTACATATTTTGGATTAAATAGAGGATACACTTGCAAAAATAACAACAAAATCAACTCCTATTTTAACACATTTAATTAATCAAAAATTATGGCGCTACAAACAAATAAACACATAAACTACTGACCAATATCATTCTACTTGTCCAAAGTGAACAAGGAATAGCATAAAAATAAAACAAATATTAGATTAAAACACATGGTTTTCTTTAAAACCAACAATTCACGATTATTTTCACTTCCATAAAGTACTTATCTTAAAGTTCCAAATAACTACGAGCTTCTTTGGCTCGATACTTTCCCATAATAATGGTGTCATATTTTTGTACACCTCAAGAATTATTTTTATCTTTTCTTATCATCAAAACAAATATATAATTACATTTAAACTTACATGTTAATTATTCACTTCAATATTTGGGCATATCACATGTTCTCCATATTTACTATCTCTCTCAAGTTTTGCAAATTCACTACGGTGATCGGGAAAACTATTTGTGTACTCCAGAGTTATAAAGATTACTTGACAAAGTCAAAAACTATGATCACTCCCGAAACCTAGTTATCTTCACAAAACTCGTGGATTCCTTCTTTTCCATACAATATTACAATAGGGATTTTATTTAATTCATTTGTTTTATAAGACCATTATCACATAAGAAAACTACGATCTGAATTGGCAAGCGATAATATCAATCTACAAGGACCTCGGTTCAACGCCCGGGTCATTAACAACTTTAAACACTCACGGTGTATTTAACACATCTTACAAGACGGTTTTTACCCACCCTCGCTCGATGAGGGTCAGGCCATTATACTCGGGCGTGATTTATGACAAGGAAAGCGACTCTCTGCCTAACCTACGGTGGCAGCTCTCTTCAATGCTTTAAAACAAACCTTCACATTATTCTCAGTTCTGTGGAGAGACCTGGCTTTTACTTCACTTATCTCCATTCAACAATATTCTTTGGCTCATAAACCACATTCGTAACCTTGGCATTTATTAATTATGAGAGGGTCCTCATTGATTGGAAAGATTAATACACATTCTACGACGAATAATTAGGGGCTTTAACAACAAAAGGATTCTAGGTTCGAATCTCTTAACATGCCTCGGGAACATTTCCACATCAGAGGACTTATACAAAACGCGATTTAGGGTCAAGCCGTAGCTTACAGGACTTACGCTCAATAATACCATACATTAGCTCCCTTTTAAATAATACACACATGGCCTCGTGATCCACGTCACAATTTAGAGGACTTACAACATATCTCAATTCACTGCAATCAACTACCCTCCATAAGTAATTTACCAAGTACTTTAACTTTTACGCGTTCCTAGCGTGACTTTTTATTTAATTGCGTTCCATTACGCTACACATTACTTTACGGCCGAATGTCTTCCAAAGAACTGATAAATTTCATAGTAACAATTGATACATATCTCAATTCTTATATTAATCTTTCCGTTGACAATAAATCGCTCCCCTTTTAAGAACATGCATTCACATCATGTCTTATACATTTGTTAAGGCTTCAACGCTCTATATTATTATATCATTCAATTTAATCTTTATTTAGATTTCTTTACCTTGTTATTCACATCATGTTTTCATTCCTTACAAAAGCTCAAAAGCTATTTCTTTCATATAATTCAAATTTACCTTTATGTAAATATCTTTGTTATAATTATTATTATCACGCTTGCTTTTATAACATTCATTAAATACTGACATTTTATTCCATGCATTTCCTCTACAGGATTTATTATTTCACATACTTGTTTATTATTTCTTAAAAACTTTATTTTCGTTCAGATCGCGTTCTAATTTAGTTATTATTCATTTAAAAACATCCCTTCTACTCAAAACTCCGGTGGAATTGTACACAAAATTTTTCCCGACACCAAAACATAATGAAAATCTTTACTTACATGTTTAAGGTCGCTTTCTGACCTTTATTCTCGTTTGATGTGACATTTTGGCCCACCTTCTTGACCTACTCCATATTGTACAATCTCATCTTATGTACAGAAATTTCTTGACACATAGTCACTATATTTAACACTGACAACATTTTTTTTTTTTATACACTGGTGTATCCTTTTTGAACACACATTAAAACACTAAAAAATATTACTCTGGTACATATTATAACACATATCACTGTGCATAAAACGCTTTCACTTTACCTAAAACACTTAAAATGATACTCTTATTTCTTTTCTTACAATATTTACACTTCACTCCTATCACACGGGTGTATCTCAACGATTTTTACAATTTCTGTCGGCTGTTGATGATCCCTGATGAGAATCCTATCGACCTGCATTGGACGTGTGATTTTACTCGTTCAAAGTTTCTCTCTCCTACAATGGAAACTACTGGTTTCAGTCTCTCAAAACCGCTTCTATTGTCTATTACTCGGCTTTACTTTATCTGCTTTAACTAGGCGATAAATGTCTTTTCTTTGCCGTTACCTCTATTTATATATGGTGGTCTATCGCACCCTATAGTTTCTATATCTTGGCCTCCCTTCGAGGACCGTATACTGTCTATCGTACCGTTTAGTTTCTATATCTTGGCCTCCCTTCGAGGACCGTATACTGTCTATCGTATATTTTTGACGTTTTCTCACTAGAGTACGTTTTCCCTCTGGTTTCGAAACTCTAAGTTCCTAAGTTCCTTTCGCTTGAACTTCTATCTTTCGCGATCGTAATTACTGTTTATTCTTGTCCTTTATAGGACTTAATGTCTTTAACAATGTCTTTACTAGACGTAACGCCGTTTATTTGTTGGAGTTCTTATAACTTCGTAACTGTATTGAACTAGTGTTCTTCTGGAACTCGAAGTTCCCTACTGATCGCTGTGTCTTACTTTGGCGATATTGCTTTAAAGTCCGTATATTTAATGTTCTTTATAATTTAGGACTCTTCAAAGTCTTGAACTGCTAACCCTCAGCGTAGCGTACTTATATCGTAACTGGTTTACACTCGGTGAACTTGTAGCATAGCCTCCCACAGGCTCTGGATCGATGTCTGATTAGCTTAACGTCCCCCTCACGGGCTCTTGAATACTGCGTATACGATGTGGTGCAGCACTTCCGCTCACGGAATGCTCGTAGACTGATGATTATGATGCTCCAGCGTAACGCCCCCCTGGACGGACTAATACTGCATGTACTGATACAGCGTGACGTTCCCCTCACGGGCTCTCGTAGACTGCATGCACTGATGCAGAGTAACACCCCCTCACGGGCTGTCAGAATAACTGCATGTTTGGTCTGGCTCTGCCAGGAGCTTTATACCTTTCAGTCACAAAAAGATAAAATCCTAGTCCTTTTCGTGACCAACTTTTGAACTAATTGTCGCACAATTATAAAAATCGTATCTCCAGACAGCTCGTCTTCCAAACGTAAAATAATCTTCCTGTGCATGGAAATCGATCGTGCATTTCCGAGATATTAATTAATTTCTCGTCCTCAACTGTGTGGGTGGTGCTGTTCTTTTTTTATTCTCCCACTCCTTGGGTCTCGGTGAACCCCCAATGACGTCTACTTGCGTTTGCAGTTTTCTCCTGTGCAATTTTTACAAGGTTTTTCTTTACACAAAAATCTCTAATCCAAATTGATTCACCGTACTGTATCTGTTTACTTATTTTTAGCCTACTTTTCACATTTTGCAAAAATGAGGAAAAAGTAGACTTATGAGATCGGGCAAATGTGTGTCTGTCTGTCTGTCTGTCTGTCTGTCTGTCTGTCTGTCCGTCTGTCTGTCTGTCTGTCTGTCTGTCCTTCTGTCTGTCTGTCTGTCTGTCTGGCTGTGTGTGTGTCCCCCCCTATCAACTCCTAAACGGCTGCAGCAATCGAAACAAAATTTGGTGGGAGTAAAGGTCTATACATGAATATCTCACGGCCATATTTGAAAATGATGTCAGTGCTACCAACTGCTAAAAAATCGCAATTGAAATTTGAGCTCCATGTTGGATATCTTGGAAAGTATGAATGGGAGCTGTTTCAAAATTGGCACACGTACAGATCATAATATTTTAGTTTAATTTCCAGGAGGCTAAACATGGCAGTGTTACCAAAATGATTATAAGCCTCCTGATAGGTCCAATTTTTAAATGCATATAACTTCTATACTATCAATTGGAATTCAACCAAATTTCGTATGTTGTATGTGTACATAACCAGATATGACTGAGCGTATTCTTCAGACCTACCAGGGCTGCCAACTGTTAATAAATGCTCCTAATTTATTTTATCCAAATACCAATATATCATAAAGTATGCAAGCCGACAGCTTTAAACTATGCACACGTATAGTCCTTGACATTCTATATTAATTTGGAGTAACTTATATACGTCAGTGCTACCAACATGATTCTAAGCCTGCTGACAGGTCCAACTTTAAATACATGTAACTTCCATACTATCATTTGGATTTCAACCAAATTTCGTATGTGCTATGTGTACCATAACAGATATGACTATGCGTATTCTAAGGAGCAACCAGTGCTGCCAACTGTTAATATGTGCTGTCCCTATTTTTGTTACCCTAATATCAATATATCAGAAAGTATGCAAGCCAATAGCTCTAAACTTTGCACACGTATAGTACCTGGCATTCTAGACGAATTTGGAGTAACTAATATACGTCAGTGCTGCCAACATGATTCTAAGCCTGCTGATAGGTCCAATTTTAAAATGCATGTAACTTCTATAATAACTAATGGATTTCATTCAAAATTGGCACAACAATAGATCATATTATTTCAGATTATTTCTGACCAATACATGCATGACATTGTTGCCAACATGATTTTACGCGCGCTGTTAGATCCAATGTTTAACTGCATGTAACGTCCATGCTATTCATTGGACTTCAACCAAATTTTGTATTTTGTACCTTAAGAGACGGAACTAAGAATATATTCAGTCATCAGGGCTGCCAACTGTAGTGCTCTATTAGGATACATTATGCCAGGTATACAGTATTTCGAACTAATTGGAAATTTCGTTATTAGCAACTTAATTTCGTCATTATTCTAGATAGGTTCATATTCTGTAGAATAATCATTGGCATGAAAAGTAGGCTGTATAGTTCATCACGGAACTTCTTGTTATACTCGTAAACGGGTTAAATTTAATTATTCCTGTTCTGACTCAGCAGCGAGGTTGCCATATTCCTGCAACGTAAGAGCAATTTCCGAGTCCAGCTTCTTCGTCTTACAGTCAAAACTTTCCACTCGTTCTAATAAAATCCATGACTGACTCCTTATAAATGTCAAGAGGCATGAGCTCATCTAAGGAACACCTGGCCCTAGCGCTTGCACAATGTTAGGCTATAATCCTGGCTTGAAATCTCTCTCCGTTCCCTTAAAGACTGTATGATTCTTTCATTCTTTTCTCAAAGTACATGGATTCGACTTCCTTTTGAGGCCTATGGTACATGGGTTCAACCCTACTATGAGTTCAGCATGAAAAGTTCTACCAAAAAGTCCACGACAGCATATCTCTGTATTTAATGCATCACCCACTATGTGTTTTTACGTTTTCATTTCTTCCAACAATCTCTATTCAGTGGAAATTTAAATCACCAGCTTCGGAGCGAACAAGCCTATCACCCCAGCTTCGGCCAGCATTAAACTGTCGAGGAGTTAATACTTCAGAGAAGAGTATATGTGTTTGGAGTTTCGCTGTTCACCTCGGCTTTTCTGAATTGTGTCTGGGACCTGCCGCCCGTGCGCCTTTTAAGCTTACGCTGAGTGAACCGTTAAAAATACCGGGTGAAGCTGGGGCGGGTTGCTAGTCACATGATATATGTCAATTTAAATTATCGTGTTTTTGAACATTTAGCTCTATGCAGATCTTTTCATGTTATCTTCCTTACCGCTGCGTTCTGTTTGCCGGCCCCGTGGTGTTAGGGTCGCGCGTCTGCCTCGCACCCGGAGGCCCCAAGTTCGATTCCCGGCTACGTCAGGAAGTTTAGAAACTGACGTGAGAGCTGGAACGGGGTGCACTCATCCTTGTTAGAACAATTGCGTAGCTGTCAGACAGTGAGCCAGTGCCCCGGTCACCGAGACCAAGATTAATGGCCGAGGGGACCCGACACGCCAAATGGCTGGACAGCGATCGCTTGGTAAGCCTAGGCCCTTCATGGACTGTAGTACCGCGGGGTTTGGGGCTGGTGTGTAATTTTACCTATGTTTTGACGACTTCGGCTACAAGATCTAAGAGTGGCATATCCATAAGGGATGTAGGTGACCTGATTAGTGTCCGTGGCTGTGTCAAGGAATCACTAACCAGGCGTCCTGAGCCGGAGTTTATGTGCAGTAGGGTGGCCAGTTCATTTCCAATTCTCCTGCCATGCCATCAGGCTAGCTTTTGTTTAGCTTGGGAGAGCTCGTACCAGACGATACTGTCTTTTAAATTCTTGGCTGAGACGTGAATCTAACCTGGGACCTCTGGGATGGGAACCAACAATGCTAGCCACTGCACCACGAGGCAGTCTGTCTTCCAATTGGAAAATAATACATAATAAAATAAATTAAACATATTTTTTCAGCCTCCATAAATGTTGTCTTGGGTTACATATTGACATTCCTGTCACAAAGTTCCTGAGTTGAATTCCCGGCTTTTTCAAGAAATGTAATTCTGATCTACGGTCTGGAAAGGGGTGCATTCAGTCTTATGAGGACAACTGAGTAGAGTTGGGTTCAGTTCTCATTTCACCCATCGTAGAAGTGGTTTTCCGTGTATTACCCACCTGGTAAGACGAGTGCGTTCGAGAAATTGTAATTACTCATTTTCAGCTCCAGGCAAATTCAGTGATGGTAGACCTACAGTATATTCTAACACAGCACCGTCCAAGGTCGAGCCGCACTTTGCAGACCGTGTGCGTCCCGAAATAGCATGTGTACATCCCCTCCCTTGCCGTACGTCCTTACTTCCCCTCCACTCCGTGCGGTGGCGAAGTGCCCTAGTTCTAGAAACGTGTAGAGGTCAAATCGTAGGTGACGAATGTATTTTGTTTAATGCGCACGCACCGTTGTCTACCGTGACCGACAAGGCACCACACCTACCACGACTCTGCACTGTGCATTCACAGGTGTACAGCTGTGCGACTTTGCATTGTGTGAGGCACTCTGGACGCTGCTGTATCTTACAGGTCAAGGCCCCTTCCTTCTGACTCATTGACCAGATTCATTAATCCTAAGTAATTTCATATTTCATTGATTTCACTCATGATTCTGGTATGTGGAAGGACATTCGTCCTTTAAATATTCTCGATTCATCCTCAGTCCCATACAAAAGGGAATAAGGAAAGGTAGACATTATTTTCACCTAGGGATTGTAAACTATGCCATTAGATAGCGACAGAAGGGCGGGACTCCTAAGTGTTGGTGGAAGTGTGCATTAGTTGCCGCTATCACTCCTGCCTGCCGACCCGAACTAGAGAGCGCAGATTCGCGCACTTCTCATATGTTCCGCTTAGTAGTGACGTTACTGCCACTCTTTGCAATACACTAACATTACAGTACGTGTGTGTGAGCGGTGCAGCCGTCTTCTGTATCAGTCTCTTGCGTACATTTTGTGGCAAATACTAGAAGCTCCGAATACTCATAATATGAAGTGAAAGAGTAAAATGCTCTTCAATGAGTGTTGCATTATAGGTTACATTATACGTTGTTGCTAGTTCCAGTGCCTAGAAGTGGTCTGTAAACATGGTGCCTTTCTAACATGGGTGGCGCAAGTGAATCCAAACCGAATTCAGTGTGTGTTATTGGTTTAACGTTCCCTTAAACTACTATACTGTAGGTTTTAGAGATGCCAACCCTAACTCATTCCAGTAACAATGAAACTGCTTAACTCGCCATGTTTGTAGTGATGGGGGACAAATGATAAGGTAACCCGTCTAAGAAGAAGCGGAGTATAGCTAGATATTAGTATTATCTATTATTATTAACCGTTGATATATCCCTTAAACGGCATAGCCCTGCTGCTAGCAGGGTAGCTCTGAGATATTTACCTTAGTAACTTAAAACTAGTAGTACTGAGCTATTTACACTCCAATGCATCTTCCTCACGAATGATCGGATTGTATTAAAACACAATTTGCACTGGTAGAACTTGGGCCTAGTTCATATTAGCCTGTAGATTTAACTAAGCTGACGATGAGTCTAAGAATGTTTCGAACAGACAGTTTAAACGACAGTCCTCCATGAATGTTGCTGTCCTGCCACACTCATCCACCGCTTTCCGATCGTCGATTGGAACTCGTCCAACCATCTGGTCTTTGGACGACCAGGGGTTTCTTCTTCCATCTCTGGGCTCCCACACTGAAGTTGAGTAGGCCCACCTCACGTTATCCATTCTCAGTACATGGCCTGCCCATGTCCACGTCAGTCTCCTGGTACTAGTGATGGTGCCCTTTAGTCCTGTCCACTCTTTGAGTTCCTCATTTCTAATTCTGTTCCTTAATGAAATGTTTAGAAGTTTTCTCTCCTTTTTCATCCGGCACAATTCTAACTACGAGGCTTGCTTCTTAGTAAATAACCACGTCTGTGCTCCTTAGACGAGAACGGGAAGTACACAAGGGTCCATTACTCACCTTTTGGTCTTAAAGCAATGCTCTATGCTATTTTATATGAAGACGGGCTACAGAATGTTTGACATGCTGACGATATCCGCCAATTGATTTCCTTGTTCATATTTTGATGAAACGATGTTGACTGGCGTAGATAGACAAAGATTGACACATATTCCACTTGTTTACCTATCACACTGAGTTTCTTTGATCCATGATTTGTCATAACGTTTGTCTTGCTGTGATTAAGGCTAAAGCCCACGCTGACGTTGCTTTTCACACACAGAACTTTTATAGCATTTATTCCAGCCTCGAACTCGACTTTGCAAATAGGATCACATCATCGGTGACACATAAGATTGTGAACCACTTTCCATTGATTGCGATTCTGTATCTGTGGCACCATTGTAACTTCCGAAATATTTCCTCTAAACACTCGTAAACAGGTTAGGTGATAATGGGTCATCTTGTCTAACGCCTCACTGTACATAAAACGTTTCGCCATTCTTTTACATTCTGATTTGTATAACAATAATGTTATTGGTTTTACGTTCCTTTTAACTACTGCGGCTTTTAGAGACGCCAGGGTGCCGGAATTTTGACCCAAAGAGGATTTTAAACGTGCCAGTAAATCTACTGGCATGACTCCCTCGCATTTGCACACCCTAAATGCCAACTGGCTGCGACAGGATTCGATCCTGCAACGTTGGAAACAGCAGGCGAGAACGTTACCGCTGAGCCACGCAGACGGTACATTCTGATTTTTTGCCCAGCTGTTTTCAAAAATATTTGAAAGCACCCGCAATTAGGCTATTCCCATGAATAAAACATCCCTTTTCATCTCCAAACGCTCAGAATCATTATCGTTGTTGATATTGTAAATATTATAGTTCAATTCTGTATTTCAGTAGTTTTGTGTGTAACTGTAAATATAAGGGTCAGGGATTGGGTATATACCCTGAGATTTGAAATAAAGTTCCATCCTAGAATATGTCTGGAAGGAGTGTAGAAAAATAGGGATTCAAACCATAGATTACCGAACTTGCTGTAGCTACTCATCGTAGTCGGAGCCTTAATTTAGGTACCATCCTAGTTTTCGCCTGAGTAGGAGTGGCAACCCGGAGAAAACCATTTCCAGGATGGCTGTTATGGGAATCGAAGGCCTTGGATATCTCCTACTCAAACCCTAAGCACACCCAAGTACACGGGACTATATGATAGGAAGTCGCAAATAAATCAACAACATCAAAATCTTATTTTCCTCTAACTGTAAGAATAAAGGTTTTAATGGTTACAGTAAGATGATTGTCTGCCAACGCAGTAGGTAATTGGAAGCAATGCTCTCTCTACCTCCAGCTGCACAGAGCAGCTTCTACGAGGCCAATATTAGTATCCTTAGCAATGAGACAATGAGAAATGTAGTCTGAGTTAATACGTAGAACTGCGGTTACAAAGCAATTTCTCATGGATTCTGCACATTCGACAAACGAAAGGTGGATAGCAAATGTGCCTATATTCTTCATAATAAGGCAATCTAGCATTCTTACACAAAATTACAGAGATAATACGGAATCGCAAAGAGCAATGTGCCAAAACGCCCTCGTACTTTCTTCCCAATTTAAAAAAAAACGATCTGTTCATTGAAATTTGTATCACCAGAAAACTTCTTACAAATCTTACAACGAAATCCTGTACTCAGATACGAGGGAAGTTCCGAAAATAAGTTTCGTCATTATTTTCCCAGATACCCAAACTGACATACACCATGGCATCATGAACTTGACATCTTGCACTATTTTTAGCCTACTTTCGATTTTTGCAAAAAATGAAAGTAGACTTATGAGATCTACACAGGGCCGAAAATTGTGTGTCTGTCTGTGTGTCTGTGTGTGTGAGTGTGAGTGTGAGTGTGTGTGTGTGTGTGTGTGTGTGTGTGTGTGTGTGTGTGTGTGTGTGTGTGTGTGTGTGTGTGTGTGTGAGTGTGTGTACTCTGAATGTCTTTGTCCCCCCCTTATCAATTCGAACACGGTGAAACACCGAATTGAACGAAATTTGGTACAAAGGTAGAGCTAGCAAAGGACACCGCAGTGTCATGTTTTATATTGCCGCCATCTTGGCGGATACGTAATGGCAGCCACCTAGATGTTCAAAGCTTAAATCAAATTACGACTAACCTAATCATTCGATCTCTACCAAATTTTGCAACAACATATATTTATATGTCGAACGTCCTTTTACTAAACTACAAGGTCATCAGCCCAATGCTTTGCGGATGGCGGCCATGTATTTGTGCAAACCGATTCCCCCTATGTACTCAACACGGTGAAACCGAATTAAACAAAATTTGGTACAGAGGTAGCACTAGCAAAGTGCACCTCAGTGTCATGTTTTACATTGCCGCCATCTTGACGGAAACGTAACGGCGGCCACCCAAATGTTAAAGTATTAAATCAAATTACGACCGTCCTAATAATCTGATCTCTACCAAATTTTGCAACGTTATACCTTTATGAAGAATCTTTTGACCAATCTACAAGGTCATCAGCACAATAATTTGCGGATGGCGGCCATGTATGTGTGCAAATCAATTCCCCCTATCAATACAAACATGGTAAAACCGAATTGAACGAAATTTGGTACAGAAGTTGCTCTAACAAAAAGCACCTCAGTGTAATGCTTTATATCTCCGCCATCTTGACTGAAACGGAATGGTTGTCACCCAAAGGTTAAAAGCTTAAATTAAATTACGACCAACCTAATCATTTGAACTCTACCAAATTCTGCAACAACATACCTTTTTGTGGGAAGCATCTTTTGGCTGAACTACTAGGTCATCAGCCCAATAGTTTGCAGATAGCGGCCATGTATGTGTGCAAATCGATTCCCCGATTCCCCATATCAATTCAAACACGGTGAAACCGAATTGAATGAAATTTTTCACAGAGGTGGTACTAGCAAAGGGCACTACATATTCATGTTTAATATCCGTATAGTACGTTGTATTTCAACAAGCTACTACAACCAGCATTCAATTATACTCCTTGAAAAGGACAAAGAGTTATAACAATACCCATGCATTTAGGAGAAAGTAGGCTATATGTTCTTAACTGAACATCTTGTTCAACATAGTCGCCACCGACATTGAGACACTTGACGTAGCGTGCAATCTGTTTGTAGAAACCACTCTGGTAAAACTCGGTGCCCTGCGATGCAAGGAATTGTCACACAACCTGCTCCACCTCGGCGTTGTGTAAACGCGACGTCCCGAAAGTGAGGCTTTCAATGCAGGGAACATGTGAAGTACGATGGGGCAAGATCAGAACCGTAGGCCGGGTGATACAATCGCGCCCGTCCGAAGTGAAGAATTCGTTCTTGTGTGAGCCTTGCTGTGTGTGGTAGGGCTTGTCGTCCTAGCACACAACCCCTTCACTCAAGAGCCCATGTCTCTTTCGTCGAGTGGTAGACCTGAGGTTGCTGAGGGTGTTGCAGTAGCGTTGCTCATTGATGCTCCCTTCATCGAGGAAATCGAGGAGAATCACACCTTTTGCGTCCCAGAACACTGTGGCCATTACCTTTCCTGTGGAGGGGGCCATTTTGAATTTCTTTCGCACTGGTGAACTGGAATCCTTCCAAATCTTTGAGGTGGATGAAGTGGTGCACCCATATCTCATCGCCGATGATGATTCTGAACAGGAACTCATTTCTCTCTCGCGCGTACCGCATCAAGAGATCGAGGCTGATGCCCATTCTTGAATTCTTGTGTTCCGGGATCAGGTTTCTCGTTGCCCATTTTGCGGGCGCTTTTCGGTAACCAAACACATCATAGAGCATGTGATGAGCCCGGGCACGACCAATACGTAGTGTGGACTCCATGTCAGTTAGTTATTGTTGTTTTAAGAGACAGAACCGCGAGGTCATCTGCCCCTTAACCCCATGTCTGCCACCGTTATGCGCCTGTCCGCTAACACCATATCCTGCACTCGAGCAATGTTGTTTTCATTCGTGGATGTGGAGGGACGCCCGATTCGATCTACATCCTCCACACTCTGCCGTCCTTCACTGAACATGCAACACCAGCGACCCACCATTTGACGAGACATGACCGCTTCACTACACACGGTCTGTGGGCGTTCGTGGATGACTGACACTCTAATGTAGTCCCACGTGCCCATTCATACCGGATAGCAGCACGCAGTTCCATTGGCGACTAAGTTGTCAGTACACTTCTGTCTGCCATCGTGAGTTGTACTCGATTGATATCGGGCACACCGGTCTGCTGCTCCTCTCTCTTCATCAGTGCTCTGAGCATGCGTCATTCCCCCTCCGCTGAAGCTCCTTCCGTCGTTGAACCAACCACATGTGTGGATTGTTATGGCGATTGTTTGTGTCACCTGGTGTATCATCTACTCATGCAATAAAAATAATGACGAAACTTACTTTCGGAACTCCCTCGTAGGTTTAACATTACTGAACTTACCGTATCAGTAATAACATTAGTAGTAGCATTATAATTATATAGGGTTATTCAAAATGAAAGAGGAGATTTTAAATATTTATTTCAAACTGTATAATGTTAATAATTTACGAATCGGTCACAGAGCAGCTGTCATACCTTCTTGGATGGTGGCACATTCACAAAATTATATATATTTTATAGTTCAGTTACGACCTCGTGGAGGCACGCACCTTATGTCTGCAGTCCTGCTTGTCGTAGGCCAACCCAATAGAGCCTCGTCAGTCGCTACTTCCCTGTCGCAAGGCTAGTCCCAGTCCCCATGCAAGAAGGAACTAGATCCACTTTATGTTCCTCCAGTCCAAGATGTAATGAATTTATCTGACTGCAATAATGTAAGAAACTGTAACTATTAGAATCTCGGAATTGTGTAGGTGCCCCGGGTCTTGAAAATAAGATACCACCCAAACATTTGTCTAGAGAGAGCGTGGAAAAGCCAACAGAAAACCGCACTCCGGATGGCCGATATCAGTGTGGACTTCCAGCTACAGTCGTAGTACGGAATATTATGACGAAAAACACCTAATACTTTTCAGTATTCTGGATTAATGTATTTTGCCATGGCATTTAATTTTAACGACACGTAATCGTGGCAATCCTGAGTCAGACCTGGGCTTCAATTTTCGTAGCAAGTACTTCTCTAGTGTCCAAGTTTTGGAAACTATATTTTAGTTGTTTATTTCTATTTATTTCAAGAGATATTATTTAACTTTTGGCAAAGCACTCTGCAACTATTAATCACATTAAATGAAAATGGCCCAGTGGAGAAAGTAAAGCAAAATGTTGGCCATAGAGCAATTGCTGTGTAGAAAGTTAGACACGATCTCACAATAGAAGCAACAAAGAGTGTTGTATATTAAATTACAAGCTGTTCCAACTTGTTCATCTAGATGCTTAAGCTGGCCACTCACGGATATTACAGTGAACAACTAGCTCCATTAGGATAAAACTAAAAACCACAATTAAAAAGAAATATGAATATGTATAAACATTATTAATAATAAACCACATCATTTGTGAAGCAAGCACCACACTCTGACGATTCAACTAAATGTTACATGTAGAGGACGAATTATAGAGCGTAAATCATTCTGAATGTGAAAGGAAGCCTGTTTCAGGAATATGTATTTCCTGTGGAATATGCCGAACTACTAGAAAACAAAGACACAGCCTTTACTCTGCTCTGGGCGTGATTTATAACTGATATAAAAACAACCCTCTCAACCTGTAGATAATAGGATAAAACAGTGACCAATAGGCTGCGTAACTGCGATGGAGAAACACAATATTATAAGACTGAGCAACACTCCTACTTTATGCAGATGATATGGTAATAGGCTCAGAAGATAAAGAAGAGCTACAAACGGTACTGAACAGTCTCACCTCATGGGCTCTGGAAAATGACATCCAAATAATAATAATAATAATAATAATAATGTTATTGGTTTTACGTCCCTTTTAACTACACTGGCTTTTAGAGACGCCGGGGTGCCAGAATTTTGCCCCGAAGGGGATCTTTAACGTGCCAGTAAATGTAGCCTACTGACACAGCTCCCTCGTATTTGCGCACCCTCAAATGCCAGATGACTGCGCCAGGTTTCGAACCTGCAACCTTGGGCTCAGTAAGCGAGAACGTTACCCCTGAGCCACGCAGCCAGACATTTCCAAATAAATCACGACAAAAATAAACAAATGATTTTCAGAAGAGATGGAAAATTCTCCCCAAAGGACACACTGACCCTTCAAAATAATCACCTAGAAGTAGTTTCAAAATTGAAATATTTTGGAGTTACTCTCCTAACAACACTGACATCATTCAACATTCATGTGAAATAAAGAGCAACAGCAGCGATAAGAGCAATATACCACATTCAACAGCCTCAAAAATCTCAATAAAAATGGCTATGACATTATTTAAAACGGCCATAGCACCAATAGCGACTTATGGAATCCACATAATTTGGGACAAACTAAAAGAGAACGACCTATTAACTTTAGAGAAAGTCAAAGGCCGCTATATGAAAAGAGTCTTGGGTATCGGGAAGACAGCGCTGTCAAGACTTACCTATGTCTTCACAAAGGAAATTTTCTTCGTGCAAGACATTATACTGCAGATTTTACTACCGTGTACCGAGGCCTATGAGAATGCCCTTCAAATAATAAAAGAAAAGCAAAACGCTATCTGGGATGATTTCTTCTCAACTGACGCCATAATGACTGACGAATGGAAACAGGCAAACTACGAACTACGACACGTAATGACACGATACGCTACACATGGCTTTCACTACAAGTTCTGCAAAAACAAGAGATTCCACCAGCCAACTGAAGAATGTGTGTGTGATCTGTGCAGTGAATGCTGTACACGATATCATGCAAAATATTGCCGACAAAGACATTCACCAATAACCCAGCAGCTGGTTACTCAGTTTTGTATTCTGCACATTGTGCGCTTTTTCAATAATAATAAGACTGAGTAGCCTATATATTTCTCTACTTAAAAACTTTATACTAAAAACCAGATATGCTATTTCTGCAACTATATGTTATGTATTAGAAAATGCTATATAGAGAGCTTTGAAGTAATTTTTCAGTGTTTCTTATTTGAAAATTGATATTGCAACTTTTCAGTCAACATAATACCAACCAATTGCGTCACTAAACAATTGCAATATCAATTAAGACAAGATGTTCAGTAAAGAACATATAGCCTACTTCCTCCCAAATGCATGGGTATTGTTATAACTCTTTGTCCTTTTCAAGGAGTATAATTGAATGTTGGTTGTAGTAGCTTGTTGAAATACAACGTGCTATAGGGATATTAAACATGAATATGAGGTGCCCTTTGCTAGTGCTACCTCTGTAAAAAAAATCATTCAATTCGGTTTCACCGTGTTTGAATTGATCTGGGGAATGGATTTGCACACATACATGGCCGCTATTTGCAAACTATTGGGCTGATGACCTTGTAGTCAGTCATAAGATGCTTTCCACAAAAAGGCATGTTGTTGCAAAATCCGGTAGAGATCAAATTATTAGGATGGTCGAAATTTGATTTAAGCTTTTAACATTTGGGTGGCCGTCATTCCGTTTCCGTCAAGATGGTGGCGATATAAAACATGACACTGAGGTGGCCTTTCCTAGTGCTACCTCTGTACCAAATTTCGTTCAATTCGGTTTCACCGTGTTTGAATTGATAGGGGGAATCGATTTGCACACATACCTGGCCACCATCTGCAAACTATTGGGCTGATGATCTAGCAGTTTGGTCAGAATATGCTTCCCACATAAAGATTTGTTGTTGCAAAATTTGGTAGAGACTAAATTATTAGGTTGGTCGTAATTACATGTTAGCCTTTAACATTTGGGTGGCCGCGATTACGTTTCCGTCAAGATGGTGGTGATATAAAACATGACACTGAGGTGGCCTTTTCTAGTGCTACCTCTGTACCAAATTTCGTTCCATTCGGTTTCACCGTGTTCGAATTAATAGGGGGAATCGATTTTCACCCAAAGATGGCCGCCATCCGCAAACTATTAGGCTAATGACCTATTAGATTTGTCAAAGGATGCTCCCTTCATAAAGGTATATTGTTGCAAAATTTGGTAGAGATCGGATGATTAGGTTAGTCGTAATTTGATTGAAGCTTTGAACATTTGGGTGGCCGCCATTACGTTTCCGTCAAGATGGCGGCGATATAAAACATGACACTGGGGTGCCCTTTGCTAGTGCTACCTCTGTACCAAATTTATTCCATTCGGTTTCACCGTGTTCGAATTAATAGGGGTAATCGATTTTGACACAAAGATGGCCGCCATCCGCAAACTATTAGGCTAATGACCTATTAGATTTGTCAAAGGATGCTCCCTCCATAAAGGTATGTTGTTGCTAAATTTGGTAGAGATCGGATGATTAGGTTAGTCGTAATTTGATTTAAGCTTTGACCATTTGTGTGGCCGCCATTACGTTTCCGTCAAGATGGCGGCGATATAAGACATGACACTGAGGTGTCCTTTGCTAGTGCTACCTTTGTACCAAATTTCGTTCAATTTGCGCTCACCGTGTTCGAATTGATAGGGGGGGGGGCATACATTCAGAGTACACACACTCACACACACACTCACACACAGACACACACACACACACACATACACACACACAGACAGATACACTTTTTTTCGCCCTGTAGTGATCTCATAAGTCTACTTTCATTTTTTGCAAAAATCGAAAGTAGGCTAATAATAAAATGGTGTAAACGTTTCTTGAATTTCCTCGTCGTTTTGTCAAACGATGGGCTGGTCACACTTAGCTGCCAATTCATAAGAAGGGCCGACAGATGTCAGTGCACGATATGTGGCGCCAACCTTTGCACTAAAGTGGCAGCCCACTGACTACATCACCGAATTTGCTGAACCAAGGGATATCACAGACCCGCCGACTGATGTCAGTGCACCACATGTGGAGGGCTCTGCAATACATATCACATCATAGAGTGCAAAGAAAGAACATTTGATACTAGCTCAATAAACAAATTATGCTAACTTCACGTAATTAATTAATACTTTTGTACACAATGTTTCTAAAATATTATTTATAACGAAGTTACAGTTACAATTACTTTGTGTGCATAGTATCTTCGGTACAGTAGTTACAATTGTACCAGTAGTCACTTCTCCGGTTGTCTTGTATAAAATAGCTGTCTAATAATACTTTCCTCGCTTCAATAATTTGTTTCATTTTAAAACGGAAAAGAGAATTATTGTGATACTGATAAAGAATATGAAATGACAGTGTGTAAATCATATTTAATAATAAATCGTCATTGTAACAGTTTCATCTCCGTAGATTTAGGACTGGTAAATGAATTACGAATACCAAGATTAACGGCCGAGGGGACCCGACGCGCTGATCACGCGTCACCCCAATATCTGCAGGCCAAATGGCTGGGCAGCGGTCGCTTGGTCGGCCTTAGCCCGTCATGGGCTGGATAGTGCCAGGGGTTGACTTTTCTTGAAATGAATTACGTATGGAGAAGATTGAAATGTTTAAACTCAAACTTTCCGCTGATCCGCGATCACTGGGGTTGGCCACCCCTGGTGTAAAGTAACTGTTACTAGCAACGCGTTGCTACCTAACCCTGACTTAAACTATGGCCGGAGTGATCGTGGTTTCCTCACGTCCTCGGTCCTCGCAGAAGATTTGAGTGGCTGTGCGCGAATCGCTAGGAAGCCGAGCACGATGAAAGCAGAAGAGCTTAGGAAATGCGAGCACCTGTTAAGCCACTTGGTACACATTGTGCGGGAAGAATGATATACAAATGTTTGGACTGCAACATTAGCTCCACTCTTTACTAGACTGTACCTCTCGTTCCTACAAACTCTCTAATTTATCCTCTCCTCCCCTCCCCTAACCCTCCCATTCTCTCCTTGGCTGCACTCTCACTAACTTCTTCTCTACCTCAGTAATATTTGCTTACAGTAGCCCACTTTGTAGATATCGTAAACCCATGATTTTAACCTGTTTTCTACCGAGAAATTAAAAGAACTGAAATTATGTAGGATTGTCCTGTATACGTTTCATGTAGCCAGTTATCTGCAGGAAACTTTATAGGCAACATACTAAATGTGTGAACAGAAAGAGGCCATGGGGGACTCTATTAGCCTATTTTCATCTTATAAAATACGGGCTCATGATATCACTCTTTGTCTGTGTGTGCGTTCGACTGTGAGCGCGTGGATGTGTGTGTCCCCAACATGGTGGGCACGCGATTTATTTAATCGGTATTCAGTATCACGTACCTTCACGTATGTGAATATTAAAAATCTGAAAAACACAAAAACAACATGGCAGCCACGACATTTTCGAATATTTCAATGGGCTTTTCTCGCGAATTAATCATCCAATTGTGGTGAAATATCGCATGGTAAATCTTTATTTAAAGATAAATATATTGGCGTAAAAGGTTGTGGGAAATTTAAGATGATGACCGTACGAAAATCTATGTTTTTTGTGGTCTACTCAAGCAATCGAAGTGAATATGTGTTTAGAGAGCCCCTGCTATAACATTCATCTACTGGTACATAACTCTATGGCCTACACATAAAACAGCTCAATATGGCGGCCACGTGAAATATTTTACTGGTTCTCATTATCCCATGAACTATTATAGCAGGCAAACTGAAATGTGACTGGCTGCGTGTCTCAGCGGTAACGTTCTCGCTTGCCGGGCCCAAGGTTGCAGGTTCGTATCCTGGCGCAGTCAGCAGGCATTTGAGGGTGTGCTAATGTGAGGGAGCCGTGTCAGTCAATTTACTGGCCTGTTAAACATACCCTTCGGGGCAAAATTCCGGTACCCTGGCGTCTCTAAAAGCCAGAGTAGTTAAAAGGGGCGTAAAGCCAATAACATTATTATATTATTAAACTGAAATGCCATATAGTTAGTTATTGTTGTTTTAAGGGGCGGAACTACGAGGTCATCTGCACCTGTCATATAGTTATAGCTATAGAGGACCTTTAAGTTACTACATACAGTACAAGCGACTTTCGAAAACATGATTAGCACAAAAGTAACATGGTAGTCACGTCAATTTCAAATTTCTGTAATTAATTATGGGCCTAGTTCTAATTTTACACACACCGTCCTCATTTCGATTGTCCGTATATCATGCGGCTGAATTACTCTTCTTTATCTTTATTCGTCTAATGGATATTATCATTATTATTATTGTCAATTGCAAATTATGCAAATTTTGACAATTACCCTTGCATAGAATAAATTATGATAGCTAAATTATAATCACTTACACTGATGTGTTATTAGAATAAAAAATAAATGTCATTGTTTATTAAGTAAAAATTCAGACTTTCACGACCGGCGCAGAGTGTGTCGAATCCCGTATCTAGGTGGAAAAAATTCACTGTCGCAAATGAAAGCGAAAACTGGTTCATTCGATAGTGAACAAACCAGAAGGTGACCTTTGGTCTTCCTTTCCGCTCTCTGGTGCGTAGGAGGGAGGTTATAGGTGCTGAAACGTCTTCCTGGCAGTTATCAAGTCATTAGATAGGAGGTGTCGGAGTGAACCGAACGTTGTGATTCTAGTGAGTTCAACGAGGCGATGTCTTCTGCGGCTCATGGAATAGTGAAAAGAGATAGGACCTATGTGTTCGCACTTTTATGCGTAATACAAGCTTTCTGCACTAAATAAATTATTTACTTTATGAGTGCCTCATAGTGCCACTTTACTTTAAACGTCATTCGATAGGAAATTTAATGTAGATTCAGGGTCTGTAGTGGTTTGGTTGCGCACGAATGTGCATGATGGTTTATTTTCTTATTTTCAGTGACTATGTGGGCATTACCGTGAGAAGAATTTTTCAACGCGTGGCGGTCGTGTCGTAAATAGGGGCGTACAGACGTCATATTTCAATATGTTATGAATAAATTTGATCCCACAACTCTTACTGACACTCAGGTGCAGGAGCTAAGGAAAAAAAATAGTTGATATCCCATAATATTAACAAAAATGGGAGAGTGCAGGAAGAACAATGCCACGTACATAGGTAATCTACCTATGGAAGCTATTGAGTTACTTAATGACCCCCAAGGAACTTTGGCATCAAATGGTGATGACCAGTATAGGAATGACTACGATGCTCTGGACTCTACAGAAGAATGAGGTGACGAATGAACATTAGGCATTTTGTTATTACTAAGGGGAGTGAGATTAATGAGAACATTATTTGACTAATGGACGTTTTCTTTTCATTTGCAATATGAGAAATAGGCCTAATATTCAATATATTGTGACCGTTTGACCGAAGTCCCACGTGCACACGAGTATGAATTTCAACATCCGCCGAGCATAAGACTCAAAAAAAAAAACAATCTCGGGGTCAAACTGAGTATAGCAAAGCAAAAACTTCTAATCAAAAATCAACCGGACGGATATCGAAATTCTCACTCCATAAAGGATGGAAGGTAGTGCAAATAATTTGTGAATAACACCAATTTCTTAAAATACCTCAGTTTAATTTAACTGTCTGCTGGTCCTATTTGATTACAATAATCCCCAAGGGAGAAATCTAAAATTCCAGACCTGAAAATAAAGACATCCTACGCACCCCCTTGGTCCCTTGTCTACATACAAATTTTATAACGCATAAAATAAAGTAATTTCAGCCTCTATCCAAAAGTAAATTCACTATTCTCAAAAAAATAATTACTGATGTCTGATAAAATCATTAGTCCATCTCAGCATCTGCTTCACTGAATTATTTAAACTGTACAATTATCACTGATGTGCAGGAAAATATCAGTCCATCCTGACACCATGATTTTAATATTTACAAGAGTATCACTTGAATCAAATTTTCCCTGAAATGTTTCAACCTCTGCGGGGAAATTCACACATCTTCAACTTAATTCAGGGAAATCACATTCCCAAAACGGCGTGAAATAAAAAAATAAAAAAAGACAGCATTTATCAAACTTTAAACATCGACTGAACTTCTGACATTTTCACTATGTCACCCAAAAATAAATTGTATTCACCAATTCACATAATATTTAAATCCTCTGATTTAATCGCTTCGATTTAACTTCTTTGATAATCAGCATGTAATTCAATTTATTTATGTCAATCCATTTCAATTTAATTCCTTGCAAAAAAATATTATTTAGAATAATCCACATTGGCACTTTGCGAAAATTAATGGATCCATAAATTCAATCAGCCATCAGCTTAAAATTTTCAATACACCAGCCAATCTCTAGACAAAATGCCTCTCATGCTATCAATTCGTTAAATAGGACACGGTAAGGCCTTCAGCAAAAAGTAGGACGAGACATCAACTTATTCAAATATAAACGACAACACCATGCGGGCGACTATACAACAGTCTCAGAATGTAGAAATTCACCAACGATCGGCCACTAGTTTCCCATATGAGCGACTACATTGTCCTCATTTTAATCATATTTGAGCATGGAGCAATCATTTGACCCTCAACTCAACTTTATAAACATCCATTATTAATTCATATTTTATTTTCACATTTGACCATTATAATCTTATTTTTATAACGACCCCTCAGCTACGCAGGCTGGGTTCAATGGCTCCTTATCAACCAACACATGGAACCATGCGCTCCCTCACGAAATTCAAATATCTCGGCCTTTCGCATAGGTGTAATAAACTTTTAAAGTCTGCCCCAACACACCTCGGTTAAACTGTCGCATAATTCCAATACATAGTTCCTCATTTTATACAAAAATTCGTACATGAATGACCTTCCGTTCCCAATATCAAAGATCACGCTTTCGGCATGTCCATCCATTCAAAATCAACTCCCATAATATCAACTACGATCCATTATTCCTCCAATGATTAACCGTTATTATTACCAAGAATTATTATTATTATTCACTCTTATTGGAAAACGTTCCAAACAATATAATCATTTGCATATAATTATTATCATTATGGCTTGACTATCAGTCATACAGCCTTCCGATGTCATATCTCAACTTCATTTACAACGAGAAAATATTTTACAATTATTTTAAATTCAAATATAAAAATTTATTAATTCACAGAAAATTTCGAACTATTATTCCCAAGGAATAATATTTAAACGTAATGTGGCTATCCACATTCCTCATCTATTAACATATTCAAAAGAAGAAATTACTAACAAAATCGAGAAAATATTTTAAACAAATTAATTTAATTATAAACCATTTAATTATGAAGAAATCCAAAAATTATTTCAAAGTCCCCTAACATAAGGTTTAGGCGTGGAATGGTGTAAATATCTTCCACACAATAGCCTACTGCTATATCGAAGCTTATCAGGTTGACATCCCAAACGCACTAGATTTCCATCAAAGAGATCCATTCGAAATAACTCGGCTGATAAATCTTCAAATGTGCAATAACGTCTTGAAATAAAAATCCATAAGCGTAAACCTACTTAGCAGACAGTATAGTCGAAATTGAGAATGCAATACACTAGCTACTTAATAATAAAGTTGGCTTACATCGTGAAGATCTTGTAGGAATAGTCCTTCTGCTGTAGAATCCATGTAGGCCGGCTGGCACACGTTCTTTCCAGTGGACAGATGTTCCGAGTCCCTACTCGCCTATACTCCATTATTCCGGAAGATGTTCCCAACAGTCCCATGACATCTTACCTCCAGCTCTTTTAACACTTCATGGAGGCGGTCCGATCTACCATTTTCGAACTACTATGATGCATGTCTGGCAACATAATGTTATAAGTATTCGAGTCCCAAGCTAACACTTGCAGCTTTGTGCCACATAAAACTTCCTAACTCGACTGGTTCACTTCTCGTTCTAAAATATCAACTCCGGGAATGAAATCATGTTTCAACCAATACTGTTTTCCTTTCGATCCTCGCGTACGGTATCTGCTTGTGGCCTTGCTGTTTGAACGATACACTGACAATCTTAAGAGTGGTTTACGTAGCATGCTAGCACCATTTCTAGTTTATAGGCTATATTCCTTAGATGAGTAAGGAATTCCCCAATACTTTGCACACACCAAAGCAATGGATTGCTCCTCTAGCTTATTTATGATATCAGGGTTTTAAGGTCCACATCATATACGCTGATTGCCTTCCAACTCTTTTAAGACTGGTATCTTTCAACACAAATATCTGCCAAGCACGTAGACCTTGAGCACGCGGAGTTAGTTGCCATACCGTCTCGCCTCTCTGCTTCACCTGTGGCGTGCGGCCTACTTCCTTCAGCCACTCCGATGCGAAAATTAATCCTTGCGCCTGGCTTCTTCAACTCCAATATCTTCTGACCCAAACGACGGATTCTCTTGATCTCTTCGGTAATTTTCCCACTAATGAGTACTGCATGTTCCCCCGATGTGTTGGTGGTTCAATCTCTTCACATAGAAATTCGTAAAAATACCATATGAGTCCTCTCATATCGACGCTCTCTCCATCTAGCGTTAACTTGATGAAACAAAATACCTCAGCTCCGCGCGTTCTTCAAACAGGTGGTTCCTCTAAGAAAAACTATCTGTGGCCCTCATCTAAATGGTCACAATATGTTGTCTTTATTTCCATGCTTTTCTAGAGAAATAATATTGTTTTCGCGTATGAAGTATTTTTACTAAAACTACGTCATTAAAAGGACTGTAAAATGACATTTCATTATAAAGAAATTGTTTGTATGATTTTGACGAATATTTTTTTAGAAAATAAATGTTATTTTTTGTGCATATTTCGTTGTTCTATGTGTAATAACAATTGAATATACTTTTTTTTTAATCTGGATGATTGCCAACTGGATACAGTGACTTCGTCTATTCCCTCAAATAAGGTGTAACATGAATACTTGACTGAAAGTCTCATTGTTATTCATATTTTATCCAGTTTTAAATAGTATGCTTACCACTGTCATAAACTATTATATACACATCCGAGTCGTGATTTCTACTACCAAAAGTGGATGATTCTTGTGTTGTATTTGGTCATTTTTTACACCTCACCTTACCCTCACCACTATATATTTACCCCCGAAGATCGTACACTTTAGACGATGCCATAAATGAATTCAGCGACCTCGAAAACGGTATATTGCCAACTTTTAATAGAATCCCACCACTATTAACGAAGTTATTAATTTTTCCACCTAGAATTGGGATTCGACACACTGTGCGGCGTTGAAATAGGAATGTCTGTTTCGCGGGCTTATAGGCCGTGTTCTAAGGATATTTTGTTGTCCTGACGTTGAAAACTGCATTCAGCATGTTCACAGGTTACATTAAGCGAGGTAAAACAAGTAAACAGAAGATATATAAATAGTCAACAACCTACACATAGAGGCTACCATAGCAACGGCGTACCACATAAAAGTAATGCATCAAGGACAGGGCTGCTCTTCTGTTGCATCTTCTCGTCTACGACGGTCAATGAGGGCAGGCTTGAGGGGATTAAGGACTGGAAGCCAAGCTCTGTTCACACGTTCTGCTTCCGAAGTTCTGTCCACCACGGTGTCTTATCATGCCAGGCTACAAAGGGAGGCCATTGAAATCCTGAAGCATACTAACAGCTTCAATCTTAAGGAGGAAGCAGAACGTGTGAACAGAGCTTGGCTTCCAGTCCTTAATCCCCTCAAGCCTGCCCTCATTGACCGTTGTAGACGAGAAGATGCAACAGAAGAGCAGCCCTGTCCTTGATGCATTACTTTTATGTGGTACGCCGTTGCTATGGTAGCCTCTATGTGTGGGTTGTTGACTATTTATATATCTTCTGTTTACTTGTTTTACCTCGCTTAATGTAACCTGTGAACATGCTGAACGCAGTTTTCAGCGAAACGTCAGGACAACAAAATATCCTTAGAACACAGCCTATAAGCCCGCGAAACAGACATTGTCATTGTTTATGTTTAATATGAATACACTTTAATAAATCAATTCCCATAATTTGTAACATTTCCTCCTCCAAATATCCAATTGAATGATTTTAAGAGAGCAAAACTAATAACACTTCAATGGAATGAATACTTTGAGTTAGATATAATTTTATAGAACAAATAAACGATTTGTCAATGATATTTCATCAAAACGAATGCGCATGAAGAAATAAGTTGGCACAGAAGTGCCCTCTTCGTAATATGGCACTTAGAAATGAATCGTGGACGGATGGAGGACTCGGCTAACGTACCCGCCTGGAATGCAAGTAATTAGAATTCTAATCTTGACTAAGATCTCAGTTTGAAATCTTCTTCAATATAAACGTTCTGACAGTTTTGAAAGAAAAGAGCACATTGTTGATGTAGGGTTGAGTCCTTATCCACAGCTGATCATAACATAATTCTTGGCGGTAATCCATCTTACCATCTTTTTGGAAGCCTTCATAGGGAGACTAAGGCTGTTTGAGCTTTTAGCTCTCGCAGTAAAGAGTTGCAGGTGCGCTTCAAAAAAGGGAGGTAGCGTTCAGTTTGCTACTCCTGTGGGAGTCCAGGCACGTACACCAAGAGCCCGCTGATGTGCCAGCTTGGTGCTCCTAGGCGAAACACCACACAAGACACGGCATAAGCCTATAAAAAATGCTGAGTTGGCGTTGAAGGACTGGTCGAATAATTTGAAGAAATCTATTTCTACCCGTTTTTATCGTTGATATCTGACAATGTCCTGACGTTCCTGGCATGTTTGATAAATTAAGAAATGGCTGACGTACAGTACATAATTAAAATACTTGAAAATGAGAGCGGATGGTGACCCTAGTCCTATCGTTCCACGAGCTTGAACAATCTCTGTTGGGTAGAAATCCGTATCACAGGTACAGGCAAATGTCCGGATGATAATTCACCATACTCCTCAAGGGCGACAGTAGTTACTACACCAGAACGGGATACATATCTCATTTTCTACCCCATGCCAATGCTACTGCATAATTCTCTAACTATTTCAGAGGCACCGCTCGTAGAAGAAAATGAAATCAAGCAATGTCGAGAGAATTTGGAGGCTACCAAGTAGTTCTCAAACTATTTCAGAGGCATCTCTGGTAGGAAATCATTTTAAACGATTGACATTCACCTGACTACCATATTGCTTGTGTGCTTATCATGGTTTTGAAAGTCACTTGTATGTAACATCTTAATAGTAGGCATACTCTATAACTATATGACACTTCAGTTTGATTGCTATAATAGTTTATGGGATAATGAGAACCAGTGAAATATTTCACGTGGCCGCCATATTGAGCTGTTTTATATGTAGGCCATAGAGTTATGTACCAGTAGATAAATGTTATAGCAGGGGCTTTCTAAACACATATTCACTTCGATTGCTTGAGTAGACCACAAATACATCGATTTTCGTACGGTCACCATCTTGAATTTCCCACAACCTTTTACGCCAATATATTTATCTTTAAATAAAGATTTACCATGCGATATTTCACCACAATTGGATGATTAATTCGCGAGAAAAGCCCATTGAAATATTCGAAAATGTCGTGGCTGCCATGTTGTTTTTGTGTTTTTCAGATTTTTAATATTCACATACGTGAACGTACGTGATACTGAATATCGATGAAATAAATCGCGTGCCCACCATGCTGGGGACACACACATCCACGCGCACACAGCCGAATGCACACAAGGATACAGAGTGATATCATGAGTCTGTATTTTATAAGATGTAAATAGGCTAATACAGTCGCCCATGGCCTCTTTCTATTCACACATTTAGTATGTTGTCTATAAAGTTTCCTGCAGATAAAAAAGCTACATGAAACGTATACAGGACAATCCTGAGTAATTTGGTTGGTTGGTTCCTCAGTTTAGGAGCTGCGACAACGTGGTCAAGTAGCCCCGTGTACTTTAGGTGTGTGTAGAATTTGTCTGATAACCGGTGTTAATTGTGATGGCTGTATTAGTGTGTGTTATCTGCGATTCAGGTAGAAGGACTGCAGACGATAATTTTTTCAAGTAGTTCCTACTTTTGCTACCAATTGCTACCGACCACGACACCTAGCTGTGGACGTGGATACTAAATGCCATTGCAGTCAGCACCTGACGGTGAACGTTGGAACTAATATAGCGTTATCAAACTAACATACAAATTTTAGCTTCCACAAGTGTAGTTAGTGGAAGGTTCCTTTTCATGCCATAAATCTATGACATGGGACCGCCAGCTTTACTTCCCGTCCGAAGGAAGGCCTACTGAGGGATTTTTAACGCTCTTAAAAAATCCGACGATTTCGACCGTGTTTGAACCCGCGAGCCCTACGTAATTTCAATTCTTTAAAATTTAATGGTAGAAAACGGGTTAAAATCAAGCAGTATCACGATAATTTGAGAGGTGATCTACAATTCACGTCCGTGCCAAATATGGTGAACTTCAGTCTAATGATTCGTTCGTGCCATGAACAATGCAGATCACAAAATAATAATACTGAGTGTTACGACGACTATGTAGAACACAGAGTGCGAGTAAAGTGCCTGACAGCTATGTGCACACGGCCACTCCACTAAACTGCTATCTAGCTTACAAGGGGAGGATACGATGCTTGGGTCACCGATTCGAACCATCTTTAGTACACGTGTAGGGCATGACCAGGCGTATATCAGGTGCAAGTAGTATGGTGCGCTTCTTAGCCGTTTCCGAGAAATTAATTGCAATTGCAGTGCGGCGTCCATGTGCTTTGTACGCTAGCAGGAAGGCAACGAGCGCGTGGTGCAGCGGTAAGAGCCCTGCTTTTTAGCGCGGGTTCGTTGGTTCGAATCCCAGCGGTGAGCCTTTGTAGTGTGTTATACTTCTTTTTATGGAGCAGATGACCTCGTAGTTCCACCACTTAAAAAAACAATCACTAACTAGCTTGTCGCCTCCGTAGCGTAGCGGTCAGCATGGTTAGCTGCCGCCCCGGAGGTCCTGGGTTCGATTCCCGGCTCTGCCACGAAATTTGAAAAGTGGAACGAGGACTGGAACGGGGTCTACTCAGCCTCTGGTGGCCCAAATGAGTAGAGGGGGTTCGATTCCCCCTCAGTCATCCTCGAAGTGGTTTTCCGTGGTTTCCCACTTCGTCTTCGGGCAAATGCCGGGATGGTACCTTCTTCAAGGCCACGGCCGCCTCCTTCCCTCTTCCTTGTCTATCCATCCTAACCATCCCTTACCTTCCCTCATGAGGCCCCTGTTCGCTTTGCAGGTGAGGCCGCCTGGGCGAGGTGCCAATCCCACCTCACCAGTTGTATCCCTTCCGATTCGATGTTCCCAGCTCTAGGACACTGCCCGTAGAGGCGGTAGTGGTGAGTTCCCTCGCTGAATCCGTGGGTAAATAATAATTTAAAAAAAATGCAAAGGTTCACCGGTGGGATTCGACCCAGCGAACCCGCGCTTTCAAAGCAGGGCTCTTACCGCTGCACCACGCGCTCGTTGTCTTCCTTGCTAGCGTACAAAGCACATGGACGCCGCACTGCAATTGCAATTAATTTCTCGGAAACGGCTGAGAAGCGCACCATACTACTTGCACCTGATATACGCCTGGTCATGCCCTACACGTGTACTAAAGATGGTTCGAATCGGCGACCCATGCATCGTATCCTCCCCTTGTTAGTTTCGTGGCAGGTAGGGAGTGAGTGCATTAGAGGGGAAATAGTGAGGGAGGGAAGAAGTCCAGCAGAGCTATTGTCGTTCCGAACACGCAACTCTTCCTTCACGAACGCCACACTTCACTGGCATGTCCTAGGTTGTTCCAGATGCAACCCTCCTACGTACGTTTCTTTGGGATTGAATGAAAATCCACAGCCTGCTTCCAGTCGACCGACCGGGTCAAGGAATGGAATGAATGAAGCCCCCATCTTGCGGCGAGGATATGAACTGTGCCAGCTTCCAAAGCCTGTCGTACTCCCCTGGGGCAAGGATTAAATGAATGCCAGATGAAATGAAATGATAGTGGAGAGTATTGCCGGAAGGAAAGTGTTACAGGGAAAACGGAGTATCCGGAGAAAATCCTGTTTGCCCCCTCTTTGTGCAGCACAAATCTCACATGGAGCGACCGGGATTTGAACCAGGAACCCAGTGGTGAGAGGCCGGCGTGCTGCCGCATAAGCCACGGAGGCTCTTTATTTTAGATAAAAAGGAGATAATTACTTTTTCAAATGTCGGTAATCCTGTCGAGCAAACGTTGACCCCTTTTGGCCAACAGCAGTGGTTGAAGTTTAACTCGGAAAGTAACATTATTCTACTCTTCAGAATGCGAATGCCCATCTCGTCAGGCCAGTATAGATTTTCCGTCCGACGCTCGTGGTACCTGCGAGGCTAAATGACTGTCTCTCTCCCCCTCACACTCGGTAGTGATTTAGAACTCTCGGTAGCATTGCCATGCAGATTGGTTAATGCGTTCCTAGCGCCAGTGTCGGGGGTGGAGGATAAAAATAAGCTCACCATGAATCGACGTGCTCTAATCCGCAATTACTAACGCGGCATGGCATCTTAGCTGTGAACAATTAAATTGATAATCTCCTGCTAGGCTCTCATAAAGTACCAACTTACCTCGCGTTCGCAGCGCCGAATACACGATGAAATATGACACGACGCTGCAAACAAATAATTGTGAAACATATTTATTTTAAATCAAAGTGATCTTCCAAATTTTATTGTTAATTCATTTTAGGGACTTGGAACATCTTGGTCATCAGCCCTGTGTAGTGATAACCTGTATTTATGTGACGACTGTAGTAGTGTGTGTAACTGTATTATGGACAGAAATGAGGTAGTTGCCCCGGGGCTCATAGTAAGATAGTAACGCGGCTTTTGTCTGGAGGGAGTGTGGTAAAAAACGAGGAAAAACACACTCAGGATAGCCGCTGTCAGCGCCAGGATTCGAATCTGCGATCTCCGGACTTGCTGCAGGTGCCCTCGTGGCCGGGATGTACGATTTAACGAGTACGACTACGCCACGGGACGATCTTCACATGTAACCAGTTAATATACGGTGCTTCACGAGGTTCACTACTACGTCATTGCGGATATAATGTTCATCCTAGTACACAAAATAAGAGTTTTTTCTATATTTTATCTAAATCACTACCTTTATTTCTTCATCGATTATTTCCAGGTAAAGTAGGACGTCTGTTATTTCTGTCTGTCTGTCTGTATGGCCGTGAATCACGTGAAGACGATCGAACATAATTTCATGGCACTCAGTACACAGATTTAAGAAGAAGGGTAAGGGAACATAGGCTATAAAATATTTAATTATTCCAGAATTGTGATGAAATAAATAAGAAGCTCTGAACCTGAAATCTTGAATATCTCCGTCAATATTTGGCCTAGGGTAATTAAAATTATTAAATAACTTTCGGATTATGGTATTACGTAGAGGGAAAGCGTGTTATTTTGGAGTAAGTTTGTATCCAAATCGTAGCACTTTTAATTTTCGATGTTTGAACATTGCAAGATTCATTTCTAAATACTTGTATAATATATATTTTTACCAACTAATGGTGTCCTTGCGATAGCGCTGTCCTATGGTAAAATGTAGACATATCCTCGACGTAGACCCTTTTCAACCATACGCGTCCCTGTTATTAACGAATCATCAATTCACCTCCTGGTAGCGGCTTCGATGGCGTAGTCGGTAGCATGCTGAACTGCTGTGCCCAAGATAGCGGGTTCAAACTCGGCCGAAGTCATCGGATTTTTTAAGAGCGTTAAAATCCTTCAGTATGCCTTCCTTCGGATGGGAAGTATTGCCGGCGGTCCCATGTCATAGATTTATGGTATGTAAAAGATCCTTCCACAGACTAAACTTGTGTGAAGCTATATTTCTAAGTTAAATTTCGTTCGAAAGCTCTACCAAAGTTCCAACGTTCCCCACTAGGTATCATTGATATCTGGTTGCGAAAGTTGAAACTACTTTAAATTGAATGGAACTTGTAGCTCACCCTATGGGTGTCCGCATTGAAGCAGCTACAGCCTCTGGCGAGCCGAACATGTCCTCGGATACTCCCAGCACTAAAACCATACGATAAATAAATAAATACCTCCTGGTGTAGCGACTATAATTCTTGGCTATCGCCAAGAAATTTATTTCAGGTCTAAAAGCTGTAACGGTGTTCACTCAGCCTCGTGAGGAAAACCTTAGAGGAGGCGGGCTCTGTTCCCAACTCAGCCATCCAGAAAGTGGTTTTCCGTGGTTTCCAACTTCTCTTCCAGGCCACGCCGTCTCCTTCCCAATCCTCACCCTGAATTAAAATATACACACACTACTACAGACATCACAATAGCACAGATTATGAGACAAATTCCATCACACACCCAAGTACACGGGGCTAAATGACCACGATACCCAAGTCCCTAAAATTAAACAACTCAAACGGGATAGTGATAGAATATCGACCAGAATTAGGTCACTTGTCTTCTAGCAGTCTTCCTTCATTACTGCGCACTGTAATTAATTGGAAAGTGATTTGAAGCCACCAGTGTGGTGCAATCTTCTTTGTACTCAGTAAGCGAGCGAGTTGCGATATAAATCAAATGTTGCTTCTCGTCTAGAGTACTTGACTGCCCACTTCAGCTCTCCAGATCCATACAGTTCCGAGAACAGCAGGCAGCATGTTTCAGACCTTAATATACAGGACGTGCAATTTCATCGAGATTCTCTTCACTTTCTAAAATAAGGTAGCGACATGGAGAACTCAAAAAGAATGTTCCACACAGTCTCAATGTTTATTGAGTAAAGTGTTGACAAATAATGGCCATACAACAACAAGTTCCTGAGCATTCGTCCCTACAAAGCCAGGGTGTTGTAAGTGACGATTTGATAAAACATTAAATTAAGTCGAAAAATAAGCGGAGGTTGGTTCACTAGGTCATAACACAATTTAAGGAAAGAAAATAAAAGTCAGATACTACAGTATATCTTTCCTTTAAATACTTTCATACATTTTATTTATGACTTTTCAATATCATTATCACAGCAAATACCCGGTTACATTATAAGTTACAGCTTGGTTTGGCCTTCGCAATTTTTAAAACTTTTAAAATAAAAAATTGGATATTTTTGTTGAGATCTTTAACAAAGTTTACAAATACATCAATTCAATCATTCCTGTTATTTTTTTACCTAAAATTTGACTACTCCTTGCGCATTTAATACCGCAGTGCATGAAGGTCTCTGAACTACTCCTTGTGCATTTAATACACTAACATTTAATAAACTCCAGCAAGTCTTCTAGGATTTTGCCATGTCTGTTGCAGCGTTTTTCCCAGGTGTAACAAGCTGGGCACATCATCAGAATTTAGGTACTGTAAAATACATTTACTAAGTCGAAACCCTTCCCTGGCGTGTACACAACAACTCGTCAAAGTTTCATCGCAATCGGATGAATGGCATATGTAGGAAAGCTCCGGGGATCTGATAGAGGACCTGACAACAAGCAAAACATATCTGGTAATCATAAGATCTGATGAAATTCCTGAAAAACTTGACCTTCCTCACAGATATCAACAAGAAGAGAGTTAATGAATTTCTTACAAAGGTAAGGAACCATCTGTACTGAAATACTGAAATTTCGTGCCCGCACTCTTCACGAGTCTCCTTCATTTATAGGATGAGTTAAATTTCCATCTGAATCATCTTCGAGTCTTGCTGAGTGACGGACCGGAGTATTTTCTCCAAGGATTCTTGTATATCCTTAATATTAGTGATCTGCCCCCATTGATCAGTGTTTCACAGGCGCATAATATCTACACCGAGAGTTTCATAAATATGGTTATTATTACTATTATTAGCTTGCCACGGTGGTTGATTGGATAGCGTGTCGGTCTATTAACCCCAAGATTGCAGGTTCGCTCCAGGCCGTGGTAAATTATATTTGAAAGGCGGCAAAATTACGACATGCATGTCATACGATGTTGGCATGTCAAAGAACCCATTTGAATTCAGTAGGCCGAGTTCATAATGGCAAAATTAATCTCGGGAGTTTCCGCCAACACAAAGTTCCTCATTTCTCTACTAGAAAGCGCTATGGTGTTCAAGGAGCTTAGATATTTAACCTCCTTGACTTTCATAGTGATTCAAGGAACAACGAAATTCGACATGCAAGCTACCCTCTGGGTGTCAAATTACAAAGCTTGCACCCAGCGCCCGAGGCCATACGATATTATTATTATTACTATTATTTTAACGCCAGGTTGAGACATCTCCGTGACAGATACTTCTAGGCTCATCATGCACTGCAGTTGCATCTGCGCGGTAAGGTGCCAGGGATCGCTTTCCAATTCCTCCTACATCAGCCGTCGTAAATCTGTTTTCCATTAAAAGTACACAAAGTTGGAGATCTTCTGAGATAAGACTGCGTGCTGCTTCTCTCCATCCCCTGGAGACAGCGCTGATAACCTCTGCACGATAACCTGGCTCCTCTTTCAGACAATTATTATCTACACCGAGAGTTTCAAAAATATGGTACCTTATTTTCAGGTCGAGTCTCGTAGAGGAATATCTGTCTAAATCTGAAATCGGGATGATCGACGCCGCTTTGTTATAGATTGTAATAATATCGTTGTGGTCATTGGCATTGACCTGGCTTTGAGGAGTCTTGTAGATATCTACCTCATTGCGTAGTGGCTAGCGCTCTTGACTATCACTGAGGAGGCCCGAGTTCGATTCCCGTCTATGCCACGAAATGTTATTCTGGTGTGAGGACTGGAATGGGGTGCTGTACACTGAGGCAAAACTTTCAATAGGCGGGTTAGATCCCCAAATCAGTCATGCCAAAGTGGTTTTCCGTGGTTACCCCACTTCTAATCCAGACGAATACCGGGATGGCTCCTAAATTAGGGTCACGGCTGCCTCCTTCCCAATCCTCATCAGAATTACAAATACACACACTAATACATCCATCACAATAACACAGGTTATCAGACAAATTTCACACACACCAAAGTACACGGGGATACATGACCAGGATGTCGGAAAACCACTCAATGAATCAATAACAACAACGCTTGTCGATATGCTCTAGACTTCATAATCTACAGTAGCAGTAGCAGATCACAAGTTACACAGCTCGGAGGGTTTCTTCTCCATGACAGATACTTCAAAGTTCATCGTGGATACTTACCTAGGTATGATACTAATTATACTGTAATGAATGACACACTACTCATCGGTTGAGCATATGAATACCTTAAACTTTTCGGTTGCTCGTCTCTGTTTTGCTCGTTTGTGACTATCATTTTGCGGAAGAGATCTCTGTTAAAGGCGTCTTCGGATTTGATTTGTTACATTTGGAGGTCTCCTTTGATGTTTCTAAACAAGGGCATTATGGTTTTGTGGTTTGATACAATCAAGTGAAAGACCTGTTCAGGAAACCTTTTTCCGTCCATTCGCCTCAGGTGATCCTAAAATCGTCCACATTTTGTGTCTGTAATTATTTTGCAACATACTTCATTGTTGGATCTCTTTTGGTGGATGCCATTTTTGTAACTGGATGCGATGATTCCTATATATTATTATCATCTTATTATTATTATTATTATTATTAATAATAATAATTTTATTATTATTATTATTATTATTATTATTATTATTATTATTATTATTATTATTATTATTATTATTATTAAAGGTATAAATTGCTTTAGGACATGGCTCTGCTTGGAGCAGTCATATTTGTTCAAAAAGACTTGAAAATGTGGCAACAGCGGGGATTCAAACTCGAATCTACTGCTCTCCTGGTAATTGAGATTAGCCATTTACACTAAAGCGGCCACGCGCCGACCTCGGCAAATTTTCAAATCTTACCAACAGATATTATTATTATTATTATTATTATTTTGCATCGTTATGACCGTCTAAGGAGCGCAATTGAACCAATCTAGCGGATCTTGATTCTCATTCTCCCAAAATCTCTTCATACTTTCACAATTGCTCTTTCTACACTCCTCCATCCAGTTTTTTAAATTTATTTTTTATGCAATGTTTGGTGAAAATTGATGATTGTCAACTAGTTCTCTGAACATAGATCTGTCCAGTACCATATTAATATCCTGAAGGTCTTTTTCAACAGTTGTTCGTAACTTTCTTTGAGAGAGTACGATTTATTATTATTATTATTATTATTATTATTATTATTATTGCTATAGTTCCTTAACAGACGCAATCAAATAACTCCCGGCTCTCAATATTTTATCGTACAGTACCTCCCGCGGAAACCTTCGACTGAACGGCTCTATGAACTTCAGTTCCTCTGTGACATACACATACGCTTCACGGAACTCCGACTGCGTAGCTCTAATTGCTGTCTGTATTTCTTGGCTACGGGGAGATTTAAAATGAACTTCCCACGTGGCTTAACGTTTGTAGCCTTATAACTCAGTAACAGAGTTTCTGAGGAGGCTGTGGTTTCAGATTTAGATGGATATGTTCTCACATAACATGCTCTGATAAATACTGATAATACACTGAATGTCCGTACGCCGGTGGTAAAATATACTTACAAACAAATTGTGAGACAAGAAGAAAGATGTAGTTTTACGTGACCGTTAATCTCGAGATCATGAGCCCCGCAACCTCCTTTTTAAATGGAATCCAAACCACAGGACATGGCAATTGACTTCGAAAATCTCACATTCATTGACCGGGAATCGAACCCGAACAACAGCTTGACCGCTGCGCCTCCACGCCCCTCAAATTGTAAGAGATCGATGATTTACATACAACAGGAAAACACATAGTGAAACCAACAAGTTCCGTGACGAACTATAGAGCCTACATTTCTTAAAATTTAAGATGCATGCCAATTATTAATCTATATGAGCCTATCTAGAATAATGACGAAATTAAGTTGGTAATATCGACATTTCAAATTAGTTCTAAATATACTTGGCATAATGTAGCCTAACAGAGCACTACAGTTGTCAGGCCTGGTGACTGAATATATTCTTAGTTCCATCTCTTAAGGTGCAGAATACAAAATTTGGTTGAAGTCCAATGGATAGCATGGACGTTACAGGCAGTTAGAAATTGGAGCTATGAGCACGCGTAAAATCATGTTGGCAACAATGTCATGCATGTGTATGTCAGAATTAATCTGAAATATTAAGATCTATTGTTGTGCTTATTTTAGATGGAATCCATTTGTTAGTATAGAAGTTATAGGTATTTTAAAATTGGACCTATCAGCAGGCTTAAAATCATGTTCGCAGCACTGACGTATATTAGTTACCCCAAATTAATCTAGAAAGTCAGGTACTATACGTGTGCAAAGTTTAGAGTTGTTGGCTTGCATACTTTCTGTTATATTGATATTATGGTAAAATGATTTATTAACAGTTGGCAGCCCTAGTTGCTCTTAAGAATACACATAGTCCTACCTGTTATGGTACACATAGCACACACGAAATTTGGTTGAAATCCAATTGATAATATAGAAGTTATATGCACTTAAAAACTTGACCAATCAGCAAACTTGGAATCTTGTTGGTTACACTGACGTATATAAGTTACTCCAAATTAATCTAGAATGTCTAGCATTATACGTGTACATAGTTTAAAGCAGTCGGCTTTTATACTTTCTCATATATTGGTATTTGGATTTTAAACAAGTAGTTCCGTGAAGAACTATACAGCCTATTTTCATATATCCTGCTCATGTTAATTGCCTCTATCAACATACAAAATTTCAGTTTAATTGCTGTAACAGATTCGTAGATATTGAGAACCGTCTAAATATTTCAGATGGTCGCCAGGTTGGATTTTTATTTTTGTACTATTATATTAAGATTATTGTGTACGTGTGGTATTCAAACTTCAATCGCATGATTAGAACACAAGAAGTAAAAACGAGATTTTAAAATTACGCACAACAGCCACCTTGTGATTATGCAAACAATTGAAATAAATTAGATTACCAGTGAATCAACATTTGTGTAAGCATTTAACGTGCAACGTTTCACGGCACTCGGATAGTTAATTCGCGAGAAACGTCCATTTAAATATTTATACTTCGCGTCGCCGCCATGTTGGATTCGTGCTCACCAGGTTACTGAAAGTCCTATACTTGAACATATGTTCATAGTCTCTATGAACATAAAAATTTCAGTTTGGTTCCTGTAAAAGATTCATAGATATTGAGAACCGTCTAAATATTTCGGAAGCTCGTCATTTAGGATTGTTATATGTATAGGCCATAGAGTTATGTACCATTCAAGGACACATATTGCCTAGGTTCATTATTCAAACTTTCACTTCGATCGCATGATTATGACACAAGAAATAAAAACTTAATTTTAAAATTTCGCACAGCCGCCATCTTGAGGTTATGTAAACAATTGAATTAAATTAGATGGCAGTACATTACAATTTGCAAAATCATTTACTGTACCACATTTCACTGCGCTCAGAGAGTTAACTCACGAGAAAAGTCTATTAAAATATTTCAAATTCGCATGGTCGCCATGTTCGTTTTGTACTTTACAGGTTTATGAATTATCCATAGGTAAACTTGTATCAGTACCCTTTATCACCGTACAAAATTTCAGGGTGATATCTGTAATAGTTTCGGAGATATAGAATGTCAGTGAAATATTTCGCACAGCCGCCATTTTGAGGTTATGTAAACAATTGAACTAAATTAGACTCCAGTGCATTGCAATGTGTATAAACATTTGCCGTACCAAGTTTCATTACGTTTGGATAGTTAAATCGCGAGAAAAGTCTATTTAAACCTCTCAAATTCGCTTGGCCGCCATGTTGGTTTTGTAGTCACCAGATTTTTGAAAGTCTCATAGGTGAACTTCTAGTAGTGCACTTTATCACCGTACACAATTTCAGGGCGATATCGGTAATAGTTTCGGAGATATTGAATGCTAGTGAAATATTTCGCACAGCCGCCATGTTGGATTGGTGAGACGTAACAAAATTTGAAGAGCACGGTCGAGGTCGCCGGGAATAGTGCTATGAACTTACCGAGTTTCACTGAAATCGCTCCAGCCGTTTAGATTTTATTAGGGGGACACACACACACACCTCACACACACACACACACACACACACACACACACGCACACACACACCGACAAAAGGTGATCTCATAAGCCTATTTTTTCAAAATTGAAAATAGGCTAAAAACATAGAGAGAGCCTTTATCAACAGTTGGCAGCTCTGGTGGCTCTTAAGAATAAGCCCATTCATATCTCTGTATGTACACATAGTACATACGAAATTTGGTTGAAATCCATATGATAGTGTAGAAGATATATGCATTTAAACATTGGACTTATCAGCAGGCTTAGAATCATTTTGGCAACACTGTCATGTATGACCTCCTGGAAATTAAACTGAAATAGTATTATCTATATGTGTGTCAATTTTGAAATAGTTCCCATGTATACCTTCCAAGATATCAAACATGGAGCTCAAATTTCAATTACGATTTTTCAGCAGTTGGTAGCAGTGGCATCATTTTCAAATACGGCCTTGAGATGTTCAGGTATAGATCTTTACTCATAACAAATTTTGTTTCGATTGCTGCAGCCGTTTAGGAATTGATAGGGACACACACACACAGAGACAGATAGACATTTGCCCGGATTGATCCCATAAGTCTACTTTTTCCTCATTTTTGCAAAATGTGAAATGTAGGCTAACAACGGGACATGTGTCCATTGGTCTGTATGGAGTAGTAGCACTTTGGTTAATACGACATAATATTTGCTATCCCAAGTGAAAAAATTGAAAACAAGTCGATGCTTGTTTCTGTTTATTTTCTTTGGCTGCCTCTTTACTGTAACTGGACTTTTAGCTCGTAATTGAATAGATAGAATTTGCACACAACGTTATGTGTATTGATCGTCATAACATACATTTTCAACAACAGAAGCAAGGACAATCTGAACAACGAATACTTAAGACGAAGCAGCCTCAAGTAATGTCGTTGAAATTCGTCGGAAATAACACTTATTTTCGATGCCGGATTATTATTATTCTTATTATTATAGTTCCTTAACAGACGCCATCGAATAGCTCCCGGCACTCAATTTTTTATAGTCTCTCACGCAGAAACCTTCGACTGAATGGCTCTATGGTCTCCATTTGCCCTGTGACATACGCGTTACTTGAGGCTCCTTCGTCTTGCGTATTCGTTGTTCAGAATGCATTTGGTTCTGTTCGGCGTACTTTCTTCTCACGCGTGTTTCATATAAGAAGTGTACCATCGATATAGTGCCTTCTATTTGTAGGGCTATCGTGACGTAATTGAATGTTGACATTTTTTCTACATCATATTTCACCCGCATTTGGTGGTTAAAGGTACGCGTAATATTATGTTATTTAATCACCTGGATGGGAACCGTGTCATCATCATCACACCCATGAAGAAATAATAATTTGAAATTTTGAAAACTGAGTGTTATAAAGGCGTCAGACTTTTGTTATTATGTAAATAGTACATTATGCGACGAGCCTATAATGGCAATAATTAAGACACGAGTATGTTTTATAATTTCCATACGAGTGTCTTAATTACCATTATAGGCGAGTTGCGTACGACTGTTTATGTTCGACGATAATTATAACTTTATTATATGTTTTAACATAAATATTCATAAATATCTGTGGGATTCAGTTAATTCAGTTAGTGAACAGGGCGCGCTGGCTTTGGTGACTGAACAGAGCACATGCGTGGGTCAAGGCACTCCGAAAGCAGAGACAATTCACTTTGCTTGCCAACACAGAAATATGTTGGATTTTGAGCGCATGCGCGATGGTATCCTTACCTATTTGGTCACACAACTGTTTCTTGAGCTCTGATTGGTGGGAGGAACTGTTTCATAATGAAAAATAGGGTTATAATGAGCCTCATTATGATACAGTTTTCTGACATATAATGTTCACATTTCGACATCGTCGAACATAAAGATGTTTACTTAACTCTTGCTATTGAAAACATAGTAAACATTATTTTGCTCACCTGTAAAAATAATATATGTCTATCCCTTATTATTCCCGTTATTCAACGGGGTCGAGTATGAGATAAGATGTGGCGGGTGGTGTTTACGGCCGGACGCCCTTCTGACGCCAACCTCATGAGAGGAGTTGATGTGAGATGAAATGAATGATGAAGAATGAAACTGGGAAAGGATGTGGAAGGAAGCGGCCGTGGCCTGTCAAAAGGTACTGTGGCAGCAATTGCCTCGAGTTGAAAATGGGGGTAAACCACGTTAAACCCTTTCAAGGACGGTGGAGCCCACAGATAGCTTGATCCCATGTGCTTTAGCGAGCATATATTTCGATATCCTGTAAAATTAATGAATGTACTAATGCATTTTGCCTCCGGTGTATATTTAGTAAAAGCAGAATAATGTTCAGCCCATAAGCTGATCTGCATCTGGTTTCCTAATCAAGAGTTTACCTGTGGTAGGGTGGTTAATTAATTTCCACTTTTCCATCCCTACCCCACCCAACAGCACGAGGTCCCCTAGAACCAGTCTACCGTTCATAACAGATAGAGGGTCAAGAAATGTATACACGGCAAGAATAACCAAATTGAACTTCAAACTTGGTTCGCAACAGAGGGGTCCCGCCAATGATGTCATTGCGTATGCACATCCAGGCGTGATGTCGCACCTTGTTATTCTGCACTAGTGTCCAAGTATAATCAAGGTACGATGACATATTTCCTTGACAGGATGTCGGATGGTCACAGAATGTAATAAACGTGAACTGCAAAACATTTGGCATACAACAGTAGATACTATTTGAAAAATTCTAAGTTGCAGTCTGTACTTAAATTAAAAAACAGATACACACTAATACAGCCATCACAATTAACACCGGTTATCAGACAGATTCTACACACTGCCAAAAGTACACGGGGCTACATGACCGCGTTGTCGCAGCCCCTAAACTGAGGAACCAACCAACCAGTCTCCAAAACTCCAGAATCAAAGATGTGCTGATAGCAAAAATACACTTTGAAAAAAATATTAGCGAATCTGAATAACTCTTCCAGAGTAACAAAACAGATAATATGGTATACAGTGACAACTACCTGGCACTCATGCTTTACAGCGACGTATAAGGCTCCCTTTGAGATGGTTTAAGAGCTCGATTGTTGCTGTGGACGTGATACTCTGATTTGATAATATTTTCAATGTGTATATTTTCTATCAGCACACTTCTAAAATTGATGTTTTGGCATAAATCTAGCAGTTCATTTATATTAATTTAATTACCCCGTGGCGTAGCCGTGAATCGCGCACAGGGCTGAGATCGGGAGTTCAAATCCCAGTGTTGATGACAGCGGTTAACCTGAGTATAGTTTACCCCGGGTTTTCCCACACTCCCTCCAGGAAAATGCCGGCAAACTACGTCCCGGTGTACCTACCAAATCTCTGGCCCTTATACATGTACACGCATACTATTACAGTCATCACAGAAACACAGGTTACCAGTCAAGTTCAATACACACTCAAGTACATGGGGTTGATGCCCAAGATGTCCCGAGCCCATAAAATGATTTAACATCAACCACTTTTATTTAGTTCTGCCAAAATTCTGATATCCTGTTAAAGAAATACTCCATGTTCTTGTATCTTGATTATTCTTAACTTTTGTACTGTACATTATATTACTTCCTCACAACACACTCCTATTTGCTGAATTCAAGAGCTATAGTGTTCTTACAGCTATAAACAGAGAATTGCGCACGAATGTGTATAGAAATAGATAGAAATAATTCTCTTAATGTTCACTCGCAGCAAAATTGAGTTAGTGATTTCTTCCTTTGTTCGCATGTAAGTACAACCAATAATAACTGAAATTGCTTAACTGCGCGAGTGAACTTTACGCCCTCTACATTTGTGACAATATACCAGGGTCCTCCTTGTAACTGCTCACTAATATTCAACTGAGATGGCTTCCACAAACATCAATTCAGCCTCGTATGTCCGTGTGAGTTCAACGTATATTACCGTACTAGCAGTAGTGCCCGGCTTCGCCAGGTGGATTTATTTGTTTTATGGATGATAATGAATACTACTACAGAAATGGCACATGATACTTAAACTAACAGAAAAAAGTATTTTAAAAATGTAACTTTTTGTGTTGGTGGTGGTGGTGGTGGTGGTGGTAGTGGTGGTGGTTATAGTGTGAGTGATAAGTAGTACAATATAATGGACGTAACATTCAGTTCATTTTCCCGTTATGATAATAATGAATAGAGAAACGTTTTTTTGTAACTACAGCACTGACACATGTAATTTACAAACAAATGTTTAAAAAATGATTGGAAAGAGGAGTAAGTGAAATAAAAGACACTTCCTAGGGCCTATATCTCATTGGCTGTTAGAAATGTAGAGACCAATAGTGTCGTCTGTAGTCGCTTAGCGCCGTAGGAAAATAATCAGAACACTTTGGAAAACTTCGGCTGGCCCAAGCTACTGAGGTAACAATAGTATCATTTATCGCCACATAGCGCTCAACGATAAGGTTCGGAATAAATGAAGGTAAATTTGAAAGCACCAACGCTTATTGCAGCTGGTAACCTCAGTGTACTGCACCAACAACATTGCACTTATACAGAGGCATAATATTTTCATGATAACTGTTTTAAGGGGCCTATGTCCGAAATTGTATGCAGACTGTGTTACTCGCAGGGATCCAAAGGGTAAGTATACAAATTTTGTTTAGGTCGGTGAAACGGTGTAGATTTGTTCCAAAGGGCCTAAATGCAGGGAATGGAGTGGTCTGTCTGAAACTTTATGTAAACAGTGTTACTCGCAGGGTTCCAAAGGTTAAGTATACAAATTTTGGTTCAGATCGGTGAAACGGTGTACGTATCACTAACCATTACGCCAGCGCATGCGGATAGAGCAGTTCGGGAGCGCTTGTTCTACTGACTTACTGAACAAGAACCAATCTTTAAGGTTACCTGAGAGGTGTAGCCTAATACTACATAGCCTAAACTATTCCTCTTGAATCTGGATATCATATTAAAAAAGAATTTTTCGGACTGGTAGTTCCAGAGATTAGCGCGTTTAAAGACACAAACACACAGACAAACTCTTCAGCTTTATTATATTAGTATAGACATCTAGCTCTCCCATTGCGTGTCATATCATACAAGTATGCACTGATGCCACATAGCAACAGTTCACATTGCTGACACGTCATGACCTTTAATATTGTAGCTTATAATCTGCCAACAACAAAAAACATTCCAATTACTGGAATATGTGAGAAATAACCTGAAATAAACTAATTGTGATATCCGAAGATGGCAATTGTTGCACATCAGAAGAGGCCTTTCATGCAGCAATGTCAAGATCACAGTGGATCGTCAACCTCCGTTTGGAAACGACGTCTTCAGAAGAATAAGAAGAAGATTTATATTATACCAGGTGAATTAGCTGCCCCTAATAATATTGCGTTATGCAGCCCAACAAACGCGAGTTATCAGGAAAGTCGATATTTCACTGCTGCATCCCGTATGGTACCTATGCACTACAAGCATATCCGCGTATGTCTACAGGTTGCACAGTCAACCACTTTTGATGTACCCCCACGCCCCCCGGCACTACAGCCCGTGAAGGCTTTAGGCCTACCAAGTGACCACTGCCCAGCCATTTGGCCTGCATATATTGGGGTGACGCGTGATCAGTGCATCTGGTCTCCTCGGCCTTTAATCTTGGTTTTCATAATCGGGGCGCTGCCTCACTGTCTGATAGCTACTCAATTGTCCTCACGAGTCTGAGTGCACCCCGTTCCAGCCCTCACGTCAGTTTCTAAAATCCCTGACTGAGCCGAGAATCGAGCCCGGAGCCTCCAGGTGAGAGGCAGGAGCGCTACCCCAACACCACGGGGCCGGCACGTTTGATGAAGTACATTATATCTATGTAACTTTGAATTTGATAAGCTTTCATAAAATCTCTCTCTTAAAGAAGTGTTTAGGTTTCAAATCTGAATAATAAATAAATAGATTATCAAATATATCTTAACTAAAAATCGCACTCGTCCGAAGTTTGCCGGATAGGTAACATGTGCCTTTATAATATTGAAATAGGAAATGGTCACTAACACAAAATATGCAACAGAGAGAAGCCTTTGCGTTTACTTTCCTGAGTCCGTAAATGTATTACCATACATTTGAAGCTCACACTCTACTTGTACATTATGTAACAATTTTGCTGGATGCATGCAAAAAGTGGTAGTTCCATCCGTAACAACTGTCGGGCATAAAATAAATATTCCAGGATCTTCCTTCACTGCCGCGTTGTATAGTTGTTTTTTGTTTCCCCGCACTGAGTAACATCGCACAACACGGCCGTACATGTTGATATTGGCTTACAGACGGTGAAACCATTGCACCATAGTATTTGAAATCCTGCACTTTACCGTATCATCTTGTTATAATGTACTAGTTGTAACTATCCTTCAGTTAATTCCAATAAATACAATATTATTAATAATAATAATAATAATAATAATAATAATAATAATAATAATAAACACTTAATCTCCAGCATAAGACTCTAAAATGCCAATTAAAAATTAAAAAACGTAAGACAATGAGGAAAATTCTAGGACCAAGAATCAAGAATGGAATACGATATCCAAAACCTAATGCAGAAATCTACAAACAAATTCCCAAACTCACAGATTCAATGCGCATGAGAAGAATCCAATTCATGTGGCACATATAAAGAATAGATTACAACAGGCTAACACATAGAATTCATACATTCTTAAAGAATAAGATGGCCAGACCTAATTGGTACAAAAAAAACGGTGAAAGATCTCAAAGAATTGGGATCACCAAATTTACAAGACCGAATAGCAATCAGAAAAATCACACAAAGAAGGGGTTTCGAGGAAGCAGAGTGAAACACAAAACAACATACATTGTCCGAGCAACGAAAACACGCCTACTCGTTGCGTATGACAGAATACTGGGCTAAAAGGAAGACGGAGAAGAGTTGATTCCGCGTGGTCCTAAGAGACCCATTCGCAAAGGAGAAGAAAATAACAATGTTCGTTCATCATCTCCAGAAGTCATTATCTTCCTGATCATCTGAACAGTTCATGACGCTGATTTCTATTTCACCCAGTCAGATTCAATGATATTGCACTTGGCAAGAGCAGCGGCAAACAGCAAAATGCATATTGTGACAGGCCTGAAAACGGACTCTTATCGAGCTCTCCTCGACATGCTGTACACTAGGTACTAATCTAAAGTCTGTTCGCCGAGTCGAGATAGTGCGCGTAAATACCTGCACGTGGTCACTTGACTGCCTGGACAGGGAAATACGCCCAGTTCACGTCATCGGCTCTGCCAAACAGGGGTAGCCAAGAAGCTCCGAGATCATTAGTCATGCCCTAGCCCTAGAAAAGACTTGCTGCACTTATCGCTGTAGTGCACTGTATACTGTTGCCTGTCATAAGCAGTTAAGAACTATTTAATTACTTAAATAAATAAATACAATAACGAGCAATTAATACGCCGCGCTGTAGCATGTAACCGATAAGTCAGCCCGCTTCACATGTAGGCTATACCCAGCATTGAAGTTGGCGAACGTTCAACAGGCACAGCTCTATGCACCCCTTGCGGGCACGTGTACAACTGTGTTTACTTCCACTATCTAGACCCGGCGCACAGACTTTAGTTAGTTGTTTTCGTTTTAAGGGGCGGAACAGTGAGGTCATCTACCCTGTCCCACTCCTCTACAGAGGCTCTCTAGGAAGCCAATTTTTCAGTGTTGCCTGTACAAAATATCAGTTGGTATGCATCAAAAGAAGCTGTTATTGTTTTACATTTTTCTTAAGGGCATGGGGCATCTTGGTCATCGACCGCGTTTAATGTAACCAAAGAAGAGGTTGTTGTTGATTCATTTAGGGGCCTTGCGACATCGTGGTCATTTATTCCCGTGCACTTGGGTCAGTGTGGAATTGTCTGATAACCTGTGTTATTATGATGGTTTTATTAGTGTGTGTAGTTGTAATTCAGATGATCCGATATGATCCAGAAGGGCATCGACCCCGTGGGTACCCAAAGAAACGATGGATGGATAGAATCAGTGAAGACCTACTGGCGTGTGGCCTCAAACTTGAAGATGCCCTTGACAGGAAAAAATGGCTTAGTTTTTTCAATACCAATACAGTATTATCGTTTTCGTCCAATTTCGAAGTTGGGGTCGTACTGTCCCCGTATATTCTAGAGGCGGTCTGTTGGATATCCGAAGCACCAGCTGGATTCGTAGACCCTGACTGCTCCGGCGCAAAATACTAGTCAATGATCTACGTCCAACTAGACCCTCGCGAATATACGTGGCGGAAATTACAATACAACTGTGAATTACATGAAAAATACACTTAGCTCGCGGTAGAACACCTACCTTATTCTCGGGGATCTCGTGGTCAGCCTCTCTGGACCTAAAATGGGTTTCACAGATGCATCTCCTTATATCTAAAATGAATCATGACGACACGGCTTCTAATAAAATTAACAATTTAATAACAAATGTAAACTAGGGCTACACATTCACACAACAAAATAAAATTACACACTCCCATTCGCTCATCTCTACACTCACGCCACTGACAGAACTGCGTTCTATGAACATTATGACAAAATTTGGTGTAGCTTGTGTCATTACATCAAGCTGTACAATGGTTACACACCTCTGTGTATTTACATTCTTCTGGCACGCTCCCAAGCACAGAAGGGCGCTCGGCGCACGCGACCCTTGCCACGTGTCCAATGACATAACATTCACCGTTGCATTCCCAGTCTGTCTGGTTTTAAAAAAAGAAAAAGAGCGAGCCGTGCGGTTCACAACAATTCTCCCCAGTTGTGCGGCCTGGCCGAACTATGGCCTTGGCTAGAAACGAGTTTTAAAGAAGTCCTCGATATTCCTGCCGGGTCCACAAATGTGCTCTCCATAACAATAAAAACTGTGTTAAAATGAAGCAGATTCACGTCAGACAAAAACGTGAACTGCACGCAAATCCTACATGCTACTGACATAAAACTTCCACACACACTCTCATTCATACTCTCGCATTGTGACGTCCCAATGGAGTTCATTTCATTTGCACTGAACAAGAAACAAACCACATACAGTCACACTCTCATTCATACTCTAACCTCTACGTTAAACAAACTATAAACTTCCTATTCCTAACATGTTATACACTCGATTGGCAAATAATAAGGGTTAACACAAAATGAATTTATAATGACGCTTATAGCATCAGCTATAATCCTATCAAAGTAATAGCGTCTAAATACACTCGAGCCTGCTCTCTGATCTAGCAGTTATGTCAAATACAGTGAACTGTGATCCTTAAAATCTTCCACAACTCCAGAAATAACCACCACCTGTCTCTCCTATCTTATCTGGTGTCAAAATAGTTTAAATACATTCGACCACTTAAGGTGAAACATATGCTGTTCCATATTTGGTCTTAATAATCTCGATAAGAGTATAGCATAACAGCTGTCATCATCAATTTCCTGTTCCAATTTCAACCGTGACCCTTCCTGTCCTCTCTAAATCCCAGGTCGTGTATAACAAAATACGAAGTACTCTCTACTCACACCTTAATGCCTTTGCCATAACCTAGTCATGCCCACGCAATGACTGTACTATAAAATGCGGAACACACCTTCGCAATAACCTCGTATGCCAACTACATACGGAAATACATAAAAAAAATCACTGTCAAAGGGTTATCAACTCCACTTCTTTCAACCTGGCATTCCTTACAAAAGGCATAATTTCTCAGCGTTGTCACCACAATCGCTGGTCTCATGAACAATAACAACAATTGTTAAATTATTAATTTATACATCTTAACGACCTTTGGAATTCACGATACTGAACCTCCTCACTTAATACTCTTGAAACGATACTCTGATAAGTATAAACTGTCGTGCATACTATAATAAAAATACTACATCTCATCTTCAGACATCTGGGTTCAACTTTAATCGAAGAGGGAATATTATGTCTACAACGTGACATGATATTTCTCCTCGTAAATCTTTAATCACAACATCATATCTATGTGTTTGTGTCCAACAAGAATCTATCACGACGAGGATATCAAGCGATAACTACCCTAACGTCGGATGATAATTAATCTTCCAAGAAGATTCTAGCTTCAAATAAATTAAATGACTGAAAGTTCAAAGCTTTCTTCAATAAAAAACATACAGTTAGTCATATTATTATTCTCTTCATTCAGAACGAATGTCTATGAGTTCTGACGATAATAATCGTGTCCACGTTAAATGTTTCTTTTCCACTATGTGACATGATATTTCATAATATATCACTACCAAGATCTTCTTTCTTGACGTTTCTTCTCGACGGTCAAATGCCCAAATTAAACTAATAAAAATTAATTTAATTGCTAACATAGACGAAAATGTATATCACCTGCATTCAGAATGAATACAAACACGTCGAACATAAATTACTGTTCCTTAAAGAAAATGACAAAAGCTTGTTCCACGAACAAGTAAATAATCTCAGTTCAGAAACTGGATTCCTAACAAACGAAGTTAATAGCGTCGCAAGACGATCACTTTAAAAAATTTCGAAGAATAAAAATGCTATACATGGAGTACATAAATACTATGACGAAAAATGGATAAAGGATTTGCTCAGAAAATGTCACTACAAACTCTAACTACAAGGTTAGTGAACACTACTACCTGGTCTCGAAGTCTAGAAGATCAAGATAGAGTATAACAAAATACTCGGGGGTTACATCTCCCAAAGATCTGGGCTGGATCCTAGCTCGTCTCTACGAACTCGTGACCTCTGGAAAGGAACGAATTCCCCCACTGGAAACAGCAAGCTCCGACCGGAATCGAACTGCGGGCCTCCAATCATCATCATCATTTTGACCGGGATAACCCTGGACCTCTTGATAATCTTGATGTTTCTTCTATCTCCGTCACAGCACAGTCTCATCATAACAGTGAGTAGCGTCGAAAGTTCTGCTTTCCACTTGAAAAGTCATTTGAAGAGAAAGTCTTGGACCTTACTCATATAACGAACATTCATGTAGGTGGAATCTGAACATCGTTCTGTAGTCACTGATGTTAATGTTGAGCTCTTGTTTGACAAGAATGCACTAGAATAGAGTTGTGCATCAAGTCTCATGATTGCTGACTAAGTAGACATTCACGAACAGTCTCCTCTAACGAAGCTCCATCGCTGACTATATTGCTTCTATCTGCCTATACTCCTGGCGCACATAATAATTTAGTCCATAATAATCTTCATAATACTAGACTGAATATTGTTCTTCACAATGGAATACATCTCCATCCTAAGTGTTGTAATACAGATCCACACAAGCAATAGTAATACACACTCGTACTCACTTGTGGCTGTCGCCTGAGCTGCAGTCGCTCGGACCAAGTGTCGTATCGCGCTGGAAAGAAACACTTTTCTCGCGCTTCACAAAACTGCTTATAAATGCTGAAATACTTCTCTCAAACTTCTGAAAGTTCGTAATATACAATATCCGCTAGTCAGCTGCAATACGTAGTTGAAATAAAGTCTCTGAAGCCGATCAGACCGAAGTGATTGCGGTAAATGTGATCCTCGCAACTTCACCTAGATTCAAGGCGTGGTCGTCTCCTAATTCCGCCCTTGCTCATGCCTTGTCTCCACGAGTCAACTTCTACTAGCTCGGTGAAACACTCGGAACTCCTTTCTCTTCCAATTGCACACGTCTGACCTCTTCGACGTTCAGATACACAAGAGCCCCGGTGCTTGGCGTCTCCCCTCCAAGTCTACCGATTTTAGCCGCCTTTTCGAGTTCTCTCTCGAATTCGCGCGGGCTCTAGCAAATCGCTTATTTCTCCCAATAGCGACCTGCTATTGACTTATAAAATATTTCCAATATTTTATTAACATATTCTTCTCTTTTCCAATATATATATATAAATTCATTCTCTAAAGGCTTAAATGAATTAAATATCCATACAAATTTAGTTGCTGGAACTCCCGACTTCTCTAAAACTTCTTCCTATTAACAATATTTAAACAATTCCTGGGAATATTCGCTTTTGCTAGGTCGATTCCAAGCTTCTAGAAACTTCCATTGCGCAATACAATCACGTGACAGAATTTCCCTCCTTGCTCGACGTCGCCTCACGACTGGTTTCTGCCAAGTCCAGCCATCATATTCCTTGGTTAAATTTTATCATGGGCTTCGAAAAAAAATGTATTATTCCCGTTTTCATCCCTTATAATTCATATTACGGGGGCAGTACCAAAGTTATCGTTATCGTGGATGTCAATGTTATCGTCATCAATGTTCTGTTTGTCGATATTTTCATTGTTAATGTTGTCCGTATTGCTGTTAACATTGGCAGTGCATCATTATTATCCATACGAATATTTGTCGCTTATGTTCGTTTTCATCTATGCTGTCGCTGTTGTCGTCACCAATATTTTCATCGATAACCAGTGTTCATTGAATCGGGCACCGAAGCCGCGAGGCCATCTGCAGCCTCTGGAGGTCTGAGGTTTGAACCCCAGCACTGACAGCGGCTATCCGTTTTCTAGGTTTTTCCACACTCTTTCCAAGCAAATGCCGGGATATTACCTTACTTAAAGTCCCAGCTAACCTACCGCCATCGCTGTCCCTTATATAGTTGAACACACTACTACACTCAGAAATACAGGTTATCAGATAAAGTTCAAACACATCCAACTACACGGGGCTGATGACCAAGATGACCCAAGTCCCTAAAGTAAATTGACAACAACTTTTTATCATTGTTAATGTTGTCGCTGTTTTCGTCAACAGTGATTTTGTAACTACAATTAAGGCTTTAGTGTAAAAACCCGTGTTGTACGGTGACTAAACAGCCGTAGGGGAGAGTTGGCCAAAACTGGGTGGTTGAAATTTCTTTGCTATTTTCGAGAAAACAAAATGCGATAGACCACTCCTTTATTTTCTAAAATTATCACTTCTTCTTTGCTTACAATATACTATAACTAAATATTCACTCTGGTTTACATTTGCACACAAAATGTTTAATAGGCAAAAATGTATTTTTCCCCATTTTGTCAAACCGGTTTTATAAAACGGGGTGGCCATTTTCTTATTTATATTATTGATTGTAAATGGCACATACACACTGAAATCTTGTCTCTCTCAAATGGAAAACGATTTCCAACAGGCCTAAGTTGAATAACAGAAACATAGCTTACTTGTGTCACAATTATGGAAGAAGAAAGCAACTGAAAACCATTATTGACAAAAATCACAGATAGAGTCACTAATGGTGGCTTCGGTGGCGTAGTTGGTAGCATGCTGAGCTTCTATGCCCAAGATCGCGGGTTCAAACCCGGCTGAAGTCGTCAGATGTATTAAGAACGTTAAAAATCCCTCAGTATGCCTCCCTTCGGAGGGGAAGTAAACCCGGCGATCCCATGTCATAGATTTATGGCATGAAAAAATAATCTTCCACTAACTACACTTGTGTGAAGCCAAATTATTTAGGTTAGATTTGATGACGCTCTATAAGTTCCAACTTTCCTCGCCAGGTGCAGGTTGTGGTGGCATCTAGTAACCAAGTCCGCAGCTAGAGGTTGACGGTAGCATTTGGTAGCAATAGTAGGAACTACATGAAATTGAATGCAGTCCTTACCTGAATTACAGATAACGCACACAAATACAGCCATCAAAATTAACACCGGTTATCAGACAGATTCTACACACACCCAAGTACACGGGGCTACATGACCACGTTGTCGCAGGCCCTAAACTGAGGAACCAACCAGAGTCACTAATTTAGTTAATTGTACTCCGGGAATATAAAATTAGGTTCCATTCAAACCCTTGCCTAATGAGACTGAGGTAAAATCAGAACAAAAGCCACATTCAGATTGGCCACTGCAACTTTTGGGATTTGGACCTCGGATCTGTGGATCTACCACTGCATTTTTGGAGCGTGGCTTAACGAGCTTCCCTATACTTCTGGGAGTGTAAATTCTTAGCAACGACGTAAACGCATTGAAGGAAAGATATTGGCAATTTCACATGACCGTTGGTCTCGCCATCTTTGGCCAAGGGACCTCCTTTTTACGTAGAATCCGAAAATCCAGATGTGTCAATCCTCTCAGATGCCTCGTGTATTAACCGGGAATCGAACCCAGTTTGCCTGTTTGAGAGTCTCTCTCTCTCTCTCTTGAGGAATCATACACATTCTATTATAACTGGCTGTACAGACTGTAAGACCGAAAGTGGAAAATGCCAGCGTAATACAAGTTGTAACCCGCGTTCAATTGGAGAACAAAATATTAATTGAGCAATCGGAACTAGACTCGCTAATTGCTACTTATTATGATGCCATGCCTCTATGAGTTTACAAAAAGTGTGTACTGTATATTCCAATCGGTCATCAAATCATTAGCTACAAGGATAATTAGGCTTTCATTCAACGCAGACTTTAGCTCTGTTGTCGATAATAACACTCGCATACATTGTGAATAATAACGGAATGGTACAACGATGAAATATTACATTTACTCGTAATAATAATTTTGCTAAATTCTTTTTCCCTTGAACTGTCCCGTGACGTACAGTTCAGACATATATCATTAGTTTAATTAGGAAATTGTAGTATTTTGATAGTCTAATTGTGATTCACCGATGTCAAAAGTGAATGCTAAAATTTTGAAGAGTGCACATTTGGCTTGACAAGTGGGAGATATTTCTGATTTTTATTGTAATTGGGTGCGAACGAAGCATGTACTTGTTGATTTTGAATTACACAGGTCAGTTGATTGGGAGGACTACGCTCAAACTTCGTAGGCATCTGGGAAGAATATTAAATGAAGAAAAAGATTTACTTTTAGAAATATTTACTAAATACCAACGAGAATAGAGTGTAGAAATCAATGAGTTCAATGGATAAAGAGACATATGTAAAGATAAGGATGAGTCAAGGATAAAATTACTTTTAGAAGGATGATTCAAAATTATCTAGGGTTTCAAGAAGGTGGAACAGAAGAATTGAAATCATATGATATAAGCAAAGTAAATAATGAAGAGCTAATGGAAAGCAAAAAGAAGAAAGCGGAATATTTTCGGTTACTATACGTGGTCTTTAGAATGACAAAATTTAGGAAATGTTTATTTAATAGAATAAGAGTCAAACCTAGGCTTGCCCAGGGTCACCGATACGTCACAAGATAATGTTCCATTGGAAGTACCTTTTTGTGATTTCGCATCAAAGATTCCACTAGTTATTGACCATTGCGGAAAGTGATGATGAAGGCGATGATCAAAATGTGTTGGTTAGCGATTTGGAGAACGGAGGCGACCCTTTGGGTGCTTTACCTAGTAAGAAGATGATATAGGTTGCGCGTGGCCACAAAAAGTTATTTTTTATCAAAATAAAATCAACATACTGTAAATATAGGACTTTTCATTTGTATTTGCATAAATAGAAATCCGAAATATATAAACATTTTAAGTCCATAACACCCCTCCTAATAAGGAAACAATTACGGTTTCTAGAATTTACATGCAAATGATAAAACTCAGCAGTAACAGTTGACTGATAGCTCGGCTTGGTAATATCTGAGGTAATGATACCAACTTTATGAACCATATTTTAATAGAACCATATATTTTGGATCAAACAAATTCAGGGGTGTGAAATTTTCGAAAAAATTAGACCAGCAGGTTTGGAGGAAATGAGCGAACAAACGTACAAGTTTTTGGCAAAACAGTAGGTGACCATCATGGCCTTTCAGGTAGTGCGCTACTCAGCAAGGTGTGAATCCTCTCGGTTCTCAAAATAATTACAGCGCTGAAGTTGTCTAATTAAGAAGTGCAATACTGATGACATAAATTACGTAGTAGCCTATAATCCAACGCTATAGTTAGCCTATACTGTAGTTCTATAGGCTACTTCTATTAAATAACCCGAATTTAGTGTCATTATCCCAGAGATTTCAACAGGTTAGCACCAGAAAATTTATGAGATCCTTAAGTTATTACCATTCATCAGAGTAAAAGCAGAATGCACAGGAGTATTCAACTACGTATTTTTTTAAATACAAATAACGTCGAATCCGATGAAGATAACAAAATTCTGTCCTCTGGTTCGTAAGGGGAATTCAGGAGCTAATAAGACATTTAGTGAGCTTATTAACGAAGTTTAAGGTTTTTCTTGACCGACTGAAGATCATACAACTTCGTTTACTAAGGCAACACTTAAACATCATAATGAGATTATTAATAATGTAGGTGTCCGCATTCGTTCGTTTGTTCGATTGATTTTTCTTTTGTTTTATGGAACTAATACTGTATTTTCTGCTGCTAGAAGAAGTTATGTTATGAATAGACATGTAAATAATTCAATAATATCTTGCCACGGTGGGTGAGTTGTTAACGTGTCGGACTACCAATCCCAAGCTTGCAGGTTCACTCTTGGTCGTGGTAAGTGATTTTGGAAAGGCGACAAAACTCTCGGCACGCATGTCATACGTTTTTGGCTATTTTTTTCTGCGTGTGGCTTTTCGTGCCGGTAGTGTCCGAGGACATGTTCGGCTCGCTAGTTTTGTAGCTGCTTCGAGACGGACACACAATGGGTGAGCTACAAGTACCGTTGGTGAGGAAGTTTGTAACGACGAGGAGTTGGAAGGTAGCGGCTGTGGCTTATAGTTAGGGACCAACCCCGGCATTTGCCTGGAAGGAATATAACCCCAGAAGACCACCTTCAAGGTTGCTGGCGGGGGGATTCGAACCTCCTCGCCTCCCGGATGTGAGCGACTGCCAGCAGTCATGCCGTAACGACCACGGCTAACTCACCCGGTTTTGGCATGTTAAAGAACCCATTTGAATTCAGTAAGCCGTGTACATAATGGAAAAATTAATCTCGGGATTTTCCGCCAATCTAAAATTCCTCCTTCCTCTACTAGAAAGCGGTATAGTGTCAAGGAGCTTAGATATCTAACGTCCTTGATTTTCATAGCGCTCCAAGGAACGACAAAATTCGACATGAAAGCCGCCCTCTGAGCGTCAAATAACAAAGCTTGCTCCCGGCACCCGAGGCCATACGATATTATTCTCTTCTTTATTTACTCAACTTACAGTTGGTAACAAGACTCATATCGGTACATTGCATACAAGAAACTGAATAAAGTAACACTTGGAAAAGCCTATAGCATACATTTTCAAACTATATAACATAGACGTTTGACAGTTAATTTTCTTTTCCAGTAATGTCATCTTCCACGTCTCCTTTTCACAAGAGGGTCCTAGAAAATCCTAGTGTCTATTCAAAAATCCTCTAACAATGCTGCAGGTTTTCAGAATTGCAGCCTTTTGTGCAATAGTGTGGGTGTATATGGGAAGATTTAGTGTGGCTAGATTTACTGAAAAGGATTTAGGTGTCAGGCCAGTGGGAGAAAGGAGGAAAGGAAGAATCGTCACATTTTTTTGTCTCCAGATTCTGGCCACCTCCATAGCTAGAGGAGTATATTTATCAATATTCTCTCTGTATTTATGGTGGATATTATGGTCATTCGGAACAGATGTGTCAATCAAGTACGTGTGATGGTTCTTCTTATCAGTTAAAGTTATGTCTGGTGTATTATGAGTTATGAGGAGTTGTTTTGTCAGTTTGAATAGTGCGATCCCAATACAGCTTGTAATTTTCGTTTTCCAGCACACTTTCTGGAGAGTATTTGTAATAAAGCGTCCTGTCGTGTATGAGAGATCGGGTTAGGGCGAGTTCTTGATGAATGACTTTGGCAACATCCTTATGCCTCTCAGTGTAAGATGTTGGTGCTAGAATTCTGCATTTGCTGGTGATATGCTCTATGGTTTCTGGGCCGGTATTGCACTTCCTGCATTCGTCATCTATAACAGTTTGATCTTTCAGGATGTGTTTCCTATAACTTCTTGTGGCGATAACTTTGTCTTGTATCGCCTGGTTAAATCCCTCAGTTTCTGTAAACAGCTCTCCCCTTGACAGCCATGTGTTCGACAGATATTCGTCAATGTGCCTGTCATTGCACTGGTTGTAGAATCTGGTATGAAGTTCTTTTCCAGCCCAACTCCCCACCTTCTTTCTGTTCAATGTCTTCTCGTCCTTCATGATGAAATTTCCTTCATGGAGGTTCAAAGGAGTGTGGTTGAAGTCAGCTTGCGCTACCGCTCGATGTAAAACACTGGTATCTTTCCGAGAATGAAAGTAATTCCTTAGATTTATAACTTGTTGATTGTGCAGAGCTATAACATCAAGAATACCTCTGCCTCCTTCATTTCTTGACGTTGTTACTCTCTCAATACAAGCATTGGAATGCGACATTCGGTGTTTCGTAAGCATTGTTATTATTGTGCGATTAATGTTTTCTAAGTCTGTTTGAAACCATTTTAAAACACCAAATGAATACATCAGGACAGATATAGCATATGAATTGATAGCTTTTGTTAGTTTATGAGCATTAAGCTTGGGTTTCAGCAGAATTCGAAGTCTACGATTAAATTTCTGGTAGAGACATTGTGAGGTTTGAAGCCATTTTTCAGTGTTGCCTAAGTAAACAAAAGTTTGGTGCTTTTCAGTCGGTCAACACACATTCGTGTTAACCGACTGAAAAGCACCAAACTTTTGTTTCTGGTAGAGGTTCTCCTTCTCAGATGTACTGTGGATTCCAACTACTTGTTCAAATCCTAGGTATTTATATGTTTCATCTTTCCCCATGCTGTCTATTCGCTCATCAGATGTTATGCTTATTCCCTCTGTTCTACACCACTGTCCTTTATTGATGCTGTCAATTTTGCATTTGCCAGTGCCAAACTCCATGAAAATATCCTTCGAAATGTTATCTGTTATATTGATGAGTGATGTCAGTTGATTCATAGTTGATGTATACAAATTTATGTCATCCATATAAAAGAGGTGATTTACTATTATTATTATTATTATTATTATTATTATTATTATTATTATTATTATTATTATTATTATTCCTTCGTTACGGCCAACTAAGGACCACGTCATGTCAACTGTTTTTTACTGCATTTTAATGTTAGCCCAGTACTCCTTCATTCGCAATCGATGTTGCACCTTTCTCTCTGTCGTCCACGCCTTCCCGGTTTTTAGCTTCGGCTTAAGTTGAAAACTCCGATGTTTCTGAAGTTTCTCCCTAAGTGGGCCACGCTCTTGGATATCTTCACGTGTAATCCCAGTCTCCAACAGATCTTTCTCTACTTCATTGAACCAGGCCCCCTTTGTCTTTTTCTCACGGAGAAAAGCAAAAATTCAGTTGGATAGCCGTGTTGATTTCATTCGGGTTATATGCCCATAAAAAGAAATCCTCCTTTTCCTCATCACGTCCGTTATTTTCTCTACGTGAGTGTACAACTCGTGGTTGTGGCGTCTTCGGAACTCGCCGTGTTCTTTGACTGGACCCAGGATTTTCCTCAATATCTTCTTTTCCTTGGTCTCCAGTTTTTCCATTATGCCTTTTCTATTCATGGAGAGACATTCCGCTGCATACAAAGCTTCTGTCCGGATGACCGTGCAGTAGTGCTTCAGTTTTGCATTCAGGGATATAGATCTTTTTTTGTACACATTCTTAGTTAGATGGTAAGCCAGTTCAATTTTATTCAAGCGTGACGCAAAAGCCTCGTTTTCGGACATTGTAGTGTCTATCCATTCCCCAAGATACTTAAATTTCACAACTTATTATTATTATTATTATTATTATTATTATTATTATTATTATCATTAATATTCAATAATCAGAAAATAATGTTTCTAAATATGGTTAATACCACACTCCAGATAGTGTGGCAACACATAGCCTAGCTCTAGCTAACGCTGCCTGAAATTGCATACGTCCAGACACTAGAAAAGCTGCTACATCTGCTATAGTCATTGGGGCTTTTGAATTTTTCATATGGCTATTAGTATCCATGTGTAGGGTATGTTTGAGCATATGTCTCCTAATTTATTTGATATGCCAGATGGTCAGGGATAGCATCGTGCGTGGAGTTGCAAGTCCATACGACCAGGCTATTACTGGACTCAGAAGAAGAGCAAGTTCAAAATAGTTTTCCGTGGTTCCCTTTTTCATCTCCAGTTAAATACTGCGATGTTACCTTCTAAAAGACCGTGACTTCCTTTCCCAGTTTCTTTAGTCACATTAACGTCTCTGGAGTTGGCGTCAGGAAACCACCAAATAGAACGTTCACCTCACTTCCGCCACGATTCCGTAAAATGGGAATAATAAGGTGTAGAAATACACACATTAAAATATTAATAATAATTATTATTATTATTATCATTAAATAATAAAACCTGCTTAGATAATTAGTATATGAATATTTGCCAATTCTACTAATCGAGCACTGGCTGCGCGAAGAGTGTGTTCTGCGGGTCGGTTCATTTAGGCGCTTGCGATCTTCTTGCCATAATGTTCGCTGTGGAGTCTCAAAGTGAATAACTGGCAAGAAATCTAACTTCTTTATAATCCATAGGAGTCATACAATTTACAATAACACCTGTGTCTATATGCATCACCATATTCACTTTTCAGCATTTATTTAAATATTTGTAACTAATAATTGAATGATCATTTAAACTATCTGGCCAAGCATTGTTACCTAATGAGGGTTACTTTTATTCGATTCATTATTTATTTCTGTTAAGAGAATTTTTTTTTTCGTTATTAATCAGCAAGTAGGCCTATTTAACCTGCTAAATTTATATTTTGTCATGTATGGCTTTGTCAATATTCATGTTATCCGATGTATTGGACATTGAGAACAAATTAAGCGTGGCCACCAAGTTAGGTAGGACAGAGTTACAGAAATAATATCAACAAATGCCGCTCCCCAGAACGAATATTCCGTGAATTCGTCTTAAAGACATGTGAATATTTTCTTAGTCAAGATTTATAATTTCTAGGGGTACTGGAAGTACCACTAACCAAATGATTACAGAGAAATTGGAAAAACAAGTTAATGCTACTTAGATCGTTTAGTAATAACAAACAAATTCCAAATTTTGAGGTTTTTGTTTTACAAAAAAGAAATGAACAATAGATTAAATATTTGAAAATCGTCAATAAATGACAAAATATATCTTTGTAAATATATATATTTGTCATTTAATAGCCTATTTTTCTCGTCAAGTTAAATTGATTTCCGATTAACGTGCTTAATTTCAAGCTCCTAGCTGTAGTCTACTAAATGTACCTGTTGGTGTTGATGCTGTTTCTCATTTGACGGGCTAGGACATCGAGGTCTTTTAGCTCCGTGTACGTGGGCGTGTGTGTAGAATATGTATGATAACCTGTGTCACTTTGGTGTTTGTATAAGTGTGTGTATTAGTAATTCAGGTGAGGATTGTAAAGGAAGTGGGCATAGCCTTAAGTTAGGAACCATCGTGGCACTTGCCTGGAATAGAAGTGGATAACCACAGAAAACCACCTCCAAGATGGCTGTGGTGAGAAAGGAACCTACCTCTGCTCATTTTTGCCTCACCGGGATGAGTGTACCCCGTTCCAGTCCTCACACCAGAATTAACATTTCTTGGCAGAGCCGGGAATCGAACCCGAACCTCCGAAGTGACAGCTAAGAATGCAACCGCTGCACCACGAGGTGGTCAGATGTACCTCTAAATGAGTGCAACATTTTGGTATGATATCTTACATAGATGTATTCACTTTAATAAAGTTACGTTTCCGTGAAAAGCTTGCATACGATATGACAAGTCGTAAGGCTCTAAAATAAGTGGGCTCTTTTACCAACACGAAACACTTGATCGAACATCCTTACGTTGATACATTACTATGTAAACTGCGAGGACAGGGGGGAGCTCTGATGATACCGAAATCCTCCAATATTATTTTCGCTTGTTTTCCTACTTATCTGTGACAATTTCCGATTGTGGTTCCTTTTCCAACTTGCAGGCCTTAAAGAGTCATAATTAACTAATTTGACCACACAGCAAAGACAAGCGCGTTAAATCGCTCACCATGACCGCGATGGAGTGCTGAAGTAAGTCCAGAGATCAGTGGCCCGAATCCCGGCGCTGACAATGACTATATCTTCCCCACTCCTTCAGAAAAATGCCAGGATAATACATTATTTCACGTCCTGGGGCATCTACTCCATTCCTGACCAGTTACGCACACTACTACAGTGAACACTGAAACACAGATTATAACACAAATCCGACAGACGCCCAAGTACATGGGGCTCATATCCCATGCCCACAAAACGACTTAATAAAAACAATAACTAATTTGTTTTCAGAGACGATAAGGTGCCTCAATTTTGGGTTCTTAAACGCGAGGGTTACTATCAACGCAAGCTGCAACTGTGCCACTTGATCCGATTCATTATCTTTGAACAGTCCTGTATTTGACAGTATTTTAGTGGTGCGTTATATTTTCAGTTTAAAGTGTGTTCAATTTATTGGCACATGGTGACCAGTATCTAACGGTTGACGATATGGCCGGGGATTGATCAATATCAAACGTACATTATTCAGTTTTTACATCACCGCGGCGCGCCGGATCTAGAGGGCGTCAGGGTGTTAAACCGGGATGCTGCTGTCACACAGAGCAGCTGTAAACTAGAGTGTATTTTATTATCCATACACTGGCTCAGTTCCCTCGCTCACTTTGACAAACGTTGTGCGATCGAATCCAGGCTGAGATGGCTGGCATTTAAGGTGTGTAAATCTGAGAGCCCCTTAGCAAAAGATCAGTAGAACGTCGTTTATCCGGACTAATTGGTACTGAAAGTGTTCCGGATAACGATTTCTCCAGATAATCGAACATGCGTTTATTTCATAGGAAGAACATGGTGATATATATACTGTACAGTAGATATATATTTTAAATTCTTATTTATTGAATGGGAAGCCTCCGTGGCTTAGGCGGCAGCACGCCGGCCTCTCACCACTGGGTCCGTGGTTCAAATCCCGGTCACTCCATGTGAGATCTGTGCTGGACAAAACGGAGGCAGACAGGTTTTTCTCCGGGTACTCCGGTTTTCCCTGTCAAAATTTCATTCCAGCAACACTCTCCACTATCATTTCATTTCATTTCATCTGTCATTCATTTAATCATTGCCCCAGAGGAGTGCGTCAGGCCTCGGCAGCCGGCACAGTTCATATCCTCGACGCTAGATGGGAGCTTCATTCATTCCATTCCTGACCCGGTCGGAGACTGGAAGCAGGCTGTGGATTTTCATTTTCATTTATTGAATGAATAACTATAATAAAAAGCATTTATGGTACATACATGAAACCGAATTTATTTTATATTATTTTATTATTTAATATTTGTTTTTGCAGGACTTCCTCGTCTGTTCTTAGCAGCTGTGTTAGGTAGTCAGCCCAAAGTCTGGTTGGAAACTCAAAAAGTACCGCCGTTAGGTTATGTGGGTAGATACCCGCAAAAAAAAACAGGCAGCGCTATATTGAGCCGTACTAGGCAAGAAGAGGAGTGAGGTAGTTTGCCATTGCTTTCCTCACTTATTCAGAACAGCAGTAGTAACCCTATGAGTAGAACCGTTCACAGCATCCACAGGAACTGACTGTGCCCTGATTGTCATTACTAGGGGGCGGATTTCTATGAGAAGTCATATTTTTTCCCTTAACATTATATCTTATAGTCTTGTATTTTCAACACGTTTCCAAGCATGATAACCAAAATTAAACAGGTTTTATTGGGCATATAAATGCATATTTAGGCTTTCTTGAGTTTTATGGCATATTTTGAACAAATATCATTATAAACAGCATATTTTGGTAATTTTCATTTGAATTTCGTTTTATAAAAATCAGAATAAGCTCTAGAAATTATTGTTCAGGATATACTGGAATATCTACTGAAGAACCATTCTAAAGTAGTGTATGGAATGTTTCTAACAGGTAGGAGCTATTGTTTGCTAGCTGGGTCAATTCCTGGAAATCGGGCTATTGTTTACACGGAAGCAGAGGTAATTCCGCAGTTATTTGTCATCGCTCTTATCTCTCTCCTTCCCCCTTCCCTCTTCCACCTTCAACACACTGAATGACCTTGGTCACTCATTAGGGAGCTTCAGTCATTCAGTTCCTTTCAATATGCCTAAAACGAAAGTCTCAATTTGTGGGAAGTTGCGAAGTTTTGTTCACGAGTTAGGTGAAAACATATTCAGTACGGATGGAGTTATAAAAGTGATTCTATGTAACGTAGATGCTAAGTCATATTTTGAATTTTATAGGTCATATTTTTGTGTTTTTAGGTCATAAATGCATACATATTTCATACATTTTTAGGTCATAGAAATCCGCCCCCTAGTCATTACTAAGCACCACCCACACCGCAGTTGCTTCCATATAATCCAGTCATGAGTGAGACTGAGACATCGGTGAAATGCCACATTTCACTCTAGCCTGTGCCAACAGACAAATGCAAATGTACTGCATTCATCAAGAGATGGCAAAAGGTTTTCTCCGTATAATCGACCATGCGTTTATTTCATATACCATCTTTTATATTCTTATTTATTGAATAACTATAAAAGGAAACATTCATGGTACATACATGAAAGGTCTACTCTACATTACTGGAAAATTAAACTGAATTTATTTTATTATCATTTTAAATGATTATGTCGACTTCGCTGGGGTCTGGCGTTACGTTACGGTGACGGGACGAAATGTACCGAGAATGCATTGAGGTGTGTGACGTCATAGTACTGCTTGAGCTTCCCCCTTTCCCCGCGCGCTCCGGTGAGCGTGACGTCATCCAGCCAGCTACCTCCTTTGACCTTGGTTTGCACTTTTTTTTTGCTAACGGGCGTTGAGTTCACGCAGCATTTGTAGCATTTAAAATGATATAAAGTATAGTCTTTCAGACTGACTGTCAGTGGGTTTATTTTTAGTTCTTTTATTTTTATTATTTTTGTGCAGGATTTCCTCGTCTATTCCTAGCAGCTAAATCGCGCATAAAACATTGCGATTTCGTTTTTCCCTTTAGCAGCCATTTTCACAACGTAATACATTACAGCGCAAACTCTCATACACGTTGAAACATTATAGAGTTATCAAACGGTAGGAGACAACATAGACAACGAACCGACACACTACTGTGGGAACCACGCACTTCTCCATAACAACAGTAAGCGCGCGGTGCTCCGTCTTTTTCCTTGCTCGTCCGGATAATTGACGTTATGGTTGTTTGACGTTCGGATGAACGACGTTCTGTATTGGCATGTTTAAACAAGTAGTTCCGCAAAGAACTAAATAGCCTATTTTCATATATCCTACTTATGTTAATTGCCTCTATCCACACAAAATTTCAGTTTGATTGCTGTATAGATTCGTAGATATTGAGAAGCGTGTAAATATTTCGAATGGTCACCATGTTGGATATGTAGGCCGTAGAGTTATGTACTATTACATTAAGGTTATTGCGTAAGTGTATTATTCAAACTTCAATCGCATGATTAGGACACAATAAATGAAAACGAGATTATAAAATTTCGCACAGCCACCATCTTTTGGCTATGAAAACAATTGAAATAAATTAGATGAAAGTGGATTAAAATTTGTTCCGTAACAATTTTCACTGCACTCGGATGGTTAAATCGCGAGAAACGTCCATTTAAATATTTAAATTTCGCATTCTCGCCACGTTGTATTTGTGCTCACCAGGTTATTGAAAGTCCCATAAGTGAACTTATGTTCATAGCCTCTATCAACAAACAAAATTCCAGTTTGATAGCTGTCGTAGAATAGTAGAATATTGAGAACCATCTAAATATTTCGGATGGTCGCCATGATGGATTTTCATTATATAGGCCATATAGGTATGTACTATTAGGTGACAATTATTGCGTAGGTTCATTATTCAAACATTGACTTCATTCGCATGATTAGAACACAAGAATTGAAAACTTCATTTTGAAATTTCGCACAGCATTCATCTTGAGTTTATGTAATCAATTGAATTATATTAAATGTCAATCCATTACAATGTGTATAAACATTTGCTGTACCAAGTTTCACAGCGTTCGGGTGGTTAAATCGCGAGGAAAGTCTATTTAAATGTTTCAAATTTGCTTGGCCGCCATGTTCGTTTTGTACTTGTCAGGAGCGTGGCACTCTATGGAAGTGAAACTTGGACTATTGGTGCAGCAGAAAAGAGGAGAATTGAAGCGTTTGAAATGTGGTGTTACAGGAGACTGATGAAGATCAGATGGGTAGATAGGGTTACAAACAAAGAGGTATTAAGACGAGTGGGAGAGGAGAGATGTTTCTGGCGACTGCTAATGAAGAGAAGAGATAGGTTGGTAGGACACATACTAAGACAACCAGGAATAGCAAGCTTAGTTATGGAAGGAAGGGTCGAGGACAAGAACTGTAGGGGTAGACCAAGGTTAGAATATGTTAAACAGATTGCCTCGGATGTAGGGTGTGGTAGCTATGTAGAGATGAAACGATTAGCTGAGGACAGGGAGGCATGGAGAGCTGCATCAAACCAGTGAAAAGACTGAAGACTCAAACAACAACGGATAGTTAAATTGCGTGAAACGTCCATTTAAATATTTACACTTTGCGTTGCCGCCATGTTGCATTTGTGATCACCAGGTTGTTGAAAGTCCTATAGGTTAACTTATGTTCATAGCCCCTTTGAACATCAAAAATTCAGTTTGATTCCTGAAATAGATTCGTAGAAATTGAGAACCGTCTACATATCTTGGATGGTCGCCATGTTGGATTGTTCTATGTATAGGGCATAGTTATGTACCATAAAAGGAACATTACTGCGTAGGTTCATTATTCAAACTTTCACTTCGATCGCATGGTTACCACACAAGATACAAAAACCTCATTTTAAAATTCACACAGCCGCCATCTTGAGGTTATGTAAACAATTGAACTAAATTAGACTCCAGTGCATTACAATGTGCATAAACATTCGCCGTACCAAGTTTCATTACGTTTGGATGATTAAATCGCGAGAAAAGTCTATTTGAATCTTTCAACTTCGCTTGGCCGCCATGTTGGTTTTATAGTTACCAGGTTTTTCGAAAGTCTCATAGGTGAACTTCTAGTAGTTCCCGTTATCACCGTACAAAATTTCAGGGTGATATCAGTAATAGTTTCGGAGATATTGAATGCTGGTGAATTATTTCGCACAGCCGCCATGTTGGATTGGTGAGGTATAAAAGAATTGAAGGTCTCGGTCGGCCAAAACGGTGCCATGACCTTACCAAGTTTCATTGAAATCGCTCTAGCCGTTTAGAAGTTATTACAGGGACACACACACATCCATACAGACACAGACACACATATGCACATACACACGGACAAAGGTGATCTCATAAGCCAATTTTTTCATAAAATGCAACTAGGCTAAAATCCTTCCCAATTAATGTGTTGGCACTCAGTTACGTTGTTTGTGTGCCCATGATTTATAATAATAAATGATAATTCCAAACTTTCCACTCGGCGACAAAGTTTTCCATTGCTGCGACCCTAGTGTATTTAGCAATACTGGAGGCTGTAATAAATTCATTAAGCAAGAAAGGAATGGTGAGACTTTTAGAACGCTAATGGCAAGGCCCATTCAAACACAAGAGGGTCAGGCTGGAGTGCTGGACACATGGACAACATTGCTAGTGAGACTGGAACAAAAGAAGACCAGTTGATAGAGAGAAATAATATAGGCAGCGAGTTTTAGCGACTTTCCATTTGACAGCAACACATGCAAATACAGCACAAAGTCTTAACATATATATTTACCCTCAAACTTATTTTGTAGAGACGCTAAGTGTGTCGCAGTGGCGCTCTGCCAAATGTGGCAAAGGATATGTTACAATGAGTACCTTACGTCAGTCGCAATAAATATAGATTTTTTTCTTGTTTTTTTTAGCGAATGGCTTTTAGTGCCGGGAGTGTCCGAGGACATGTTCGGCTCACCAGTTTTGTAGCTGCTTCCAGGCGGACACCCAATGGGTGAGCTACACGTACCGTCACGTGTGGAGTGTTTTCTGGGGAGGAAACTTTGCATGTAAGGACGAGGAGTTGGAAGGTAGCGGCTGTGGCCTATAGTTAGGGACCAACCCCGGCATTTGCCTGGAAGGAAGATGGGAAACCACAGAATACCATCTTCAAGGTTGCTGGCGGGGAGATTCGAACCTCCTCGCCTCCCGGATGTGAGCGATTGCCAGCAATCATGCCGTAACGACATCGGCTAACTCACCCGGTATAAATATAGTACCATAGCGTGGCTCAGCGGTAACGTTCTCGCCTCCTGATCCCAAGGTTGCATGATCGAATCCTGGCGCAGTCAGTTGGCATTTGAGAGTGCGCAAATGCGAGGGAGCCGTGTCAGTAGATTTACTGGCACGTTAAATATCCCCTTGGGGACGAAATTCTTCCACCCCGGCGTCTCTAAAATACGCATTAGTTAAAAGGGACGTAAAACCAATAACTTTATTATTATATTATTATTATTATTATTAATATTATTATAGTTCCATGAACAGTCGCAATGTGCCTGATAGCTCACATGTGCCTATGCTAATTTTGAAGCTTATTTATACTACTGTGCAGCATTAAACACATATTCTAGATACAAAGTGGTCCAATGAATTTTATTTAGAAAATGTTTTAATCTCAACATTAATTTTGTCATTTATGGGCCTATTTCAGCAGTACATAAATATTTTAGTTTGATAGAAGCAATTATTGACAACAATGTATTGATAGGTTTCATTATTGCCCGTTTGAGAGACGATTACCGATGATCAGGATAGGAACTATGAGTTGTTCACAGCCAGTGTTGAACTTGCATTGGCAAAGCGGTCCCCTTTGTCCTTGCTTGCAATTGAATAAACAAATCTCAGCGCAACCTTTCTCTGTGGCAATCGTAGCTCAGACGAGTAATACCATTATCTTGTTCGAAGCCAGTTTTCAGTGTTGCCTTAGTAATTGAAAGATTTACACGAATTATTTTTCAGGAATAGATCAACACCCATTCTAATTGTGTACAATCGTGTTGACCGACTGAATAGCATTACATTTTGGGTAATAACACTTGTATAATTAACTACAAGAAATGTAATGAACTCTTACAAACTTCTCGGAAATCACTACATTTCCGAACACAAATAAATGGAAATGAAAATCCACAGCCTGCTTCCAGTTGACCGACCGGGTCAGGGATTGAATGAATGATTCCCTCATCTAGCGGCGAGTATATGAACTGGGCCGGCTGCCGAAGTCTGTCGCACTCCCCTGAGGCAACGATTAAATGAATGACAGATGAAATGAAATGATAGTGCAGAGCGTTGCTGGAATGAAAATTTTGACAGGGAAAACCGGAGTACATGTCTGTCTCCGGTTTTTTCAATACAGATCTCACATGGAGTAACCGGGATTTGAACCACGGGCCCAGTGGTGAGAGGCCGGCGTGCTGCCGCCTAAGCCACGGAGGCTTTTTCCGAACACAAATAATTACGAAATATAATTGAATTTATGTTCGACCCTGACTATTATCTGTCAGAAAACTGTAATATAATGAGGCTCATTATAACACTATTTTTCATCATGAAACAGTTTCTCCCACCAATCAGAGCTCAAGAAACAGTTGTTGGACCAATTAGATAATTAGATGTGCTGAGTTCCACGGCCTTCTGATTTAAATTTGACTGCCTGGCCTAGTGTCATAGTAGGGTAATCGAGGAGGCCATTGTCAAATACAATGCATTCTCTGCGTCTCATGCGCTCTGTTCTGTACATAAAACTGGCGAAATCTCGACGGATATTTATGAATATTTATGTTCGAACATAAAATAGTTATAATAATTATCGTCGAACATAAACAGTCGTATGCAACTCGCCTATAATGGTAATTAAGACACTCGTATGGAAATTATAAAACTCGCATACGCTCGTTTTATAAACATACTCGTATCTTAATTATTGCCATAATAGGCTCGTTGCATAATGTACTATTTCACCACCATAATTATGACCAAAGCTTTCAGCTACTGGATTGGGTTGTGCACATTAGGTACAAGCTGTAAGGATGTAATAGATAATGATCAAACAGACACCCTAAAGTAGGAAGGTACGAGTATGGTAGTAACAACAGACGCAACTTGATTCCTGTGCCCGTTAGATCGATTTCGACTCACGGAAGGTTAAAATATCCAATTTCGTTTTCTAGTGCTGGTGGTTCAGCAATGGTAGATTATACCCTGTATGTGGAGTAAATAACTGTCTCTCTGAATCCCCAGCCCTATTTAGAGTTGTTGTTCCATTTGAAGGACTTGGACATCGTGATCATTTTGACCCATGTGCGTGGGGGGGAGGAGGGGAGGGAGTTTTGTTTGAAAACTTGTGTTGTTATGGATGTATTAGTGTGTGTATATTATAATTCAGGCGAGGATTGGGAAAGAGGCTGCCTCGGCCGTAGCCTTAAGTTAGGAACCCTCCAGGCATTATTCTGCAGTAGAAATGGGAATCCATGGAATAGCACTTCCTCACAAAATACCTTTCCGCTATGTGTAGTGGAATGGGCAATGTCTATAGATACACAGGCTTGACGAGGCTCGAGGTAAGGTAAGCCAAGCCAGTAGGAATTGAGGGTGAAATTATCATCAATAGTTTTGAAAAGAGAGGCACGGGAATCGAACCCACCTCTTCTCCGTGTGCCTCATGAGGCTGAGTATATCCCGTCCCAGTCCTCACACCATAATAAGGGACACTGGGACTGAGGTTTTGTCAGAAATCGCAAAAATATTGATTTTTTTATTCTTTGATATAATTATGCCCCTGACTCCAGCGGATAATTTAGTGAAAGTCTTTTCCGAATTCCGCCATATATAAAGGTCCAGCGAATTCTAGAAATGTCTAGTGCATGGTATTTAAACGCCCCCTATTCATGGACTTTCATTGAGGCGAGTATTTCGGTACTTATTTTCCTAATAAGGAAGCTCAGAGAAGCAAGAAAGAGGGTGTTAACATATGGTGCCGGGCAGTTTTAGCTGATATGTTAAGCTGATAACTAAAAAAATATGCATGGCTTTATAAAAGTGCATTTTTCTGAGCTTCCCATTTTTTTTGAAACAAAATTCGCCCCACATGCATCAGACTTGTAGCTATAATGTAGCAAAGTTTTATACATATTCTATATTAATGCATCCATAAGCACAGTGATTAGTTTTACTGTAGTATTCATAGTTTTGCCATTAAAAATATATTTAATTTTCCAATAATAGACAATTAATGGGATAAATAAATTATGAAATATGTTAATTTATATCTCAACAAATATTAATATGAACTTAAAACCAATCACTAGGATTGCTTCCATACTAAATATCTATATGGGAAAGTCATGATAAATTACCTACCTCTATCCGTTTAACGCAAGGACCATTTTCAAAATTTGCATATTTTTCGTATTTAAATAATCATATCTCCTAAACGGTTAAAGATAGAAAAGTGTAAATCAGTAGTATAGTGTATATTACTATTAGAGTGCTGTGTGTAACATTATAACAATATACATTGATAATTACCTAAAATTGAAATCTGATAACCAAAAAATATGCATGTTTTAATACAAGTCCATTTATCGCGGCTTCCCATTTTTGAGACAACATTTGGTCCTTGCGCATTAGATTTGCTGCTATAATATTGCAAATTTGTATTCATATTCTATATTAATGCATCCATAGGTTCAGTGATTAGTTTTACTGTAGTATTCTTAGTTTTGCCATTAAAATATTTTAATTTTAAATAATAGGCAATTAATGGGATAAAAAAATTGTGAAATGAGTTAATTTATATCTCAACAAATATTCATATGAACACAAAACCAATCTCTAGGATTGCTTTCATACTAAATATCTATATGGGAAAGTCATGATAAATGAGCTACCTCTATCTGTTTAACGCAAGGACCATTTTAAAAATTTGCATAATTTCTATATAAAAATAATCATATCTCCTAAACGGTTAAAGATAGAAAACTGTAAATCAGTAGTATAGTGTATATTAGTATTTGAGTGATGTGTATAAAGTTAGAACAATATCCATTGATAATTACAGAAATATGAAAACTCTGTCCCACTTAGCCGAGCCGGGAATCGAACTCCAACTTCAGGAGTGGCAGTCAAGAATGTTGTATTGTTGTTGTTGATTTATTTAGGGTCTTTGCGACGTCGTGGTCAGTTATCCCCATGTTTCGCACTCGAAATAATAATTACGGAGAACTTAAAACTATAACGAAAAATTATTTCTTAGGAATGTTTTCGAACATACACTATTTATTAAAACAAATTCCAGCAATAAAGTATTGACATTAAGCATCCTTTTCTTCCAAAACTAAATCTGTTGGTAACTCTGATAAGACCATGAAAATAAAATAGGCGTGTATGAGATTTGTCTGATAAACTGTCTTATTGTGATAGCTCTATTAGTGTGTGTATTTGTAATTCAGGTGAGGATTGGGAAGGAGACGGACGTGGCCTTAAGTTAGCAACCATCCCGGCATTTGCCTGGAGTAGAAGTCGGAATCTACGGAAAGTCACTTCCAAGATAGCCGAGGTGGGAATCAAACCCACCTCTTCTCAATTTTACCTCACGAGGCTGAGTGTACCCCGTTCTAGCCCTCAGGCCAGAATTGAATTTCTTGGCAGAACCGAATCGAACGCTGACCACAGGCGCGACAGCCAAGCACTACACTACGAGGTGGTTATTGTGACTTTGTCGATGACGTCACTAAGCTGTGCCTACTGTACCGGTACAAATAAGACCGTAGTGTGAAAGAGAGCCCTATCCCAGAACCGTGTTAGAAGCTATTGTGATCATTATCTTATCTAGGAAATAAAGAACAACGTCTTTGCAAGCAAAGCAAGCTTGTAGTTTAACGTGACCGTTAATCTCGAGATCATGAGCCTCGGGACCTCCTTTTTACGTGGAATCCGAACCACAGGACATGGCATCTCACTTCGAAAATCCCACATGCAAAACAAATATAATGTAAGAACAAAATCAAATTACAAATAAAGAACAGATCAAGGAAGAGTTAATTAGGTTAGTAATTACATCCAAATAACACCAAATACATCAAAGGAAGAACAAGGTAATAACATCAATTACAACAGGTAAGGCTTATTACAAACCCCGAAAATAATCATCATTCATTAATCAAGTTAAAAGGAGAAAGGACAGGGGAAGAAAATCGTAAAACCAAACCCCTCTTAAGAGGTCGAAAGAGTGCCCAAGATTCGGCAAAAGTTAGATTATCGCCCGAAGGAAAGTTTAAGCAGTAATTACCGATATGTTATGTTTCAAAAATAGTAAACCTCGCAAGGAAGGCCGAAATCAAATCACGAATGACAAATAGAAGTTCATCCGCTCGAAATATTAAACCAAATACGTAATGAAGCGGATCAAATTACAGCTCGACTGACTGCTTTCATCTCAATATTATGACAATATATCAGAAAATGGCGACCGTCGCCAGGAAACGATCAATAATGCGAAACAAAATTTTATAAAAGAGAATTACTACCATCAGAAGGCCAAGAAATAAAAGGAAAATAAATTGAGAATTAATATGAGAGCTGTGGATCGCACAATTTTAGGTTATGTGATTTGACATAGGTTTGGTATTTCGTAAGGCTTACAAGGGCTTGGCAGATTTTGTCCGATCTCAATCAAATGACATAAAAAGGCTCTCAGGCCGTAGCACAAGGCAAACACAATTAATTAATCCATGAAGGAAAAACTACATATAAACCAAGTAATTAGTGATCAGACACAGGAACAAAGCAAAAGATACTCAAATAAATTAAAAGGCAAAATTAGGTACTAGAGAAATAAAACTCAAGGTTCCGTACCATTTACAATTAAACAAGTAGAGTAACAGATAAAACTTAATGCTGATCACAAGCCAAGAAAGAGATATTGGGTCTCGGACAAATCTGTCAACCCAAAGCCCACTCACAGTACATCTTTAAACATATAAGACATTACCTTAGCTGCAGATTATAATACATGTTAAGAAATAAATTTCGCTTTAGTGTAATGAGTAAGTACAATACAAACTCTTCGGGGTTCCGATACGAGTAAAACTCGCCCCCGATAAATCCTTAAAAAAAAATTACATCTGACGTGCTAACTCTTCCAAGATGGAGTGTCGAAGTTTTTTTGTTTAAATTGTTGACCTTAATTCAGTGTTGATTCGAAACTGCCAACACAACCTCAGTCTAGGCCAAAACTTGACAATTAGAAGGTCACAATTATTATTGCTTAACAGTTGTCGGCACTTGCAAAATGGCAATAGCCAATCACCTTTCGACAGGAACGCGATCTCATTGGCCACAACTGATAAAACTTGAAAGATTTGTGGGAAATACATGGAGAGATGAATCTTATTGATGTAGGTTGGATTTCTAGGTTAAGTTCGTGTACATAGGCAAGTAACGTGAAAATCAGGGTACACCTACTTTCTCACCAAGACATTGAGCCGCCCGTGATATAATCTATTCGCGCAAATTCCCGATATGTGGAGGATTCAGGTTCAACTACCGACAGTGGTCTCATTTTCAAAAGTATGCCCACCTTAAGGGGAGTTCTCAATAATGAGTAACGTCATGTATATGAAATTTTATTTTGGAATGGAGGGCACCTCGTGATTAGAAATCCTCACAAAATACCTTTCCGTTATATGCACTGGAGTGGGGGATGTCTGTAGATACATAGAGTTGACAAGGCTCGAGGTGAGGTAAGCCAAGCCAGTAGGAGTTGAGGGTGATATGTTCATCAATATTTGCACAGTGAGATGTGTTGCAAATAATTCAAGGATACTCCTCCAGAACGAAATCGATTGTTACTGTAGAGTAAGGTGGATTCGCGAACGGAAGCATTTAAAAGACAAGCAATGATTCGTTCTGCCTCGGCCGGGAACGTAATTCAGGGGTCATGCAACCGTAGCACGTTATGTAGCAACAATATTATTAAATGAGATCTTTAAAGCCAGAGTCATCAACATATGATCCGCGGGACATATGTTGCCCCACCTCCGGACTGTTTAGTGCAATTTAGGTTTCCAATCGCGCACAAATTGTAGACGCAAATGATAGTGGACTAAAAATAGGTAATTACTGAAATCTATTCAAAGTACGTTCAAGTACAGAACAATATTTGAGATTAAATCCTAAATGTGTGTTCCCTATCACTAAATAGATTGTTGTTGTTGCCGTTGCTGTTGTTGTTTCATTTGAGGGGCTTGGACATCGTGGTCATTTAGCCCCGTGTACTTGTATGAGTGTGAAATTTTGTCTGATAACCTGTGTTAATGTGATTTCTGTATTAGTGTGTGTATTTGTAATTCAGGTGAGGATTGGGAAGGAAGCGGCCATGGCCTTAAGTTAGGAACCAAGCCGGCATTCGCCTGGAGTAGAAATGGGCAAGCACAGAAATCCACTTCCAGGATTCAGTTTAGTCTCACAAGTGGGCGGCTTCGGTGGCGTAGTTGGTAGCATGCTGAGCTTCTATGCCCAAGATAGCGGGTTCAAACCCGGCCGAAGCCGTCGGATTTTTTAAGAGCGTTAAAAATCCCTCAGTATGCCTTCCTTCAGAGGGGAAGTAAAGCCGGAGGTCCCATGTCATAGATTTATGGCATGTTAAAGAACCTTCCACTAATTACACCTGTGTGAAGCTAAATTGTATAGGTTAAGAATGTAAACAACGCTCTTAGGTTCATACGTTCGTTGCCAAGAGCCGACTGCGGTGGCGTGTAGTAGCTAAGTTCTGAACTAGGCCTAGTAGTCGTTGACTGTGGTGTTTAGCGGCAAAAGTAGGAACTATTTGAAAAATTCAAAGTTGCAGTCCTTACTTGAATTAAAAAACAGATACACACACTAATACAGCCATCACAATTAACACCGGTTATCAGACAGATTCTACACACACCCAAAGTACACGGGGCTACATGACCGCGTTTTCGCAGCCCTTAAACTGAGCAACCAACCAACCAACCAACCCGTCTCACGAGTCTGAGTGTACCCCGTTTCAGCCCTCAAACGAGAATTAAATTTCTTGGCAGTCACTAAATAGAATCACTAAATCAACATTATATATACAAGGTGTAACTAAATATGTGGGAAAGCTCCGGGGATTCGATAGAGGACCTGACATCAAGCAAAACATGTCCTGTAAACATATGGTGTATGTGCGTTCGTTGCCGTGTTACAAGCATCGTTTGTGCTGTGCATAACACAGACGGCGGCAAGATGCTAGTTGGTCATTTGTGGAGGACACACAGGCTAGTTGTACGTTTCGTCGCTATTCAAGTCTGTGTGGATTTATTTTGCATTCAGGGACCAACACCGGCCGTGGCCTGCTCGTTCTTCCGATCTCAACCCATTACACTTCTACTTATAAGGTCATTATTTTAAAGGTCATTGTGTATGCCACACCTATTCATAACTTGTATATACTGCGTCAGCGAATAGAGCAAGCATTTCAGAACGTCAGACGCCGTGAATATGGGAGCGTGTGAGACAGTCAATGACGCGGTGCATAGATGCCTAAATTACAGCTCGTGGTAGCCATGTTGAGCACCTTTTGTAGAGAACTGTTAAGTAGTAACTTACACTTATCAACACAAATGAGCAATCAGCATAGTGATGCGGTTTATGTTATGTACACCACAAACAATACTTGTAACTCGGAAACGACAGCAAATACACCATATATTTACGGGACATGTTTTGCTTGTTGGCAGGTCCTTTATCGAATCACCGGAGCTTTCCCACATATTTAGTTAAATGAAATTTCAAACAAGACACCCGTACACCCGTACGATGTTGTTATTGATAATAGGGGCCTGGGCCACCTTGTTGTATACACTTGGGTGTATGTTCTATTCAACTTCTAACCTGTGGTTCTGTGTTGACTGTAGTAGTGTGCCAAGCTATGTATAATAATAATATCGTATGGCCTCGGAGCCGGGTGCAAGCTTTGTAATTTGACACCCAAAGGGTAGCTTGCATGTCGAATTTCGTTGTTCCTTGAATCATTTTGAAAGTCAAGGAGGTTAGATATCTAAGCTCCTTGAACACTATAGCGCTTTCTAGTAGAGAAATGAGAAACTTTGTGTTGGCGGAAACTCCCGAGATTAATTTTGCCATTATGAATACGGCCTACTGAATTCAAATGGGTTCTTTGACATGCCAACATCGTATGACATGCGTGTCGTATTTTTACCGCCTTTCAAAAATCACTTACCACGGCCAGGAGCAAACCTGCAATCTTGGTGTTAGTAGACCGACACGCTATCCACTCACCCACCTTGGCAAGCTTGCGTAGCTATAATAATTAGGGTTGGGAATAGGAAAAGTACCCCGGGACTTGAAATAAGGAACTATCCCATTATAGTCAACGAGAGAGTGTGACAAAGCCGGGGAAAACCACACTCAGGATAACCAATAATAGCGTCGGGATTCGAACCTGAAATCTCAGGATTTGCTCCCTTTCACGGTCATTCACCTACGCTGCGGTGTACTCTTTTGAGGTACAGTAGTTGTTGTTGTTGTTCATTATTTTTGTATATATACATATCATTTGTCTGATAACTTATGTTATTGCGGTGTCCGTAAAAGTAGTCTGATATTTGTAATGGAGGCTAGATTTGGGATAGAGTTATACAGGGTGATTCACCTAAAACTTGCACTGTAAATATTTCTGAAATGGAAGGTGATATTGATATGCGGTTTTAACCTAATGAAATTGTAACCAAGGGCTCGTATTTGTAGCTGATACACTGATATTTATAATTTTTAGAAAGTGGTTTTATTTACAACAATTACAATTTTTTAAATGGAACAATACCCATTGACATTAAAAAAATAAAAGTAGAACAAATTAGAATACCAATGGTGTTTTGTGCACGATTCTAGTGCAAGTAGTTTACGAGATATTGATTGTTATTCAAAAATTGTACGCACTAACAACCAAGTGCTTAGTGGCGAGGTTACGATGTTGTTATGTTTGTTGAGGTTGTGGTTTGTGTACACTGAGTGCACTGCGACTTTCCAGTCAGTTATTGTGTGATACTTTAAGTAGTAGGACGTGCTTGCAGGATGAGATTTACCATTGCAGAAAAAGCCGACATGCTCATGGTTTATGGCGAATGTAGGAAGAATGCCGTTCGTTCTTGTACCGTGTACGCGGAAACATATCCCATTAGACGTCAACCATCTCGGCAATTATTTGTGAACCTTTTCAATCAATTACGTGAAAGTGGTAGTATAACGCCTAGAAAACGTAACAGAGACAAACAAGTGACTGGAGAAGAGGGAGAAATTAAGGTTCTGGCTGCTGTTGCAGTAGATCCACAAATTAGTTTCCGTGCAATTGCACATAAAAGCGGCATGAGTCAGGCAAGTGTACTACGCATTCTCCATCGTCATAAGTTCCATCCGTATCACATCTCTCTCCATCAAGTGCTGCATGGTAATGATTTTGAGAATCGTGTTAACTTTTGTACATGGGTATTAAGACGTGATACTCCAGATTCGTCATGTATCTTGTTTACTGATGAAGCAACATTTTCTAATCATGGCCAAGTCAATCTTAGAAACATGCACTATTGGTCTGTTGAAAATCCCCGTTGGCTGCGTCAAGTAGAACGACAGCGTCCATGGAGTGTAAACGTCTGGTGTGGAATAGTGAACCATCACATCATAGGTCCCTTTTTCGTAGAAGGAACACTGAATTCGTGCAAGTACCTCAACCTCCTAACAGACCATCTTCCACAGATGTTAGAAGACGTTCCGCTTCAGACTAGGAGGAACCTGTGGTATCAACATGATGGCTGTCCGGCCCATAGTGAACGAATTACTACAGATTATCTTCACGGATTGTTTCCAAATCGTTGGATTGGACGAAGGGGACCTGTACTTTGGCCGGCCCGTTCACCAGATTTGACTCCTGTAGACTTTTTTCTGTGGGGGAAGCTAAAAGACACTGTCTACAAGGACATACCAACTACACCAGATGATATGAAACGGCGTATTACTGCTGCCTGCGCTGAAATTTCCTCTGAAATGCTAGAACGTGTGAAGCAATCTTTACATAGCAGACTGGAAGCTTGTATTGAGGCTGGTGGTCGTCATTTTGAACACAAGCTTTGAGGGTACACTGTACTTGTCAGAAACCACAGAATTACTTCATTCACATTTGTTTTTCTTTAGTTTGTCCTAGGTATTGTCCCATTGTGTACAAATAACAATATCTCGTAAACTACTTGCACTAGAATCGTGCAAAAGACACCATTGGAATTCTAATGTGTTCTACTTTTATTTTTTTAATGTCAATGAGTATTGTTCCATTTAAAAAATTGTAATTGTTGTAAATAAAACCACTTTAAAAAATTATAAAAATCAGTGTATCAGCTACAAATACGAGCCCTTGGTTACAATTTCATTAGGTTAAAACCGCATATCAATATCACCTTCCATTTCAGAAATATTTACAGTGCAAGTTTTAGGTGAATCACCCGGTATATGGCCTTCAGTTAGAAACCAGCCAGATATTTTACTGGAAATGGAAAACCACAGAAAAAAGCATTTCTAGGATGGCCGAGGTGGGAAAAGAATTCGCTCTCTTCTCAGGCTGAGGCTGAGTGTAACCTTTCCCAGCCTCCTCAGACCATAATTTAATTTCTTGACAGAACCGAAACTCGAACCAGACCTCCAGGGTGTAGCTAGCCACTACACCTCGAAGTGGTCACCTTTGAGGTAGAAAATAAGGAATATTCACGTGGCAATCAAAGGGGACAAAACCTTTTTGTTAAATACCTGACTGGCCCATAACGTCATCAGGTGGAGGTGCCTGGAGGTAGGGGAGTGGAAGAGTGCATATTAAAGTGTTTGAGAGATCTATTCATTGACAGTCAGAAGTGTGAACGTCATCATTACCAACACAACAATTTACGGCAACTTTACTTTATATGTTAAAAATGTTTTCAAAAATCCTCCATGAAACCAATATTCTGCTGTTCGTTTGCGAAGAATGGGCCGATACGTATACTCATTAAAAACTGTGCTGTGCACGTCATGTCAGCAGTTGGAACCTCATTACATCAGAAGAATGGCGTTCTTTGCGCTGTGCAGTGTCAATCACACGTGACGAGTCGCATACGCCCCGCAGGCAGGAAAATTCTATTATCCGGAGCGACGTGACGCTTTCCCTCTCCAAGAGTATCTCTTAGTTTGATGTACTGAATTCAAAGCAGAATTACTTGCTGTTTCTTTAGATGTTTCCATATCCCCGAGCTGTATAAACGTTCGCTCCTGTGTATTGTTTACAGAGACAATAATAATAATAATAATAATACAATAATAATAATAATAATCATGAGAAAATCAATCGGGTTGTGAAATTTAAGTATCTTGGTGAATGGATACAGCCTACAATGTCCGAAAACTAGGCTTTTGCGTCACGCTTGAAAAAATTGAAATGGCTTACCATCTAACTAAGATTGTGTACAACAAAAGATCTATATCCCTGAATGTAAAACTCAAGCACTACTGCACGGTCATCCGACCAGAACCTTTGTATGCAGCGGAATGTCTCGCCATGAATAGAAAAGGCATAATGGGAAAACTGGAGACGAAGGAAAGGAAGATATTGAGGAAAACCCTGCTCCGGTCAAAGAACACGGCGAATTCCAAAGACGCCACAACCAAGAGTTGCACACACACGTAGAGAAAATAACTGACGTGATGAGGAAAAGGAGAATTTCTTTTTATAGACATATAACCCTAATGAAATCAACACGGCTATCCAACAGAATTTTTGCTTTTCTCCTTGAGAAAAAGACAAAGGCGGCCAGGTTCAGTGAAGTAGAGAAAGATCTGTTGGAGACTGGGATAACATGTGAAGATATCCAGGAGTGTGGCCCACATAGGAAAAAATTTCAAAAACATCGGAGTTTTCAACTTAAGCCGAAACTAAAAACCGGGAAGGCGTGGACGACAGAGAGAAAGGTGCAACATCGATTGCGAATGAAAGAGTACTGGGCCAACATGAAAATGCAGAAGAAACAGTGTTGACATGATGTGGTCTTTAGTTGGCCGTAACGAAGGATGATTAATAATAAAAATAATTACCCTCATCACCATCATCGATATTTTGAGGTGGAGTCATCTCGGCAAACTAACCATCAACATAAACCTTCCGTTGTCATTGTCTTTTAGCGGAGAAACCGAACCTGTATGTGGGCGACCCGTGGCTTGGATGTAATATTATCTTCTAGTCACCAAATGTGACGCAAAAAGTTTTGAAATACCTTTAAAATGCTCTGTTTACTCGTTCTTCAAAATTCTAACTAGGCTACTTTGTTTGTGAAATTATTATTTATTTAGCGTATGGATTTCAGTGCCGGGAGTGTCCGAGGATATGTTCCGCTCGCCAGAGGCTGTAGCTGCTTGAATGCGGACACTCATGGGGTGAGCTACAAGTTCCGTTCAATTTCAAGTAGTTCCAACTTTCGCAATCAGATGTCACTGACACCTAGTGGTGAACATTGGAACTTTGATAGAGCGTTTCAACGAAATCAAACTTACAATTTAGCTTCATATAAGTTTAATTAGTGGAAGGTTCTTTTACGTGCCATAAATCTATGACATGGAACCGTTGGCTTTACTTCCCCTCCGAAGGAAGGCATACTAAAGGATTTTAACTCTCTTGTAAAATCCGACGACTTCGTCCGGGTTTGAACCCGCGATCTTGGGCATAGAAGCTCAGCATGCTACCGACTACGCCACCGACAAATACGAGTGTGCTATTTTCAGACATCCTGACTGAAGTGCATATGGCGTGGGACGCTCTGCACTTTCGCCAACTCTGCGTATTAGTCCAACACCTTCTAGAAGTCTAGAAGGTGTTGATTAGTATGGACTTCGTAGATCACATGATAACTAGGAAACTTACTTCAAGTTCAGCCTTGTCAGAGTACAGTCAATATCTTGTGGAGAGAACAATTTGTTCTGATATACTCTACCAGCCCCTCTTCTTTATGTAATGACTAGGGACAGAAAAGGAATCTGTTGACATCGAAAAAAAAATTGGGTATTAGGAAGTCATTTTTGAAGGCCTTTGTCTGGAGCTTGGCACTCTATGGGAGTGAAACTTGGACTATTGGTGCAGCGGAAAAGAGGAGAATTGAAGTGTTTGAAATGTGGTGTTACAGGAGAATGATGAAGATCAGATGGGTAGATAGGGTTACAAACGAAGAGGTATTAAGACTAGTGGGAGAGGAGAGATGTTTCTGGCGACTGCTAATGAAGAAGAGATAGGTTGATAGGACACATACTAAGACACCCAGGAATAGCAAGCTTAGTTATGGAGGGAAGGGTCGAGGACAAGAACTGTAGGGGTGACCAAGGTTAGACCAAGGTTAAACAGATTACCTAGGATGTAGGGTGTGGTAGCTATGTAGAGATGAAACGATTAGCTCAGGACAGAGAGGCATGAAGAGCTGCATCAAACCAGTCAAAAGACTGAAGACTCAAACAACTGGGACAGGATTCTTGGGTTTTACCTATTCTTTTTTCTTACTTCTTAATTCAAAAACACTCAATACTTTTCTGAATCACACTCGAAAGAGTCATATTCATGAAATCTGTAGTCCCAAACCAAACCTAATTGATATGCGAGTACCTAAATATACCTAATACCAGCGTTGTTCCTTTTATTGTCGTATATTTGAATTTTAGTCCTGAATTTTTAAAAAGTAAACCGCAAGACCGTGTTTATTCCTAGCTCTAGATGATTAAGAGAAGTCCTATCTGCCAGAAAATGTACTTCAGCACTTTTCAGCTTATATCTTATTGCTTCAGAAAAACATCTTCATTGGTTTTCTACACAATGGTGATGTATTGAAATACCATGTTAATATTTCCGTCGCATTACTTATTGATTCATAACAGAACTGTGATTGCGTCGACAACTGAATACTTATACATCTTCAATGACGTTTGCAGACCATAAAGAAGCATTCCGCATATTCTTTTCGTAGATGTCACGACGATAACAACTACATTAAATTGAACTGACCCAGTTAAAAGTGGTTTTATTTTCGTGTATTGTTCCTTAATCATTTCAAATATCCTATCTATCTAGGTTCAGTGGTTATTGACATTTTAGTGCTACGCTAATCAAATAATTTTCTTATGTAGTGCTTAATGTTGGCTGATGAAGGGGACAAAAAAAATTATATTAGTCCTCGAAACATGTACCATTTCTAATGACCACATAAATGATCATTTTTAATAAAAGTATTGATTCAGGGGGAACCCTAGCCCATTAGTAAAAGTATTTCCTGTCAGGAAAATGGGGATACATCTATTATTGTTTCCAAATTCCCTATATTCTAAATAAAGAAAGTTAATTAAATGGGCTAGAGTGTGAAAATTTCCTCTAATATCCTTGGTCTTATTGAATTTCAATAATTGACATATATAACGAGAACTAATATTGCCTAAAAATGTGATAATTTGATAAAAGATGCATCAATACGTTACAATTAATTTTAAGCTTTGCGCAGTTAATGTCAACTTTTGCTACACTTTAAACATGGAAACCTATTTAAAAGCCTAAAACAAACTATTTTATGTTTTTGAAAACCTAAAATGACAATTTTAAAAATCTAAAAATCAATTCCTTCTTACTACAGTTCATATTGTAATGTATCCTAGCATATGATGTACGGTATTCAATTATGTTGATGAATCACTGCAACTTAAAATTGATTGTGTATTGTTCTACTATCATTCGGTTTTAAATGGAATTTTACATTTAAAATTGTTGCTAGAGGCACTCTTGACCAATTATTTACCTCACTTGAGTTACTTGCAGTTATATTTATTTTTAGTAACCTTAGATTGATGATTCCTTGTCAAAGATAAACGAGCTGAAGCATTTTATTTTGTCGCAAGCATAAGAGGTGTGTTAAGTTCACTAAAGGTCTGAGTGGAACATACTTATACATTATTCTTAAAATATTATAATTATAATATGGCACTATTAATTAAGCTGAAAATCATTGAATGGCTTTGAACGTACGGTTTGTTTCGTGCCACAAACAGAAATATTGTATTTCACACAAATTATTCAAACTATTGAAACAGTAGCAGCATGCATGAAGCGAATAAAAGCGAGCAAGCAGAATTGGTTAGAAGCATGCAAATATTGTCGGGATAGTAATGGTATTGATTCGATGTCCTTTTCAACTGCTGTAGCTTTGGAGTCATCTGGATGCCGAAATTTTGACTAGGAGGCCGTCGCATTTTAACACACGATGTCATCGAAATGCCCGACGCCATTGCTAGGAAGGAGAAATATTGTGATCACATCGGATTTTCTTATACTTGATTCGTTTCATTAGTGAAAGCAAAGATTGTCAAAATTGCTAGAAATGGCTATCAATATCAGCTAATTGTTCTAATGCATGAGAGGAACTTACATGGCCTAGTACTAAAGTTTGGTGCTTTACAGTCGGTCAACACGATTGTACCCAAATAATTATAATATGGCACTATTAATTAAGTTGAAAATCCCCAATCCTGAAAAACGTTTGTTTACTAAGGCAACACTGAAAAATGGCTTCAAACACCATAATGACCTAGTACTTACTAAGAAGGACCATTTCTTCAGCTGTCAAGAGTGTTATTTGTCTGTAAAGAGGTCCTCTTTAAGTGTCAGTCATATAAACGGCACATGTTATCGTTCACACGCAAACTACAAAGCGCCGCGTGGCGGTAATGAGGGAAATGTTTGTGGAGTCAGTCATCAATGGGTGAGAAAACAACCTTACATCAAGAATTGAGTATTACATACATCTACGATAAGGTATTTTACAGAAACCGTCAAAGCATAAATATGCATGAGGGTAGCTAACATATTTCGCCACACCAGACTAGTGATCCTTACATAAACTGTACGCCACAAACCCATTAACAGCAACCTATGACATTAACATATTTTACCAGTCACACCCGTTAAGCAATACATTTTTAGCACGCTTAGAAATAAAGAGTATCAGAATGTTTAAAACGTAAATAAGGAAAACACGTACTAGAACAGTAAAAAATACAATGTGATTTCTTTGAGAATCTACTTCTGACAGAGACATTTGAAAGCTGTTCATTGGATTAATCTTACAGTGTGAATACTTTAATACCACCACATCTTCTACATAGGCTCCATTACTCCCACCACACATTTTCATCGTATGTCAGACGCCATTATCTTCCTTCATAACAAGTGATTTCGTTGAAAACTAAATTCCCTACGCCTCCTTCAATGTACTCGTAGCAATGCCCTGAAAAATGTACATACACAAGTCATTAATAACCGGCTTCTCACAGTTAAGGTACAGCTCTGATAAGATTGGTAGTTCTGAAGCCATTTGGTAATGAAGATCAGTGGTAAGTTACTTGATCAAAATTTCCTTCATGCAAAGTTCACCGAAAGTTCTTTACCCCCTTTACGATTATTCAAATGTAGCCGTTAAGTTGGTATCACCAATTACTCACGATTGACAGCAATGTAACCATACATGCCGAGGGAAACCATTGGTAGTAGTAATTACTTCATTTATTTTACATTTATTGTAAATTCTTTCAGCACTTCGCGAATATTTGCTAGCAGCAATAAAGGAATAATATCAGCCTTTTAATATTTTTATAACTTTCGTGACATATTCTACAAAATAAAGCCAAAAACTGCTTTTGAACGCAATTAAACAACTAACGTATTCTATAACTTTCATCTTTAATAATGTAATAATTAATGAAGAAATATACATGCATAACAAACCTGATGATACAAATGCAAATTGTTCCATAGAACTGTCAAAATATGTAGAAAAAAAACATTAAAATATTCACTGAAAAAAGAAAAATTTCAACTGAAATTATACAATTATCCTACGCATGGAAACGTAAAATTGATATAGTCCACTAAAATCTCAACAGTGTAAATCATATAATTAGGACAAAGTATTTGTAAATAAAATAAGTCATGTGGAGAGCAGGCAAGCGGGCCAAACATGATTTTGGAAGATGTCCACGTGTTGATTTCTCAACGCCTAAAAAATAAAATTTATAAGACTTGCCACAACACTGCCGAGGACTGCGTATGTGAAAGGTGTAAAGGAAACATTTTCCATGTGAAAGATATCACGTCATGAAGTGTCATAAACGAGTAGACCCCTTAACGGTGTTTTGTACATCAGACTGAGAAATGCATACTCATGCAGCATGATGTATCCAGTATGATAGCACTAAGACTAATGATATCGAGATCTCTTACATGATACTCGTATCTAACCAAATTTTGACTTAATTGCGCCATTGTGTCCTGGGTTACTGCTTTTAAAATTTGCACCACTGCCATATTGATTTTTTAAATATATTTGAACGGAATGTAAAGAAAGATCACCAGTAAAATCCAATTAAATATTTGAAAGCTGGTATATTAGCTTTCACGGTCAAGAAATTAAAACTCAGCATTTTTTCTAGGTTTATTTCTAGTCTGTGCCTGGACCCCCAGAGATGCAGATACTAAGAACCCGCTGATGAACCCCGCTCAAGACACGGCATAAACCTAGAAAATTTGCTGAGTTTTAAATATTTGAATTTGACATTACTGTTTAGGCCTATCATGAATTTGAAAGTCACATATCACATCGAACAATATTTACATATAATGTGAATCCATTGATCATGTGCCTAATATAGTGAAAACATGCTATACCAACCGCTATGCAAAGTATCATTGTGCTCGTATGGGTAGATTACCAGAAAAGTCATGAGAGATTTACTGATTAACAGGATTTTGAACGTTTTGAAAGGATTTTGACAATAAAGTCGTCTATGACAATAAATAATTTTAGGTTGATTTGTAGAATAGTCGGTTTGGTGACGATAATGAAAGAGTAAAAGACACAACGAGGCGTTCGAAGATAGAGCTAACTGACTTCCAAATTTCATTAACATCAAAAGATGTTTGGAAGGACGGAAACACACATGGACAAAAGTCGATTTCATAAGTCTGTAATTCACAGGAAGAAATTTGCTAAAATTCAGGAAACCTGACGTAAATTTTCACACCTCTGTACATTCAATTGATATGGTGAATTAGTTTCGTTGCACGGGGCAACACTGATTTTATTGCACGGAACTTCTGAGTGATTATAAGGTGAAACTTCCGAAGAAAACACAGATTTGAACTTAGAAAATTCCTAACACATCACGTTTCCTCATAAAAAATCCAGTTTAAAAATTTCATTGTGCAATTTTATGAAACCCACTGCTTTACAACACTTGCCAATTTATGTTCATTTTAAGTCGTATTTTTGTATGCCGTATGTTTGACAACATTGTACGACCTTCAAACATCCTTGAATGACCGTAAGCATTAGTTGAACTTCAAAATGTCGCATCCAGGGTGCAAAAACACTCCTGACATTATCTGTTATGTGTGCGGAAAGTTTACTCCTAAAACATCGATACAGGAAGCTTTTCAGTCGGTCAACACAAATTTTACCCAATTATATCAGGCGGGAAAACAAGTATTTAAACGCCCTAACCTGAAAGAAATATTACATGAGATTTTATCACAAAATAAAAAGGCTTTTATGCACATATGCTACATATTTCATCTGTTACTTTGTTATAAATATCTCATGATATTTCTTTCAGACATAAACGTGTGCTAAGTTTAAAGTTAGGCGGCTTCGGTGGCGTAGTTGGTAGCATGCTGAGCTTCTAATCCCAAGATGGTGGGTTCAATCCCGGCCGAAGTCGTCGGGTCTTTTAAGAGCGTTTAAATCCCTCAGAATTCCTTCCTTTGGGGGTAAGTAAAGTAGGTGGGTCCATGTCATAAATTTATGACATGTAAAAGAGCTTTCTACTAACTACAACTGTGTGAACTTAAATTTGTAGTTTAGATTTGATTAACGCTTTATTAAGTTGCAACGTTTGCTGCAGGTGCCGGTTACAGTGGCGTCTAGGAGTCAAGTTCACAGCTAGGTGTCGTTGACGGTAGCAAAAGTAAGAACTACTTGAAATTGATCGTCTGCAGTCCTGATAACAGACAGTAATACAGCCATCACAATTAACAGCAGTTATCAGACAGATTCTACACGCACCCAAAGTACACGGGGCTACATAACCGCGTTGTCGCAGCCCCTAAATTTAGGAACCATCCAACAAGTTTAAAGTTGTATATGTCAACAGATTCTACGGTATTAAGTCTAAGGCTAATGTTCACAAAATATTGCTAGCCCTGAGGATTTTGTGAATAGACATAGTTAAGTTATACCTGACACGCATTTCAAGTGCAACATTTGGTATAAGTGTGGTAACTGCATGAAGGTGAACACTGTAGCTATTTTGTGATAAATATCACATGATATTTCTTTCATGTTAGGGCGTTAAAATTCTTGTTTTCCGCCAAATGTAATTGGGCAAAATTTGTGTTGACCGACTGAAAAGCATTCTTTAATAGAACTAGGCAACTCTGAAAATTGGCTTCTGATTTTACAATACCTAAAACATCATACAAGAAATGTGTCTTGAAACCACTGAAGTTTGGTACTGAGCGTTACCCTAATCTCTGTCTTACCCAAACTTCTGACGTGATGCTAGGAAACCCTTTGATGATTTGGATTCAGTACACATGAAATATATCACAGTCCCCTCTCAAAGTTTGTGCAATGTTATAAAAGTCAAAATGTATTGCCCAGTGTAGCACATTGGAATATGGTGTCTTGCTCATTGCAGCTTGAACGAATACCGTTACTATGATCACCGAAGTACTGGTATTCGGTTTTAGGGGCTTGGGATACGCTTGTCTACTTGACTACTATGTCATAAAGTCCCTAAATGAAACTAAAACGTTGTTGTTGATAAATTTAAGGACATTGAGACATAGTGGTAATGATGCTCCGTATACTTGGGTGTGTTCAAATTTGTCTGTGATTATGTAGTGTTGTTGGCTAGTAGTGTGTGCCACTGAAATTATTAGGGTCATAAATAAGGTAGGTGAATTAAAGTCAATCCAGCATTTGCCTGTAGCAAGTGTGGAAACCCGAAGAAAAACCACGCTCAGAATAGCCGTTGCCAGCGTTGGGTGTACTTTCTGCTACTCCCCATTGCTGCCATGGTGATTGATTTAACACGCACCGCTACGACGCGGGGTCAAACTCATAGGAGGAGTTAATGGGAGATGAAGTGAATCAAGATGAATGAAAGAGGAAGGAGTTAGGAGGAATCCGGGAGGGCTCTTAAAAGGAACCTCCCAGATATTTACCTGGAGTTGAAAATGCCATACCCCGGAAAGTGGGATCGAACACACGCATCTGCCGATTAGAGAGGTAGCCAGCGTCTAAACAGGCGTAGCTAACCATTTCGATTTTATTTTCCTCGAGTCTTTTGTCGAGTTGTCTTACATTAGGCACATAGCTAGTAGATACCGGGAACGATTAGAGGCAATGCACAATGCTACTCAGCGTAATGGCACCGACAAGTCACTATTCACACTGATGAAGAGGTATCACAATTCAAGAACTGATATTCAGCGTAATGGCATTCACACTGACAGAGATGAATCACAATACAAGAATTGATACTCATCGTAATGGCATCCTCACTGATGAAGATGAATCACAATACAAGAATTGATACTCAGCGTAATGGTATCCTCACTGATGAAGATGAATCACAGTACAAGAATTGATACTCAGCGTAATGGTATCCTCACTGATGAAGATGAATTAGAATACAAGATTTGATACTCAGCGTAATGGTATCCTCACTGATAAAGATGAATCACAATACAAGAATTGATACTCAGCGTAATGGTATCTTCACTGATGATGAATTACAATACAAGAATTGATACTCAGCGTAATGGCATCCTCACTGATGAAGATGAATTAGAATACAAGATTTGATACTCAGCGTAATGGTATCCTCACTGATGAAGATGAATTAGAATACAAGATTTGATACTCAACGTAATGGTACCCGCAGGTCAATACCCTCACTGATGAAGCTGTATCACGCCCCTGAGTGCGGGGTAAAAGGTGTCTGGATAACAAAGTGTTTTAAAACGAGCGAGCCATTCAAATACAAGACTAGGCGATAAAACTTCATCACGGTAACTGGTCGCAACAGGTTATGTGTCTCGGTGGCACCTTCAGACCGCGCCAGTAAAATTTAATGTGCATCGTGTCCGTCCCCTAGCTGGAGGCACGAGATATCCGATATCGCTAAGTCTCCATCTTAAGGCATGTGTATATATAAAGGGTGTATCACTAAATATCCAACTTCACTATGACGGCATTTTAAGAAATAGGCCTATACAGTACGTAGGACGTATTTTACTTTAACAAAATAATTACTAAGACCTGTGAATCACACCGGAGTGTAACAATAGTTATCCAACATCGCCAGACTACACCTTATGATATATATGGTGTACCACTAACCATTCAGGCTAAGTTCTGGACTTGGCCTAGTAGTCGTTGACGGTGGCGCTTGGTGGCAAAAGTAGGAACTATTTGAAAAATTCTAAGTTGCAGTACTTAAATTAAAAAAAAAACAGATAACACACACTATTACAGTCATCACATTTAACACCGGTTATCAGACAGATTCTATACACACCCAAAGTACACGGGGCTATATGACCGCGTTGTCGCAGCCCCTAAACTTAAGAACCAACCAACTAAAGAAATTCACGTACCAGGAAGTACAGTAATTGTGGGTATTGCGTGAAACCGGCCATGGATGATTTATGTGAATTATTACAATATGATACGAAAATAACATTTTTTGTGTCTTGGTGGTACGCTGTCCATCTTCATGAAGGCTGTAATAGCCTGTTGGTCCCGCTGTGGTTTGGATACAGGCTACATACGAACGATCATGAAGGCACACAGGTTCGTATGGTATTCCGCGTCATACCTGTCCATACGCTCTGCAACTTGTTCTCGAGATCTTATGCACTCCTTGGCACCCGGAGTTGAAGTCCGGGGTGGACCCGGACATGTTCGATTGGTGACAAATCTGGGGATCGGACGGGCCACGGTAGTGTGCCAACGTTGCGAATGCGAAGGCAGTCTTTCGTCACCCTTTCGGTGTGCAGTCGAGTGTTATCACACACGCCCTACCATGAGTGGGAAGACAGGTGACGAAGGATATCTTGATCATATCGCTGCGCCGTTATTGGTCTCGTAGCACTTACAGAGCGGACCAGCTCTTGTCCCACCAGACCATCACGACGTGCGCACCACAATGTATACAGACACGAACATGGACGTCGTCAAAGCAGAAAGAAAATCTGGATTCGTAATATCAAATATCAAATATTGATCAGATTGACTCATTAGATTACCAATAAAGCAAAAAGCTTGTAGTTTTACGTGACCGTTATTCTCACGATAATGAGGGACGGGACCTCCTCTTTACGTGGAATCCGAACCACAGGACATGGCATTTCACTTCGAAAATCTCACATGTATTGACCGTGAATCCAACCCGGTGTACTTTGGTGAGAGGCAAACTGCTTGACCGCTGTGTCACCACGCCCTTTCCAATAATACGCGATGGAATGTATTATTCACAGTATAACTTCATTGTACTCATTTTGACTGCGATTTCTTCACTGCTTCGCAAGTTACGACCAAAATAAGCATAGGCAACAAACTATCAGACACTCCCAATATTATCAATAGTAATCAATATGAGGTACCAACTTAATGGTTTCATTCGAATAATTCATAATGGATGCATCCGATGTTAATAAAGGGGGAGATGACCTGCTGTTCCGTCCCTTAAAATCGACAACAATCATTATCGTTAGTAAAACTTGGAAGGAACAATGCAAACTCTAGCAACACAACTGATTCTTCTTTATTTGGTTCAATTGCAGCTACCCGAAAGTAAAAGGTGGCACCAATACAGCTAGTATTGCTTAGCCCTGGGGAGTTACAGCAAGCACAGAGATTGGAGGTTCAAATCCCGGTGCAAACAACGACTATCCTGATTGTAGTTTTCCCCGAAACTCCCACACTCCCTCCAGGAAAATGCCTCGTTAGTACCTTACTTTAAATCCCGGAGCACCTACCCCCCTTTCCCGACCCTATTTATTACAGTTACTCACACTACAATAGTCACATCAAAAGCATAGGTTATCTGACAAGTTGAACACACAGTCAAGCAGTGGGGTTGATGACCAAGATGTCACAAGCTCCTAAAGCGAATTAACAACCACCTTGATTAGCTTCTTACAGATGTAGAAAATAGGCACTTTAGACTAGTTCTTAACGGAACATATTGCGTCGTAGCCGTGCAAGTTACAGCGCTCACCACGACCGTGATAGGGAGCTGCAGCAAGTCTGGAGATCGTAGGTTCGAATCCTGGCGCTGACAGTGGCTACCCTGATTGTGGATTGTGGATTTTCTCCCTCCAAGAAAATGCTGGGTCAGTATCTTATTTCAAGTCCCTAGGCTTCCACCTCATTCCCGACCCTACAGTTACACACACTGCCACAGTCGCCACAAAAACACAGGTTATCAGACAAATTGAACATACACCCAAGTAGACGAGGCTGGTGACCAAGGTGTCCCAAGCCCCTAGAATGAACTAATAAATACTACTTAACGGTTTAACATCTTGTTAATACCCCCTGGCACTACAGCACGTGAAGGGCCTAGGCCTACCAAGCGACCGCTGCCCAGCCATTTAGCCTGCAGATATTGGGGTGACGCGTGATCAGCGCATCGGGTCCCCTCGGCCGTTAATCTTGGTTTTTGTGATCGGGGTGCTGCCTCACTGTCAGACAGCTACTCAATTGTCCTCACGAAACTGAATGGACCCCTCTTCCAGCCCTCACGTCAGTTTATAAAATTCCTGACGGAGCCGGGAATCGAACCCGGGGCCGGCTTTGTTAGTTAGTTTATAATATTTCACAGAAGATATGATGATCTAGTGTGAATTGTTCACACATATTGTATTAATTTGTATACTGTACGCAATAAATAAGGCACATAAAATGAAAGTTAAGGAAGGTGGTCAAATACTTTATTGAGTGACGAGGAGCGCTTTCAAAATCCATATCGACAACAAACTGGCCGATTAAAATCCCCGATTGATCCTCGGGGTAATACCGCATTCTGAAAAAAAGAGAATAGGTCAGCAGGTCCCACACACACACGATCAAATAAAATCAATGTTGGCTCAAACACGCAAAATATCTGCTTTGCTTGTTTGTCTGTGTTGTTGACTCGGCATGTTCCAGCTGAGCTTGGTGCTTCCTACGTTTTGTCTTCATAAGCAGCAAACAGCGCAGGCAATACATAACATAGGTTAAAAATTCGATCAGCCCTGTCACCACGATAATAGCCCCAAAGCTGGGCAACTTGTGGCAGCTCAAATGTGTTAAAGTGATGCGAAATAAAATATTGTAATCTACGAAGTCGAGTGGACACATTAATCTGGCTTTTATATGTATTAACATCATCCCAATTACGTTCATTATTAACATCGTTAACAGCTCTGAACTCCCTTCAACCCAACAGGCAAATTGGAACGCTTACCAGGGAGAGTCATTTGTATCCTCGCTTTATCATATGAAATACAGACTTATCAGATCGACTTTTGTCCTCTCGTGAAAATGAACACACTATCATTCGCATCGAAATTCATTCTCTCAGTGAAGAACCCAAATTACAATGACCAGTGTAATGTGTCCTTCTACCGGTGCCCTTGACCGCTGCGCCACCACACCCCCCTAATTTGAAGTTGAACTAATATAATAATTATGTTCAGTTAATATATATTATAAGGCCATTAAGTCACTAATTCTAAGTTCAGTTATAGTGGCTTCTTCATTTGATTTTCTTAGTCCAAAAGTGCGTGCATAAGCGGCCTATCATTGCACATAATGCGACTAATTTTCTTTATTCTTTAATTCAATAAAATCTGGTTTGCTGTGCTTATTTATATATTAAATTAGTTGGCATCTGTAAAAATAAATAAGATATTATTTTGTTTGTAATATTTCGTATAAATTAATCAAAGAACGTTTCATATCATAATAATGGTGTAATTGCACTGATATGTTGTGTAAATGGGTGTGCATGACAGGAAGGTCAACTATAAATTCACTAGCATCTACTGTTTGTTATAACGATAATAATAATAATAATAATAATAATAATAATAATAATAATAATAAAATGGGGATCTCGAATACATAAAGAAGGTGGAGAGAAAAATGATCCGGAAAATCTTGTGTTCTAAACTCACAGATGAAGGATACCGTCTACAATCGCACACAATCACTCCAATATCGAGACATAATTCCGCAAACGACGACTAACATTTTACGGCCACATCATGAGACTGAATGACAACCTATTAACAAAGAGGATTTTGATATACTTAAGAAAACTGAAAGTGACTACAGTCCCGGTTAAACAGGTTCAAATTGATCTCAGAAGTTCCAATATCACACCAACAGATATCGAAGATAGAATGACATTCAGACAAAAGATCCACAGTTGGGAAGTTATATCTGAAGATTGACCAAGAAGATCGGGGAAAGGATGGATGAAGGAACGTCGAGTTCGTCATAGCGAAAGAATGAAGGAGTTTTGGAAGACCAAGAAAAACAGCATATCACAATTTGTTTTATGTGATTCTATGGGTCTAATCAGCTTAAATAAATAAATAAATAAATAAATAATAATAATTATAATAATAAGCAATCTTATGTCCACATGTTGTTGGCGTTGGACATCGTGGTCATTTCTGTCTCGTGTAACCGTGTGTATAGAATTTGTCTTATAACCTGTGTTATTGTGGTGCCTGTTGCATAGTGTGAATTTGTAACCGAGGCTAGGGCTGGGAAGGAGGTACCCGTGACCTTAAATTAGGAACTATCCCAGCATTTGCCTGCAGTAGAAGTGGGAAAACCATCGGAAACTAATTAGGATGGCTGAGTTGGGAATCTAAACACCTTTACTCAATATTTCCTCACAGGAGTGAGCGTAACCTGATCCAACCCTCAGACCAGAATTACATTTTTCGTCAGTGTTAGGAATAAAACACAGGACTTTATCGAACGAGTCTCAAAGCGTACCTCAAGACTACAATAGGCGGTTGCACAGCATGCCTGGCGCAAATCTTCAAAACTGGCTTCATTCATGCGACTTTCACTTTAAACAAACTGTTCAATTTATTATAAAATGACTTGGAAGAGCTGATAATTGAACCCGGGCCTCTGGAATGGCAGAGAACTATGCTAACCAGTAAACCACGAATAATAATTTTAATAACAACAATCAAATGTAATGCGACTTCCTGAGAAGCCTAGCACTCGTAATTTCAGTTGACGCATGTGGTTGACCTGTGCGTCATGATGAGGGTGAAATAGTAATGGAAACGTCACAAACACCCGATATTCAAGCCAGGGGAATCAACCATAGGAGATTATTATTTGACTGGAAATCGAGCTCGGGATCCTTCGGGTCAATGCCTAGCAATCTCCCTAATGGACATTGGTGGGAGATTATAGAATATTACAGCTCAATGAACACGTCAACGGCGGGTACGACTGCTAGTAGCCTGCTGTATTCGAATCAATGAAACATGCTCTTGAGTTCACCGTTCAATAATTATAAGATAGACAATTCGCATTCTAGATATGATTGCGCTTGACGATCTAAAATGAAGGTTGTGAGTTCTGCGAGAGTGATTGATGCGCGTGTAGGCAGTTAGGAGACACAGGTCAGAGCGTGTTCGAAGTGCTGGGGACGAGAGTTTAACTGCGCGGAATTCATGGATATCCCATTGGATTGTCATTGACCGAAACTGCGGTAAACAGGTAGTCTTCCTAATTAGGGAGTGCGTGCAATCCACCAGCCACTGCGGTTTTGTGGCCAATGCCTATACACTTGATGTTACTTCCATCTTCATTAAAATGTTGTCGTAAATTACTCCGTGTTAATGGCAGTGACAGTATGGGGTATGAGAGAGGGGCTTCAGCGTCCCTAAAACTAACCCCAGCTCCTTTCATCCCCTTTCAAGTTGGCTCAAATCGTAACATGGCAAATCAGCGTTTTCTCCAATTTTTATCAAAACTTGATGTTCACTCGTTCTGCCACTGCTCTGTGACACTAATTGCGTTGGACTATTTGCAATGTGATTGTCGGCGGCTTCGGTGGCGTGGTCGGTAGCATACTGAGCTTCTATGCCCAAGATAGCGGGTTCAAACCCGGCCGAAGCCGTCAGATTTTTTAAGAGCGTTAAAAATCTCTCCTTCGGAGGGGAAGTAAAGCCGGCGGTCCCATGTCATAGATTTATGGCATGTTAAAAAACCTTCCACTAATTACACCTGTGTGAAGCTAAATAGGATAGGTTAAGAATGTAAACATCGCTCTTAGGTTTCTACATTCGTTGCCAAGAGCCGACTTCGGTGGCGTCTAGTAGCTAAGTTCTGAACTTGGCCTGGTAGTCGTTGACGGTGGCGCTTGGTGGCAAAATTAGGAACTATTTGAAAAATTCTAAGTTGCAGACTCTAGTTAAATTAAAAAAAAAACAGATAACACACACTAATACAGTCATCACAATTAACACCGGTTATCAGACAGATTCTACACACACCCAAAATACACGGGGCTACATGACCGCGTTGTCGCAGCCCCTAAACTTAAGAACCAACCAACCAATGTGATAGCCCTGACAACCTGTATTCCACGATAGTTGGCACTTCTTAACTTCTGTTTTGCCTTTCAGCATCCTAGCTAGTCTGCAAGCCTCTATTTGCAAATGAGTCAGATTCGCCTTCTCTGGGTACTCTTGCTTCGCACCATTCACCAAACTGGTAAGACATACATTGGATAACGGTGCGGTTAAGGCTACACTAAATGACTAGGTACATGCCCAAACTGTGTTACCAATTTTAGCCCCCTACGGGCACTAAGCATCGCCAAGAGAAGATAGACAAGACAGACCTGAAAACAAAACTAACAAGTAGTTCCGTGAAGAACTATATAGCCTATTTTCATATATCCTACATATGTTTATAGCCTCTATCAACATACAAATTTTCAGGTTGATTGCTGTAATAGATTCCTAGATATTGAGAACCGTCTAAATATTTCGAATAGTCAGCCTTCGAGTTATGTGCTATTACATGAATATTATTGTGTATGTGTATTATTCAAACTCCAATCGCATGATTAGGACACAAGAAATAAAAACGAAATTTTAAAATTTCGCACAGCCACCATCTTGTGCTTATAAAAACAATTGAAATGAATTAGATGACTGGGGATTAAAATGTATATAAGCATATACCGTACCACGTTTCACTGCGCTCGGATGGTTAAATCGCGAGAAACGTCCATTCACATATATAAATTTCGCGTCACTGCCATGTTGGATTTATGCTCACCAAGTTATTAAATGTCCCATAAGTGAACTTATGTTAATAGCCTCTATCAACATACAAAATTTCAGTTTGATTGCTGTCATAGATTAATAGATATTTAGAACCATCTAAATATTTCGCATTGTCGCCATGTTAGATTTTAATATATGTAGGCCACAGAGTTATGTACTATTAGATAAGGATTATTGTGTAGGTTCATTATTCAAACGTTGACTTAGGACACAAGGAATAAAAATAATAATTTTAGAATTTCACACAGCTGCTATCTTTAGGTTATGTAAACAATTGAACTAAATTAGATTTCAGTACATTACACTGCGTATAAACATTTGCTGTACCAAGTTGCACTGCGTTCGGATGATTACATCACGAGAAAAGTCTATTTAAATGTTTCAAATTTGCTTGGCCGCCATGTTCGTTTTGCTGTTAATACGTTTTCAAAAGGCACATATGTGAACTTCTAGTAGTGAAATATTTGCTGGTGAAATATTTCGCAAGGACATGGTCCGGGTCGGCCTAAACAGTGCTATGATCTTACCGAGTTTCATTGAAATCGCTCCAGCCGTTTAGAAGTTATTAGGGACACACACACATACACACACGTGGACAAAAGGTGATCTCATAAGCCTTTTTTTTTTCATAAATGAAATAGACTAAAAATCCTATAGAAAGTAGATCGTAGTGCATTAACGTAAACGACAATTTTATCGTTGAACAGTATGGAATTGCCAAGCTTTTAATATTTGTATTATACAAACATTTTCATTTGAGACTGTTTTGCCTTTCAGCATCCTGTCTAGTCTGCAAGCCTCATGTTATGACCTAGGCAATGCATATAATCTAGAAGCCTTGGATCCAAGGTATCTAAGCAACTGGATGAAGCAATAATGGGGCCATGAAGTAAATTGAGATTCTGTGAATTAGATCTACAAAGGAAATTGTTTTAGTTGGTCTAAGTAAAATATGTTTTTTCCATACTTGGACGTCTCCTCATCATGATGATGTTTTCCCTCTAATGCAAGACTATAAGCTCAGAAGCCCCAGCTTGAGCAGCAAGTTTCAGTCAACAACATTGTAAACAACAGGCTATAAATCCCAAGTGAAGTGATTTCCACATGCACAAACATTAGAACAGTGCTATATAAGTGTATTCTCAAGAACCTAACAATACTAATGGTGTTAATTTTTACTGATGTGCACTCAATTACTTCTCATGAGTAATATGTTCTTTTTCGCCTCATTTCATCCATTCACTCATCATTTTATGTATTTTTTATTATGATATCTTTAATTATGCTGGATTTTGCAACTTAATTTATGGCTGAAGAAGGGACCAGTACTAGAGGCCCTGAAACATGTACCATATAATAGCAAGTTTATAACTTGTTGTAAATAAATGTATTGACTAGGTGGAACAGTTTCTCCTTTGTTATATAGTGAATCTGTCAATACGGAAAATGAACTTCTTTCAGAGCACAATCTATAGCCAAGATCATTAACATCATCACCTTATCACATTACCCCAGCATCTGAGTCGGCTCATACAAACAGCTTCGTCTCTCATTTTCGCTTCTAAGTTAGTTTTTATCTCCTCATCACGAGTACTTGGCAGAGCTGTGAATTGAACCCGGCATAAATAATAATAATATTAATATTAATGATAATGTTATGCATTTAATGGCCTTCTTAACCGATTTAGTTTTAGAGAAGCCGGGGTGACACAATAGAAGGGATTTTTGACAGTAAATCTGCCAACACGAATTTAAAAACTATTAGATAATATCCAACTTTATCGGGATTTGATCTCACAACTTTGAGCACGAGAAGCAAGCATCCAAACCGCCTGAGCCACACAGTCGGTCACGAGGAAATCTTAAAACAATATACGATAGCATCGTGTCCACTCATGTGTATATGAAAGATTGTGTGCGAGACATACTTACCTAGGTATATTTTTTCTGAAAGTCATTTTACTGGCAGAGGTCATGCAACTGGATGGTGGGGGAGTATATCGTCACTGGCTCGGTAGTAAGTATTTGAAGGCTTTATGGCTCAGCACCGCACTAGATGGAATTGATTTATGTCACGAACTTGAGGTCCGTATGTTTCTGGAGTCTTGAAGCACAGAACCCACATTTACAGAACAGCTGAGGTCTAATGAGATATTAATATCCGCTTGCTTCACCTACGTCCTGATATAATTGTAATTACTCTGTAACTAGATTTCAAAATGTAGTCTGTAATTTTACACTCCAACGCTTGCAATAAATAATGAATAATCATTCCTGTCACGTTTCATTCAAATAAATTTCGTGAAAAATATGATCAAAATGTTCAAGATGACTCACATCAACACACCTCTTGCACTGGAAGACATGTACCTAAAGGCACATAATGAGGCGCTGTCAATACGATGAATACAACACGAAATAATTATACTGGTATATTTAGTTCATACTGTGGAAAACTTGCAATTGCTGTTCAGAAAGCTATACTTAAGTGTGAGGTTATAATTATTTTGGAGCTAGATTTGGAAATATTCCCTGAAATTTGTAGTGGAATGGTAGAATTTCCATGTGAGAAACCTACTCACATACATAGAATGTTTGCTTTTGAGTTACAAATCACGCCTAGGACATCCGACAGCTGGTACTCGTGAGTTAGGCATGTAATAAACAGTTTTCACCTTACCACCCATGGGAAATCCGGGATGTTTTCTTAAGCGGTGGTGGTCATAGCTTAGTGCGGAGGTGAAAGGGCACAGAAAAGGCGTTTTTGTAGGTGTTGTTTAATTTTAGGGGTTTAGACATCGAGGCATTTAGCTCCGTATCCTTGGGTGTGTGTACATAGAATTTATCTGATGACCTGTGTTATTGTGTGGTCTGGAGTAGTGTGTGTATCTGTTTGTAATTCAGATGAAGATTGGGAAGGAAGTGATCGTGGTCGTAAGTTAGGAACCAACCCGGTATTTTCCTGGAGTAGAACTGGGAAACCATGGAAAATGACTTTCAGGGTAGTATTAGATGGGAATCTAACCCACCTCTTCTCAGTTTTGCTTCGAGAGGCTGAGTGAATTCCGTTCCAGGCCTCAGACCAGAATTACATTTCTTGTCAGAGCCGGGAATCGAACCAGGACCTTCAAGGCAACAGCCAAGAATGCTAGGCGGTACACCAGAAAATGAAAACACATACCAAGGATGCATCGAGGAGAAAGATGAAAGCATGGAGACAGGTCACTTTCTTCTTTCATCCACCCGTGGTCCAAGCATTGTTAATACGACACTCGAACCGAAGACTGTGAACCAATCTTTGTTTACACGCGGGACGTTGTGGATACAAGTACAGTCGCGCAGGTAGGGTGTGACCAAGTTCCACTAGCATCAGTTATCATTATCCTCTCCGTGGTGACGTGTGCTCCTGTTACGCTTAACAGCGCTGGACTACTGTAATGTGCGTACAGAATATCAGATTTTCTTGTTCTTAAATGAAGTACCTATTTCTGGTAAAGCAGAAAGTTCTTTCACAAACGAAGCAGAGTCTCGTTTACCAACTTTATACAGACTGTATTCTGCGGAATTGGACATTTCTTCGGTGTAGAACTCCGAAGACGGGGCGTTACTATCTTGGTTTGGATCTTCAAGTTCAAGTCCTAAAAACCTTAGTGAACGTTTAGTTAAATTGGTCCCGATGTCCGAGCTATTTCTCCTATATTTTCTAATTCGAGAAACACAATTAGCAACCGTTGATTTCTAACTACTCAGGGGGTCGTGTGGAAGTTCCGATATGCCAAGCCCTTCCCAACAACTTCGAAACAAACAGCCTTTTCGATCAAATTGCGTGCAAATTCTGAACACGCACGTCAAGTATCGACCGGCGAGATATTTGGGGAATCATTTTGAAACAAGATCAAAAGGGTGTCAATTTGCACGAGTTAACAAGATACGTAGCATTCTATGCTGACGCCTCACAAGTTCGGGTTCGATTCTGGGCTCTGCCAACGAGGGCTGGAGGCCTCGTGATGCAAAACTGAGAAGAGGTGGTTCCTAACTTAAGGCCACAGCCGTCTCATTTTCAATCGTAGTCTCAGTTACAAATACACTACTAGAGACACCACAGTAGCTCAGGTCATCATCAGACACCCCTGCATGCCTGTCTATCACGTTAAGACCGATGGTGAATGACTTGTTACAGAGCAACAGCCGGAGTGAGCCAGCAGTCAGAGTTATACACCCAGCCCCATTAGCGAGTTTTAAACTGTCATGTTTCATTAATAGATGCCACAAGCGATGAGATGAAAATGTAGGTGAGTCAAGCATAATTTTCCTGTGGCATATTTAACTGGTAGGAAGTGCCCCTCCGGACGTATTAAGGGGCTACACAGTGTTCAATAATTCAACTCGTAGACTCTCCAAACCTCTCCATCTAATATTGTATCATGGCGAATATTATGGTCTGCGGAACGTAATTAGAGTAGTTGCTGATATGGATACGGGCTTTTTTGACATAGTGGTCATGTAGCGCTGAGTACATGGATGAGTACGAAATGTATTTGATAGCCTGTATCACTGCACTAGTGTACTTAATGTGTAACTGGGGCTACAAATCTAACATTTCCCTGAAGTAAAAGTGAGAAACCATGGAAAATTACTGCGGTTGTTGCTTGTTTTAGGGGCTGTGATATTGTGGTCATATATATTGCCGTGTATTTGGGTATGTATGGAATTTGTATGATAACCTGTGGTATTGTGATGCTGTTTTAGTGTATTTCTATGTTAGGGATAGGATTGGGAACCATCCCAGAATTTGCGTGGAGGAGAAGTGGGGAAATCCACTTTCAGGATGGTTGAGATGGGAATCGAACCCTCCTCTTCTCAGCTTTGTCTCACGAGGCTGAGTGTACCCCGTTCCAGCCCTCACGCCAGAATCAAAATTTCTTAGCAGAGCCGGGAATCAAACCCGGAACTCCGGGGCAACAACTAAGAACGCTAGCCACTACACCACGAGGTGGTTGGAAAATTAGTTCTAGGATGCCTGAGGTGAGAAGGCAACCCAAGTCTATATTAAGTGAATAGTTTTGAGTCATTTCTACAGTATTTCTACAGTAGCATTAGTAGCAGCAGAACAACACTGAATCTTCTGGTGTCAAACGCTTGATGCGATGTATACATACCTTCCTCTGACGCACCGATAGACGGACGTAAACAGTTGATAGAGCACTCACTTTAGAAGGGCAAAGATTCGTCAAACGGGTAATAGCGCGCAATGCTGCTTTCCATATGTGCAGATTGCACTCCGTCATCGCTGTGTCCCCCTCATCAACCCGCGAGGCTCCTGCTGCTATAAACAACATGCACTGTTCAGCGGCACTCGTATCTTGAAAGGGTAATAACCAGAAATGTGTGACACACGAAACGTATAGGGTATTTCAATACTTTATTAACTTCTACACGGCATAACCCCAAGAAAGGATATGATGAACAATATTCCGGGCAGTGAAAGCCTTAACCTACGTATATTTTTAAGATGTATTAAATTATATATTTGAATTGGCCATAGCAGGGCATTTAAATTGAACGCCCGAGGGCTCCCAACAAGTTCAATTTCAATTAGTTCCAATTTTGGCTACCAGACGCCACTGTCAGTGACAGTGACACCCAGCGGCGAACTTTAGAACTTAATAGAGCGTTTCTAACCAAATAACTTACAAATTTTGAATACACGCACCAATTGTAGAGGTAGGTTCTTTTTGGGCCTGCCAGCTTTACTTCCCCTCCGAAGGAAGGCATACTGAAGGATTTTAACTCTCTTAAAAATCCGACGACTTGGGCCGAGTTTGAACCCGCGATCTTGGGCATAGCAGTTCAGCATGCCACCGACTACGCCACCAAAGCCGTTTAGGATGTTTTAAATGCCACATCTATGCGCATCAGCGGACAAAATACCCAGTACCGGTATTACTAGTTGAAAAATTCGGGTTACGGTCCACTGTCTACATCTGGGAAATGTGCGCATAATCGACCTGAACGAGTTTCAGACCCAACAGCAGCCACGCGTAAGCAATAACAATTTTTAAAGTGGAACCTATTTCTTTTTCTTTCCCATCGTTCATCCAATACGATCCACTTTCTGAAATCTCTGCTCGTCCGTCTCCAAAGCACTCCGAGCTGTTTGCCTGCCGTTACGATCCCTCCGTAAACAAGGTCTTCACGGAAGTGTCTGAAAGCCGATAATATCATTGCTCTTCCAGTATACCGCGCACTTCTTTGTCTTAGACTTGGCTCAAGAGTACAGCAGCAGCTTGAACGATCATTGACAATGGTTTCAGATAAACGCTTTATGATTTTCTTTCGGATTTACTAAAACTCTGTTAGTTACATTCACCTCCTAGTTAACAGAACGTAAGGGAATATCTGCCCAGATATGACCGTATTTATTATTATTTATTCATTTATTTATTTATTTATTTATTTGTTGATGGTACACAACAGGGCTCAGTGTGCGCCCCAATAATAGTGCACCTACACAGAAAGATACATTTCCTGATATGTCTGCATTAAGTATTAATATCTTAATGTAATTCTTAAAACTAGGAAGTTCACACAGATAACAAGAAGTTCCGTGAAGAACTATACAGCCTACTTTTCATGCCAATGATTATTCTACAGTATATGAATCTATCTAGAATAATGACGAAATTAAGTTGGTAATATTGAAATATCTAATTATTTCAAAATATACCTGGTATAATGTAGCCTAATAGAGCACTACAGTTGGCAGCCCTGGTGACTGAATATATTCTTAGTTCCATCTCTTAAGGTACAGAATACAAAATTTGGTTGAAGTCCATTGGACGTTACATGCAGTTAGACACTGGATCTATCAGCACGCGTAAAAGCATGTTGGCAACAATGTCATGTGTGTGCTTGTCAGAAATAATCTGAAATATTATGATATCTTGTTGTGCCAATTTCTGATGAAATAAATTTGTTAGTATGGAAGTTACATGTATTTAAAAATTGGTCTTATCAGCAGGCATAGAATCATGTTGGCAGCACTGACTTATATTAATTACTCCAAATTAATCTAGAATGCCAGGTGCTATACGTGTGCAAAGTATAGAGCTGTTGGCTTGCATACTTTCTGATATATTGATATTAAGGTTAAAAAAATATAGACAGCATTTATTAACAGTTGGTAGCCCTGATTGCTCTTAACAATACTTATAGTCATATCTGTTTTGTTACACATTGCACATACGAAATTTGGTTGAAATCCAACTGATAGTATAGACAAGAGTTTAGTGCTTTTCAGTCGGTCAACACGAATGTACCCAAAAGAGATGGGTTATGCCCTAATCCTGAAATAAATTACATGAGATTAATAAAACACTAGGATGACCAGTCTCGATCGTCAAGCGATCATCATCAGATCCAATACACTTAGGCTATAAAATCTATGTTTGAAATACAGGTGAAAATATTTACAATATGTACAATTATTTAGTTGCAGTATTGGTACTGCAACTGTCAGTGTATGCTAAATGCAGTATATATGTTAGGTGAAATGCTAAATGGTGATGGCTATCCGGAGATTGTACTTTAGAGAGATTATATGGCTGTAAACTATGGTTAAACTATAAAATTTTAGGCTAACTACTTATCTGATTGTCTTCCGTACTACAGCTATTCGCAGTTTCCGTGCTGACTTGAACTCGCTGTGCGGTCGACTGCGGTGGTTATCTTAACGACTGGTTTTTCCCTGCCTTCCCCCCCTGTCCCAACGTGCTGTGGGGAGTGATCGCGATGTGTTTATGTGAGGTGTTGCCAACCTAGATAAGATGTATGTTATTGAATGAGGTGGATCTACAACTATTAAAGACCGTGGATTAGTCCTCGCCACGCGTGGAGCATAACCCATTCGAACTAAGCGTTGACGGTCTTATGAGGACGTCCCGGCACCTTTAATACTGCCTCTAATATGGGCCTTGGTTTATTGCAGAAGAAAAGTACATCGTACACCTGATCCAGATAACATTTACCTATTAAAAACCCCCTAATTTCCCCCCTTTTTTATCTAGCTTGGCTGTGTCGCTAAATTGTGTTTTGTTTCCGACAGGGTGTGTTTTTTAGTAGCGTGAAGAGGGGTGAGCTCTCCATGAACGTGTGTTCATTTAGATTGTTGGGATTGTTTCGTTTGGCTAGGTGATACACCAAACCTAGCCAAACGAAACAATCCCAACAATCTAAATGAACACACGTTCATGGAGAGCTCACCCCTCTTCACGCTACTAAAAAACACACCCTGTCGGAAACAAAACACAATTTAGCGACACAGCCAAGCTAGATAAAAAAGGGGGGAAATTAGGGGTTTTTTAATAGGTAAATGTTATCTGGATCAGGTGTACGATGTACTTTTCTTCTGCAATAAACCAAGGCCCATATTAGAGGCAGTATTAAAGGTGCCGGGACGTCCTCATAAGACCGTCAACGCTTAGTTCGAATGGGTTATGCTCCACGCGTGGCGAGGACTAATCCACGGTCTTTAATAGTTGTAGATCCACCTCATTCAATAACATACATCTTATCTAGGTTGGCAACACCTCACATAAACACATCGCGATCACTCCCCACAGCACGTAGGGACAGGGGGGGAAGGCAGGGAAAAACCAGTCGTTAAGATAACCACCGCAGTCGACCGCACAGCGAGTTCAAGTCAGCACGGAAACTGCGAATAGCTGTAGTACGGAAGACAATCAGATAAGTAGTTAGCCTAAAATTTTATAGTTTAACCATAGTTTACAGCCATATAATCTCTCTAAAGTACAATCTCCGGATAGCCATCACCATTTAGCATTTCACCTAACATATATACTGCATTTAGCATACACTGACAGTTGCAGTACCAATACTGCAACTAAATAATTGTACATATTGTAAATATTTTCACCTGTATTTCAAACATAGATTTTATAGCCTAAGTGTATTGGATCTGATGATGATCGCTTGACGATCGAGACTGGTCATCCTAGTGTTTTATCAATCTCATGTAATTTATTTCAGGATTAGGGCATAACCCATCTCTTTTGGGTACATTCGTGTTGACCGACTGAAAAGCACTAAACTCTTGTTTACTAAGGCAACACTGAAAATATGGCTTCAAACACCACAATGATAGTATAGAACTTACATGTATTTAAAGATTGGTACTATCAGTAAGCTTATAATCATGTTGGTAGAACTGAAGTATATAAGTTACTCCAAATTAATCTAAAATGTCAGATTATACGTGTGCATAGTTTAAATCTGTCGGCTTGCTTACTTTCCGATATATTGGTATTTGGATTTTAAAAAATAGAGAGAGCAATTATTAACAGTTGGCAGCCCTGGTGGCTCTTAAGAATACGCTCAGTCATACCTGTTTATGTACACATTTTACATACAAAATTTGGTTGAAATCCAATTGATAGTGTAGAAGTTATATGCAATTAAACATTGGACCTATCAGAAGGCTTAAAATTATTTTGGCATCACTGTCATGTATGGCCTCCTGGAAATTAAACTTAAATAGTATTATCTACATGTGTGCCAATTTTGGAATAGCTCCCAAGCATACCTTGCAAGATATCCAACATGGAGCTGAAATTTCTAGTGCGTTTTTTCAGCAGTTGGTAGCACTGACATCTTTTTCAAATATGGACGTGAGATATTCCGGTGCACATCTTAACACATACTAAATTTGGTTTTGATTGCTGCAGCCGTTTAGGAGTTGATAGGAGAGGACACACACACAGCCAGACAGACAGACAGACAGAAGGACAGACAGACAGACAGACAGACAGACACACATTTTCCCGGATCGATCTCATAAGTCTACTTTTTCCTCATTTTTGCAAAATGTGAAAAGTAGGCTAAAAATGCATAGTAGTAAAAAAGATAATATAAAAACTAAATCTAAATTTGATCTAATCATACTAATATATAAAAATGAGATGGTGTGTGTCTGTCTTTCTGTCTGTCTGTCTGTCTGTGTGTTACTCAATAACGCAAGAACCACTGGTCCGATTTAAATGAAATTTTGCATGGATGTAGCTGATTTACCAGGTTTACATATAGGATACTTTTGATTTTGAAATTGTGCACTATTAAAAAATGGCGACCATTTTAGTGACGACACTACGCCCTTTGGTTTCAAAAAATCATATTTCCATGTCAAATAAAAAGAGAACAGTAGGAAATAGCAAACTTTTGATGGCACTTTGGTGCTTTGAAATTTAATTTCCTATCCGAAAGGTCCTTATCACTTTTCGTGTATCTCCAACGGTTAGCGAGTAAAACAGACATTTGTGACGTCACTACACCTTGCCACGGTGGGTGAGTGGATAGCGTGTCGGTCTACTAACCCCAAGATTGCAGGTTCGCCCCTGACCGTGGTAAGTGATTTTTGAAAGGCGGCAAAAATACGATACGCATGTCATACGATGTTGGCATGTCAAAGAACCCATTTGAATTCAGTAGGCCGAGTTCATAATGGCAAAATTAATCTCGGGAGTTTCCGCCAGCACAAAGTTCCTCATTTCTCTACTAGAAAGCGCTATTGTGTTCAAGGAGATTAGATATCTAACATCTAACCTCCTTGACTTTCATAGTCAAGGAACTACGAAATTCGACATGCAAGCTACCCTCTGGGTGTCAATTAGCAAAGCTTGCACCAGGCACCCGAGGCCATACGATATTATTATTACCTTTTGGTTTCAAAATTTCATAATTCCATTTCAAATAAAAAGAGAACGCCAAGAAATAGCAAACTTTTGATGGCATACGTGAGCTTTAACATTTAATTTTCTATCTGAAAGGTCCTTATCACTTTTCGTATATCTCCAACGGTTAGCGAGTGAAACCTAAATTTGTGCAATAAAACACAGTCAACACCGACCGGTGCAGTATACTGTATCTCTCTCTATATAAAAATGAAAGTTTGTCTGTTTTTCTCTGAATTTCTACGGAAAATTGAGTTGTTTACGCGTTTCAGACTGTTTTTGATGGATGCGCGCGATTTTTTTCATCTGTCTGTCTGTTCGTTTGTTTGTTCGTCTGTGGACAACTTTGTTCCCTTATAACTCGAGAACGGCTGGGTGTATCAACGTAAAATTTGGTACAGATATCCATCAGAGGCACGACACTTATCATTGATATAACTCTTCTCCGTACCCCTCATAAACGTGGGCCTACCCCCTTAAAATACATGCTGAAATAGGCGTAGAAGGACGAGTCAAAACTCATTTTCAGCCCCTCAATGTGAGAGACAAAACTCGGGTACCCGAAAACCACATTTTAAGGCCCTAAGATCAACCGTTTTTGAGATATTCCCAGAAAACTCATTTCATTTAATAAACTAATGAACAAATGCAAGCCAGTAACCATGACAACAGATTCTCAGAGGTCCATCTATTGCTGTAAGACGCAATGCAATTCCATTAATTACATTAGTGTGAAAGTTTGCAAACGGCTAGAAGGTTATCACGGAACCAAATTAAGCCGTAAAATTCATAAATACGTTTAACGCGCTTAAGGGGATCAAGGGGTACTCTAGAATTTTTTCACGCGATTTACACCTGCGGGTGTGGTACGGCAGGTCTATTATATTCCTATCCCCATATTATTCATTCATTCATTTCGAATAGGCCTTCTATGGACCGCGTCATTCCCATTGTCTCCTACTGGCTTTGATGTTTGCCCAGTACGTCCGCATTCGTTCTCGGTGGACTTCCTTCCGTTCCTGGGTCCAAATCTTTCCCGTTTTCAGCTTCGTTTTTTCTTGGAAACCTTTGCAAGCTTGAAGTTTCCTTTTGAGTGGGGCGCACTCCTGAATGTATATTGGTGTAATCCCCACTTCTTTCAGATCTTTATCCAGTTCTATGAACCAGGCCCATTTTGTTTTCCTCTCCTGAAAGTAAGTTATGTAGCGGTTGGTCAGTCTCGCTGGGCTCATTCGTTTCACATGCCCAGAAAATGGTATCCTTCTCTTCCGGATGACGTTACTCATCTTCTCCACATTAGTATATAGTTCATGGTTATGCCGTCTTCTGTATTCCCCATTATCTTTGATGGAACCCAATATCTTTCTCAAAATGTTCCTTTCTTTGGCCTCCAGTTTCTCGACCAAGCCTTTTTTGTTCATCGTGAGACATTCAGAAGCATGCAAGACCTCCGGACGGATGACACTGCAGTAATGTTTTAGTTTTGCGTTGAAGGATATTGACCTTTTCTTATAGATGTCCTTAGTTAAATGGTATTCCATTTCCATTTTGCTCATGCGTGATTGAATGCTTCTTTCTCTGATAATATCCCTTCCCTGACCCGTCCTGAAAAGAAAAGTACATGGCCATTGGCTGCATTAATAATTTTAAATAGGTGTTATAATTTCTCCCTATGTTATATTATTATTAGTATTGTATTATGGCGTACAACGACGAGACAAATCCCCTCGGTGCCAGAAACATAACTCGGGGGCCCTAAAGGGTCCTCGAAAACTACATTATAAGGCTCTAAATCCAACAGTTTCTGAAATATTCCCAGAAAACTAATTTAATTTAATTTAACAAACTAATGAAGGAATGCAAATCGGTAACCATGAGAACATTATATCAAGGGGTGGCTTACAACTTTCCTTCTATTTCTGTAGGAAGCAATGTTACTCCATTTATTACATTTCTGTGAAAGTTTGCAAATGGCTATAAGGTTATCAGGGAACTAACGTAGACTGTACAATTCATCAATGCAATTAAGGGGGTCAAGGGGTAACCTAGAAATTTTTAATGCGATTTTCACGTTCGATATATAGTACAGAAGGCCTATTATATCTCCAACTAGCAACATTATTTTCAAATATTCTTGAATTGAACCAGCATTTTTTGCGGCTTTTAGGAATTTGGGCAATTTGAGGCTAAAGAACCTGAATTTGCATGCACCACAAGCCTTTATAATTTATAAAAAGGGTCTTCCTGTGTATGGGCACCTAGCACAACGGAGAGGGTCAATTTTTATGTGACTTGTATTGCGTTTCGTCTACAAGGCTTTCAATTCTATTTCACGTCAGGAAGTACAGTACACGTTAGGGGAATTTAGTCTGAGAGCACATTTTAACTTTTTTTTTTTTTTTTTTTTGTCGACAAACGGGTTCATCGTAAGGATGATTTTGCTTGATACCGTGTGGTAGATATACCCATATTTGGATATCTCGGTAATATGTTGTAGACAATAGAATTGTCTGTCTGTCTTTGTATCTTTATGTAGCCTACGCCTATAACTCGTGTTCGGATGCTTGGAGCATCGTAAAATTAGGTATGGTAACCATGAGAGTCAATACACCAATCATTTATAAAACTCTTCACCGCACTTTTCATACAGTAGAAGGGTGGATATAGAGAAAAACTTCTCAATACTTGCTAAAATAGGCGAAATATTAAAATTATCCTAGAAGGACGACCGAAGCATATGTTGCGCTTCTCAATGTGAGACACAAAATTCGGGAATCTATAAAAAGTCTCCGAAAACTACATTTTAAGGGCCTTAAATTAACCGTGTGTGTGATATTCCCAGAAAACTAACTTCGTTCTGATAAACTTGAAGGAATGACAAACCACTAACCTTTGCAACAGTAGCTCAATTGATAATGTCTGGTGTTAACAACGAACACCGTTCGAAGAACGGGTACTTCTGCTAGTACTAATATATAAAAATGAGATGGTGTGTGTCTGTCTTTCTATCTGTCTGTCTGTGTGTTACTCAATAACGCATGAACCACTGGTCGGATTTAAATGAAATTTTGCATGGATGTAGCTGATTTACCATGTTTACATGTAGGATACTTTTAATTTCGATATTTTGCACTATTAAAAAATGGCGGCCATTTTAGTGACGTCACTACACCCTTTGGTTTCAAAATGTCATATTTCCATATCAAATAAAAAGAGAACGCTAAGAAATAGCAACCTTTTGATGGCAAACAAGAGCTTCAAAATTTAATTTCCTATCCGAAATGTCCTTATCACTTTTCGTGTATCACCAACGGTTAACGAGTAAAACCCACATATGTGACGTCACTACACCCTTTGGTTTCAAAATTTCATACTTCCATTTCAAATAAAAAGAGAACGCTAAGAAATATCAAACATTTGATGCATACACAAGATTTAACATTTAATTTGCTATCCAAAAGGTCCTTATCACTTTTCGTGTATCTCCAACGGTTAGCGAGTAAAACCTAAATTTGTGCAATAAAACACGGTCAACACCGAGCGGTGCAGTATATCTCTACATAGGCCTACATAAAATTTAAAGTTTGCATGTTTTTTTTCGCAATTTCTACGGAAATTTGAGTTATTTACGCGTTTCAGACTGTTTTATTATGGATGCGCGCGAAAATAATTTTTGGTCTGTCTGTCTGTTTGTTTGTCTGTGGACAAATTTGTTCCCTTATAACTCGAGAACGGTTGGGTGTATCAACGTAAAATTTGGTACAGATATCCATCAGAGGCACGACACTAATCATTGATGTAACACTTCTCCGTACCTCTCATAAAAGAGGGCCTACCCCCTTAAAATACATGCTGAAATAGAAGTAGAAGGACGAGACATAGATCATTTTCAGCCCCTCAATGTGCGAGACAAAACTCGGGGGCCCCAAAGGGTCCCCGAAATCCACATTTTAAGGCCCTAAAACCAACCGTTTTTGAGATATTCCCAGAAAACTAATTTCATTTAATAAACTAATGAACGAACAAACACAACTTCCAGGGTGAAGTTCATGGGAGAGCTTTCTCGGCCGTTCGAAATTAAGACAGGAGTCAGGCAAGGGGATGGCCTATCACCAATCCTTTTCAACTGTGTCCTAGAGAAGGTTGTGAGAATTTGGAACTCGGAATGGGAGAGTCGAGGAATAAACCCAATCTGCCTCGGGAGGAAGTCGGTAGGAATTAAAGTCAACTGCCTGGCGTTTGCAGATGATTTTGCAGTACTATCGGAAACCACGGAAGAAGCAGTCATACAAATCAACCTCTTGGAAAAGATCGCTAGCCAAACAGGACTAAGGATATCAGTTGAAAAGACAAAATTTATGACAAATGACAAACATGGACCAAAGTTCCTTGACACGGAGATAGGACGGATTGAAAGGGTAAAAAAGTTCAAGTACCTAGGAGAGACTATACAGGAGAATGGGTTAGAAAATGCAGCTGTTGGAGATCGAATTATAAAAATGGAAAGAGCGTATGGATTAACAAAAAATATCTACAACAAAAAGTGCATCTCCTGGAATGCCAAAATAAGGCATTATAACACTGTCGTAAAAACAGAGTGCCTCTTTGCCAGTGAATGCCTCTCGATGAACTATAGCCTCGAAAAGCTAGAAGTCATGGAAAGGAGAATTCTTAGAAAAATCATGGGTGCAATTCAGACTGAAGATGGATGGAGACTGAGAAGCAACGGAGAAGTCTACCAGAACGTGGAAAGAATCTCCGCGTCTATGCGGAAGAGAAGGCTGACATTCCTCGGACATCTCTATAGAATGAACGACCATAGATTAACTAAACAAATATTCGACTATCTCTGGAAGAAAAAGACCACCACAACATGGATTAAGGAAGTTAGGAAAGATTTAGAAAAGTTAAACATCACAGAATCTCAAATGCTAGAAAGAAATGTATTTAAGAGCAAAGTGAACAATCTGGAAGGGTTTCAAGATGAAGGAAGACCTAAGAGAAGTGGACGAACTTGGACAGAAGACCAAAGAAAAAATGCCAGTGAACGCATGAAGGAATATTGGAGACAGAGGAAACTGCAGGCAAAGAATAAGAAAAAGAAATAAAGTTGTTGCGTGATCCTAAGTGGTCAATTCGCGTGAAAAAAAAACTAATGAACGAATTCAAGCCGGTAACCATGGCAACAGATTCTCAGAGGTCCATCTATTGCTGTATGACGCAATGCAATTCCATTAATTACATTGGTGTGAAAGTTTGCAAACGGCTAGAAGGTTATCACGGAAAGAAATTAAGCTGTAAAATTCATCAATACGTATAATGCGCTTAGGGGGGTCAAGGGGTACACTAGAATTTTTTCACGCGATTTACACCTGCGGGTGTGGTACGGCAGGTCTATTATATTCCTATCCCTATATTATATTATTATTAGTAGTATTATATTATGGCTTACAACGAGGAGACAAAGCCCCTCGGTGCCAGAAACAAAACTTGGGGGTCTCTAAAACTACATTATAAGGCTCTAAAATTCCCAGAATATTCCCAGAAAACTAATTTAATTTAATTTAACAAACTGATGAAGGAATGCAAATCGGTAACCATGATAACATTATCTCAAGGGGTGGCATCCAACTTTCCTTCTATTTCTGTAAGAAGCAATGTCACTCCATTTATACCTTGCCACGGTGGGTGAGTGGATAGCGTGTCGGTCTACTAACCCCAAGATTGCAGGTTCACTCCTGGCCGTGGTAAGTGATTTTTGAAAGGCGGCAAAAATACGACTCGCATGTCATACGATTTTGGCATGTCAAAGAACCCATTTGAATTCAGTAGGCCGTGTTCATAATGGCAAAATTAATCTCAGCAGTTTCCGCCAACACAAAGTTCCTCATTTCTCTACTAGAAAGTGCTATAGTGTTCAAGGAGCTTAGATATCTACCCTCCTTGACTTTCATAGTGATTCAAGGAACAACGAAATGTCGACATGCAAGCTACTCTCTGGGTGTCAAATTACGAAGCTTGCACCCGGCACCGAGGCCATACTGTAATGGTTTTATTGAGAGCTTAATAATATTAATAAGAAAGCTCCACTGTTGGGCGTTATATGTAATGGTTTATAGAGATATTTAAACTTGATTACTGTTAATAAGAATAAAGTTTAAAAAAAAAGTTAATATTTAAATAGTCGCCCACTTTTGGGTGATCAAAATGAAACATTTAACTGTGTATTAATCTAATAGTGTATCTGTATTGTTGTCAGCTTCACTAAAAAAAGTACATAATGTGTAGTATCATATGTATTGCCAGGGAGCCAGATCATTTATATATATCATGATCAAAATAATATATTAAACCTCGGTTAAATAGATGTAGAGCATCGAAATTCCTATCTCCAGCCGTAGTGAAACTTACGTAATTCTAACCTTACGATAATTAGTTCAGGAGTATGGTGTTGCCTCATAGTAATTTCTAGCTACTAAAGGAAACCAGTCAAATATTTGAATTTAAAATGAATTTAATATATAAAAACAACAAGTGCAAAAAAATATAAAATACTAAAGATAATAATAATAATAATAATAATAAATTTAAATTAAAGAATCTACTGAATTTACTTGTATTATGGTTCTTGATTGGAAATTGGAGTATACTGAGTTAATTGAATAGAATATATTGAATTGAATAAGCATGATAGCCTTCTGATTTGACTGGAGTATAACTGTTTACATCGCTCACCGCATTGAAGATCTTTGTAGTTGGATTGTTGCGTAGAGAGTTCCAGATGGCCCTGATCGTCCTCAAAGTAATTAATTTATATGTGGATGACGGAATAAATTCCAAAAATCATCCCTGTGACAATAGCCTCGTACACAACCATGTCACAGTTTGATGAGACAGAATGTCTTATCAAATTCACATACTTAATAGTCAACTGTCTAGTTTAGAACTGCGTTATAGACTCCATCTCGCTACAAATTCCTCTGCTCCACTCAGCATCCTTCCCTCTCCTCCAGCAATTCAATAATAATAATCCATTTGGGCGGCCGTCATATATATAACGTTCCCAGGTAAAGCACGTGTATGACCCCTCTTCAGAAGTCGCTAGGCGATATAAGCTCGCCTTTCACATATCAACCATGACAATACTTCTTTGTAGCAATTCTCAGGAGGTCCAGCCCACCTTTAGTATAAAGTTGCAAAGGACTCATTCATCGGCCCAGCATTGTTAGTGGTAAGTCTTCTTAGAATCCCTTCTTAGTATGATTTGTATATTGGTAGAATACTTGATGTGACAGACATAAGTGTCTATTTATGTCATTTCCAAGAAGCCGTGAATACGCCGCCCTTCTGTGAACAACCCTCTTTCTTCTCTTGTTCGAATTTTCTTCAGAAATAATATTCAGTCAAGCGTCTTAGCTTATTTCAAATATAATGTGTATCGCTCCAAATCCTTTCAATTGCCATAATATTCTACATTACCAGATAATAATAGATATAAATATATTAGTTAACTAATAAAAGGTAAAATGTAAACTTAAAAAATATTGATAATAATAATAATAATAATAATAATAATAAAATATATAAAATTATTTCGTTCTGGTCACAAATTGGGACCATCACATATTCGCCCCAGAGAATTATGGTATATGTCAACAATCATATCACCATACTTCTCTTCAACACTTGTACAAATATAAAATATTATACCCTACAAAGAAATTACAAATATAGACATTATTATACCCTTCAAAGCAATTACCAACATCAAAAAATTATACCCTTCAAGTTTTATGTATATATATTTTTAAATCTCATCATTTCAGTCATTCACTGTTCATAATGTCTTTTTCTTTCTTCTTTACATAATTAATGCGACCTGTAAACAATGTACATCAAAATACCCTTCATTTTTATATTCTTGTTTTGGACATAAGTCATCGTTGCACTTATGTATATTTGGGTGGCATACACCTTTGCTTTATATCTTGAGGACGTAGAATGCAATTTTCAGCCTGGTGTCGAACTGAATACACTATGGCTAGTTGATGGGACTGCCAACTGATTAATTCACTTTATCACTTGACAACACTTGGTATGTGATGCGAATCACCAGATCTACTCCAGTCTCTCAGGAATTATATGTATCTAGTAACACAGGCATATTATAAAAAATGAAACTGTATTAGCTTGTATTACCTAAGGCAACATCGTTCAGTGCAAATGCAGTGCGCTAAATTACCCCACATATGTATATATATCACACTCAAATACACAAGCTTATAGCCGACAAAATACGCTTTATTTTTCCTCTGTGCTCTTCAAGACACACAATATGATAGGTTGATGCAAATCCTCGCCATTACCTGCTCGTTCAGACCACAATCATTCACTTATTATTCAGCGACTTTCCTTACTTACCATCAACTTCACTTCTATTACTCATGACACATATTTCCTTAAGGATCTCACATTGTAAGTGCCGTATAATCGTTTTCCTGCGTCTTCTAATTACTCACCTTTTTAACCGTAATTACTGATCTTATTTCTCACAATTACACTCCATTCTATTCAAGATTACACATCTTAATCACCTGTCGATACTCACCTTATTTCTCAAAATTATACTTCTTTCTATTCAAGATTACACCTCTTTATCACCCGTAGTTGTTCACATTATTTCTCAAAATAATACTTCTTTCTATTCAAGATTAGACCTCTCTATCACCCGTAATTATTCACATTATTTCTCAAAACTATACTTCTTTCTATTCAGGATTACACCTCTTTATCGCGGAATCCGTATTCACTTACTTTGTTTCTCAAAATTGCACTTCTTTATACTTCAGATTACCATTCTTTCGCTAAATCCGTATTCACTTACTTTATTTCTCAAAATTACACTTCTTTCGCGGAATCCGTATGACCGATAAAATTTAATTTCTCCAGTACAAAAAATGACTTTCCTTTAAATCCTTGCATTACTATCCTAGCTACTGAAATATTAACTGTTCACAAAATCTGCCTAATTAAATTACGGGCATCAAAATATAGCTTTATTTTCCTTTCTGACTTGGGAACTACCCTTATCGAATTAATATATATATAGGCTAATATAGGGTTCTATAATTTTATCTTGCAACATGCTCTCACTCTGCCTACTTAAATTACGGGCATCACAATATAGCTTTACTTTCCTTTCTGATTTGGGAACTACCCTTAACGAGTTAATATATGGGCTAATTAATATAGGGTTCTATAATTTTATCTTGCAACATGCTCTCAATCTGCCTACTTAAATTACGGGCATCACAATATAGCTTTACTTTCCTTTCTGATTTGGGAACTACCCTTAACGAATTAATATATGGGCTAATTAATATAGGGTTCTATAATTTTATCTTGCATCATGCTCTCAATCTGCCTACTCACAGCTTCCTGAAATTTGTAAGACACGGGGTAGCGATGACCTACAACAATACTATGATCATGTACATATAATGAATGTTCGTAGCAATTAGCTAATCCAATACGGTTCTCAAATATATACTAATTCTCTTACAACACCTTCAACACTCGATCCACACGATCAACAATCGATCCACACGATCACACTCTAACGCACTCTGTAATGCAGCCTCACGCAAGGAATCCTCTAGATAATCCTTCGTCATCATACTGCCTAAAAATGTAAAAAAACAAGGTTCCCTCTCAAGAGATACCCCAACAATCTCACCACTCACCACCTCACTACAAATATCGACTCCTTTAGTCATTAATACCTCCTCAATCATACATATCTTCTTAGAACCACCATACAACTTACTTCAATTATTAAATGACATGATCATATTTTCATTCATCCATCTGAATTTAACATTACCCTCTTTATAGCATAGCTGTGCAGAATGTTGCGACATCTAGTCCGAACCCATAATCAGTGATTAAACAAGATTTGGAATCACTAAACAAACATGAGTTCCAATCTTACCTCCTATTAAAATTTCTACAACCACTTGTTTAGAAATTATGTGAGATTTCTTGTCCACCGCAGTTAACACGAAAGTAGTTCTAATTGGAATTTCCTCAATTTTAATACCATTTTCCTTCCGATTATTATAAAATGCTGCACTGATGCAGAAAACCTGACAGCCACTATCAAAAAGTGTATCGATACACGCCCCTAACACTTGTAATTTTTCGACTGAGTTAAAATTAATAACGGTAGGTTCCTTAGATACCTCCATAAATTCACTTAATAAATCATTACGGATATTTAGGTCATACGGTTCGCTCAAAATAGTAATACCGACTCACATAACTACTCTATCTGGCATTTTTAAGTTCTTATCACCTTCTTCTTCGCTTCTATATTTATTTATAGTTACACTTTCCTCTTACATCATAACAACAGTTTCTTCCTCCTCCGTATTATATTTATTAATAGTAACACTGTGTTTCGCATCTCCGCCTATCACTTCCCCTATTCTACCTTCTATGGCACGCCACTGCACCTGATAATCTTTCTCTCTCTCTTTCATCCCATTTTCCCTTTCCTCTATCACCTTAATCCTTTTCTCTTTCATTTTACTTCTAAAAGTTCTTCCTGCATACCTTCCCTTCATTTCTCCACTTTATCTCCCCATCATTTCCTCTAACATCGTGCTTTGCTTGTGCTTTTTCTTCCTATTCTTGAGATTCCTTATCTCAGTCTTCTGCTTTTCTTGTTCAATAATTATGTCTTTCTGACTATGACTTAACGCACGCTTCTTTATCTCTGTTAATTTCATATTAACTTCCTCTATACAGACTTTGAATTCCTCCCTGGTCTGCCTAATCACTTCATATATGATTTTCTGCATTTCTATTTCTTGAGCGCTTAGTACTTTATTTGTTTTACATACTTCCGCTCTTTCTTTCAAATTATTCTCTTTTTCTATTAATCCATATCTTAATATCTTCTTTTTATCCTCCTTCTTACTACGTTCTATAATCTCTTCTACAGGTATCCAGCTTTCATCTATCATCTCCGCTACCTCAGCTGACTGCTGTTCCTCACCTAAGTTACTTTCACCTATGTCTGTCATACTTTCACCTACACTCGTCTCTAAATACTGCACATCTACTTCACAATCCTCTACCGTCTCTATCAACTCTACTGTGCTTTCTCCTACTATCTTCGCTAACTGCTCTTCCTCATCTAAGCTACTTTCACCTATGTCTGGCATACTTTCACCTACACTCGTCTCTAAATACTGCACATCTACTTCACAATCCTCTACCGTCTCTACCAATTCTACTATGCTTTCTCCTACTATCTTCGCTAACTGCTCTTCCTCATCTAAGCTACTTTCACCTATGTCTGGCATACTTTCACCTACACTCGTCTCTAAATACTGCACATCCACTTCACAATCCTCTACCGTCTCTATCAACTCTACTGTGCTCTCTCCTACTATCTTCGCTAACTGCTCTTCCTCATCTAAGCTACTTTCACCTGTGTCTGGCATACTTTCACCTACACTCGTCTCTAAATACTGCACATGTACTTCACAATCCTCTACCGTCTCTACCAACTCTACTATGCTTTCTCCTACTATCTTCGCTAACTGCTCTTCCTCATCTAAGCTACTTTCACATCTTCTCTCCCTCATCCGCTTCTGACGTTCTCTAACTGAGTTCTCCATCCACTCCTGATGTTCCTTATTGCTATCTTCTAGCTTCTTGTATATCGCCTTACATATCTCCCTACTTTGCCTATTCATCTCCTGATTTTGCCTACTCATCTCCAGAAACATTCCTATGTTCGCATCAAATTTATTTTCCGAAATATCCAAAGGCTTTTGTCTCTCCTGCCCTCCACTAGTCTCAGGATTTATTTCAGGATGCACTTCTATATTCGTCTCAGGGTTAACCTCAGGATTATTCTCAGGATTACTCTCAAGATTTACCTCCGACATCTTGGTATAATCCTCTACACTCTCAGCCTCAGTACCACTATCAACTTTCGTATAATTAGCTTTCTCGCCTTTACCCCTACTCCTCAATTTCCTTTGTTCCTCATCCGCCATCTCGAAGTACACCGTATAAAGTTTACCGTTCCAAAATTCACCTCACTTTCCCCCAAAATCAATCACTAATAATACACTAATTCACTTCACTTTCCCCCAAAATCACTGACAACTTGCACTGAAATAACACTCACTCCTTCCGTAAATATCGTTATGTTTTCGTGCCGCACAGTTGGGGGCCATTTGTTATGGTTTAGTGTATTTTTGTCCCTCGTTGAGGCAGCCATTTGTAATGGTTTTATGTATAATAGAGAGTGTTACTGTTAATAGTAAAAAAAAGCGCTCCGCTAGTTGGGCGTCATTGTAATGGGTTAGAGAGATATTTAAACTTGATTACTGTTAATAAGAATAAAGTTAAAAAAAAGTTAATATTTAAATAGTCGCCCACTTTTGGGTGATCAAAATGAAACATTTAATTGTGTATTAATCTAATAGTGTATCTGTATTGTTGTCAGCTTCACTAAAAAAAGTACATAATGTGTAGTATCATATGTATTGCCAGGGCGCCAGATCATTTATATATATCATGATCAAAATAATATATTAAACCTCGGTTAAATAGATGTAGAGCATCGAAATTCCTATCTCCAGCCGTAGTGAAACTTACGTAATCTAACCTTACGATAATTAGTTCAGGAGTATGGTGTTGCCTTATAGTAATTTCTAGCTACTAAAGGAAACCAGTCAAATATTTGAATTTAAAATGAATTTAATATATAAAAACAACAAGTGCAAAAAAATATAAAATACTAAAGATAATAATAATAATAATAAATTTAAATTAAAGAATCTACTGAATTTACTTGTATTATGGTTCTTGATTGGAAATTGGAGTATACTGAGTTAATTGAATAGAATATATTGAATTTAATAAGCATGATAGCCTTCTGATTTGACTGGAGTATAACTGTTTACATCGCTCACCGCATTGAAGATCTTTGTAGTTGGATTGTTGCGTAGAGAGTTCCAGATGGCCCTGATCGTCCTCAAAGTAATTAATTTATATGTGGATGACGGAATAAATTCCAAAAATCATCCCTGTGACAATAGCCTCGTACACAACCATGTCACAGTTTGATGAGACAGAATGTCTTATCAAATTCACATACTTAATAGTCAACTGTCTAGTTTAGAACTGCGTTATAGACTCCATCTCGCTACAAATTCCTCTGCTCCACTCAGCATCCTTCCCTCTCCTCCAGCAATTCAATAATAATAATCCATTTGGGCGGCCGTCATATATATAACGTTCCCAGGTAAAGCACGTGTATGACCCCTCTTCAGAAGTCGCTAGGCGATATAAGCTCGCCTTTCACATATCAACCATGACAATACTTCTTTGTAGCAATTCTCAGGAGGTCCAGCCCACCTTTAGTATAAAGTTGCAAAGGACTCATTCATCGGCCCAGCATTGTTAGTGGTAAGTCTTCTTAGAATCCCTTCTTAGTATGATTTGTATATTGGTAGAATACTTGATGTGACAGACATAAGTGTCTATTTATGTCATTTTCAAGAAGCCGTGAATACGCCGCCCTTCTGTGAACAACCCTCTTTCTTCTCTTGTTCGAATTTTCTTCAGAAATAATATTCAGTCAAGCGTCTTAGCTTATTTCAAATATAATGTGTATCGCTCCAAATCCTTTCAATTGCCATAATATTCTACATTACCGCATAATAATAGATATAAATATATTAGTTAACTAATAAAAGGTAAAATGTAAACTTAAAAAATATTGATAATAATAATAATAATAAAAATAATAATAATAATAATAATAATAATAATAAAATATATAAAATTATTTCGTTCTGGTCACAAATTGGGACCATCACAATACGATATTATTATTAGGCTACTCAATTTATTACATTTCTGTGAAAGTTTGCAAATGGTTATAAGGTTATCACGGAACCAACGTAGACTGTATAATTCGTCAATGCAATTAAGGGGATCAAGGGGTAATCTAGAATTTTTTCATGCAATTTCACGTGCGACATATAGTACAGAAGGTCTATTATATCTCCAAACAGCAACATTATTTTCAAAAATTCCTGAAATGAATCAGCATTTTTTGCGGCTCTTAGGAATTTGGGCCATTTGAGGCTAAAGAACCTGAATTATCATGCACCACAAACAAGCCTTTATAATTTATGAAAGAGGTCTTCCTGTGTATGGGGACCTAACACAACGTAGAGGGTAATTTTTTATGTGAGGTGTATTGCGTTTCGTCTACACGGCTTTCAAATCTATTTCACGTCAGGAAGTACACGTTAGGTGAATTTAGTTTGAGAGCACATTTTAACTAATCTCCTTTATATATATATATATATATATATATATATATATATATATATATATATATATATATATATATATGGGTTCATCGTAAGGATGATTTTGTTTGATACTGTATGGTAGATATACCCATATTTGGATATCTGGGTGATATGTTGTAGACAATAGAATTGTCTGTCTGCCTTTCTGTGTATCTTTACAGTATGTACGCCTATAAATCGTGTTCGGATGCTTGGTGCGTCGTAAAATTAGGTATGGTAAACATGAGTCAATACACCAATCATTTATAAAACTCCTCACCGTACTTTTCATACAGTAGAAGGGTGGATATAGGGAAAAACTTCTGAAAAGACATGCTAAAATAGGCGAAATATAAAAATTATCCTAGAAGGACGATCAAGGCATATGTTGCGCTTCTCATTGTGAGACACAAAATTCGCGAGTCTATAAGGGGTCTTCGAAAATCACATTTTAAGGCCCTTAAATTAACAGTGTGTGTGATATTCCCAGAAAACTAACTTCGTTCTGATAAACTTGTGAAGGAATGACAAACCGTTAACCATTGCAACAGTAGCTCGATAATGTATGTTGTTAATATATAACACCGTTCGAAGAACGGGTACTTCTGCTAGTGCCAAATATAAAAACAGGTTTTGAAATTATTACATAATAAACTAAAAGGTAACATTAATAACTAGGGAACAGGCCTATCCACATATATACATTGTTGATTCTGTTATGTGTGATAATTTTATTTCAAGTATGAATTAGAGTGACTGGATTATAATTTCCAAGAACGGTTTGATTGAGAGACAGAAATCTAGTTTCCAGTTTACACGAACCGCATCGTTGTAAATACTGCAAAGCCTCCATACAGGTGAATTGTTATGTGAAGTAGTATTGGTTATATCATTTTTGAATGTTATGGTTGATTTTGTAGTTAAGCGAGGGATGTTGAAATTTAGGAGCGATAGGAAAAATGAGTTATCAATTTGACCGTTAATGTCTTTATAAAGGAATTTCATATCATTCACTTGCCTTCGAGACTCCAAACTAGTTATGCCGAAATTCAACAAAAGTTCACCGTAGGGTACCATGTGTGGGTAATTGCCCGTTATTTTGAGGTGTAAATATCTGAGGAATTTCTTTTGAACTTGCTCAATGGACTTAATGCATGTTTTCTGCCAGGGACTCCATACTTGGCTGGCGTACTCGAGCTTGGATCTCACCATGGCAGTATAAAGGTTTATGCAGGTACTGGTCCTAATAAATGGCTTAGTGTTTCTTATTATAAACCCTAACATGCGGTAAGCATCCCCGGCCGTCTTTTGCACATGATAAGTGAAAGCAAGCTCTCGGTCAAACAGAATCCCTAGATATTTCTTCTCGCTTACTGTTTTCAATGACTTAGGTCCAATTCCATAAACAAATGTGATTGGGTGTAAAGGTCATAACAACACACTTCGGTACGTTTAAGTATAATTTGTTTTCTATACTCCATTTGTGTATATTATTTAGGTCATTTTGTAGAAGAGTGCAGTCATTAGTGGAAGAAATTGATTTAAAAATTTTGAAGTCATCTGCATATAAAAGACTATTTGAGTGCAGTATACATCGTGGCAAATCATTGATCATTGCTAGAAAAATCAAAGGTCCAAGGTTCGAGCCTTGGGGTATTCCGGAATGAACTATGTATTCATTTGAGACAATTTTCTGGAACAAAACAAATTGTTTCCTGTCTCTAAGGAAGGAGATGAATAATTTGAGTAATGGGTGGGAGAATCCCAAAATACATAATTTTTTTAAGAAGGATATCGTGATTTATTGTGTCGAAAGCTTTCTCGAAATCTGTAAATATGACATCCATTTGCCCTCCTTTATCTAACTCTTTAGATATAATTTGAGTAAAATTAATTGCATTTGTCACTGTAGATTTCTTGGATAGGAAACCATGTTGGTTATCTGTTACGAGTGGTCTCAGAAATACTGATATTCTTCCGTGCAATATGAATTCAAATACCTTGGCTACTGCAGATAAAATAGATATAGGACGGTAGTTATTAATTGGGACAACGGCCTAGCCGTGTTGAAACACCGGATCCCATGAGAACTCCGTAGTTAAGCAACATTGGGCGCAGTCAGAACTAGGATGGTATGCCGGTTCCAGACAATGCGCGCTGTTGGCCAACATAAGGAGGAGCGGAAAGGCTCTGGCCACCCTACCGCAAGTAAACTCCGGCTGGGGATAGCCTCTTCGGAGGCTCGGACCTGCCTTCGGGCAGAATACCAATTAATTAATTTAAGTTATTAATTAGTGATGGATCTCCGGATTTTAGTATAGGGCAGACGCGAGTGATTTTCCAGGCGTCAGGGAACGTACAAGTTTGTATGGCTAAGTTAAATATAAAGTGTAACGAGTCCCTGAGACTTTCAGCACATCCCTTAACTACATACGGTGGAATATTATCAGGACCAGCCGACGACTTGGGTTTTAATTTTTTAAATGCCATTTCTACCTCTTCCTTTGAGACAAGTTTTATGTGAAGGGTGTTGGGAGTATTCGAATTGCAGGCTGGGACTTTGTATTGGGCTGACTGAGAGTCATACACTGATTTGAAATATGACGCGAAACCTTCAACAATGGAATCATCCCTGTCCAATTCTTCATTATTATATTTAAAAGTGTCGCATGTGTTCCTACTTTTTTCTTGTTTTTAATAAACTTCCAAAATTTGTTCAATATTATGGATATATTTCTTATAAGATAATTTAGATTTCATAGCATTCTCGGCTGTCTTGCGGAGGCCCGGGTTCGATTCCCGGCTCTGCCATGAAATTTAATTCTGGTCTGAGGGCTGCAACGAAGTACACTCGGCCTCGTGAGGCAAAACTGAGAAGAGGAGTGTTCCATTCCTACCTCAAAAATCCTGGAAATGGTTTTCTTTGGTTTCCCACTTCCATTCTAGGTAAATGCCGAGATGGTACCTAACTTAAGGCCACGGCCTCTTCTTACTCCAATCTTACCTCAATTACAAATACACACATTAGTACAGACATCAGACAAAATTCTACACACATTCAAATACACAGGGCTATATGACCACGATATCGCAAAGCCTGTAAAGAATGAACAACAATTATTATTATTATTAGATTGTGTTGTGTAGGCTACATTGAGTGCAAACCATATAGATGTAAAGCAGATATTTTAAATGCCGTATCACATGCAGGAATTGAACCTAATATATTAGGCTTTACTTTTAAATAAATATTATATACAGTATAAAAGTAATGCCGACTGCTGTAGCTACGTACGCTAAGGCGCCAGGGGTGGGCTATCAGTGGACGCGAAACGAGTGGGTTCTTGAAATGGTTTTCCATGATCTCCTATTTTCAACCCAAGGCGAATGCCGGGATGGTACCTTTACCTTTTCCTTCAAATTCCTTGTCCTGTTTCAATCTCGTTCATTCATTTCTTCCTTCGAACCTCTAAAGGTTGCCGTCATGAAGGGCATCTGGCGGTAGAAACCACCCTCACTTAGAAACTCATCCAATCTCATCTCCTACCCCGATGAAACTGGAATAATATGGGTTAGACTCAACTTAGTCAAATCAGATACATCTTGATTTAGACTTTTGTGTTTCGAAACACCACACATAGTTCAAGGTTTGTTACAAGCCTTGCACATAGTCTACATCAGGTAACCTAATAACGCCGACTCCCGTTCGAAGAGGTGGGATATTTGAAGGGCCAAGAAAAGTTCACGATGCTTTGAGTTGTAAGATGTCGGCTCGTGAAATATGTATGTCTACCCCTTATTATTAACATTTTCCAACGGGATGGCGGATGAGATGCGATGGAAGTCTTTGTGACGGATGGTTTTTACGGCCGGATGCCCTTCATGACGCCAATCTCATGAGAGGAGTTAATGAAAGATGAAATGAATGATGGTGAATGAAGCTGGGCAAGGTTGTGGAAGGAAGTGACCGTGGCTTGTCAGAAGGTACCGTCCCAGCATTTGCCTGGAGTTGAAAGTGAGGAAACCACGGAAAACCATTTAAGGGCGGCCGTCGGTGGGGCTCGAACCCAGGCGTCTGCCGAGTCAGCAGAGAGCTTGGCCCCATGACCTAACGCTGTGCTTTAGCGAGCGTAGCCACCACAGTCGGTGCTCGTAAAATATCTCAAGACATAATTAATTTAACCTCAGCCATAGGTTCCCCAACTGAGCCTCCGTGGCTTAGGCGGCAGCACGCCGGCCTCTTACCACTGGGTCGGTGGTTCAAATCCCGGTCACTCCATGTGTGATTTGTGCTGGACAAAGCGGAGGCAGACTGGTTTTTCTCCGGGTACTCCGGTTTTCCCTGTCTCAAATTTCATTCCAGCAACACTCTCCACTATAATTTCATTTCATCTGTCATTAATTTAATCCTTACCCCAGGGGAGTGCGACAGGCTTCGGCAGCCGGCACAGTTCATATCCTCGCCGCTAGAGGGGGGCTTCATTCATTCCATTCCCTGACCCGGTCGGTCGACTGGAAGCAGGCTGTGGATTTTCATTTTCATAGGTCTCCCAACAGAGTTCTGATTCCTCTGCCAAATGTCAGTACTTAAGGGAACGTAAAAAATGTAGAGTAGAACGCCTAAATGGCTCCAATTCAAAATATCCATGCCAGGTAGCTGAGATATTGTCGTTGTCATTGTTATTATTGCGAAAGAGCTGAATCACAGTAAAACTTAAGGAAATCAGATTTCTGGTTCGCATAATTACGATGACTATGCTTATGCAGTCCACCAAATAGTATGAAGAAATGTTGGCTGAACACTGTAACAATCGGTTGATCATTTTTAATCGATCATGAAATTCGAACGCACAACCATGGCCCCACAGCTGAGTAATATGCCGCCGATTCAAGGCACATCAAACGAACATCCACGTCCGTACGTTATCCGTGACGTCATCGACTAAAATACAAAATTCCCATAGACTCATACGTATCGCGGCATATTCTTCAACCGTATGAGGTAGGTGTCCCGGGACTTGTAGTAAGGTACTATCCCAGCATTTTCCTGGAGGGAGTCTACTAAACCCGGGAACAAATGACACTCAGGATAGCCGCTGTCAGCACCGGGATTCAAACCTATGACCTCCGGACTTGCTGCAGATGCCCTCGTGGCCATGGGGCAAGATTTAACAAACACGGCTACGCCGCGGGGTGATCGCCGTGTGACCTAGGAATGTGTGTTTATTATTTAAATTTGTAGTAACATAAAATTCCCTACTAAATCTATCTAAATCCACGTCTAAACATGTAGATCCGTGAGGAACAAAACCCGATTTTCAAATTGATCTACCAAGTGATAAACAGCGGCTTCTGTGGCGTAGGCGGTAGCATGCTGAGCTTCTATGACCAAGATAGCGGGTTCAAACCCCGCCGAATTCGTCGTATATTTTAAGTGTTAAAAATCCCTCTGTACGGCTTCCTTCGGAGGGGAAGTAAAACTGGCGGTCATAGATTTATGGCATGAAAAAGAACCTTCCCCTAACTACACTTGTGGAAGCTAAAATGTGTAGGTTAGTTTGATAACGCTATATTAGTTCCAACGTTCCCCACCAGGTGCTGACTGCGATGGCATTTAGTAGCCACGTCCGCAGCTAGGTGTCATGGACGGTAGCATTTGCTAGCAAAAGTTGTAAGCTCTTGAAATGTTTAATTGTCTGCAGTCCTTCTACCTGAATCACAGATAACACACACTAATACAGCCATCACAATTAACACCGGTTATCAGACAGATTCTACACACACCCAAAGTACACGGGGCTACATGACCGCGTTGTCGCAGCCCCTAAACTAAGGAACCAACCAACCAAGTGATAAACTGAATAGCTTTAGGTTTATGGCATACAGTTGTGATGCTCAGGAGCAGTGGCCCACGTTGTGGCACCAATTGTGACGGTTCGTTAAAAATGCACACCATCAAAACAAAGAATGATTGAGAACCTGGGCTCTGTTGGGCGACAAAAGTAGCACTACGGGCTCTCGTGTTATAGATAGTTACTGTTCTAGAGAACATAAGCTCCACCCTCAGCAAGATACCAATACTTACCTCTTACCTGTGTTGATATTTTACCGGAAAACAGCTCGGAGTGGGCACCATGTCGCAACAATAAGTTGGCGAACAAAAAATGACCAGGTAGAGCAACAAGATCTCTCTCTCTCTCTCTCTCTCTCTCTCTCTCTCTCTCTCTCAGCTCAAGGTGATACTTGGTATGTAACTGAGGGTGGAGCTTATGTTCTCTAGAACAGTAACTATCTATAACACGAGAGTCCGTACTGCTACTTTTGTCGCCCAACAGAGCCCCGGTTCTCAATAATTATTTGTTTTGGTGGTGTGCATTTTTAACGAACCATCACAATTGTTGCCACAACGTGGGCCACTGCTCCGGACCATCACAGAGGGTTATAAAATTCACTCTCAACTTCTAGCAGCTCGTAACTCAATATTGAAATCTTGTGGCCAAGGGTATTATTCTTCTTGTTTCGTTTCGGTCATTCAAGGACTACGTCATTTCAACTGTCTCCTTTTAGCTTGAAGATTAGTTCACTATTCCTTCATTCGTAGACGGTGTTGTTTCTTTATCTCTTTTGTCCGCGCCTTTCCCGGTTTCAGCGTCAACTTTGGTTGGAAACTCTGATGTATGAAGTGTTTCTCTTAAGCTGGACATCTTCACATGAGATCCCCATCTCGTGCAGATCATTTTGTATCTCACTGAATCAGGCTTCCTTGTGTTTCTCTCTTGGAGAAAAGTGAAAATGCGATAGGTTAACGTGTTTTCGTCATTCGGTTCACGTGCCCATAAAACGTAATCCGTCTTTTCCGCATTGCGTCCATAATTTTCTCCACATGTGTGTGGAAATCCTGGTTAAGCCTTCTTCTAAACTCACCATCTTGATCTGACCTAAGATTTTCCTCAAACTCTTCCTTTCATTGGTTTCCAATTTCTCCTTCATCACTTTCTTCTTCATGGTGAGGCATTATGATTGTTATTATTATTATTTTAATCGGATGATGCCGTTACCACATAAGCCTGGAGGTGTATAGATGAGACTTACAAGGAAAGTATCAGGTAAGAGAGGTCGAAACCTATCTTGAAATTTTGTGGACGCAATCGTTGTACTATAAGAGGATAACGTGCGGAAAATCATCCGCCATATTGAACTGCAAGGCTCAGAAATCGTACCTGACATTCTGGTACGCAGGCATGATGGCTGACGGAGTTGGACATCCCTGAGGCACTCGGAGTTGTCGGTCGCGCGACCGGCCTTGAGTGCCTGGACACTCAGGGCTGTCCCTGCCAACATGTACGATATCTGGAACTTCCCATTGATTTATATGAGAGATTCACCTCATGATTTCGGAACCTTGCAGTTCAATCTGGTGGCTGATTTTCCGCACGTTGTCCTCTTACAGTACAACGATTGCGTCCACAAAGTTGCAAGGTAGGTTTCGACCTGTCTCACCTGATACTTCCCTTGTTAGCTGAGGAAACGCAACTGCGTTGGATTTAAGACGAAGTACGCTCCGACATCGCAACACCCGTTTTGCTTTTTTTTTCCTACTTTTTACATTTTGCAAAAATGAGAAAAAAGTAGACTTATGAGATCGATCCGGGAAAATGGGTGTCTGTCCGTCTGTCTGTGTGTGTGTGTGTATGTGTGTGTGTGTGTGTGTGTGTGTGTGTGTGTCAACTCCTAAACGGCTGCAACAATCGAAACAAAATTTGGTATGAGTAAAGACCTATACCTGAATATCTCAATGCCAAATTTGAAAATATTGTCAGTGCTACAAACTGCTGAAAAAACGCAATTGAAATTTGAACTCCATATTGGATATCTTGGAAGGTATGCATAGGAGCTATTTCAAAATTGGCATAGATAATAATATTTCAGTTTAATGTCCAGGAGGCCATACATGTCAGTTTTGCCAAAATGATCCTAAGCCTGCTGATAGGTCCATTTTTTAAATGCATATAACTTCCACACTATCAATTGGAATTCAACCAAATTTCGTATGTACTATGTCTACATAAACAGATATGACTGAGCGTATTCTCAAGAGCCACCAGGGCTGCAAACTGTTAATGAATGCTCTCAATTTATTTCATCAAATTACCAATATATCAGAAAGTAAGCAAGCCGACAGCTTTAAACTATGCACACGTATAGTACCTGACATTCTAGAATAATTTGGAGTAACTAATATACGTCAGTGCTACCAACATGATTCTACGCCTGCTGATAGGTCCAACTTTAAATACATGTAACTTCTATACTATCATTTGGATTTCAACCAAATTTCGTATGTGCTATGTGTACCCTAATATATATGATTATGCGTATTCGTAAGAGCAACCAGGGCTGCAACTGCTGTCTCTATTTCTGTTACCCTAATATCAACATATCAGAAAGTATGCAAGCCAATAGTTCTAAACTTTGCACATGTATAGTACCTGGCATTCTAGATTAATTTGGAGTAACTAATATACGTCAGTGCTGCCAACATGATTCTAAGCCTGCTGATAGGTCCGATTTTAATATGAATGTAACTTCTATACTAACTAATGGATTTCATTCAAAATTGGCACAACAACAATATTATTTCAGATTATTTCTGACCAACACATGAATGGCATTGTTGCCAACATGATTTTACGCGCGCTGTTAGATCCAATGTCTAACTGCATGTGACATCCATGCTATCCATTGGACTTCAACCAAATTTTGTATTCTGTACCTTAAGAGATGGAACTAAGAATATATTCAGTCACCAGGGCTGCCAACTGTAGTGCTCTATTAGGCTACATTATGCCAGGTATACTGCAGCCTATTTAGAACTAATTAGAAATTTAGATATTACCAACTTAATTTCGTCATTATTCTAGACCAGCGTTTCCCAAACTGTGGTACGCGTACCATTGGTGGTATGCTCGTACTGCTGCAGTGGTACGTGGTGATGTTATGAAGAATATAAAAATATAAAATTTTAAATTATAAAAACATTGATATGTTGCCGGTGGACTTTAAGGCCAAAGGTAAGGAGAAGTTTTATGAATTGAATTGTGATTCAGACTAAGGCAAACTTTTTCAAAAATGACTCTTGTGAAGTTTTGGGTTGAGAGGCGTGAAGACTATGCAGACATAGTTGATAAAGCAGTTAGATTTTTACTGCCTTTCACTACAACATACTTGTGTGAGACTGCATTTTCTTCACTTGTTTATCTCAAGAATGAATATCGGAATAGGCTCCTTACAGAGGAAAACGATCCTCATTTGAGACTCAGCAATCTTAAACCATACATTCCTTCAAGATCACCCTCCACATTGTAGTTGTTAGTTGAACTTTGGTTTTTATGTTTAATTATTAAGAGTTATTTTATTACTAATAATTGTACAGCGTTATTTCTGAATGTTTGAATTGAATACTTATTGTGATAAATAATAAAACAACTGGACAGACTTTTTATTATTTGAACTTTAACTCCAACAGTCTAACTCTAACAATCACAATCTACAATCCATCCTTTGGTCTGTCATGTAGTGGTGGTGAGGGTTATAGTTACTATATCTCCAAACCATTAGGTGGTATGCGACAGATTCTCATCTCTTTAAGTGGTACACACACAAAAAAGTTTGGGAAACACTGTTCTAGACCATAAAGATTAAGCATTGGCATGAACCTTAAATTTTATGAAAGGTAGGCTCTTGAGTTCGTCACGGAACTTCTTGTTAAGTTTAAGTTTAATATGCCTATTGCTTATAGGCAATGTAAAATATTTTATGTATTACAAATGCACAAACATTTATAGGTTTCCTTTCTAGTGCATGAAGATTTAAAGTTTAATGCAATGTAAGGAAATATACTTAGTGATATCACGTTAATGGTATACACTAAATGATTGATTCCTGGGTGGTACAGGCAAAGTAAACTCGACCGTATTTGAACCTTGATCTAGCACAGCCCAGTATTACAAATGTACAAATAAACAGGACTCTCTCGCCTTAAACGCTGTACATGCGCGTCAACCAATCAACTTATTTCATCCGACAGTGGCAGTCAAAGTTCGTTTACATTGATCGATCGCCTGACCTCAGCGATGTTCCAAAAACTGAAAATTGAAACTCCGCTATTACATCAGCAGTCAACGTGCCTTTCAATTTCGATGAAACACACAAGTCGTGTTTACATTGATTGTCAAGTCGAGAGATATACCGTGTTTCCGCAGGACTCGTATGGGCAAAAATAATTGGTTTGAATGTCTATACTGGACAGTATTTTCCTTCCAACAGAATACGTTTCTTTCTTAATATAAAGTATTCAACTATTAAGTTGTGTTATATAATTGAGTGTTCATATCTATTAATCATGTATCTTACCACTCGACAGTTTTGTGTGAACTTATCTACCAAAGATCCAGTGTCTTCATTTTGAAAACCAATGTAAAATTTAAGGTTTCGTTTCTTGTATTGTTGAACAATCTGGAGTAAAGGCAACGAGAAAGATGTAAACATGACAGTTTACTGTTGTTGGCAGACTACTCCGAGAAATATGCGGAGAGAAAGGGGAAAACGAGATACCACAAAAAATTAAGTGGTGAGAAAGAGTAAACGATGGTGCGCACTACCCCATGAAATGTGTGGAGAGGAATAGATGAACAAGACCAAGAATGCGTGGTGACAAAGAGGTGAACGAGATAGCACTCTGCAATGAGAAATGCACAGTAGCCAATATTATGTAGCACGGTGAAACAGACTTTTCATAATATTATTCTTCTTAAGCATAGGCCTACATATACATTCTACTACTGATAATGTTTCAGACATGAAGTATAACATAAATTTCTCGCCAAATCAATACTTTTTACTTACATAAAAATTCTACTGGTACATGTTTCGAAAACACATAATGTTTTCTTCCTCAGCCCACTTATTGGTGTAAAACATTATATAACATCGATAACCTCACTAAATAATAAAAAACACAGTTCACATTAATTTTATTCTCTTGTTGTTCCTTTAGGAACAGTAGTTAAATATTAGGTAATACTGGATATCACGTTATCACATCATAAATGTTTCAGACATTGTAAGAGAAAACTGGTAAGCCTACGTTTATGGTATTCTAAGGCCAGTGTGAGGGATTGGGTGATGAAATGACTGAATTATAAGTACAGTAGTTAAATATTAGGTAATACTGGATATCACGTTATCACATCATAAATACGGCGAATATATAGAAGTGGGATACAAAGTCAATTAACTTCTTAATAAAATATAGGAGTAGTTATTTTCCACAGCCTCCGTGGCTTAGGCGGCAGCACGCCGGCCTCTGACCGCTGGGTCCGTGGTTCAAATCCCGGTCACTCCATGTAAGATCTGTGCTGGACAAAACGGAGGCAGACAGGTTTTTCTCCGGGTACTCCGGTTTTCCATGTCAACAATTTCATTCCAGGAACACTAGCCACTATCATTTCATTTCATCTGTCATTCATATGATCATTGCCTCAGAGAAGTGCGACACGCTTCGGCAGCCGGCACAGTTCATATCCTCGCCGCAAGTTGGGGGCTTCATTCATTCCATCCCTGACCCAGTCGGACGACTGGAAGCAGGCTGTGGATTTTCATTTTTCAGTAGTTATTTTCCAATTTCCCGAAATTGCTCATACAGTAGGGTATCGATATTTCGACTCTCAAAATTACGAGTTTCCCATAAATACAAACCTCGAAGAACATTTTTTGTCCCTTGGTGTTTAAAACAGGAATCGCGAGTGGAACAGTGTGCATGTCCTTACTGTAGCGATCCGTTTCCCCGCTCACAGCACATCACGCATTCTCTCACTGCAGTTAGTTGTGCCTGTGTCATTGTTTGTTGCAGGTTTGTCCTTGTTGGATACAGTGTAGTGTTGTGTTTCGTTTCCTTCGTTCACTATTTTTGTTTATACACCTTTTGAAAATGAGTAAACAAGCAAAGAAAATGAAATGTGAGCCTTTGAACATTAAATTAGAAGAGTGTTGAAACGTCTCGACAACGGAGAAAAAAACTTGCTCTCGAATATTGTGTCGGCGAAGTTACTGTTTGTGATGGTGAAGAAACCGACTTAAATTGGAACAGTTTTCTCCAAGGAAATACACTTTAGAATCTCTTAACCCAAAAATTGTAAATAAGTCCGAGTTAGAAAAAGTAATTGAGGCGTTTTACATGTAGCTTACGCAACAAGGACAGAAGGGGCTCCGATTTCTTTTCAACAGATTTTTACAGTACAGTATTTTTCTTTCCCACAAAAATTTCGATAGCCCGAGTCTTCAATAGTTCGAGGTGGTCGCAGTCCCATTCACCTCTAACTAGCGAGACTCTACTGAATTTCCAAACATCTGTTTCTAAAAAGATGGTATATTGGTTTTCACGGCCAGTGAATTAAAACTCAGCAATTTTTCTAGATTTGTGCCGTGCCTTGTGTGGGGGTTTTCCCTTGGTGTCTAAAGCAGAAAACGCGAGTGGATGTCTGGGCGTGAACGCCAAGAGCCCGCTAATGAGCCAGCTTGCTGTCCTAGGCGAAACCCCACACAAGACACGGCACAAACCTAGAAAAATTGCTGAGTTTTAATCTGTTTCTAATGTCTATGTTATTCGATATTTTCTTAATTTTCAACTCGCACAGCAATTTCAATCTATTTGTCGACCAATCCATACATTTTCCTGACGTGGAAGCTTGTCAACTATAGAGATAGAGAGAAATGGAATATCCACCACCTGAGTTATCTGAGCTAGGAATCCGTTCGCTCTAACACGGTTACAGAGAATTCCCCACATGTGCACACTCCCATTGAATTTAATGTAAACGTTTCTCACCATTCTCGTTCTTAATTTATTTTAAAGAGTCATCATGTTGGTCATCAGCCCTTTGTACTTAGTTGTGTGTTGGATTTGTCTGGCAACCTGTGTTTTTGTGTTGACTGCATAAGTGTGAGTAACTGTGGTTGTTATGGCCTAGGATAGGTGCCCCGAGACTTGAAACAAGGTAATAATAATGCTGGTGATGATAACTGTTGCTTTAAAGTGCCTAACATCTAGCTTATTGGCCCCTCACATTTAGGCAAAGGAAGAAAGCTTTTACTTTTACGTGACCATCAATTTCGTGATCATAAGCAACGTAATATTAAAACTCAGCAATTCTTTTAGGTTTCTGCCATGTCTTGTGTGGGGTTTCGCCTAGAACACCAAGCTGGCTCATCAGCGGGCTCTTGGTGTCCCGGCCCGGACCCCCAAAGGAGTAGTGAACTGCGCGCTACCTCCCTTCTTATGAAGCGCACCTGCGCCAATTTACTGCGAGAACTAAAAGCTCAATCAGCCATAGCCTCCTTATCAAGGTTTCCAAAAAGACGGTATATTGGCTTTCACGACCAGTGAATTAAAACTCAGCAATTCTTCTAGGTTTGTGCCGTGTCTTGTGTGGGGGTCCGGGCGGGGACACCAAGAGCCCGCTGATGAGCCAGCTTGGTGTTCTAGGCGAAACCCCACACAAGACACGGCACAAACCTAGAAAAATTGCTGAGTTTTAATTCATTGGCCGTGAAAGCCAATATACCACCGCAAAATTATTTTTAGGAAGATGCCTAAAACCGGAAGTGACATTTCATTTTAAAATGGGACGTGGTGGCGTAGCGGTCAGGCTGTTTTACTCTCACCAAGGTAGACCGGGTTCGATTCCCAGTCAAAACATGTGAGATTTTCGAAGTGAAATGGCATATCCTGTAGTTGGGATTCCACGTAAAAAGGAGATCCAGTGGCTCATGATCACGAGATTAACGGTCACGTAAAACCAGAAGCTTCCTTCCTTTCATTTCAAAATTCCCACATGCACTTACCGGAAGAACCTCGGTATGAGGCAACCTGGAAATAAGGCACCATATCGACATTTTTCTGGAGAGAGTGCGGAAACCCCGTGGACAACCCATACTCAGGATGGCCACTGTCAGCGTCGAGATTCGAACCAGACTTGCTGCAGGTATGGTGCGGGATAGTGTGTTAAAGAAAGTGGTCGCTGATCACCAAATGGGCACTCCAAACACACGCACATAAGCCATAACAGTGACTTTCAAGAGGATTATGCAACATGGGAAACCGAGATAACGATAAGCCTCCCTTAGTGTGGGTGCGTAAAATAATTCATACCAATGAGCCTCAGTGCACTCAGTAATGGCCACCCATTCAAACTACCTCAAGTAGCAGATAACTACTTTATAATAGGGCTTCAAACGTGTTAAACTGTACTATTCCGTCACCCAAATCCCCACATTAATCCTAGATCATTGAGTTGTGTATTCCACAACACTTAAATGAGTGGCACCAAACCTTAAGAACACTACTACCGGGAAAATTCGTTTTGAAAGATTTGGAGCCCCATTCTGGTAAAATGTGTAGATATTTTACGATTGTTATTAGTTCTTGAACAAATTTTACACGTTCCATTGATCAAATATTACAAGTCTTTTAAATAAAGAGTATCAACATTAAAACTCAGCAATATTTCTAGGTTTGTGCAGTGCTCGTGTGGGGTTTCGCCTAGGACACCAAGTTGGCTCATCAGTGGGCTCTTGGTGTCTACGCCCGGACCCCCACAGGAGTAGCGAACTGCGCGCTACCTCCCTTCTTATGAAGCGCACCTGCGCCTCTTCACTGTGAGAGCCAAAAGCTCAAGCAGCCTTCACCTCCCTATAAAGGCTTCCAAAAAAGATGGTATATTGGCTTTTACGGCCAGTGATTTAAAACTCAGAAATTTTCTTTCTAGATTTGTGCCATGTCTTGGGTGGGGTTTCGCCTAGGACACCAAGTTGACTCATCTAAAACTGTGTTTAATTAATAATGTAATAATAATAATAATAATAACACAGATCAATATTGATTTTGCTCTTTTGATTTTAATACCTGTTTTAAGTTGACTTTGTTCATCTCGATCCTAAAATTACCATTATTTTTGTCGTATGGCTGATAGCTTTTTGAATGTGTGATTGTAGCATTTGTAATTAAAATTCCATTAAAATACACAATATGTCTGATGAAATAGAACAACAAATATTTATTTAAGAGTAAACAACCACTCCGATCTAATTAATTGTACAGTAGCATGTGATTGCAGGTGACAATACCATATGCTGAATATACAGTACATAATCAGATATTATACGATGCAATGGGTCTTAAATTAATGTGTACCTAATTTGTATTTCACTCATGTTTAGTTCATTATATTAATCTTAAGGTTCATGTGTGCTGCAGAATTTCAAGTTAAAGTATGTTGTAAATGCAGTCATTGAGCCGGGAATCGAACCCGGACTTCCGGGGACAACAGCCAAGAAAGCTTGCCACTATACCAGGAGGTGATCCCTCCCAATCCTAGCTAAATTTTAAATAAATTCACTAATACAGATATCATAATTACATAGGCTACCGGTCAAGATTTACGCGCACACCTATGTATATGAGGCTGATCACCACGATGCCCAAGGCCCTAAATGAAGTACCGTACTGTAACAAAAGATGGAACAGGCTTGTCTCGTGAGCAGACGGCTGAAGGCTGTGCCAGGCTGTGACTAGTTACTAATGAACGACATTCACAATGTGCAAAACTTTGAAAATTGGAAGAAACCAATGACATTGAAATTATAGCGTAACACGCAGTCTCTTTCATCCTATTTGCATTACCTTGTGTAATTGCGTGTTTCCGGTAACATGCCATATCAGTCACAGCGACTTACGTTCATGTGTCTATAAGAACTAGGCCAACCCAACAGGTTGATATCGTAATTCATAAATGTACTGGCTACGGAATCCTTTTCCATGAAGTCGCCAAAGAGCTCGATTTAGACGAATGATTCTTTCGTCAAGAACTACGGTCACTTATTCTCAATTCCAATCCGAATTAATTACGAATACATAAAGCAGTAGAAGCACAGCAATAACACAGACTATCAGGTACATTTCACACGTGACTGATGAGCACACTGTCCATAATATTCCTGAATGAATAATATTCCTGAATGAAACAACGACTAATCATCACCAACGAAATTACACAATTACGGCTAAACCCCTCGAGGACTACTGAAAGAAGAGTGGTGAGTTCCGATCTTCTCGTCCTTTCCTTGGCTGTTTCCAAGCGTAGTCCGGGCATATACCGGAATAATACCTAACTTAGGACACGACATCATCCTTCCAAATCCTAAACTAACTTTTAAATACACCCACAAGAACAGTCACGACAATTGCAAAAATGCATGGGACGAAAAAAAAAAACATCAAAATATCATGTTGGTTTCCGACCCTACAAGACGTAAAAAATATAATAAAAGTATTTAAAAAAATATTTTTTGAAATTTCACTCGAATCAATTTTTAAGTTATTCGTGGGACTTAGAAATTTTCTTCTTGTGGGTCTTCCACATGAATAATGCGGTTATGATTAGTCGTATAGCCATTCACAGTAAGCTGAGGCACTTTGTCACATAACTCATGCACCTTGTTATCCACATACTATTTTGCACATGTTATCGGGTAGATACCGACAGCCGTGGCTCAGCTGGCTAAGGCGCAGCGTTAGGTCATGGGACCAAGCTCTCTGCTGACTCGGTAGACGCGTGGGTTCGAGCCCCACCGTCGGCCGTCCTTGAAATGGTTTTCCGTGGTTTCCCATTTTCAACACCAGACAAATGCTGGGACGGTACCTTCTGATAGGCCACGGCCGATTCCTTCCACATCCTTGCCCAGTTTCATTCATCTTCATCCATTCCATCCCGACGCGCAGGTCGCCCACGGGCGTCGAATAGAAAGACCTGCACTCGGCCTCTGAGGAGGCCACACGACAAAAAAAAAAAATCGGGTAGATTCCAAGGGAACAAAGATAATCTGTAGAAAGCGTTAAGCAGCGCACACCTAACGAATAAAACAGAATTACACTTGATACAAAATGGCCTGTAAATACTGCAAATACCGAAGTTGACCTGATCTTACAGAACTAACGTGCAGCAGTGATGAATAGTTAAGGATCCGTGGCTTGAGTCAAGCAATCACGACAGATCTCGTAAATGTGTTAATTCTAATACCTAAATAAGAAGCTCACCTACGACTCCATCCAATAAATTACACTACATCTCATGTATGATGGGTTCTGTCCGTCTTTATTGATGCTTAGTGGCTTAGATGCTCAGAGTCTCTGTTCAGCCCTCTGTAACATGGTAATTATTTTTGCTTATAGCGAACAAAAAGGAACGTGTTTCCATTTTTATTTTTGCTCTTTCGCGTTTTCTATTTATTTTTAGCCTACTTTCAATTTTTTCAAAACATGAAAGTAGACATGAGATCAACGCAGGTAGAAAAATTGTATGTCTGTCTGTGTGTGTGAGTGTATGTGTGTGTGTATGCGTGCGCACTCTGCATGTCTGTTCCCTCTCTATCAATTCAAACACGGTGAAACCGAATAGAACGAGAATTGGCACAGAGGTAGCCCTAGCAAAGGGCACCTCAGCGTCATGTTTTATATCGCCACCATCTTGACGGAAACGTAATGGCGGCCACCCAAATGTTCAAAGATTCAATCAAATTACGACTAACCTAATCATCTGATCTGTACCAAATTTTGCAACAACATACCTTCATGTGGGAAGTGTCTTTTGACCAAATTACAAGATCATCAGCACAATAGTTTGAAGATGGCGGCCGTGTATGTGACCAAATCAATCCCCCCTATCAATTCAAACACAACGAAACCAAATCGAACCAGCATTGATACTGAGGTAGTACTAGCAAGGGGCAACTTAGTGTCATGTTGTATATCGCCGCCATAATAACAAAAAAAGAATTGGCGCCCACCCAAATATTCTCAGCTTAAATCAAATTACGACTAACCTAATCATCCTATCTCTACCAAATTTTGCAACAATATACCATAATGTGGGAAGCGTCTTTTTTTTTCAAACTACAAGGTTATCCGTCAAATAGTTTCAAGATGGCAGATGTATCAATCATGCAAGTATTATAGCCAAACCGTAACTTACGATTCAACAACGCCTGGCCTTACCAAATACGATAATCGTACATAGGGAGGTTTAAACTGTCCTCAAGGAGGTGACCGGTAGGATATTAGCATTTTAAAATAGAATATTATTCCGCAGTAGTGATTAAAAGTTCAGGCTGATCGTCCCGTACTATGCTTTTCCGTGCCGTCCCGTTGCCAAAATGGTGGATATTTTCTGTTAGAAAATGCATATACTGTATTTCCGTAACTTCGTAATTTTATATCCTTTTAGGAATGTACTGAACAAAATAACACATATTTAGTATCAAATGGTTTATAAAATCGGAAAAAAAGCTAATGAAATCGATCATTGCAAGACAAAATATTCTATGCAGTTATACTAAACCTGTTATTAAATCAATGATAGTATTGAGCGATTTTAGCGCAATGGTAGCGTCTCTGACTCGTAGCTCTGAGGTTCGTGGTTCAATTCCCTACAGGTTCAAATATTTTACTTCGTTTTTGTTTTTCTTTGTTTTTTTATATTGATTTATAACTACTTACACGTTATAATGTAAAGCATATATAGTGTGTTTTTGCAATCGAAAATATTATATAGCCTATATACTTATAACACCTATTACAACACTCGACTACATCAATTAAAATTCGTTGTCCTTGATCCGCGGTAGAGTCTATTGTTGTTGTTGTTGTTTTTGTTGTTGATTCTTTAGGGGTTTTGCGACATCATGGTATTGTAGCCCCGTGTACTTGGGTGGGTGTAGAAGTTGTCTGATAACCTGTGTCACTGTGAGGTCTGTAGGCTTACTAGTGTGTGTACTTTTATACGAGGAAGAATTTGGGTAGGAAGCTGTTGTTGTTTCATTTGAGATGCATGGCCATCATGGTCATTTAGCCCCGTATACTTGGGTGAGTCTTGAATCTTGTCTGATAACCTGTGTTATTGTGATGACTGTATTAATGTGTATATATAATTCAGGTGAGAATTCAATCAATCAACGTATAATATCCGTATAGCACGTTGTATTTCAACAAGCTACTACAACCAACATTCAATTATACTCTTTGAAAAGGACAAACAGTTATAACTATACTCATGCATTTAGGAGAAAGTAGGCTATATGTTCTTTACTGAACATCTTGTTGGTTTTTCTTTTCTTTTTTTGCAAATGTATTCATATATTATTAATAAATACCAAACTGTATGGGTGCTCCTTATAAAATGAAATTCGTCACTATCCTGGTCCATGAAACGTAATTTGGAATTAAATGTAGCACCATGTAAGCACATCAAGTACGAGACATTAGAAGCACAATGAGTGGATGTTTCTAAATTTCAAAGTAGAGCAAAAGTATAAAAATTGCCTAAATGCTAAACTGGAAAAGAAACCCGCTGACAATGCGTCACTGTAATTAGCCATGTCAGATGTGCACCGCGCGCCCAGTGTGACAAGCGTTTCGCATTTGAGGAACTTGGGCATCATAGTCAGTCAGCCCCGTATACTTGGGTGTTTGTGGAATTTTGTCTGATAACCTGTGAAATTGTGATGGTTATATTAGTGGACGTTTTGTAGAACGATTTATTTCGTTATCATATGTTGGTCATCCTTAGACGCGTTTGTCTCTAATTGTTTTGAATTTTGATCTGTTTAATTAAGGTTATGTTTGTTTGTTTAGATTTCTCAAGAGGTTATGTAGTTACTTTCTATCTTCTGAAAGCATAACCTACAGTAATTAATTGATATGTCGTATCGGTGTGAGTATTGTGCCGTAGGTTCCTGTGGTTGGTGAACTGTATGTTTCATAGATCTTTACAATTAAACGACATTTTGGTGTACTTTTCAACACCAGAATTCAATTTTTAGATTAAGTTGAACATGGTGATGCTGCAATGTCTGGCAGTACCGTAACCATACATCCTAATGGATGTTTGAGTAAGGGGGTGGGTTCTAAAAGAAGAGCTAAAGAGCTCATTCTAGCAAGTGCAAACACAGATTGGATATGCTGTGCGATATTCAATGGCGTGTTCGATTCTTGCTCATTCAAACGACGAGAACAATTTCCCCTTGCTAGCAATCAGCTGTTGAAGAAAAGGCCGATAAGGTGACTCCATCCTTTCTGTTGCTATGCTGCGGAGGATATGAACAGTAGTTGGTTATTGAGATTTCAAGGGGCGTAACTACGAGGTCATCTGCCCCTATATGAACAATTAAACAAGATGCAGTGCATTACTGGCCAATAATTGAATTATTTTGTGTTGACCGACTTAAAGCTACAACATCAATTATTTGAAGTCATGACATGTTGAATTAATAGAATTATCACACACCCTATATCATGAATGCTCAGTTACGCCATTAGTTTCCTCAATATTTAACCCAATCCGTTTGAAATCTTTAATGGAATAACATACAAGTAATATCAATTTTTTAAGAAAGAAATAAGCACGGGTAATTTTGTGCGGTAAACACAGATGTCTATCTGTTGTCCTTCCCTCTTCAATTGATAAACAAATGAACTGATTTGAACAAAACTTCGTATAGAAAGCACTTCTACCTCATATTTTATATTGCCATAATATAATACTAACGAAAAACATGGTGGTCACATGAGTACAAAATTCTTAAATCAAGTGCCTAAGCTACAGTATACTTTCAAGATGGCGACCATAAAAAACATCACAACATTTACCATTTAGGAGCCCATGCTGCTTAAGTGATGACTTTATCACAATGTATGTTATGTTCGTCTGCCATTGTGATAATATATTAAAATAAATAAGCCCCAATCTACAAAAACTTCAATAACGAAAATTAGCGTTAAGGTAGACACATAAACGAGGTTTTCTCAAATGATCAGTGAATCAACACTTTCAAGATGGTGGTTGGGCGTACTATTAACATTTTATTGTCATTAACTCAAACGTGATTGCGAAATGTTCACGAACACTGGTCATAAACATTGTGGGGTTTGAAGCCATTTTTCAGTGTTGCCTTAGTAAACAAGAGTTTAGTGCTTTTCAGTCGGTCAACACGAATGTACCCAAAAGAGCTGGGTTATGCCCTAATCCTGAAATAAAGTACATGAGATTAATAAATAAAGGAGTAAAATATTCACTATGTGATCAGAAGTATCCGTACACCCCCGCGAAAGCAGAAGAAATTGACAGAGCGGAGTCCACCCCCGCGTCCTGCGCCAAATATATCTCACTCGCCGGCGAGTCCCGAAACGGAAATTTGCACGTAATTCTAAACTGCAGTATGTTGGTATGATGAGCTAGCTAGGTCTTGGCCCTTGGGACTTAGTGGATGAGTCAGTGTGGGCCTGAGGATGATAAAAAGTTTGTGGAGATCCCTGATCTAGATGAGCGGTGTTTACAGGAGGCAACTGAGTCTCGGCGCAAGTATTGAGAGTCGAGCTGGGGCAAAGAGCATCACACTATGACTTGTCGCGCATCTTGCACAAGGTCGAGTTTCCTGTGGGGGTTCAGGTTTAGTATCTTGTAGTATGGGCATGCACACTGCCGATAGTTTAGGGAGCAAACGTTCATGAGCCCTATCTCCAGAAATAGACTGGATTTCTTACAAAAGATGGGTGATTGACGGGTTCATGAGTAAGACAACTACTAGGTTATATTATTCTCGTCACTGAAGAAAAGAAACATAAGTCGTATAAACCCTCTAAATCCCTAACAGTGCAGTAAATTACACTTACTTGATGTTCTGTGAATAATTAACTACCGGTACTTACTAACATTGGAAGCTATAGCAAGAGATCAATGTTGGCACATCCTTTGTCGAGGAAGAACTAGTGGATTTAGACACAAATAGTTCTGAAGAGAATCAACCTTTGCTGCTCCTGGCCGGAGAACAAGTAGCATGCGTGTGGACTCATTCCACGACTGAAGTGAATAAAAGTATCTTGTGATTTTTTATATGTTTACTTCATTGAGGCACATACAGTACATTAGAACTGTGTTGTGACACATTCACGTCTGCAGGATATACTTCGTACCTCGCGATATTCTCAGAATAGTGACTGGCTGCGTGGCACAGCGGCAACATTCTCGCTTGCTGTACCTAAGGTTGCAGGATCGAATCCAGCCGTCGGCAGTTGGCATTTGTGGAAAAATACCGGCACGAACCCCGGTGTCTCCAAAAGCCGTAGTACTTAAAAGGGACATAAAACCAATAACATAGGCCTAATTATCTCATATTAGATAGTTGAATCACGAAGCCTTCCTCACACGTGGCGTTGTCATGTTGCGCAATAGCCTTACTGGAAAATTGTGAAGCTCCACCTTAATCCCTTTGTATAACATGAATAATTTGCATCGTGATTTTGTTTTAGGTGTGTCTTCTACTGAAATACGAATACAAAATGTCATACCATTCGCTCCAGTAGTTGTGACAAACAGACAAAAATCAAACTAAGAGTAGGCCTATATTTATTTGGTCATTATAAAAGGAAGATTGTAGTTTTACGTGACCGTTAAACGCTAGATCATAAGCCACGGGACCTCCCTTTTACGTGGAATCCGAACCACAGGCCATGGCATTTTACTTTGAAAATCTCACATGCATTGATCGGGAATCGAACCCGGTCTGCAGTGGTGAGAGGTCAACAGCTGACCGCTGCGCCACCACGCCCAACCCATTTGGTCATTACAATCCTCATACGGGATAGTCTTATCCAAAAATTCCAAATGTCCAGAGTGAAAGCTTACTTTATTTAATGAGAGTAAGTTGCATTCCAAAATATATCAGGTCTCTTTCATGTAGATTCCAAGAATTACATTTTCACGAGCACAAAGATGACAAATTAAGGATTTTTGTCGTGTAATACTCAACTAGTGCAAGCCATGTAATGAAATATAACAAGTTAAATGTTTCAACAATGCGGGATTTGAACCGTCGAACGGTGATGCTCAGACCACAGAGCTAATTGGGGACACTAGCACTTACTCGGCGATTACTAAATGTCTGCCCTATAGATCTGTAGGTAGCCCACATCACGCAACATTCCCAGTATGATAGCCTGGCACAGCGCAACGTCAATGATGAATCGTTTCCAAGTAAGAATTAAAGTGCCTCCCATCAGCTCAATGGTTAGAGCATCACCAGGCAAAGCCGGAGGTCACGTGGTTGAATCCCACTTGGGTCAGACATTACAATTCTCTATCTTCCATCTACATGGCTTGTACTGTTTGTGCATTACACGAAAAAAATAGATTAACACCTACATTTTCCTAGCCTATTTCACGTATTTGCAAAATTGTTAATTTATATTTTAATATTTCAGAGCTGGCACAGAGTCTGACAGGCCCAATACCAAAATCATTTCCTCTGGTATAAGAATTTTAAATTTGATATTTGTTATTATTTTTAAGGTATACTTAAGGTGTACATTCGGATAATTTTTCATTTTTACACTTTTACTATATTCTGTATTTTGTTAATAGCAAAAGAGGACATGTCAAACACGACATAGAGGGATCATATTCACTACCTGAGTGCTGGGTGGATAACGAAATATGTGCATGGCGTGGGTATGTGAATATTTGCATATTTCACAATAGTACTTTGTCTTACTGCTTTTTGCAAGAAAGCCACTTTTTTCTTACCCCTTCAGGATACTTCTCAGCAGTCACTGCTACTACGGTGTTCCCGACAATTCTAGTCTTCGTTTCTGTACTTCAGGTGGAATATTTGTTAGAGCAGATCTACGTGGTGCATGCGGTTTAATTAGTGACAGCGCTAGAGCTTTGAGGTATTATCTACGCACATTGTTCTGCGACCTGTTCTTGAGTACAGAGATGATTAGTGAGTTTAGCAAAGTCACACAGAATGTGTTCCACCCATTATACACCAAAACTGCGCAAGAGATCATGTGAAACTTTCATTGTCACACCAACATCGGCGCCAAGTCCTACAGACCTACACTGCTAAAATCTCAGCTTGCTGAAATCGAACATACACGCACGTGTTCAGGGAGACACTAGATGATGAAACAGGAAGCTAAACCGGAAAATAGGTATCAACTCCCATTCCTCACTACAGAGTCAAGAAAAGCACGAGCTTGGGTCTGAGAGACTTGGCGCCAGCACTGGAAGGTTCAAGCCCTCCAGGTGAATCAGCAGCCCTTGGTGTATTCTTTGGAATACACGGTCAGTCAGAGTTAGCTTTTGCTGCTCTTCGATTTATTTATTTTATTCAATTCCTTCTTTGCAGACACCAACAGTGATCATTTTTTTTGTATTTCTCCTTTTTCTCCTTGTGCAGGCATTTATTTTCTCCTGGAGTCTGTTCTAGATATGTATCTTCCATGGAAAACCTAGCGGCATCTTGCAGCTAACTGCCGAAGTTCTTCAATTTCTCTGAACTCAAGAGAACTTCCTCATCAATCCACCAGGCGTTGTCCTTGTCGCCAGCTAACATCTCCTTGAAGACACCGCTCCAAGAAGAATTATATTTCCTGTATAGGAATTTCATTTTGTCATGTTGTATATTATGAAATATACTCTCTTGTCTCTTACCCTCCCTCCCTTGCTTCCCCTTCCCTTTCACCTTGGCTGCCTACCACTGTTGTGTGAGAAATCGCTCGTTCTCACTTATCCTAGTTCGACCGTCGAGTATACAGTGAAGAGCCCTCTCAGGGCCAGTCTCCTGTCTTTATGAGACATTTTAAACCAGACGCCATGTCTGTATTTTAAGTCAACGGTCACAAGGAACCATCGCCTGCTCTACACGAAAAAGCTAAGTACAAATCTTCAATGTGTTTAAACGCATTTTAATGGTTTTTAAAAGGGCTAAATGCTTTTATTACAAAGGCCACTGCCGCTTCTTGCACAAATCCTAATCTTAACTACAAATACACACACTAGTGTAGACATCATAATGACACAAGTTATCAGATGGATTCCACAAAGCCTCTAGATCAAACATGGGCAAACGTTTTAGGGGCAGGGCCAGATGCAATACAAAATAATCTAGGTGGGCCGAAACAGAGAACAACACATGTTTATAGATAGTTTATAAGCTTTTTATTTCTGAATTAAAAAAGACCAAAATCTTGTTGGACGAGTCCCTTAGCGACTATGTCAGTGACATTAAGGTGTATGCCCAGGTATTTGCATCCCCTTTAACTGAACGACAGTTGGTATCATCTATTGTAAATGGGTTTTCGCCTCAATATAGGTCATACATGACTATGTGTACCAGGCCTTCGTCATTTGTCGAGCTAAAACAGGTCATTATAGAGGCTATGGCTGTGAAACATGCAGATTCCCTTCGTGTAGCTAATGTTCCTCCTCCTTCCTTGATGTCTCGTCCCCCTCCTAAGGTTATGTTTCATCCTAGACCCAATGTCAAGTGCCACACGTGCGGTGGCGTGGGACATGTTAAGAAGGTGTGTCCGAATAACCAGGTTGTGTATCGCCAATGAGGGGATGTTTTGGAGACCAATTCGGGTGTTACTTCTAAGGATATTTCTTTGCATGAGAATTTGGGAAAACCCTGTGAAGTTTCTGGTCGCCCTACTAATGAAAATCTTGCTAACTCTTTGAAAACTAATTCATCACGTGCTAATTCTGCTTATGTCGCTGACCTACTTAACCTGTCGGTGAGCAATATCGTGCCAAGTCAGCCTAATTCTAAACATAATGTGAAACCTGTGGTGCGGGTGTCCTCATCATCTAATTGTAATCGTTTTAGAGTGAATAATGATTTTGGAATCTCTCCTGTGGCTAAAGGAATATCCCCGTTTATTGAAATTTGTGTTAATGACGAGCCCGTTTCTGCATTGCTTGATTCTGGTAGTGTCGCATCCTTTATAAGGGAGGACTGGTTTTTATCTATGAAGAGTGTTTGCAAATTACCTGAGTTAGAGCCTAACAATGAATCTTTTATTTCGGAAAATTGATCAAACTTAAATATTTTGGGTAGTATGACAGTCAAAATCCATATTCTAAATTTTTCTTGGAAGTTTAGATTTTTTGTTGCCAGAAATCTTTCTTGTTCTGTGGTCATTGGAGCTAATTTCATGTCACACGTTGGTATGCTTCTCGATTTTGGTGCTCGCAACTTATGGTTTAAGTTTAATCCGCAAAGTAAGTTATCGTTTAACCCGGTTTTATCTTCTCCTGCTGTCAATTCAGTTAGTGAACCTGTGACTATTGAGGATCTCGATCTGGAAAATTTAACGAGTCTTCAAAAGGATGCCATTAAGAGGTTATGTCAGGAGTATAGTGATGTATTTACTGACAAGTTGGGTGTAACCCATTTGATGGAATACAAGATTGAGCAAACCGATTCTGTGCCGGTGCGTTCCAGCCCGTATCGCCTGGCCCCGCCCAAGATGGCTGAACTTCGTAAGATTATCGATAAGATGTTGGAAGAAGGTGTAATCCAACCCTCTATCTCTGCCTATTCATCCCCTGTATTCCTTGTGCCAAGACCTAACGGTGGTTTTCGGCCGGTGGTCGACTATAGGGCTCTTAATCAAAAAGTTGTTTTACAATCCATTCCTTTGCCGGACCTTCATACTTGCTTTAGTTGGTTTCGCAACGCGAAGGTGTTCACGATCCTCGATTTAAATTCATCTTACTTCCAAATTCCCCTCTCTCCGGAATCCAGGCATGTTACTGCTTTTTCCACTGACTGGAACCTGTTTGAGTATGCCCGTGTCCCGTTTGGCCTATCCACCGGAGCCGCTGTGTTGAGTAGACTTCTGGACAAGGTGATTTCAGAAATTAAATTCAAATTTGTGTACCACTATCTTGACGATGTGGTGATCTATTCTGAGTCCTTCGAGGAACACGTTGATCATCTGAAGGTTGTACTTGATCGATTGCGTGACGCTGGCCTTACCGTCAAATTGTCCAAGGTTTCCTTTGCCAAGCCCAAAATTTCCTTCTTGGGTCATATTGTTTCCGAATCTGGTATCTCCGTGGACCAATCTCGTACTCAGGCCATCAGAGATTTTAAACCGCCCAAGAACGCCAAGGGTGTTGCTCGTTATATTGGTATGGTGAACTTCTTCCGTAAGTTCATCAGTAATTTTGCCGACCGTGCTGCTCCTCTAAATCAATTACGCAAAAAGGCTGTGAAGTTTGAGTGGGGTCCCTCTCAGCAGGCAGCCTTCGAAGATCTTAAGCTTGCGCTCTCTAACGCCCCCGTGTTAGCCATTCCGGATTTTGGGAAGCAATTTATTGTACAGACTGATGCGTCTGGTCGTGGTGTTGGTTGTGTCCTACTGCAAGAGTCTGATCTGGGTAGGCAACCCGTTGCATACGCTTCTCGTACCTTAACGGATGCAGAGAGGAAGTATTCCATATACGAACTTGAGGGTTTAGCAGTGTTGTTCGCCCTGGAAAAATTCCGTATGTATCTTGAGCACACTAAGTTTCTCCTTGAGACCGATAACCAAGCCTTGAGCTGGGTCTTAGGGAAACCCCGTAAAACTGGTAGGATTGCCAGATGGGCAACTAGGATTCTGTCATTCCAGATCACTGTCCACCACATTCGTGGGTCCGAAAATGCGGTAGCTGATTCATTAAGCCGCATGTATGAGGAAACAGCCGAAGAGGATATTCAAGGATGTGAACCCGTAAACCTTGTATCACCTGTAAATTATGTCAATGTCGTTCTCAGCAATTCCCCTGTGCTTTTTGAAGATGTGAGGCGATTCCAAAAAGAAGATCCCTCCTTATCTAGCCTAATTGACCGAATCAATTCTGGTGAAGTGATCAAGCCCTACTCTCTAAAGGATGGTGTATTGTGTTGTTCGTCTCGTCATGACCGTCTACCTAAAATTGTGCTACCGTCGGTCCTCATTCCGGAAATCTTTCGTTACTATCACGAATCTCCTATTGGTGGCCACCTAGGAGTATTCAAGACCCGTGCTAAGATCAGACAGTCCTTCATTTGGCAAAGTATGGATGGCGACATCAGGAGGCTCATTAGAAATTGTGCTTCATGTAGTATTAGCAAACCTCCGGTTTCTACTAAGGTTGGCTTGTTGTCATCTGAACCGGCATCTAGACCCATGGAGAGGCTTTTTATCGACCATGTTGGTCCGTTCCCTCGCTCTGGTCGGGGAAACCAATTTGCGCTTGTTTGCACTGACGGTTTCACCCGGTTTAGTTGGATATTCCCCACCAGACAGGCTACGACCAGTTCCGTCATAAAGTGTCTTAATTCCATCTTTTCATATTTTGGGCCATGTCAGTTCCTGGTGTCAGATAATGCCAAGTGCTTTGTATCTCATCAGTTCCGTCAATTCTTATTTGATTATGCTATTTCTCATGTAACCACCACTCCCTATTTTCCTAACCCGTCTCTCGCTGAGCGAGTCAATCGTAATCTCCGTTCTGCTCTGATTGCTTTCCACCACGACGACCATTCCAAGTGGGATTCTAATTTGCATTGGCTCAATTTTGCTTTCAACACCGCCGTGCACGAGAGCACGCAAGCCACCCCTTTATCGTTAATGTTTTCCTTTATGGCTGCTTCTCCGTTGTCTAATCTGTGGAACCTGCACGATTTCCTTCCAGACAGTTTCACGCCCGAGGATATGAGGGCGAAATTCGACAAGGCTAGAGAGAATATTAAGGTATCACATGACCAACTTGCCAAGCGACACAATGCCTGTCGCAAGCCAACTGATTTGGAAATTGGTGATGTTGTGTACGTCTGCAATTTCGAGCCCAAGGGCGTCAGTAATCTAGTTTCTAGCAAGTTGACCCCTCGTTTCAAAGGCCCATGTTATGTAGAGGCATTCCTGACTCCCGTTACTCTTCTTATTCGAAACCCTAAGGCCTACAAAATTTCCAGAGTGCATCTGTCACACATTAAACGAGGTGGAGAGGTTTCTAATGAGGAAATGCTACCATAAATTTTGTAAACTGATTTTGTATAATGTAGAGTATCCCTAACCTTCATTGAAGCCTTCAGGCTTCTGTTCCTTCTGGAATTTTGAATTTAATTGAGTTTAAAAACTCTAGTGGGATACAACTTGTAACTGTTGGGGCATGTCTTCTGGAGGTGTTTTTGCTGTAGAAGCGAGGCGTACCTCTAAATAAAGGTAAGTAGGCCCATCCACCCTGGCCGTCCACCGTGTCAATGATAATTGTTGTTAACATCTAGGTTATCACGCGCTAATGGTTTGTGTGACAAAGAAAAATGATGAAATGGCATATCAAACTAACTACAAATAACTTACTTACTAGAAGGAGGAGGAATAGAAGAAGAAGAGGAAGAAGAAGAAGACGAAGGCGAAGAAGAAGAAGAAGAAGAAGACGACGACGAAGAAGAAGAAGAAGAAGAAGAAGAAGAAGAAAGACAATAATGAAAATAAAAGACTGGGAAAATAAATACCTCAATCAACGAAGAATAAGGGCTGAAAGACTCGGAAAGAAGTAGGGCTATGAGAAGCAGCTAGAAAAGGGGAAAGAGGCGAGGATCCAGCCCACAGTCAATGGAAAAGAGGGAACCGAATCCAGCCAGGAATCCCTCTGGGTCGCCAACTCCTGAGCTCACCAGCGGTGATCCCTCGAGGGTGTATCACAATTCAGGGTGCGTCATATATGGTGGGGCTACAGACAACATGTCTCCTTTAGAGCCGTGTGCAGAATGCAGGAGATATTATGAAAAGAAAGAAAGAGGTCTGACCCCTCGAAGAATGAGAGTAAGGAAAGATGAGACAAGGGTCAATTGAAATGAAAATCCACGGCCGGCTTCCCGTCGACCGACCGTGTCAGGGAATTGAATGAATGAAGCCCCCATCTCCGCCACTGCCGGTCCCAAGCCCGGAGCCTCATCTCGCAAGTGATGAAGGAGGAGGGGGAGGAGTAACACCTCGTTAAAAAACCTGGGTCCATCTGGCTCCGGATGGTAGCACCCTGTAAGGGCCCCTGCCTAGGGTTACTAGGTGAAACTTGGTCAACGGTCTCAAAGGCGGAAGAGGACACTCGAATTCCCAACGGCGGAGAGAGCGGAAGAACCTAGTGGAGTAAACCACGAAAAACAATCATTTCGGACTAACAATCCGATCTTATCATGGAATGTATTTCCTAACTTGTACAATGTACAATTTCAATTGCAGAATGGAAAGTACGCTGAAAGAAAGCACTACCCCAGGTGGTACCTCAGAAGAGAAATCCACCATTGCAGTATGCAATGCATCGGGACCTAGGGTTCTGGGGAGTCCCAACATCTGCAATAAGGATGAATCGGAGCAGCCTTGGTATCCTTCCAGACTCAAGTTTAAGAAGAACTTCTTTGCAGGCACTTTGAATGTAAATTCCTTATTGAAAACGGGTAAACAGAAAGAACTCGACATTCTTTTAAATAAATATGAAATACAAATCCTCGCAGTGCAAGAAACAAGATTTTTGGATGAAAATGTTGCAGAATACGGAAACCATAGAATTTTTAAGGGTAAACCAGCAATCAAAATTATGAAAGGAATGCCACTACTCGGCACTGCTTTTTACGTTCATAAAAATATACTAGACAATGTAACAGAATTAAAATCTAGTTCAGAAAGAACTTCTATCCTAACAATCAAATGCAAGAATAAACAGTATACCTTTGTTAATTGCCATGCACCCATAAATAAAGACAATAAAAAAATCCAAGCAAAGTAGAAGAATTCTGGGAACTTTTAGAAGAGGAAATATCCAAAATCGAATGTTGTTATACTTTTGGGTGATTTCAATGCGCAAATAGGGAAGGAAAGAGCTTATCGAAAAACAGTCGGGGAATATCCAGCCCATAAAAGGACTAATAAAAAAGGCATGAGACTAATTAATCTCTGTAAAACCTTTCGGTTGAAATTAATGTCAACTTCATTCAGGAAACTACCAAGAAAAGCTAAAACATGGATATCTCCAAATCCAATGTTAGGAGAATTCCAATTGGATCATGTGATCATATGAAATACAATTTAATATTTAATATTTAAAAGAATGTCGATTTCTTTCTGTTTACCCGTTTTCAATAAGGAATTAACATTCAAAGTGCCTGCAAAGAAGTTCTTCTTAAACTTGAGTCTGGAAGGATACCAAGGATGCTCCGATTCATCCTTATGGATCATTTCTAGAAATAATATTAAAGAAATTATGAATGTAAAAGTAATCAGAAGTAGAGAATTTGACTCTGACCACTATCTCTCCAAAATTAAGCTCAACCTTCTCCCTCATAGAAACCAAATAAGACAACAAAAATTAATTAAATATAACACAGACAGACTCAACATCACACAAGAAGCAATAAAACATTTTCAGGAAAAAATTCAACTAAGTAAACCAGGTAACTGGCAAGAATTATCCAAAGAAATCAATAGTGCAGTGAAAGAAGTATTTGGGCCAGCAAAATGAAAAAGAAAGTTTGGTGGAATGAAACTTGTGAAGAAGCCCTAGCAGAAAGAACATAATTGTGGAAAACATGGAAATGCTCTGGAAAGAATGAACACTTTGAACAATTTAAACAACAAAGAAAGGAAACAACCAGAATAATTAAGAGTGCTAAACGCTCCTTTGAAAAGTCACAACTTGTTGACATGCAGGATGATTTTGTTAAAAATAACTCCCAGAATTCCTATCAGACCTTTAAAAATAATTTAAAGGGGTATCAAGCTCCAAGTATTTGCTTCACAGACGAAAGTGGCAGAATGGGACTATCTGATGAAAAGAATTGTGAAATACTAGCAAAGCACTTCGATCAACTTCTGAACGGTGAAGAACCAAACAACAGGTTAGAATTTCCCGAAATTCATGACAACATGGAAGCAGATCCACCACCTACTCTTGAAGAAATTGAAAAAGCAATTAACACCCTAAAAACAACAAAGCTAGTGGAGAAGACTCCATCACAGCTGAACTTATAAAATGGTCTCAACCCAAAATCATAGATGACCTTAAAAGCATCTTTGAAGAAATCTGGAAAACGGAAAAGATCCCGGAAGAATGGAAAGTGGCCCTTATACATCCCTTGCATAAGAAAAGTAATAAGCAAGATGTCAATAACTACAGAGGTATATCCCTATTGGCAGTGGCTTATAAGATATTCTCAACAATATTGCTAAACAGGATACAAGCAACACTCGACAGTCATTTAGGTGAATATAGAGTGGATTCCGAAAAGGCAGATCTTGCGCAGAACAGATATTCAACCTGAAGTCCATAATCCGTCACAGGATAATAAACTCCAAGACCATAGTAGTGACATGTATAGATTTTAAAAAACTTTCGATTCCGTTGACAGGGAAACTCTAGATAAAGTAATTCGAGAATTTGGAGTTAAATCTAAACTGGCTAATCTAATCCGTGAAACCCTCACAGACACCATATCAAAAGTAAAATTTCGGGGGAGAATATCTAAACCATTCAAAATAAAGACAGGTGTAAGGCAAGGTGATGGTTTATCTCCTCTGCTATTCAACTGTGTCCTGGAGAAAATAGTAAGAATTTGGAATCAAAAACTGGGGGAACACAAGATATCACCCATAACACTAGGGAATAAAAACAGAGGTATTGAAATAAACTGTCTAGCATTTGCAGATGATTTTGCCATACTTTCTGAAAATCTTACTGACGCAACAGTGCAAATTAATCTCTTAGAAGAGATAGCCAACAGAACAGGTTTAAGAATTTCTGTAGAAAAAACCAAATTTATGACAAATATAAAAAATGCTCCAGAAATCCAAGACACAGAAATTGGTAAAATTAAGAGGGTAGAGAAATTCAAATATTTGGGAGAAATCATTCAGGAAAATGGTTTAGAAAAATCTGCTGTAGAAGAAAGAGTACACAAGATGGAAAGAGCATATGGTATAACTAGGAACACCTACAACAAAAAATGTTTATCTAGAAACTTGAAAATACAACACTACAGAACAGTAATCAAACCAGAATGCCTATACGCAAGTGAATGTCAAGCACTGAATTATAAGTTAGATAAATTGGAAGTATTAGAAAGACGAATTGTACAGAAAATATTAGGTCCATTAAGAATTACAGAATTCTGGAAATTAAGAAGTAATGATGAAATAAACCGCAACATTGAAAACATAACAGACACAATAAAAAAGAGGCGATTGCTATTTTTTGGACATTTATATAGAATGAATGACAACAGGTTAACCAAACAAATATTCAAATATCTTCGGAACAAGAAATTAACAACAACTTGGATTCAAGAAGTTAAAAAGGATTTAGAAAGAAACAATATAAGAGAGGAAGATGCAATAGAGAGAGAAATGTTTAGGAAAAAAGTGTTGGGAATGGAAGGGTTCCAAGGAAGGAAGGAAAATAAAAGAGGCTCAAAATGGTCCGAAGAGAGAAAGAAGATGCATAGTGTGAAGATGAAGGAGTCCTGGAGGAAGAAGAAGGAGACCTGGAGGAAGAAGAAAGAATACCAAAGGACTAAATATTGAAATTGGCTCGTGGTCCTTAGAAGACCGTAACGGAGAAAGATAAGGAACAAGCCCCCATCTAGCGGCGAGGATATGAACTGTGCAGGCAGCCGAAGCCTGTCGCACTCCCCTGGGGCAATGATTAAATGAATGACAGATGAAATGAAATGATAGTGGAGAGTGTTGTTGGAATAAAATTGTGACAGGGAAAACCGGAGTACCCGGAGAAAAACCTGCCTGCCTCAGCGTTGTCCAGCACAAATCTCACAAGGAGTAATCGGGATTTGAACCACAAACCCAGCGGTGAGAGGCCGGCATGCTGCCGCCTAAGCAACGGAGGTTCTACAAGGGTCAAAGGCGAGAAAATGAAGGACATCCTAGATCTTGGATACCATAATACCGTCGAGGTTGGAAGAAAACAAAAGTTGACCAAGGGAGGTCGACAGGAAAGATTTTAGAGAGAGAGAGAGAGAGAGAGAAGCCCGGTACAGGTAAGTGGAAGTAATGTCGCACTCAGCTGGGGTTCCACGGTCGCCAACCTATGTCCCACTAGTTGTATGCACTGGAGAAATCACAATGAATTCTTCCCACAAAGAAGCAATAACATTTACCATGTTAGATAACGCAAGATGTTTCTTCCGTATTGTCTCATACATTCCTCTATCAATAAAATTATTCATGAAACATATGTTTCAAGTCTTCTTCAGCTTTTATCTAAGGCAAAAAACTATTCGAATTAAAGCTTAGTGTAAAGATATTCTTAAAGCTATATCTATGTTGAAAATAAACTGTAAATAAGCACATGGATATCCTTAAAAAACATTAAACTCAAAAATTGAGTTGTAACAATATCTCTTATATAAAAACAAGTGTCCTGACTGACTGACTGACTCATCATCGGCCAGCCAAAACTATTAAAGTTAGAAACATGAAATTTTGGGAATATGTTCGTTGTAAGTCGAAAACGCCCACTAAGGAAGGGTTTTTGGATATTCAGTTTCTAAAGGGGTGTTAAGGGGGTACACTTGCATTTCATTGAATAACAATATCTCCAGATTGCTTTCATTGGGGGATTTGATACTCGGCATATAAACTCATCATTAAAAATAAGAAGATACGTGTCTGAGGGTTTTTCGATGTGGTGTATATTTTGAGGTGAAAGGGGTGAAAAGTGGGGGTTGAAGGTTTCCTAACCAAGCGTGTATCTCTTAAACGTCATAGGCGAGGAGTTTGGACCTCAGCGGAAAAAATCAGCATAAAAAATAACAAAATAGGTGTTTGACCGTTTTTTCATAAATCCAATATAAGAGGCCCATGGGGAGGGGTGAAAATATGGGGAGGGGGGAGGAAACGTAATATGTCTGAGTGTAAAGTTATACATGGCCTATGTTGTAGACAATAACACATTACATCTTTTTTGTCTCTTGCTATTTCATCATACGACGAATACTTAGGGAGTTATTAATGATTTTGTACTTTTTGGCCGGAATTTTCTAAGTCCCAGGAATGACATAAAAATTGATTCGAATGAAATTTCGAAAAATAGTTTTTTTAATACTTTTATTATATTTTTCACGTATTTTAGGGTCCGGAACCAACATGATATTTTGATGTTTTTTTTCGTCCCATGCATTTTTGGTTTCAGGTGATTGAATTATTTTCCACTAGGACCGTTGCTTATCTCTTATATAAAAACAAGTGTCCTGACTGACTGACTGACTGACTGACTCATCATCGGCCAGCCAAAACTATTAAAGTTAGAAACATGAAATTTTGGGAATATGTTCGTTGTAAGTCGAAAACGCCACTAAGGAAGGATTTTTGGATATTCAGTTTCTAAAGGGGTGTTAAGGGGGTACACTTGCATTTCATTGAATAACAATATCTCCAGATTGCTTTCATTGGGGGATTTGATACTCGGCATATAAACTCATCATTAAAAATAAGAAGATACATGTCTGAGGGTTTTTAGATGTGGTGTATATTTTGAGGTGAAAGGGGTGAAAAGTGGGGGTTGAAGGTTCCCTAACCGAGCGTGTATCTCTTAAACGACATAGGCGAGGAGTTTGGAACTCAGCGGAAAAAAATCAGCATAAAAAATAGCAAAATAGGTGTTTGACCGTTTTTTCATAAATCCAATATAAGGGGCCCATGGGGAGGGGTGAAAATATGGGGGGGGGGACGTAATATGTCTGAGTGTAAAATTTTGCATGGCCTATGTTGTAGACAATAACACATTACATCTTTTTTGTCTCTTGCTATTTCATCATACGACGAATACTTAGGGAGTTATTAATGATTTTGTACTTTTTGGCCGGAATTTTCTAAGTCCCAGGAATGGCATAAAAATTGATTCGAATGAAATTTCGAAAAATAGTTTTTTTTAATACTTTTATTATATTTTTCACGTCTTTTAGGGTCCGGAACCAATATGATATTTTGTTGTTTTTTTTCGTCCCATGCATTTTTGGTTTCAGGTGATAGAATTCTTTTCCACTGGGACCGATGCTTATCTATTATATAAAACTAAGTGTCCTGACTGACTGACTGACTCATCATCGCCCAGCCAAAACTATTAAAGCTAGAAACATGAAATTTTGGGAATATGTTCGTTGTAAGTCGAAAACGTCCACTAAGGAAGGGTTTTTGGATATTCAGTTTCTAAAGGGGTGTTAAGGGGGTACACCTGCATTTCATTGAATAACAATATGACACGACTATGACGCGAGCGAAGCCGCGGGTACCTGCTAGTCTCTTATATAAAAACAAGTGTCCTGACTGACTGACTGACTGACTGACTGACTCATCATCGCCCAGCCAAAACTATTAAAGTTAGAAACATGAAATTTTGGGGATATGTTTGTTGTAAGTCGAAAACGCCCACTAAGGAAGGATTTTTGGGTATTCAGGTTCTAAAAGGGTGTTAAGGGGGTACACCTGCATTTCATTGAATAACAATATCTCCGGCTTGGTTTCATTGAGGGATGTGATACTCGGCATATAAACTCACCATTAAAAATAAGAAGACACGTGCCTGAGGGTTTTTCGATGGGGTGTATATTTTGAGGTGAAAGGGGTGAAAAGTGGGGGTTGAAGGATTCCTAACGGAGCGTGTATCTCTTAAACGACATAAGCGAGGAGTTTGAAACTCATCGGGATAAAATAAGCTTAAAAAATAAGTAAATAGGTGTTTGACCGTTTTTTCATAAGTCCAATTAAAGGGGCCCATGGGGAGGGGTGAAATTCTGTGGGGAAAAAACACGAAAGAAAGTGTCCTAACTGATTGACTGACAGACTCACTCATCAAACTCAGGGGGAAAAACGGCTTGAAAATAAGTAAATAGGTGTTCGACAGTTTTTTTTTCATAAGCCCAATTTAAGGGGTTCATGGGGAGGGGTAAAATTCTGAAAAAAGAAAATTGAAATAAAAAGTCCTGACTCACTCACCATCGCCCAAAAAAATATTGAAGTTAGAAACAAGACATTTTGGGGAAATGATCATTGTATGTCAAAACCGTCCACTAAGTGAGGATTTTCTGATATTCAGGTTCTAAAGGGGTCTTAAGGGGGTTAAACCAGCATTTCATTGAATAACAATAACTCACGATTGGTTTCATTGGGGGATGTGATACTCGGCATATAAACACATCATTAAAAATAAGAAGACAGGTGTCTGAGGGTTTTTCGATGTGGTGTATATTATGAGGTGAAAGGGGTGAAAAGTGGGGGTTGAAGGATTACTAACGGAGCGTGTATCTCTTAAACGACATAGGCGACGAGTTTGAAACTCAGCGGGAAAAAAATCAGCTTAAAAGATAAGTAAATAGAAGTTCGACCGTTCTTTTTTTTTTCATAAATCCAATTTAAGGGGCCCGTGGGGAGGGGTTAAATTCTGTGGGGCGGGGGGGGGGGGACAGGAAAGAAAGTGTCCTAACTGATTGACTGACTCTCTCACTCCTCAAACTCAGGGACAGAAAACTGCTTAAAAATAAGTAAATAAGTGTTCGACATTTTTTTTCATAAATCAAATTTAAGGGGTTCTTGGGGAGGGGTGAAATTCTGGAAGAAAAATGAAAGAAAATGTCCTCACTCACTCACTCACTCACTCATCATCGCCCAGCCAAAATTATTGAAGTTAGAAACATGAGATTTTGGGGATATGTTCGTTGTTCGTTGTATGTCAAAACCGTACACGAAGAGAGGATTTTCGGATATTCAGGTTCTAAAGGGGTCTTAAGGGGGTTAAACCTGCATTTTATTGAATAACAATATCTCACGAGTGGTTTCATTTGTGGATGTGATACTCGGCATATAAACTAATCATTAAAAATAAGCAGACATGTGTGTAAGGGTTTTTCGATGTGGTGTATATTATAAGGTGAAAGGGGTGACAATTGGGGGTTGAAGGATTCCTATCGGAGCGTGTATCTCTTAAACGACATGGGCGAGAAGTTTTAAACTCAGCGGGAAAAAATCAGCTTAAAAAAATAAGTAAATCGGTGTTCGAGTGTTTCTTCATAAATCCAATTTAAGGGGCCCATGCGGAGGGATAAATTTCTGGTAAAAATAATTGAAAGAAAATGACCTGACTGACTCACTCACTCATCATTGCCCAGCAAAAATTATTGAAGTTGGAAACATTAAAATTTGGGAATATGTTCGCTGTATGTCGAAAACGTCAACTAAGGAAGAATTTTTGTTTATTCGGGTTCTGAAGAGGTGTTAAGGGGGGTAAACGTGCATTTCATTGAATAACGATATCTCATGAGTTGTTTCTTTGGGGATGTGATATTCGGCAAATAAACTAATCATTAAAAATAAGCAGACATATGTCTAAGGGTTTATCGATGTGGTGTATATTATGAGGTGAAAGGGGGTGAAAATTGGGTGTTGAAGGATTCTTAACGGAGCGTGTATCTCTTAAACGACATAGGCGAGAAGTTTGAAATTCAGCGAAAAAAAAACAGCTTAAAATATAAGTAAATAGGTGTTCGGCCGTTTTTTCATAAATCCAATTATATGGCCCTTGGAGAGGGGTGAAATTCTGGGGGGAAAAACAGGAAAGAAAGTGTTCTAACTGATTAACTCACTCACTTATCAAACTCAGGGGGGAAGAACATCTTAAAAATAAGTAAATAGGTGTTTGACCGTTTTTTTTTTCATAAATCCAATTTAAGGGGTTCACGAGAGGGGTGAAATTCTGAAAAATAAATGAAAGAAAATGTCCTGACTTACTCACTCATCATCGCCCAGCCAATAGTATTGATGCTAGAAACATGACATTTTGGGGTTATGTTCGTTGTATGTCGAAAACGTTCACCAAGGAAGGATTTTTGGATATTCAGGTTCTAAAGGGGTGTTAAGGGGGTAGACCTGCATTTAATTGAATAACAATATCTCCCGAATGGTTTCCTTGGGGGATGCGATACTCGGCATATAAACTCATCATTAAGAATAAGAAGAGACATGTCTGAGGGTTTTTGGATGTAGTGTATATTATGAGGTGTATGTGTGAAAAGTGGGGGTTGAAGGAATCCTAACGGAGCAAGTATATCTTAAAAGAGAGGCATCAAGTACGAAACTCAGGGGGGAAAATCAGCTTGAAAAATAAGTAAATAGGTGGTCGACCATTGTTTCATAAATGCAATTTAAGGGGTCCATGGGGAGGGGTGAAATTCTGGGGAAGGAAGTCCACTAAGGAAGGATTTTTGGATATTCACTCATCATCCCCCAGCCAAACCTATTGCAGTTAGAAACTTAAAACATTTGGGGGATATGTTCGTTGTATGTCGAAAACGTCCACTAAGGATGGATTTTTTGATATTCATGTTCTGAAGGGGTGTTAAGGGGGTAAAACTTGCATTTCATTGATTAACAATATCTCACGAGTTGTTTCATTTGGGGATGTTATATTAGGCATATAAATTAATTAATAAAAATAAGCAAACATATGTCTAAGGGTTTATCGATATGGTGTATATTATGAGGTGAAAGGGGTGAAAATTGGGGGTTGAAGGATTCTTAACCGAGCGTGCATATTTAAACGACATTAGCGAGAAGTTTGAAATTCAGCGGAAAAAATCAGCTTAATAAATAAGTAAATAGGTGTTTAACCTTTTTTTTTTCATAAACCCCATTTAAGGGGTTCATGGGGAGGGGTAAAATTCTCGAAAATAAATGAAAGAAAATGTCCTGATTGACTCACTCACTCATCATCGCCCAGCCAAAATTATTGAAGTTAGAAAGATGAATTTTTTTGGATATGTTCGTTGTATGTCGAAAACGTCCACTAAGGAAAGATTTTTGGATATTCAGGTTCTAAAGGGGTGTTGAGGGGGTAAACGTATATTTCATTGAATAACAATATCTCACGAGTGGTTTCATTTGGGGATGTGATACTTGGCATATAAATTAATCATTAAAAATAAGCTGACACATGTCTAATGGTTTTTCGATGTGGTGTATATTTTGAGTGAAAGGGGTGAAAAGTGGGCGTTGAGGATTCCTAACGGAGCGTGCATCTCTTAATCGACATAGGCGAGGAGTTTGAAACTCAGAGGAAAACAATCAGCTTAATAATAAATAAATAAATAAATAATTAAATAAATAGGTGTTCGACCGTTTTTTCATAGATCCAATTTAAGGGGCCCATGGGGAGGGGTGAAATTCTGGAAGAAAAACGTTCACTAAGGAAGGATTTTTGGATATTCACTCTCATCGATCAACCTAAACTATTAAAGTTAGAAGAATGATATTTTGGGGATATGTTTGTTGTGTGTCGAAAACGTCCACTAAGGAGGGAATTTGGGATATTCAGGTTCTAAAGGGGTGTGAACGGGGTTAAACCTACATTTCATTGAATAACAATATGACAAGACTATGACGCGAGCGAAGCCGCGGGTACCTGCTAGTTATTATATATTCTGTTAACGATGTCAGCAGCCAATGAAATATTCTCAAAGACTATGTGCATTCAGTTATCAAAACTGAAAACTTCTTGAAATATTTTCAAAATAAAGCGCATCTAGTTATCAATTCGGAACACATCTTCAAACGTTTAAAATCGTATATCCCGTGACATGTTGCAAATTGATAATATTGGTTAGACCTTGTTGTATATTGGGTTGTCCACCATTGACTATCAGGAAGGAAAGAAAATTTGATAAGAGGCTATTGGTCTCAATTTAAACTGTAAGAACAAGGTTGGTTGGTTGGTTGGTTGGTTCGTTGATTGGTTGGTTCCTGAGTTTGGGGGCTGCGACAACATGGTCATGTAGCCCCGTGTACTTTGGATGTGTGTAGAATCTGTCTGATAACCGGTATTAATTGTGATGGCTGTATTAGTGTGTGTTATTTATAATTCAGGTAAGGACTGCAGCCGATCAATTTTAAGTAGTTCCAATTTTTGCAACCAAATACTACCGTCAACGACACCTAGGTCGAACTTGGCTACTGGATGTCACCGCAACCGGCATCTGGCGGTTAACTTTGGAACTTATAGAGCATTAATCAAATCTAACCTTCAAATTTAGCTTCACACAGTTGTAGTTACTGGAAGGTTCTTTTACATGCCATACATCTATGACATGGGCCGACGGCTTTACTTTCCCTCTGAAGGAAGGCATACTGAGGGATTTTTAACGCTCTTAAAAATCCGACGTCTTCGGATGGGTTTGAGTAAGAACAGGGAATCGTATAATTTGCATTACATTTGTCGGAAAGACGATCATTTAACACATTGGTTGTAGTAAAATATTCATCATCTTAATAAACGTAATAATATTTATTTATATCTCTTTTGGCACATGTTGATACGCTATTTATATATTTACTTGGCTTTATATATATAATTCTTCGACACGTGTGTATGTCACTGAACTACTTTGACTAGTCTAAAATGGCATAGTCGCGGTCGGATGGTGAAGCGAGCGACCGCGGCTGTGTTATGCGCCAGATACCGGTGCGGCAAGCACTCCTCTGCCTGGGTTTGAATCTAATTTGGGCTAAAAAGTTGTTTAGATTGATAATTTTTTTCTGGAATGATTAATATTTAAACATTTGTATTACTATTTAATTTCACTTAATATGGCTGGACGGATTTTTATGAAATATTTTATGTATATTAGAGTAGGTCCCTGTATGGTTTAGATTCACAATTTGACCCGGTAGGTGGAATGAACATAATTTTAGAACCACAATATACAGTCAAAAACAGTCGTGAGGGAAACCGCTAGCCTTAGTGAAAGCTGAAGTCTTTGGATTGTTTGTCTCTGCACGTTAGAGCCACCTGGTTGCAATCTGTACAACTACCGCCATGCCTTACACTACGCCCGTGGAGGAAAGTTATGGTTTGTACCATAGGTAGCGGTGATGTCGAATTCTTCTGTTTGTCTCTGTACGTTAGGGCGTTTCAACAAAGTCCCGTATTCTTTCATATACCATTCATCCGATTGCGATTAAACTTGGGTGAGATGTTGAGTGCACTCAAGGGAAGGTTTCTGGCTTAGTGATGAACCCATGGGCCATAGGGTCCATGACGGTCGAACCAATGTCCTTAAGGAAGAAATGAAAGAAAAGTATAGTTTCTTAAAGGAACGGAGAGAGATTTTAAGCCAGGAATATAGCTTAACATTGTGCAAGCGACTAGGGACAGATGCTCCTTAGATGAGATCACCCCACTCGACATGCCAGAGAGGGCTGGTCACGAGTATTAATAACTGAGTGGAATCTTCCACCGTGATAGAAAGAGAAGCCTGAATCGGAATTCAAGCTGACGTGGCTGGAAATTGACAACGTCGCATAGGCACCAGAAGAGGAATAATTAAAATTAACACGTTTACGAGCATAATAATGAGTAAACAAGCACAGTACAGTGAATCATTTTGAATGAGAGATTTTTCAGTATAGAGAAACCATGTAATAATTGTGCAGAAATAAACTGCCGACGTAAGACGACGTCATCGGTGAATTACCTAAGCCTCTGTGGAGGGGAGAGAGCTAAAAGAATGCAACACCCACACAATTGAGGACGAGAAATTAATTAATATCTCCGAATGGCACGATCGATTCTTAGGTGCAATAAGATCATTTGACATTGAAAAGACGAGCTTTCGGAAGGTATAATTTTTATATTTGTGGCATCATTATTTTAGAAGTTGACCACAGAAAAGGCTTGAGTCTTATTTTTTTGTAGTAAAACAGTATAAAGCTTCGGGCGTTTCCAAGCCAATCATGCAGTTCACGACAGACTCCTTGAGGGGAGGTGCTGTATCACGTCACTGTGTCACGATCATCATTGAATGCAGTTACAACGAGCACTCCGTGACCGGAGGTGCTGCATCAAAGTCTTCAAACGTATGAACCTGAGGGGAGGTCATACTGCGCAACAAGTATAAGCACCGAATGCAGTATTCAGACAGCCAGAGGGCACGTCAATGTGTCACATCGCATGCAGTCATACGAGCATTCCGTGAGGGGAAGTGCTGCTCCACGACGTAGAAGTAATCATTCCGACAGTCCGTGAGGGGACGTAACTCTGCGTTACATCGATAACAGCTACCAGTACTCCTTGAGGGGAGAAACGCTGTTTTACACCGCCGAAGTAAGATCAAATAGCCACCGGCGTCACAGTAGTAACGACTTGCGTGCCTCCATAAGGAGCAGTCAAGACGAAAATTTAAAGTATCGCCGTTGTGAAATATTAGGAAAATCCTAATTATAGGATTTAGGCCCGACTGTATACAAGTTAAAGTGAAAATTCGCAAGATATAGTCAGAGCAGGCTGCGAACGTCGGACTTAAAGGCGATAGGTCGTTAAATGTTCGAACGAACAGATCATAACGTACGGAAGTATCGTACCAGACAGATAAACTGTTAGTTAAATTGAAGAAACCTAAAAAGGAAGAACAGAATAAGGTTCGAACGTAGGATTGTTAAAACAGTTCAAATAAAGAGGATAGGAGACTATAAACATTAGCTCCAGAAAGCAGGCGAACAATTCTAATAGTACTAGAATCGAGAAGTGCTAGCTGCTAGAAACTAAATCTATAGGTCTTAGAGGAGACCTCGATCCATATAAACTTTCGTTAGGATCGATAGACAGATCTACAGAGAAGCCGTTCAAGCTAGATAAATAGCCGGTTATCCAGGATAGGAATAGCAGAATTGAACTCCAGGGAACAATAGATGTTTCGGGACTTTCGCATTCTTCAGAATAGGAAGCCGACATCGGATAAATCTCACCCTTGGAAACGGGAATTCAAGAAGATCACGTGTGATAGGCTCAGAAATACGGCCTAGTGATCGAGTAATTGTGAAGTGTAAAATAATCAAGATTGTGTGTTAAATAATATTTTTAGTGTAATTATGTGTTCAAAAGGGACACACCAGGATATAAAAATGTCGTCAATATTAAGTGTTCTAGATATAGGTCAAAAAGTGTTTTTACGTAAGATGAATACCTTCAATATGGTGTAAAAGGTTCGAAGTGGGCCCAAAAATGAAACACCACACCAGATTTAAGATCATGGGATGATCTGAAAATATGTGAGTACAAAATTCCTTTTCATTTTGGTGTCAGAAATTGATTGTGTACAAAAACCACCGGAGTTTTTGGGTGAAAGGGATGTGTTTTAATAAATAAATGCTGAATAATCAAGAATACGGTCTGAACAATAATAAATAAATAGAGAAATTATGAATAATTATGTAAAGAATAATTCCCGTAGAGGAAATATGTGAATAAAGGGTTAATGTATTTAACAAATGTCATAAGAGCAAGCGAAATATCATTAATTATCATAAAAGACATTGAAATAAAGTAAAGTTGAGATATGAAAGAAATAGCTTTTGAGCTTGTATAAAGAATAAAGATAATAATAATAATTAAATATGGAAATGTTAAATAAAAATCAAATAAATTGATATGAACATAAGAACGTTAAGCCTTAACGTATGTGTAAGAAATGAGGTTCATTGGAATATTTTAAAACAGGGAGCGATTTATCGACCACAGAAAGATTAATATGTGAATTAAAATAATATGAATTGTTACTAAAGAGATTTATCAGTTCTTGGGAAGACATTTCGGCTTAAAATAATGCATAGCGCATAATAAGCGCAAATATAATATTAAAGTGTCACGCTAGGAACGCGTAGTGGCGAAATACTTGGTACATTACTTATGGAGGGTAGTTGATTGCAGTGAATGATAATTGTATAAGTCCTCTATTTGTGACATGGTATCACGAGGCATTGAGTATGTATTTAAAAAGGGAGCTAATATATGGTATATTTGAGCGTATGTCATTGGGCCACGGCCGACTCTAAATCGCATTGTGTAATAAGTCCTCTGTACGGGATTAGTTCCCGAGGCACCTGAAGAGATTCGAATGCAGGATCTTCTTATGATAAAAGCCCCTGTAATTCTCCGTCGTCGTTTGTGTATTAATCTTCCCAATCAATGAGGACCCTCTCATAATTAATAAATGCCAAGGATATGAAAATGGTCTGTGAACCAAAGAATAGTTGTTTGAATGTTACGGTACAATAAAGCCCGGTCTCCTCAGAACTGGATAGAATGGAAAGGTTTGTTTTGAAAGCCTTGAAAATAAGCTACTAATGTTGGGTCAGACAGGATGGCTCCGCCACCCTAAGATGTCATAAATCGCACCCCTTGTAGTAGAGACTAGCTCTTTTAAAGCGAGGGGAACAGAGACCGTCTCGTAAGCTGTTGTAAAAGAGAAATGAATACACCAGGAGTGTTTAAAGTTGTAAACGACCCGGGCGTTGAACCGAGGTCCTTAAAGAGGGATATTTCGTTTGCCGGTTCAGATCGTAGTTTCTTACATGATAATGGTCTATTGAGACATAAGAGATAAATAACAATCCCTATTGTAATAATGTAAGGACGTGGGATTCCATGAGTTGATTGAAGGCAACTGAGTTCGGGAGTAACTATAGTTTTTTGACTGTGTCAAGTACCTTCACGCTCTGGAGTACACAATTGATTTTCTGATTACCTTAATATGTTTGTAAAATAAAGAGAGATGATAACAACTGAATGTGTGGACATGCCCAAAAATATTGAGTTAGATAATTAACCTAGATTTTTAAATATAATTATATATTTGTTCTTGAGAAATAAGAAATATAAAAGCTAGTGTTTGAGGTGTACAAGAATGACACCGTCATAATGTAAATGCATGGAGCCAAAGAGCTCGGAGTTATGTAAACTTAATGTTAGTGCTTTATGGAAGTGAGACTAAGTAAGAATTGTTGGTTTATTTGGAAACCACAGGTTTAGAATACCATATTTGTTTATTTTATTTTTGTGATCCCTTGTTCATTTGGAACAAGCAGTTGATATTTGGGTCAGTAATTAATTTGTTAAAATGTTTGTAGCGCCATTAATTTTATTAATTAAATATGTTTAAATAGGAGTTGATTTTGTTGTTATTTTTGCAAGTGTATCCTCTAATTAATCCAAAATATGTGAGTCACAGAGTGGGGGAACTTACCACTGCCCCGAAATCCCGAATTGAGCTACGCTGGTATACTGTGATTGGCATATTTCTTGCTAAATGGGCACAGTGAATCCATTTTACAATAGGTATCGCACGAGTAGATTCAACAAATGTGCGACGTCGCGCGAAGCGTTTCAACTAAGTCCCGTTTGCGTTCAAATACCATTCGTCCGATAGCGATGAAACTTGGGCGAGACGTTGTGTACACTCCAGGGAAGGCTTCTGGATCAGTAAATCCATTTTACAATAGGCAGCGCTCGAATTGATTCAACAAATGAGCGACGACGCGCGAAGCGTTTAAACTAAGTCCCGTATGCGTTTATATACCATTCATCCGATTGCAATGAAACTTGGGTGAGATGTTGAGTACACTCCAAGGAAGGTTTCTGGCTTAGTAAATCCATTTCACAATAGGTAGCTCACGAGTAGATTCGACAAATGAGCAACGACACGCGAAAGGTTTCAACTAAGTCCCGAATGCGATGAAACTTTGAGGAGTTGTTGTGTATACTTACGTGAAGCTTTCTAACTTAGCAAATCCATTTCTCAGTTGGTAGTGCACGAGTAGATTCAACAAATGAGTGACAGCGCATGAATCATTTAAACAAAATCCCGTATGCGTCATATGCCATTCATCCGATTGCGATGAAACTTTGGTGAGTTGTTGTGCACGCTCCCACGAATGTTTCTAGATTAGTGAATCCATTTAACGATAGTTTAGAGGTAGTTAACGGAAATTGAAAAAAATATTGTGTACCCAAAAGAACTTCAAGAAGCAAAATTACAACGTCAACACTTTCTTTGATTGGCATTGCAACGCATGCCGGGTACAGCTTGTGTATTTATATATTTATTCATTCATTCATTCATTCACTCATTCATTTGTTTATTTATTTATTTATTTGTGTTTAATGTATTTTAATTTATTAATTTATTTATTTTAATGTATTTTTAATTTATTTAGTTCATTTATTTTTAATTTATTTTTTTATTTATTGTGAAATTTATTTTTAAATTAATTTTTTAATTTATTTATTTATTTATTTTACAGTTTATTTGAACCTAGATATAACTTTAAGAATATTTATACTCTATGTTTTAATTAGAAATGTTTTTGTCTTAGATAAAAGCTGTAGACGACTTAATTAACATGAACTTTAATTCAACATATGTAGGCATATTATTTGTAAGAGGAATTCCCTCAAATATTGAAAATGCCCTCCACTGTTTCTAAAGTATGGTAACATTTGCAATGCCTAACAAAACACTCAGTGGACCTTACCCCGGCTCTTGAAGGGAGTCTAATTAGTTTTGTCGTGTGGATACAAAATGCAGCCCCAAGGAATCATTTCTCAACTCACTACAAGCTTATAAACTTAGCCGAGACGGCGCTCGCTTTCATCAGAGAGGGGTGGAGAGACTACTTCCCTCGGCTTGTCATACACCCACAGAACTTCAACATTTGTAACACTATCCGCGATATCGCCTTGTTCTCGATAGCCTAAGTCGTGTTGTTATTGTTAAATCATCTAGGGCAGTCATGGGCAAAGTACGGCCCTTGAGCTAGTCTAATCCGGCCCATGACATGGTTTAGAATTATAATATCTACAATTACACATAGGTCATATTTCCTATTCTGTGTACCTAGAAGTGAAAATCAATTCCAATCTCATTGTGTTTATGCGTTTTGTGTAATATCTTTTTGTGCGAAAAATTTCCACGACGAATTTGAATGAAGATTTCAGGACTTCAAAGTTATTGAACATGACTTGGACGTTTTCAGCAAGCTGTGAAACAGTAAAATCAGAGCTGCAGCTAGAACTGATTGAGTTACAATGTAACAACGAATTAAACAACTATTCCTCAACGTTTCGAAAATTGAAAATCAGGCTTCCCAAACTTGAAATCTCGTGCACAAAAGATAACTGCCATGTTGCATCTTACTATATCTGTGAACAGGTGTTTTCTACAATGAAGCTTCGCAAAAATAGCGTCAAGAATAGATTGACGGACCACCATTTTGCTGCACTACTAAGAATTAGCTCATCCCAGTTTCAACCAGATTATGGAACACTTTTAGAAGCACAGTTACAGTTTCACTTGTCCTTCCTCTTGTAACGACGAAGGTGTGTTATTTTTTCCTAATTTTTCTACCATTTGTAGCCTATAAGTTGTTGTTTTTTTTATTCAGAAATAAAAAGCTTATAAGCTATCTATAAACATGTGTTCTTCTCTGTTTCGGCCCGCCTAGATTATTTTGCATTGCATCTGGCCCTGCCCCTAAAACGTTTGCCCATGTCTGATCTAGAGGCTTTGTGGAATCCATCTGATAACTTGTGTCATTATGATGTCTGCACTAGTGTGTGTATTTGTAGTTGGGATTAGGATTTGTGTGAGAAGCGGCAGTGGCCTAGGATCCATCCAAGCATTTGCTTGAAGTAAAAGTGGGTAACCTTGGTAAATCAGTTCTGGTATGGCTGAGATGGAAATCGACCCACCTCTTCTCATTTCGACCACATCGTGGCGTAGCGGTTCTTGGCTGTTGCCTCGGAAGTCATGGTTCAATTCTCGGCTTGGCCAAGAAATTTACTTCTGGTCTGAGGGCTGGAACTGGCTACACTCAGCTGTGTGAGGTCAAACTGAGAAGAAGTGGGTTCGATTCCCACCTCAGCCAGCCATCCTGGAATTGTTTTCCGCGGCTTCCCCACTTGTAGTTCAGGCAAATACCGGAATGGTCGGCCTTTCTGATTCATCCCCTCCCCACCCTTCCTCTTTCCTAATCCTCACCTTAATAAATAAAGCCATCACAACATCATTGGTTATCAGACAAAATCCCTACACACACACAATTACACGGGGCAGCTCTGCCTCATGAGACTGAGCGTATCCCGTTCCCGCCCTGGCACCAGAATTAAATTTCTTGTCAAGAGTCGGGATCGAACTCGAACCTCCGGACTGTCAGCCAAGAATGCTAGCCGCTAAATGAGGTGGTCTAACACTGGTAGCAACTGTAATGGAGGAGTGTGAATTGCTTCCCCTCATTATTACCGTTTCTATGTGGCGGATGTATTTTATGGACGAATACTCTTCCTAACACCAAGCGGATGAGATGGTGCTGTGGCCATGGCGGACTGGGTTCGATTCCCAGTCAATGATGCGAGATTTTTGAAGTGAAATATCACGTCTGGTGGTTCGGATTCCACGTAAATATGAAAGTTTCATGGCTCATAATCACGTGGTTAACGGTGATGTAAAACTACAAGCTTTCTTTCTTTCTTTCTTTCTTCCTTCCTTTTTCTAACACCAACCTCATCAGAGTAATTAATGAGAAATGATGATGTATTCATTATCATGATCACTCATATCATTGGGGTAGATGACTTAGATGCTATGGCCCTTAAAATAGCAACCACCACCGCACCATAGTTTGCGGGTATTCCTGATTGAACGATATAATTCTCAAATCATTCACGAGTAAAACTAATCCCCGTAAAATATGTAATATATTCGATCCTATTTTTATTTTTTCGTGAATTTTCTTGTAGAGATATTTTTTATCCCGTACGTACCTATATCTTCTCTTTCCATTTAAAATCCTCCCTGCCTCTAGACTAGTCGTTTGACCCTCTGCACAGCCATAAAAACGCCTTACAGTTACCTGTTTATTCTGCTCCGAGAAGAGCCCCTCGTTAGCGAGTTCATTGAGCCGAGAGTCGAATGTAAATACGATATGGCTCACCTGCAGTAGCTCGATGTTAATATAATCCCCAGTGGTTGGTAATTTCGCTGTTTGTGCGATTATTTTCTTCTGCTCCATTATTTACGCATGTTCCTCTCATAGTTACCAATTTACCTGAACACAGCCTAGCACGTACTTTTAATAAGATTACTGCGAATTATGCACGTATTGTGTGGTGGCTGGATTTCTCTGGCTCTGTATCACACAGTCACTGCCTAGAATGTACAGTAAGGTCCGAATGTCTTGTCACCCCCTGTCTGTTTGGACATGTTGTGTATGTATAATCAAGATTGCCTTTCAGATGGCGGACACAAGTACCTACTGTCGACCAAAGTATTATGAGCACTCGAGTTTGAAGGTTGTTTGAGAAGTAACCAATAGACCTACATAAAATCCAATAACATCATCATTTTTGTCGTTCTATTCTACGTTAGGTCATGTAGATTTGGAATTTTTAATTTAAATTTTAATATTTTTTATCGCATTTGGAACACAAAGTGTGCACGTTTTTAAGCGTGTTTCAACCAAGCGTCACATTTAAGAATTATTATCTCAAAAACCCGTCATCAGATCAAACCCAAATTTTAACACAATATACATTGGAGTGTTGTATAACTGGTTTATTAATTTCAAAATTGTGTGTGTCCAAGAAACAAAGTTGTTATCATTTTTGTTAGGTAACTTTTTCTCGGCTCGGGGTGGTTGGAAAATGTAGTTCTTGGTTGCATTGTAATCCTTATAAATCAAAACGTTATGCTGTATGACTGTGAAATATGTAAATTAATTCACTTATTTTATATCGGTTTGTATTTGTTCGTGGAAATAAGGCATGATTCACCAGCCAGCCACTCCGGGGTAAGCTGTACAGCGTTGCTGAGATGGAGCCCATCACTGCCGAGCGAGGCGAGGTCGTATTTCCCCGTTCAAATATAAACCGATATAAAATAAGTGAATGAATTTACGTATTTTAAAGTCATACAGCATAACGTTTTGATGTATAAGGATTACAACGAGATCAAGAACTACATATTCCAACCATCCCAAGCCGAGAAAACGTTACCTTACACAAATGACAACAACTATGTTTCTTGAACACGCAAAATTTGGAAATTAATAAACCAGTTACACAACATTCCAATGCATATTGTGTTAAAATTTGGATTCGATCTGATGACGGGTTTGTGAGATAATAATTCTTAAATGTGACGCATGGTTGAAACACGCTTAAAAACGGGCACTTTTTGTGTTCCAACTGCGATAAAAAATATTAAAATATAAACTAAAAATTCCATACCTACATGAACTCACGTAAAATAGAACGACGAAAATGATGATGTTATTGGATTTTATGTATGTCTATTGGTTACGTCACAAACAACCATCAAACTCGAGTACACATAATACTTTGGTCGACTGTATAGTGTGGAAGAACGTGTTCTGGCCTCTGGATGGGCTCATGAACGTCCACACACCGGGAAAACCATAAAAGATGTGCAAAGGGACTTTGCGGCACGATTCAATAAAGAAGGTCCACCAATGCGAACGATACTGCGATGGGAAGAGAAACTCTTCAGAGGTGGATGGAGAGAGGATCATTGCATCTGCCAGCACCGATCGAGTGGCCTCCCAGGAGTCCAGATCTGACATCATGGGACAATTCCCTGTGGGGAATAATCAAGCAGCATGTTTCAAAACATCAATACCAGACAACTGAAGAGTTGAAGGAAGCTGTTAGGGAGGCATTTAGGGATATCACACGGCCTATGCTTCGGAAAAGTTCACATAGGACACGGCGCCACATCATTTTGTGCCGCGATAATGATGGTGCCCATACTGATGTTCTGGATCACTAAACAGGCTGGAACGTAAAGAATCAACCTTTGTCACACATCTGCTATGACATGTTCAAAATACATGCACATCAACATACATAAAAGGGGGGTGACAAGACATTCGGACCTTACGGGTAAGTTGAAATAAAGATTAGTAATTTCTTCGAAAGAAACCCTGCATAACCATCATCATAGTATATAAAACGCCAAGGTGTAACTTATGTTTCAAAAAAATCAAGCTCCTAAACTGGAGGGAGTTAGAAGGTGCGTAGTGGCTAGCAGTCTTGGTTGCCGATTCTCAACTCTGTCAAGAAATGTAATTCTGGTCTGAGGGTTGGAACAGGAACTCTGATTCTTAATGCAAAACTGAGAAGTCAATTCCCACATCAAGCATCGTAAAAGAGGTTTTCCATGGTTTGCCACTTCTACTCCAATTGAGGGGCCTAACATATAGGTTATCGGCCCAGCTATGTTCAATCTTGTCAAGGTATCCATTATCATAGTTCACTGTTGTTGTTTATTTAGGGGCTTTGTGACATCGTGGTCATGTAGCCCCGTGTACTTGTGTGTGTATGGAATTTGTCTGATAACCTGTGTTATTGTGATGGCTGTATTAGTGTGTGTAATTGTAATTCAGATAAGAATTGGGAAGGAGGCGGCCATGGTCTTAAGTTAGGAAGCATCCCAGAATTTGCCTTGAGAGTAAGTGGGTAAACCACGGAAAGCCACTTCTGGCCGAGATGAGAATCGAACACTGCTCTTCTCAGTTCTTCCTCACGAGGCTGAGTGTACCCGGTTCCAGCCCATTTCTTTTCAGAGCCGGGAATCGAACCAGGACCTCCGGGGCCAAGAATTCTAGCCGCTACACCACGAATTGGTCTTATCATATTTCAGACGGTATCAATTTCGACTGAAAAGCTGCAGCCACGTATGTCTTAGTTCGAATCCTAGCATTGTTAGTGACTATCTTGAGTATCATTTCAGTACAAAACTACATGGCCACTCTGATCTAACAAAATAATTAGCAACAGCAATAAAATCTATCACAACTAATTCATAATCATGAGTGTTTGTATAACTTCTCTTTTTAACTGCGTTGGTTTTAGAGAGGCCGGGATACCGCAGTTTTACCCAGGAGTGGTTCATAACATCGGTCTCAAGCATTTAGGCACTTGCCAACTAAAGACAAGGAGTGATAAGGAGACACCCTATCGGCCAGAATACGAAGCCAGCGGGCACGCCCACAGAGATGTTCAAATCATTGCTGGCATTAGGAATAGAACTGTTATCCATCTAAAACGTTCCTACTTTTGTCCCGCAAAGTATTGTAAGTACATGCCCAAAATGTTTAATTCATAATGTAGTACTTCTATTTAAAATTGGAATCCTTTTAGCCTAATCAAGCTGAAACTGATGTAAATGCCTACTGTACATTGTGAACCCATTATGGGTATTGGACGCGAATTTCTTATTACTTAGTCTAATGTTCATTACTCCTCAGTACGCTACTGAAATATAGACTACAACCAGTGATGGACGAAGCAAAGAGGATATAAAAAGTAGGTTAGCACAGGCAAGGATAGCATTTCTACTAAAAAAGAAACTGTTGACATCGAATATAGAGTTAGGTATTAGGAAGTTATTTTTGAAAGCCTTTGTCTGGAGCGTGGCACTCTATGGAAGTGAAACTTGGAGTGTTTGAGCAGCAGAAAATAAGAGAATCGAAGCGTTTGAAATGTGGTGTTACAGGAGAAAGATCAGATGGGTAAATATGATTACAAATGAAGAGGTATTAAGACGAGTGGGAGAGGAGAGATATTTGAGACGACAGATAATGATGAGAAGAGATAGGTTGGTAGGACACATACTAAGACACCCAGGAATAGGAAACTTAGGGTCGAGGATAAGAACTGTAGGATTAGACCAAGATTAGAATATGTTAAAGAGATTGGGTCGGCTGTAGGGTGTAGTAGCTATGTAGAGATGAAACGATTAGCTCAGAACAGGGAAGCATGGAGGGCTGCATCAAACCAGTCAAAAGAATGAAGAATCAAACAACAACATTGTTCTATACATACACCGAACAAGTTATCTCAGAATGTGGAGAAGAAAGGTGAAATTATGGACAAGAAGTTATCAATTATTTGCAGGTATATATTTTTATCAAAGAATATGTCCTGCCAATATACCTGCATTATCCCTGCGTATGATCAAGTGAGTGGTCAGCCAAATGAATGACCTCCACCTGTGGTGCCTTAATATGAGCAAACACGTATCACGATATTCTTGATACGGTGTGGACTTTTATAATGAGGTTTCGTGACTTATCGCAGCAATCTGCCACTGGCCTGGTGTACTGGATTATTACTTTATCAACAGCATGCCAAATTAATAGTTGGTCGCACTGTAAGGGATATTACTCCTTTTATCTGGCCTATTGATCAGACCCAACACTTGCTAATACATTCTCAATGATTTATCTTCAGTCGCTCAACGCTGTAACAAGGGCTCAATCATATACACCGGATAGTTTATATATATAAATTTTAAGTTTTTTTCGTACATTTCTTTGAATCAAAAAAGTTATATTTATCTATGTGTTTCGCATTTTAGGACATTTTTATATTTAGGGGTCTACTCAAAATGTTAATTCAATTCTATATTTGTGTAATTTAATCTGTGTTCAGAAGGAGCAGATGATCTCACTGTTTCGCCCCTTAAACAATAATAACTAATTAACTAACTGTGTGTTTAGCAACAATTGAATACAAAAACTGTCAATGATTATATTTATGGTCGGTGGGTCAGTTACTACGTGAAAACTGCAGGACATTATTTTATTGACTTCTGAATATACATTTACCCCTGTGTCCACACGTTCGCTGTCTTGGTGATGTGGGTACCTTGGTTTGCGTACAGTTCACACTACTGGAAATGCAACACAGTCCGGTAACAGCGGCACGGCATATGCCACACTTATGGAACACTGATAGTGTCAAGACAGCGAAACGAGGCTGAACCAACTGCAGTTCAAGTATCCGTGGTCCTTCATACTTTACACAGAATTGGCTATCGATACATTACGAGCGTAATAAAATACGAATAGCATCCTCTGAATGATTGATTGATTGATTGATTGATTGATTGATTGATTGATTGATTGATTGATTGATTGATTGATTGATTAGTATCTTATATAAAGCAATCTTAATTAACACTTAATAAATCTTACATTCCGAGCCGATAGTGGTGGCTACGCTCACTAAAGCACAGCGTTAGGTCATGGGGCCAAGCTCTCTGCTGACTTGGTAGGCGCGTGGGTTCGAGCCCCTCTATCAGCCGTCCTTGAAATGGTTTTCCGTGGTTTCCCATTTACAACACCAGGCAAATACTGGGACGGTACCTTCTGACAGGCCGCTTCCTTCCACATCCTTGTCCAGTTTCATTCACGATCATTCATTTCATCTCTCATTAACTCCTCTCATGAGGTGGACGTCAGGAAGGGCATCCGGCCGTAAAAACATCCGCCACAATTACTTCCATCGCATTTCATCCCCGACCCTGTTGGAAAACAGGAATAATAAGGGGTAGACATACACGACATACAAATCTTACATTTCATCACTTATTCAGAAACTGTTGTCGTACCCTGAATATATTCCAATACTTCTTAATACATGAAAATCATATTTTCTGAATGAATCAAAATAGGGTATCTCTATCTCACTATGTATGGCTTGACACCGGTTCTCGAAAAGGCAAATGGTGTGCTCTCGCGACAGAAGTTTGTGCTCTCCTAGCATACGTATTTCTTTTAAAACCAAATAATGTAAATGCTGAGAGTTTGTTTTCTTTTCCACGTACCCATGACACCGTAACCCTTCTCAGGTGGGCGTTCGATCCCCGACTCTTACAAGAAATTGACTTCTGTTCTGAGGGCTGGAACGGGGAACACTCAGCCTCGTGAGGTAAAATTGAGGATGGGTGAGTTCGATTCCCACCTCAGCCATTCTAGACGTGGTTTTCCGTTGTTTCCCACTTCTACCTGAGGTGAATGCCGTGATTATTCGTAGTTTAAGGCCACAGTCGCCTTCTTCCTAAGCATACTCAATTACTAATACACACATTACTATAACCATTACAATGACACAGGTTATTAAACATAATAATAATATTAATAATGTTATTGGTATCTCTCGCAACACCAAATTGAAGCACTACTCCGCAGTTATTCGCCCAGAAGCCCTGTATGCAACAGGAAAGGTTTGATGGACAAACAGGTAATCCAGGAGAGGAAAATCCTGAGAAAGATACTGGGACCAGTCAAAATAGATGACGAGTGCGGTAGAAGACCAAATCAAGAGCTGTACAGATATACTGAGAAGATCACAGATGTGGCCAGGAAGAGACGTCTGGCTTTCTAAGGACATGTCTCAAGGATGAACCCAACAAGACTAACCAACCGGCTTCTCAGCTACTGGGAGAATAGAAAGAGCGTGACACTGTGGCTAACAGAAGTTAACAAGGACATCCCAGAACTGAAGATAATGGAAAGTGATATTAGAAACCGATCACATCCAAGAAAGATATTTAAACAGAAGAGGTTTCAGGACAGACCACCCTGAACGAAAACCGGCACCATCTGGACAAAAGAGAAAAAGGTGAAACATAGAAAGGAGAAACAGAGAATGCGCCGAATATTGGACATATATCAAGTTCCTCGCCAAGCTGAAAAGTTGAACGTCGTGGTCCTTAGCTGGCCCATCCGAAAGAGGAAGATAAATGTTGTTGGTTTTACGTCCCTTTTAACTACTGTGACATTTAGAGACGCCGGCGTGCCAGAATTTTGCCTCGAAGTGAATCTGTAACGTGCCCGTAAATCTGTTTGTGGACCCTCAAATGCCAGCTGACTGCTCCAGGATTCGATCCTGCATCCTTGGCCACAGCAGGCGAGAACATTACCACTGAGCCACGCAGCTAGTCAATTTCTTAAACAGATTCCACACACAAGTACGAGGGGCTACATGACCACAATGTCGCAAAACCCCTAAATGAATCGCAACTCGATAATAGATCCTCCTTAGTAATAATAATATTAATAACTATTATTATTTTACTTTACAACAAGCACAGGATACCAAGCAATTGCTACACAACAGTACACAGGGCTGATGAACAAGAATATCCCAAGCCCTTAATTAAAGCAACAACAACAAATTAATTAATTTTATTAATGCAGCCAATGGCCATGTATTTCTCTTTTCAGGACGGGTCAGGGAAGGGATTATGAAAGGAAATCGGCCGTGGACCTATAGAAAGGAACCGTCCCGGCATTTGCCTCGTAGCGGAAATGGGAACCACGAAAACCTTTTTCAGTACGGTTGAGGTGGGATTCGAACCCATGCTCTCTTTATGCCAGCGAGATATGAGGTAGCGCGTTAGCGCTCTCGGCAACCGCGGCCAGTAACAACAACAAAATGTACCCACAGTTTTCTTATCATAGAATCAACCAACCTGTTAAACTACCGTTCCTCTTAATTATTAAGCAACTAGTTTTATTTTTACGTGTTGTATAGTAATTATATAGTTGACGTATCTGTTGACATCAGACTGTTAATACTCATTAGCCTAATGGTATTCATAGGCAAGTGTTTGATAGGAACTCATTGTCGCGATGAAGTTGTAATAGGTTCCGAACCAATGATCATTTAGTCCAATATTCTCTCAATCACATATCGATAAACATTGTGCATTTCAGTTGCAAACGAAATTAGAATAAATAATGAATTACACTGAGGTCCTTTTTGGCACAAATTGTTCAATTAAAAACGTTAAAGAAATACAAACAAAAAATATTGCAAATGAGGTATCAGCTGTGGCACACATTCACATTCGTTATGAACTGTGTCATTTGCAAAATAGTTGTCAATAAAACGAGAGTCAGAGAACTTTGTGAAAATAGTTATCTCTAGAGGGCGTATTTACATGTTTGTCCCTTGCAGGATATTAATGGACAACTGATTGATGATGTTTGCGAGTTCATAATTCACTAAAACGTACACACATTTTACCTTTTACACGGGCGGCTTCGGTGGCGTAGTTGGTAGCATGCTGAGCTTCTATGCCCAAGGTCACGGGTTCAAACCCGGCCGAAGCATCTGGTTTTCAAGAGCGTTAAAAATCCCTCAGTATGCCATCCTTCGGAGGGGAAGTAAAGCCGGCGGTTCCATGTCATAGATAAGTGTTTTTAATGAAAAAGAACCTTCCTCTAACTACACTTGTGTGAAGCCAAAATTTGTAGGTTAGATTATTTGACAACGCTATATCAGTTCCAACGTTCGCCGCCAGGTGCTGGCTGCAATGGCATCTAGTAACCAAGTCTACAGCTAGGTGTCGTAGATGGTAGCATTTGGTAGCAAAAGTAGGAACTACTTGAAAAACCGATCGTCTGCAGTCTTTATCTGAATCACAACTGGGTGAGTTAGGCGTGGTCGTTTCGGCATGGCTGCTGGCAGTCGCTCACATCCGGGAGGCGAGGAGGTTCGAATCCCCCCGCCGGCAACCTTGAAGATGGTCTTCTGTAGTTTTCCATCTTCCTTCCAGGAAAATGCCGGGGTTGGTCCCTAACTATAAGCCACAGCCACTACCTTCCAACTCCTCGCCCTTACATTCAAACTTTCCTCCCCAGACAACACTCCACACGCGGCGGTACTTGTAGCTCACCCTGGGTAGATTATTGGCTGAGGAATAACCTAACCAACAAGGGAAGATGATTAAGAAAAGGAGATAGGTTTCGGACTGGAGAAAAAGGATAGAAAAATAGGAGGAGAGTCGCACAAAAGTTATAAATTTAACCTTTAATGCACTTAGAGGCGGTTTCCACTGAAAATCCGTTCTCTGATACCTAAAATGGGTAAGAGCTTGGTCTAAGCTGACGGGAAACACAGCTGGGACTTGGGCGGTTTGCAAGAGAGTGGCTTTAGTATATTCCCTCTCAAGCATGAATCTGCTTACTATGGGGATGGGTGGTGGTCTGGCAAGACTGAGAGTAACAGATTTATTGTGTGTCTGTTCAAAGAAATTCGTTTTTGCAAAGTAATTCGAAGAATGCCAATAATTTGAATCAGGTTTGGTATTTCCAGTTTTCGAAGTTATGGAGTTCCTGAAAAGGCGACCAAGTGCTTCCAAGAAGGATGATGATAAAAAATTATACCTTGGGGAGTAATTTTGGTTAGTGGACCAATGGTTGCATTTGGAAATGGCTAAGCTTTTACTCAGCAAGGAGCCGGCTAAAAGTTTAGACAAAAAGAAACACTTATATTTTAGAAAACTAACCATAAGTTTTCGGAGAGGATCTCCACAAGCAGGTAGCTGGCGTAGCGAGCTTTACTTGCCTTACTGGCCAGTTAGGATTAGCTTTTTAAGCTAAGAGAAACTTTGACGAGATTACCACTAAGAGTTCTTGCTCAAATGCAACGAGTGGTGAAAGCCCTATTAATAGATTTAATGGCATTGAGTAGGGAGAGCCAAGGAGGACAGGATCTTGCCTAACCGTTGTACTAGAAAAATGAGAAAGCGAAAAGAAACGCTTAATTTATTTAACAATTCAAAAGGAGTTGATAACTTTAACAAATATATATTTTCAATTTGGTTAACAATTTTGGGGTCACAGACCTCAGAAAACATTAAACGTTTGCTCCAGGCACTTAACAATTCTTTAAGTTTCAAACCTTATATATGTACTAAAATCTTTGTAAGATTTAAAAAAGACAAAGGAAGTGATTAAAGTTTAAACATTCAATTGAGTACAAGGACTGTACTTTAAGAAATTTCCAGGTAACTATTTTAGAAAAAAGTTACAACTTCGAAAATAACAATAAGAAAAACATGAAGAATAAGATAGAAGTTCCTACAACTTCTTATATTTAAGCTGAATTACTTTTGGTTAATATACAAATAAGGGCAGGTCACTTACTGTGAAACCTGAAGAGAAAATCAAAAGGAAGGTTCTCGACCTCCTATGTTTAAGTAGGAATCACGAGCCAAATGGGGCAGTTTCCATTTCGTGAGACCTAGAAATAACTCACTCAAGAGTTGAAAGAATTGTTTTTCCTGATTATAAGGTAGAAACAATATAAGCTTGAACCGTGTATGAAACACGTAGTTATACAGAAATTAATTAATGATAAACAAGCAAGATGGAAAGGCACTTCGTTAGAGTGACACCTTATTGGAAGTGATTCAGATTTACAATTTTATTAATATGGTTTGTTAGTAGAAGGTTTAGGAAAGATCGATTGGGATTGAGGATAAATGTTCATGGCCTTATTTGATGTAAACGGACGATCGCGACGCGGTAGAAAAGTTGGACAAGCACTAGTTTTCACTATAGTCTGTTAAATAGATGAAAAGTTCACTGTAGAAACACGAAAGTTTATGGGAAAGAAAGTTATTGCAATGATGAAAATAACTGATTGCACAAAGTAGGCGAGAGTCTATTTCTTGAGAAGGTTGTGAATTACAATTAAATGCGCCATAGAACATTCCAACGGTGGAAGAAAATTCGCTATTGAGCTTTAATTCAGAAGTGAGATTCTTCAATTTTAAATAGTATTCTCACAAGTGAGTGAAAAATACATGATGGCAGGACTTTTAGATAAAGTACAGGATCTGGAAGGTTCCAGAACGATCTTAATAGAAGAATGGGGTCAAAGTTAATCCAGCGGAGGAACTAGCTTGGTAATTTATAGACAGCGGGTATTAGGTAATATCCCACGTGGTGAGAAGATTTCTCATTTAACAAGCATAAGAAATGCTGCTTTTCACCAAGATTGGCTTAATTAGACAAAAGCCCACCATGGAAAATCCCGCGAAGGATGATTATTTCAACAAATAAGTAATTTCACGCTGCCTATAAAAGATCGTTAAAAGCATGTAGAAGTTAAAACCATGAAGATGAGGTTAAAACTTGAAGTTTGTACTTAACTTTGCTGCATGGCGAAAGTGAGGTTCTCCTTGATGTTTAAAGTTACCACATGGCGTGGAATCTAAAAAATGCCTCGTTAGGTCAGGAGGCTAGCTCTAGTTGAGCCTTAACTGAGTCGACGGCCGGCGCACAAGTGAGACCCACTCAGCGACGCACAGAGAGTCCAAGGAAGGGAAAGGAGTGGGGGTAGGAGACAAAAGGAATACATATCAGAATAACCAACATAAGAAATTAAATTCTCTTGAGGAGATGGTCTTCAAAGAGTTGATAGCGGCGATACTAGCACAGCATGGTGAGTGAAAAAGTAAACGAAGTTCTCTTGCTCATGGAGATAATAGCTGGCGATGGTAACGAAATCTGGTGGCCAGATGGATAAGTAAATCCTCTTGCACCAGGAAGAATTGAGGAGCTTCAGAGATTCGCTGCTAGATGACGCTAGGTGGGTCATGGAAGATACTGTATATATCTAGAACAGACTCACGAAAGATATAAGCGACATGATCACCAAAGAGAAAATAGAAAATCACTGTTGGTGTTTGATGAAGAGGAAGGAATGAACATGCAAAGAGCATTAAACTTTATATTCTCTCGTACCGTGTATTCCAAGAATACACCACACCCCATGGGTGTCCGCCTAGAAGCAGCTACAAACTGGCTAGCCAAACATGTCCTTGGACACTCCCGGCACTAAAAAAAAAGCCATACGCTAAATATAAAATAAAATAAAAAATAAAAAACTGAATCACAAATAGCACACACTAATACAGCCAACACAATTAACACCGGTTATCAGACAAATTCTACACACGGGGCTACATGACCACGATGTTGCAGCCCCTAAACTAAGGAACCAACCAACCAACCTTTTATACAGTGATTTTTAAAATGTAAGTCTTTTTCCAATGAAGCCTTGAAAACAAGAGAAAGATCCAAGCGAGCTTAACTTTTATTACCATATTCTTTTTTACAAAATGACGAGTGACGGTGATAGCTCTTAAATCCTTAAGAGAGAGCCGATTAGACAGACGTATATGACAGAGAGCATTCAAAGTGCTGTAAGCTGTAAGCAACTGACCAGTGCTTATACCTACTTGTAGGATAACAATTTCTCTTAACAGAGTTTATTTTTCAGGCGACTAGCTGCGTGGCTCTGCGGTAACGTTCTCGCCTGCTGAGTTCAAAGGTTGCAGGATCGATTCCCGGCGCAGTCAGTTGGCATTTTATGGTGTGCAAATGTGTGGGAACCGTGTCAGTTGATTTACTGGCACGTTAATAAAGATCCCCTTCAGGGCACAATTCCGGTACCCCCGGAGTCTCTAAAAGCCTCTGTAGGTATTATTATTATTCAGCCATTGGTTGGCACCATGTGATACTCGCAACATGCAAGTGGCGGTGCCGTTTGTTATTATTGTACAAAGCGGTTGTTGTGCCCTCGTGTTGTGCACAGCTCCGTTTATTTCTAATCACATTTCCGTTGTCGCACATTTCATTCGTTGCCAGAAATGTCTGCGTTGATGTGCCTTGTTATTTGCATTGTGAATAATACGTATTTTGTCACATACTCTTCGATTTTTAGTGCATACTTCCCAAATCTTGAAAATGAAAATCCACAGCCTGCTTCCAGTCTCCGACCGGTTCAGGAATGGAATGAATGAAGCCCCCATCTAGCGGCGAGGATATGAACTGTGCCGGCTGCCGAGGCCTGACGCACTCCTCTGGGGCAATGATTAAATGAATGACAGATTAAATGAAATGATAGTGGAGAGTGTTGCTGGAATGAAATTTTGACAGGGAAAACCGGAGTACCCGGAGAAAAACCTGTCTGCCTCCGTTTTGTCCAGCACAGATCTCACATGGAGTGACCGGGATTTGAACCACGGACCCAGCGGTGAGAGGCCGGCGTGTTGCCGCCTAAGCCATGGAACTTCCCAAATCTTACTGACTATAAATCCACCTTCTAGTTATAATTTTCTAAAGCAGGGTTTCTCATCCTGTGGTACACATACCCCCTACTGGTGCACGAAACTTGAAAACGTCCATCAGGCAACTGGTTCCCCTATTGGCACCATGAACAGATTAGGCAGTGCCAACGGGATCCAACGCTTCCTCATCGCTGGAAACACGCTTCACGTAATGTTGGTGGTATTATAAAAGGCGTGTAAAACTTAGAATCATGTGAGTATGCTATATATTGAGAAAGAGAAGTTGCCACTACTTAAAAATCGACCAATTTAATTATGTAAAAATGTTTTAAAACAAATAATTTAATACTGTATATGTATAAAAGCTTTCATTATTTATATATATTTGGTTGTCGCCCTGGTTTGATTCTCGGCTCTGCCAAGAATCTTAATTTTGGTATGAGGGCTGGAAGGAGGTACACTCAACCTCGTGAGGCAAAACTGAGAAGAGGTGAGTTCGATTCCCACCTCAGCCATCCTGGAAGTGGTTTTCCATGGTTTCCCACTCCTACTCCAGGCAAATGCCGAGATGGTTCCTAACTTAAGGCCACGGCATCTTCTTTCCCAACTGACACCTGAATAACAAATGCACACACTACTACAGACGAAACAATAACACAGATTATCTCACACATCCAACATACGGGGCTACCATGTTCCAGACCCTAAAATGAAATAACAACACCACTGTTTCATTTTTTAATCATAAATCATTTGAGACTTAAAAAGTTAAAACTGATCATAATGATAAATTATAAGTATTTTTCCACTTCAAGAGAGACTCAATTTCCACTCGATGAAATTCGGCCAGGACAATATTCCTTGATTCGAAACTCCACGTTATTATTGACATTCCAATCTTTCATTTTCAAGAAAACTTTCGAATAACAAGCTGCAGGACACAGGCCTACGTATGAGGAAATACTGTGTTGAACGTTCGGTCATCAAGCTACAAGGTTACCCACTCCACTTCACGCGTGCCATCGCCAGAGGAGCATTCCAAACATTGAATTTTTAACGCTCTGTAAAAGGCATAAAATCTAGTACCAGAAAAGAATTAGTTTACAGTTGGATTTCAGTTAAACGGTCCTTCCGAGCCCTATCTTATTCCGAATGTTGTGGTTCTAACCTTCCCCTTGTTAATTCAGTGATGTGATAGGAACGAAATTGATTGACTAAATTGGAAAGGAAATCCTAAAGCACTGACTGTAGCTGCAGAACTCTGCAAGATTAGGCTCCTTTGGTATAAAGATATAATGAGGTGGTTATTTTCGCAAGTGTTACATTTCACTCATTTACAATTTGTTAGTTGAATGTTTTGTAATTTAATTATGTTTGACGATAAACAGTGTTAAAACATTTCATTTAATGAATTAATAATAAACCTAGAATTGGCTTTACGACATCGCTCTTCTTTGAGCAGTCGTATCTGTTGAGTAGGACTTGAAAATGTGACCGCAGTCGGGATTAGAACCTGAATCTCGTGCTGCCCGAGCAGGTCATGTTAGCCACTTACAACAATGCAGCCATGCTCCAACCGCGGTACATTTTCATGTCTTAAATGCAGAAGCGCTGTTGCGGCGGCTTCTGTAATGGCATGGATGTGGACACGGCCGACTGAATACGAGCTGCGCTCTATACCGGCCTTGACATTCCCAGTCAGAACCCATGTATAACATGTAATTGGAAAGTTTCTACTCGTTGCCGGTAGAGCGCACTCCCCTCCCATTATAGGCGCGATAAGGAATCAGCTGTACAGTACGTATATTAAATGTGTAATCTCAAGAACCACTGGATGGATTTTGAAGCTGCTTTCACCATTCTGTAAAGGTGATCTCGAGGAAGATTTGTGTAGAAAATAATTTATTTATGACCAAAGGGAGCCAAGCAGTAACGATTTCAGTGAAAACGTCGAAAAAATAGCCTGGCGTCCGTGCGCTTTTTAAGCTTACGCTGGGCGAACCGTTAAAAATATCATTATATTATGAGTGTAAGAATTGTTCAGCGTGAGAAATTCTACAAAAAAGTCCGCGAGAGCATATCTCTATCTTCGATACATCGCCCACTATAAGTGTTTTTAGTTTGGACGGGAGGGGCATTTGGCTTGCACCTCGCCATTCTTAAATTACGTCTGACAGGAATTCCTTGCACATTCATAACTGTTCCCGGGCGAAGCCGGGGCGGGTTGCTAGTGACACTATATAATTATTATCATTATAATTTCCGCATTATCAAAATTAAAATTATATCACAAAATAAAATAGCGTGCTAATAAATCTAAGAGAAATTAGACATACCTTGCACCTTCTTCGGGTACAAGGACACTACTCCAACACCGTCTCATTAAAAGGAAAGAGAGGATCAAAATTACAGCCGGGAACAAGTAGCAGCTAATCGTGTGTTGTGTTTTGTGCTAAGAGATCTTTCGACAAATTATCAGATACCGTGTGCCTTCTTTTTCACGAAGCAGCTGTCAGGACTGGTCTTACATAAACTCCTGCTGGACGTTATTCTCGAGGTTGAACAATGCGGTTTCATAATTATAATAACTGTCTCTGATAATCACAAAACTAACACTACAATGATGAGGCATTTAGGGGGAGGGAATTTGCAACCAATGGTCAATCACCCATACGACGAGTCTAGGAATGTATTCCCTAGTTTTGATCATTGTCACATTCTAAAAAAAAACATTAGAACGCAGTTTCTGTAACGAGAGATGACTGATGGTACTGGAATAATTTCAGGGAAACACTTGTCATTACTATACACAATGCAAAAGGGTGAGATCGTCAAACCGGTCAGACACCTCACTAAAAAACACATCGAACCCACTAAATTTGAAAAAATGAATGTTCGGCGTGCCAAGGAAGTGTTCTCGTCAGAAGTTATTGGTGCCATTAGTACACTGAAAGAAAATATAAGCGTACACATTCATGGACGCAGAAGCAACCATTTTTTTTTGAAAAACGTTAATAAATGGTTCGCTATGCATGACGTAAGCATCACATATCATCATATTCAGTCTAGAAATCCAGATAAAGGGCATTTTTTCTCATTAAATGTCAGTCGCCTAAACTGGCTAGAGGAATATTTTCTTTCTTACCTTGAAACTTTGAAAGCTGCTAGTAACGCTGCTAGAAAGGACTTCCTGAGTTCTGAGACTTACGAAGCTACCTATACAATTAATCACGGATTCAGCTGTCCAGTGCATAAGGTATCTTCTAAAAATGGGTCGAGGAAAGTCGCCAAATATGGGGAGTTTTTTTTATAGGGCTCACATTAGACATAAGAAGGAACGGAATAATTTTGGTTTTCTCACCAATGTAAACCTCAGGCGATATACTATGTATATTACAAATATGGGCACGTTTGATGTTGTAATACCCTCCGATATTATTGTTAACTTTAAAAGTTCACTTTCCCCGTATTAGGCAACCAGGTTTCGTAATATGGGGAGGTGAGAAACCTCACGGTTTTTATTTATAATAGGTACACTGAATAGTATACCCTACTAATTAAAGCATTAATTCTGACATTTTTTTTCGTGTGGCCTCCTGAGAGGCCGAGTGCAGGTCTTTATAGTCGACGCCCGTGGGCGACCTGCGCGTCAGGATGAGAGATGGAATGGATGAAGATGAATGAAACTGGGCAAGGATGTGGAAGGAAGCGGCCGTGGCCTGTTAGAAGGTACCGTCCCAGCATTTGCCTGGTGTTGAAAAATGGGAAACCACGGAAAATGAACACACGCGTCTACCGAGTCAGCAGAGAGCTTGGCCCCATGGCCTAACGCTGCGCTTTTGCCACTACTGTCGGTAATTCTGACAATGTAATGAAATCATGAACACAAATAGTACAAAAATACAAATGAATATTTTAAGTAAATAACAGTCCTAGTTTCCTGTTGCCGAACTTCCAAACCGTTCAGCAGAAAAATGCATAAACTTGAATGAAAACCGGGTGATTCTGATCGAATTCAACTGTAACGCTGTGCAAGGTATGTCTAATTTTTCTTAGATTTATTAGCACGCTATTTTATTTTGTGATATAATTTGCATTTTGATATTGTGGGAATTATAATGATAATATAATAGAGTCACTAGCAACCCGCCCCGGCATCGCCCGGGAACAGCAAGCCAAATCCCCCTCCCGTCCAAACTAAAAACACTTATAGTGGGCGATGTATCGAAGATAGAGATATGCTCACGCGGACTTTTTTGTACAATTTTTCATGCTGAACAATTCTTACACTCATAGTATATTGATATTTTTAACGGTTTGTCCAGCGTAAGCTTAAAAACGCACGGACGTCAAGTTCTTTCTTCGACCTATTCACTGAAATCTAAAATCGTTACTGCTTGGCTCCCTTTGATCATAAATAAATTATTTTCTACAGAAATCTTCCTCAATATTACCTGTACAGAATGGTGAAAGCCGCATCAAAATCCATCCAGTGGTTCTCGAGATTACCCGTGATATCCAAGAATCGGGGACTTTGTTTTACACTAAGTAGAGATAAGTCTTAGTCGTGCAATGCTTGGTGAACAGCGCTGTGTGAGCAGTTGAGTAACTAACAAGATTTCATGAAAAAGGTCTCATTGTCTAGGCCGGTATGAGCGCATTCAGTCGGCCGTGATGTGGAGATATCTTCAATCTCCTGTATCACACACACAGAGCCACCTGCTGGCCAAAGCCTGAACCTTACTTGAAATTTTTGAAACTTAGAAATGGCTTTATAAAATACAGTATCTCTCCTTGAAGGAGTCATATTAATATTGTTACGACATACTGGTGTCGGTGTAAGCATTCGAAGTATGCAGCAATCAAAGGCTGGTCGTAAAGCAATTTCCAGCCCAACCCATGAAGTTGACGCGTATACTTTTGACTGGTGGTTTAAGAGTAAATTAGAGCAAAATGCACATGGAAGGAATGCAATAGAGAGATTGAAACAATATTCCAGACACAATCACAGAGGAAATTGTGCAGAAATCCAAGCCCAAATAAGTTATTTTTCAATGCTTCCTATGTTCAGATCTTCACGATTAACATACAGCGATCGATGCAACTAAAGAGGCTTCGCGAAAAGTACGCAATTCTTACTCTCGGTAGTCTCTTGGTCAACGATATACCGGCTAATCTTTCCAGCGCCCAGGACCTCGTAATTAGCGGAACATGGGTTGGTGACCTCGGGGACCAAGCCAAATCCATTCACTTGTGTCGGATTCCTCTCGTTCATTATTCCTGTCAATCTCCATTGGTTATTTTTTTCTCTTCCAATCCCGAATGTAGAGGAGTATCCGAAACCTTCGGGCATACACTCTTTAAACACACTATATCGAGTAACTGCGAACTTCAGTTTATTTCTGAGAATGATGGACCAATTATGAGTTATGGGGTGTATTCAGAATGTTGGCTTTATAAGTATGGTTATGTTGTTATAGTGCTCTGTGAATATCTTGTATCTTCCCTGTTATTGCTACATTTTGATTGAGGCTAGCTCTGTTGTGTATGGCTTGTGCACCGTCATTTGCTAGCAAATTGCCTGTGTGTTCTTGCTTATGCTGTAATGTTGAATAGGCCGTAATCTGTGAGAATGGGGTCAGCGCACGGAAAATAATGGTCTGCCACCCGCTGTTATAACGCGATGTGGTGGTGCACTTTCAGGGAGAATTATTGTCTAGTTTTACCGTATTTGCTTAGAGAAAACAATTTCTGAATACGGAATAATCAAAAAAATGTTTTTATTTCACAGTTATCATCTGTATGAAGAAACATATCAAGAAGTGATAGATATAGTTAAACATTATTCTATGAGCAGATCATGGTTGGTTGGAGTAGCGCGAATCATGTGTCGACATGGTCTCTTATATAATGTCATTTTGAATATCGAGGTGCCATGCAATTGTTAGATTACTTCTTTGCACAACTTACAGTATAACCCTAATAACGGGACGCGAATCTATAGCGTCTATAGCCTCAAAGCTACGTCATATGTATTATTATTCTTCTTTAAAAGACGGTATATCGGCTTTCACGGCCAGTGAATTAAAACTCAGCAATTCTTCTAGGTTTGTGCCGTGTCTTGTGTGGGGTTTCGCCTAGGACACCAAGCTGGCTCATCGGAGGGCTCTTGGTGTCCCCGCCCGGACCCACACTGGAGTAGCGAACTGCGCGACACCTCCCTTTATATAAGGTGCAACTGCACCTCTTGACTGCGAGAACTAAAAGTCCAAGCAGCCTCAACCTCCCTATGAAGGCTTCCAAACAGACGGTATATTGGCTTTCACGACCAGTGAATTAAAACTCACCAATTCTTCTAGGTTTGTGCCGTGTCTTGTGTGGGGTTTCACCTAGGACACCAAGCTGGCTCAACGGCGGGCTTTTGGTGTCCCCGCCCGGACCCCAACTGGAGTAGCGAACTGCGCGCCACCTCCCTTTATATAAGGTGCAACTGCACCTCTTGACAGCGAGAACTAAAAGTACACCAAGCTGGCTCATCGGCAGGCTAGGCGAAACCCCACACAAGACACGGCACAAACCTAGAAGAATTGCTGAGTTTTAATTCTTCTTCTTTCTTCGAATGAGCCAACTATGGACTACATAGGTTAACCAAAATGGTTTTCAGCTTGATGTGTTGGGATTGGTTTCGCATTCTTAAGAGTCTTCTTCCTAGCCCATATCTCATCCATCTTCTGACTTTGTGGTTGTTTAGCTGCTTCTGACCACTTTGGTCTCTGCCCTTTCTTACGTTTAATCTGTAGGTCTTCTTTTAACATTTTCCGGAAAGCTTGTCTGTCTTGTATAACGGATTCAGAGATGTTAAAGGTTTGAAGATCTTGTTTAACTTGTTTAACTTGCTGGTACCACAGTGATGTTGTTTTCTTGCAGGAGCTGGCTCTGTGGATTACACTGGTCAATCTTGAGACGTTCATTCTCTCAAGGTGTCCGTAGCATTGGAGACGTCTCTTGATGATTGTGTCCATTAGAGGTTCTTGCTTTAGGTATAGATCATCGTTTCGCCTGTTATAACTTTCTCCATTTATGATCCTTGGGCCTAAGATCTTCCTCAAGATAATTATTTTCCTGACCTCTAGTTTCTGTATCAGTTATATGTATCATTATTATTATTATTATCATATAATCATTTGCCTACACATAGAACCAAAATATAGTAGATGACACATCTTACACTGACCGCCTCGTTATGCAGCAGACAGCATTCTTGACTGTTACCCTCCTGAGGTCCAAAATCTGCCAAGAAATCAAATTCTGGTCTAAGGGCTGGAACGGGGTACACTCAGTCTCGTGTGGTCAGACTGAAAAGAGTTCGGTTCAATTCCTACCTCAGCCATCCTAGAAGAGGTTTCCCGTGGTTTCCCATTCCACTCTACAGTAGGGTGGTTCCTAACATTAAGTAGCGGACGCATCCCTCTCAATCCTCGCCTCAATTACAAATACTGTACACACTACTACAGACACCACAACAACAGAGGTTATGGGACATACTCTTTTTACACATCCAAGTATACGGATCTGGCCGGCTCCGTGGTGTTCGGGTAGCGCGTCTGCATCTCACCCGGAGGCTCCGGGTTCTATTCCCGGCTCCGTCAGTTATTTTAGAAACTGACGTGAGGGCTAGAATGGGGTGCACTCAGCCTCGTGAGGACAATTGAGTAGCTGCCTGACAGTGAGGCAGAGCCCCGATCACGAAAACCAAGATTAACGGCCGAGGGGACCCGATGCACTGATCACGCGTCACCCCAATACCTGCAGGCCAAATGGCTGGGCAGCGGTCGCTTGGTAGGCCTAGGCCCTTCACGGGCTGTAGTGCCAGGGGTTAAGTACACGGGCCTGAAATGACCACACTGTCGAAAACCCTAAATCTCACACTTCAATGATGAGTATGCAGAATTTCGAATAGCACATTTGGGGTGAAAAGGTGTTCTCGTGTACGCAAATATTCCACACCATGGAAAGAATAATTCACGCATCAGTACGAGTAAACACTGAACTAGTGGGTAAAAATTGGAGCACTTGAGCGAGTTGAATGCCTAATTATAAACCGAGTGCAATTTGCCATCATGCAATTGAGATGTTACTCGTGAGTAGTGAGTATTTAGAGCATATAATACAGCACCATTGTGATTGCGATTTGTTCTGCTAAGTTGAACGCAGTGTAATGATCGCAATGACGTCAACAACGGTCGGGTAGCGCTGATGTGATAAACCGTAAAGGTTCAAAAATGTCAACTCGTGCGAACGAATACATGGATCGCACTCCCATTTAGCCTAATACAGTATATCAATCCATATCGAACGCTATTATAAAAGCTTATTGCACTATCATTCATCTCCTTGCGATCGTGCGATACAATCCACAGATTGGCTAGCACCAAGTCAGGAGTCGGCAGCACAGTGCTCCATGGTGCATACCTCGTGGCGTAGCCGTGCGCGTTAAATTGAACACCACGACCGTGATGGTTCCGGAGATCGGAGGTTCACATTCCGACGCTGACAATGGCTATCCTGAGTGTGGTATTCCCCAGGTTTTTCAACACTCCCTCCTGGCAAATACCGGGATAGTATATTTTATCAACTCCCAGGGCAACTACTTCATTTTTGCTCACTAATACAGCTTCACGCACCACTAGAGTCATCAAACACAGTTTATCACCCAAGTGCAAGGGTTTGATAACTAATATGTCTCAAACCCCAAAAATAAATTAACAACAAGCTCTATGAAGCAGGCCGGCCCCGTGGTGTTGGGGTAGCGCGCTTGCCTCTCACCCGAAGGCCCCGGGTTCGATCCCCGGCTCCGTCAGGGATTTTAAAACTCACGTGAGGGTTGGAACGCGGTGCACTCAATCTCGTGAGGACAATTGAGTAGCTGTCTGACAGTGAGACAGCGCCCCGATCACGAATACCAAGATTAACGGCCGAGGGGACCCAACGCGCTGATCACGCGTCACCCCAATATCTGCAGGCCAAATGGCTGGACAGCGGTCGCTTGGTCGGCATAGCCCGTCATGGGCTGTATAGTGCCAGGGGTTGACTTTTTTTTTTTTTTTTTTTTTATGAAGCAGGCTGAGCACACGTCCGTCCTTGAGACAGTGAATATGCAGCTCGGGGTGAGCCTGAACGTTATCAATTAGGCCTACTTGCAATTAATGAAACTTATTGTATTTATTTATATATTAATTTTATTTATTTGTCTAAGAAGCTTGATGTTTTTCACTCGGTCAACAGGATTGTACCCAATTGTGATGGGTTATTCCCTAATCCTTAAAATTATTTACATGAGAATTAATAAATAAAGATGTACAGGGATACTTACAAGTAATCAATATAGAAAATTTCGAAGACCGAACGGAGTGCCAGACGTAAATCGCGAATGTTAAAGTTTGAACCAAGGTAATTACGACAACCTGGGAAAAAGTGGACGGATGAGAGGAAGAGGGAGCATTCCGTGAGAATGAAGAGATTTTGGGAGGAGCGGAGGAGACACGCCTCCTAATTACATCATCTTATCAAGTTTAATCACTCTCCTGTAGGGGAATTTTCGCTTAAATAAATAAATAATGTATTAATCTCAATGTATTTATTAATCTCATGTTATTTCTTTTTAGGATTGGGGAATAACACCATAATGTTTATTTATTTATTTATTTATTTAATCAATTATTTATGAGTGCGTAGAGACAATAAAAAAGTGTTAACGTAATAATTAATACATTGATAGATATATAGATAGATAGATAGATAATGTTCTATAGTCTTTATACAACATTCGTATCGCCCGCAAATGCTCTCCGCCCCTTCCTCCTACATCGAACTGGTGGAACTTAAGTTCTCCATTTACACTCGATATTTCTGGATATCATCAGACCAACTTGTAACTGGCTCCGTGGTGTTGGGGTAGCACTTCTGCCTCTCACCCGAAGGCCCCGGGTTCGATTCCCGGCTTCGTCAGGGATTTTAGAAACTGACGTGAGGGCTGGAACAGGGTGAACTCAACCTCGTGAGGACAATTGAGTAGCTATCTGACAGTGAGGCAACGCCCCGGTCACGAAAATCAAGATTAATGGCCGAGAGGACCCGATGTGCTGACCACGTTTTACCCCAATAACTGCAGGCCAAATGGCTGGGCAGCGGTCGCTTGGTAGGTCCAGGCCCTTAACGGGCTGTAGTGCCAGGGGTTATTATCGTTATAACTTGTAACTGTACTAATTCTTAATTATTGGCTAATAGTGGCCAGAATCGATTGATTGAACAAACACATTAGAACGTGAAAGCCGGCGTCTAAATTCTCAAGTAATCATTACAACTATTAATAAATCAATCATTTAATGAGCGCTATTTAGGATGGGGTCCGTAGTCAAGACATTAGCTCAAACTAGAACAGAGATATCATTAAATCGTAGTAAGAACTGACTTATGATAAGAGATTTTACAACTTCGCAATGGTTTGTGAAGCAGGAAGAATGTTGGGCACGAATTTTTCTAGGAATGGGGTGGGGCAAGCACTCAGAAGGAAAGGTCTCTAGATTACACAGGGACATGTAGATGGTTTGATTGATTATTTAGTAATTATATCTTGATCAAGAAAAGAGAAATTTGTATTATTTTAAGAAAAAGGTCGGACTTATGAAAAATTAGTCAAATAATATTTTTGATAGCAAACTAATTAAAAATAAATCTTATGTGTAGCTTCGGTTTAGTATTGTAAACTTAGCCCTTGTTAAATTGGTACATTTAACGTGTCAATTGATCAAATATTGAGATTTAAAAAAATATGGTGTCTTATCTACACTGCACACTCCCAACTCAGATGCCAAAATCAAATCACTGTCTACATGAATGGAATAATATGTGAAACATAAGGATATTATTAAGTACATTTAGGTTTGCAGATAACTGGGTAATATCATGTTGAAAACTCACAGATGACGTTAAGCGAAGACAATAATCATGGTAAGACGAGTCAAAATATAAATATAGCGGTGTTTGACTCAGAGCAAACTTGTCCGAAATCGCAAAAAGTAACAAATACAATTAGTGAAGACATATAAACACCTTAGTAGTTGGATGATGGTAGTGAATAGTCTTGTATATAAGAGCAACGCCCACACTCGATTCACCCGAGTATTTAATACAGTATCTTGTGTAACATCTTAAACATAGAACTTAGACTGAGTGATAATGACATTGTACTTAAATGAGACGTGGACGTACAGTTAATCTGCCTAAATGTCCTCAACTGAGCACGTCACCAACTAAGAGAAACAAACTGGTAACCACTAGTACAATAAATGCAGAAGATCTGGGAATTTCGATGTGAGCTGAGCGATTTAAAAGAAATATGCAATATAGCTCTATTGACCATCAAAATTGAAAAACGACTATAAACTCCAAGAATATTATCGTATCAGCTCGGCGTTAGGAATACCTAAGAAAAACAATAATGTTGACCAATATTACATACAATGGCCAAATTTTATGTAAATAATTGAACACTCCAGTAAGATTTATTCATACCTTGAAAGATATATGGGAGAATAAATTATTATTATTATTATTACTATTAATAATAATAATAATAATCACTTTGCGCTTGCACTTACTCTCTATATTTGCTAGAATTACGAAAACACAAGCCCATATATTCAATGTATCATACGGATTAACTTCAGTGATGGATGACATTGTGTTTCTTCAACCCACTGTTGATTGCATTCAGCTCTATCTTTTCTGTTATCTGATTCTCCAGGAACAGCCGAACAATTCTGCACGTAAAAAGGATAACTTCCTTTTGCATTAGTTTATACCCGCGGCATAGCCATGCTCATTAAATCGTGCACCACGGCCGCTAGTTCAGCTGAAGCATGTTCGGAGATCGTAGGTTCGAATCCCGGCGCTAACAGCGGCTATCCTGAGTGTGCTTTTCTCCAGGTTTATCCACATTCCCTTTAGTTAAATGCCGGGATTGTACCTTACTTCAAGTCCCAGGGCACCTACCTCATCCCTGTCCCTAATAAAATTACACAACTACAGTCATATCAGCAATAGAGGTTATCAGAAAAATTAGCCACACACCCAACTACACGGGGCTGATAACCAAGATGCGCCAAGTCTCTAAAATAATTAACAACCAGCTGTTAAGGAAGTTGACGTTGTTGGTTCCTTTTAGCCCCATTGTGTAGAGGTAGCATACATGTTTTGCGACTCACCAGAATGTATGATCTTAGTGTACGTGAGGGCTGGAACGGGTTGAACTCAAGCTCTTGAGAATCAAGTAGTTGCCTGACATAAGCAGTAGCGCCCCATGATGTAAAATCGAAGGAATAAAATGTGGTTGAGGTCATCGTCACGCTGATACGCAACCCCATATTCTGCAGGCTATGAGCAGGTCGTCAGTCGATCTTGGATACGCGTGATACTCTGAGGGTGACAATTCTTTTACCTAGAGCTTTAACTTCTAGCAATACTGTACACAAAGATACAAAAAGCTATAGCTACGCTTTCTAAGACGCAGTACTAAGCCATGGATCCAAGCTATCTGCGAACTCAGTGGATTTCTTTGGTAGACTCACTTCTACGAGGTCGGGGATGAGTTGCAATACATTTCTGTGCGGTGGATGGATTTTACGACAGGATGTCCTTTCCGGTGACGTTCATGAGAGACGAAATTAATAAAGAAATTGAAATTGACAAGAAATTGGAAGGAAATGATCGTAGCCTATTAGGAGGAACCATCCCAGCATTTTTCCTGTAGTTGAAAGTGAGGGAAACCATGGATAGGACAACCTATGGTAGGGTTCAAACCCATTCGTCTTCCAAGTCCGGAGATGGCCTGGTCCTACGTCCGTACTAGCTTGGTGTGCATTAAACGATATTGATATGAATGCTAATTTGTATTTGTTGTGCACATGTCATAAATGCTATTTATAAATGTCATATACAGTGAAACCTCACTAAAAGACCACCCCTCTTTAAGACCAATTTTTCTTGGAACCGATTTAAAACCTCATAAAGTCAATGTATTTGTTACCTTTATTTAAGGACCACCCCTCTCCCCGACCAAAGACCAGGCATTTTCTCAGTCTGACCTCTTTCAAAAGACCACTTCTCGTCTTACTTCCCATTGGAGATGGTGATGAGGGTGATGATGTAAACAATGGTTCTGTTGGCACAGAACTGCATCAGCATACAATGTCATTAGAAAAATGTTATGTAACGTATAAAAAATACAACAAACGGCTCTCCTAGAAGATTGTTCGAACCCAGAACAAATTAATGGACTTTCGAAGTAACTCAGAGATATTCTAGAAAGTGAAATTGTTAAAAAAAAGTGCTAATCTGAAACAGAGATCAATTTGTGACTTATTTAAATGACAGAGCTCAGAAAATAACTAATTAAAATTAATGTGTACTAAATGTGAACCAATGCAGTGTTCCAACTGTACTTTACTAATAATGCAGTATAAAATTAATTTTAATGCCTACCCCTATTAAGAGACCACCCCTCTAAAAGACCAGTTTTCCATGGAACCGTCACTGGTCTCTCAATAGAAGTTTCACTGTAGTTCAAAAACCCAAGTCTTCATCTGTCAATAAGATTCTTATGTACCTTATTTTAAACACTTTTTCAATCAGTTTTAGCTTTAGAAAGTGCTTTTTCCATGTCTAAAAAGCCTTTTTGAAATACCGTAACCAAAAACATATAAATTCATGAAATAAAGTTAATCGTATTGAGAGATTCTAATGTCGAGTTATTGAACTAGTTGACTCAAATGGAAACACTCTTTGGTTCTTAAATATGAAACTAAAGGAAGTATATCCCAGGCACTTCCAGCACGCCACGTTGCGTGAGATTATTTGAAATAAGTGATTATCTTCCTTCTGTTGAGGATAATATTATAACTTGATGTGTGAGTTAGTTATTGTTGTTTTAAGGGGCGGAACAACGAGGTTGCCTGTGAAATTTTACTCCAGGAGAAATTTAACAACTAAATAAATGCAGCGAATTGCTTCACTCCTTTCGTGGTTCAACGTTTGTGTGCGGATCGATATGTTTTTTTTTTTGTTTTTTTTTTTTTTTGACAAAATTTGCTTCAGTTATTTTATTATTATTGTTATTTTTATTTATTAGCCTACGAGATCACCTTTTGTCCGTGTGTGCGTATGTGTGTGCGTGTGTGTGTGTGTGTGTGTGTGTGGTGTATGTGTGTCTCCCCTAATAACTTCTAAACGGCTGGAGCGATCTCAATGAAACTCTGTAAGGTCATAGCACCATTTTGACCTACCCCGACCGCGCCCTTCAAATTTTATTACGCCTCACCAATCCAACATGGCGGCTGTGCGAAATATTTCACTGGCATTCAATATCTCCGAAACTATTACCTATATCACCCTGAAATTTTGTACGGTGATAAAGGGCACTACTAGACGTTCACCTATGCGACTTCCAAAAACCTGGGTATATGGCAGCCATGCGAAGTTGAGACTTTTATATAGACTTTTTTTTCTCGCGTTTTAACCATTAAAACGTAATGAAACGTGGTACAGCAAATGTTTATACACATTGTAATAAACTGGCCTCTAATTAGTACAATATTGCTTACATAACCTCAAGATGGAGGTTGTACGAAATATTTCACTGGCATTCTATAGCTCCGAAACTATTACTGATATCCCCCTGAAATTTTGTACGGTGATAAACGGCACTACTACAAGTTTATCTATGTAACTTTCAAAAACCTGTAAAGTACAAAACGAACATGGCGGCCAAGCGAAGTTGAATCATTTTAATAGACGTTTATCGCGATTTAACCATCTGAGCGCAGTGAAATGTTGTACAGTAAATGATTATACATATTGTAATACACTGGCATCTAATTTACTTCAATTGTTTACATAATATCAAGATGGCGGCTGTGCGAAATTTAAAATTAAGTTTTTGTTTCTTGTGTCGTAATCATGCGATCTAAGTGAAAGTCTGAATAATGAAGCTTCACCATAATGTTCCTTTAATGGTACATATCTCTATGGCCTATACATATAACAATCCAAAATGGCGACCATCCGAAATATTTAGACGGTTCTCAGTATCTACGAATCTTTTACAGCAATCAAACTGAAATTGTTTGTGTCCATAGAGGCTATAAACATAAGTTCACATATAGGACTTTCAATAACCTGGTGATAAAAGTCCAACACGGCGGCGACGCGAATTATAAATATTTCAATGGACGTTTCTCGCGATTTAACCATCCGAGTGCAGTGAAACATTGTACGGTAAATGCTTATAGAAATGTTAATCCACTGGCATCTAATTTATTTCAATTGTTTTCATAACCATAAGATGGCAGCTGTGCTAAATTGTAAAATCTCGTTTTTACTTATTGTGTTCTAATCATGCGATTGAAGTTTGAATACCACACGTACACAATAATCTTCATGTAATAGTACATAAATAAAAATCCAATATGGCGACCTTCTGAAATAGTTAGACGGTTCTCAATATCTACGAATCTATTACAACAATCAAACTGAAATTTTTAATGTTGATAGAGGCTATAAACATGAGTAGGATGTATGAAAATAGGCTGTATATTTCTTAACGGAACTACTTGTTATTATTATTACTATTATTATTATTATTATTATTATTATTATTATTATTATTATTATTATTGTGTTTTGGCCAACTAAGGACCACGTCATTTCAACTGGTTTCTGCGTCGAGCTTAAATAATCGCCCAGTACTGCGCATGGATTCTTGATGCTATGTTGTTGCTTCCATTCTTCCGTCCACTTCATGCCTGTTTTAAGCTTAGGATTTTCCAGGAAACCCCGGTGAGCAGTCAGTTTCATCTTAAGTGACACGCACACCCACATCATCACATGATATCCCAATTTCTTGTAAACCTCTGCTTACCTCAGTAAACCAAGCCCCCTTAGTTTTCTTCTCTAGAAAGTAGGTCAAGATCCTGTTTGTCAATCTCACAGAGCTCATTCGTGTCATGTGGCCATAAAATGAAATTCTTCTTTTCCTCATCACATCAGGTATTTTTCCACACGTGGTTGTGCCACCTCCTGTATTCACCATTATCCAAAGAAGTGCAGCGTTATTGAAATATTGATATTGATGGACTAGTCAGGCTCACAGAACAATTAGTGGAAAATTCCTGGAGTCACAGACATGACGAATCCGTTAAATATGTTTCTGTACGTGTATTTTATTGCATTTTGTATGGTTTGTGTTCGTCATATTTCAATGTGTAATAGTAAAGGAACCTAACTGTTGTATTTATAAAATTTCTCTGACCAGGTTCTTTAAATAAACCTTCAGAGTAGTAGACCATCAATAGCACGCATTGGTAAAGCTACAGTACAGCATATACAAAACACGATCAGTTTTCTCTTTTAATGTATGGAGGTTTAAACATAAATTGCTTTCAAAAATTTTGATCTCCATTAATGTTCGACATTTGAGATCAATGCAGCGTGAAATTGAACTCTTTCATCAACTACTGCATAATGAAAATCAGCTCTTTGACATAATATGTCAACAAAACTGCAATTGTATGCAGAAAATGGTCCGTTTGGCATAACATTGATTTTCCCTACTTGCTGCAGACAGTATGCTGCATGCATAGTCCAACATTAATTTTGTAATCAGTCTAATTCCTTATTCCCTTGTCGTCTTAATACCGTAGATGATCAATATAGTGGTGATGATGATGATGATGATTATTATGATTGTTATTTTAATGGGCGGAACAAGCTGTTTTATTACACAGAAAACCAGATACGTCAATCATCCATTTGCAGCCAATTCAGAACTTCGTAGCACATTTTGTGGTACAAGATTAATAACTTCTCTATCATAACTAGTTAACGGTTTGAGACTGCTTAATCTTTTAAGAGAGACACATTACAAATTATCATAGGCATCGCTACATCAGTCATTGTTCTCTTTATTTGAACGGTTTTGTTAATTTAACTTCATACTTATATACTGTATACTTGTCATTTTGTTGTTCTACCAATCAATACAATTTATTCTCAATATACATAATATAAGCCTACTAGTACATGATTCGATCTATTTCAGAACTTTATCTGCTTCCAAATGGCACGTGTAACCATTTACATTATCATCATAGCACAGTAACTTTTAAGGTATAATTTAAGAAATATGAGTTGTTCTTAAATAAGTAATTCTTATCAAGTATGTTTAATGACATCTTTAATAATGCAAATGGTTACCAGTGCCGTATGTAAGCTGAGGAAGATATAAAAATAGATCAAAACGTGTGCTAGTAAATTATATATTGAGAATAAATTGTATTCGTAGGTGGATCAACGAGCTGATAAGTATATACAAATTATCATATAGTTCAGGAAAATCTTCCTCTTTTACAATACTCAGTCCAGCTCATTGGGGTGGGGAGGAGGGGCATTTTAAGGGTACATGTGCAACTAACATGGATAATGATCATGAAATATTCTTAAGTCAGAGCTAATGGGGGTGATTCACAGGTTTGCGTAACAGTGTAAATACTAACGCTACATTTAGCAACTGCGAACTCAAGGAGGAAAGATACATATATCCCCTCCAGAAAGTCTGGTTTATTTCATCCCCTATTCGGCTACATACTTATACCCACCAAAGAGATTTTCTGTGCACGATCTGGCTTCTAGCATGATTAAAAGATCTTAAATTCTTATAAACTACTGTATGGAAGAAATCGCGATACCGTAGTGTAATGTTTAGACAACAAAACAAAGGTTCAAAGTATTCATTTCAGAAATACTTTGACCAGGTTGAAGTTGTGTGACCAAAATCAAGAGAGAGTTGCCACGCTCTTTCTCCACCTCCGGAGTAGAATTTGCAAACATAACAGTAGCATGAAACTTATAACAAGATATATTTAAAATGATAAAACTGATAACGCTACAAGAAAAAATCGTATGCCATTAAGCACGAAGTGCGTGCTGCCATGTAACATTTAATATTATATTGTGTGTTCTCAGGAGATGTCGGTACTTTTAAGAATTTTAAATATTGTGCATCAATACTGTTGTCATAGAAACTATACTCCATGATAAATAGGTGAAGGAAGATTGTAGTTTTACGTGACCGTGAATCTAGTGATTATGAGCCACGGGACCTCCTTTTTACGTGGAATCTGAACCACAGGACATGGCATTTCACTTCGAAAATCTCACATGCATTGACCGAGAATAAAACCCAGTTTACCTTGGTGAGAGGCCAACAGCTTGACCGCTGCGCCACCATGGCCCAGTAAATAGGTGGTAGAGGTGTTCCTTTGTGTGATGTAATTTTGCTTTTAGCAATAAAAATAAACTTACTTAACCCACTGGCCTGGTGAAGGTCTTCCAAATTTACACCACTTGGGTGACTTGTAGTTCAGGGTACCGTTCTACTACCTCAAACCAGAATTATATATCTTGGATGAGCCAGGAATTGAACCCGAGCCACGGGGTGATAGCCAACAAAGCTATAAACTGCACCACGAGGTGTATATTTCAGCAATAAGAGGAGTAAAATATCATGATATTAATATGTAACCTTTAAGGCATCTCTTCATTAGGAAATGTAATATTTAATTTGAAGTCAATTGCATTTTAACAGGATTTGCGGCATTTTAGTACGTTAAAAATTGTTTCCGGTTCATAAAAGGTGGCGGTAGACTATACATTATCACTATAATAATACTAACATGTGGTGGGCTGCAACAAATGATGTGAGAATACAACTCGGGGAGATGCCAACACCTTGAATTAAGGAGATCTCGACACGTCGCAAGATCTCATCTGTTAATATAGGGGTGGGGGGTCATTGGCTATTGGTTTTGTTCCATGTCATGTCAAATATAGGCAAAGAAACTCTGCTTGAAACAGACCACGACTTTTTTTTAAGATTATTAAGCTTCTTATCCAATTTTGTATGCTAAAATATGTATCTCCATTTCTATTAATTACACGTTCCCTTGGTACCAGAATATGAAGCAAATAAAGTCAGCCACCATTATGCTATGGGTAAAAATACACAAGTTGGACAGAAAATGAGTACAATACTTGTCGTATATTTGTTGACATTGGCAATGACGGATCAATAAGAGCGAAAAAATCGTATCAATCTGTGAATATTGTTGTAATTCCTATGAGCCGTGAGTTCAATGTATTGAACAAAGCCGAAATGGCGTCATGAATCTAAAGTTTTTAAAGAACATGCTGACGAATTTGCGTGTCAAACCTATCAACAATAGATTCATATATTTAAATTCTAGTCGCCGCTGAAAACATCAAGGTTTGCATTACTTTCTACATGTAGATATCTCCCGTAGTAAGGAGACTAGGAACTACGTCAGGGATTTGTTATTAATCTCATTTTGCTTATATATATATATCAGAAATGATATGAATGCGTGTGAAAGTATTAAAGTAAAACAAAATCATCTATTTGGTAACTGCCGAGATATATCTAGTTTAACTTCCAAGTATGAAGATGCCACAAAATGATATTATAATTTAAGTTCCTTTGTTTATACATAAGTTATTATATTAAGAAAATATGTTATTTAACATTATTGAAAATATATATTCTTAATAGTAAAATTTAATCGGAATTCATAAACCATAACATGCCAACTGAAGGGTGTAAAATATGCGTGAAAATATAGTGGGGAAATCACCTGTTCTTACCTCGGATATAACTTCATACTGGTGGGTAGATCTCTTATTCTCACATGGAGATCATCTTGGTGGCGTGTTTAATGATTTAAATATTTATTTAACATGGTGCACTTGTGGTGCATGTCCTTGTTTCTGCGTAGTTCGCATCTCCCTGAATGAGTCATGGCATTTAGAAATACAGCATTGTAAACTCGATAGATAAGAATAATGTTTGTGATATTTAAATGATAGGTATCTCGATTATAAACGCTCATAAAATCCACACTTGCGAATAGAAATTAGTTAGGCTTTCTGCTAAGTTGCTTGACAAAGCAAAACCAAATCAATAAGTAATAATTTTACCTAAAAAGCCTCACAATTCAGCTTTAGTTAACCCAGACGAATTGATATTAGGCTATATATACGTTATATCATTACAGCAGTGCGTGCTTTGCAAATTACATACACATTATTCCGTACGTAAACCACCCATAACAGTGTCTCAAATATATTTAGCTATCAGTTTCAATCTTGAGATATAAGTTGTTCAGCAAGCTGTATTAAACAGAGTGACAACATAAGTATGTTTTCCTCGTATGAATTAGTATATTGATAACCTTGAAAGAGCTGCATGAATACACTAATATCATGTGCAATATATAACTGGAACTAATTTATAAAAATTCTGATTTGCTTTCGAGTCCTACAATATTCTGAGAAAAAATGGATTACATATTTCCTGCATTTGAACGTTCCGGAAAACTAGGCAAAGGATCACTGACATCGTGTATGAAGAGAAGTTCTAATAGGGAACGTTTCTCTAAGTATTAAGAGAGTAAAGCAGCATTACAAACCTGTACTCTTAAGTGCTACTCAATCCGCTATTTAAATAGTGAAAAAACTATGACTATCTACTAAATTATATTAGACTAATAGCTGCATATATCTTACCGTAGACGAAAGGGTTTCCACAGCAAGACAATTTATGCTTGTTTATAAATTATGGAGAGCTAGTTGGACAATTGATCGAACGGGGTACATTTATAATTTCATAACTTTAATCGTCAACACTTCCGTCACGGATGCCCGCCCCATGTGCGAGAGTCGCGACGCTCAGACTTACCAGACGGCGCTGTGCTCTCTGTGGCCACTACTGCACGATCGCACGGCCAGCAGCCAACTGACGGCGGTCGTCGGTACGCATCCGAACGCATCGCGCGTCAACATAGCACTTGCGCGCGCATCCGGTACCGTACGCTCGTCATGTGATGGACCCCCTAGCCACATTCCGTACACTCCTTCACTCATTGAACTGACCAATCACTACTGTCACATGCCAACTGACAACTCCTCAACTTCAGTTGACTTTCAAGTGAACGTCCAGTTTCTAAGAACATCAGCCATTTTCATTATTAGCCTACTTTTCACATTTTGCAAAAATGAGGAAAAAGTAGACTTATGAGATCGGGCAAATGTGTGTCTGTCTGTCTGTCCTTCTGTCTGTCTGTCTGTCTGTCTGTCTGTCTGTCTGGCTGGCTGGCTGTGTGTGTGTCCCCCCCCCCTATCAACTCCTAAACGGCTGCAGCAATCGAAACAAAATTTGGTAGGAGTAAAGATCTATACCGCAATATCTCACGTCCATACTTGAAAATGATGTCAGTGCTACCAACTGCTGAAAAAACGCACTAGAAATTTGAGCTCCATGTTGGATATCTTGCAAGGTATGCATGGGAGCTATTCCAAAATTGGCACACATGTAGATAATACTATTTCAGTTTAATTTCCAGGAGGCCATACATGACAGTGTTGCCAAAATAATGTTAAGCCTTCTGATAGGTCAAATTTTTAAATGCATATAACTTCTACACTATCAATTGGATTTCAACCAAATTTTGAATGTAATATGTGCACATAAACAGATATGACTGAGCGTATTCTTAATAGCCACCAGGGCTGCCAACTGTTAATAATAGCTCTCTCTAATTTTTATCCAAATACCAATATATCAGAAAGTATGCAAGCCGACAGCTTTTAAACTATGCACACGTATAGTACCTGACATTTTAGATTAAATTGGAGTAACTTATATATGTCAGATCTACCAACATGATTGTAAGCTTGCTGATAGTACCAATTTTTAAATACATGTAACTTCTATACTATCTTTTGGATTTCAACCAAATTTCGTATGTGCTATGTGTAATATAACAGATATGACTATAAGTATTGTTAAGAGCAATCAGGGCTGCCAACTGTTAATAAATGATGTCTATAAGTTTTTTTTTACCCTAATAGCAATATATCAGAAAGTATACAAGCCAATAGCTCTATACTTTGCACACGTATAGCACCTGACATTCTAGATTAATTTGGAGTAATTAATATAAGTCAGTGCTGTCAACAGGATTCTATGCCTGCTGATAGGTCCAATTTTAATATACATGTAACTTCTATACTAACAAATGGATTTCATCCAAAATTGGCACAACAAGATATCATAATATTTCAGATTATTTCCGACCAGCACACGCATGACATTGTTGGCAACACGCTTTTACGCGTGCTGATAGATCCAATGTCTAACTGCATGTAACGTCCATTGGACTTCAACCAAATTTTGTATTCTGTACCTTAAGAGATGGAACTAAGAATATATTCAGTCACCAGGGCTGCCAACTGTAGTGCTCTATTAGGCTACATTATACCAGGAATATTTCGAACTAATTGGACATTTCGATATTACCAACTTAATTTCGTCATTATTCTAGATAGGTTCATATACTGTAGAATAATCATTGGCATGAAAAGTAGGCTCTTTAGTTCGTCACGGAACTTCTTGTTTTTCATTATCATTTCCCATGATAACTATCGGGTGCAGGTGTGGATCCAGAAGATATTTCACACGCACGTTCTCCACCTGACACTCACCCATCCTGAAGAATTTCAAGGGAACGAAAGAAATAACAAAACGTTATTCTTTACAATTTTGTGAATCAAAAATCAATTTATTTATGCACAACAGATATATACTGTATATACAGATATATACTGTATAATCCATGGTATATCCTTCCTTGTTGTTGCTGTTGTTGTTGTTTGAGTCTTCAGTCTTTCGACTGGTTTGATGCAGCTCTCCATGCTTCTCTTTCCTGATGTAATCGTTTCATCTCTACATAGCTACCACACCCTACATCCAAGGCAATCTGTTTAACATATTCTAACCTTGGTCTACCTCTGCAGTTCTTATCCTCGACCCTTCGTTCTATAACTAAGTTTGCCATTCCTGGGTGTCTTAGTATGTGTCCTACCAACCTATCTCTTCTCTTCATTAGCAGTCGCCAGAAATATTTCTCCTCTCCCACTCATCTTAATACCTCTTCAATTCATTCGTAACCCTATCTACCCATCTAATCATCATTCTCCTGTAACACCATATATGATGGACCTCATAGCTACATTCTGTTCATTCCTCACTCATTGAACTGACCAATCACTACTGTCACATGATCTATCTACTCAATGTACTCAACAATGTATAAACAATATTTTAAAATATGAACCTAAATATGGTACAAATCTGTCATATAGCTCTTTCCAATTCATTCTTTTTATGAGACCTTATTCCAAAGTATCTTATTGTCCGGCTGCTTGGCACAGTTGATTAATGCTGACTTTCAAAACCCAATATTGGGGATTCGATATCGGATATCCGGTGGCATTGAGGAGCATTGCGACCGTCTCGTGGTAATAGATTTCTTGGTTCTTTACATATTTCATTCAGCAGTTATAACACCACAGCAATAAAAACCACGTTACTTTCTTTAATTATTATTATGTCCGGCCCCGTGGCTAAATGGTTAGCGCGCTAGGCTTTGGCCCGACGTGTCGCGGGTTCGATTCCCGGCCGGACGATCAGGGATTTAAATCTCCTGGGGTTAATTCCCGTGGTTCGGGGACTGGGCGTATGTGACGTCTTCATCATCACTTCATCCTCATTACAGCATGCAGGTCGCCCACGGGCGTCAACTAGAAAGACCTGCACTTGGCCTCTCAGGAGGCCACACGATCATCATCATCATCATTATTATTATTATTTACTTCACTCTCAGGACGTAATGTTAAGTTTTGAAGCAGTTTTATCAGTGTTGCCTTTACAAACTATCAGTTGTAACTCTCTTTAGTCGGCTAACACAAATGATCCCAATATACCTATACAACTGATACCTTCAGGACAATATCTCACAAATACAATTTGTTGTTGTTGTTGTTGCTCATTTAAGGGGCTGCAACATCGTGGTATTTGGATGTGTGTGGAATTTGTGTTATTGTGATGACTGTACTAGGCTGTGTATTTGTAAATTGGGGATAATATTGGGAAGGAAATCGCTGTGGCCTTAAGTTAGGAACCATCCCAGCATTTTTCTGGAGTAGAAAGGGTTGAGATTGGAATCGAACCTTTCACTTCTCAATTATGCCTCACGAGGCTGCGTGTACCCCATTCCAGCCCTCAGACCATGGTTGGTTGGTTCTTAAGTTTAGGGGCTGCGACAACGTGGTCATGTATCCCCGTGTACTTTGGGTGTGTGTAGAATCTGTCTGATAACCGGTGTTAATTGTGATGACTGTATTAGTGTGTGTTATCTGTTTTTGATGTGTAACATCTTTCCGCTCGGTTGCTGGATAGTTTTGTGGGAGTGATTTTGAAAATTGGGGACGGAAGTGGATCGGAACGATCGAACTGGCAGTGGTGGATCGCACGGAAGTATGCATTGCCCGCTCGATCGATCGAACGGAAGTGTACTAGCTGGCAGTGGTGGAAAATGGAAGTATGCACTGCCCGCTCGATCAATCGAACGGAAGTGTACTAGCTGGCAGTGGTGGAAAACGGAAGTATGCACTGCCCGATCGATCGATCGAACGGAAGTGTACTAGCTGGCAGGGGTGGAAAACGGAAGTATACACTCCCCGCTCGATCGATCGATCCAGCTGGCAGTGGTAAGAGAAACAATGAGCGCACGGTGTCGGAAATTGATACCATGACGTACTCTTGGCCATGTGGAAAGTATATGGCATAGGCCTACTGAACGGAAAACGCTCATGTGAACTCTGGTGTCAAGTGATTGAAACAAATGACATGGTACATGTTCGAAGTCTTCGTATCAGTATTTAAATGGTAAAATGCCTTAATATCAAACATTGTAAGTAGTCGGCATTGCCGGTATTATGTTTCTGCACAATGGCTATTCAAATATTAACCCACATAACGGTAATGCAGTCATCAATATAATATAATCGTTGTGGTTATACGAGAATCAAGCCTTCATGCTCTATTACTGAATACATTCTCTTTACTCACAAGGGGGCCTATTCATAAGGCATTTTAAACTGAACTTCACGCAGGAACATTATCGAAACAAGCAAAATATAAATGAAACTTAATTCCGTAATGTAGTATTATTGGAACGTGGAAATAAGTCACCATCTTGTGCACGAAATTTGCGTAGTCGAAATAACTGTGGAGTTAGTGCTTATGGCTGTGAATCTAGAGATCTTGGGTTCGAAGCCCGGACGGGGTAGGTATGTTTGCTACCAGACTATCATTTTAAACGATATTTATCATAACAATATGACTCATTTTAACAGAATTCATATGTAATTACGTGTTGGTCTGTGAATCAAGAGGACCTGTTTATAAGGAATTTAAGGTTATGAGCGGTGTCGCGTCTATTAATCTAGTTGATCCATATCGTATTCTTTATTTAGGCTAGTGCTAGTGGAAGCTACAAATCATCTACTGTAATAAAATGAGTTCCGTATTATAAACTACAATATCTGTAAAACACTCCCTTTTACAATAGATTAATATTTGTGCCAATAATAGTATAAAATACCTGTGTATCAACAATTTCACGTGAGGTTTCTTCTATGTCAGATGTTACACATCATATGCGACTACTGTAAGGCTCGTATTTTTTTTAAATTTAAGTACAGACCGCAACTTAGAATTTTTCAAATATTTCCTACTTTTGCCGCCAAGCGCCACCGTCAGCGACTACTAGGCTAGGTTCAGAACTTAGCTACTAGACGCCACCGCAGTCGGCTCTTGGCAACGAACGTAGAAACCTAAGAGCGTTGTTTACATTCTTAACCTATCCAATTTAGCTTCACACAGGTGTAATTAGTGGAAGGTATTTTAACACTGGTTTGAACCCGCTATCTTGGGCATAAAAGCTCAGCATGCTACTGACTACGCCACCGAAGCCCTCCCCTCAGACCATAATTGATATTACTTGATAGAGCCGGAATCGAACTCGGACCTCCGGGGCGATAGCCAAGAACGCTAGTCGCTACATCACGAGAGGGTTCAAATATAGTCGTAAGTTAATTAAGAAGTTAAGCTACTGCACTCTGTAACCCCTCTGGGCGTTCAAGTGGGCGTTAACCTGGCCGAAGTCGTCGGATTTTTAAGAGCGTTAAACATCCCTCAGTATGCCTTCCTTCGAAGGGGAAGTAAAACCAGCGGGCCCATGTCATAGAACCTTCCACTAACTACAATTGTATGAAGCTAAATTTGTAGGTTATATTTGATTAACGCTCTATTAGTTCCAACATTCGCCGCCAGGTGCCAGTTTAGGTGGCATCTAGTGGCCAAGTTCGCGGCTAGGTGTCGTTGACGATAGGATTTGGTAGCAAAAGTAAAACTACTTGAAATTGATAGTCTGCAGTCCTTACCTGAATTACAGATAACACACACTATAACAGCCATCACAATTAACACCAGATATCAGACAGATTCTACACACTCCCAAAGTACACAGGGCTACATGATCGCGTTGTCGCAGCCCCTAAACTGAGGAACCAACCAACCACAAATGGGCGTTTGCAAGCTTCCAGGTCATCTTGTCATAATTATTACGGTGCAATGAATTAAATGTTTTAATATCATTATGACACTGTCTGCTCTATTCACAGTTCAAATTCGTTCTGAATGTTTTGATGTCATGAAAACCCTACCGTTTGTATAAAGGACTGTCTGTCTTGTGATTTAAACAACTAAATAAGTTGTCACCTGAGGCGGTTTGTGGCATAAATATTTTTCTGCAATTGCGGACATCTTTTAAATATGTATTTACGTCATCTCTGCGACAAAACAATTTTTTCAGTTGGCAGTGGCGCCTTGAATACAGAATATAAAACATATTATTCTACCAACCATCTCGTGGTGCAGTGATTAGCATTAGCGACTCTCACCCCTGAGAGGTACGGGTTTGATTCCCGGCTCTGCCAAAAACAAATCTGGTCTGAGGGCTCAAACGGGGTACACTCTGCCTCGTTAGGCATTTTCACCCATCCTAGAAGGGGTTATCCGTGGTTTCTTACTTCTACTTCATATAAGTGCTTGGATGGTTACAAATTTAAGGTCACGGTCACCACCTTCAGTACACACATACCATGACGAATAACACATAGTACTACAAACCCCACAATAACACATGTCATAAGACGAATCTTACACACGCCTAAGTACACGGGACTCAATGACCCCGATGCTCTAGCTCATAAATGAATTAACAACGACAACAATATCATTCTACCATACTAAGATACTTTCCGAAGAAAATGCCAAGGAATTCTTAAGATGTTCTTTTATTACAAATTGAATATGTAGAGGACAAAAATGTTATTAGGCAGTGAGAGTTCTCAACTAGATAGTGAATCTCGTGGTGCAGTTACTAGCATTCGCGGCTAAGGTGCTACTTTATATGGTCTGTTAAACATGAGCGATAGTTTATTGGAAAGACAAACCAATACATCCCGAAATGAATGAATGAATGAATGAATGAATGAATGAATGAATGAATGAATGAATGAATGATCGTGTGGCCTCCTGAGAGGCTATCAGAGTCTCTTTATTTAAATTCCGGGTTTTATGTCATTCACTTACACATTTCGCATGGCTGACATGTTTGGTGACGATTATGGTAAATTTGCAGGTACAGTTGAAGTGTCCGGAGATGTCGGACCACAGGCACCGGCACTCCAACGTATCCAAATGCCTCAGAAGTAAAAAGGCAGTTGTATGGCAATCCGGCGTCTCTAAATGCCTCAGCAGTAAACAGACGAAATTCCGGCACCCCGACGCCTCCAAAAGCCTCAGCAGTAAACAGACGAAATTCCGGCACCCCGACGTCTCCAAAAGCCTCAACAGTAAAAAGACGAAATTCTCACACTCCGGCGTCCCTAAATGCCGTTTTGGTTAAAATGGACGTAAAGCCCATTGCAAGTAAATTATTTTGGGCAACGGACACACTCATGCACGGGTTCAAAGCAAACTGTTTCACACAGTGAGGACTGACTCACGACCCAATTGCTACTGGTATTGGTTTATTCATAAGGGACTGTGAACATATGATGACTTAAACATGGACTGTGCTATCTCTCAGATCTCTATCAAATAATTGGTAATGCACTTAATGACTGCCGAGTTGCGGCCCATGTTGACTAATCTGCGATATTCGCGGTGTTTGCAAATGACTTTGAACTACGTCAAGTAGTTTACAGGTATAATAACCCAGCATGTAAATACGTCGGCAGAAAATTAGACGCACATCTATGGTAGAAGCTATCATCAACTGATTTTCAGTTCAGGTTTTCAATCTCTGTTTGTGATCAAACAAAGAAGTAAGGAAGTGTTAGTAATTTTGGTTGACAAAACAGTGCATTCCCTGGTTATGTTATTTCATTGAAGAGCCTGGTCATCATGGTCATTTAGCCCCGTGTACTTGGTTGTGTGTGGATTTTTTCCTGATTACCTGTGTTATTGTGATGGCTATATTAGTGTCTGCATTAGTAATTGAAGTGAGATTTTGAATGGACGTGGCCTTGGCCTTAAGTTAGGATACAACCTGGCATGCACCTGGAATAGAAGTGTGAAACCACGGTAAACTACTTCCAGGATGACTGAGTTGGAAATCGAACCCACCTCTTCTCAGTTTTGCTTCAATAGGCTGCGTGTATCCCGTTCCAGTCCTTATACCAGAGTGAAATTCCATGGCAGAGCCGGGAATCGAACCCGACAGCCAAGAATGCTAAGCTGCTACACCACGAGGTGGTTCTTGCTACAGATTTAGTGCACTCATTTAAACAAGTAATCCAAAAACCCTAATTTTTGTAGTAGTAGTAGTAGTAGTTGTTGTTGTTGTTGTTGTTAATCCATTTAGGGGGTTAGCGACATCGTGTTCAGGTTACTATGCATATATGTACTGTATATATAGTCTATGTGTGTGGGGGGGGGGGTAATTTGGGCTAGGATTTGGGTAGGAGACAGCTGTGGCCTTAATTTCGGTACCATTTGCCACTTCTAGAATGACTGAAGTGGGAATCATACCCAGATTTTCTTAGTTCTAGCTCACGAAGCTGAGTGTACAGCATTACAACCATTAGAACTGAAATACAATTCTTGGCAGAGACCAAGTTCGCGTGACAGCCAAGTATGCTAGCCACTACGGCACGGAGTGGACTATTATTATGTATGTATATTTGAAGCAGTGTATTACTTGTGTATTTATTTAATGCCACGTTAAATCGCAATACAACACCACGATGAGGAGCTGCAGTAAATCCAGAGAGCGGAGGTTCGAATCCCGGGACTGACTACAGCTATCCTGAGTGTGAATTTTTTCGCACTCCCTCCAAGCAAATTTCGGGTTAGTACATTATATCAAGTCCCGGGGCACCTATCTTATCTCCATTCCAAACCTAAGCATTACAGTTGCACACAATTCTACAGTCACCACAAAAACACCCACCCAAGTATGGCCAAAACGTTCCAAGCCCCCAAAACAAATGACAAAAAACATATTAAAGGTATCCTAAAGATCATTCCTGGTGATTAATTTGAAATTAACTCCTCCAAGATAATGGGGCTCTCGTCAACGTGAAGTTGTCCTTAACCGATTCACCAGAGGATTTGAATGAGTTTTTAAATTGTATGGACTCCATCTTGACGAAAGAATTCATGATGAAAATCAATAAATGTAAAAAAAAGGAATGCAGCTCCCCTATTCACATCAAATTAGCAGGCAAAAAGTTAAAGGAAGTAGGAGACTTCTGCTACTTTGGAAGCCAAATAACCAGTGACGGACGAAGCGAAGAGGATATAAAAATTAGGTTGGCTCAGACAAGCAACGCATTTCTACAGAAAAAAAATCATTTGACATCAAATATAGATTTAGGTAATAGAACGTAATTTTAAAAAGCCTTCGTCTGGAGCGAGGTGCTCTATGGAAATGAAGCTTGGACTGTTGGAGCAGCAGAAAAGGGGAGAATAGAAGCGTTTGAAATATGGTGTTACAGGAGAATGGTAGGATCAAATGGGTAGAAAAGAGTAACAAATTACGAATGTGAGAGGAGAGAGGTTCCTGGCAACTAAAAATGAAGGGCATGTTCTAAGACACCCAAGAATAGCAAACATAGTTATGGAAGAAAGGGTCAATGACAAGAACTGTAGGGGTAGATCAATGTTAGAATATGTTAAACAGATTGTCGTGGATGTAATATGTGGTAAAGATATACGATTAGCTCAGAATAGGGAGACTTGGAGATGCATCAAACCAGACAAACAATTGAAGACTCAAACAGCAACGATTAAGAAACCAGTAACGAATCTATCAAGGCCACACTAATAATGCTACTTTTCCCGATTATCAATCCTCACGTACATGAGAATTAGTCGCTGTAGTGTTGTGGTATGTTCAGTGTCCACTCCACCCGCACCATGGCCCCAATGGGATATCCGGAATTACCTAATCAGCATTGTTAGTGGGAATAATATAGCGACTGATCGGATTTGATTGTCGTAGTGCGAGGGAATGGAGTTCGTAGCCCTGCTCTGTCCTGGCAGGTTTATCGACTGGCATTGTCTCGTGAGAGGAGGTGCGGCATATTGAGTGGGAAAGACTCTATCAAGTCAAAGGCGTCTCCCAAGTGATTTCAATATATTTGAAGCTTCTTCGCACAAACTGCTACTGGTGAAGTGAGAATGAGATGACGTATAGTGGCACCTCCAAGTTCAGTCCTCATTCAGTTCGTCATACCTGATAACGAATAATGGTGAAGTGAGAATGAGATGACGTACAGAAGCACCTTCAAGTTCTGTCCTCATTCCCTTCGGCATACCTAACTACGAATAATGGTGAAGTGAGAATGAGATGACGTATAGTAGCACCTTCGAGTTCTGTCGTCTTTTAGTTCGTCATACCAGACTACGAATAATGGCGAAGTGACATTGAGATCACGTATAGAGGCACCTTCAAGTTCTGCCCTCATTCAGTTTGTCATGCCTGTTGGATTGTTTAATATATCGGCTATAGAATTATATTCCAGCAGATGAATATAATACATTAAACATCCGTAATAATTGCATAGGCCTACATAATTATTATGGAAAGAGGTGCACGCAAATAGGCATTAAATATACAACACGTCATTTTTGCTCTTACTGTACTCAGAGATAGATTTTGTTCCGTTGACACACTTCGGTATGTGATACCTTTCACACTATTTCTCAAACAATTAACATATACAGCCTTCACAAGGCTCGTTGAATTGTTTGTTCTTGCACAAAACATGATGGAGACTATGCGTCGCTATTTTTTATGATGATATGTCTGTGAGGTTCATTTTCTTTGGACTAAATGTTGTAATGGTGGTTCGTTATAGGCTACTAATGTTCATTTCTATCTCTTGTTTATGACACGAGAAATAAGACGACATTTTAAACATGTTGCATAGCTGCAATTTTTAAGTTCTCATAAAAGATTGAATTCAATTATACGTCAATATAATAAGCCTTGTTTGAAGATATACCATGTCATGTTTCACAGTACTCGTATGATTAAATCGCGAGAAAAGAATCCATTTAAATATTTAAATTTCGCGTCACCGCCATGTTGGTTTTCTAGTCATCGGGTTATTGAAAATCCCGTAGGTAAAATTATTTTAACGGTCTCTATCAACATACACAATTTCACTTTGATTGCTGTAATAGATTGGTAGATATTGAGAAATTATTAATTATTTCAGATGTACGCCATGTTGGATTGTTCTATACGTTAGCCATAGAGTTATGTAGCAGCAGATGAAGATTATTTCTTTGGTTCATTATACAAACGTCCACTTCGATCGCATGATTAGGATAATACTAACTTAATTTTAAAATGTCGCAGAGCTGCCATCTTGAGTTCATGAAAACAATGAAATTAAATTAGATACCAGTAGATAGAATATTGTACAAACATTTACTGTGCCAAATTTCACTGTGCTCGGGAGGATTAAATCGCGAGAAATTCCATTTAATATTTTGAATCCGCTTGGCCGCCATGTTGTTTGAAAGTAATATAAGTGAACGTATATTAGTATTCTCTGTCACCATACAATATTTCAGGATGTTATCAGTAACAGTGCCGGAGATATAGAATGCCGATGAAATATTTCGCACGACCAGCATGTTGGATAGATGAAACGTATTAAAATCTGAAATGCACGCTCAAGGTCAGACGAGGTATTGGTATGGCTTTACCTAGTTTCTTGACTTGTATACGAGCTTGCTAGAGAAACATTTTTAATAGAAGACCTACGAATGTTACTACTACTACTACCAATTTCAGACAATTACAGAAAACTGCTGCAAGATCTACAGAATAAAAAAAACAGGACATACCCAGGGAATTCTACACGTAAAATGCGATTTTGGACAGAAGATGGATGCATCCATTCTGTGAAATGCGACATGTCGTGACCAGACTTGCGGTACATGGGTTTCACCACAAGATCTGCTCCAGGAAGGTGTTCCATGATCCAGATGGAAACTGCATTTGTGAACTATGTGGGAATGTATGTGAAATGTACCATATCGTTTCTTGCTCAAAACGAACTATGTCGATAGTGGCATACAGCACAGACAGTAATTGAATTATTACGATAATTAGTAATTAGTGTACGAAATGTATACGTCAACAACATGGCCACAGGCTGCAATAAAGATTATTATTATTGAAATTGTTCCAGCCTTAAGGTTTTATTAGGTGGAGGAGACACACATACACGAAAAAAAGGTAATCCCATCAGCCTATATTTCATAAGACGAAAATAGGCTATAAATAACGAAACTATGCAGGAAGTTGGATTTGCATAAGAGTCTTAATCTGCTACATGTAGATTTAGGGGAGGTTAAGGTCATGAACATCTGTTTGTGAATACATTCGGGGAAATAGAGCAATTGCATTGTCTCATTTAAAGCTAATTCTGGCTATCATATGTCATAGGTTATCCGACAATCTGGCGTATGTACTTGGAGGAGTCGACACGCCAGCGTGTTCGAGCCCACTACAGTAGTTTATACTGCAGACAATAAGTGTATATTGTTGTTGCTTTTCAATGTAAGGGTTCGGAAATAGTGCTCATCAGTTTATGTATTTGGGCGTGCATTCAGATTTTATCCGATGACCTGTGTTATTGTAGTTTCAGCATTTGTAACTGACACTACGATTATGGCCTGGACCTTGAGTTAGGAATCATTTCAGCATGTGCCTGGATTATAAGTGGAACACCAGAGAGAAACACCTCTAGGACGGCCAAGGTGGGAATTGAACGCACCTCTTCTGAGTTTCTCAGTTCTGCTTCACGAGCCTCATTGTCAGAGTGTCCCGTTCCAACCCTCAAAGCAGAAGTGAAATTCTTGTCAGAGACTGGAATCGAATCCTAGGCCTTAGGGTGCGGAGTCGTAATACTTATCTCGATTCCACAGAAATCAGTGCAAGGAAAGAATTCGGTCATATACATTTTTTTTAACTTCTTCAAATATTTGTTGTTGTTCCTTACTTGAAACCCTTAGAACAACTTGGTTATTAGCCCCGTGTACATCAAATAGCAATCTAGTATTAATAACTTACATTGTTTTCAAAAATGCGTGTTGACCGACTGAAGGGATACAACTAACAGTGTGTATAGGCGATACTTCAAAACTTTACAGTATAACAAATAACCTTAAGTATTAATAATATGCCATTCTACCCACAACAAGAGTTATTTATATGTATGTATCCAATTACACCAGTCTACTAGTGCGCAAGAGCAGCGACTTGGTCCATTGTACAGCCGCAGGCAGTATCGTTGAGTATCTTACTGTGTGCACTCAAACTTGTGCACCATTTAATTGATGATTACTTGTCTAATAACTTGCTTACGATAGAGCGAAGCCATAGTATACAGGGTGTAACAAAAATGCAGGACACATTCCTCACACGTAGACGAAGAAATTATGTTAGATGAACGTGGGTCCGGGAACGCGTTATTTCCATGTTATACCTCATTGTCTCCAACGCATTAATCATGGGAAACACAACAACAGAACGTACCAGCATACCACAAGCAACTCTTTCTCACAGGAGATGTTCAATATGCCCTCTCAGTGCGCATTGATACATGCATCAATCCGCTTTCGTAGTGAACCTCGGATGTGCTGATGTATCTCTGGAGTAATGCGTATGGTCTCGCAGCCTCCATAATAAATATGGGCACGGAGACTCTAAACATCTTGTACTGGGATTCGATACGCAAGAGCTTTCAAATACCCCCACTAATAAAAAATCCAGTGGTTTTAGGACCGGAGAGAGTGGAAGCCAGGCAATTTGTCCATCTCTACCTATCCATCTGTCACCGATTCTCTTATTTAGAAGCCGACGGACATTAACACTAAAATGAGGAGGTGCTCCATCGTGCATGAAGTACATGTTTTGTCGCACAGCTAAAGGCACATCTGCTAAGTCGCATGGCAACAGGGACATGTAAAACAAAACACTGGCGGTGCACCTACGGTAATGACAACGTAACCAGACGTAACCAAGAGTGCATGTTCCCCATGATTCTAACGTTCTGTTTTTGTGTGTTTCCCATGATTAATGAGTTGGAGAAAATGAGTTGTAACATGGAAACAATGCGTTTCCAGACCCATGTTCATATGACACAACTTCTTCACCTACAGTACGTGTGAGGATTGTGTCCTGCATTTTTGTTACACCCTGTATATTTACCATTTATATGATACCAAAGCGAGTTTCTTTACGCTACTGGGGGTGGAGTGATGTCATCATTAAAGTTTAAAAGCTGCTACCTATACAGAGAATTTCCAATATGAACCACTTGAGTCCCGTGGCTAGTTTACAGACCACTCCACAAAAAGTGTTCTAGAGCCCTTCAATGGCTTCCCATTAACATGATTGCATTATATTAATACAGCACGGGAATGTCAACCTCCAACTCTGTGCCATCACCACTTAAGTTATTAAGAGGTCCACCTCCAAAGGTAAATACACCAACCTACGATGGAAGTTCCCAAGTAACCTATAGGTCTAGTGTACTGAGGCACGCCACCGAGCAACTCTGAGAAGTTTGAAGGGTATTGAAAGTATTTTCTTGGACATGTCGATTTGACATTAAGGAATATGTTAAATTATTGAGAAATCATTCCCAGAATTCCATTCTACCACCTCTGATAAATGCATTGTATTCACCAACCACCAATCGGTTTCGGTGGCGTATCGGTAGCATGCTGAGCTTCTATGCCCAAGATCGCGGGTTCAAACCCGGCCGAAGTCGTCTGGTTTTTTGAGAGCGTTTAAAATCCTTCAGTATGCCTTCCTTCGGAGGGGCAGTAAAGCGGGCGTTCCCATGTCATAGATTTATGGCATTAAATTAAAATTGTGTGAAGCTAAATTGTAGGTTAGGTTTCGTTGAAACGCTCTATCAAAGTTCCAACGTTCACCAAGAGGTGTAAGTGACATCTGGTGGCGAAAGTTGTAACTACTTGAAATTGATCGGAACTTGTAGCTCACCCTATGGGTGACCACATTGAAACAGCTACTGCCTCTGGCGAACCGAACAAGTCATCTGACACTCTCGGCACTAATAGCCATACGCAAAATAAATAACCAACCCTCATCTTCCAATGTGCTTAGTGAATGTTTACCTATATTTTTATACTAGCAGAAGTACCCGCTCTTCGAACGGTCTTCGGTATTAATAATCAGTCGTTATCAATTGAGCTACTGTTGCAATGGTTACGGGCTTGTCGTTCCTTCATAAGTTTATCAGAACGAAGTTAGTTTTCTGGGTATATCGCAGACACTGTTAATTAAAGGGCCATAAAATGTGGTTTTCGGAGACCCTTTATAGACTCCCTAGTTTTGTGTCACACATTGAGAAGCGCAACATATGCTTTGGTCGCCCTTCTAGCATAATTTTAATTTTTCGACTATTTAAGCATGTATTTTGAAAAGTTGTTCCTTACAGCCACCCTTCTATGAGAAGTACGTTGAAGAGTTTTATAAATGATTGGTGTATTGACTCATGGTTAAAATACCTAATTTTACGATGCTCCAAGCACCCGAACATGAATTATAGGCGTACATAAACATAAAGATATATCAACCACACAGTATCAAACAAAAGCATATTTACGATGAACCCGTCTGTCAACAAAAATATGATTAGTTAAAATGTGCTCTCAAACTAAATTCACCTAACGTGTACTTCCTGACGTGAAAATAATATTGAAAACCTCGTAGACGAAACGCAATATATGTCAAATTAAAACTGACCCTCACCGTTGTGGACACTCCCCATCCCCAGGAAAGCACCTTTAATAAATTATAAAGGCTTGTGGTGCATGAAAATTCGGGATTTTTAGCCTCCAATGGCCCAAATTCCCAAAAGCTGCAAAAAAACACTACTCCAATCCAGGAATTTTTGAAAATTATGTTGCTGTTTGGAGATATAATAGACCTTCTGTACAACATATCGCATATCGCACGTGTAAGTCACGTGTAAAAATTCTAGGGTACCCCTTGACCACTTTAATCGCATTGTTGAATTTTACAGTCTATGTTTGATTCCACGATAAACTTATAGCCATTTGCAAACTTTCACAGAAATTTAATAAATTGAGTGGCATTGCTTCTTACAGAAATGGATGGAAAGTTGGATGTCCCCTCTTGAGATACTGTTGTCATGGTTACCGGCTTGTATTGCTTCATTAGATTCTTCTTGTTCTTCTTCTATCGGATGGGCCAGCTAAGGACCACGACGTTCAACTTTTCAAGTTGGCAAGGAACTTGATGTTTGCCCAATATTCGCGCATTCTCTGGCTATGTTTCTCCTTTCTCTCTTTTGTCCAGATGATGCCGGTTTTCTTACAGGGTAGTCTGTCCTGAAAACTCTTCTGATTAAGTATCTTTATGAGATGTGATTGGCTTCTAATATCACTTTTCATTATCTTCAGTTCTTGGATATCCTTGTTAACAACTCTTAGCGACGGAGTCACGCTCTTTCTATTCCCCCAGTAGTTGAGAAGCCGGTTGGTTAGGCTTGTTGGGTTCATCCATGAGACATGTCCGTAGAAAGCCTGACCTCTCTTCCTGGCCACATCTGTGATTTTCTCAGTATATCTATATAGCTCCTGGTCTTCTTTAGTACTCGTCATCTATTTATTAGTTTATTAAATGAAATTAGTTTTCTGGGAATATCTCAGGAACGTGGTTTTAGAGCCTTAAAACACAGTAGCCTCCGAGCCACAGAGGGGCTGAAAATGAGTATTGTCTCCTCCTTGTACGCCATAATATAATAATAATCTTAATAATAATGTAATAATATATGGATAGGGATATAATAGACCTTTAGTACCACACCCGCCCGTGTAAATCACGTGAAAATTCAAGAGTACCCCTTGACCCTCTTCAGTGCATTATATACGTATTGATGAATTTCACAGCTTAAGTTGGTCCCGTGATAATCTTATAGCCGTTTGCGAACATTCACAGTAATGTAATAAATGGAATTGCATTGCGTCTTACAGAAATACACGGACTTATGAGAATGTGTTGCCATGGTTACCGGCTTGCATTCTTTCAATAGCTTAATACATGTACATGAAATTAGGTTTCTGAGTATATCTCAAAAACTGTTGGTTTTAGGACTCTAAAATGTGGTTTTCGGGGCCCCTAGGACCTCCGAGTTTTGTTTCTCACATTGAGAATCTGAAAATGATCTTTGTCTCGTCTTTCTACGCCCATTTTAGCATGCATTTTAAGGGGGTAGGCCCTCTTTTATGAGAGATATGGCGAAGAGTTACATCAATGATTACTTTCGTGCCTCGGATGGACATCTGTAACAAATTTTACGTTGATCCACTCAGCTGTTCTCGAGTGATGCGCGTGCAAAGTTGTACACAGACAAACAAACAGACAGACACAAATTTTTATTTTGCGCGCAACTGTCATAAACCAGTCTGAAACGCGTTAATAACTCAAATTTCCGTGGAAATTCAGAAAAAAACAGACAAACTCTCATTCTTATATAGCCTATAGAGATTAAATGAAATTAGTTTTCTGGGAATATCCCAGAAACGTGGTTTTAGACCCTTAAAACGTAGTAGCCACTGAGGGGCTGAAAATTAGTTTTGCTCGTCCTTGTACGCCATAATATAATAATAATCATAACAATAATTTAATAATATAGGGATAGGGATATAATAGACCTTTAGTACCCCTTGATCCCCTTAAGCGCATTATATACGTATTGATGACTTTTACAGCTTAAGTTGGTTGCGTGATAACCTTATAGCCGTTTGCGAACGTTCACAGTAATGTAATAAATGAAATGGCATTGCGTCTTACAGAAATAGATGGACTTCTGAGATTGTGTTGCCATGGCTACCGGCTTGCATTCTTTCAATAGCTTAAAAAATGAAATTAGTTTTCTTGGTATATCTCAAAAACTGTTGCTTTCAGGACCTTAAGGGCTCCCGAGTTTTGTTTCTCACATTGAGTCGCTGAAAATGAGCTTTGTCTCGTTTTTCTACGCCCATTTCAGCATGCATTTTAAGGGGGTAGGCCCTCTTTTATGTGAGGTATGGAGAAGAGTTACACCAATGATTACTTTTGTGCCTCTGATCGACTTCTGTACCAAATTTTACGTCGATCCACTCAGCCGTTCTCGAGAGATGCGCGTGCAAAGTTGTAAACAGACAAACAAACAAACAAACAGACAGACAGACAGACAAAAATTTTGTTTTTGCGCGCAACCATCATAAACCAGTCTGAAACGCGTTAATGACTCAAACTTCCGTGGAAATTCAGAAAAAACAGACAAACTTTCATAAAAATCATGTATTTTGCTTTTGTTTCTCTAAATTTCAGTCATTATTTAATTCTATTAAAACTACTCACAGTATATTGTATACCGTTCATATAGTTATCCATCAAAATTGTGAAGCAGCAATTAACTAATCGGGTAATAACTAGCGGTTAAAACACTGATCATTCTTTGAAATTAATTTCTGAACTTATTTTCCAAAGAACTCTTATGTTAGTTTTTTATTCTGTGATAATATCAATTCTAGGCAGAGATGCAACTAGATGATCATCATTATCATCATGGTTGTTTTAAGGGGTGAAACAGTGAGGTCAACTACCCCGAGGGCAGGAGATGGAACTATTTTGAAGTGAATTTCACATATTCAAGAGTCCAGAGGAAGACTAATCACCAGTGGTGATTACCGAGTCTGCTCTGAGACGTGACAGCGGTGTGTAGAATTCTGGCGTATACTCAACGAGCATGAGGTGGGGACCATTTCCCACATAGTCTTGCACAACCATTACTTCATACGATACGTTGTACAATGTAACATGGATGTGTCCCTAGGTGTGCTACAAGACATTGAAAGAATATAGGACTCAACTACCCATATTCAATACAATTGTCCGTACTAGTGAGTAAAAACAATTTATTTATTTATTTATTTATTTATTTATTTATTTATTTATTTATTTATCTCAATTCTTTCAAGCTTAGGGAACAACGCCCATTGCAATTTGGGTAGCATCGTGTTGAACGACTGAAAAGCATTTAGTCTACATTTCTTTACTAAGGCAACACTGAAAATGGCTTCCAAGACGATAATGTTATACGTATCATGCAGAATACGTATGTAAAGTTCTGAGCAGTAGGTACTGTACCTTCAAACATGCATGCATACACTTCTTAACTCGTCTCTACCATCAAGATTCTCGCTTGTTTCTAAAAAGAACGACATAAATTTCACGGATTTTCGTCAAGTTGATGACGTGCTGTTAATTTCCAGTAAAACTATTTCCCAAGTGCAATCCTCGTTAGCTGTGGTGAGTGACACGACTCGATCTCAACTTGCGGAGTGATGAACTTGAGGGGACTGCTTTACACTCCAATTAGCTTCGTGGTTTCTGCTATCTGACGCTCAAACTTTTGAATGGATTTTCGATATAATGCAGACAAGTTTTAAATCCCCTTGTCGTGTCACTGCTTAGCTAATTAGAACTCCGTGATAACTTGTGACCCCACACAACAAGCCCGTAGCAGGCCAGCCGAACTCCTTCCAACACTCTGTTCGCCTTTACGATCTTATTGGGGACCATTATTTTGGCTTCAGGTACCGAACATCTGTGTTCGTTCATCAGTGTAGTGAAACCGTAGTTTACTTGTAATCCAAAGTTCCGTGAAATGCGAATTATGATAGAAAATATGAAGAGTATTGCTTGAGTATTCAGGACTCGAAGTCGAATCTCCTCCACTCCGGACAGGAGCGCCTTCCATCTACATCACAACCATCAACCACCTCACTACGTAGTCTTCTATATGGAGAGGCATTGCAGAGCTATTTATTGAACATCGATATAACATCCATAATCTTGCTGCAGGACACAATCCTGGCTCAGCCAGCTGGCATTTGAGGGTGCGCAAATGTGAGGGACCGTGTCAGTAGATTAACTGGCACGTTAAAGATCCCTTTCGGGGCAAAATTCCGGCACCCCGATGTCTCTAAAAGCCGCAGTAGTTAAAAAGGACGTAAAAAAATAAAATTATTGACATAAACATACACGTAATTCAAGAGTACCATTGTGGCAGGCGGAAAGCATCGGTGGCCAGTCAAACTCCTTCCAACTCTCTGAACGCCTCTACGATCTTGTTGGAGAGCATTATTTTGGCATCATGAACTGACCATCAGTTTCGGATTATGATGGAACATATGAAGAGTATTGCTTGATATTTAGATCCTACGCTTTCGCAGCCGGTGTCTAGTTTATGTAGGCTTTCAGGATGGACCCACGTGGTGTGTCGGTGATTGTTTTCCGACGTTTCGGCTCTCATTGCAGCAGCCTTGAGTACAGACACGAACTCATACCCATGAATAAGGCTACTGCAATGACAGCCAAAACGTCGGGAAAGAATCACTCCGGACAGGAGATTCAGATCTGAATCCTCAGTTCAAGTCACGTTTCGCAGATGTGACCACTCTAAAAAGAAGCTACCGTATTCTCTAAGAATTGTCGGCTAAATCCGCAATATTAAGGGACTGATGGTAAACAAGATTAATTAAGAGAAAGTACTTCAAAAAAGGACATAGAAATTACATTACTACATATTTGTGACATAAATTCGGTTTTAAAAATGTCATCTGGCATGGATCGTCTAAATCATTTAAAAGAATACTTCGTTGGTTGGTTCCTCAGTTTAGAGGCTGAGACAACGCGGTCATGTAGCCCCGTGTACTTTGGATGTGTGTAGAATCTGTCTGATAACCGGTGTTAATTGTGATGACTGTATTAGTGCGTGTTATCTGTTTTTTTATTCAAGTAAGGAGTGCAGACTTTGAATTTTTCAAATAGTTCCTAATTTTGCCACCAAACGCCACCGTCAACGACTACTAGTTCAGAACTTTGCTACTAGACGCCACCGCAGTCGGCTCCTGGAAACGAACGTAGGAACCTAAGAGCGTTGTCCACATTCTTAACCTACAGTATATAATTTAGCTTCACACAGGTGTAATTAGTGGAAGGTTCTTTAACATTGCCATAAATCTATGACATGGGACCGCCGGCTGTACTTCCCCTCGAGGGAAGGCATACTGAGGGATTTTAACGCTCTTAAAAATCCCAGACTTCGGCCGGGTTTGAACCCACGATCTGGGGCATAAAAGCTCAGCATGCTACCAACTACGCCACCGAAGCCGCTTTTTTTTTAGCGTATGGCTTTTAGTGCCGGGAGTGTCCGGGGACATGTTCGGCTCGCCAGCTTTTTTAGCTGCTTCGAGGCGGACACCCAATGGGTGAGCTACACGTACCGTCGCGTGTGGAGTGTTGTCTGGGGAGGAAAGTTTGAATGTAAGGACAAGGAGTTGGAAGGTAGTGGCTGTGGCCTATAGTTAGGGACCAACCCCGGCATTTGCCTGGAAGGAAGATGGGAAACCACAGAAGACCATCTTCAAGGTTGCCGGCGGGGGGATTCGAACCTCCTCGCCTCCCGGATGTGAGCGACTGCCAGCAGTCATGCCGTAACGACCACGGCTAACTCACCCGGTTTCCGAAGCCGCTAAAAAGAATACTTCAATGGGCACTGTCAAAGAAATTTGAATTAGTAATTTTTTTAGGGTTTTTGGTTGATACTGTTGATGAAAATCCACAGCCTGCTTCCAGTCTCCAACCAGGTCAGGAATGGAATGAAGGAAGCCCTCATCTAGCGGCGAGGATATGTACTGTGCCGGCTGCCGAAGCCTGACGCACTTCTCTGGGGCAATGATTAAATGAATGACAGATGAAGTGAAATGATAGTGGAGAGTGTTGCTGGAATGAAATTGTGACAGGGAAAACCGGAGTACCCGGAGAAAAACCTGTCTGCCTCCGTTTTGTCCAGCACAGATCTCACTTCAGTGACCGGGATTTGAACCACGGACCCAGCGGTGAGAGGCCGGCGTGCTGCCGCCTGAGCCACGGAGGCTGATACTATGGCTAAATCCGTGGTCGACGTCTGCAATATGATAAGTCTAGTAATTACCACTACGGCATAAATGCATCACCAAAATATATTAGATTATATTAAGACTTTACAAACTAATAACGCGCGTTTTCATGATTTTTCCACCAAGTGGTAGCATTTGTCGCTTTGGAAATCCATAACCAAGAGAAATGAAATACGCAGTTGCCTCAACACAACTGGTGAGATGAACCCGTCTCTAGCGGGGGGATATCTCTGCAGAAAAGTATATTTCAAATACCGCGGAGTTAGCAAAGTCTCCCTTTGTATTTAGAATACAAACCATCGCCCATACTTTCTAATCTGAACTTTGGAGAAGGAATGAAGGAAATAAGAAACAAATTTACAGTAGAAATAAAGGTCAAAGTGAAATTATTACACCTCAGAGATTTTTTAAAGACTTTGTCAACTTATCCGACTCACCAGAAGATTTGGACTG